>CM060932.1:454084818-456584818 GCA_030765085.1 Allium cepa
TCAAACATAAATTTATATTAACGTGTTTCACAATTAGATTTTATACTTGTATTTTGTATTGATAAAATTTTAAAATTAAATCGCCAATTTATCCTGAAAATTTGAAATTCAAGTCAATCATCGTTCGAATATTTAAAATTAATTAAATATTTTCATTTTTAAATTGTTCAAAATTCAGGGTTGTTATAGTTTTAAGGTAAAAAATGTCAAACCGAACTAAAACTGAAAAAAATCAGAACCGAACCGAACCGAACCAAATAAATTTCGGTTAATTCGGCCGGTAACCGATTTAACCGAGCTAGAAAGGTAGGTGAAATAAATTACCATAGATTATTATTCAAATGATCGGTTTACTTAAAGGAAAACATAAATTTATGTTTAGAGAAACTATTTCGAGTACTTTTTTAAGTTTATAAGAAAAATTAACATATTTTCAATAGATAAAATTTGGTTTTTATTACTAAACAAATTATTAATAATATTAAAATGCTATGAATTTGGATATTATAATAAAAGTTCGGTTATTTCGGTTAAACCGATAACCAAAGTAAAATTATTCTACAAACCGAATTCAAACCGATACAATTTCATAACCGAACCGAACCGACCGAAATGAACCGGTTTGGTCGGTTAATTCGGTTTGAGTCGGATATTGCTCACCCCTAATAAATTGTAAGTTTTATTCATGTACTAGTGATTAAAATGAGAAATGGTTTTGGGAAAAGTGTAAGTTAAAACGTACATTTGACATGTATGTTTTAACTAATGTAAATGGTATGATTTGGTTAATAAAAATGATAAATGATACAAACTGAAAAGAAAATAAGGGTAACTTAATGTACAATTGGCTAAAATTTGAGTAATATAATAGGAATGATATAACGACTATGATAAAACTGTATATATACTATTTGATTGCATAAACTATGGTAGTAGGAAGTATTATAGTAACGATTCAAAACTGCTGCGATTTCCTTAACGTAACAGTTCTATACTGCTGCAGATTTTTACAGTAACAGGTCTATACTGCTGCGGATTCTTACAGTAGCACTTCTACACTGCTGCAAGTTCCTACCGTAATAGTTCTACACTGCTGCGAATCCTTACAGTAGCACTTTTGTTCTGCTACATTTTCTTAAAAGTGATATTTTCTGAATGCTACAATTTTCTAAAGGGTTATATGTATGGTTAAAGGTAACATTTTAAAGTGTTATGACCTCTAAACTTTTATGTTTCAAGAGGTTATAATTAAATAAATTGGGAAGTCTTATGACTTTGGAAAAATGAATATTTAATGATATGGAATTTATATGGCCATGAAAGGAATATGTTTGATTTGAAATATGAACCATTTGAAATTTATATAACCACGGGTTATAATAACGATTGGTTGTTAAAGAGACCGGGATCGGATATGGACATACTCCTTGCCGATACCGAAAACCACTTTAACAACTGTGTACGCGGTGGAGATTCCAGAATAAAGTAGGATGGTGGCGACGATCCTAAAGGTATATTTACGTGGACCTAACTCCCATGAGTTAGCATAAGGTGGCTAAAACATGAGCAATTGACGGGCCAAGTGAGGTAGCTCCTCTGATCGGACACACTTCATCATTAGCCATTTTATTACTTTATGATTGATTTGGTGCGCACCTTTGATTCGGTAGTGTGGATCAAGTTGGACAGTAATTGCGGCTATGCATTACCAACAGTCCGGAAGTGTAATTGGTATATCTACCCTGGCATTGCCTAGTTGTGCTATGTCACTTACTCTAGCGCGCCTTCTACGAGTTTGTTTTGTACCATATCTATGGAGTGCCCTCCGACGACGCCCAGTACGGGTGAGATTACGGTACTGAATAGACTGTGGGAATAAAAAAATGTGTTTAGGTGGAAAATGTAAAGCCTTAACGCTATTTTTAAATAATGTGCTTTACTTTAGACATTATTATAATAGCGTACATTACTACATAGTAGATAGTTTAACGGATCCTTAAAGGATGGGCGATCCAAACATCCTTTAAGTTACTAATGCATTTCTTTTGCAGTTCACTTGAGTTGATTTACATTTTATAAGTATGTATGTCCTGACTCGAGTGTTTTGTGTTTTACTTTACGCTCAGATCAGCCTGAGTTTCACAGCTTTGGTTTCATCCTCTTTTGGAGCTAGAGATCCATTAGAGATTTAGCAGTCTACTTGATATTTTATTCTAGTTATTTCCACTCAGCTTTTGGTTTTGTAGTAGAGAACATATGTACCAAACTTTCCAAGAGCTTTTTTTTCCAGACTTGGTATTATGTATTAGTTTTAAGACTTTGTATCTAGGAGCTTCATGAACTTCTATGTTTATTTTATTCCGCTGCTAAGTTATTATGATATTCTGTGTCTGTGATTCTGTGATTGATTGTATTTTCCCTAAATTTTATTGACAATCTATTGTTTTGAATTATTCAAGTCTGACATGTGTGGTTTTATTGTCGATTTGAACGGTCCAAAATGGCAGGATGTTACAGTTGGTATCAAAACCAGATTTTAGGCAAACCTTAGCCTAATGGGCAAAATCTCAATAGAGATAGGGTAGAAATACCCTAGAATGAGTAAAATCAATTTTAGAATCATTCTTTGTGAGAGAACGTATTTTTAAGTATAAAATGATTTTAAAAATGATTTTTAAATGGTCTTTAAAAGATTATTTTTGGATATAAATTTTTTCTCGTTTTTCAAATTCCTTTTCTTAGAATTTCCTTCTTTTCAAATCCACCTTGTTTTGTAGAATTCTTGGATTAGAATTTCCAGTCTAGTTGGGTCTTTTCTTCTATCTTTTCCTTTAGCTTTGTCCTAAGATTCATTCTTAAATTTCTAGGATGAATCATAGAAATTTCAGATATCAAGGTTGTGGTGTTGCCCAGTTCCAGCACCAGTTGCACCCACTAGGTTTACCATCCTATGTAAGGAGTTCACATAGCTAGGTGGTACTAAGTTTTTGGGATCAGAGACCGTCATTGAGGCTCAGCAGTGGCTGAGAGGTTTGGAAAGGATTTTCACTGGTTTGGAGATCATTGACACTCAGAAGCGCCAGTTAGCAGCGTGGCAGTTGAAGGAGGCAGCATTGGATTGGTGGGAGTCTGTGATAGCCAGCACTATTACGACAGATATTTCTTGTAATTAGTTTAGGTATTGTCATTAGTTAGTCCTTTTGAATTTGGTTTGGGTTATCCGTTTGGAATTTTTCTTAAGTTAGGACAACTTGTTTAGGGAGGCTTTTGTGACAAAGTGGATGCCAAAGGCTGGGAAGTTTCAGTTATATAGGGAGTTTATGGATCTTAAGAAAGGGGATATGTCATTTGCTGAGTATGAGCAGAAGTTTGACGAACTTTCAAAACTTGGTCCTAGCTTGGTAGATACCCCTCTTAAGAAGAATGAGAAGTTTATAGCTGGAGCTCTCCAGAGATTTATGATCGTCTGATTTCTCATGTGCACAGCCCTTTTACTAGATTGATGGATATGTCTATTAGATATGAGAGCTCCACTTCTACGGAATCAGCTATTGCTCGTGCACCTTCATCTCAGCCATCTTTTGGAAACTCTAAGAAGAGGAAGTCTAATTTCCAGTGTCAGAAGCAGAATTGGCTTAAGAATCCAGGCTTAGGATCGTCTTCTTTCTGGAAGAAGCCTATTGATCTTTCTTCCATCACTTGCTTCAGGTGTGACCAGAAGGGCCACTATGCCAATAGTTGTCTTACCTTAGCCGGAGCTGCTATTCCTCCAGTTCAGATGACTAGGCGTGATCTTTGTCATATTTGCGTGCAGCCTGGCCACTTCAAGCAGGATTTTCCTACTCAAAAGAAGGGCAAGCCATCGGCTGTGTTTGCGGTTACTTATCTACACCACCTGCTCCTAGTGATGCTCAAGGTACTCTCCAGGGCACCTTTACCTTGTTGAATCTTCTTGTTCATGTTTTATTTGACACAGGAGCTTCGCATAGTTTCATCTCTATGGATCTTTGTGATAGGTTTGAGCATATCCTTTCACCTAAGTTTACATCTGAACCTTCATATGTTACTAATCCTATTGGTGGCCCCGTAAACCTTAGTAGGATTTGTAACAATGTGAAACTCTTCCATTCTGACTGTCGTTTTTCTAGAAATTTCTATGTTTCATGGTTTCGAAGCTTTTGATGTATTGCTTGGAGGAGATTGGTTGAAGACGTAAGAAGTTGTTATGTCTTGTAAAACCCAGACTGTTTCTCTTATTGATGATTTTGGAAAACCATTGGTGATTCAATGCTGCATGCCTCAGGAGTATGCAGACATTTTTATCTATTCTCTTGATTCTTCCCCTAGTGACTTTGATTCAACTCCTGTAGCCAGACTCTATCCCAACTTATTTGGTGAAGTCACTTCTTTACCTCCTAAACGGGAAATTGAATTTCGTATTGATCTCATTCCTAGAGCTCGACCTGTAGTTCTTTCTCCTAGAAGAATGGCACCCCGTGAGAATGTTGAGTTGAGGAAATAAATCGAAGACTTATTCTCCAAAAGTTTGATCAGACCCAGTCATTCCGAATGGGGAGCAGCAATAGTTTTTGTCACTAAGTATGATAGTTCTTTTAAGATGTATGCTAATCATTGGGAGATGAACAAGCTCACTATGAAAAACAAATATCCATTACCTTGCGTTAATGATATGTTCGATCAGCTGTATGATGCTACTATATTCTCTCAGCTTGATCTTGCCACAGGTTTTCACCAGCTTAGAATGGCCGAGGAAAGTATTCCTAAAACTGCTTTCCATTCTGAGGATGGTTTCTTTGAATGGTTAGTTATGCCTTTTAGTTTTACTAACGCTCCAGCTTTCTTTTTTGACCTTATGAACCGGGTTTTCGATGATGTTCTTAATAAGTTTGTTCTAGTCTTCGTCAATGATATCCTTGTTTTCTCTAAGACAGAGGAGGAGCATGAGTCTCATTTGAGATTTGTTTTGGGGACTCTCCGAAATCATATGTTGAAAGCCAAATTCTCGAAATGTCATTTCTGGAAAGATGAAGTCCGATTTCTTGGACATATTGTTTTCGGTAATGGAGTTTCTGTTGATCTAGTTAAGATCACTGCAATCAATGTGTGTCTATCTTCTCTTCTTTCCTTTGCACATTAATTATTTAATCTCTTTCTCGGTTCTTATTCTCCCTATTCTATTTCCAAATTTGGAAACTCCTTGGACTCCATCTGATATCCGTAGTTTTCTGGGCCTTGCTGGTTATTATCGGAGATTCATTGAGAATTTTGCTCGGATTGCTGCACCTCTCACCGCTCTAACTCGTAAGAATACTAAGTTCAGATGGAATGATAAATGTGAAGCTGCATTCAATGAGTTGAAGTGCAAGCTTACTTCTGCACCAGTTCTTACCATTCCAAATGGAAATGGGGGATAAACGGTATACACTGATGCCAGTCGTGAAGGTTCGGGAGCCGTTCTGATGCAGGATGGGAAAGTTATTGCTTATGTTATTTGTCAGTTGAAGACTCATGAAGCCAATTATGCAACCCATGATTTGAAATTTCTTGCCGTAGTTTTTGCTTTGAAGCTTTGGAGACATCATCTATTAAAACTAAGTTTGAGCTCTTTACGGATCATAAGTCTTTGAAATATATTTTCACCCAAAAGGACTTGAATTTAAGGCAAGTTAGGTGGCTCGAATTTCTAGCTTCTTATGACTTCGACATCAACTATACCCATGGAAAGGCTAATGTTGTAACCGATGCTTTGAGTAGGAAGAAGGCGATGTTCTGTCAGCTTGTTGTTTCTTCTCCTCTTTTGGATCGTATTATTGCTAAGCAACATGGGGATAGGATAATTAGACTTATTAAGGAGAATGTTCGTAATAGAGTTGGTGATAGTAGCCAAGATGGAAGTGGAGCTCAGATTGATGATAAAGGGATCTTAAGGATCAATAATCAGATTTGTGTCCTGAAAGTCGACGGGCTGGGTCAAGAGTTACTTTGGGAAAATCATCGGTCCATACTTTCTGTTCATCTAGGTGTGACGAAGATGTACCATAATATGAAAAAGCTGTATTGGTGGAGTGTTATGAAGCGCAATATCTCCCTTTTTGTTAGTAGATGTGCGACTTGTCAACAGGTTAAGGCTGATCATCAAAAAGCTGCTAGATTATTGCAACCCTTGAGGTTCCCAATTGGAAATGAGAACAAGTTTCTATGGATTTTATTGATGGATTACCGAGGACTAGGAGGGGTAATGAGAGTATTTGGATTATTATGGATAGATTGACGAAGTCATCTCATTTCATTCTGGTTAGATCTAACCATTCTGCTTCGAGTTTAGCTGAGATTTATATGAGAGAGATTGTTCGTCTTTATGGTGTTCTGGTCAGTATTGTTTGCGATAGAGACCCCATCTTTACCAGCCAATTTTGGAAAGATTTTCAGGTATCTTTAGGTACCGGTCTGAATCTGAGCACTGCTTACCATCTGCAGATTGACAGTCAAACTGAAAGAGTGAATCAGATTCTAGAAGATCTTCTTCATGCCTATGTCCACGATTATGGAGGATCTTGAGAAGATCATCTCCATCTCGTTGAATTCACCTATAATAATAGTTATCATATTTAATCTCAAATATCTGTTTAAGGTTGTCTTAAATTTTTATCTATCTTGTTCCATCATTTGAATTCAAGCTAGTATCGCAATGGCTCCATTTGCTGCTCTTTATGGATGTCCTTGCAAATCTCCATCTTTCTGGATTGAATTCGGTAATCGTTTGGTTCTTGGTCCTGATATGATTCTAGAAGCATCTGAGAAGGTTGAGGAGATTAGGAGAAAGATGAGGATTGCTTAAGATAGACGGAAGAATTATGCTGATAGGCGTAGAAGGAGTCTGAAGTTTTCTGTTGGTGATCAGGTTTTCCTTAAGGTCTCTCCATTAAGAAATGTGGTTCATTTTGGTCGGTGAGGGAAGCTCACTCCTAGGTGTATTGGTCATTTTTGCATTTTAGAGAGAGTTGGTTCTCTTAGCTTATCGCTTGGATTTGCCACAGAAATTTTCTGAAATGCATATTGTGTTCCATGTTTCACATCTTCGTCAGTATCTTTATGATCCATCTCTGATTGTGCAACCTTCTGCTCTCTGGAGTTTGGATGTTGAGCCAAATCTCACTATCGAGAGGAAGCCACTTCGTATTATCGATTGAGGCACGAAGCAGCTTCGAAGAAAATTTGTCAACCTAGTCAAAGTGCAATGGAGCCTGATGATCGGGATTGCACTTGGGAAACGGAAAAGAGCATTCGTGCTTCAAATTCGAAATTGTTTGTTCCAGGTACAATTCGATATCCTATCTTATCCTTCTTGGTTTTTTGTGTCTCATTCCTTTTTGAGGACGAAAAGTTATGAGTAGGGGAGAGTGTAACAACCCACAAATTTTAAACATATTTTAAATGAAAATTTATTTGAAATCTTGAATATAATTATTTTAAAATTTATAAATTTTGAAATTTAATGTATAATTTTGAGTTTTGATGTGAAATGTTCTTCCAAATTTAACAAAACAAAGATTTTTCTTAAAAGGCAAATTTTGGTCAACTTTGGTCAAAGTTTGACTTTCTGTGAAACTTTTAAAATTTGAATTTTTAACTTTTACTTTTTTATGAAGATGAATCTAATTCTAACATTTTCTCTGTTTTTTGTTTTGTTAAATTTTGATTTCTACTTCTCAAATTCTGCAACTTTGGCGTATTACACGTAGTTATTTTCCCTTAACTTTTATATTAATTACATTTGGCTTTGTTGGGCTTGTACTAATGGGCTAGGAACTCATTTGGTAGATGAGAAGCCACTTGTTGATGAGCCTATATAATATCCTAAGATTTTAGTTAGCCTCCACATCCATTCATTTGTGCCTCCATAGAAAAATGTAAGTCTTCTTCTCCTTCATCTTCCTTCTCAAAACCCTAGACCTTCTTCCTCTTCTCCTCTACAAATTTTCCTCCTCCTTCCCAAAATTTTTGGCTACACCTGTTCCATCACCTTCCCATCACCAAACTCCAACCAAAACCACTTCTCATCTTTCCTTTTTCCCTTCTTATTCTTTCTAATTTTCGGCCTCTACCTACTGTCCTCCAACCAAAACACCATGGCCGAACTTCCTCAATCCCTTCTCCTTGCCTTGCCTTGGCCATGACCACTTCCTCCACATCTAATCCCTAGGCCGAGGCCTCCACAATCAAAACCCTAACCCTAGGCGGAATCCCCTTCACCAAAAACCTAGCATAACCTAGTCAAAACCCTATGGCCTAGCCTAGCCCAAACCCCTATGGCCGAACACAAACCCAAACAAAGCTAGCCTATGACCGAGCCCATGCTCCCCTAGTCAAGTCCTCTTCACATGCTTACAATCATATAATTTTTATATTTTATTTTTCTATGTGAATTATTTGTTTACATATGGAATTTATTTTATTTTTAAAAGCGTCGGATTTGGATTCTCCTCTCACTCAAGCTTGTCCGTAATTTGTCGTTGTTTGGTTGTGCTTTGAATCACTTTTCTAATCAAAGGAAGGTGAGTAATCACTCTTGGCAAATACTTATAATTTTGGTGAATTAATGACAATTGAATTGTGAGGATATGTATATGCAAAATTGATATTTCACCTATGATTATGTTATGTTATTTCATATGTTTATATCATGTTATTTCATATGTTTACATTACGTTATTCATATGATTTTATTATGTCATTTCATATCATATTATAACTGTATTGATCATTTGCCATGATATGTTGAATATTGTTATGTCATTTAATATTCTCACACTGCAAGTTCCTTCACTATGGGTTGAAATGACACATACCCGAACGATCTTTAGATTAAGGAAAATTGTTATGGGCTGAAATGATAGGCCTGAGTAATTTTGTTTGACTTGGGATTGCGGGATTGAAATGAGATAAAACCCGAATATTTATAAATTGCGGATTGAAATGATATATGTCCGTATTTACTAGACCCTAGGGTAGAGAATTTTATACAGACTCCATGGTTGATTTAAAAATGATTTTTTTCTAAAAATTATTAAGTATTTTGGATTTTTAAATATGAATCACAACTAAAAATTTAATGTAATGATTTCTATAAATTTGTTTATATGTGTTAAAATTTTATAAGAAATAAATAGTTGGAAATGTAAATTTTGGAATATAATTTACAGTTTGAAGGTTAATTGAAATTTAAATATCCAATTTAGCTTAATAATGGTATTTTATTCTAACGTATAAATTGTAAGTTTTATTCATGTACTAGTGATTAAAATGAGAAATGGTTTTGGGAGAAATGTAAGTTAAAACATATATTTGCATGTATGTTTTAACTAATGTAAATGGTATGATTGGGTTGATAAAAATGATAAATGATACTTACTGAAAAGAAAATAAGAGTAAGTTAATGTGCAATTAGCTAAAATTTGAGTATTATAATAGGAATGATAGAACGACTATGATAAAACTGTATATATATATATATACTATTTGATTGCATAAACTATGGTAGTAGGAAGGATTACAGTAACGATTCAAAACTGTTGCGATTTCCTTACTGTAACTGTTCTGCACTGTTGCGAATTCCTCCCATAACAGTACTGCACTGCTGCGAATCCTTACAGTAGCACTTCTTTCCTGCCGTGTTTTCTTAAAAGTGGCATTTTCTGAATGCTACAATTTTCTAAAGGGCTATATGTATGGTTAAAGGTTACATTTTAAAGTGTTTGGCCTCTAAACTTTTATGTTTCAAGGGGTTCTAATTAAATGAATTGGGAAGTGTTACGACTTTGGAAAATGAATTTAATTTTAAAAGAATAATGATATGGAATTTATATGGTTTTGAAAGGAATATGTTTGATTTGAAATATAAACCATTTGAAATTTATATAACCACATGTTATAATAACGATTGGTTTTTAAAGAGATCGGGATTGGATATGGGCATACTCTCTGTCGATACCAAAAACCACTTTAACAACAGTGTACACTGGAGATTCCAAAATGAAGTAGGATGGTGGCGAGGATCCTAAAGTTTTATTAACATGGACCAAACTCCCGTGAGTTAGCATAAGGTGGCTAAAAGAGGAGCAATTGATGGGCCAAGTGAGGTAGCTCCTCCGATGGGACACACTTCATCGTTAGCCATTCTATTACTTTGTGATTGATTGGGTGCGCACCTTTGATTCAGAAGTGTGGGCGGTAGTTGCGGCTATGCGTTACCAATAGTCCGGAAGTGTAATTTATTTATCTACCCTGGCATTGCCTAGTTTTACCGTGTCACCACCCTAGCACGCCTTCTACGAGTTTGTTTTGCACCATACCTATGGAGTGCCCTCCGATGACACCCAGTACGGGGGAGATTACTGTACTGTATAGACTATGGAAATAAAAAGAATGTGTTAAGGTGGAAAATGTAAAGCCTTAATGCTATTTTTAAATAGTATACTTTACTTTAACATTATTATCATAGCGTATATTACTACATAGTAGATAATTTAACGGATCCTTAAAGGATGGGCAATCCCAAGCAATATTTAAGTTACTGATGCAATTTTTTTGCAGTTCACTTGAGTTGATTTACATTTTATAAGTATGTATGTCCTGACTCGAGTGTTTTGTGTTTTTCTTTACGCTCAGGTCAGTTTGAGTTTCACAGCTTCGGTTTCATCCTCTTTTGGAATTAGAGATCCGCCGAAGATTTAACAGTTTACTTGATATTTTATTCCAGTTATTTCCACTCAGCTTTTGCTTTTGTAGTAGAGAACTTATATTCTAACTTTCCAATTGTATTAGTTCTAGACTTGGTATCATGTATTAGTTTTGAGACTTTGTATCTAGGAGCTTCATGATCTCCTATGTTTATTTTATTCCGCTGCGAAGTTATTCTGATATTCTATGTCTGTGATTCTATGGTTGATTTTTTTTGCCCTAAATTTTTTTAACAATACGTTGTTTTGAATTATTCATGTCTGACACGTGTGGTTTATTGTCAATTTGAATGGTCCAAAATGGCGGGATGTTACAGTTTATATTTAAAAATAGTAATAGATCAAAAAAGTTTGTACATTAAAATACTTTATATATTAAAATAGTATATATATTAAAAGAGTTTTTATCGAAAATAGTTTCAAATTAGAATTGTTTCTTCCCATTTCACAAATCAATCTCAAATCTTAGTTCCAAAATTTAATTTAAATCAATCACAGTTCAACAATTTTAGTTAAAAGGGCGAAGGTTCAATTCAAATTCTCATTAAAACCATTTTAAATTTATATCAATTTCAATCCAGGTTTGAACTACTAATTGAACCATTTCCAATTCAATAGGTTTCCAAGTTTAAATATCCAACATTTACAATAGCTCAATTTGATATATTTCATTTATATTTCAAAATTCATCTTTAATTTAAGTTTAAAATTTTCACTTAATCATTTTTAATAATCGTTCAAATAAAATCTCAAATTACAAATTTAAATCAATATCAATTATTAAATATCCAATTTCAATTATATTTAATTCTAAAACATTCACCTAATCGCTTTATAAGTATTTAAATAAAATCTCAAATTACAAAATTAAATCAAAACTAAATATTTAATTTATTTAAATTTGAGAATATTCATTTAATTACCTTTAATCACAATTAAGTTATCAAGTTATAAATTTCATATCTTTAAAATCTCAAAATAAATAAATCCAAATCAATTCTTATTCAAATTCAAGTCTTAAGAAATTAAATTACAAATTAATTTAATTTATTCTTCCAACCTTAATTTATTAAAGTTACTACAAAATCTATTTCAAAATATTAATATATTTACGTAAATACTTAAAACATATTTTACATACATATATTAGTTAAATTAAATTCTTATTAAATTTTATTATATTAATTATTAATGAATTAAATCTATTTTATATCTTGTTTTATATATTTAAAAATAATAAAATTATAAGTAAAATCTTTAAATTAACAGTTTTCAAAACTTAGCTTATAATTTGAAATTTTCAAACACATAATTTAAAATTTTAAATTTTCATACATATATCAAAAATAAAATCTTTATATTACATTTAAAAATCAATATTTATTAAACCGTATATTTCCATTCAAAACTTTGGAAATCATTTTTCAAAAATAGACCAACGGTGTCCGTATATAATTTTCTATCTTATTGTCAAGTGATACAGATATTTATTATTTCAATCCACAATAATTTAATATTTATGAGCATCTATAATTTCAACCCTCAATCCCAAAATCACAAAATCAATAAAACCGCAAGAGTTCATCATTTCTACCCAAAATGATTTTCCCTAGTCTGTAATATCATTCAGGAATGTATCATTTTAACCCATAGTGAATTTCAATCTATTAAAGAACTCGTAGAATGAGAACAATAATAATATAAAATAGCGATTTAATTACGACATGGATCATAATTAACAAATATATATAGACACACACTGTAACGTCCCTCCATTTCCCACGCTTCAAATCGACACACGTGCCAATTCAAAGCATACGGAAGGGCGGATTGTTATGAGGTAAATAAGAAAAACAGAGAAGAAATAAAATAAAACATAATCTCACAACGGAAGGATCAAATATAATAATAAATATACAGTTCATAAAACTGTTTACAAAACAATTGATTCTTTTTTTATACAATAAATATTAGAGTTCACATACCAATAAATATCAATGCAGCGGAATTAAATAGTGCTTCGTCCTCCAGAGCTAAACTTCAAATCCTGAAATGCCCGGATTGACCCGAGCGAATTGAAAAGACAAAACACTCGAGTCAGAACTAAAAGATCTTATGTAAGTTAAATTAACGGAATTGAATATGAGTGCAGTAACTCAAGAGATGCTGGGGATTTACATCTCCTAAGGATCCGTTAAACTATTTACTATGTAGTATATTTCGCTATTAATATAGTGTCTAATTGTAAAATAAACTTACTTTTAAATAGCGTTAAGGCTTTACATTTTCCACCTTAACATAGTTATATATTCCTATAGTCTATACAGTACCGTAATCTCCCCCGTACTGGGAGTCGTCAGAGGGCACTCCATAGGTATGGTACAAAACCAAAATTGTATAAGGCGTGCTAGGATAGGTGACACGGCACAACTAGGCAATGCCACGGTAGATATACCAATTACGCTTCCGAGTCGGTGGTAACGCATAGCCGCAGCTATCGCCCACCTCGAGCCACACCCCCAAATAAAAATCAAAAGTGGCCACCGAATCAATCCAAGAGTCAAAGTATAATATCGAAGGGATGTGTCCGATCAGAGGTGCTACCTTATTAACCCGTCGATCGCTCCTGTTTTAGCCACCTTATGCCAACTCACGGGGGTTGGATCCACGTATTTACCTTACAGGAAACGCCGCCACCATCCTACTTCATTCTGGAATCTCCACCGCGTACACGGTTATTAAAGTGGTTTTCGGAGTTGGCAGAGAGTATGACAACTTCCGATCCCGGTCTCTTCAATAACCAAACGTTATTATAACACCGCGGTCTTAAAAATGTTTATACTTTCAAAACCAGAATATAATTATCCATTTCAAAACCCATGAATATGATATCATTTCCTTTAAACCCAAACAAATGTGATATCATTTTATTTAAAATATATTTCCTTTCCAAAATCATGCTACTTTTAAAATTTATAATACCTCAAAACCAAATATTTGAATTTTAACTTTCAACATAATACTTCGAAATCCATAGTTTTAAAACCATAACTTTCAAACTTAAATGGTTTGGATATTCAAAAGTATATAAAATAAAACAGTTGAATTTAAAATTTCTTTAAAAGTAAATAATTTCCACGCCTTCACAATTTAATTCACCTTAAATTCAGTCTAAACCCATAACTTTTAAATTCACTTTCAGTTTGAATAAAACACTTTGATTTCAATATTTTCAAACTTTGAGTATTAAATGAATTTCAAAACTGAGGTTGGGAATTTCAAATCAACAATTCATTTTCCTATTATTTAGTTTGAAAGGTTTACATGATAAATCCATAACCATTTAAAATAAACTAAGTTTATTAACACTAAATTTTTTTCCTTCCATTTATTTATACTAGAATTATTCATTGAATCCCGTTATAAATATCATACCTTAAAATTTCCAATTTTAGTAAGTTAACATCACTTATGGAGTTAATTTTTCAAATAAGCTCAATTCCAATTAAATTTCCAATTTATCTTTCAATCTTGATTGATTTGAATCATTTAAAACTCTATGTATATATATATACAAGATCTTAAACTTGTACTTACTCGTATAATATAAATTATCAAATGCCATTTTTCAACTTATTCATTTTTATTTAACAGATTTATGCATAGCTTAAATTCAACAATTTAACTATGTATGTATAAAATATTTTTATATCATATCCAAATTTAATATTTATTAAACCGTATCATATCCAAACCATAAAAATCATTTCAAAAATAATTTTATATATACGCCGCGGTGCCTGTATAAAATTTTCTATCCTATGGTCAAGTGATACGGATATTTATCATTTCAATCCGCAATTTAAAATAAATATTTGCGGTTGTATATCATTTCAAGCCGCAATCCCGAATGAATGAAAATGCATAATAATTTGCAGTTTATACAATATAAAATATAGCATCCATTCATCCAAATATCAATAATCAACCATGTATTACAATCATCATCCAATTTAAACAAACATCAATATAGAGCATATGAAATATAACATGTAAAATGACAATTATTAACTAACAGCTTATATGCAACAATAAATTTATTTAACTGTTTAACTATCAGTTTATATGCAAAATAAATAAATTTTAACTGTCAATTTATATGCAATAATAAAATTAATTAACAGTTATGTTAAATAAATGCGATTTATCTAAGATGATGAATAAAATATGCAAGAAAGTCATAAATAAATTTCTACTCATATCTCAAATAAATTTAACAAACATAAGAAATTTTAGAAGTTGTGAGTGGGTTAAAACACTCACCTTTTGGATTTAAATTGAATTAAAATCCAATTTGAACCCAAAAATTCAACAGCCTCAGAATTTGCCCAAACTAGCGTCAAAATGTCATAAATCTCAATACGATCCTTCAAAAAAAATCGTGCGTAAATAGGACATTGTATGCAAAAGTTATTCAAGTTATAAGATGACCATTTACCATAATAAAGTGTATATATATAGTGATATTAAAATAAACAAAATAAATACCAAATTTCACATTTTGGGATAAGGCGACTAGGGTACCTGCTAACAAGGTGGTGGCAAGGATTGGGTGAGGTGGAGAGGCTTTCACGCAACTCAAAGCTTCAAGAAGGATTAGGAAAAAGTGTTGCAAGCAGGCGAGAGAGAAAATGAAATAGGGTCATGTTTGCATAATGAAGTTCGGTGAGATTGAAAAATTGAAATGAGGCTAATGGAGGATGGAACCAATGAAATGAATGCTTCAGGTAGCAAAAATGAAAATTTATACATTTCAAACAAAGAGGTTGATGCAGCTCAGGGGATAAGTCGTACACGACTTAAGGAGGAAGGCTTAAGTCGTTCACGAGTTAAGGAAGGCCGTTCACGAGTTAAGGAAGCTTCGGTTTTAAGTCTTAAGTCGTTCATGAGTCAATCGGGGGAGGAAGGTCTTAAGCCAAAGGAGGAAGCTTCAGTTTTAGGTCGCTCAGAGGTTTTAGGTCGGCAACGCTCTAAGAAAGAAGACTTAGGTCGGCAACGACCTAAAGGAATGTGACTGAAGGAAGATAAAGCGCATGAAGGCTAAGTCGCTACCCGGGTTATCTTCAGTAGGTCGTACACGACCTATGATGAGTCGCTATGTGTACGTCATATAGTTGAGTCGTAAGTCGTGTGCTTGTTATACTGTTGTATTTTCTTAAACCATGAGTCGTTAGGTCGTATACGACCTAAGTGTTGATGAGTCGGTTTTACCTTAAGTCGTGTGTCTTTAAGTCGTTGTGATGTTGAGTCGTAATACGGTTGAGCCGCTGTGTTGTATACATGTGTTGTGTTGTAGTTGAGTCGTGAGTCATGAGTCGGGAACGACTTAAGGGGAGTTAAGTCGGCAACGATTTAAGGGTCAGGGGTTGGAAACTTCTATAAATAGTTGTGCGTTGTAACTTGTCAAGGTTGTTGATTGTTGAATAAAATTCTGTTTGATTGCTGTGTGCTTTCATTTAAATTGGTAGTTGAGTGTAATCTCCTATCTCCACTTTCGGTTAATCGAGTGCGCTCGATTCAACGATTGTTGAAGCCAATTCACGGTATCAAGTGCGCTTGATCAACGTTTAAAGAATTGTAGATCTTCTTTCACGGTATCGTGCGCGATCAACGTGTCGAAGATAGCTAGAATTCGGTATCTTCGGATCAACGAATTTGGGAATTTCAGTATTCATCAATCCACCGATTGCTACTTTCATCGATTTCATTTGTTTTCGTAATATCCGCTGGGACAGTTTTGGTATCAGAGCTTGACTTAGCCAATCATAGCTAAGACGAGTCTTAGAGCCAAGGAGTTTGAAGTTTGGTGTTCATCGTGTTCATCTTGAAGTTGCAACAAGTAGAAGCTTTCGATCCATTTCATTTTGAATCAAAGTCCGGAAAGTGTTTGAATTTTTTTGGAGGAAAGTTTGAAGTGTTTGAGCCGAGAGTTGAAGCATCACTTTGGTATCATTTGTTGAAGGTAGGCCGTGTATACTTGTGAGAAGTAGCCGAGCCTTGGTGAAGATTGTGTTGAATCAATCATGCCGCCGAGAAGAGTTAATCGTCATCAAAATGTTGAAGCATTGTATAGAAGAGAAGAAGCCGAGCAAATGGAACAACGCATTAATGAGAAACTTGATGAAGGCATTGGAAAGTTAGAGAAATTGATGAATGATTTGAATTAAAGTCAAAGGAGGAGATCACGAATCTCGAACCATGGAGGAAACATAGTTTCGCCATCGGTTACGGAAGCGAGGAGGGTATCACCGCAATCTTTTAGAGAGAGAAGAGAAACATCGATTTCGTCAAGAAGAGATCACCATGACTGTGGACATGAATAGAGGAGAACTCCACAAGAGTTTGAAAATGAGCCATATAGAGATGAAGAAAGACATAGTAGAAGAGACATGCGTGATCAAAGGGATGTTGATGGTCGAGATCGATATAGACGTACATTTGATTATGATGAAAATGGTGATAGAGCTAGCATTCATTATCAAGATCGAGACCAAGTTCGAAATGTATATCGGGAGGTAGATGATGATCATCGATGGGAATCGGGTATGAAGATGGAAATTCCAGAATTCAAGAGTGGAATGGTAGCAGAAGAATTTCTTGATTGGTTGTCTAATGTTGAAGAGATCTTTGATTTCAAGGAGGTTCCGGAGAATCGTCGAGTGAAGTTGGTTGCTACTAGGTTGAGGGGAAGAGCTTTGGCATGGTAGCAGCAAACTAAACTTACAAGGGAGAGAATGGGAAAGTCGAAGGTTGAGTCTTGGGATAAGATGAAGAAGTTGTTGAGAGATACATTTTTACCTTACAACTATCAATCACTTATGTACCAGAGATTGTAGAATCTGAGACAAGGGACGAAGACTGTTAATGACTATGCTGATGAATTTTATCAACTGATTGCTCGAAATGATATTATGGAGACGGAAGAACAGCTGACTGCTAGATTTGTTGGAGGGTTGCGATTGCAGATTCAGGATATGGTTAATATGTTTGATCCAAGATCTGTGGCGGAGGCACATTAGAAAGCGTTGGCTTGGGAGAAGCAGGGAAGGCGTGGAGGTGGTGTGTTTACCAATTCCAACAATCAAGTGAAGGGTGTTAGTGGAAGTTCTAATGTTCCTAAAGCTGTCGCAAAACCAGTTGTGAAGGAGGTTGAGAAGGAAAAGGTTAATAGCAATTTCAAATGCTACAATTGTCAGGAGTTGGGTCAAAAAAGCAATGAATGTCCGAAGCCGAAGAGGAGAGCAATGGTTGCAGAGATTGATGGAGAGGATGTGGAAGCTGAATGTTCTAATTCACCTTATGTTGAGGATGAAGAAGAGTTGTCCGGAGATGAAGGGTGTCATTTGATGATGAGGAGAAGTTATTTGGCACCGAAACAGGAAGAGGAAAATAGTTGGTTGAGGAGTAACATATTTCAGTCTACATGCACTATTCTGAGAAAGGTTTGCAAGTTCGTCATTGATGCTGCGAGTTGTGACAATATTATCTCTACAGAAGCAGTAAAGAAGTTGAACTTGAAAACTGAGAAGCATCCTAAACCATACAAGCTTGCATGGTTAAGGAAGGGTGGTGAAGTAAAAGTTGGACGAAGAGCTTGCGTGAATTTTTCAATTGGGAAGAAGTACAAAGATGAAATCTGGTGTGATGTTGTAGACATGGATGTGTGTCATCTGTTGTTGGGCAGACCATGGCAGTTTGATAGAGCAGTACAACACGATGGTCGTGCTAATAGTTACAGTTTCATGTTTGAAGGTACTAAGATTATTTTAGTTCCCAAGAAGCAACAACAGAAGGAAAGCAAGTTGGAGGAAATTGAAGAACTGAAAACTTTGCTATCTTTGAAGGAGTTTGTTAAGGAAGTTGAAGAGGAACCTGAAGTGTACTTGTTGATAGGGTGTGAGAGCAGTGAAGAGGTTGAAATTCCAGAAGAAGCAAAGCCAGTTTTGAAAGAATTTGAGGATGTATTTCCAGAAGAATTGCCTAAGGAGTTACCGCCGCTGAGAGACACTCAACATCAAATCGATCTTGTTTCGGGGGCAGTATTACCGCATAGACCACACTATCGAATGAGTTCGAAGGAACATGAAGAGTTGAGGAGGCAGGTGGAAAAGTTGTTAGAACAGGGGCGTGTTCAGGAGAGCTTGAGTCCTTGTGCAGTGCCAGCTTTATTGGTGCCAAAGAAGGATGGTTCGTGGAGAATGTGTACGGATAGTCGAGCTCTAAACAAGATCACTGTGAGATACAGGTTTCCTATGCTAAGGTTTGATGATTTGATTGACCAGTTGAGTGGAGCTATTGTGTTTTCAAAGATTGATTTGAAGAGTGGATACCATCAAATTCGTATTAGACCAGGTGACGAATGGAAGACTGCTTTTAAAACCAGGGAAGGTCTATACGAATGGTTGGTTATGCCGTTTGGTTTGTCGAATGCACCAAGTACTTTTATGAGAGTGATGAACCAGATTTTCAGACCCTACATTGGGAAGTTTATGGTAGTTTACTTTGATGATATTTTGATCTGCAGTGGAAGCATGGAAAAGCATTTGCGTGAAGTACTGTTGATTCTACGACAGGAGAAATTTTATACTGCAACAAAAAAGTGCGTGTTTATGACGAACAGTGTTTTGTTTCTTGGATATGTTCTATCGAAGGAAGGAATTCAAGTGGATGAAAGTAAAGTAGAAGCTGTCAGGAGTTGGCCACAGCCAAAGACAATTACTGAAGTGAGGAGTTTTCATGGATTGGTATCTTTCTATCGAAGATTCATTCCACATTTTAGTAGTGTGATGGCACCTGTAACCGATTGCATGAAAGGAAAGAAGTTTGAGTGGTCAGAAGAAGCAGGGGTTGCTTTTGAGAAAATCAAGACACTATTGACGACAGCACCAATTCTAGTTTTACCGGATTTTCAGTTGTTGTTTGAGTTACATACTGATGCATCGAAGGTTGGGGTTGGTGGAGTTTTGAGTCAGAAAGGAAGACCAGTTGCTTATTTCAGTGAGAAGTTATCTGGAGCTAAGTTGAGGTATAGCACTTATGATGTTGAGTTTTATGCAATTGTTCAAGCTGTGAAGCACTGGAGACATTATCTATTTCAAAAAGAGTTTGTTCTTTACACTAATCATGAGGCTTTGAAGCATTTGCAAGGGCAGGATAAGATTTCATCGAGACATGCATCGTGGATTGCCTATTTGCAGCAATTTACTTTTGTTGTGAAGCATAAATCTGGGGTAACGAATCGTGTAGCTGATGCTTTGAGTAGGAGGAGTCATTTATTGACAACAATGAAAGTTGAGGTGACAGGTTTTGAACTATTGCCAGAGTTGCTTGAAGAAGATCCTTACTTTATGAAGTTTGTTGAGAAAGTCAAGGATGGGAGTGTTGATGAGTTTGTATTGGTGGATGGTTTTCTGTTTAAAGGGAATCGTTTATGCGTACTGGATTGTAGCTTGCGAATGAAGATAGTAAAGGAGCTTCATGAGGAAGGACATGTGGGTAGAGACCGAACACTGCAGTTAATTTCTCAATCCTACTATTGGCCATCGATGAGGAAGGAAGTTGAAAGATTCGTTCAGAGATGTCATGTTTGTCAAGTTTCGAAAGGGACAGCTACAAATGCGGGTTTGTATATGCCATTACCTGTTCCTACAAACCCATGGGTAGACATTAGCATGAATTTCGTATTGGGTTTGCCGAGAACGCAAAGGGGAAATGACTCGATATATGTTGTGGTGGATCATTTCTCGAAGATGGTACATTTTGTTGCTTGTAAGAAGACGGCGGATGCTGTTCATGTTGCTCAATTATTTTTCAAGGAGATCTATCGACTTCATGGGTTGCCAGAATCTATTGTGTCGGATAGGGATACTCGTTTTCTGAGTCACTTTTGGTTAAGTTTGTGGAAGATGGTTGGAACGAAATTAAACTTTAGCAACGCCTATCATCCGCAAACAGATGGACAGACAGAAGTTGTTAACAGATCGCTGGGAAATTTATTGCGATGTCTTGTGAAGGACAATCTGAAGAGTGGGACATGAAATAATGCCAAGCAGAGTTTACTCATAATCATGCAGTGAATCGTAGTACGGGATTCAGTCCATTTCAGATTGTATATTCAAATTTGCCCAGGGGACCGTTGGATTTAGCGGTAGTGCCACAACCAAAGGGGACGGTTAAACGAGCTGTAGACTTTGTTGATGGGTTGACGGAATGTCATAAAATCGTTCAGGAACGATTGGAGAAGTCGAATGAGAAATATAAGAGATTTGCAGATTTGAAACGACGAAATATTGAATTTAACGAAGGTGATTTGGTTTACGCCGTGTTAACCAAAGATCGTTTTCCAACAGGCGCTTATAACAAGTTGAAATCCATAAAAATTGGTCATGTAGAAGTTGTGAAACGAATCAATGAAAATGCTTATAAGTTGAAGCTGCTGAAGGATGTGTACACTTCTGACGTGTTCAATGTTAAGCATCTTGTACCATATTATGGAGAGGGACAATCCGATGTTGGAGAATTTACAAATTCAGGGACGAATTTTTCTCAACCTGGGGAGGATGATGCAGCTCAGGGGATAAGTCGTACACGACTTAAGGAGGAAGGTTTAAGTCGTTCACGAGTTAAGGAAGGCCGTTCACGAGTTAAGGAAGCTTCGGTTTTAAGTTAAGTCGTTCATGAGTCAATCAGTGGAGGAAGGTCTTAAGCCAAAGGAGGAAGCTTCGGTTTTAGGTCGCTCAGAGGTTTTAGGTCGGCAACAACCTAAGAAAGAAGACTTAGGTCGGCAACGACCTAAAGGAATGTGACTGAAGGAAGATGAAGCGCATGAAGGCTAAGTCGCTACCCGGGTTATCTTCAGTATGTCGTACACGACCTATGATGAGTCGCTATGTGTACGTCATATAGTTGAGTCGTAAGTCGTGTGCTTGTTATACTGTTGTATTTTCTTAAACCATGAGTCGTTAGGTCGTATACGACCTAAGTGTTGATGAGTCGGTATTACTTTAAGTCGTGTGTCTTTAAGTCATTGTGATGTTGATTCGTAATGCGGTTGAGCCGCTGTGTTGTATACATGTGTTGTGTTGTAGTTGAGTCGTGAGTCATGAGTCGGCAACGACTTAAGGGGAGTTAAGTCGGCAACGATTTAAGGGTCAGGGGTTGGAAACTTCTATAAATAGTTGTGCGTTGTAACTTGTCAAGGTTGTTGATTGTTGAATAAAATTCTGTTTGATTGCTGTGTGCTTTCATTTAAATTGGTAGTTGAGTGTAATCTCCTATCTCCACTTTCGGTTAATCGAGTGCGCTCGATTCAACGATTGTTGAAGCCAATTCACGGTATCAAGTGCGCTTGATCAACGTTTAAAGAATTGTAGATCTTCTTTCACGGTATCGTGCGCGATCAACGTGTCGAAGATAGCTAGAATTTGGTATCTTCGGATCAACGAATTTGGGCATTTCAGTATTCATCAATCCACCGATTGCTACTTTCATCGATTTCATTTGTTTTCGTAATATCCGTTGCGACAGAGGTGGTAACGAATAAATATAAAGTAACAAATGGACCAGTTG
Source organism: Allium cepa (assembly GCA_030765085.1). Classification (NCBI taxonomy): domain Eukaryota; kingdom Viridiplantae; phylum Streptophyta; class Magnoliopsida; order Asparagales; family Amaryllidaceae; genus Allium; species Allium cepa. Next base: position 454,107,207 of record CM060932.1, read on the forward strand.
TACTAAAACTTTGAGATCCAATTTCAAAATGTCTACTCCGCTAACTTAATTTCTATTAACCCTAATATACACCTTATTAACACACAATTAAATTTTATTAACACACATTAAATAAAATGTAACACTCCAATTAATGCCACTGGGGACCACCGTTGCACACAATAAAAGATGAACCGAGACTGGAAGTTCAAATTTAAAAACGACGTTTTTCTCAGCGCGCAATCACGATTCAAAATATTAAATTTACTTTAAAATACAAGGTTGGCATTAAAATCACTTCTATACTGCCTCTGATTGTTATAAAATGAATGTAAATGTTCTTTCAAAATTCAAAATTTTCCTTTTTTTATAAAATTTTACTTATCTTTAAAATGAAACGTTCATTTTATTTTTCTCAAACTGTTCTTTTATTTTCATTAAAAATGCTCTTTCTACTTAACCCAAAAATGTACGTTTCTTATATTAATTGCCATAAATTTCAATTAACTTCTCTTTCCTTTTAAATTCAAAGATTCCTCATATGGATTAGGTGTTGCAAATTCCACACTTTCAAAACTTTAACTTCTATTTCAATTGTTTATAGATTATACATTAAATCTTCCAAAATTTTCAATGAAATTAGCTTTCCATTTATTTTCAATACATTCTTCTTATGGTATAATTATTTTGTTTTATATCTATTATTCAATTCGCTATTCTTAAACGGATAATTTTTTTTATTAAATTTGCAAACTATCATAATATTCTTACATTCCATCTAACTTTCTATTAACGTAAAAATTAAGTGTTAAATTTCATTTATTTGGTTTTTAAATTCTTTTATTCACTCCATTATCACCAAGTAGATAAATTAGCATTGGTTAATGGTTCAATATATTGTTATTCTAAATTTTCAACTTAAACTCCATTAACGTAACATTTAACATTTTATTCCCATTAAATTGAAATAACCCAATTTCCAAAATTTAACTTCAAATAAATAAGCAACTCTTTATGTTTCTAAATCAATTACAATAGTTTAACAATTGAAAGTTAATTGAAAGTTGCTAAATTTATCGATTTCAGAAATTCCCTTTTATACTTCTTAATCATTTGCAGAAGTTTAAACAAGTTTAGATGTACATTGGAAGTTGATAAATCTATCCATTTCAGTGTTAATTTCCAAATTTCATTAAATTTAGAAAATATAAGTTAAAACTTCATTTATTATTAAATTCAATATTACACTGGATGAAATCAACATTTGACTCAAAATCTATTATACAAATATTCTTAGTTTCCATTTTAAATTTCTATTAACATAACATTTAGATGTTTGATTTCATTAAATTTCAATTTATTGACCTACTTAAATTTTATTCCTTTCATTTAATATCAATTGTCCATTCTATAAGTAAAAATTTACATTAGACTCATACTCATATAATGGCTTTAATTTCATCTAAATAAATATCTACAAAATCTTTAAACACTAAATCCATTTAATTGCAATTAATCCCTTTGATATATACATTAACTAAGAGCATATTCACATATCAATTTAGTGTCAATTATTCAAGTAAATACACTGTTCAAATGTCAGATGCAATTAATCCAATTGATTGCAAATTAATTCCGAATTTGATTTCTATTCGGTTACAACTTAATATTGAATCAATTTATTACTTAACCAACATAGTTAATATTATTTTAGATTTCATTACATTTATATTTTCCAAATTTTATTTTGGTCTCATTTCTTTTTATCACATTTATTATCCTAATATGAATGGAATTTTACTTTGGTTACATCTTATTTGAATTCAACATTCTTTACTTACCAATTTATTCCACATTAACTGCCATAATTTAGTGAATTAATTGAAATTGATTACAAATTAACTTGACAACCTAATAAAATAAGTAACGTACAATAAATATAGTCCTTAACTCTTAATTACACTTTTAGAGGTTCATCATTTACACCCTAACATTGTAACTACTTACATACACTGGTTTTATTCAATTAACATTTATTGCAACTATTCCAAAATTTATTCAATATTTATTAGTTCTCTTATATTCACGTTTATGAGTAAATTGGTATTCCATTTAATCCATTAATTATTAACTCTAGTTATTGCAATTCATTGTCTAACATAAACTTTGAATCTATCTCCTAATCTTCACATTTCAATTAATTAACATCTTACAATAGTTTACAAATAAATAAAAAGGGATTGTACTAAAAAAAAATTATTTATTGTCCTGCATTACTTTATTACCTCCATTTACATTTACTTTCCATAAATCAATATTTAATTCCATTGATGAATACAATACTTGCCCTTTTTTTTAATTATTTTTAACTTTATATCCAAATGCGACAATTTCCACTATTACAATTACTTGCAATATATAATTTAATTTGTAAATTTTAATTACCCTTGGTACATCTAATTTCAACATTCGCTTTCATATAAATAAATAAGATTTTTATTTATTTCTAAATTTAAATTAAAATCTTATTAATTTAATTCATTTTAAACATTGAATTTATACGGGTCGTTACACTCTCCCCCACTCAAAACTTTTCGTCCCCGAAAAGGAAAAGAAGGGAAAACGAAGAACTAAGAAATCAACATACCTTATTCAACATTAACTTTATAAAACAATTAAATTTATAAAATTAATTAATGTAGATAAAATATATCAATTTATAACCATTAATTTTTTTTTGTACTTAAATTACTAAAGTTTGGAAAACATTTTCAAAATAAATTCTAAGTCCAAAAATTTACGAATTTTTTTGGCAGAGTCTACTTTGTACGGAGTGGCTCGAGAGAAAATATAATATTAAATATAACAATATACAACATATATTTTTCAAATTAATATATCCCTACACGGAAAAATATATAAAATAATGCTATAAACCGAAATCTGAAACGTACCTATTATTCGGGCATTTTACGCTTAATTTATGGAACCAAAAGCATTAGCAATTGCTTCCATAACCTATATTTGACTTATAAAATCCAAAAGGGTTAACAATTTATATAAAGTGAAATATTTAAGTGGTTTCAATCACTAACACCAAATGAATACAACAACCAACAATTTCACAAACAGCATATACAACAAATACAAAACAACCATTCAATCAAACAAACAAATAGTTGTTTGGGTTCAAAACTTTTAAATTGTACGGAATGAAGAATAAACTACTAGCACATCATTTACTCAACAGTCTTAGATAAAACTAAATAGATTATTCATTCTTCCAAACCCAATTTTTAAAGTATCTTACCCAAACAACCATAACCAAACAACAACCAAATTTAAACAACAACTTTTTTTTATCCTTATTAATTTCATTCATACATTTGTTATTTAATTTCCCCTTTTTTTCTCATACCACGTAAATTTTCCCTTTTTATAATTTACATTTATTTATAACAAACTTTTAATTTCATTTACTCATTCAATGTTTGTTTCATTTAATTTCCCTTAGTACTTACAATTATTCATTTCCATTAACTCAGGTCATGCCAGTTCTTTTTATTTCATTATAATTATTCATTCATTTATTGCATGCCCTTATTTATTTAAATTTGTTTATCAATAGTATTCATGTCCCATTTAATTTCTTAGTATTTCCATTTTATTTACTTAAGTTGAAAATCATCTATTTGAATTACTTACCTTTAATTATATTTACTTATAGTAAAATTTCAATAATAACTTAAGTTTATAACATTAAATTCTCATTTATAATAGCAAATTCATTGAATACTTTATTACCTACTTTTACTTGTATAATTTCCATTACATTTCTTATTAAATATTTCAACTTTTAATATTTGGTAAGTCATATATATGTTATTTAAGTGTGTAATTTGAAAGTTATACAATTATTTTTTTCAATTCTTTCAATTAATTAACGGTTCAATAATTTCATCTTTGTTTTATAAGTTGCAATTTCAAATTACCTTTAATTTCATTCATAACCTAGCATTAAATATCTATTTACTTTAAAGGTTTCAATTATTAATTACATACTTTCCAATTTACTAAAATAATTGAAACTATTATTTAATGGAATCTTAAGACTAAATACCGGGTTAAATTTTCAATTTATTTTAAAATAATGGATAAATATATTCTTACAACTTATACAACTCTAATTATATTTAAAACAATTCAAAATTTATATATTTTTTAAAAATGAATCTACCGTAAAACTACTACAGTGGCCTTTCCCCTTCGAAACTCAAAAATGAAAGTCGATGATGCGGCCGCCATCATCGAAATTATTTTCCAGCGACAGAGAGGAAAGTACAAAACTTATTTTCTCCAAAATCATCTTTATTAGAAAATACTTCTAAACAATATTATTATGTTCCAAAATTTACTCGGAAGAAATTTCAAAACCCCAGAACTTAAGTTCTAAATTTTCAAATTTCATTTATTTTATTTTTCAATCTTATTTCTATTATTATTTATACACTTTATTGCCTAACAACCAATCTATTGCATCCCAATATAGACATCATTTGAAAAAAATTTATATATAGAAAATATAATAGGCAAAATTATTTCATTCACCTATATTAAAACAAATATTATGTCGGTCTGTCCTATTAAGTGTTTAGAAATCCCTATTGATGTCATAGCGTCCCATGCATCAACCAGAATTTATAAATACAAAATGGAACAGATTAACACAATATTAAAACCTTTTTATAACACTAACAAATACGCTCTCTCATATATATACACTCAGCGACTCCCATAGGGTATTTCTACCCTATTAGCAAAGAGTCAAACCCCACAAAGCTAAGGTTTATCGCTAAACCAAAGCTCTGATACCAGATGTAACGTCCCTCCTTTTTGCACGCTTCAAATCGACACACGTGCCAATTCAAAGCATTCGGAAGGGCGGATTGTTATGAGGTAAATAAGAAAAACAGAGAAGAAATAAAATAAAATAGAATCTCACAGCGGAAGGATAAAATATAATAATAAATATACAGTTCATAAAACTGTTTACAAAACAATTGATTCTTTTTTTATACAATAAATATCAGAGTTCACATACCAATAAATATCAATGCAGCGGAATTAAATAGTGTAGTGGAATAATAGTAGATGATAGTAATACAAATCTTCGTCTTCGTCCTCCAGAGCTAAACTTCAAATCCTGAAATGCCCGGATTGATCCGAGCGAATTGAAAAGACAAAACACTCGAGTCAGAACTAAAAGATCTTATGTAAGTTAAATTAACAGAAATGAATATAAGTGAAGTAACTCAAGAGATGCTTGCGATTTACATCTCCTAAGGATTCGTTAAACTATTTACTATGTAGCATATTTCGCTATTAATATAGTGTCTAATTGTAAAATAAACTTACTTTTAAATAGCGTTAAGGCTTTACATTTTCCACCTTAACACAGTTATATATTCCCATAGTCTATACAGTACCGTAATCTCCTCCGTACTGGACGTCGTCAGAGGGCACTCCATAGGTATGGTACAAAACCAAAATCGTATAAGGCGCGCTAGGGTAGGTGACACGGCACAACTAGGCAATGACAGGGTAGATATACCAATTACGCTTCCGGGTCGGTGGTAACGCATAGCCGCAGCTACCGCCCACCTCGAGCCACACCCCCAAATAAAAATCAAAAGTGGCCACCGAATCAATCCAAGAGTCAAAGTATAATATCGAAGGGATGTGTCCGATCAAAGGTGCTACCTTATTAACCCGTCGATCGCTCCTGTTTTAGCCACCTTATGCCAACTCACGGGAGTTGGATCCACGTACTTACCTTACAGGAAACGCCGCCACCATCCTACTTCATTCTGGAATCTCCACCGCGTACACGGTTGTTAAAGTGGTTTTCGGAGTTGGCAGAGAGTATGACAACTTCCGATCCCGGTCTCTTCAACAACCAAACATTATTATAACACCGCGGTCTTAAAAATGTTTATACTTTCAAAACCAGAATATAATTATCCATTTCAAAACCCATGAATATGATATCATTTCCTTTAAACCCAAACAAATGTGATATCATTTTATTTAAAATATATTTCCTTTCCAAAATCATGCTACTTTTAAAATTTATAATACCTCGAAACCAAATATTTGAATTTTAACTTTCAACATAATACTTCAAAATCCATAGTTTTAAAACCATAACTTTCAAACTTAAATGGTTTGGATATTCAAAAGTATATAAAATAAAACAGTTGAATTTAAAATTTCTTTAAAAGTAAATAATTTCCACGCCTTCACAATTTTATTCACCTTAAATTCAGTATAAACCCATAACTTTTAGATTCACTTTCAGTTTGAATAAAACACTTTGATTTCAATATTTTCAAACTTTGAGTATTAAATGAATTTCAAAACCGAGGTTGGGAATTTCAAATCAACAATTCATTTTCCTATTATTCAGTTTGAAAGGTTTACATGATAAATCCATAACCATTTAAAATAAACTAAATTTATTAACACTAAATTTTTTCCTTCCATTTATTTACTAGAATTATTCATTGAATCCCGTTATAAATATCATACCTTAAAATTTCCAATTTTAGTAAGTTAACATCACTTATGGAGTTAATTTTTCAAATAAGCTCAATTCCAATTAAATTTCCAATTTATCTTTCAATCATGATTGATTTGAATCGTTTAAAACTCTATGTATATATATACAAGATCTTAAACTTGTACTTACTCGTATAATATAAATTATCAAATGCCATTTTTCAACTTATTCATTTTTATTTAACAGATTTATGCATAGCTTAAATTCAACAATTTAACTATGTATGTATAAAATATTTTTATATCATATCCAAATTTAATATTTATTAAACCGTATCATATCCAAACCATAAAAACCATTTCAAAAATGATTTTATATATATGCCGCGGTGCCTGTATAAAATTTTCTATCCTATGGTCAAGTGATACGGATATTTATCATTTCAATCCGCAATTTAAAATAAAAATTTGCGGTTGTATATCATTTCAAGCCGCAATCCCGAATGAATGAAAATGCATAATAATTTGCAGTTTATACAATATAAAATATAGCATCCATTCATCCAAATATCAATAATCAACCATTTATTACAATCATCATCCAATTTAAACAAACATCAATATAGAGCATATGAAATATAACAGGTAAAATGACAGTTATTAACTAACAGTTTATATGCAACAATAAATTTATTTAACTGTTTCACTATCAGTTTATATGCAAAATAAATAAATTTTAACTGTCAATTTATATGCAATAATAAAATTAATTAATAGTTATATTAAATAAATGCAATTTAACTAAGTTGATGAATAAAATATGCAACACAGTCATAAATAAATTTCTACTCATATCTCAAATAAATTTAACAAACATAAGAAATTTTAGAAGTTGTGAGTGGGTTAAAACACTCACCTTTTGGATTTAAATTGAATTAAAATCGAATTTAAACCCAAAAAATTCAACAGCCTCAGAATCTGCCCAAACTAGCGTCAAAATGTCATAAATCTCAATACGATCCTTCAAAAAAAATCGTGCGTAAATCGAACATTGTACGCGAAAGTTATTCAAGTTATAAGATGACCATTTGCCATAATAAAGTGTATATATATGGTGATATTAAAATAAACAAAATAAATACCAAATTTCACGTTTTGGGATAAGGCGACTAGGGTACCTGCTAACAAGGTGGTGGCAAGGATTGGGTGAGGTGGAGAGGCTTTCACGCAACTCAAATCTTCAAGAAGGATTAGGAAAAAGTGTTGCAAGCAGGTGAGGGAGAAAATGAAATAGGGTCATGTTTGCATAATGAAGTTCGGTGAGATTGAAAAATTGAAATGAGGCTAATGGAGGATGGAACCAATGAAATGAATGCTTCAGGTAGCAAAAATGAAAATTTATACATTTCAAACAAAGAGGTGGTAACGAATAAATATAAAGTAACAAATGGACCAGTTGTACTAAAACTTTGAGATCCAATTTCAAAACGTCTACTCCGCTAAATTAATTTCTATTAACCCTAATTATGCACCTTATTAACACCCAATTAAATTTTATTAACACACATTAAATAAAATGTAACACTCCAATTAATGCCACTGGGGACCGCCGCTGCACACAATAAAAGATGAACCGAGACTGGAAGTTCAAATTTAAAAACGATGTTTTTCTCAGCGCGCAATCACGATTCAAAATATTAAATTTACTTTAAAATATAAGGTTAGCATTAAAATCACTTCTATACTGCCTCTGATTGTTATAAAATGAATGTAAAATGTTGTTTCAAAATTCTAATTTTTCTTTTTTTATAAAATTTTACTTATCTTTAAAATGAAACGTTCATTTTATTTTTCTCAAACTGTTCTTTTATTTTCATTGAAAATGCTCTTTCTATTTAACCCAAAAATGTAAGTTTCTTATATTAATTGCCATAAATTTCAATTAACTTCTCTTTCCTTTTAAATTCAAAGATTCCTCATATGAATTAGATGTTGCAAATTCCACACTTTCAAAGCTTTAACTTCTATTTCAATTGTTTATAGATTATACATTAAATCTTCCAAAATTTTCAATGAAATTATCTTTCCATTTATTTTCAATACATTCTTCTTATGATATAATTATTTTGTTTCGTATCTATTATTCAATTCGCTATTCTTAAACGGATAAAAATTTTCATTGAAATTGCAAACAACATAATATTCTTACATTCCATCTAACTTTCTATTAACGTAAAAATTAAGTGTTATATTTCATTTATTTGGTTTTTAAATTCTTTTATTCACTCCATTATCACCAAGTAGATAAATTAACATTGGTTAATGGTCCAATATATTGTTATTCTAAATTTTCAACTTAAACTCCATTAACGTAACATTTAACATTTTATTCCCATTAAATTGAAATAACCCAATTTCCAAAATTTAACTTCAAATAAATAAGCAACTCTTTATGTTTCTAAATCGATTACAATAGTTTAACAATTGAAAGTTAATTGAAAGTTGTTAAATTTATCGATTTCAGAAATTCCCTTTTATATTTCTTAATCATTTGAGAAGTTTAAACAAGTTTAGATGTACATTGGAAGTTGATAAATCTATCCATTTCGGTGTTAATTTCCAAATTTCATTAAATTTAGAAAATATAAGTTAAAACTTCATTTATTATTAAATTCAATATTACACTGGATGAAATCAACATTTGACTCAAAATCTATTATACAAATATTCTTAGTTTCCATTTTAAATTTCTATTAACATAACATTTAGATGTTTGATTTCATTAAATTTCAATTTATTGACCCACTTAAATTTTATTCAATTCATTTAATATCAATTGTCCATTCTATAGGTAAAAATTTACATTAGATTCATACTCATATAATGGCTTCAATTTCATCTAAATAAATATCTACAAAATCTTTAAATACTAAATCCATTTAATTGCAATTAATCCCTTTGATATATACATTAACTAAAAGCAAATTCAAATATCAATTTAGTGTCAATTATTCAAGTAAATACACTGTTCAAATGTCAGCTGCAATTAATCCAATTGATTGCAAATTAATTCCGAATTTGATTTCTATTCGATTACAACTTAATATTGAATCAATTTATTACTTAACCAACATGGTTAATATTATTTTAGATTTCATTACATTTATATTTTCCAAATTTTATTTTGGTCTCATTTCTTTTTATCACATTCATTATCCTAATATGAATGGAATTTTACTTTGGTTACATCTTATTTGAATTCAACATTCTTTACTTACCAATTTATTCCATATTAACTGCCATAATTTAGTGAATTAATTGAAATTGATTACAAATTAACTTGACAACCTAATAAAATAAGTAACGTACAATAAATATAGTCCTTAACTCTTAATTACACTTTTAGAGGTTCATTGTTTACACCCCAACATTGTAACTACTTACATACACTGGTTTTACTCAATTAACATTTATTTCAACTATTCCAAAATTTATTCAATATTTATTAGTTCTCTTCTATTCACGTTTATGAGTAAATTGGTATTCCATTTAATCCATTAATTATTAACTCTAATTATTGCAATTCATTGTCTAACATAAATTTTGAATCTATCTCCTAATCTTCACATTTCAATTAATTAACATCTTACAATAGTTTACAAATAAATAAAAAAGGGATTGTACTAAAAAAAAATTATTTATTGTCCTGCATTACTTTATTGCCTCCATTTACATTTACTTTCCATAAATCAATATTTAATTCCATTGATGAATACAATACTTGCCCTTTTTTACTTATTTTTAACTTTATATCCAAATGCGACAATTTCCACTATTACAATTACTTGCAATATATAATTTAATTTGTAAATTTTAATTACCCTTGATACATCTAATTTCAACATTCGCTTTCATATAAATTAATAAGATTTTTATTTCTTTCTAAATTTAAATTAAAATCTTATTAATTTAATTCATTTTAAACATTGAATTTACACGAGTCGTTACACACACACACACAAAACATGGAAATAGTGTCATATGTTAATTACAAAGGTGAACAGTTTTAACTAATAACATATCATACTCAATAAATTTAATTACTAACCAATTTAATTTTAACAACACACTTAAATCGTCATTTCATGTGAATTGAATTTACTAAATATAAGAATGTTAATCGTGAGTGATCGCTCACCTTTCGAGGCTAGAGAAAACAAGAATTGGATGCAAGCACATGAAAAAGTGGAGAACACGGCAACTGCTGTTGAGATTCTTTGGACAACAAACACAAAACAAAGCAAAGCAAGGTTGGAACTCGATAAACGATGAAAACAAAATTTATAATTTTTAAAATCTAGAATTTACTCATATAAAAAAAATCTTTGTATTATATGTTAAAATCAATATTTAATTTAAAACATATATTAAAATATAAAATCTTTATATATATATATATACACATATACATATAATATTTTAAAATCAATATCTAATAAAACCAATATATTACCTTTCAAAAATTTTCAAATAACTATTTAAACAAAATATATATATTAAATTTATTTCAAAAATCTATTTTAAAATATTATCATAAATTTAAATAAATAATATATATATATGCTTTTTTTATTTTAAAATAGGAAGAAAGCTGTTATGCTATGGGCTGTTCGGCGAGAGGTTGATGGTCAGGTTGGTTTGGAGCTTGCAAGTAGGCGGAGGTGACGAGTCTGCCATAGTGATGGAGGGGAAGTCGGAAGGTCGGTTGGGTTTGGCTACGGTGGAGCCACGGGAGAGGTTAGGGGCGGGAGGTGATAGAGCTACTATCGTGAGGTAAAGATCGGCTCCTTGTCACCGCATGGAGGACTAGGTTTCGAAGAGGCACAAGGCGACCGAAGGAGATGGAAAAGTGGATCGTCCATGAAATGGAGTAGGATGGCGGCGACTAAAGTGGTTGTAGAAGCGGTGGTGGGGTGGTGGCTTTGGGAGAAGTATGGCTGATCTGAAGAGGGGTGCTAGGCTGGAGGCTTTCTGATCTGAGTGGAGTGGGCTGATCATGAAGGAGGAAAGAAAGTGGTGGGGATAAGGGTTGAGGCGTATGCTTGTACTCTTGTGGCAGGGCGTGGATCTCGATAAAGCCAGGGGAGGGTTTCAAGCGTGCTATTGAGAGAGAGGAGGCGGATGGGAAAAAGGTGGTGCTGACGTGGGTTACCTTATGTGTTTTGGCTGATGGCTGTTGGAGCATGAGCGTAGCAACTGTGATGGACGGCTAGAGGCGGATGTGCATTAGGCGTAGGGAGGGATGAGCAAGAAGGAAAATCTCGATAATATGAAGCTTCAACACATAAATATGGACTTTATTATATTTATTCAATTATTTTTATAGTATAAACTGCAGAACGAAGATGAGGAGGGGAAGAGATAATAGAGAATGAACGAACCAGAAATATTAAATTTGAACTGGTGGGAATAACAAAATTTAGGCCATTGAATTCTGTAAATACTTAATAGCTAATGACTATTGGTTCCTCCCATGACAAATGAAAGGACACAGTACCCAAAAGCTCAAACGGGTACCAATATGGCTAACCATTTCATAGATTTCGCCGCGTACCGGACGCTGAAAGGCCCAAATGAATATAGTGCGGGGATTAGCACGGCGAGACAAATAAGATGGTACACAGATATTAGTGATATGACCATTCTATCAAAATTCGATATTTGCTGCCAAACTGCTGCTAAAACACTGAAAATAAGATAAACGGGGCTAGAGTAAATGAAATATGACTTCTCACTCAGAAAATGATTTACATTTTTCTTATATAAAAATATTCAAGTTTCAAAAATATTTTAATCATCAATTTGACTGATTTTAAATTTTAAATTATAATTTCACAACAGAACAAATAAACTTATTTTCTAATAAAAATCTGCTACTTGCTACGTTTCCATAGACGCATACCAACTATCAAATTTTCATTGCAAAATTTTATTGTTTAATTTCATGATTTTTTTTGTTAATTACATTATTTAAGAATTGTTAAAATTCTTGGGTCTTTACACTCTCCCTCGGTCAAAACTTTTCATCCTCGAAAAGAAACGAGTCTGGAGAGTAGAAGCAATAGAAAGGAAAGATAGATTCAAAAAAAATAGTACCAGATATAACAATTAATTCAAAACCATATAAATTTTATTTTTGGACATCTTGTTATTTACATTTATATTGTATATTATTCAGTTACATGTTCACATTACATTTCAACCTTTCTAGGTAAGTTTTATGAATGTTTCTAAATGTAATTGAGCACTATACAAAATTTCCTTTTATTTACAACATTTCTATTAAGAAAAATTTAGTTTGAACATTTTTATTACTTAATTTCTCTTGTATAACCTTCAATTATATATTCACATTACATGTTAGCTTTTTGAATATTGCAGGTGAGTTATATATGTCTTAGAATGTAATAGAGTATTATAAAAATAGATTTTATTCTAGTTGAACTATTTCAAGTTATTTAAATTTCACTTCTCATTTCAAACACTCCAATTATTAAAAAAATTCTTCATTTCAATAAGAGAAAACCATCGCTTAACTAAAACTTAAGAATTAAATTTTCGGTTTCACTTCAAACCATATTGAAATAAATATATACATATATACATATATATTGTACATCAAATCATACTCAAGAAATTTCAAATCAAATCCATTTTCCAAACAAAAGTGTAGAAAAGCTACTAAGCGATCTTCCCACTTTGAGACTCGAAAATGAATGTTGATGATGCTGTAGTCATCATCAAGATCATTTTCCATCGGTAAAAGAGGAGAGTACTAATTTACTTCTTTTAAAATTCTTCGAAAACAATTTCCATTCAAAAATGCTTTCAAATAATATATATATTCAAAATTTTGAAAGTTGAAAAGCACCAAAAATTTAAACCCTCAAATCCTTAATTTAAATTCATTTACTATCTAATTTTAGAAAATTGTACTTTTATATATAAAATATAATCATACATAAAATTATTTCATTACCAATATCGAAAACAGTCTCATGTCAGTTTGCTCTATTCAAGTGTTTTGGAATTTCTATCGATAGTGTTAGCTAAATGGATCGATCGAAGCCTAAAATTCAAACTTAACAACTCAAACGATACAATATAAAACATTTTTGTATCAATTACAAATACGCTACAAATACGTTCCCTCATAGGATGATTTAAGAATGGATTATAGAACAAGGATATAAATTAAAATTTAGAGGGACCCTAATCAGAGAGAATTCTAACAAAGAAGATAGACTTGAAAGGAAGATAAGATAATTAAGTTACAAGAGAGGAAACATGGATAAATTTATATTAATCACGACGACCTTAACTGGGTCAACCAAGACTCCATTTCAGAAACAATGTGCCCAAGGGATCAGACTTCATCCCACCAGAAATGGCATTTAGAAAATATGGCCTTCAACCGATGACTCCTAAGAGTTTCCAGCACATAACCAAAATGAGATTCATGATCCTTCTCTGACTTAGAAAAGATGAGGATGTTATCAATGAAAATGGGGAAAAACTTGTTGAGAACATAGCGGAAAATGTGATTCATGAGATCAATGAAGAAGGTAAGAGCTTTGGTTAATCCAAAAGGCATGACTAACTATTCGTTGAAACTATTTGTCTAGGAGGAAGGACAACTGGTCGAGCTCCTGGAATAAGCTCGATGCGGAATTCATTTTCTCGCTTGGGAGGAATTGAAGTGACTTTACCATATCAGGATAATCCCTGACTAATGGAGTGGAGTCAAGATCACTAGGCTGAGCATCGAGCGAAAATATAAAACTACCTGCATAATCTTGAGGCAGTCAACATTCTGTCATAGGAGATTTACCCAAATTGTCTACTGGGGAAACTATTCGGGCTTTGCGAGGAACAACAGCATCATAATCGAGAAAATAAAAATCTTTGGTGAATCGACGCTTGTTGTAAAGAAGTTTCACCACTTTATAAATCATACTAAGGTTGGCGGGACCGTCGATGAGATTAGTGTCACAAAAGGATGAAATTGCCAATTGAGGTTGCAAGATGTGCCCAAATTTATTATATAGATCAATATAAGTAGAGCTATAGGATGCTCCAATATCAAGAAGAACACGAATAGGAAAAGACAAGAATGGATTTTAGAACAAAGGTAAAGTTCCAAAATTCAAAAGAAATCTTAATCCAAGAGTATCCTAATGAAGAAATTCAAGATCAAATGAATATGATTCTATAATCAATTCAACTCATTCTAGGGTATTAATGCCCTACCAGAATGAATTTTTACTCGATGTGCTATGTTTGCCTAAACCAGATCTCTGATACCATCTATAACGACCTGCTACTTCAAACCGTTCAAATCGACAATCATCCACACATGTCAGATTGAATTGCTCAAAACAGCAGACTTTTAATTTATTTGGAAAAACTTAGCATATAGAGTAAATAAATCAATCACAAAATCACATACACAGAGTAATACAACAATAAGCAGTGGAATAGATAAATAGTAGTTCATAAAGCTACTACAACATCAGAATCTAAAATAGGATACAACAGAAATCTCAAATACAACGAAGTCATTAATATAAAAGCAAATGACAAGTCTGAACATAAAACAAGGAATAATTGAAATAATTGAAAGCTAAATAGATATAAGGCAGATCTTCAGGCAAAGCTCCAAGCTCCGAAGGTGAGTCTCAAATGCTGTGACACTCAGTCTGACCTGAGCATAAAACAAAACACAAAACACTTGAGTCAGGATTAACATTCTTATGCAAGTAAATTAACTCAACTGAAATGTCCAAGTGAAATGCAATATAACTTAAAGGATGTTGGAATTCATCCTTTAAGGATTCGTGAAACTATCTACATATATAGTACAATACGCTACATAGATATTATCTACAGTAAAATAAAATTTCAAAATAGCATTAAGGCATTACCCATATCCCCCTTAACACATTTTCATATATTCCGTAGTCTATACCAAAACCGTACGCTCCACCAAACCGGTGGGATACTCAGTTAGCACTCCATAGCTATGGTACAAACCAAATTCGCAGTGGGCGTGATAAGGCATGTGACAAGGCATGTGATAAGGCATGTGGCACCACCAAACCAGTGGGATACTCAGTTAGCATTCCATAGGTACGATACAAACCAAACTCGTAGTGGACGCGATAAGGCATGTGACAAGGAACGTAAGGCAATGCCTAGTGCAGGATTCTGCCATTTTGTAGAACCGGGATAGTGATAATGCATAGTAGCTACTATCGCCCACCTTAAGACACACTCCCAAATCAAAGGTGCACCCAATCACAAAGTATTTGAATGATATCAAAGAAGCATGCTCGATCGGAGGTGCAACCTCAGTTGGCCGAGGTATAGCTCCTGTTTTAGTCACATCAAGCCTACTGATGGGACTCAGGGCTGCGTTCATACCTCATATGGACATCGCCAAACCATCCTACTTCATTCTGGATTCTTCACCACATACAAAGTTGTTAAAGTGATTTGTGACATTGGCAGAGAGTATGACAATATCTGATCCCGGTCTCTTTAATAACGAAACACTTATTTCACTGTCATTTTCATTTCAAACGGTTCATACTTCATATCAAAATATCATATCCATTTCAAAATCATATCACTTTCGAAACCATTATTTGCTTCAAAGTCATATTTAATTCCAAATTATAATCATTCAAAATTATATTCACTTTCAAAATCATTATTCACCCTAAATCATATCAGTTTCAACCTAAACAGTTGAATATTGAAAGTAATTTATATATTGGAATAGTTATACATTAAAAATATTTTATATTTAAAAATAGGTAATAGATCAAAATAGTTTATATATTAAAAAAGTATATATATTAAAAAAGTTTACATCGAAAATAGTTTCAGATTAGAATTGTTTCTTCCCATTTCACAAATCAATTTCAAATCAACTTTAGTTCCAGAATTCAATTTAAATCAATCTTAGTTCAACAATTTCAATTAAAAAGGGCAAAGGTTCAGTTCAAATTCTCATTAAAAACATTTTCAATTTATATGGATTTCAATCCAGGTTTGAACTACAAATTGAACCATTTCCAATTCAATAGATTTCCAAGTTTAAATATCCAACATTTACAATAACTCAATTTGACAATTTCATTTTTATTTCAAAATTCATCTTTAATTTAAACTTAAAATATTCACTATGTCATTCTAATAACATTTAAATAAAATCTGAAATTACAAATTTAAATTAATATCAATAGTTAAATATCCAATTTCAATTATATTTATTCTAAAATATTCATCTAATCGCTCTTATAAGTATTTAAATAAAATCTCAAATTACAGAATTAAATCAAAACTAAATATTCAATTTCAATTTATTTAAGTTTGAAAGTATTCATTTAATTACCTTTAATCGAAGTCAAGTTATTAAGTTATAGATTTCATATCTTTAAAATCTCAAAATCAATAAGTCCAAATCAATTCTTATTTAATTTCAATTCTTAACAAATTAAATTATGAATCAATTTAATTTATCCTTTCAACCTTAATTTATTGAAGTTATTGCAAAATTTATTTTCAAAATATTAATATATTTAAGTAAATAATTAAAACATATTTTACATACATATATTAGTTAAATTATGTACATATTAAATTTTATTATATTAATTATTAATGAATTAAATCTTATTATTAAATCTATTTTAAATCTTACTTTATATATTTAAAAATAATGAAATTATAAGTAAAATCTTAAAATTTATATTTTTCAAAACTTAACTAATAATTTAAAATTTTCAAACATACAATTCCTTTCAAAACTTTGGAAATCAATTTTCAAAAATAGACCAACGGTGTCTGTATATTATTTTTTATCCTATGGTCAAGCAATATGGATATTTTTCATTTCAAACCACAATAATTTAATATATACGGGTATATATCATTTCAACCCGCAATCCCAAAATATCAAAATCAATAAAATCGCCTGGGTTTATCATTCAGCCCATAATGATTTTCTCTAATCTATAATATCCTTCGGGTATGTATCATTTCAACACATAGGGAATTTCTAACTATCAGGGAACGTGCAGAGCGAGAACAATAATAATATAAAATAACATAATATATCAATTACAGCATGGATCATAATTAACAATACATATATACAACATGGTGATGGTGTCATATGTCAATTAAAAAGGTGAACAATTTTAACTAATAACATATCATACTCAACAAATTTGATAACTAACATATTCAATTTTAAAAACACATATAAATCATCATTTCATGTGTATCAAATTTACTAAACATAAGAATGTTAATTGTAAGTGATTGCTCACCTTTCGAGGCTTGAGAAAATAAGAATAGGATGCAAGCACATGAAAAAGCGGTAAACACGACAACTGCTGCTGATATTCTCTAAATATCAAACACAAAACAAAGCAAAGCAAGGCTGGAACTCGATAATTGATGAAAAATATATAGTTTTTAAATCTAAAATTTACTCATAAAAAATCTTTATATTATGTTTTAAAATCAATATTTAATTAAAAACATATATTAAACTATAAAATCTTTATGTATTATATTTTAAAATCAATATTTAATAAAACCAATATATTACCTTTTAAAAAATTTCAAATAAATATTTAAACATAATATATATATATATATATATATTATAGTTATTTCAAAAATATATTTAAAATATTGTCATAAATTTATATAAATACTTTAAACATATAATATATATACCCTATTTTATTTTGAAAGAGGAAGAAGGCTACTATGCGATGGGCTATTCTGTGACAGGTTAATAGTCAGGTTGGTTCGGAGCTTACAGGCAGGCGGATGAGATGGGTCTGCCATGGTGATGGAGGGGAAGTCGGAGGGTTAGTTGGGTTTGGCTGTGCTTTGGCCAGGGTGGTGCCGTAGGAGAGGTTAGGGGCAGAAGGCAATGGAGCTGCTGTCGCGAGGCAAAGGTTGGCTGCTTGTCTCTACGTGGATGAGGACTAGGTTTCAAAGGGGCATAAGGCGGTGGAAGAAGATGGAAAAGTGGAGGCGGTTGTTCAATGGAGTGGGAAGGCTGCGGCTAAAGTGGTTGTAGAAGTGGTAGTGGAGTGGTGGCTTTGGGAGAAGTAAGGCTGATCTGAAGAGGGGTGTTATGCTGGAGGCGGTCAGAACTGAGTGGAATAGGCTGACCATGAAGGAGGAAAGAAGGTGGTGGAGATAGGGATTGAGGCATATGCTTATTCGATTGTGGGAGGGCGTGAATCTCGGTAAAGTTAAGCGAGGGTTTAAGGCGTGCTATTGAGAGAGAGAGGGAGATGAGGATGGGTAAAAGGTGGTGCTATGTGGGTTTGGCTTGTATGTCTCAGCTGATGGCTATAGGCGCATGGACAGAGCAACTATGATGGACGGCTAGAGGGGATGTGTGTTAGGCACAGGTAGGGATGAGCAAGTAGGAAAATCTCGATAATATAAAGCTTCAACACATAAATATGGACTCTATTATATTTATTCATTCATTTTTTAGTGTGAAGTGCAGAACGAAGATGATGAGGGGAAGAGATTAATAGAGAATGAACGAACGAGAAATATTAAATTGGAACTAGTAGGAATAAAAATGTCTTGCCATTGAATTTTGTAAATATTTAATAGCTAATGACTATTGGTTCCTCCCATGACAAATGAAAGGACACAGAACCTCAAAGCTCAAACGGTTACCGATACGGCTAACCGTTTCGTTGATTTCGCCACGTACATGATGCTGAAACAAAAAAATGAATATACTACAGAGATCAGCACAATGAGAGAAACAAGATGGTACACATATATCAGCGATACAACAATTCTATCAAAAGTTGATATTTGCTGCAAAAATGCTGCTACAACATTGATAATAAGATAAACGGGGCTAGAGCAGTCCAAATTTGGTGAAATGATATATGACATTTCACTCAGAGAATGATTGAAAATTTTCTTATATGAAAATATTCAGGTTTCAAAGAATATTTTAATTTCATCAATTTAACTGATTTAAATTTTAAATTAAAATTTCACAACAGCAAAAAAACTTATTTTCTGATGAAAATCTGCTACTTGCTATGTTTCAATAAACACATACCAATATCAAATTTTCATAGGAAAATTTTATCGTTTAATTCCATGAATTTTTTTAGTTAATTACATTATTTAAAAATCGTTAAAATTCTAGGGTCATTACAAAATAAAGAAGCTATGGGGAATTTATTGAGTGGCTTGGCTACCCAAGCTAGACTAGCCATTGACAAAATCAATTGCTCTATTATTTTTCTAGTCGAATCGAACGCCCTAACGTAGGTCATCGCCGTTCTTAATCGAGACTCAGGTTAAGCTCCATCTCAGAACCATCGTGGGATTAGGATTAAAGCATCCCGAGGTTTGCGCATCTTGTTGGGCCAGTAGAAGCATAGTTGACCTTGAAATGTGGGTTGATATGATAATCTCCAGTTCGATCCTTGCATACTCGCCTAGCTTCTCCACACTGACCCATGTCCAACCAAGCCACTCTATTGCTACTCTGAACAAGGTTTCGAAGACATAATCTTGCTCCTGTTTTTTGGGATTTAGATAATACCGACGTTAAACATCTTGGCAAAGATTTATTTAAGGTTTTCCTCTAGATATCTTGAGCAAAAAGGCCTCCAACATCTACTATGAATACACTTGCTATCAAAAGAGAGGGGATTGTATTTTAGAGCTCCAAGAGGAAACCTTACGAGAATTTCATGTGTTATCTCTCTCCAATCAAAATTTTAAATTATATCCATTGTTGTAGCGATTAAGTCAGTAATAAATTACAATGAAAGCATATCTCATTGATCGAAACTTTATAAAATATTTATTATCTCATTTTTTAAAATTTTTTTGCACTGTATTTAGTTTCTCTTTGATCTTTATCTAATTCTATTATACATTGGCATTAGAAACCCAAATGTTATAGAGATTAATTTCTTCTATTGTTATCCCGCTTTTTGACAAAGCCGCGATACCAAAAGATTGATCGAAAACGAAGGACAGTTCGCCTCAGAGGTTGATCGTACTTCCTTTAGCCATGGATATCACTGAATTTCATCCGAGTCCAGAATGAGCCACAATTGATAGGACACGGCAAGAAAGGCTACAAGAGTCAGCATTTCAAATTTCAGGTCAATCCGAGGTCGTATGCTCAAGTTATGATGGATTCAAGTTGAGAAAGATGGACGTTGCTCTGTTCGAAACCATGACCCCACCTATGTTCGAACCCATCTGGTTCGAACCCAAGGAGTGAGGCAGCGCCTCGAACCCATGCACATATGCCAAAGTTCGAATCAATGAGTTCGCATCCATCGGTTCGACACCACTTCGAAACCAACAAGTTCGAAACCACCACGTTCGAACCGATAAGAAGGGACGACTTTCGAACCCATCGACTTCGAACCCTTCGAACCCCCATGGGTTCGACTCCATCACCTTCGACTCCATTGTTTTCGAATCCATGTGCCTCGTATCCATGAAGGGGTTGCAGAGCTATCTTCGAACCCATCACAGAGCCATGTTCGAACCCATCACAGAGCCATGTTCGAACCCATCACAGAGCCTTGTTCGAACCCATCCTGTGTTGCCTTATTCGAACCCACTGGGTCAACCCACGTGTCTTCCATCGGTTCGAAATCACCGAGATACACGGAGTCGAAGCGGTCAACACGGAGAGGAGTCCGGATCGATTCGAAACTCGCGCTCCACGTCACCACGAGGTCGCGTGCCACACTGGTTTCGAAACCATCGTTTCGAGTAACAGGGGTTCGAAATAAACAGCCTTGCCGTGAAGTCTATTTCGAACCCAACATATCTCCTAACCTACTGATCCAAATGCAATGAAACTTTCACAGATGCTTGCATACATGTTGAAGAATGTCCACGCCAAATTTCACCTCGATTGGATGAATTCTTGATCGGTTCGAATGGAATTCAAACCGATGCCAAAGTGGGCCCAAACTTCCCGAGACCGTACGCGTGGGCCCCCTCACGTACCAGAAGTGGTCTCCCGAGTTTTCAGCGAGGTACCAGCAGCCTACACCTATAAATAGAGCCCCAGGGCCAACAGAAAAGAGATCTTGGGACTCTGAGACGCCGAGACTCTGCCGGATCAAGATCTCCATCATCCTACATCATAATTTCACTATTGATTTCGAATTTCCAGTTGTAACTTGCTGTGGATCGCTGTAACAACTTGTAATCATTGAAAGAGAATCAATAAAACATCAAAAAACTTCACAGTGGACGTAGGCAACACGCCGAACCACTATAAATCGCTTGTCTACGCATTTACTTTACTGTTGATTGGAGTTTTTGTTAGATAATATCTGTTTTGAACTTGCATTCTTGACTATTATCTCTTCAACGACTCCCGAAGAGTGTTGTGCCCAATTTCGACACAAACACTTTGGTGCTTTCACTGAGAAAACTCAGATTTTCTCCTGCTCGTTGGATCTGTCATCGATATCGGATTGAATAAATCTAAGAGAGAGATCCAGATTGTTAAATCCAACTTCCTTCCCTTCTATTCAGATTTGCATAAAGTCTAGGAAAGGAACTCAACTGTAAAAATGGTTAGCACAAGAACCACCTCGAACGCCGTCAATCAAGAAGGACAGGATAGACAGAATCCTGCCCCTCTGCCTCCACCTAATCAAGATGCCGCTGGGCACTCAGAACCGTCGGGTCCGGTTACCCGACAAGAATTGCAGTTGTTACTTCAAGAGCTGACCCAGAGTCGGCGACAACTAGAAGAACAGTTACGCGCCAACGCCGAGCTAATCAACCAGCTGGATCGCCAGAAACGAAAACGATCCACGAGAGATCGTGCTTATCGCTCTTCTAGCGAAAGTTCTTCATCTTCCGATTATCATAACCGACCTCCACGACCCCGGTTAGATGAGGGTCGTATACCATCCGTTGGAAACCAACCGATGTTGACCGTTGGACAAATAAGAGTTGGTCCGTCAGCCAGCTTCCAAACCGGACCCTCCTCCCGAGGGGGTGCCATTCCTCACCACGCCGCTGAGTACCGCACTGCTAGCGTTGCGGCTGAACCAGGGGTCGACACTCGAGATCAGTCGGACCCAGACCGTCGTCAAAGCGGTCATACTCCTGAACCGTACGTCCCAGAGGACTATGAGCCGAGAAGGCGAGATTTGAACCGTCAACGATATCCGGCTCAAACCCAAAGTATGGAACGTGACCATACTCCGGTGCAAATGCCGGACCTATCGACTATGATACGACAGATGATTCGTGAGAGTCAGGGATTCACAAACGACGATTGGGGGGTTTCCCGAAGTCACACTCCCTTTACGGACGACATTCTTAATGCTGAACCCCCACGGCGATTCCGAATGCCCACTCTGCCCATGTATGAGGGAAACTCCGATCCCAATCAACATATTCTAAAATATGAATGGTCGATGACGACTTCCAGAGCCGACGACGCTGTGAAATGTCGTAGTTTCCCCATATCCCTGGGGGGCATCGCCACCATGTGGTTCACCCGATTGCCTCCTCGATCCGTCTCCTCATTCGACCAGCTGGCCACAAAATTCGTTGAGCAATTCCGCATGCACGTCGCAAGGCCGAAAGATGTCAACACTCTATCCAGTGTCACGCAAGCTCCCGGAGAGACGCTCAGACACTACCTAGAAAGATTCCATACTGCATGTGCGGAGATTAGTAATCCAAATGATAACTCCATCCTTATGGCGTTAACCAAGGGGATCGACCCCGATTCTGAATTCGGCAATTGGCTAGCTGGAAAACCACCTGCGTCATTGGACCGTTTCCATGCCAAAGCAGCTCAATTCCTGAGACGGGAAGACGCGAAACAGTCTAGGAAGCAAACTGACGCAGGATCAAACGTGGGAGGAACCCAAAGCAATGTTGCAATAAAACAATCCGGTGAGAGCTCCGGAAAAGTTCAGTTGAACATTAAAAATAAACAAGCTCGGCGAAGAGAGAGCGTGAATCAAATTAAAAAACAAGATCAAAATAGCGGTCCGCAACGAAAAAATCCGAAGTTCGACAGTTATACTCCTTTGAATACTTCATTGGAGGACTTGTATTTACAAACCCGTAGTACAATTCAATATGAAAAACCTGCTCCGAGACCGTCGTCAGAAAGACAAATCCAAACAGGAAAATTTTGCAGGTTCCATGAAGGCTACGGACACGATACGAACGAGTGTCGTCACCTACAGGATCTTGTTGAAAAACTGATCAGGGAAAGGAGACTCGATCGATTTGTGCGGACACCGCAACCCAGGGAAGCAGGTCCATCAAATCAAATCAATGAACCCGATCAACCGAGGCATGAGGACTCCGATGGTCCTCGCGGGAGATTGGTGATAAACGCCATCAGTGGCGGACCGACTTTCTCAGGAGCCTGGAACGACGAGGATCTTCGTCATTGTCACACATGACAGGCTCATTCAATCTATGAATATTTTGCAATTTCATTTACATTCTGAAATTTGATTTTGTAATAAGGCACTGACTTTGCCATGTTTTCTCATTTCAGCAATAAAACATTATCTCTTCAAGCTAAAGCTGTGATTCATCGAATACAACATTCAACAATCACGACACACGAAGAGCTAAATTCCATCAAACAATGGAGTTTATTCAAATAGCGAGTGACTGCGATACAACCGGCCACTCACTAAGTGAAACCCCAGCTCGGGGGCAATCCGTCACACTAAAGGCTGAACTGGACCGACACACGACAGTCCTACAACCAACTCCAACTTCCCACAGCGTGAATTGGAGTATAAACATTCAACAATTCGTTCCCAGAGCGCGAACGGACTCCAACTTCCCACAGCGCGAATTGGAGTATACACATTCCATAATTCGTTCCCAGAGTGCGAACGGACTCCAACTTCCCACAGCGCGAATTGGAGTATAAACATTCCATAATTCGTTCCCAGAGTGCGAACGGACTCCAACTTCCCACTGCGTGAATTGGAGTATAAACATTTAACAATTCGTTCCCGGAGTGCGAACGGACTCCAACTTCCCACTGCGTGAATTGGAGTATAAACATTTAACAATTCGTTCCCGGAGTGCGAACGGACTCCAACTTCCCGCAGCGTGAATTGGAGTATAAACATTTAACAATTCGTTCCCGGAGTGCGAACGGACTCCAACTTCCCACTGCGTGAATTGGAGTATAAACATTTAACAATTCGTTCCCGGAGTGCGAACGGACTCCAACTTCCCACTGCGTGAATTGGAGTATAAACATTTAACAATTCGTTCCCGGAGTGCGAACGGACTCCAACTTCCCGCAGCGTGAATTGGAGTATAAACATTTAACAATTCGTTCCCGGAGTGCGAACGGACTCCAACTTCCCGCAGCGTGAATTGGAGTATAAACATTTAATAATTCGTTCCCACTGCGTGAACCAACCCATCAATGCGGACTCCGAATCCCCAAAACATGAATTGGGGTATGAACATAAGCTACGGGTTCCCGGAGCGCGAACCGAAGCATCCGTGCAAACTCCATATTCCCGAAATGCGAGTTGGAGTATAAATGTCAATTCCGGGTTCCTGAAATACGAACCCAAACTTACATGTTTTATCCAAGCTCCCGGCGTGTGAAGTGGAGCACCAACACCAAGTCAAAGTTCCCGTAGTGCGAACTAAAGCGTTAATACTAACTCTGAGTTAGTAGAGTGCAAGTTGGAATGTGAACACCATTCCCAAGTTCCCGGAGCGCGAACCATGTTGCAAGCGTCAATAACACTTGAACTCCTGGAATGCAAACCAGGTTATCGATCTCAAATTACTCTAAGTCCCCGGAAGGCGGACGTGTACTTAATATTTGCAACAAGTGCAACCGGCTGCCAAAAATATAAGTGTTGTTCCCCAAGACTGGGGGGCACGAAAGCTAAGTGTCAATCACTCACCGAAGTGATACAACGTCCGAAGTTCAAATCATTCATCAATCACGACGTGTGACCAAGATCTTCAGACTTGGAAAATAAAAACGAACTCCACTTAAACGGTAAAAACACCACAAGTACACCGGACCGAAAACAAGACATTGCAAGTACTTAAGCACAAATAAAGCAAGAGTTGAAACAAAGAAACTAAAGTTTATTTCAACTAACCAAAAATGAGGGCTTACATATGAAAAAGTTTTCCCAAAAACAATCCCTACTAGCAGGAGCCGAACCTGCATCTATACACGGCTTACAAAAATAAAAAACAAGTACTTGTCTACCAAAAAATCTACTTGTAAAGCCACTCTACTTCTTCCTCTTTTTCGTCTTCCTTATTAGTGGTTCATCATTATCAGAATCACTAGCGACAGAAATTCTTTTTGAGTGCCTCCTCTTCGGCGGTGACGCTTCGGCTGGGGGCATGATATCGATGTCCTCCTCAGAGCTCGAATCTACAGGGAGGCTTCCCGCCGGAGGAGTAGGGGGGACTGGATCTGTAACGGAAATTGAGATAGTGCCACCCGATGGTACTATCCTAGCAGGTGTTGAGCTATACCACTGTGCCCCGCAGCTTCTATTTCAGCGCTGATTTCAGCCAAAATTTCCTCTTCTCGAGTCGCTTGGGCTTGGCTGGGGGCATCCGCAGCTTGCGTCGAAGAACTTGAGGTCGGCAGGGGATCACTAACGATGATAAACTGTAAGTCCGTAGAGAAACCGCCCTGCTCACCGAGCAGCTCGCTCACCATCTGTTCCTCGAGAGATAACCCGCTCCCCTGTGCCGCCTCGATCGATACCGCAGTTACAGCAGTGGTCTCGGTGGCGATGGCCTTGACCTTTTGGCTTGATTCTTGAGCCGTGACTGTCGGCGCAACCTCCGTCACTAGGCAAAAACAATAAGTTATTAGTAACTTCTTCAAAACAAACTCTTTATTTAGAGAACACTTGAGATAATTTCGAAATACCTTCTCCAGTTTGACTCGCAGACGGCTGAACGACCTCGGAAGTGTGCTCACGGATAGGAGATAAGTGCGGCCGCTCCGGGTCGTAAGCAGGAACAGGTGGCAAGCTGACCGCAGACGCAGGCACTGACAAAGGCGATGTGGTGACTTCAGTGACATCCGCATGGTGCTCAACGCCCGATCCCTCTCCAACTTCCAGGGAACGACCACCCACCATCTCCTTCTCATGAGCAATGATAGCATCGTAAAGGACCTTCTTTTCATCCTCAGTTAATAACCGGTTCTCAAGCTCGAATCGGTCAACCGATTCGCCCGGATGCGCTTCCTCCTCTTCCTCGACCAATCGCTCCCAAGCGCTGCGAAGGTGAACGGGATAATCTTGAAGCCAGGCTAAATTTCGGTGTTTTAACACGTTGGCGTTATAAGTTATAAGCAGATCTTCGATATCGGCCTCTAGCCTGGCCTCTGCTCGTTGAACTTTCTCCTCCACCTCTGTCTCGACCGCTTGAACTTTCGCCACCGCAGCATCCCTTTCAGTGCGAAGAATCACAGCTTGTTCGCACGCCTCCTGAGCTGCGCTATTTGCATCATCCCTTTCCTTGGCAATTTCAGCAAATTTTGACTTAAGCTCGTTCAACTCCTTCAGGGCAGCGTCCCTCTCTGCAGTAACCAATGTGTTTCGATGACCCATGTCCTCAACCGTGGCGTAGTGTTCGCGTTTCATCCTATCCATGATTGCCTGGGCTTCATCGGCTTTTTTAGTGGCCTCTATTTCAGATTTACGGGATGATTCAGCTTCAGTATTCAGCACTTGAATGATGCGATCTTTTTGTGCTAACTCGGCTTGCAATTTTTCAATGGTGGCTGCTCTTTCGAAGGCCAAGGCCGATGCTTTTTCGGCCGCTCTATACCACACCTTGTACTGTGCGTAGAAATCGTGCACATAGTCAAGAGCCCACTGCTCGGCCTCCTGTGGGATTCTTTTCAAGTTCGGGGGGAATACGTAGTTGTCGAAGCATATATTCGGGAACTCCCTTTTCAATTGCGCGAGCCTGATTGCTCCTTCCCCCATGATTTCAGTAGGAGGTTCCTCCGCAGCCATCGGTGCCGTCACCTCAGATCTAGAAGCTTGAGAAACTGGCGCATGTCGAGAAGAGTCACGAGGAACATGAACGGGATGTTGTACGGGACCTCTGGAAGGAGGAGGGGTACGCGATCGCGATCGACGCCTATGGCCCTTGTCCGAATCGTATCTCTCATGACTAGAATATCCGGAACGTCCTTGGTCATAGTATCCAGGGCGTCCCTGATCATAATCTCTATCTCCCTCTCGCCTGCGCGAATCATAATAAGAAGACTTGCGGGCATGTCGAAGACTCCCAAGCATTGAACCCCGCTTTGACATAGTATCTGCAAAGCAAAATAAAATCGAATCAATCACCCTTCGAAACAGATAATTTACAGTCAAAGTTTATGCAGTGTCGTGAAATGTGTATGAATATGCATTTCCCCCCGACCAACCAGAAATGTCGACCTCGCTAGTAATAAGAGGCTCGCTCAATTCTAGATTACGATGGAACTCCTCCAACCCGGCATCATGTTGAAAAGACACATCTTCCGGGATTGGAAGGTCGGCAAGCCCTTCGTAGAGACTTTCAGTACGCGGAGGAGACATCTCAGAGATTCTAACTCCGGAAGAGGGCCGGGCAATGACAACCGATTTCCGTCTCCCCCGCTTAGTTGACTTAACCATGGCAGCCTTGCCTTTTCTCTGCTCCGCGACATCCGAAGCTACATCCGTAGGCTCGATCAGCGGCTCGTCGTTAGTATGAGTTCTTTCAGAGTCAGCCTCCTCGGCTATGACAACTTCGGGCTTCTTATGTTTGACTCGTTTCTTAGGAACGATCCTTTGTGCCACCTCAAACCTTATACTCTGTCCTCGTTCAATCAGCCCAAAGGTCCGGAGATTCCTATCGGTCAAAAGCAACTCGATGTCCCTATCTTCGCTCGGGACTTCTCGAAGTATTCGCACCATCTCCTTAAACTCTTCACCTTCGGGTCTCGGGATCGTTGCTGTAAAAAGAAAAAATTAATATAAGTCTCACTTCGGCTGCAATTGTCATAGTAAATATTTGAAAACTCGGTTGTACTCACGTCTGAATAACCATCGTCGAGCAAATCCTGGAGGACATCTGACATAGAACCATTCTGTCCTATAGTAACTCAGCCTTGTCCAGGATCCGGTGACCACTTGACAATTTCTCACCGCCTCCAGAAATGTGAAAGAAGGATAATCACCACGAGTTTTGAAGTTGAACAAGTATCTGATTTCGATTGGGAGTGGCGGTCGATGGAGACATTCCATAAATGCAATGAACAAGCTATTGATCGACGCATATCCGTTCGGATGCAGCTGAGATGGGGCGATCCTCAAAAACGACAATACTTCTCTTATATACTCGTTGAACGGGGGAAGTGTCCCGGCCGCACACGCGTGGCGATTAAATGCCGTATACCCTTCTGGCGGGTTATGTGGTCTATCATTCGGCCCCGGCAGTAATACATCGTCCAGTGACAAGCCGTGCCTCAAACAAATTCTCCCCAACATGTCTTCAGAGATATTCGATGGAACGGAATCCGATGGATTGGCAATGAACGACGCATCAGGAAGTTCGTCCGGAGCCGGACCGATGATCTCAGGATCTATATCCGGAACTTCTAGCCTCGGAGGGGCTGTACCTTGAATCTCCTGCTGCTGTGAACTTGAAGATTCCATAACTAACTAACTCATGAGAAACCATCGTTAGACGACAAAGAACCCATGTGTTCCCCAGTGTAAAGTGTATGAATGTGTGTGGTACCGTGCCATGCATTGCTTGAACAAATGTTGCAGAGTTAAAGTGAACATTCAAACGACAAAGCTACGAAGTTCAGCTATAATGACCGTCATCGCTGACCGTCATCACTAAATCGTTTATATGATGGAAGTCAGTTCGAATAAAAGTTGTTATAGTTCCATCGACGAGCTTCAAAGGGCAGTCAAGTATGCAGTTCAATATTCAAGTCCAAATATGCAGGAATGAAGCTCGCCGGAGTTATGCTTGAAAATTTTCAAATTTTGGAGTCCATCATACAGGGTTCGAAACCATCACAGAGGCTTCGTTCGAACCCAACCGAACACCCCTTCCTTCGAACCCATCCAAACTTCTTTCGAACCCATGCGTTCGAAACCATCCTGACATCACTTCGAAACCATACAGTTGGGCGTGCTTCGAACCGATAGCCAAATGACAAGTTCGAACCGATACCGAATCCCTTAAACTTGGCATCGGTCGCGTTCGAACCGATCCACTTCGTATCGATACGAAGTTGTCGACTTCGAACCGATAACCCATGGATTCGAATCCATCGATTCGAATGGATCCCTCGAATCCCCCAATCGGTGCGAACCGCGCATCCCAACGAGGACATTCCAAGGATCGATTCGAAATCCAATGAAAACACACCACCGTCATCGGTTCGAACTCGAATCCACACATCAGTTCGAAACCCTCTCAAACCAGATCTGGTTTTGCCAATCTCGAAGCCATGCAATCGATAAACAGAAATAGGTTCGAAATAGCTTCGTCGTTTGAATCCGAGGCTAATTACCTAGTTAGAACAATGGATTCGAGAAATTTAAGTCTTAAATCTTGATGGGTTCGAAAACGCGTCACAGTTTTTCTCTTTTGAGGCTTCGAGACGATGCAGAGAGCAAGCGAAAGTAAAAGTAAAAAGTGAAAGTGTGGCAGGTCCACCGCTATTTATATGGGGGGTTGAAGATGACCGGGACGTTTCGAATTCCGGTAAAAATTGACCGAGTACAACAGGTCAGAGGGCAGAATGGTTTCGAAACCTATCTTCGAACCCAAATGCTTGAGGCTCCATTGTGTGAAGCACACAGACCACTGCCGCGAACGATAGTTTCGTACCCATCCAAGTCATCGTTTCGAAGATTAGTTTCGAACCCACCGAAACGAACTACTTGTTCGAAACCATCCTCTCACATCGGTTCGAATGCTAGTTTCGAACCCATCAGAG
Source organism: Allium cepa (assembly GCA_030765085.1). Lineage (NCBI taxonomy): Eukaryota > Viridiplantae > Streptophyta > Magnoliopsida > Asparagales > Amaryllidaceae > Allium > Allium cepa. The sequence continues at coordinate 454,137,865 of CM060932.1, forward strand.
CACAAAGAATACTCCATCTTCTAACATCGGTTCGAAAGTCAACTTCGAACCCATCATGACACGAGTATACTCCGTTGGGTCGAATGTCAATTTCGAATCCGTCCATGCTCCAACGCATCGATTCGAAATCTCATATTCTCACGACACATCATTGCACAGGCATATTGCGTCCATACAAAATTAAACTTCGAACCCATCAATGCTCGAGTGCATCGATTCGAAACATTACACTTGCGCAATTCAAATTCAAATTCTTCGACCTTCAATATCGGTTCAGGAGAGGATCGATACGAAGGAACTTTTCAAAACAACCATCAAGCGTTGTCTCAATTCAAATTTCAAAATCGGTTCAGGAGAGAATCGATACGAAATTCTGCAGCAAACCTAACTGACAACGACTCGTGGACGCACGACGTTAACAAGGTCCAAATTAACATATGTGCATACATGTCGGACTAACATTCGATTTTGAGTATTCACAGGGATCAAACACTCGTCCTGTTACAAATGCGACAGCCAACGGCTAAGCACTACTATACAGCAGTCGATCATATCAACGCAGGGTTACAGCAGTACAGCATACGAGTTTCAACAAAAAAGAGAACAATGATTGTTCAGAGAGAAATGGAAGCTATTCAAAGCACGTCATGTTCCCACAAGACGTACTTTGGGGGGCAAAATGTTATCCCGCTTTTTGGCAAAGCCGCGATACCAAAAGATTGATCGAAAACGAAGGACAGTTCGCCTCAGAGGTTGATCGTACTTCCTTTAGCCATGGATATCACTGAATTTCATCCGAGTCCAGAATGAGCCACAATTGATAGGACACGGCAAGAAAGGCTACAAGAGTCAGCATTTCAAATTTCAGGTCAATCCGAGGTCGTATGCTCAAGTTATGATGGATTCAAGTTGAGAAAGATGGACGTTGCTCTGTTCGAAACCATGACCCCACCTATGTTCGAACCCATCTGGTTCGAACCCAAGGAGTGAGGCAGCGCCTCGAACCCATGCACATATGCCAAAGTTCGAATCAATGAGTTCGCATCCATCGGTTCGACACCACTTCGAAACCAACAAGTTCGAAACCACCACGTTCGAACCGATAAGAAGGGACGACTTTCGAACCCATCGACTTCGAACCCTTCGAACCCCCATGGGTTCGACTCCATCACCTTCGACTCCATTGTTTTCGAATCCATGTGCCTCGTATCCATGAAGGGGTTGCAGAGCTATCTTCGAACCCATCACAGAGCCATGTTCGAACCCATCACAGAGCCATGTTCGAACCCATCACAGAGCCTTGTTCGAACCCATCCTGTGTTGCCTTATTCGAACCCACTGGGTCAACCCACGTGTCTTCCATCGGTTCGAAATCACCGAGATACACGGAGTCGAAGCGGTCAACACGGAGAGGAGTCCGGATCGATTCGAAACTCGCGCTCCACGTCACCACGAGGTCGCGTGCCACACTGGTTTCGAAACCATCGTTTCGAGTAACAGGGGTTCGAAATAAACAGCCTTGCCGTGAAGTCTATTTCGAACCCAACATATCTCCTAACCTACTGATCCAAATGCAATGAAACTTTCACAGATGCTTGCATACATGTTGAAGAATGTCCACGCCAAATTTCACCTCGATTGGATGAATTCTTGATCGGTTCGAATGGAATTCGAACCGATGCCAAAGTGGGCCCAAACTTCCCGAGACCGTACGCGTGGGCCCCCTCACGTACCAGAAGTGGTCTCCCGAGTTTTCAGCGAGGTACCAGCAGCCTACACCTATAAATAGAGCCCCAGGGCCAACAGAAAAGAGATCTTGGGACTCTGAGACGCCGAGACTCTGCCGGATCAAGATCTCCATCATCCTACATCATAATTTCACTATTGATTTCGAATTTCCAGTTGTAACTTGCTGTGGATCGCTGTAACAACTTGTAATCATTGAAAGAGAATCAATAAAACATCAAAAAACTTCACAGTGGACGTAGGCAACACGCCGAACCACTATAAATCGCTTGTCTACGCATTTACTTTACTGTTGATTGGAGTTTTTGTTAGATAATATCTGTTTTGAACTTGCATTCTTGACTATTATCTCTTCAACGACTCCCGAAGAGTGTTGTGCCCAATTTCGACACAAACACTTTGGTGCTTTCACTGAGAAAACTCAGATTTTCTCCTGCTCGTTGGATCTGTCATCGATATCGGATTGAATAAATCTAAGAGAGAGATCCAGATTGTTAAATCCAACTTCCTTCCCTTCTATTCAGATTTGCATAAAGTCTAGGAAAGGAACTCAACTGTAAAAATGGTTAGCACAAGAACCACCTCGAACGCCGTCAATCAAGAAGGACAGGATAGACAGAATCCTGCCCCTCTGCCTCCACCTAATCAAGATGCCGCTGGGCACTCAGAACCGTCGGGTCCGGTTACCCGACAAGAATTGCAGTTGTTACTTCAAGAGCTGACCCAGAGTCGGCGACAACTAGAAGAACAGTTACGCGCCAACGCCGAGCTAATCAACCAGCTGGATCGCCAGAAACGAAAACGATCCACGAGAGATCGTGCTTATCGCTCTTCTAGCGAAAGTTCTTCATCTTCCGATTATCATAACCGACCTCCACGACCCCGGTTAGATGAGGGTCGTATACCATCCGTTGGAAACCAACCGATGTTGACCGTTGGACAAATAAGAGTTGGTCCGTCAGCCAGCTTCCAAACCGGACCCTCCTCCCGAGGGGGTGCCATTCCTCACCACGCCGCTAAGTACCGCACCGCTAGCGTTGCGGCTGAACCAGGGGTCGACACTCGAGATCAGTCGGACCCAGACCGTCGTCAAAGCGGTCATACTCCTGAACCGTACGTCCCAGAGGACTATGAGCCGAGAAGGCGAGATTTGAACCGTCAACGATATCCGGCTCAAACCCAAAGTATGGAACGTGACCATACTCCGGTGCAAATGCCGGACCTATCGACTATGATACGACAGATGATTCGTGAGAGTCAGGGATTCACAAACGACGATTGGGGGGTTTCCCGAAGTCACACTCCCTTTACGGACGACATTCTTAATGCTGAACCCCCACGGCGATTCCGAATGCCCACTCTGCCCATGTATGAGGGAAACTCCGATCCCAATCAACATATTCTAAAATATGAATGGTCGATGACGACTTCCAGAGCCGACGACGCTGTGAAATGTCGTAGTTTCCCCATATCCCTGGGGGGCATCGCCACCATGTGGTTCACCCGATTGCCTCCTCGATCCGTCTCCTCATTCGACCAGCTGGCCACAAAATTCGTTGAGCAATTCCGCATGCACGTCGATCCACCCCTAATTAGGCCTAGCCTAGCCATCTCTAACCAAGTCAGGGGTTGTCGATCCACCCCTAATTAGGCCACCCCTAACAACGACAACCTTCCTTCATCTCTGGTATAAAATATCTCCAAATACCCTGTAGTAGTGATGTTGTGGTTCCCGACCGATGGAGGAAAACCGTCAAAGAATAGTGTAATCATTCTACATCATGTCATATCTCTCAGAACACATAGATAAAATATAATATCATATACACATATAAAATAGGTGAGATGGTAGTATGTTCAAATGAACCAAAATTAAATGTCATCAGAGTGCAACAAGGTGCATAAGGTCATGCATCAAAGAACATATATGAGTCAATACATCAAAGACTATATGATATAAAAACTGTCTTTATATACATAAAATTGCTAATAGACCCATGGCACTGTTTAGTGGAATAAGTAGCGTTAACTCCAGAAAAATAACATATATTAGAAATCGTAAGCCTCCTGGTTGTCCTCCACATAGCTCCATGCACCATCCTCAATCTACCCATTTGTCCACTAAAGAATATAAGAAGCAATGCAAATAACCCTAGTCACACAACTCTTTAATATAAGTGGTCTATAATCTCAAAAATAGATATTTTAGTAGATATCTCTTAAATAAGAGCAATATGGTTAGAAAAGTCATATCTCTCATATTCCTACATCCAATAAGTTAACACATATAAAAATCATATGCTAAACTACTATATTAAGGGTATACTATAATATCTTTGCATATACTAAGGTGTGGAGTATTGACTCGATAATACCTATCATCTATAAAGACAACCATAATAATCGTCAATCAAAACTCATTTATCAACAAAGTCAACCATAACAATCATCAATTAAAACTCGTATTGTTATCTCAAGTGCCTTAAGGATGTGATGACCCTCGCTGGTCTCGCTGGCATAAGGCCAACACATACATGGGTAAATGGATAAATTTCAATAAAAAAAATTCTATTTGGATCTAATTGGGTCTACGAAGTCAAAATTTATTTAGATTTTATCTAAATTTGTTTTAAATAAAGCCAATATTTTATTTAATTTACAAATAAAGTTTTATTCATTGTTAAGTTTGTATTATGTAATATAATATGTGTATCATATACACATATATATGAATGTGCATGTGTAACAATATATGGTGTACATGGGTTAACATGTCCGTGTATAGATGTTGGAATTTACATCATAACAGACACATATGCCCCTATGCATACATGTTTGCTATCAATATATATATAAATGATATAAATATATATATGTATAGTTTTATATATTATAAACTTTGCTTATAAATATAAAATTTATGTAATATATATATATATATATTTATATATAATTACATTGTAAAATAATTCTATATTTAGTATATTAATTCAAATTCCAACGTTAAATTTAAAATTCAAATTTTATATTTTAGATCTAGATCTACATAATTTCAAATTTAATTCAACAATTAATTTCAAAATTAATATATGTATATTTTTATAATTCGGGATATAATTATTTTAACATATGTGAATATAATATAAAATACATACATATATACATATATATATTGGATAATAATTAAAGTATTATATATATAATATAGATATAAATATGTTATAATGTAAAATAATAATTAAATAAATACTACACACATCTACACAAACACACACTCTCGTCCATATAATGTTCTTTAGTTCATTTAAATATTTGATAATTTTTGAACAAAAATAAATTCACATAGAACTTAAAAAAAACTTTTATAATTTTCAAAATTAATTCTAATAAACTACTTTTACATTAAATAATTTCTTATAGCTTTTTTGTAATTTATATAAGTATAAATACATTATTTATATAATCGATGTTAAAGAAAATAATAAATATATTTACTATATATCATACACATCAAAATTTAAAATATATATGTGTTTGCGCCAAAATTGGTCGCAAGCACCCAATTATTGGTGAAAGCACCAATTCATAATCACAAATCATAGATAACAAGTATGTAGAGAATTAAAAATGAAGAACATTCAGAAAATGAAGAAGAAAGCAGTAAAGAACACAGAGTTTGTAGAGGTTCGGCAATCAAGCCTACATCCACTTTGTAGTTGATGATTTTATGGATGTTTGCTTGCTGACTACAGCGGGTTACGACTGATTTCAATAGAAAAATCGAGTACAATGATGATTCCGGCAGAGTCTGGACGTAGAAAAATCAAAAGTCCCCTTTTCTGAAGCCTTTGGGATGCTATTTATAGGCGTAGGCTGCAAATGTCTCGCTCAAATCTAGGGTGACCTCTTCTGGCACATGTGTGGGCCCGCATGATTGATCCAACATGATTTTAACTTGATCCGTGATCGATATGAACGAATTTCGTATCGATCAAGATTTGATTCAATCGAGTCAAAAGTTGGCACGAACATTCCATTGGTCGTACGTAAGCTCCTGTGAAAATTTAGTAGCATTTGGACTTGTAGATTGTAAGTTATGATCGATGCAACTTCGAGACTTTGGTAGGCTGTTTGGTTCGAATCGATACATTCATATCGACCAGTTTGAATTGATGTTGAGCATACACCTACAAGTTGACACGGCGCTAGCTCCTCAGATCGATCCACTTTTCAGGCCGTGTTGACTGCTTCCTTATTCATGTCCATAATCTAAGCCTTGTTCGTATCAATCGCCTCACTCTATTCGTATCGAACAGCTGTTCCGTTATATTTGTACCAATCGAGTGCTGGGGCATGTTCGTATCGATGGGAAGCGTCTACCACGTATCGATCTATGGTTGATCAATACGAAGTATGTATGATGTTTGATCGACACGAACTATACATTGTAGTCGATGGAAAATGGACCTGCCCTCAAATAGACACGAAGAAGGCCATCCTCGATGGATACGAAGAAGGCAACTGTCGACCGATACGAAGAAGAGTTGTTTGATGATGGAGTCGAATAGATCGATATGAATAAAGCGTATTCCCCTGATGGATATGAATTGATGGAGACGACCTAACCGATACGAAATGATGGATGTGATTGAGATGATTTCTTTAACTTGTATCGTTCATATATCGAGCATACGAACTCCGATTGACTTGAAATTTGGAATGTTGGCTTTTATAGCTTTTCTTGTCTCCTCATATCAATTGTAGCTTGATCCGAACTCAGATAAAATTTACCGATATCCATAACCGACCTGTACATGACTGACAATCGAGGAGGATTGTCTTTGGTTTCCCACTACAACAAAATAGCCTTTTTACAACGGGCAATGCCCGTTGTAATATGGTTTTCGCAGCGGGCATGTGCCCATTGTAATAGGCCTCCTTGTAATAGATCCACCACATTTTACAACGGGCAATGCCCGTTGCAGTATACCTTTTTACAACGAGTTATGACCGTTGTAATAGACTATAATACAACGACCATAACCCGTTGCAATAGACTAACCATACTAGTTGCATAGCCTGTTTCACAACATGCATTGACCGTTGTAAGAAGCTCATATAGCAACTCACATTGCCCGTTGCAAAATAAATGCAAACTTAAAAAAAAATTACAGCAGCATCCATGCAATACAACTTAAACGAAAGCAAATATATAAACCAAAACAACTTAAGCGAAAGCAAATATATAAACCATTCCCAACATCCGTTTATTAATGATTACCAGCCAAAAATCAAGTCAGCACTAAGGTCAACAACAAGCATCAAACTTGTAGAACAAAAACCCTATAACAGTAATTTTGCTAGCAAAACTAAGTAGAAAGCAATTCACTATATCAACAATAAAACATGACATCTTTCATGTTATCCTTAACAAGAGGCAAAGGCCGGACACCAGCTGGTCTAGCCCTAGGTCCACCACTTGGAGTACTGCCAGAGTCTGAATCATCCTCAACATAATATCTTGCACGGGATGCAGCGAGATGTGCATAGTAAGCGTGTGGCACTGTACAATGCAATAGACATTACAAGTTTGTTAAAAAGGTCAACCAAGTTGATATGCTTTATTAGGCATTACAATCTATGCTAAAAGATACCTCTAGGCTACTACAACAATTTCACTTAGATGCCATGACTAATTATGTTTCACCAATTTGGTATTAGCTATTGTGCATTTCATAAATATTAATAACTTCATCAGGCATTGTAGCTTAAAAAAATTATGTCACTATGCAATCTGATATTACTAACTTCTTGAGCATTTTGTTATTATTCTAACTTGGATACCATCACATGTTTCAACAACTTGATATTGTATCCTCATCAGGCATCGTTATTATATATACATTTTTAATCAATGATACCAAGAGGACGTAATTGAATAACAATGGGCATGAAATCAAACATCATGATTCATTTAACTTAATAGATATAACTAAGACTCTTTGCATTTCAATATTAATAACCAAATCAGACATTTAAGCTAAAAGATATCACAGAGCTACTACCTATGCATCCTGACAATAAAAATAACAGGCATTTAGTTATCACTTAGATTACTTGGCCATCAATAGAGTATGTGTCCTCAATTTGATATTACTAACTTAAGGCATCGCAACATACACTCAGTCTGTGATGTCGAAAGAACATAATTGAATGGAAATGGACATGACACTCAGTATTACAATTCATTAAGCCAAAAGATATTTAACTGCTATTCTATCATGAATGAAGTAGACTTACATTTAGTTATACACATTAATTCAAAAGGTTATCTAGCATAATGGTGGTATGCAGCACATGCAAGGTTTAACTTACATGAATGGCTTACACAAAATAAGAAATTACAACATTAAACTTACCAATAGAGACTGAATGAGTGCATCTAGCATATCCGCATTTTGAATACCTAAAGTGATGGTTAAGCCTAAAGACTGGAATAACATACAGTCAGACATGTTGCACATAGTCATCATGTAGAATACGATTAAAGTGTGTAGTATAAATCACCCGCTCTTCTTTGTTTTGTCGAGCAGGCACAAGATGCCTACTGAATCCGCAACATGTCTGTTGCACTAATATGTTCTGCAATTGGTAGGGGATATGGTCAAAAACTCAGAGGAACAGGAAGCGCGACCAGTCCATCTCCTCCTTGCATAATGTGTCAACCTTTTTCCTCCCAACAGTAACCTATGCTTTGCACGAAATAGTCGATAACGCTGTAGATAGTCAAAGCGAATTTAAAAAATATAGGCAACTACTTAATCCATTATGTCATTCAAACTGTCAGCAACAGAGTTGCATAATTTTACACCAAACAAACAGAAGGGTAGAACGAAGAGTAGACGTATGCTGGTATATCGAAGGAGACAACAGTTAAGAAGGACATAACAGTAGAACAGTGATGACAATCAATAAGTAAAATGGTAGGGTGGAGTTACAAAATATTGTAATGTTAAAGAGAAGCATGAATACTCGGCAACTACAGACAGAAAAATTGATAAAAAGGGTAGGTTTACTTACCAAAAGACGATGTCCTCATCGTGCATATCAGAAACCCTTCTCCCCGTCATCGTAATCTTCAACTAGCAGGACAGAAGGGGGGAAAAACTCTTACTGAAATTAAACAATCGACAGATATACGACAATTGTTGTATAGTTATAGGTGGAAGAAAATATGGTTGGAAATCATGGTCGAAATATTAAACAGTTAGGCAGTAGAAAAATATATAGTATGTATGCATAAACCAACAGTGCTTCAACTAATATGTTAATTTGTTTACATGAGGGTAAGATATGAGCATAAGCAGAAGAGAAATAGACAGGTTAGCCCAGGAAGCTATAGTGGATATAGTGAGGACAAAACACGTATAGGACACAACCCTATACATGTTTGGCTTAGCATGGTAATCGGCCGGAGTAGAAGTGTAGTGGTACAGGTATCGTATGAAAATAGTATAACTATTAGGGTAAAAGAAAAATGAACGAAGTAATAAAGGCAAACACCTTGGCAGCTACTGAACGAGGCCATCAATAGAGTATGAGCAGTTACTTGTAAATTCTAATATATATTTGGTCAGCAGCATCTTCAACAAACTTCCACTTACATATCATAAATATCTAATATTAGAACATCTTCAAAATTGCATTTTCATGGATTACAAAGTATAATCCGTGTATGTTTCTAACAAATATCCAAACAAGCTCTTGTTCAAATAGCATGAGAATCTAAGCAAGTGATAGAGTATTATTTAATAGATGTTTAAGTTTCAGACAACCATTGAACAAGTAGACACCTATTGAACAAGTGTTCATCTTAACCAAAAAAGATATCAAACAAGTAGACAATTACTGGTTTGTTTACTTCACTGGGCAGAAGCACTTCAGGAAGAGCAATGAGCGATGTTAACCACAAGCAACAAACTTTCTTATTGTGCTCCCTGTAACAAACCTTAAGATAAGTAAAGAATATGTAATCTCGATCAGTGCAAGCTTTATAATTTTAATTACCTTCTGAAGTTTGCACGGACGCCTCTTTTCTTAAATCCTTGTAGCAACTGAAATCACGGATCGAAAGACTCTGCTTCTACACCAAGTTTCTGAAGAATTCCAAGTGTCAGTACAATCGTAGTAAAGCACATTAGCAACATGCAAAATCAGAGGGCCTTTGTCATGGTGGATATTTGATAAATACAAATATAAATGACAAAATGAAAAATTACATTTGAAAAAGGGAAGTGACAAACTGATAATGGACTAGATGTGAAACAAAAATATGTATCCAAACTTTAGTAAATCAAGCAAACTGAAAATCTTAGGAAATGAATACCGCATGTGATAAACATGCAAGCATGATAAAGTTTCCAATATTAACCCACAAGTTAGTAATAAATTATACAAATATTACATAAATCTAATCAAAATCATTATTGGAATCAAGAATTACCTAAGCGAACATCGAAACAAGCAAGAGAAACTTGACCAATTAAGAAAGAGTAAGTAGTTGTGTAGCCTATTCACTCATAACCTGCATCGTTAAATGTATTATCATTAGCAAAGCAAGTTCCTATTTAGAAAAGAAAAAAAAGACAAATTTCATACTTCTTATTACTGGCCAATTTGGATTTGCACATGCATGCATATCTATTCTTCTCTAATGAATTCAATTCAACCTGTATGCACTAGTCCTTTTTGAACAATGCATTCACTGCTAGTGCTAGGAATAGATGTTATTATCAAGGAGAATTGAGATATTATTAAGGCTACATTTGTATGGATTCATTTGTATGCAATAAGAGACTCAGCTGTTGAATGCTGAATGGTCTTAAATAAGCATTAACCAGAATTTTATACTATAGCATTTTTGTAATGTAATAATGCACATTAAGAAGGTTAAATAGCTATATATAGAGTTTTATTACATAACAGATGCTACGGTGAGGAAGGGGTGACTCTAATCAGATGTACTCAGCACAGCATCTGTAAACATTGCTCAGTATTAATTTAGTCAATTCTTCTGTCCTAAAAAAAAGATGTTTCTGAAAAAAAAAGTTCTTCATTGATGACCATTTAATTAAAAAGTATACAAAAATATGTAAAATTAGGTTTCAAATTGCATCAAACTGTTCTTGCAAAAACACAGTAGTTGATTGTATTTAGAATAGTAACTGAATAGAAGAGAAATAGTTTTCTCATTCTTATAATTTTTTTCCCTTCTAAAATGATATCCCTTCAGACAATTACACCCATTACAGAAAGTCATTATTGGAAATGTTTCCACCATTTAACCAACTAATGCAGCGTATCGTACATAAAATAATATTTTTCAAACAATGACCGAAATCAATTTCTTAGATGAAATATTATGACATGAGTTCAGTCATAAATTTAGGCTCCACTTTACAAAAAACCCAACAGTAAGATTAGCATATGCTAAGACACACTTAGATATGGATAATCAACTATTTGATCAAAGTTTAAATCCACGCATGAAGTTGGCTAAGATACTCTTAGATATGGATAATCAACTATTTGATCAAAGTTTAAATTCACCCATGAACTTAAGTTTTTTTCCTTTCCAATCAAAGTGCCCAAGAGTTGCTAATAATAATAAAAATAGTGCTAATATCATTTATCATATTCATGTATTTTAACCTCCTTAGTACAAAAGGATCAGTCAAGCATACTTTAGTACAAAAGGCGTACATGCAATGGGGCTTTAGGCCAATGATAAAAACGGTTAGCAAATTATATCTAACACACTTTAATATAGCCAGGATTATGTAATTAGTACTTGTTTGATAATATATATGTATATAAAGTTATTAAAACTCTAAAAAATTCTAAACGGACCATTAATGTTTAAAAGTCAAAAACAAAACTTGTAAGTACAACTAGGAAAAGACAGTTTGTGTGCCTACATAGGTCTTTAAAGGAACCAAAAGCATTAAAGGTTGTGATTTAATCTCACAAGGACTTGTACAAGTACGATCAAGGATGAAGGAGAACTAGTTTGAGGAATAGGTGGTTGCTTTGTAAAAACGAAAAAGCTCCAAAAATAAGCACAAAATTCTGCTAAAAACTGCAATAGCAGTAGTAATAGCAGCTGCTTAACATGCTTTGTGAAAACAAATCTCTCTAGCAATGGAGACGAAGCACTCTACAATGATGACTAGGAAAATCAATTTGCCTTTACAGACATTTTTTTCTTGTACCCGTAGTAAATAAATCAATAGGCATCTTTTCATGGTTCACTATTTTTATAAAAATTTCCCTTGAATATACAGTGCATATTATATTGATTATTTTGCAATCCTTTACATTCCAGATTAGCTGATATATACATAAATGTAATAAATGGCAAAGCTATATGATTCTACTTGGAAATGCATACAATATATAATATGATTCTACTTGGCAACTCCAAATGCAAAGCTGTATAGATAGTTTGCACTTCAAAAAAGTAACAGTAAACATGAAACTGTTGGAATAACAAAATAGCCTAGCTATATATATGAACACCACACAACTGGAAACAAATAACTGATTTTATAGCCTATATGTATTCTATATAACTAATATATATGAATCGTTTTAATAAAACCTACATCTTAACAAAATCGAAGATCTTCGCGCTTAACCCTAATTCATAAAAATTAAATCGATGGAATCGTCAAATCATTCGCGCTTGACCATAGATATTGCTTGCTTGAAGTAAACGAGATAACTAAGTAATAAAAATCGAATTTACCTGAATTTTGGATGATATCTGAAGAGGACTGCGGTTTTCTCACAACGGAGTTTCAAAATTTGCGGCCGTCGATTAGGAATAGGATTTTGAACGTGTTTTGTTTGTGCTTCGAGTTGAATTTTCAATGGCCAAAAACTGGGAAAATAAAAAAAATCAGTTTTCAATTTTTTTGTTAAGTTCATTTTGAAAAATTGGCTGTTTTCAAAAATGAATTTTACAAAATGACAAAGCAAACAAGTTTTCAATATTTTGCAAAATTGAAAACTAAAAATACATTGAAAAAGGATAACCAAACAGCCCCTTATATTTTTGAATTTTAGAAAAATCCTTTTCAAAAAATTAATTCTGCGAATATTTTTAAATTTATTTTAAAAAATTTAAAATTTTAATTTTTATTTGAAACATTAAATATAATTAAATATTAAATGCTAAAAGGTAAATTCTTGACTCTTAAATATTACATGTTAATTATTAAATATTAAATAATAATCGTAATTATAATTATTAATCATTTAATAGGAATTATTGATTTCAAATTACTATGTATTAATTTTTATATATTAATAACTAATTATTACTTATTACTGCTTAATTATAATTGAATATTAGATATTAAATGTTAATTATTAATTATTAAATTTTCGTTGAAATTTGTAAAATATGTATTATAAGTTAGATATAATAAGCGAAATTTATATTAAATATGACATGAATTTCTTGAAAATTAATTTTTATTAAAATATTTAACATTACGTCTTAATTATTATTAATTATTACAATATTGCTTCTTAGTTGTAATTGAATATAAATTATTAAAATTTAATTACTATATATACAGGTTACCAATTATTTTTTAAGTATTATATATTTAATTATTATTTTCTATTAGTTTTTTATTAATCAGTAATTATTATAAATTAATTTTAATAGATTATTATTATTATTATTTAATATTATTAAACCATTTTAAAAAGGGTGTTGTATAGGGCATCTATTACAACGGTCCTGAATGAACCGTTGCAATAGCCTTCTATTACAACGGGCAGCAAATGCCCGTTGTAAAAAGGGCGTTGCATAGGGCATCTATTACAACGGTCCTGAATGGACCATTGTAATAGCCTTATATTACAACGGGCAGCAAATGCCCGTTGTAAAAAGGGTGCTGTAATAGGGTATTTTTGTTGTAGTGTCCATTTAATCTTTTGGTATCATGGCTTACTAAAAGGCAGGATAACACTTCGTATGTCAATTTATTTTTAATTTCTAATACAATAAATATTATTTTATATTATCAAATGAAGACAACACGGTGTCATACAGATCCATGATATATTCAACTACTACCAAAGCACAAATATGATACAATAAATATTATACATTGTTATCCTCCCTTTTGGTAAGGCCATGACAACAAGAAATTGATTGGAAATCAAAGATAGTTCATCCTAAAAAACGGTTATACACAGGTTCATTATGGATGCTGATAAATTTTTCCCGAGTTCAGATCAAGCGACAATTAACATGACACAATAATCAAAGTTATGAAAGCCAACATTTCAAATTTCAAGTGGATCAGAGTTCGTATGCTCAAGTTATGGATCGATCAAATTCCGTGAGAGGTACGTCCTGTTTATATCCATCTATTTCGTATCGATCCATTTTGTATCCCTCATCTTGCAGCCATCCTATTCGTATCCATCGGCCCACAAGCATCAGTTCATATCCATCCATCAAGACACTTCAGTTCGTATCCATCATGCATAAGCGGCATGTTTTGTATTGATCACTCACTTGATTGATATGAAGGAAAGAGCCAAGGATCGGTACAAAAGAGCATATACATGTGTGGGTGCGAAGAACAATCCCCAGGGTCGATGCAAAGAAACCAACAGCCATCATCATTATGAAGTGGCCTCCAGCCATCGATGTGAAGCGTCTTCCAGCCATCGATACAAAGTGACCTGCGAGCATCGATACGAACAGAGCCTCACATGATTGATACGAAGAAGGCATAGTCGAGTGAAGGAATCGGTCGCTCAGCATGAAAAGTGGATCGATCCTAAAATTTAGCACCATGTCACCTAGCGAGCACGTGCCCAGAAGCGATATGAACAAGAGGCGAATAGAAGCGATGCGAACTCGGTAGCCTTCAACAAATTCAAACTTGCATCGATCATAACTCGAGATCTACAAGGCCAAATGCCACCAAATTTTCACAGAAGCTTTCGTGCAACCTCTGGATTGTTCATGATCGATCTCGACTCGATTGGGCAAAATCTTGATCGATACGAATTTCATTCATATCGATCATAGATCGAGTCCAAATGACCGAGGATCGATCACGTGGGCCCACTCATGTGAGAGAAGAGGTCTTTCGGGAACTGGGCGACATATTTGCTGCCCACGCCTATAAATAGCAGCCCAGGAGCTATTGAAAAATGACATTTTGGCTCTTCTACGTCCAGACTCTATTGAAATTACAATTGTACTTGAATTCTACCGTTGTAATTCTTTGTAAGCAGCAAGCAAAAATCAATAAAAGTCAGCCATTTCATAGTGTAAGTAGGCCATACACCGAACCACTCTAAATCCATGTGTTTCTATGTGTTTTTCCTATTTATCGATTGGTATGTTTGTTAGATCTTCCTTGTTTACATTTACATTCTTCATTTTACCTCTTCAAACACATCCAAAGAGTGCTATGCCCAATTTTGGTACAAAAACTTTGGTGCTTTCACCGAGAGAACCCAGCTTTTCTCCTGCTCATTGGATCTACTACCGATATCGGATTATAAGAATCTAAGGAGGAGATCCAGATTTCAAATTCAGAAGTTCTTCCATCCTATTCAGATTTGCACCAAGTCTAGGAGAGAGCTTCGCTACCGACCGTGGTCAACACTAGGACTACTTCAACAGCTGTAGATCCAGAAGGAGGGGACAACCAGAACCCCACACAACTTCCTTCTATCAATTAGAATGCTGCCTGATCCTCAGATCCACAAGGCCTTGTCACCGGGGAATAGTTCCAATTATTAATGCAAGAGCTGACTCAAATTTGCCAGCAACTTACTCAGTAACTCCATGCCAATGTGAAATTGACCAATCAACTGAACCGTCAAAGACGAAGGAGATCCAAAAGGGATCAAGCTTCCTATTCATCCACCGAGAGTTCAACCTCTTTTGACTACAATCACCGATCCGCATGCCCACAGCTAAATGGAAGCTATACCCAGGCTACTGGACATCGGCGCACCTTGAATCTTGGGCAACCGTGAGTTGGCCTGTCAATTAGCGATCAGACCAAACCCTCCTCCCAAAGAGGTACTGCTCCTTATCATACTACTGACAACCACGCTGCTACTGCCGCTATTGAGCTGGAAGTTGACGCTCGAAACCGAATGGATCTGACCCACCGTCAATGCAATCACACTTCCAACCCTTATGTTCCTAAAAACCTAGCGCTAAGAAGGTGAGATATGGACCATCGATCTCGACCATCCCATCCTCACAATATGGAACCCGACCACACCTTGGCTCAGCATGCCCAGAACGTTAAGATGGCGAATATCACGACAATGATCTGTGAAAGACAGGGCCTCACCAATGACGACTGGGGAATCTCCTGGAGTCATACTGCTTTCACTAATGATATACTCTATGCTGAACCGTCCCGGCGATTCAAAATTCCAATTCTACCCATTTATGAAGGGAGCTCTAATCCTAACTAGTGTATATTAAAGTACGAATGGTTAATGAATGCTGCACGAGCCAATGATGCGGTCAAGTGTTGAAGTTTCCCGATCTCCCTAGGGGCATACCAACTATGTGGTTTACTCAGCTACCACCTCGATCTATCTCATGTTTTGACCAGTTGGCAATGAAGTTTGTTGAACAATTTCACATGCATGTTACCAGGCTGAAAGATGTTAATACCTTTTCTAGCGCCACTCAAGCTCCCGAAGAGACACCTAGACGTTATTTGGAGAGGTTTCACACTGCATGCGCCGAGGTTAGCAATCCTAATGACAACTCAATTTTGATGGCACTAACTAAGGAGATCGATCCCGATTCTGAGTTTGGAAACTAGTTGGCCGGAAAACCCCCTGCGTCATTGGACCGTTTCTATTTCAAGGCAGCCCAGTTTTTGAGAAGGGAGGATGCGAAACAGTCTAGGAAAAAGGATGATGAAGTGTGGAAGGAATCCAAAGCAATGTCGCTATTAAACAAACAAGGGAAAATTCTGGAAAGGTGCAATTGAACATACAGAATAAATAAAATCAGCAGAAAGCCAATGGAAATCAAAACAGGAAACGAGATCAGAATCGTGGGCCACGGCGTAGGGCTCCTATGTGTGATAATTATACTCCTTTAAATATGTCGCTGGAAATGTGTAATTGCTAACCTACAAAACCATTCAGTATAAGGAACCTGCTCTGAAGCAATCGTGGAAAAAGCAATTCAAACAGGGAAGTTTTGTAGATTTCATGATAGCTATGGCCATAATACGAATGAGTGTCGTCATTTACAGGATATTATTAAGAAGTTGATATGAGAGAGAAAGTTGGAGCAGTTTGTGTGGGCGCCGTAGTCAGGAGGTGCAGGCCTATCGAAACAAAACCAAATACCAAATCAGGTGAGACCGGAGGAACCCGCTCGTACCAGCAGGTGGCTAGTGATTAATACTATTAGTGGTGGTCCTCATCGAGCTGATCGAAGCTGGAAGGAAATGGAGTCGTATGCCAGCTCTATTAGGCATATGAGCTTCAAATTTTGTAGTAATTTGGAAGATGGGGCTCTGGCTAAGCAATAGAAAATAATGACAGATGACATTGTATTTCGGGACAGGGATGCCGACAGAGTCGAAGCACCAACCATTGATCCACTTGTCATTCCAGCTCAGATTGATCCTTCTTGGATGAAGATGATCCTAGTGGACAACGGAAGTTCATTGAACAAAATTTTCAAGCGCGCTTATGATCTGATGAAGATGGAAGGAAAGGATTTGAAATCATTCCAATCTCGCATTCACGGCTTCAATGGAAGTGCGACTATACCCACTAGGAATGTGGAGCTACCAGTGAAATTGGGAATTGGAGAATGCTGAATAGTTAGGATATTATTGTTTGTTGTATTAGACATAGATTCATCGTACAATGCTTTCTTTGGCAGGCCGGCCCTAGTCGAGTTCAGGGCAGCCATTGCCCCTTGGTGTCTGACTTTAAAATTCCATACCGACAATGGAGTTGGAGTCGTTCATGGAGACCAGGAAGCTGGACGAGCCTGTTATGTTGCCAAGCTACGAGAGGCGCAACGAAAAGAAAATGGAAAGGGCGTAGAAGAATCTTTCTGCATTCGCTTTGCGGAAAATTGACAACTAATGCCTAGGCCTAGGCTAGGGCACCCCAACTAATTCCCATGGTATCTTGACCCGAGAGATACCGAATATGAAGACGAAAGTAAAGACAGTTAAGCTTCCCTGGCCGGGCTGATGATCGATATTTTAATCGACGATAATGACGAATCTAAAATGATAAAGATTGGTTCTCAGCTAAACCAATAGGTGCAAGAAGAATTGGTTGAATTTCTCCAGGAAAACCTCGACGTGTTTTCGTAGATGCATTCCAACATGTATGGAATCTCCCCGGACATCGCGAGCCACACATTGAATATTGACCCGTGGCATGTCCCGGCTATGCAAAAAAGGCATGATATGCACCACAGAGATCTGCTATCCTTAAGGAAGAGGTAGATAAACTCAAATCGAATGGGTTTACCCAAGATGCATTACATTCGGAATGAGTGTCCAATCCTGTGCTTGTCAGAAAGCCTAATGGGAAATGGAGAACATGCGTTGATTACTCAGACTTTGATAAAGCTTGTCCTAAAACAATTTTCCACTTCCTCGAATCGATCATCTCGTAGACTCAACGGTTGGACATGAACTCTTATCCTTCATGGATGCGTATTCTGGCTACAACAATATACCCATGCACTTGCCTGATCAGGAGCATACCAGTTGCGTCATCGATATGGGACTTTCTACTACAAAAATCATGCCCTTTGTATTCAAGAACGCTGGGGCAACCTACCAACGGCTACTTAATCGAATGTTTGCTAGCCAGATCAGAAATACCATGGAGATATATGTGGACGACATGCTTGTGAAGTCGCGACTCTCCACTGATCATATAGAAGACCTGGAATCGATGTTCAACATCCTCCAAGAGTACAGAATGAAATTCAACCCATTGAAATGTCACTTTGGGGTCGCGTTTGGAAAATTCCTTGAATTTATCATCAATGCCCGAGGAATTGAAGCCAATCACAAGAAGATCTAGGCAATCAGGAATCTTGAGACTCCAAAGACCATAAAGCAAGTCCAGAGCCTCAACGTGAAAGTAGCAGCACTGAGCAGGTTCATTTTGAAATCCATCGACAAATGCATTCCCTTCTTCGATATGATCAGAAAACGAAAACGGAATTTCGAATGGACTACAAAATGCGAGGGCGCATTCCGAGCACTGGTTCAACACCTATCCACACCACCTATTCTGTCAAAGCCTATTGATCATGAGAGATTGTACATATACTTAGTGGTGTTAGAAAACGCAATCAGTGCTGCCCTAATTCAGGAGGAAGACCGGATACAACGATCGGTATATTACATTAGAAAACGACTAACTGGAACAGAGAGAAATTATCTAAAGCTGGAGAAGCTAACTTATTCTCTTGTCATTGCCTCAAGAAATCTCCGCCCATATTTCCAGGCTCACCCTATCACTGTTTACACCGACCAGCCGTTACGACAGGTCCTCACGTGGCCTGAGACATCTGGTAGGTTACTCAAGTGGAATATCGAGCTGAGTCAGTTCGACATCACTTACACACCAAGGCGAGTCATTCAAGGACAAGTCCTAGCAGACTTCGTCGCTGAATTCACTATCTCGGAGGACTTGCCCAAAACCAGTGAATCTCCTAAATATGTCGAGAAGCTACATACTGATGGTGCATCAAATGACTGCTACTCTGGCACTGGAGTTGTGCTTGAAACACATGAAGGCCGGTCTATATGCTATGCCTTAAAGTTTGATTTCCATGAAACTAACAATGAGGCCGAATATAAAGCCTGGCTCGCTGGATTGAGACTTGCCAGAGATTTAAGAATCATTGCTTTGTAAATTTACTATGATTCGCAATTGGTCGTGTGTCAAGTTCGGGGGAAGTACCAGGCCAAGGACCGAAGGATGGTTGTTTATCTTTCCCTGGTTTAAGAAACTGGATCAGTTCGATTATTATGCCATTTATTGCATACCCCGAGAATGCAATCAAAATGTTGATTCCTTAGCATAGTTAGCCAGCACAGGTGAGGCACAACAAATAGGAATCGTTCCCATGGAGACGGTATCTTACCCGAGCATCGATCAGATGGAAACAGGTTGGGTATTTGAAGTCATTCCCAATAAGGAGTCATGGATGGCTCGATACAGAAACTATTTTGAGCATGGAACCCTACCGGAGTGCAGGAGTGAAAAAAGACAACTTCTTCGAAAGGCTTCGCGGTTCACTATTCAGAATGGAGTCATGTACAAAAGAGGGCACTATGTTCCTTTACTCCAGTGTATCACCCGCGATGAAATTAAACGAGTATTGCATGATGTACATGAAGGAGAATGTGGCGATCACACCAAGGGGCAACCTCTTGCCAAAAAGTGCTCTGGTATGGATATTATTGGCCGAATATAAATTGTGATGCATCGGATTATGCCATAAAATGTGACAGATGTCAAAAATATGCTTGGATTCCAAGAGCTCCACCTACCGAAATAACTCAGATGGTCAATCCATGGCTGTTTGCAGTATGGGGCATTGACATTATCGGTTCTTTATCTCTAGCCAAAGGTGGTGCGAAGTACGCCATCCTTGCAATTGATTACTTTACCAAGTGGGCGAAGCTGAGCCCCTTGCTACTATCATAATGAAGAAAGGTCAACTTTGTGGTATGCAACATCATATGTCGATTTGGCCTCTCATATACCATCATTACTGACAACGAAGCATAATTCCACAGTGTTGAATTTAAGAATTTCTATCAATGATTCCACATTCAAAAGAAGTTCTTCGCAGTTTCACACCCTCAAGCGGATAGATAGGATGAAGCTGTTAATAAAGTTATAAAGTCTATTCTGAAGAAATGACTGGAAAAGGCCCGGGGCAAATGGGTCGATGAACTCCCTGTGGCCCTATGGGCTTATCAGACAACCCACAAATCCACGACCGGCCACACTCCATTCTCTCTTTCCTATGGCTCTAAAGCCGTTAGTCCAGTCAAGATGGAAGTACTTCTCATCATGTGACATTTATGATCCGAAGACGAATGCTATATTACTTGCCGAATCTCTAAATTTATTGGATGAGAAGTGAGAAGAGGTTGATTTGAGGGCAGCTGCATACCAAAGTCGAGTCGCCCGATTGTACAATGTGAAGGTGCGACCCTGCACCTTTGAACTCGACGATCTCATCCTCAAAAGAATTTACCCCATTCCTTCTCATATGAAACCAACGTGGGAACGACCGTATGTCATCGAACGAAAGCTCAGAGATGGCACATATAAATTACCGACCGTTGACGGTCTTACTCTGCTGAGAGGCAGGAACAGCGAAAGCCTTTGTCACTACTATACATAATAGCATTATTTATTCATTTAATCTACTTTTTGTTTGCAATTTTTTTATGCATTGTAAATTTTGAATTTGCAATAAGGCAACTGACTTTGTCGTATTTTTTTATTTCAGCAATAAAATGAAATCTCTTCAGCTAGAACAGTGATCTCTAAATGCGTCATACAACCATCATAATGCACGGAGAGCTAAGTTTCATCCTACGGTGGGATTTATTCAAATAGGGAGTGACTGTGATATGAACGGTCACTCGCTAAGAGACACCCGAGCTCAGGGATAAGTCATCACACTGAAGCCCAAAAAAGGATTGATACACGACAATCCTCTAATTAACTCCAGATTCCCAGAGTGCGAACTAGCGTATAAACTCATTAATAAGGGCTCGAAGAGGGTGAATCTGTCCACCTAACAACATCGCCCGTATTTAAACTAACTTCGAGGAGGATGGACCCGCCCATCTAACGACCTTGCTTGTTAACTCAGGGTGGAAGTGATCCGACCATCCACGATCCTGATACATCCATTATTCTCGAAGGGCGAACGAAATTCTAAAACACACAACAGATGTGATTGACCATCTGTTAATTAACTCCAGAATCCTAGAGTGTGAATTGGAGTATAAACATCAACTAACTCTAGGTCCGTAGAGCATGGACTGGAGTATAAACATTGACTAAATCAAAATCCCCAGATTGCAGATTGGAGTTTAAACGCAAACCAGGTGTGAATTGAGCACCCGTAGGACAACTCAAAGCCCCTGGAGTGCGAGCTGGAGTATAAATGCAAAGTGGGTGTGACTGACCACTCACAAATCAAAATAAGTCCCCAGAGTGTAGACGAAGTCCAAAATATCAAACGGATGTGACTGACCACCCGTAAAATAACTATAGTCCCCAGAGCATGGATATATCTCATAACCTTAAGCGGGCGTGACCGACCGCCGACGTACAAGTGTGATCCCTAGAGAGTTGACGCAATCATCAATTGATGAGCGAGTGTGATTCGACCACTCGGACTCGTCTTGTTTCAGGTTCATTTCACAAAGTTAAGATCGATATATTGAAGGAAAAAGTGGTTGCTGATCAATCTTTTCAATTTGTCCCCGAAAATGGGGCAGAACTTGAGTACCAGCTACTGATTGAGACCGTGCAGCATCAGAATTCGACTTAACGCTCAATCGTGACCTAAAGCCATGGCTCCGAAACTTAGTGACTAAACTCAGGTTCGATTCAAAGGCCAAGATTCCACAAGTACATTGAATGGAAGTTTGAACGGTGAAACACTTAAGCGAAATAAATACAAACTATGTTGAAGATAAAATGGAATTTTATTTCAACTATACTTTGGAAGAGAAGGACAAGTACAAAATTATTCTAAAAAATCCTACTAGCAGGGGCCGAACCCACATCTATACGCGGCCTACAAAAAAACAAAAGGAAATTCCTATCTCTCTACCAAAAATAAGCCGAGAAGATATGTTTGTTCTCTCTTATTCTTCTTCTTCTTCTTTGGTATCGACCCTCTGGAATCGCCGCTTGGATGCCTCTTTGACCCCTTTCTTTTTGGCGGCTGATCTCCAGTCGAGGGAATTATGGTAACCTCCTCCTCTGAGCTTACATGGATTGGAATACTTTCTGAAGGCGGAGTCAGAGGGACGGGACCAATGTTAGGAGGCGGAAGAGGCACACTGGTGTCAATCACTGTGCATTCAGGAGAAATCATTCACAAAGTGGATGGAACAGGGCCTGCCATCCCAGCTCCAATGCCACTAGCTCGCGCAACCACTTCCATTTCAGCGTTGACTTCAGCAATTATCTCCTTTTCATGCATTTTTTGGGCATCTACAAGGACGTCAGCATTTGGACCCAAGGAGTTGGTCACAGGTGTGCCTCCACCCATGAAAAATGGAAGATCGGCAAAAAGGCCACTATGGTGACCGAGAAGCTCCTATATCATCTGCTCATCAAAAGTAAGTGTGCTCCCCTGTGTTCTATCGGTTGGTGCAGTAGTCGTTCTAGTGGTCGCTTCTATAATAAGGGCCTCGTGCACGTGATGCAGCTCTTGGGTTACGGGGGCATAATTGATGTAGCTCCTACCACTGAATAGAGACAAAGAAAAGGAGTTAATGATTAGTTCAATCAACGTTTTCGGCTTTGAATGAGCACAAGAAATGTTCAGAATAGCTTCCTCAGATTGACACACGGGTGGTGGAGCAGCTTCAGAGACATGCTCTAAGCTGGAGACTACTGTGGTTGGTTGGGATCATATGTAGGAACAGACTGAGAATCAACCGTATATGTAGATTCAGGCTGCGTTGGCATGAGAGTTTCAGAACCCACATCATGGTGCTCAACACCAGAACCTCTCCAGCTTCCTAATGCTGAGTACCAAGTTTCTCCTTTTCATATATGATCGTGATGTCGTGGATAGTTATCGAGCAAAGTTAAGTTTCGGTGCTTCATAATATCCGCATTGTATGTGATAAGAAGATCTTCGATATCGACCTCCAACCTAGTCTCTGTCATCTTCACTACATTCTCAACCCTAGCCTCAGCTTCCTGAATTTAAAGCGTTGCCACATCCCTCGCTTCCCTAAGCACCACAGCTTGCTCGCAAGCTTCCTGGGTAGCTTTGTTTTTATCGTCTTTCTCTTTAATGATTTCAGCAAATTTGGCTTAAGCTCTTCAAGTTCTTAAGCACCCCATTGCGTTCGGCGATGATTGTGGTGGTTTGATGCCCCATCTCCTCAACCTGGGCTAAGTGAGTCCGCCTGAGTAGCCTTATTAGCCCTTATGTTGGCCTCTGTCTCTGAGTTTCTGGCGGACTCGCTCTCATCATGAAGTACCTAAATTATGTGGTCCTTTTGAGTGAGAACAACTTCTAATTTCTTAATTGTTTTTGCCCGCTCAAAGGCCACCACCGATGCTTTGTCCGCGGTCTTCACCCATTCCCGGTAACGGCTTTAAACTTCATGGATATAGTCATGAATTGTTTATTCTGCCTTGACTGGAATTCTCTTTAAATGTGGAGGATAGATGAAGCCATCAAAACAGATGTTTGAAAAATCTTTTTTCAATTGGGAGATTCTGATCACTCCCTCCCCAGTGCTCTCGGTGATAACTTTCTCAGTTATAGTGGGAGCTTCGTTTTCTGTCCTTCGACACCATGAATCGGACCTTGGCACTTGAGAAGGCAGTCTTTGGCGTGAAGGTTCCAAGGGTTGTTTGCCATGGCCGGAAGGTTGTGGTGGGGCTTGAGGTGGTGGAGAGCGTAACTGTAACATACGCGGATTTTCGTTGCCGAAAAACCGAATAGTTATGGGTTTTTAAAAAGAATTTAAGAAAAAGAAAAAAGAGAGAAGAGTAGATAAGATAGAAAATAGAGAGGAAAGAAGATAGATAAATTTTAGAAAACAGAGAATTTTAAAAATAGAAGATAGAAGAATTTTAAAGTAGAACGGACAAAAGAAAACAACAGAACAACAACAGAATCTCACAATTCACAGCGGAACAACATATAATAGATAAATGAATAATCTTTAAACAAAGAACTATATCAGTTATTACATTACATTTTATTACATCATATCATCACATCAGAGTGAACAACAACAACATACAACATCAAACAGTGCAGCGGAAAAGAAATACTATATAAATAATACGCCATGCCATCCAGCTTGCCTCCAGCAACTCCAGAATATCCAGAATATCCTGATAAACCTAACTCTTAACTGCCCGTGTGGAAATTGGTGGGCACCCAGAGTTTAGGAAGGAAAACAATAAACTCCAAGTCAGTCATGTGACTGGTGTGAGAACTCAAAACAGTTTATTTATCTTTAAAAATCAAAAGAGAGGAATATTTTTTTTTTATCAATTCGCAATGCTTTTAAAAATGAGACTACCATAAGGCCTCCCGCACACACACACATGCAAACGCAGAATCGGAGGAGATTTCTCCTTATGATAGTCAAAGATGCTTGATACGCATTTAAAATAACATTTGATATTATTATTAGTGTATAGTGTAGAAAAAATTCATTTCGAAAGTAGAATATAAATCTTAGCCAGCATAGACATTTCGAACTATGCCTACTATAGCTACTATCCAAACAGTGTTGCGACACCATAAGTGAATAGCAGGTTCTACAACTAATACCGTACAAGTCACGTATTGTTTCTTTGGATTTCCAACAAATGGTCAGGCCAAGGAACTTCCCATTGCCACTGAGAATGCCTCTGGAAAGACACCCCCGAGAACCAAACCGGAACTCTGCCAACACAAGGCCGGGTTACCCCTAACTGGGTAACTACTGACACGAGCACGCCATTCCCCGGTCCTTTAGGACCTTTTCAACCGAGCGCTCGATATCCAACATCACACCATAATAAATAGAGTGTTTTCAACATGAGTAAGTATCTGGGCTCCATACCATGATACCACCCCTTTCCAGAAGGAAATGCACATACCCTAAGGGGAGCTACAGCAACCCCTAATAACCTTGCCGCATCTTTCCTGTTTTGACCATTTCCGGGATGTGAGGCTCGACGAAGTCACGTCCACAAAAACATACTTTATACAAAAGCCATGCTTTGGGTCAACAAATGATCAACACAATGATCACAAGGATAGACGATCAAATAAACGATCCTATCACAAATAATCAACACAATGATCATTTCAGCATCACTCAGCATGTCACATTACCAAACTGGGAATATATTGCTGATAACTTCAACTATATAACCTTTGAGCACATACGTCTCAAAGAAGGGTGTTAAGCAAAGAATAAATTCTCCGCCACCAACAGAAATATATTTGAAAGAAATCGGCTTTATATCTCAACTTGTAATGTCAGGCATACAATCCATACAAGTCTGTTCCGGGATCGAACAAAACCGAAGGCACTTACAAAGAAGTCCTTGCAATCCGGATATTCACAATCCTGATCGGATTCACCATCACATATGGAGAACTCAATACCGGAGCAACTCGGTGCAGAGTCAATCGATAGTTCATCCTATCGCTCTCGCAAATATCCGGTCTTCAACACCGATCTTCAAATGCGATTCACAACGACGTATCACATATTCGGAGTGGGTTATACGACCCCATGGTCCTTTCCCGGTTAACCCGAATAGTGAGCGCTTATTCAAAAATAAGTGTGCATTCAAATTCAAACAATTCACATCAAATACCCATTCAAAGGGAAATATTGATAGTCGGCTATTGAACTATCAATGGATATGCATACATCACCAGATTCCAAATAATTTTCCAAATTATTTACATTTCCAAAATATCTTTACAAGATATAAAATTCCAACACTTCAAAAATAAATCAATATTTATTTTTAACCAATTTCACTTTTCACATATAAATTCCATAATGAATTTATATTTCAAAATATTCGTGCATATACGATCTCAATTATTCATTTTCAATTTATCTTCAAAAAGATAAATTCTAAATATTCACTTCACATTGGAAAACATTTCCATACTTATTTATTCATAAGTAATTCACAAATCTCTTTTATTTTCAACACTTAGAAAATATTCAATATACTTAAATCGAATTAAGTATATATTTCATTCTTTAAGGAAATCATTCACTTATACATATTTATTTGGGCCAAAACGAATGTTGCGTAAAACATCGTTACAACGTCCCAAAATCACTAGTATAGGGATTCGAAATTAAAATAGATATATAAATTCCAATACTATACAAAAACATTTCCTTTCGGAAATCATTTACTATAACAACAGTGTTATAGTCCACATTTCCTTTTATTTCTCGAAAACGTCTATTTCAACAATAAATGTTGAAATCTATGGTTTCGAATCTCAACACCTTTTAAAACATCGTTAGATCGTTTTAATTCTATTTAAAACATCATATCTAAACAATTTCTTTAACGTATTATTCACTATTCAAACCGTGAATATACTACCTTAACAAATTTCATCATTTCTATTCACTTTAACTTAAAGGATTATTCACTGTTCAAAATGTGAATATAACTCTATCTCTAAGTTATAACAATTAACTTATCAAAATAAGTCATTTGCGGATTTATAAAACAACGTTTATAAATTCCGTTTCTATTTATTTATAAAAACTTCACTTTTTATAAATTCCTTTATTAACCTATTCCAGTTTATAACTCAATTATAAACTACAAGTTCATATTATAAGTTAATTACTTATAAAACGATTATTTTACAAAATCGTTCATTTAACTTCCCAAATTATTAATCTTAACTTATAAGATTGTTTATTTATCCAAAATTCATTCTTTCGATAACTTTATAAATTTTATAAACCTATTGCTTATAAAATTTCATTTATAACTTCACAGTTTATAATTTCATAAATTTCATTCATTTAGGAAATTCATTTTCACTACATTCAAACACTTATAAAAACTCGTTTTATAATGTCCATAATTCAATTTATAAATATCCATTTATAAATCTTTTAATATAAATCAGTTTATATTATTATTCTAAAACGTCTTTAAATTCCTTTATAATTTCATCATTTCGATTTATAAAATAATCAAATTTTATAAATCCTATATTTAAACTTTTATCATATATTCAAAAATCCAATCTAAATTATTTTATAAAATCATTAGTTCATATTTCTCAAAAATCAGCTTTTAACAGCATTACACAAAATCATAATTTTTATAACTTTAAAAATTATAACGTTTATTTATTTAAAATGGATCAATTCCAAAAATATAGTATATTTTCAAAATCACTTTTAAAATCATTTTAAAAATCCCAAAATCTGGGTCCAATGATGCTACACACCAAATAGTCAATCACGACTACAACGATCCATCATATATCGTATATGATAATCAACGAATATCAAAATATCCATAATCAAATAAAAACTGTTGAGGAATCCAGTTGGATCCCTCCAACCTGTTTCCTGCATCCAAAAACATTAGCACAATACCAATTTCGCTCCAGTACGAAATTATCGCGGTATATGTTCTTAATAAATATTATCCGCTTAATAACGGCGTAATAGGGTCTCATCCGCTAAACAAAAAATGCGGGAAATCAATAACTGCAATATATACATATGCCAATATATATATATTGATATTATATATATAATACCAATTTCACTGTTTATGAAATATTCGCGGTATATGTTTTTATAAATAACATCCGCTTACTAACGGCGAATAATGTCTATTTTAACAATCAATAATTTACAGTCATCATTCAAACATGCATTCAAATATTTTAAATCTAACTATTTAAAATAAAATCGAAATCTATTCGATTGAGTGAGAAGTTCTCACCTTGGTTTTAATTTCCGTTTAAGCTTTTATTTCGAATAAAATTAAACGCGCGTTTAATTTTACCCGAAATTCTCACTAACTCCAAACGACTCCAAACCAACTCCATCGCGTAGTGCTCGTCCATACGATTCCAACGCAACTGAGTTTGCATTTTTTCGACCTCGTATGAAAAAGATATGCATTTTACAAGATTGTACACGTTTTATATAAACAATTTCAACATATACTTAATAATTTTAACCTACAGCTCATCCTAGCCACTAGATCCAGATCCTAGGCCTCTCCTTCATCTTCCCCACTCACGCACAAATCTACAGGTTGTAGATATGGAGGCCGAACCCATTTAGTGAACTAGGGTTTGATCTTGCCATCACAACGCTCAACAATACTCGATCTCAACACCACCACGCGAAAGCTCTCGTCGCAAGCTACCACCACCAGCCACCATGGCCAACTCGGCCCCACTATGACGCGCGCGCACGTATGACAACAGCCCACGAACGGCCACGCTTAGCTCCCTCTCCGTTACACCATTTCCGATCATCACCGTATGGAATCGAAGCTCTCGTCGAGCTCTACGACTTTCATGTTGAACACCTTGGCTAATTCTTGATAGATTGGAAGAGATTAAGAGATGAAGAAGGAGAATTTCTGGCCCTAGGTTATGAAACTGGCGGCTACTAGTTTTTAGGGTTAGGGTTTGTTATTTTTATCAAATTTATGAAGATGGTGGTCTATTTATAAGGAACGAGCGACACTATTCATCCCGGATTTTCCGAACTCCGATTTAGACGCCGTAACCAGCGTACCTAGGGTTTATCCCGCGTTCCGGACACAATGGAACAGGTTTCGGAAGCTAATTCGGAAGTATGTGCGAGTTATGGCTGAAAACGTTCAATTTAAATTAAACCGATTTAAGTCGATTTTTAGGCGTTTTAATTTGTACCGGACAAACGGTAAATCCAATTGACTTGAAATTTGAAATCTTACAATAATATCACATTACGGATCCGATGAAACTGGTTTCGTCGAATTCCGAGACTTTTTGAAAAATGGCTATTTTGACTCGCCAAATTTAAATTAAAAACGATTCGATGCGTTTCGAGCTGCCACGATCAAACGATAACTCCGATTGACACGAAAATTGAAATCCGGTAATAACTAACTAATACAGATCCAATGAAACTGGTTTCGTTCAATTCTGAGACTGTTCAAAAATTGGCTATTTTACAGTCGATTATTAAATATTAAAATATTCAATTTTCACAAATTAACTTTTAATTCGATTTTAAAAGTTCTAAAATATCGTTCTAACTTCAACATGATAAAATAAAATTTTCCAAATTATTTTAAATCATTTTTAACTCAATTTTCAATTATTTCCATAATTTAACGTATTAAATTATTGATTTAATAATCCAATTAAATCCAAAAAATTCAAATAAAAATTTATTTGACTTATAAATTCACTTTTTAATATTTAAAATTAATTAAATATTCAAATTTTAATTAATAAAAATTCTGGGTCGTTACAATCTTTCCCCCTTAAAAGAATTTCGTCCTCGAAATTACAAATAAGAAAGGTTACAGAATTTATTAACTTTCCAAAATTCATAATTAAATTCCTTACAATACTTTACTAATTTTTCAAATCATACTTAGTTATCTTTTCAAAAACAACTACTATTGTTTAACTTTCAACTTCAAAACAAAGTTTAAATTTCCAAAATTTTCCCATTTTTCTCAAATTTTTTCTAACGCCTTAAATTTTTGGAAAAATTCGCCATAGTCTCCTTTGCGCGGCTCGATCCGAAAAAAAAATGACAGTATATATATCACAAATATACATCTCATCAAGTAATGAGGCATCCCGAAGGGAAAAAAAGTGTAAAAGTACGATATTTAATCCGAGATATGTACCTTATATTTTATTAGCGAGCATATACGGCTAATATAGCGCTAAAGCGAACTCCAAATGCGAAGCAAACGCGATCCGCACCTACTAAACTCAACAAACAACATGAGAATCATGCATATATGTAAAAAATCTCAATATACAACATATAGCAACATAATAACTATATATGTCACATAGCAAATGCAACAATAGCAATATATATTCAACCATCAACCAACTAACATCCATATCCAATAAACATTCATAATCAATAACCAAATCAATATTCATTCGAATTCTCTTTAATATACAATGAATTGGTTTTCACTCTAAATCATATTTGATTTATTAACATTGGATTTTCTTACTAACATTCATTCTCAATTTTAATTAGTTTGCATTCACTAATTAAATCCAATTCACTTTCAATTCTATTCAAATTTATTTACTTCTAATTTGAATTCCATTTCATAGCTTCCAATTTCATTAATACTTAATGAATTTTATACAATCAATCAACAATCATATAACAACCAATGTATATCAATTACAACCAAATTTCTTTGCTTCACTTACATTCATTTTGGTTTAACATCTTTACTTTCCAATTGGTTTTATTAAATTGATTTTCATTCAATTTTATTCAACTTCCAATAAAATTAGATTTTAATGAATTAATACTTTCATTCATTATTTTATATCAACTTAAATTTACATTTAATTGATTAACATTCAATTCATTCAATTTCTAAAGTTGAATTTCATTCACATAACTTAAGTTCACATTTCTTTTAATCCACTTGATTATTTACTTCGATACCAAAATCAATTCCATTCAACAACACTTAAGTTACATTCCATTTAACTTTAAATATTCATATAGTTTCATTTCTTATATATATAAGTTTATTTCACAATTGTAAACACTTTAATTATAATTCAATTCTTATAATTCTTTTGCTTATACAATTATTCTTTAATTTAGATTATTCAAACAACCTAACAATCAACTTACATATAATTTAATAATTTTGAAAAATTATTTCTTTATATATAAAATATAATCAAGGCAAAATTATTTCATTTACCCAATTTAAAAATCAATATTGTGTCGAATTGTTCTATTCAAGTGTTTAGAAACCCCTTCGGCTCAGTTTCGAGGCTGTGCTGACGAAAGTTCATATACCACTCAACAAACCAATCATCACAATATAAAACAAATTTTATATTCACTAACAAATACGCACTCATAGCTATTATTACACTCAAACTCATTCTAGAGTACTACTGACTCTATCTCTAATGAATTATACCCAACAGAACCATGGTTGTCGCTTAACCATCAGAGCTCTGATACCAAATGTAACATACGCGGATTTTCGTTGCCGAAAAACCGAATAGTTATGGGTTTTTAAAAAGAATTTAAGAAAAAGAAAAAAGAGAGAAGAGTAGATAAGATAGAAAATAGAGAGGAAAGAAGATAGATAAATTTTAGAAAACAGAGAATTTTAAAAATAGAAGATAGAAGAATTTTAAAGTAGAACGGACAAAAGAAAACAACAGAACAACAACAGAATCTCACAATTCACAGCGGAACAACATATAATAGATAAATGAATAATCTTTAAACAAAGAACTATATCAGTTATTACATTACATTTTATTACATCATATCATCACATCAGAGTGAACAACAACAACATACAACATCAAACAGTGCAGCGGAAAAGAAATACTATATAAATAATACGCCATGCCATCCAGCTTGCCTCCAGCAACTCCAGAATATCCAGAATATCCTGATAAACCTAACTCTTAACTGCCCGTGTGGAAATTGGTGGGCACCCAGAGTTTAGGAAGGAAAACAATAAACTCCAAGTCAGTCATGTGACTGGTGTGAGAACTCAAAACAGTTTATTTATCTTTAAAAATCAAAAGAGAGGAATATTTTTTTTTTATCAATTCGCAATGCTTTTAAAAATGAGACTACCATAAGGCCTCCCGCACACACACACATGCAAACGCAGAATCGGAGGAGATTTCTCCTTATGATAGTCAAAGATGCTTGATACGCATTTAAAATAACATTTGATATTATTATTAGTGTATAGTTTAGAAAAAATTCATTTCGAAAGTAGAATATAAATCTTAGCCAGCATAGACATTTCGAACTATGCCTACTATAGCTACTATCCAAACAGTGTTGCGACACCATAAGTGAATAGCAGGTTCTACAACTAATACCGTACAAGTCACGTATTGTTTCTTTGGATTTCCAACAAATGGTCAGGCCAAGGAACTTCCCATTGCCACTGAGAATGCCTCTGGAAAGACACCCCCGAGAACCAAACCGGAACTCTGCCAACACAAGGCCGGGTTACCCCTAACTGGGTAACTACTGACACGAGCACGCCATTCCCCGGTCCTTTAGGACCTTTTCAACCGAGCGCTCGATATCCAACATCACACCATAATAAATAGAGTGTTTTCAACATGAGTAAGTATCTGGGCTCCATACCATGATACCACCCCTTTCCAGAAGGAAATGCACATACCCTAAGGGGAGCTACAACAACCCCTAATAACCTTGCCGCATCTTTCCTGTTTTGACCATTTCCGGGATGTGAGGCTCGACGAAGTCACGTCCACAAAAACATACTTTATACAAAAGCCATGCTTTGGGTCAACAAATGATCAACACAATGATCACAAGGATAGACGATCAAATAAACGATCCTATCACAAATAATCAACACAATGATCATTTCAGCATCACTCAGCATGTCACATTACCAAACTGGGAATATATTGCTGATAACTTCAACTATATAACCTTTGAGCACATACGTCTCAAAGAAGGGTGTTAAGCAAAGAATAAATTCTCCGCCACCAACAGAAATATATTTGAAAGAAATCGGCTTTATATCTCAACTTGTAATGTCAGGCATACAATCCATACAAGTCTGTTCCGGGATCGAACAAAACCGAAGGCACTTACAAAGAAGTCCTTGCAATCCGGATATTCACAATCCTGATCGGATTCACCATCACATATGGAGAACTCAATACCGGAGCAACTCGGTGCAGAGTCAATCGATAGTTCATCCTATCGCTCTCGCAAATATCCGGTCTTCAACACCGATCTTCAAATGCGATTCACAACGACGTATCACATATTCGGAGTGGGTTATACGACCCCATGGTCCTTTCCCGGTTAACCCGAATAGTGAGCGCTTATTCAAAAATAAGTGTGCATTCAAATTCAAACAATTCACATCAAATACCCATTCAAAGGGAAATATTGATAGTCGGCTATTGAACTATCAATGGATATGCATACATCACCAGATTCCAAATAATTTTCCAAATTATTTACATTTCCAAAATATCTTTACAAGATATAAAATTCCAACACTTCAAAAATAAATCAATATTTATTTTTAACCAATTTCACTTTTCACATATAAATTCCATAATGAATTTATATTTCAAAATATTCGTGCATATACGATCTCAATTATTCATTTTCAATTTATCTTCAAAAAGATAAATTCTAAATATTCACTTCACATTGGAAAACATTTCCATACTTATTTATTCATAAGTAATTCACAAATCTCTTTTATTTTCAACACTTAGAAAATATTCAATATACTTAAATCGAATTAAGTATATATTTCATTCTTTAAGGAAATCATTCACTTATACATATTTATTTGGGCCAAAACGAATGTTGCGTAAAACATCGTTACAACGTCCCAAAATCACTAGTATAGGGATTCGAAATTAAAATAGATATATAAATTCCAATACTATACAAAAACATTTCCTTTCGGAAATCATTTACTATAACAACAGTGTTATAGTCCACATTTCCTTTTATTTCTCGAAAACGTCTATTTCAACAATAAATGTTGAAATCTATGGTTTCGAATCTCAACACCTTTTAAAACATCGTTAGATCGTTTTAATTCTATTTAAAACATCATATCTAAACAATTTCTTTAACGTATTATTCACTATTCAAACCGTGAATATACTACCTTAACAAATTTCATCATTTCTATTCACTTTAACTTAAAGGATTATTCACTGTTCAAAATGTGAATATAACTCTATCTCTAAGTTATAACAATTAACTTATCAAAATAAGTCATTTGCGGATTTATAAAACAACGTTTATAAATTCCGTTTCTATTTATTTATAAAAACTTCACTTTTTATAAATTCCTTTATTAACCTATTCCAGTTTATAACTCAATTATAAACTACAAGTTCATATTATAAGTTAATTACTTATAAAACGATTATTTTACAAAATCGTTCATTTAACTTCCCAAATTATTAATCTTAACTTATAAGATTGTTTATTTATCCAAAATTCATTCTTTTGATAACTTTATAAATTTTATAAACCTATTGCTTATAAAATTTCATTTATAACTTCACAGTTTATAATTTCATAAATTTCATTCATTTAGGAAATTCATTTTCACTACATTCAAACACTTATAAAAACTCGTTTTATAATGTCCATAATTCAATTTATAAATATCCATTTATAAATCTTTTAATATAAATCAGTTTATATTATTATTCTAAAACGTCTTTAAATTCCTTTATAATTTCATCATTTCGATTTATAAAATAATCAAATTTTATAAATCCTATATTTAAACTTTTATCATATATTCAAAAATCCAATCTAAATTATTTTATAAAATCATTAGTTCATATTTCTCAAAAATCAGCTTTTAACAGCATTACACAAAATCATAATTTTTATAACTTTAAAAATTATAACGTTTATTTATTTAAAATGGATCAATTCCAAAAATATAGTATATTTTCAAAATCACTTTTAAAATCATTTTAAAAATCCCAAAATCTGGGTCCAATGATGCTACACACCAAATAGTCAATCACGACTACAACGATCCATCATATATCGTATATGATAATCAACGAATATCAAAATATCCATAATCAAATAAAAACTGTTGAGGAATCCAGTTGGATCCCTCCAACCTGTTTCCTGCATCCAAAAACATTAGCACAATACCAATTTCGCTCCAGTACGAAATTATCGCGGTATATGTTCTTAATAAATATTATCCGCTTAATAACGGCGTAATAGGGTCTCATCCGCTAAACAAAAAATGCGGGAAATCAATAACTGCAATATATACATATGCCAATATATATATATTGATATTATATATATAATACCAATTTCACTGTTTATGAAATATTCGCGGTATATGTTTTTATAAATAACATCCGCTTACTAACGGCGAATAATGTCTATTTTAACAATCAATAATTTACAGTCATCATTCAAACATGCATTCAAATATTTTAAATCTAACTATTTAAAATAAAATCGAAATCTATTCGATTGAGTGAGAAGTTCTCACCTTGGTTTTAATTTCCGTTTAAGCTTTTATTTCGAATAAAATTAAACGCGCGTTTAATTTTACCCGAAATTCTCACTAACTCCAAACGACTCCAAACCAACTCCATCGCGTAGTGCTCGTCCATACGATTCCAACGCAACTGAGTTTGCATTTTTTCGACCTCGTATGAAAAAGATATGCATTTTACAAGATTGTACACGTTTTATATAAACAATTTCAACATATACTTAATAATTTTAACCTACAGCTCATCCTAGCCACTAGATCCAGATCCTAGGCCTCTCCTTCATCTTCCCCACTCACGCACAAATCTACAGGTTGTAGATATGGAGGCCGAACCCATTTAGTGAACTAGGGTTTGATCTTGCCATCACAACGCTCAACAATACTCGATCTCAACACCACCACGCGAAAGCTCTCGTCGCAAGCTACCACCACCAGCCACCATGGCCAACTCGGCCCCACTATGACGCGCGCGCACGTATGACAACAGCCCACGAACGGCCACGCTTAGCTCCCTCTCCGTTACACCATTTCCGATCATCACCGTATGGAATCGAAGCTTTCGTCGAGCTCTACGACTTTCATGTTGAACACCTTGGCTAATTCTTGATAGATTGGAAGAGATTAAGAGATGAAGAAGGAGAATTTCTGGCCCTAGGTTATGAAACTGGCGGCTACTAGTTTTTAGGGTTAGGGTTTGTTATTTTTATCAAATTTATGAAGATGGTGGTCTATTTATAAGGAACGAGCGACACTATTCATCCCGGATTTTCCGAACTCCGATTTAGACGCCGTAACTAGCGTACCTAGGGTTTATCCCGCGTTCCGGACACAATGGAACAGGTTTCGGAAGCTAATTCGGAAGTATGTGCGAGTTATGGCTGAAAACGTTCAATTTAAATTAAACCGATTTAAGTCGATTTTTAGGCGTTTTAATTTGTACCGGACAAACGGTAAATCCAATTGACTTGAAATTTGAAATCTTACAATAATATCACATTACGGATCCGATGAAACTGGTTTCGTCGAATTCCGAGACTTTTTGAAAAATGGCTATTTTGACTCGCCAAATTTAAATTAAAAACGATTCGATGCGTTTCGAGCTGCCACGATCAAACGATAACTCCGATTGACACGAAAATTGAAATCCGGTAATAACTAACTAATACGGATCCAATGAAACTGGTTTCGTTCAATTCTGAGACTGTTCAAAAATTGGCTATTTTACAGTCGATTATTAAATATTAAAATATTCAATTTTCACAAATTAACTTTTAATTCGATTTTAAAAGTTCTAAAATATCGTTCTAACTTCAACATGATAAAATAAAATTTTCCAAATTATTTTAAATCATTTTTAACTCAATTTTCAATTATTTCCATAATTTAACGTATTAAATTATTGATTTAATAATCCAATTAAATCCAAAAAATTCAAATAAAAATTTATTTGACTTATAAATTCACTTTTTAATATTTAAAATTAATTAAATATTCAAATTTTAATTAATAAAAATTCTGGGTCGTTACAGTAACCGGGGGTGAAGCCTATATTCTCTCTCTCTTTCTCTGTCCATCCCCCTTTCGTAACACTCCTAGCTAGAATAACCACGATCGTGGTCTTTATCAGCGTCCTTTCGACTGGACTCATAATGTGAACTAGATGACTGGCGTGCCGAGTGGAGGCTACCGAGCATGGATTCCCGTCTTGTCATCATATCTAAAAAAAGAAAGAGAAGAAGAATCAATAATCTCTAGAAATGAATAGCTTATGATTGGAAATCATGCAATGCCGTGAAAGTGTATCTATGCCTGTGCAAAACCCCCCGACCAACTGGTTGTGTCGGCCATACTCATATGAAGTGACTTGCCTGAATCTAAAGTGCTTTGAAGCCCTTTCAATCTGGTGTCATGTTGTAGCGACACATAGTCCAGAATCGGAATGTCGGCGAGCCCTTCAAAAGGATTCTCCATTTGTGAGGAAGGAGCCTCCAAAATTCTAACACCGGAATCTGGCAAGGATATGACTACGGATTCCCATCTTGAAGATTTATGAAGACGATTATAAGCAACTGCCTTTCCATTCCTTCTTCCCTCTAAATCACGAGAACTTTCGGGGGCCCAGCTATGGGTTCATCTTCGATAGGCGTATCCTCTTCATCGCCTTGCTCATCGATTACAATCCCGAGCGCCCTATAATCTTTCTCATCTCACCAGACACCTCTTGAAGAATCCTCATTATTTTTTTAAAGTGTACACCTTCGGGTCGTGGAATTGCGATTGTAAAGGGAAGAAAATATTAGGCTCAACTTCGATTACAACTATCTCATTTGTCACCAAAGAAATTGAGGCACTTACGTCTAACAAACCACTGTTTAGCAAACCCTGGCGGTCACTGCACATAGAACCACTCGGTCTTGAAGTGACTAACTCTGGTCCAAGCTTGAGTCAGAACTTGGCAATTCCTAACAGCCTCTAAGAATGTGAATGAGGGGTTATCTCCCCGACTCATGACATTGAACAAGAATCTGACTTTTTCCAGAGTCGAGGGCTGTAGAAGATGCTCCATAAAGACAATGAATAAGTTGTTCAATAATGCATATCCATTCGGATGCAACTGTAACAGAGTAATCCCTAAGAAATCTAATACTTCTTGAATATATTGGTTAAATAAAGGAAGTGTTCCAGCTGTGCACGAATATCTGTTAAAAGCAGTGAATCCTTTTAGGGGAGAGTGTGGTCCTGCTATTTGGTCTTGGTAGCAGAGCATCATTTAGCGATAGACCATGTCTTAAGCAGATTCTCCCCAACATATCTTCGGAGACATTGGATGGTGCAGAATCTTGTGGATTCGCAATAAAGATTGCTTCTAGTAACTCATCCGGAGCTAGACCTATAACTTCGCCCGCATCTCTATTATCAAAGGAGGTGGACTTTGAATCTCCTGTTGCTGCGAACTCCCGGGTTTCATAGCTAATCAACTCAGTAAAAATCATTACTAGATGACAATAATCCCATGTGTGCCCCAACATGAAGTGTATGAGTGTGTTGTGCGATGCAATATTGTAAAGTACTTAAGAATGTTCTACAGAGATTAACAAGGTGTTCGAATGACGAGACTTCAAAATTCAGTCGGAATGACCGTCATCGCTGACCATCACAACCGTGCCATCTTGAGTTCGAAAACCGATCTAAGTTAAAGTTCATAAAAATTGGTCTGGTTACAGTTCCATCGACGAGCTTCTGAAGGCAGTCAAATATGCAATGAAATGATTTAAGTCTAATTATGCAAGGTAGAAGCTTGTCGGAGTCAAGTGTTCAAGTATGCATGAAGTTTCGTATCCATCGAAGTTCAAACTTGGATCATTCCTCACAAAGGCTTTAAATTCGTATCGATCGAGGAACCTTCATTTCTTATCGGCCAAAACGTTCACTTCATGCCGATAAAAAAACATCCACTTCGTATCAATTAAGGAAGCCTGAACTTCGATTGATCGAAATCCATTGGCTTCATATCGATCAGGTCACGTCGATTCCGCATCGCTCAGGCTATAGTGGAGTTCGTATGCATCACAAATATGCTTCGTATCCATATCTATTCGAAGTGATAAAAATAAAATCCATGAATTAACAATCGATATGAAATACAAGGCAGGTGACCGATACGATGTTCCCGATTGAGGTTCGATGTGAAATCAAGTTTCTCTAACCCTTCATCAATACTAAATTTAGGCCGTACAGCCTTCCACCAATTCCTTCGTATCCCTCTACACTTCTTCTCCAAACAACATAAGCGCCATTTCCTCCACCTTCAACTTTACTCCAGCCCAATTCCGGCCTTGTCATCACTTGAAATAGCCACAACTATAGACGAATTGACAGTAGGTCTCGAATCCTATCATTTTATGGTGAGATTAATAGATGATTACCTAATTAGAGAAATTGGTTCGAGGGATTAACGAATTAAATGGCTTGAAGATGACTTCTTTTTCTCTTTTTCCCTGATCGATATGAAAGCGGTATGCAGAAGTGAAAGCAAGTGGAAAATTTTCTAAGTCCTGAGCATATTTATATGGACTTAAGCTCAAAAGGAAAAACAATTCGAATCCCAGAGGCAAGAATCGGTTTAAACGGTCATAGTTCAATCGATACGAAAGGTGCTATGCAAGCCTACCTTGAACCTTCATATCCATCGATACGAAGACGGTTGTAACGACCATGAATTTTGAACAATTTAAATTGAGCATATTTAATTTATTTTAAATATTTAAAAGATGGTTTGGATTGAATTTTCAATATAACTTTGAAATTGGCGATTAAATTATAGAATTTAATCTATCGAAGTTGAATAGAAATTTGAATTTTGACTTTGAAGTTGAAATTTAATATTGAACTTATGTTTTAAATTTGAATTTGATGATTTAGAAAAATAATTTGGATTTAAAATAAGAAAGATAAAATAATATAAAAAATAAATAAAAATATATATATAATAAATAAAGAATATATACTAGTTAAAATTTTTAACAACATAAATTTAACAAAATAAAAACAAAGCAAACAATTAACAAAAAAACTAATTAAATTTAAAAGATAAAATAAAATAAAATAAAATAAAATAAAAAAAAAATAAGTAAACATTACCTTACTTACCTTACCTTGTTCCATGCCGTGACCCATGCTCAAAACCACGTTCTTCCTTCTATTTTTACCCGGCTCTCTCCCCTATTTCATTCATACGAAACGAAAAAAAAAAAATATAAATCAATGGCCGCGTCTTCAAAATCACGAGCCCTCTTCCTCGTTCCCAAAAATCACATGCCGCAGATTCATTTATAAAAAAAAAAAAAAAAAAGATGGCCGAAGCCCTAAGTCGAGCACGCGACAGCTGAGGCGACTCGTGGAGGGGCTCGCGCAAGTGGGGAAGCGGCGATTGGGACTCGGCGGCACGAAGTGGCGTCGATTGGGAATGCGATGGCGCGTAGGAGGGGTCGCGATTGACAAATGGGGCTGTGTGATTTAGGTGCACACGCGATTCAAGGCGATTGGAGGCAGCGGCTGCGTTGTGATGGGTTGTTGATGGCGCGAGTAAGGGGAGGCGACGCGCGTGTCAGTGGGAGTCGCGATGGTGGCGCGCGAGGGGATTGGGGTCGTACGGCGATGGCGATTCGAAGGAGTGGAACTGGGGCGGCGCTCGCGAGGCATGCCGAGCTCGAGTTCGTGCCTGATGGTGAAGCAGTAAGTTATTAAATTTATTTTTGTTTTAATTTTAGTTAATATATATATATATATATATATATATATATATATAAATATAGGTTGAGAAAAAAAAATTAACAGTAAAGAAAAAATATATTTACAGTAAATATTTATATATGATTTTGGGAATTTATAAAGTTAATCAAAATTTATTAAGAACAAAAGGGATTTGTTGGTTAAAATAAAATTATGGTTAAATAAATTTAATTTAAAAGGGAATTTAAATTTTTAGTTAAATATCTTATTAAAGAAAAAAATGAGTTGATTTAAAATAAAAAGAGAAGTTAATTTGAAATAAAAGTTTAAATATTTAAATGTTTAAAACAAGGTTTAAACTTAAAGTAGATTTTAAAAGAATGATTTATTTAACTTATAAATAAATAAGTCATTAGTTAGAAATGTAAAATAAATGTACAGATAGATTTTAAATTTACCAAGTTTATATTAAAATAATACATAATATGAGGATTAATTATTTTAACAAAATTTATCTGTTTATTTTAATGACTAGAGGATATTTTATCAAAGGAAAATTTATTTAAATAAATAGTTAGTTAAGAAAGTTATTAAAAGAAATTTAAATTTTTAGTTAATCAAATTTATTAAAATAAAAAGGAAATTTAGTTCAATTGAGAATTTCTAAGTTAGGATTATTTTCAAAGGAAAATTTATTAAAATAAATTTATTTAAGAAGGAATTGGTTTAGAACAAAACCATTGAATAATTAAAACAATCAAAAATGAAAATTTATTATTCGATCTATTCGAATATTAATAGATTGTGTAAATATTTATACAAGGTATAAATGAAGAAAACAAGTTGAATTGGAAGTGGATGGCAAACGGGAATAAAGGTGAGAACTTCTCACTCAAAAGGAATTTTATTGTTTATTTAAATTTTAAATAGTTAGATTTAAAATTTGCTTGATTGTGTTGGTTGAATGCTTGAATGATGATTGTTATATATATATATTGGATGTGAATAGACCCTATACGCCGTTAGTAAGCGGAGGTTATTTATTACACACATATACCGCGATATTCGACCTTGAAGTGGAATTGGTATTATATTATATATATAGCAATATATATATATTGGCATATGTATATATTGCAGTTGATTGATTTCCCGCATTTTCTTTTAGCGGATGAGACCCTATACGCCGTTAGTAAGCGGATATATATTTATAAAATCCCATATACCGCGATATTCCGTCTCGAAACGGAATGGTATTGTGCTAATGTCTGTGGATGCAGGGAAACAGGTTGGAGGGATCCAACTGGATTCCTCACAAATATTTATTGATTTTTAATATTGTGATGTTTGATTGTTTATCATATCGATATATGATATTGGAAAATCGTGATTGACTATTTGATGTGTTGCATCATCGGATCCAATTTTTGAAATTTAAAAACAACGATTTTAATTTCTAAAGGGATTTTTGGAAATATACGTTTATTAAATATTTTTGGAATTGATCCATTATAATAAATAAACGTTATAATTTTTAATGTTATAAAAATTATATTTTTGAGAAATATAGTTAAAAAAAATTGATTTTTGAAAATATGGGATTGATGATTTTATAAAATAGTTTAAACTGAGATTTTTGAATCTATTATAAAAAGTTTAAATAGGATTTATGAAATTGGATTATTTTATAAATCAAAATGATGGAATTCTAAAAGAGTTTAAAAGATGTTTTAAAATAATAATACAAATTCATGTGTATTAAAAGATTTATAAATTGATATTTGTAAATTAAAAATATTAGAAGTATAAAACGAACTTTTCTAAGTGTTAGAAAGAATTGTAAATGAATTTCATAAATTGGAATTATAGAATTATAACGGTGAAGTTATAAATAGAATTTTATAAGCAGTAGGTTTATAAAATTTATAAAGTTATTAAAGGAATGAGTTTGGATAAATAAATGAATCTTATAAGATTTATAAATTTGAGAAGTTCAAAGAAACAATTTTGTAAATAAATATATTATAAGTATTTGACTTATAATATGAATTTTTAGTATATCATTGTGATATGAATTGAGATAGATTAATAAAGGAAATTTATAAAAGAAAGTTGTTGTAAAT
Source organism: Allium cepa (assembly GCA_030765085.1). Classification (NCBI taxonomy): domain Eukaryota; kingdom Viridiplantae; phylum Streptophyta; class Magnoliopsida; order Asparagales; family Amaryllidaceae; genus Allium; species Allium cepa. Next base: position 454,181,103 of record CM060932.1, read on the forward strand.
TAAATAGAAATGAAATTTATAAACATTGTTTTATAAATCCGCAACGACTTATTTTGATAAGTGAATTGTTGAAATTTATTAATGGAGTTATATCCATGTTTTAAACAGTGAATAATTCCTTAAAATAAAAGGAATAGAAGAAATGAAATTTATTAATAATATATTCACGTTTTTGAATAGTGAATAATATGTTAAAGAAATTATTTGGAATGTGGTGTTTGAAATAGAATTAAAACGATCTAATGATGTTTTAAAATATGTTGAGATTCGAAATCATAGATTTCAACATTTATTGTTGAAATAGATGTTTTCGAGAAATAGAAGGAAATAATAGATTATAACACTGTTGTTATAATAGATAATTTCCGAAAGGAAATGTTTTGTATAGTATTGGGATTTATATATCTATTTTAATTTCGAATCCCTATACTAGTGATTTTGGGTTGTTGTAACGATGTTTTACGCAACATTCGTTTTGGCCCAAATAAATATGGTTAAGTGAATGATTTCCTTAAAGAATGAAATATATACTTAATTTCGATTAGAGTATATGGAATATTTTCCAAGGTTGAAAATAAATAAAATTTGTGGATTACTTATAAAATAAATAAGTATGGAAATTGTTTTTCCAATGAGAAATGGAAAGTTTAGAGAATTTATCTTTTTGAAGATAAATTGAAAATGAATATTTGAAATCGTATATTCATAAATATTTTGGAAGTATAAATTCAATATGGAATTTATAAATGGAATTGGGAAAATAGGTTTAAAAATAAATATTGATTTATTTTTGAAATATGGAAAGTTATATCTTCTAAAGATATTTTTGGAATTAAATAATTTGGAAAATTATTTGGATTCTGGTGATGTTGGCATATCTATTGATAGATCAATAACCGACTATCGATATTTACCTTTGAATAGGTATTTGTTGTGAATTGTTTGAAATTGAATGCCACACTTATTTTTTTTTTAAAAATAAGCGCTCACTATTCGGGTTAACCGGGAAAGGACCATGGGGTCGTATAACCCATTCCGAATATGTGATACGTCGTTATGAATTGCATTCGAAGACCGGTGTTGAAGACCGGATATTTTCGAAAACGAGAGGGTTTCTTGTTGATTGTCTCTGCACTGGCTGATCCCCGGTATAGAGATCTCCATAAGTGATGGGAAATCCGAACGTGATTAGAAATTATTCGGATTGCAAGGACTTCTTTGTAAGTGCCTTCGGTTCTGTTCGATCCCGGAACAGACTTGTATGGATAGTATGCCTGACATTACAATTTGAGATATAAAGCCGATTTCTTTCAAATATATTTCTGTGGTGGCGGAGAATTTATTCTTTTAGCTTAACACCCTTCTCTGAGACGTACGAGCTCAGAGGTTATATAGTTGAAGTTATCAGCGATATATTCCCAGTTTGGTAATGTGACATGCTGAGTGATGCTGAAATGATCATTGTGTTGATTATTTGTGATAGGATCATTTATTTGATCGTCTATCCTGGTGATCATTGTGTTGATCATTTGTTGACCCAAAGCATGGCTTTTGTATAAAGTATGTTTTTGTGGACGTGACTTCGTCGAGCCTCACATCCCGGAAATGGTCAAAACAGGAAAGAAGCAGCAAGGTTATGAGGGGTAGCACCCTTTAGGATGTGTCCATTTCCTTCTGGAAAAGGGTGGTATCATGGTATGGAGCCCAGATACTTACTCATGTTGAAAACACTTTGTTATGATTGTGTGAATTGATTACGAGCGCTCGGTTGATAAAGGTCCCAAAGGACCGGGGGATGGCATATTCGGTCAGTTGTTACTCAGTTAGGGGTAACCCGGCCTTGTGTTGGTAGAGATCCGGTTTGGTTCTCGGGGATGTCCATCCAGAGGCATTCTCATGTGGCAATGGGAAGTTCCTTGGCCTGATCATTTGTTGGAAATCCAAAGAAACAATACGAAACTTGTACGGTTTTAGTTGTAGAACCTGCCATCTAATATGGTAGCTATTAGTAGGCATAATATAATGGTACCTATGCTGGCTAAGATTTATATTCTACTTTCGAAATGAATTTTCTCTACACTATGCACTAGTAATAATATCAAATGTTATTTTAAATGCGTATCAAGCATTTTTGGCTATCATAAGGAGAAATCTTCTCCAAGTCTGCGTTTGCATTGTGTGTGTGGCAGGAGGTCTTATGGTAGTCTCATTTTTAAAAGCATTGCGAATTGACTTTAAAAATATTCCTCTATTTTGATTTTAAAGTAAATAAACTGTTTTGAGTTCTCACACCAGTCACATGACTGACTTGGAGTTTATTGTTTTCCTTCCTAAACTCTGGGTGCCCACCAATTTCCACACGGGCAGTTAAGAGTTAGGTTTATCAGGATATTCTGGATATTCTGGAGTTGCTGGAGGCAAGCTGGATGGCATGGCATATTACTTATATAGTATCTCTTTTTTCGCTGCACTGTTTGTTGTTGTATGTTGTTGTACACTCTGATGATATGATGTAATGTAATGAAATGTATAAAATGTAATAACTGATATAGTTCTTTGTTTAAAGATTATTCATTTATTATTATATGTTGTTCCGCTGCGAATTGTGAGATTCTGTTGTTGTTCTTTTGTTGCTTTCTGTCTCGTCCTATTTTCTTCTGTTTTTCTCCTTTTTCTCTATTCTCTTTTTCTTTCTATTTCTAAATTTTCTATCTTCTTTTCCCTCTATCTTCTACCTTTTTCTCTCTTCTTTCTTTTCTTAAATTCTTCTTAAAACCCATAACTATTCGGGTTTTCGGCAACGAAAATCCGCAATCGTTACATTTGGTATCAGAGCTGTTGGTTAAGCGACAACCATGGTTCTGTAGGGTCTTACTCGTTAGAGATAGAGTCAGCGGTACTCTAGAATGAGTTTGAGTGTAATAATAGATATGAGCGCGTATTTGTTAGTGAATATAAAATTGTTTTTGAATCGGGTAAATAAGATAATTTTGCCCAAAACTATTTTGTATAAAAAAAAAAGAAATGATTTTTCTATGAATTATTATAGTATATGGTTGCATGATTGTTAAGAAGTGATAATATTGAATTATTATCATTAGTTTATGGAATTAAATAAAATAGATTGAATTCAAGAAATTAACTTGATAATTTATTCATATGTGAAATAATTTCAAATGGAATGAAATTTGAAATGCAAAATTGAATTGAGTAATTAAGTGAGATCAAGATGAATTGAAATATTGAAATGAATTAGTGGATGAAACTAATTCAATGTAGTAATGTGAATTACTAAATGAAAGTTAATCGTTAGAATTCAATATTTAGAATTAAGAATTAAATTCGAATGAAATTTAAATTGTGAATTAAATTCAAATGGAATTGAAATTGTGAATTGAATTGAAGTGTAAAATTGAATAAAATTGGATATGTAACTTCAAAAAAATGAAGTAAAAACGAATAAGAAGCATATATTGGAAATTTTGTAATAGAAATTTGCAAAATGGTTTGAATGTTGGATTTAGATGCTACTACTAGCAGGTTATACAGGTATTATAAAGGAATTGAGATTTCGATTTCAAAGAATAAAATTGAATTGCTCGACAAAAAGGTACGTATTTCAATTTTAGTATGAAATTTGATGACTTTCTTCTCTAGCCACTTGGCTTTTCTCTTTTCTTTTTGATTCTGAGGGGCCGTGGTGCCATTTTGTAGTCGTACCGAGCTAGCCGCGCAAAGGAAACGCTGGCGAAATTTTTCGAAAATTTAGTGTGTTAGAAAATTTTTGAGAAAAATTTGAAAGTTTGAAATTTAAATTTTAATTTAAATTTGAATGGTTAGTAAAACAATATTGTTAGGAACTTATAATTGAAGTTGGAAAGCTAGTTGAAATAATAATGAATCTCTGGTAAAAAGATTTGTTTTAGAAAGTTGATAAAATTATTTGAATTGTGAAAGATAATAATCAAGATAAGGGCATTCTTCTTAACTTGTAATTTCGGGACGAAATTCTTTTAAGGGGGAAAGATTGTAACGACCGAATTTTGAACAATTTAAATTGAGCATATTTAATTTATTTTAAATATTTAAAAGATGGTTTGGATTGAATTTTCAATATAACTTTGAAATTGGCGATTAAATTATAGAATTTAATCTATCGAAGTTGAATAGAAATTTGAATTTTGACTTTGAAGTTGAAATTTAATATTGAACTTATGTTTTAAATTTGAATTTGATGATTTAGAAAAATAATTTGGATTTAAAATAAGAAAGATAAAATAATATAAAAAATAAATAAAAATATATATATAATAAATAAAGAATATATACTAGTTAAAATTTTTAACAACATAAATTTAACAAAATAAAAACAAAGCAAACAATTAACAAAAAAACTAATTAAATTTAAAAGATAAAATAAAATAAAATAAAATAAAATTAAAAAAAAATTAAGTAAACATTACCTTACTTACCTTACCTTGTTCCATGCCGTGGCCCATGCTCAAAACCACGTTCTTCCTTCTATTTTTACCCGGCTCTCTCCCCTATTTCATTCATACGAAACGAAAAAAAAAATATAAATCAATGGCCGCGTCTTCAAAATCACGAGCCCTCTTCCTCGTTCCCAAAAATCACATGCCGCAGATTCATTTATAAAAAAAAAATGGCCGAAGCCCTAAGTCGAGCACGCGACAGCTGAGGCGACTCGTGGAGGGGCTCGCGCAAGTGGGGAAGCGGCGATTGGGACTCGGCGGCACGAAGTGGCGTCGATTGGGAATGCGATGGCGCGTAGGAGGGGTCGCGATTGACAAATGGGGCTGTGTGATTTAGGTGCGCACGCGATTCAAGGCGATTGGAGGCAGCAGCTGCGTTGTGATGGGTTGTTGATGGCACGAGTAAGGAGAGGCGACGCGCGTGTCAGTGGGAGTCGCGATGGTGGCGCGCGAGGGGATTGGGGTCGTACGGCGATGGCGATTCGAAGGAGTGGAACTGGGGCGGCGCTCGCGAGGCATGCCGAGCTCGAGTTCGTGCCTGATGGTGAAGCAGTAAGTTATTAAATTTATTTTTGTTTTAATTTTAGTTAATATATATATATATATATATATATATAAATATAGGTTGAGAAAAAAAAATAACAGTAAAGAAAAAATATATTTACAGTAAATATTTATATATGATTTTGGGAATTTATAAAGTTAATCAAAATTTATTAAGAACAAAAGGGATTTGTTGGTTAAAATAAAATTATGGTTAAATAAATTTAATTTAAAAGGGAATTTAAATTTTTAGTTAAATATCTTATTAAAGAAAAAAATGAGTTGATTTAAAATAAAAAGAGAAGTTAATTTGAAATAAAAGTTTAAATATTTAAATGTTTAAAACAAGGTTTAAACTTAAAGTAGATTTTAAAAGAGTGATTTATTTAACTTATAAATAAATAAGTCATTAGTTAGAAATGTAAAATAAATGTACAGATAGATTTTAAATTTACCAAGTTTATATTAAAATAATACATAATATGAGGATTAATTATTTTAACAAAATTTATCTGTTTATTTTAATGACTAGAGGATATTTTATCAAAGGAAAATTTATTTAAATAAATAGTTAGTTAAGAAAGTTATTAAAAGAAATTTAAATTTTTAGTTAATCAAATTTATTAAAATAAAAAGGAAATTTAGTTCAATTGAGAATTTCTAAGTTAGGATTATTTTCAAAGGAAAATTTATTAAAATAAATTTATTTAAGAAGGAATTGGTTTAGAACAAAACCATTGAATAATTAAAACAATCAAAAATGAAAATTTATTATTCGATCTATTCGAATATTAATAGATTGTGTAAATATTTATACAAGGTATAAATGAAGAAAACAAGTTGAATTGGAAGTGGATGGCAAACGGGAATAAAGGTGAGAACTTCTCACTCAAAAGGAATTTTATTGTTTATTTAAATTTTAAATAGTTAGATTTAAAATTTGCTTGATTGTGTTGGTTGAATGCTTGAATGATGATTGTTATATATATATATATATTGGATGTGAATAGACCCTATACGCCGTTAGTAAGCGGAGGTTATTTATTACACACATATACCGCGATATTCCACCTTGAAGTGGAATTGGTATTATATTATATATATAGCAATATATATATTGGCATATGTATATATTGCAGTTGATTGATTTCCCGCATTTTCTTTTAGCGGATGAGACCCTATACGCCGTTAGTAAGCGGATATATATTTATAAAATCCCATATACCGCGATATTCCGTCTCGAAACGGAATGGTATTGTGCTAATGTCTGTGGATGCAGGGAAACAGGTTGGAGGGATCCAACTGGATTCCTCACAAATATTTATTGATTTTTAATATTGTGATGTTTGATTGTTTATCATATCGATATATGATATTGGAAAATCGTGATTGACTATTTGATGTGTTGCATCATCGGATCCAATTTTTGAAATTTAAAAACAACGATTTTAATTTCTAAAGGGATTTTTGGAAATATACGTTTATTAAATATTTTTGGAATTGATCCATTATAATAAATAAACGTTATAATTTTTAATGTTATAAAAATTATATTTTTGAGAAATATAGTTAAAAAAAATTGATTTTTGAAAATATGGGATTGATGATTTTATAAAATAGTTTAAACTGAGATTTTTGAATCTATTATAAAAAGTTTAAATAGGATTTATGAAATTGGATTATTTTATAAATCAAAATGATGGAATTCTAAAAGAGTTTAAAAGATGTTTTAAAATAATAATACAAATTCATGTGTATTAAAAGATTTATAAATTGATATTTGTAAATTAAAAATATTAGAAGTATAAAACGAACTTTTCTAAGTGTTAGAAAGAATTGTAAATGAATTTCATAAATTGGAATTATAGAATTATAACGGTGAAGTTATAAATAGAATTTTATAAGCAGTAGGTTTATAAAATTTATAAAGTTATTAAAGGAATGAGTTTGGATAAATAAATGAATCTTATAAGATTTATAAATTTGAGAAGTTCAAAGAAACAATTTTGTAAATAAATATATTATAAGTATTTGACTTATAATATGAATTTTTAGTATATCATTGTGATATGAATTGAGATAGATTAATAAAGGAAATTTATAAAAGAAAGTTGTTGTAAATTAAATAGAAATGAAATTTATAAACATTGTTTTATAAATCCGCAACGACTTATTTTGATAAGTGAATTGTTGAAATTTATTAATGGAGTTATATCCATGTTTTAAACAGTGAATAATTCCTTAAAATAAAAGGAATAGAAGAAATGAAATTTATTAATAATATATTCACGTTTTTGAATAGTGAATAATATGTTAAAGAAATTATTTGGAATGTGGTGTTTGAAATAGAATTAAAACGATCTAATGATGTTTTAAAATATGTTGAGATTCGAAATCATAGATTTCAACATTTATTGTTGAAATAGATGTTTTCGAGAAATAGAAGGAAATAATAGATTATAACACTGTTGTTATAATAGATAATTTCCGAAAGGAAATGTTTTGTATAGTATTGGGATTTATATATCTATTTTAATTTCGAATCCCTATACTAGTGATTTTGGGTTGTTGTAACGATGTTTTACGCAACATTCGTTTTGGCCCTAATAAATATGGTTAAGTGAATGATTTCCTTAAAGAATGAAATATATACTTAATTTCGATCAGAGTATATGGAATATTTTCCAAGGTTGAAAATAAATAAAATTTGTGGATTACTTATAAAATAAATAAGTATGGAAATTGTTTTTCCAATGAGAAATGGAAAGTTTAGAGAATTTATCTTTTTGAAGATAAATTGAAAATGAATATTTGAAATCGTATATTCATAAATATTTTGGAAGTATAAATTCAATATGGAATTTATAAATGGAATTGGGAAAATAGGTTTAAAAATAAATATTGATTTATTTTTGAAATATGGAAAGTTATATCTTCTAAAGATATTTTTGGAATTAAATAATTTGGAAAATTATTTGGATTCTGGTGATGTTGGCATATCTATTGATAGATCAATAACCGACTATCGATATTTACCTTTGAATAGGTATTTGTTGTGAATTGTTTGAAATTGAATGCCACACTTATTTTTTTTAAAAAAATAAGCGCTCACTATTCGGGTTAACCGGGAAAGGACCATGGGGTCGTATAACCCATTCCGAATATGTGATACGTCGTTATGAATTGCATTCGAAGACCGGTGTTGAAGACCGGATATTTTCGAAAACGAGAGGGTTTCTTGTTGATTGTCTCTGCACTGGCTGATCCCCGGTATAGAGATCTCCATAAGTGATGGGAAATCCGAACGTGATTAGAAATTATTCGGATTGCAAGGACTTCTTTGTAAGTGCCTTCGGTTCTGTTCGATCCCGGAACAGACTTGTATGGATAGTATGCCTGACATTACAATTTGAGATATAAAGCCGATTTCTTTCAAATATATTTCTGTGGTGGCGGAGAATTTATTCTTTTAGCTTAACACCCTTCTCTGAGACGTACGAGCTCAGAGGTTATATAGTTGAAGTTATCAGCGATATATTCCCAGTTTGGTAATGTGACATGCTGAGTGATGCTGAAATGATCATTGTGTTGATTATTTGTGATAGGATCATTTATTTGATCGTCTATCCCGGTGATCATTGTGTTGATCATTTGTTGACCCAAAGCATGGCTTTTGTATAAAGTATGTTTTTGTGGACGTGACTTCGTCGAGCCTCACATCCCGGAAATGGTCAAAACAGGAAAGAAGCAGCAAGGTTATGAGGGGTAGCACCCTTTAGGATGTGTCCATTTCCTTCTGGAAAAGGGTGGTATCATGGTATGGAGCCCAGATACTTACTCATGTTGAAAACACTTTGTTATGATTGTGTGAATTGATTACGAGCGCTCGGTTGATAAAGGTCCCAAAGGACCGGGGGATGGCATATTCGGTCAGTTGTTACTCAGTTAGGGGTAACCCGGCCTTGTGTTGGTAGAGATCCGGTTTGGTTCTCGGGGATGTCCATCCAGAGGCATTCTCATGTGGCAATGGGAAGTTCCTTGGCCTGATCATTTGTTGGAAATCCAAAGAAACAATACGAAACTTGTACGGTTTTAGTTGTAGAACCTGCCATCTAATATGGTAGCTATTAGTAGGCATAATATAATGGTACCTATGCTGGCTAAGATTTATATTCTACTTTCGAAATGAATTTTCTCTACACTATGCACTAGTAATAATATCAAATGTTATTTTAAATGCGTATCAAGCATTTTTGGCTATCATAAGGAGAAATCTTCTCCAAGTCTGCGTTTGCATTGTGTGTGTGGCAGGAGGTCTTATGGTAGTCTCATTTTTAAAAGCATTGCGAATTGACTTTAAAAATATTCCTCTATTTTGATTTTAAAGTAAATAAACTGTTTTGAGTTCTCACACCAGTCACATGACTGACTTGGAGTTTATTGTTTTCCTTCCTAAACTCTGGGTGCCCACCAATTTCCACACGGGCAGTTAAGAGTTAGGTTTATCAGGATATTCTGGATATTCTGGAGTTGCTGGAGGCAAGCTGGATAGCATGGCATAATACTTATATAGTATCTCTTTTTCCGCTGCACTGTTTGTTGTTGTATGTTGTTGTACACTCTGATGATATGATGTAATGTAATGAAATGTATAAAATGTAATAACTGATATAGTTCTTTGTTTAAAGATTATTCATTTATTATTATATGTTGTTCCGCTGCGAATTGTGAGATTATGTTGTTGTTCTTTTGTTGCTTTCTGTCTCGTCCTATTTTCTTCTGTTTTTCTCCTTTTTCTCTATTCTCTTTTTCTTTCTATTTCTAAATTTTCTATCTTCTTTTCCCTCTATCTTCTACCTTTTTCTCTCTTCTTTCTTTTCTTAAATTCTTCTTAAAACCCATAACTATTCGGGTTTTCGGCAACGAAAATCCGCAATCGTTACAACGGTGCATCGTATCCATCAGCCCAACGATACGAGTGATACTTTGGGAACCAATTGGACTATTAGTATCCATCATTTTGGAGATCATCGGGAGCTACAACCATCAATACAAAATGTTTTGTTCGTGCCCATCAACCTAAAGCCCATAGAAATTCGTACTCATCGATATGAATGTTTTGAGAAGCCAATAATTCGTATCGATCACCATCGATACGAAAACAAAATTTCAATTCCTCGAGTCGATCCAGGAGAAGATCGATATGAAATAATACACTAAAACAACCATACAACATTGTTACAATTCGAATTTCACATTGATTCAGGAGAGGATTAACACGTAACTCAATAAAAACTTGACAGTCACTTGTAAATATGCAAACGTTAACTGGAGTCTGGTTAACATACATGTATGTTGGACTAATATTCAATTTTCAAAATTCATAGGAGTTGAATGCTCACCACGTAGCCATTACTTCGAACAACAGATTACTTTCCTTTAATACTCAGTAACAATAGTGCACAGTATAACAATTGGCAGTCAACAATTCATTATTTGTATTACTAAAGATCAATCAAATGTTATATCTTTCGATGAGAAGACAACAACCATTCAACAAGTCAGATAGAACTTTTAAAAATGAGGATTGCAGATTTTCAAAGCACGTCATGTTCGCACAAGACGTAGTTTAGGGGGCAAATGTTATCCTGCCTTTTGGCAAGGCCGTGACACCAAGAAATTGACTGGAAATCAAAGACAGTTCATCCCCAAAAAAGGTTATACATAGGTTAGCTATGGATGCTGCTAAAATTTTTCTCGAGTACAGTGTAGATACGAGAAGATTTTGATCAATGACAATGTGCTTCAACAAACAAGGAAGAAATATATGCAAATGCTAAAGGAAGATAGATGAAGACCAAACAAACTTAAAGTATGTATTGTCATGTATCTTAGTCTAGATGTATTGTTAAAATCTATCTTCAAGAAGCTTGCACGATTTTATAAACTTCATTTTTCAATTAAGTTTTAAACTATGCAGGCTTTATGAGTTCAGTCGACTGAACAGGAGCAGTCAGTCGACTGAAACTGTAACAAATTTATACACATGCACAGTTTCAGTCGACTGAATTTACTGCACAGTCGACTGAATTTGGTCCCGAAAATTTTACTTCATATTTTCAGTTGACTGAATTCCCTGCTCAGTCAACTGAATTTAAACCTGCGAATTTTCTCTGAAAAGACACCTTCTTCCTGTTGAATATGCGCTTATATGTTTTTGTTTGATGATAATAAACATATATATTCATTTAAATGTATTTGGTAATGTACTATTTTGTTTTTCATAGATTAAATAAATATTTGTTGAATAAAATAAATTACACAGGATTTGAATTTGAATTCAAACAGAACAAGTTACACAGATTTTGAATTCAAACAGAAATTTTATTCAAACAAATATTTATTACAATCTTGAATAGTACAAATTCATGCTCTCACTATACATATACATTTTTGATTACAATCACATCACATTTCACATTTACAGTTAACCTCACTACATATCACTCACACTCGTGTTTTTGTCTTCAACTGCATTCCGGTTTGAATCCAGCATCTGAGAAATCTGCAAAAATATAAACTAACGCAGTAAAATTGAAAAAGAAATATTTTTGCAAATTCAAAATAAATAATTTTTTGAAAATATGATTTGCCTCAGTTATTTGGGTTGTTCGTCATAATTTACACTTGAATTCATCACAAAGTCGTGCATATAGATATTACAGGGACATGTAACCATAAGTGGCTGCAATACACATGTGTACATTCATACACGTGTGCACTGCCTCGCCAACTCGTGTGCGCAGCCAAAAATAGCAAGTGTGCAAGCACAACTTCAACAAACAAGGCAATGCACTATGCAATATGCGAAATGAACCAAAGTAGTACAGCATGCACAAAGTGCCACAAGTGTACATGAATACAACTCGACTGCAACAGTACAGTCATGAAGTATGCAAAGAGCTCGAGCATAAGATATGGCAACTACAGTAATGCATCAGTGACCAAACACAGGAACTCAACAAGGCAGAGGAATGTCACAAGCATAAAAGCATGGATACAGCAAAGTCAAAGACTACAACATCAAAGTGCAGTGCAACTACAATGAACACCACTGACCAGAATACAAAGAACAGAAACCAAGCAAGGCATAGCAACTGCATAGCAACAACAGACAACTCAAGTTCAGCTATGCAAATCAAACACAGAGGCAACATGAATGGAAACTGCATCAATGCATATCAAAAAAGAGAGACAAACAATACAATGCAACAACATGGTAAACAAGGCATAGCAACCACAAGATACTGCAACAAACACTCAAGTGAGTGAAACTCAAGTTACAATGCATCAGTGAGCCAAGAATACATGTACTCAAGCTCGACTAACAGTGCAGACAAATGCTCATATGAATATGAAATAACCAGAGCCAACAATACATGTACTCGAGACAATATGCACAAATGTAAGACCAAAGTGCAACATACCAATTCCAAATGCATCAGAGAAGTAGTAATGAAACTGCAGTGAACAAACAAGAAGAAAACCATACAAGACTACCAAACACAAGTCAGTGGTGAAGCAACAACAATGAGTCAGAGCAGTAATATAGGGAATCACATGAACAAATAACCAAACAACATCATGAGTGAAATTCAAGTACCAGTGAAGAAGGTCGACGACTACAAGATGAACGAAATTCAACAGTTCAGAGAAATTCACGAACCAAACAAAATACTAGCAAAACCGAAGTTGAACAAGTCAATTAAGTATTCACTGTGTTATACAGGTAAAATGAAAAAGTGCGTATCTTTGAAATGGTCATTACATAATCGAGCAAAGTCAAAATCGAAGCCGTGTCAACCAAGCATCAAAAATACGAAATTGACAAAGTCAGATTTTATCACAAGCATCCAAGTATAATCGAGTGGCCGAGATGAATAAATTGACAAATTCAAACACGAATATACGAACGCAAAAATAGGATTTCAAATCCTATATAAGCTCAATCAGCATCGGCATAACCAGAAGAGAGTTCGAATACAAGTATCAGAGAAAAAATTGTTACCGAAGCAATAATCGAACTCACCGAAGCAACCGAAGGAAGCAACACGAAATCGATCAAGGCAGGTTAAATCACGAACAATCAACAAAGATCGAAGTAGTATCGGAGCTTCGCAAAAGCCCTAATCTGGAACAGAGAGCGCAAGGACGAGATCTCCAAATTTTAAAGAGACGAGAAGAACAAACGGCCACCATTATCAAGAGAAAAAGGAACGGGCCGAAGTGGTTATAAAAAAGGGGAATTAAAAAACACTATTTTCTCCTTTTTGGGCCGGTCACTATTTTAAAAGGGGTTTAGGTTTATTAAATAATTAGGGTTTTGAATTGGTTTTTTAGTTTAAATTAATGTCTTTTATATTTTCATTTGAAAATTGTGAATTAAATCTTGGTAAATCACCACCTACGTTTTAGGTTGTGTCTGATTGTCTATTTAGAGTTAGTTCAGCAAGTAGGGGCTGCGAGTTTGCAAAACTCTATAGGCGGTAGCAGGGTTTGCAAGTCTGTTAAAGTGTTTGTAAGCATGATACTGTTTAATTCTAATAGAAATCTGGGAATGCAGCAGTAGGCAGGGGTTGCCGAAGCTGGGTAAATTCTGTGTGTGATTTACTTTTCAGTATATTTCTGTAGTTTATTTTTGTGTTTAAATCGAGAAAATTTGCTATAACCCTATTCACCCCCCCTCTAGGGTTAATCTAGATCCTACAAGTGGTATCAAAGCCCGGTATTTTGTTTTTAACTCTAGAGTCATGAATTCACCGAATAATGCTTTTTCTGAGGGGCAATCTATTGCTAGGCCACCCATGTTTAATGGGAACGATTATGCTTATTGGAAAGTTAGAATGGGTATCTATCTTGGTTCTGTTGATTATGATGTTTGGGATATTATTGAAACTGGCTATAAACCTCCCACTATAATCGTTGGTGATACTGAGATTCCTAAACCTAAGGATAGGTGGGATGCTAACGATAAGAAATTGAAAACGACAAATGCTAAAGCCATGAATGCTTTGATATGTGCTCTTGATAAAAATGAATTTAATAGAATTTCTCATTGTACAACAGCACAGGAAATTTGGCACACTTTGGAGGTGACACACGAAGGAACTTCTCAAGTCAAGGAGTCTCGTCTAGCCCTATTCAGCAATGAATACGAAAACTTTGTGATGGACAAAGGCGAAAGCATAAAGGATATGTTTGGACGCTTTTCAACCTTGGTATACAACGCTAGAGCGCTTGGGAAGGTATTCACTGAGGTAGAGCTTGTGAGGAAGATACTACGAGTCCTACCGATGAACTTTGAGGCAAAAGTCACGGCAATACAAGAATCGAAAGATCTGAGTAAGCTAAGCATGGAGGAGTTGATTGGCAACTTGATGACATATGAGCTTGAGCTAAAAGCAAAGGAAGAACGCAACAACTCCGAACCAAAGAAGAAGACGATTGCCTTAAAGAGCAAAGAAGAAAGCGATGAAGAAGAAGAAGATCCAATTGAAGAGCTTGCAATGGCTGTCAATAATCTTAAAAAATGGTCAAGATTCAAGTCACGAAAGAAGAAAATAAGTGGTAATAGGTCAAAGAATTCTGACGATTCTGATAATGAATTGACATGCTATAACTGCAAGAAGCCTGGCCACTTCAAACAAAAATGTCCACTTCTCAAAAACAACAAAGGAAAGAAAAAGAAAAAGAAGGCCTTTGCAGCAACTTGGGATGATGAAGAAGGAGAGGAAGTTTCGAATAATAGCTCAGAGGAGGCTAACTTGTGTCTTATGTCAAAATCGGATTCAGAAGCAAGCTTAGAGGAATCTAGTGAGGTAAGTGATTATTCTTATAAAGAACTTGTTTCAATGTGTTGTGATCTTACTAAAATGATTGATACTCTTGAATCTAAAATTGAAAAACTAAAATCTGATAAGAGAGAACTTGTCCATGAAAATTCTAGGTTAGAAACTGAAATTGAAAATATTAAAAACCTAGACTGTAAAAAATGTAAAACTTTAGATTCAGAATTATCAAGACTTAGAAATAGCTTTGTAAATCTTGAAAAAGAAAATTTAAGTCTTAAGGAAAACCTTGACACTAGGAAAAAGGATTTTATAAATAGGTGCACCTCACTTGCAACTGAAAACACAACACTAAAAACCAAAGTCCAAAATCTTGAAAAATCTCTAAATAACTTTTCAAGAGGAGAAAAATCATTCAACATGTTATTGAGAAATCAAATTTTTGCTAACAACGGAAAAGGACTAGGTTTTGGGAAAACACAAGTTGATGATAATGCAAAATATAAGAATGTCTTTGATAGATGTGAAATATTTAGATGTCGTGCTGAAAATTATAGTCATAGGAACAAGAACACAAAATTTATACAAGTTTGGGTTCCTAAGAATTCTACAAACAAATTTCATGTCTATTGGAATAAAAATAAAAGGACTAAACAGGTATGGGTTCCAAAGGGATTGTTTATTCACAATGCTTCTATCACTAATAACATTGGACCTAAGAGTTTCTCTAGGTCATCTTCCTCTCTTTTTATGTAGGTCTGTTGGCGGGCTAAGGAACAACAAGAATGGTTTCTAGATTCAGGTTGTTCTAGACATATGACAGGTGACAAATCGAAGTTCCTTAGCTTAGAGAATTTTAAAGGTGGGAATGTGATCATGGGAGACAATAGCAAGTGTAAGATTATTGGCAAAGGTGAAGTTGGTAACGGTATTTTTTCCTTGACTAATGTTTTATACGTTGAAAATCTGCATCACAATCTCATTTCTATTAGCCAACTATGTGACAAAGGTATGAACGTGATTTTTGATAGTGATACTTGCAAAATCATTGATAAATCTTCTGATAACATTGTTTTTATGGGCAAAAGAAAAGGGAATGTTTACTCACTTTCATTTGATAATCTAAATCTTTCTAGATGTTTGGTAGCCACTGACGAAGAGGCATATTTATGGCATAGGAGACTTGGACATGCTAGCATGAGTCTCTTAGAAAAACTTGAATCAAAAGAATTAGTCAGAGGGTTACCACATCAGAAATTTAAAAATAATAAAGTGTGTAAAGCATGTTCCTTGGGCAAGCTTAGTCGATCATCATTTCGTCCTAAAAACATTGTTAGCACATCAAGGGTCCTTGAACTAATTCACATGGACTTATTTGGACCAAATGAAATTTCAAGCTTGAATGGAAAACGTTATTGTTATGTATTGGTTGATGATTATTCTAGATTTACATGGGTTTACTTTTTAGCCAAAAAGTATGAATCTTTCGACTATTTTTCAAAATTTGCAAAACTTGTTCAAAATGAAAAAGGAGTTACAATTAAAACCTTGAGAAGTGATCATGGAGGCGAATTTGAAAATTTGGAATTTGAAAATTTTTGTGAAGAAAATGGTTTAAAACATGAATTTTCTGCTCCACGAACACCTCAACAAAATGGGGTGGTTGAAAGGAAAAATCGTACATTACAGGAATTGGCTAGATCCATGTTAAGTGAGTATAAGCTACCTCTAATCTTTTGGGCAGAGGCAGTGAATACTTCGTGCTATGTAATGAATAGAGTAATGATTAGACCAATACTTGGCAAAACGTCTTATGAATTGTGGCATGAAAGGAAACCTAACATTTCTTATTTTCGTATATTTGGATGTCCTTGTTTCATTCTTAACACAGGTGATCAACTTGGAAAATTTGAATCAAAGGCTGATGAGGGAATTTTCATGGGCTATTCAACAAGGAGTAAGGCTTACAGGATATACAACAAACGAACAAAGACAATTGTTGAGTCAATCAATTTGAAATTTGATGAATCTGATCTGGAAAGAACGACTGAAAAAATGATTGACGATGGGATAGATCATGAAGGCATTGAAGAAGGGACATATAGTGAGAAATCTGAAAGTAGGACAGTTGATACTGATAGATTAAAGTTCAAATCCAATCATCCACCTGAATTGGTTATAGGTGATCCGACGGAAGGTATACGCACTCGCTCTTCATTTGATACAAACTTGTGTGCATTTTGCTGTGACAGTGGTTTTATTTCTAAAATTGAACCCGATTCTGTTGAAATAGCTCTTAATGATGAAAGTTGGTTTTTAGCAATGCAAGATGAACTTAATCAATTTGAGAGAAATAAAGTTTGGAAATTAGTTTCTAGGCCAAATGACTATCCAATTGTTGGAACTAAATGGGTATTCAAAAATAAATTTGATGAATCAGGAAATGTAATTAGAAACAAAGCTAGGTTGGTCGCAAAAGGATATAACCAAATAGAAGGCATAGATTTTGATGAAACATTTGCTCCAGTTGCTAGGTTAGAAGCCATTAGGATTTTGCTAAGTTTTGCATGTTATAAGGGTTTCAAACTTAAACAAATGGATGTAAAAAGTGCCTTTCTAAATGGTGTTTTGAAAGAAGAAGTTTTTGTTGAACAACCCCCCGGTTTGAAAATCATGATTTTCCAAAACATGTGTATAAACTAGAAAAAGCATTATATGGTCTTAAGCAAGCCCCTAGAGCTTGGTATGACTGCCTTTGTACATATCTTTTGGAAAACGGTTTTAAAAAGGGGAGTGCTGACACGACATTGTTTCTATTACATAAAGAAAGTGATTTTTTGATTGTTCAAATTTATGTGGATGATATCATTTATGGTGCTACTAATGAACTTTTGTGCGAGAAATTTGAACAAGTCATGCAGGCTAAATTCGAGATGAGCTTGGTTGGAGAATTGAAATATTTTCTTGGATTTCAAATCAAGCAAAGCAGTAATGGTATATTTATTTCGCAATCCAAGTATGTGTTAGAACTATTGAAGAAATTTGGAGTTGAGAACTCCAAACCATTGAGAACTCCTATGAGTCCATCAACAAAGTTGGACAAAGATGAGAAAGGAATTGCTGTTGATCAGAAGAAATATCGAGGAATAATCGGTTCACTTCTCTATCTTACTGCTTCTAGACCTGATATTATGTGTTCTGTGTGTTTGTGTGCACGTTTTCAATCTAATCCTAAAGAATCTCATCTAAAAGCCACTAAACGAATTTTAAGATATCTCTCTCACACACACAAATATGGATTATGGTATCCTTCTTGCGAAAATTTTGATTTAGTTGGTTATTCTGATGCTGATTATGCTGGTTCATTGGTTGACAGAAAAAGCACTAGTGGGACATGTTTCATGCTAGGACACTCATTAGTTTCATGGTCAAGTCGAAAACAGAATTGTGTTGCATTATCCACCACTGAAGCAGAATATATTGCTTTTGGAAGTTGTTGTGCTCAAATTTTATGGATGATGCAAACTCTTTCTGATTTAGGCTTAGTTTATAAACAAGTTCCATTAAAATGTGATAGTAAAAGTGCAATAGACTTGTCAAATAATCCTGTTCATCATTCACGTACAAAACACATTGATGTGAGACACCACTTTCTTAGAGATCACATTGCTAAGAAAGACATTTGCATTGAACATATTTCAACTAATTCTCAACTTGCTGATATTTTCACAAAACCCCTCCCCAAAGACAGATTTTCTAGATTACGTTTGGATTTAGGGATTCTAGAAATCAACTAATCTGGCTCCCTGATGATTATCGAAAAGATGAATAGTGATTGAAAAAGTGATGAGTGTTGACATTTATCATATATTATAACTTGAGAAAGTACAAATAAAAAAATTCTTTAGGATTTCATAACAAGAGTTATAAAAACTTTTTGTTGGGTAAAAATTCCATGATCATTTCTATTTCTATCACCATTCTATCGACCATCACTCATCAAAATTACACATAATATGTAAATTTGTGGTAGTTTACAAAGGAAATCATTCGTTCTTCAATATTTTTAAATTTGTGAAAGAAATTATTTGTGCTTCAATTTATTATATTTAGCAATAAAAATAAATATCCAAAGTATTCACTCTCATTTAAAAGTCCTCACGGTTATGCGTGGGTGAATTACTTGGATTTTTGATTATGTACTTCCATGCTCATTTAAAAGTCCTCACGGTTATGCATGTATGGAACGCATATCAAAATTAATTGATTTAATAGACAAGTTGATTCTAATCCCATTTAAAAGTCCTCACGGTCATGCGTGGTTAGAAGATACTTGATTTCATTTTTAAATTAAATGGGAATACTACTAATCTCATTTAAAAGTCCTAACGGTTATGCATGATTAGTAGATATTCAAATTTCCTGAAATAAATATACCACAAACAGACAGAACAGTATGATTTTTGATGATTTTATCCTCATCATTTCTGAAAGTGGAATATGCGCCTAACAAGTGTAATTATGATTTTTGTTTGATTTTTTATTGAAATTTGATGTTTATACTCAATCGGGTTAAATGTTTGGTTCATGTCTGTCACTTCATCTCTATTTTTATAACACTATTATTCTTTTGCTGATAACAAAAGGGGGAGAGAAAAGTTAAGATTTTTCTCATGAATATTTCTATTTGTATGCATATATGTAGGGGGAGCATCATGTAGAGAGGAAGCATTTAAATAGCGGGAGCAATTAAAGTATATCATTGATCAAATACATTTAACACATGTACAAAATCTTAAATATATGTTTGTTATCATCAAAAGGGGGAGATTGTTGAATATGCGCTTATATGTTTTTGTTTGATGATAATAAACATATATATTCATTTAAATGTATTTGGTAATGTACTATTTTGTTTTTCATAGATTAAATAAATATTTGTTGAATAAAATAAATTACACAGAATTTGAATTTGAATTCAAACAGAACAAGTTACACAGATTTTGAATTCAAACAGAAATTTTATTCAAACAAATATTTATTACAATCTTGAATAGTACAAATTCATGCTCTCACTATACATATACATTTTTGATTGCAATCACATCACATTTCACATTTACAGTTAACCTCACTACATATCACTCACACTCATGTTTTTGTCTTCAACTGCATTCCGGTTTGAATCCAGCATCTGAGAAATCTGCAAAAATATAAACTAACGCAGTAAAATTGAAAAAGAAATATTTTTGCAAATTCAAAATAAATAATTTTTTGAAAATATGATTTGCCTCAGTTATTTGGGTTGTTCGTCATAATTTACACTTGAATTCATCACAAAGTCGTGCATATAGATATTACAGGGACAGGTAACCATAAGTGGCTGCAATACACACGTGTACATTCATACACGTGTGCACTGCCTCGCCAACTCGTGTTTGCAGCCAACAATAGCAAGTGTGCAAGCACAACTTCAACAAACAAGACAATGCACTATGCAATATGCGAAATGAACCAAAGTAGTACAGCATGCACAAAGTGCCACAAGTGTACATGAATACAACTCGACTGCAACAGTACAGTCATGAAGTATGCAAAGAGCTCGAGCATAAGATATGGCAACTACAGTAATGCATCAGTGACCAAACACAGGAACTCAACAAGGCAGAGGAATGTCACAAGCATAAAAGCATGGATACAGCAAAGTCAGAGACTACAACATCAAAGTGCAGTGCAACTACAATGAACACCACTGACCAGAATACAAAGAACATAAACCAAGCAAGGCATAACAACTGCATAGCAACAGCAGACAACTCAAGTTCAGCTATGCAAATCAAACACAGAGGCAACATGAATGGAAACTGCATCAATGCATATCAAAAAAGAGAGACAAACAATACAATGCAACAACATGGTAAACAAGGCATAGCAACCACAAGATACTGCAACAAACACTCAAGTGAGTGAAACTCAAGTTACAATGCATCAGTGAGCCAAGAATACATGTACTCAAGCTCGACTAACAGTGCAGACAAATGCTCATATGAATATGAAATAACCAGAGCCAACAATACATGTACTCGAGACAATATGCACAAATGTAAGACCAAAGTGCAACATACCAATTCCAAATGCATCAGAGAAGTAGTAATGAAACTGCAGTGAACAAACAAGAAGAAAACCATACAAGACTACCAAACACAAGTCAGTGGTGAAGCAACAACAATGAGTCAAAGCAGTAATATAGGGAATCTCATGAACAAATAACCAAACAACATCATGAGTGAAATTCAAGTACCAGTGAAGAAGGTCGACGACTACAAGATGAACGAAATTCAACAGTTCAGAGAAATTCACGAACCAAACAAAATACTAGCAAAACCGAAGTTGAACAAGTCAATTAAGTATTCACTGTGTTATACAGGTAAAATGAAAAAGTGCGTATCTTTGAAATGGTCATTACATAATCGAGCAAAGTCAAAATCGAAGCCGTGTCAACCAAGCATCAAAAATACGAAATTGACAAAGTCAGATTTTATCATAAGCATCCAAGTATAATCGAGTGGCCGAGATGAATAAATTGACAAATTCAAACACGAATATACGAACGCAAAAATAGGATTTCAAATCCTATATAAGCTCAATCATCATCGGCATAACCAGAAGAGAGTTCGAATACAAGTATCAGAGAAAAAATTGTTACCGAAGCAATAATCGAACTCACCGAAGCAACCGAAGGAAGCAACACGAAATCGATCAAGGCAGGTTAAATCACGAACAATCAACAAAGATCGAAGTAGTATCGGAGCTTCGCAAAAGCCCTAATCTGGAACAGAGAGCGCAAGGACGAGATCCCCAAATTTTAAAGAGACGAGAAGAACAAACGGCCACCATTATCAAGAGAAAAAGGAACGGGCCGAAGTGGTTATAAAAAAGGGGAATTAAAAAACACTATTTTCTCCTTTTTGGGCTGGTCACTATTTTAAAAGGGGTTTAGGTTTATTAAATAATTAGGGTTTTGAATTGGTTTTTTAGTTTAAATTAATGTCTTTTATATTTTCATTTGA
The DNA here is from genome assembly GCA_030765085.1 of Allium cepa. Taxonomy (NCBI): domain Eukaryota; kingdom Viridiplantae; phylum Streptophyta; class Magnoliopsida; order Asparagales; family Amaryllidaceae; genus Allium; species Allium cepa. Next base: position 454,203,057 of record CM060932.1, read on the forward strand.
AAATTGTGAATTAAATCTTGGTAAATCACCACCTAGGTTTTAGGTTGTGTCTGATTGTCTATTTAGAGTTAGTTCAGTAAGCAGGGGTTGCGAGTTTGCAAAACTCTATAGGCGGTAGCAGGGTTTGCAAGTATGTTAGAGTGTTTGTAAGCGTGATACTGTTTAATTCTAATAGAAAACTGGGAATGCAGCAGTAGGCAGGGGTTGCCGAAGCTGGGTAAATTTTGTGTGTGATTTACTTTTCAGTATATTTCTGCAGTTTATTTTTGTGTTTAAATCGAGAAAATTTGCTATAACCCTATTCACCCCCCCTCTAGGGTTAATCTAGATACTACACTTCCTCCCAAGAGTTGCAACCATTCATTAATGGAAATGGAAGCATCTCTTGTTTGAAATCTTTGACAACATATGCATCTCTTCTGCAAGTATATATACATGATTCTAACATCATTTAATTCACCGAATTCTCTTGCTTTAATCTAACTATTCTCTTGTTCATATTTTCTAGATATTCTCAAAAGCAATCACTAATCTACGGCTTGAATCATTGTTTTTGTTTTAACATTCTTTTGATTCATAGCAATTCACATTTCCTAAATCTTCACAAACACATTTCATACTCTCGAGGATAAGATTATAGGAATATTGTACTACATTAGACTCATTAGTGTTGACAAGAACACAATAAGTCGAATATTGTATTTTTAGTAATTGAGTTGAAGTCCTCTTCAGTAGTTGAGGCAAGAAATCTCGTTCGGTTGTTCGGGTAAGTTGTAAACCTATTCCTCCGGGTGAAGTGAGGGTGTTAGTTAGTGAAATTCCTAAGTGAAGCTTAGGGACTGGACGTAGGACGAGAGGTCCGAACCAGTATAACATCCTGGTGTCTCTTTGCATTTATCTACTTTATCTACCTAGACTTTTTCCATATTACACGATCCTACCGCACAGCCTCTTTCAATTGGTATCAGAGCAAGGTCGTCCTATAACCATTACACCGTTATTAGACATATTGATAATATGGAAAATAACGCAAGTACAAGCACAACATTTGCCTATAGTTCTACATTTGCAGAAGGACAATCTACCCAAAGACCTCCTCTATTCAATGGACTAAACTATAACTATTGGGCTACAAGGATGAGGATTTATATGCAAGCAACAAGTTTCGAAGCCTGGAATGCTACTCAAGCAGAGTTCGTTGTACCCACAACCGATTATCCTACATGGACACAAATTCAAAAGAATGAAGCTAGTGCAAATGCCAAAGCTATGAATATTCTATTTTGCACCCTGGATAGAAATGAATTCAACCGTGTTAGCATATGTACTACTGCATATCAGATATGGGAAATACTTAAAGCAATACATGAAGGCACAAACAAGGTTAAGCAAACAAAGATATCCATGCTGAAGAATCAATTCCAAAATTTTAGAATGCGACAAAATGAATCCATTAATGACATGTACTCAAGATTTCAGATATTCATCATGCTCTAATCGGACTAGGAGAAAGATACACAGACTTTGACATTGTGTCTAAAGTTCCAAATTCACTCACTGATGAATGGGAGAGAAAAGTACTAGAAATCGAGGAAGAAAATGATCTATCTACAATGAAACCAGAAGAATTGATTGGAATCTTATGTCGTATGAAGTAAATATGCAAGCTAAAAAGGATCAAGCTCAAGAAAGAAAGAATGTTGCTTTTCATGCGGAAAAGGAAGAATCAGAGTCTGAAGATGAGGATCTAGCATTTATAGCCAAAAATTTCAAGAAATTCTTAAAGTATAGAAAAGGAAACAAAAACGGATTCAAAAAGAATTTCTTTAACAAACCTTCATCCTCAAATATAGAATGCTTCAATTGTCATAAGAAAGGACACATGCAAAACGATTGTCAAGAACAAATGATGGAAAATCAGAAAAACTTCAACAAAAACAAGAAGGATAAATTCATAAAGAAGGCATTTTCTGTAACATAGGACGATTCAGATTCATCTTCATCCGAAAATGATAGTGCTAGCGACAATGAACAGGCAAATGTATGCTTCATTTCTCAAGAATCTTAGGTAAATAATTTAACTTTCGACGATTTAATTGAAGTAAACACTGAACTTTTAAGCACAATAAAAACTCTTAAAAAGAAACTCAAAGAAACTCGTGAAAATTAAAACAAAGCTGAATTTGAAAGAGATATGTTAAAAGATGAAAAAAAAATCTTAGAAGAAGAACTTGAAAAAGTTCAAGAATCTCATTCAAATTCAGAAACTCAATTATCACTTTTAAGTTAAGAAATTGAAACTCAAAAAACAAAGAATGGTATAATTGTTTCTGAAAATCATGAGTTAAAAACTAAGATTAAACAAGTTGAGTTAGAAAATAATAGTCTTCAAGCTAGATTAGATAACATCACTAAAAATGTTTCTAACTTTAACAAAGGAAGAGAAAATTTATCTAAGAATTTAGAAAATTCTCAATCCTCTTCAAGTAAACATGGATTAGGATATAAAAAGGAGTCAAAAATTCCTAAAAAGGAAGATACAAATTTTAAGAGGAATATGGATTCAAAACAACAAATATTGCCATAGAAACCTATTAAAACAAAAGTAGAAAACAAGGTAGTTAAAATTTGGATACCAAAAACCAACAATATATTGATAAGAAATAAATATATTAAAACATTTATGGATAATGTTCATCATAATGGAAACTATATTTTTAAAAAGGATACTAAACCAAATTTGGTTTGGTTTCCTAAAACTCTAACTTTTTAGGACCCTATTAAAAGGTGGGTACCAATAATTTCATATTTATTTTCAGGTCCCACTCAAAAAGAAGAAATGGATATTAGACAGTGGTTGTTCAAAACACATGACCGGAGACAAAGATATGCTTACAAACATCACATACTTTGATGGTGGCTCGGTTACCTTCGGAGACAATTCAAAAGGGTATATCATTGGCAAAGGAGATGTGAACAATTACGGTACATCAAATTTACCTTTTATAACAAATGTTTCATTAGTTGAAAATTTAAAACATAATCTACTTAGCATAAGTCAATTGTGTGACAAAGGTTTTAAAATAACTTTCTCAAATAATAAATGTAGTATTTTTGATCAAAACCAAAATCTTATTTTTGAAGGAAATAGAGATAGAAATATATATGTTTTAAATATGAATATTAATCATAATTCAAGTATGTGTTTACTTGCTAAAGATAACGATCCTTGGTTATGGCACAAAAGATTTTGTCATATAAATTTTAAAACCATTAGAAAACTCTCTAAAAATGAATTAGTAAGAGGTTTACCCAAAATAAACTTTAAAATAAAAAATCTTTGTAATGATTGTCAAAAAGGAAAATTAACGAAATCATCTTTCAAATCTAAGAAAAATATTTCGACTTTACAACCATTAGAATTACTACATATGGATTTATTTGGACCAACACAAGTTCAATCCATTAATCATAATCGATACGTATTTGTAATAGTTGATGATTTTTCAAGATTTACATGGACTATTTTTATGAAAAATAAAAGTGACACTTTTGAGCATTTTAAAACATTTGTCAAAAGAATTCAAAACACTAAAGATTTGAAAATTAAAATATTCGAAGCGATCATGGAGGCGAATTCGAAAATGAAGTTTTTGAAAATTTTTGTAAAAAGAAAGGAATAAATCATAATTTTTCTTTTCCTAGAATTCCTCAACAAAATGGAGTTGTAGAAAGAAAGAATAGAACATTACAAGAATGCACAAGAACATTGTTAAATGGATGTTCTCTACCAAAACATTTTTGGGCAGAAGCCGTTGCTCCTGCATGTTATGTATTAAATAGAATATCAATTAGACCATTAACTAAGAATACCTCTTATGAACTATTTAATAATAAAAAGCCAAATATATCTTATTTTAAAATATTTGGATCAAAATGTTTCATTTTAAATACAAAAGTTCAACTAGGAAAATTCGATTCAAAAGCGGATGAAGGAATTTTCGTAGGATACTCAGAACGAAGTAAAGCGTATCGAGTATTTAATAAACGAACAAACTTAATTGAAGAAACTTTGCATATATCTTTTGATGAAAATTTTAATATAAATTTTAATATAAAAGATGATGAAGAATTAATAAACATAGAAGAAACAAACCTTGAAAATAATAATAATGAACTAAGATCTCCTCCTAGAATATTACGAGATCATCCAACTCAAAATATAATAGGAGAAATAAATTCTCAAGTTAGAACAAGAAATCAACTAAATCAAATGGGTCATGTAGCTTTTCATTTCATCAATAGAACCTAAAAATCCAAAAGAAGCATCAAAAGATGATTATTGGATTATCGCAATGCAAGAAGAATTAAATCAATTTGAACGTATACGATGTTTGGAATTAGTTCCCCGTCCTAATAATCAATCAGTAATTGGAACAAAATGGATTTACAAAAATAAAGTAGATGAGCAAGGTAATATAACAAGGAATAAAGCAAGACTAGTAGCACAAGGGTATAATGAAGAAGAAGGTATTGATTTTGAAGAAACTTTTGCTCCCGTTGCAAGACTTGAAGCAATACGTATTCTATTAGCCTTTGCATGTTTTCACAATTTTAAACTTTATCAAATGGATGTTAAAAGTGCATTTTTAAATGGTCTTATTAAAGAAAATGTATATGTAGAACAACCTCCGTTGTTTATACATGAAACATATCCGGATCATGTTTTTAAATTAAAAAGGCACTATATGGTCTTAAACAAGCACCTCGTGCTTGGTATGAAAGACTTAAAAGTTATTTATTAAACTCGGGATTTAAAATTGGAAAAGTAGATCAAACGCTTTTTATTAAAAATACTACCAAAGATATTTTAATAATTCAAATATACGTAGTCGATATTATTTTTGGTTCAACAAATGTAAATTTATGTAAAGAATTTTCAAATATAATGACTAATGAGTTTGAAATGTCTCATATGGGAGAATTATCATATTTTCTCGGACTTCAAATTAAACAATTAACAAATGGAATTTTTATAAACCAAGAAAAATATTGTACTAATTTAATTAAACGATTCGGCATGGAAAACACTTCTGCTAAACCTACTCCTATGAGTACAACTACACATCTCGATCAAGATGAAAATGGCAAAAGTGTAGATCAAAAATTGTTTAGAAGTATGATAGGTTCCTTACTTTACTTAACCGCTAGTAGACCTGACATAATGATGAGTTTTTGTTTATGTGCACGTTTTCAATCCGATCCTAAAGATTCACACTTAAGAGCAGTAAAAAGAATAATGCGATATCTTAACAAAACTAAAGATTTCGGTCTTTTCTATCCAAAGGAGTGTCCATTTGAGTTAGTATCATATAGTGATGCTGATTTTGGTGGATCTCGAACAGATAGAAAAAGTACAAGTGGTACTTGCCATTTCATTGGAAAATCACTTGTATCTTGGTTTAGTAAGAAACAAAATTGTGTCTCGCTTTCCACCTGCGAAGCAGAGTATATATCAGCTGCTTTAGCTTGCACTCAAGTTATATACATGCAACATTAAAGATTTTAATATAAATATAACAAATTCTATAATTTACTGTGATAATACAAGTACAATAAATTTATCTAAAAATCCGGTTAATCACTCTCGTACAAAACATATAGATATTCGTCAACATTTTCTACGTGACAATATCTAAAAAGGAATAATTAATTTAGAACATATTTCTACCGAAAATCAAATTGCCGATATATTTACTAAACCTCTATTAGAAAACTCCTTTATAAAACTTCGACGAGAATTAGGTATAATATCCTTTAAAAATATTAATTAGAAATACATTAGAAATAGTCACACATTTTAGTCGACTAAAACAAAATGCTCAGTCGACTGAATAAGAATTACAAATATTTTCAGCTGTGTTATATGCTACATTATATAACTTATAGACCACCCATTTTTAAACTGAATTATTAAATAAGAACCATACATTTTAACAAAATTCTCTTTACCATTAAATCTCTATGAGGTTAAAATATCTTAATAAATTCTAACCATTATTTGTTTGGTAAAATTCTACTATAAATAAATTCTTAAAAATATTTTATTTTCACATCTCGATTTTACGAATAAAATCTTAACAAAATTCAACATAAAATGTCGTCCAACAACTCTTTTTCTCCAATCAATATCACCTTGTCAGTTGATAAAACTCCAACATTGCCAAAACTTCCCACACCAACACCAGCACATAAGCCGGTTTACAAATGGGAAAATTATCGTACTGGTTTCACACCAGAATCTAAAAAGGCGAAATGCGAACTCTTTATTTCACCAGACACAAAAAGAAAGATTGATGAAATTCATCACTTTCAACAACAACAGATAGGTCTTCAAAGAGAACTATACTTCGAGCAAAAAGTTACGGCAAGACGTTCGAGCTTCCTAGAGAAAATTGGTTTACGTTTCTGTGGATCAAAGAAAAACGAAGTGGCTGAACCCCTACCTCGCCCCGTTAGCTCACTTGATCCGTCTTCATCTTATCGTACACCAATCGATCCTGTGAATCCTTGGATGTCTCCTAAGACTCCTCAATATAGTCCGAATTCATGGGATATAAATTACATGAAGAATGAAGGAAAGAAGTCTCCAAGTCCATCCCCAAAGAAATAGTTAAATTTTTAAATATTTGTATGGTGTTACATCAATATTTTTGTAACTATTTCTTTAAATAAATTGTTTAATTTCAAAAATTAACCGAAACAACAAAAATGCATGTTTCAGTCGACTGAACGCCCCTGCTTAGTCGACTGAAAATATAACAGAAAACAATATTTACATAGTTCAGTCGACTGAACTCATCTGCACAGTCGACTAAAAATTCAACAGAAAATTTCAGCAAAAAATTCAATCGACTAAATGTACTGTTCAGTCGACTAAATCTATCACAGAAAATTTCAGCCTTTGATTCAGTCGAGTGAACAGAACATTCAGTCGACTGAACGCCACTTCGCAGGGTACTAACTTTGTTTTGTAGGAAAGATAGTGCATACATTCAGGGGGAGAAAATAAGTAAAACGTCTTTAGAATAAATCAGTGTTGTCATCAATTAAAAAGGGGGAGAATGTTGATACGAGAAGATTTTGATCAATGACAATGTGCTTCAACAAACAAGGAAGAAATATATGCAAATGCTAAAGGAAGATAGATGAAGACCAAACAAACTTAAAGTATGTATTGTCATGTATCTTAGTCTAGATGTATTGTTAAAATCTACCCTCAAGAAGCTTGCACGATTTTATAAACTTCATTTTTCAATTAAGCTTTAAACTATGCAGGCTTTATGAGTTCAGTCGACTGAACAGGAACGGTCAATCGACTGAAACTGTAACAAATTTATACACATGCACAGTTTCAGTCGATTGAATTTACTGCATAGTCGACTGAATTTAGTCCCGAAAATTTTACTTCATATTTTCAGTTGACTGAATTTCCTGCTCAGTCGACTGAATTTAAACCTGCGAATTTTCTCTGAAAAGACACCTTCTTCCTTCCAAGAGTTGCAACCATTCGTTAATGGAAATGGAAGCATATCTTGTTTGCAACCTTTGACAACATATGCATCTCTTCTACAAGTATATATACATGATTCTAACATCATTTAATTCACCGAAACTCTTGTTTTAATCTAACTATTCTCTTGTTCATATTTTCTAGATATTCTCAAAAGCAATCACTAATCTATTGCTTGAATCATTATTTTTATTTATAACATTCTTTTGATTCATAGCAATCACATTTCCTAAATCTTCACAAACACATTGCATACTCTCGAGGATAAGATTATAGGAATATTGTACTACATTAGACTCATTAGTGTTGACAAGAACACAACAAGTCGAATATTGTATTTTAGTAATTGAGTTGAAGTCCTCTTCACTAGTTGAGGAAAGAAATCCCGTTCGGTTGTTCAGGTAAGTTGTAAACCTATTCCTCCGGGTGAAGTGAGGGTGTTAGTTAGTGAAATTCCTAAGTGAAGCTTAGGGACTGGACGTAGGACGAGAGGTCCGAACCAGTATAACATCCTGCTGTCTCTTTGCATTTATCTACTTTATCTACCTAGACTTTTTCCATATTACATGATCCTACCGCGTAGCCTCTTTCATACAGATCGGGTTACAATTAACATAACACGAAAATCAAAGTTATAAAAGTCAACATTTCAAATTTCAAGTCGATCGGAGTTTGTATGCTCAAGTTATGGATCGATCAAATTCTGTGAGAGGCACGTCCTGTTCGTATCCCTCTATTTCATATCGATCCATTTCATATCCATCATCTTGCAACCATCCTGTTCGTATGCATCATCCAATAAGCATCAGTGCATATCCATCCATCAAGGCTCTTTAGTTCGTATCCATCATGCATAAGCGGCATGTTTCGTGTCGATCAATCACTTAATCAATACGAAGGAAAGAGCAAAGAATTGGTACGAAAGAGCATACACATGCGTGGGTACAAAGAGCAATCCCCAGGGTCGATGCGAAGAAACCGACAGCCAACATCAATACGAAGTGGCCTCTATCCATCTATACAAAGCGGCCTCCAGCCATCGATACGAAGTGACCTACGAGCATCGATACGAACAAAGTCTCACATAATTGATATGAAGATGGCATAGTCGACTGAAGGAAGCGATTGATCGACAAGAAAAGTGGATCGTTCCTAAAAGTTAGCGCCACGTCACCTAGCGAACATGTTCCTAGAAGCAATAAGAACAAGAGCGATGTGAATAGAAGCGATGCGAACTCAAAAGCCTTCAACAAATTCAAACTTGCATCGATCATAACTCAAGATCCACAAGTCCAAATGCCACCAAATTTTCACAGGAGCTTGTGTTACCTCAGGAATGTTCATGATCGATCTCGACTTGATTGGGCTAAATCTTGATCGATACGAATTTCATTCGTATTGACCATGGATCGATATGAATTTCATTCTTATCGATCATTGATCGAGTCCAATCGACCGAGGATCGGGTGGGCCCACCCACATGAGAGAAGAGGTCCTCTGGGATCTGGGCAAGATATTTGCTACCAACGCCTATAAATAGTAGCCCAGAACGTACTAAAATGGGACTTTTTGGCTCTTCTACGTTCAGACTCTGCCGAAATTACAATTGTACTTCAATTCTACTGTTGTAATTCTTTGTAACCAGCAAGAAAAATCCAATAAAAGTCAGCCAAGACGTAGGCCATATGCGTGCGTGTAACGACCCCAGATTTTTTATGAATTTAAATTGATAATTAAATGAATTTTTGAATTTAAATTGTAAAATTGATTATAAATGGCAGCGAGTTTCCCCGATTCAAATAGAAAATATATTAAGTCGTATGAATTTGTATATATGTGAATATATACATATATAGATTGGATTTGAAATAAAATCTTAAATATGGGGTTTTAAGAATAAATGAAACATAGAATAAAACGCATTAAACAAATTTGTTAAGGAACAAACACACTAAAACAACTTTTACAATTTGTACATAAAGTAAAAGGAATATATATCAAACATAAGCAAAAAATATCCACAAGAACAAAATCTGCATACAAATACCAGATCAAATCAGCTGATGTGTTTGATAACCCTGCATAACAAAATATTATTTCTCATTTGAAAACAAAAAAGGACTCTAGCTATTAATGCTATGTCATCTCAGCCGAGATAATGGCTTCAATACAGGAAAACAAAGTAGGCAAGACAAAGAAGCAAACATAAACAAAGTTTCAGCCGAACCAAAGAAAAAAAATGTGAGCATGGTACAAGGCAATTAATGCAAATATACTTCAGCCCCCAATTGAAAGTATGCATGTCCACATTTTTATAAAAAAAGTATAAACTATTGTACAAAGAAAATCTCTGGGAAAAAAAAGAAAAAAATAATACATCTTGTACTTGCAAAGAACTTCAAGCTGCATGCTTCCTTTTATACATATCTCCCCTCACCATTTCGTTCACCTGTGAAAAATTAAGAAAGGAGAAAGAAAAAAAAACTGAAGTAAGAAACATTTAAACTCAAAATTTTTTTTAAACTTCAACCATATAGATTGGTAGAGGTGAATTGATACCAAAGCAAGCAAGGCCTGGGCATCAGGAAGCAAAGAAGTTTCAACATCAAAACCTGATCACAAACTCAGCATCAAATTGAAAGCTTTAGAAACATGATTTGGAAGGTGAGTAACTCTCACTTTTAAACCTTAAATATTTGAAATCAGTTGCGTATAAATATGTGGAAATAAGTATGTGAGTAACAACTTATCATTTAAACTTAAGTTATCTATTGCAATCAGATTGCTGTTCTAATTGTCTCTGTTGAGTTCATAAGCTAAATTTTTTGATTCAAAGATCTTTTCTTCCCAATCTACCCACTGATTGAACTCGGGATCAAAACAAATTTTGTTTGTTATAGTATGATTTATCATCTAAAAATGGTTGTGTGAAGAATAAAGGTATGTGGAGTGAAAGAACAAGTTTTTACAGTAAAAACTTAAGTCTCTGGAAATTTCGAATATCTTGAATCATGGATTCAATCATATAGCTTGAATTTACAGCCCAAGATAAGATTTTTAAAACAAATATAGTGATTTTTAGTTGTGTGTATCATAAGCAGTTTACTGTAGAACAAAATCTGCTTTTAAATCATTTTCTCGTGATTGAGTGATTCGAGTTGGTCGGGGTTGTGTGAGGTGGTGGAGGAGCCTATGGGGATGACTGGAAAAATGGTCGTAGGTGGCCATAGCCACGGTGGCGACAGCGGTTAGAGTTTGAAATTTTTAACCCTAGTTTTAGGCAAAATCATGGAATCGATTCGTTCGTGCCCCTCAGTTGATCGAGTTGCTTGGGGTTTCGGGAGGTGAAAGCGTGGGGGTTATCGAAGTCGTGGCCGGAGTTACGCGAGCTCCGGTGGTGGAGGCGTCGAGTACGAGCCGTTGCCAGGTTTGAGGGATAGTGAGGTTAGTGTGTTCCAGATTTGAGTATTTTCGTTTCCAGGTTCGTTCCCCTTCCTTGTTTCGAGCTCGAGTGAAAATGGTGGCGTTTGAGGGGTTGGAGCTCGATCTGGAGATGATCGTCGGCATGCTCGGAGGCGCAGCGATGACCGGAGCGCCGCCGCGTCCATGTACACGTGCACATGCTCGGTTTGGTGGAAGTTACGTTGCCTGAGTATTGGGGTTGCCTGGGGAAACATTGTGTTGTGTTAGAATGAAAGTGGTTTCAGCGTTTACCTGAAACTGTTGTCATGCTTTTGAAAATTTTTAACAGATTCAAGTTTTTAAAACAAGATTTTTGAAAAAAAAAATAGAGGTTAAATTGATAAAAAAAACAATATAAAAGTGTGAATCGAAAATTTAGTTTGTATATGACATGAGTTTAAAATTCAATTTTGGATTTAGAATTGCAAAGAGGTGAAGTGTATTAAAATGGTTGAATTCAAAATGGAAGTGAATCGTAATGGAAATTAAACAAGCTAAAACTTGTTTTAAATTTATAAAGAAGGTTTTTACAAATTAATTGATTTAAATTGAAAAATGATTAGGAATGTAAATTTTGGTCAAAAGTATAATTAACTAAGTATTTGAGATTAAATAAATTTGAAATTAAAGATTAATATTATCAATTTTGTATTTAATCAAATGGAACTTTATAATTAATAAATGGTTAAATGTAAGTTAATTATGTAGAAAAGTAACCAAATAAATGTTAATGAAGGTCATTAACTAGATTATTTTATAATTAATTAATGTGATTGATTTCTTAGATTAATTAATTTAATAATAATCATTGTAATAATTTAAATGCAATTACTTAATGGGAAGTAATTAAGGAATTAATCACTTATTATAATTTAATTAAGAATAATTATTAAATATAATTAATTTAAGGAATGATAATTAACTAGGGGTTAATTAATGTAATTAACTTAAAGTTAATTTATTGTGATTAATTAAGTGATTAATTTATGTGATAAAGTAATGATTACTTAAGGAAATAAATTTAAAAATAATTAATAATTTAAATTGATTAATTAAGTAATTAAGGGTTAACTACTTAGTGTTTAAAGATTTATTAATAATGGAAGGCAAGTTAATTTATAATTAAAAGTTAATTTATTTGTAATTAATTAATCAGAATTGGATAAATAATTCATAAGAAATTAATTTAGTTGGAAATAAATTGGATAAATTAGGATTAAACAATTAAATTAATCCTACTTATACATGATTGAATTCTTGACCTCACTTATGAATGTTTATATTGTATGAAACGCCTTGAATTGATTGTCCTATCTGATCTGTGATATCTTGTTCTGTGGATTGTGCTATGTATAATTTATTCATTTATTGATGATACATCTGAATATTATCTGTGAATATGTGAATGAGCGATAAGCGTTATAGTTATATCGCTTATCAACTATATTCTGTGTTTTGATCTGTGATGACTGAATGATGTTGCACTATTGTGTTAAACCCCTGGACCACACTATACACACACAATTATGGATTTCACGAGGAAATCGATTAAGTCACAGATTTTAAAATGATTTTTGAATTTGAATTTTTAAATTCAAATGTTTTGGAAATGGAATCAGAATAAATGTGAAAAGCTTTTGGAATGAAATTTCAAGATAAAACTTATTTTAATTTACTTGATTTAGATTGGAATTTAAGTAATATGATTTACATTTGAATTCAAAATTAGAAATGGAATTCTATAATTTGAAATTAGAGATTAAAGATGTTATACCAGTTATATATGAGTTAAACCATTTTGAATACATTGATTTTGAGAATTAGAATTTAAATTCAAGGGCTTTAACTCGAGCAAATGTAATTGGATTTTTCTGAAAAGAAAACTATTTGTTTTCAATTAATAAAAGCTTTCACTTAAGAAATGAACTTCCAATTTGAGTTAAAATGATCTCTAATTTGAAATGAAGATAATTTCCAATTTATGAAAACGATTTGAAAGCTATAAGTTAAATCTTTAATTTAAAGATTTAATGGGTTGATCCTATAGAAATGAAATTGTTTTGGAAATCTATGAATTGATCTTTGTGAGATAAATCTTTTTGTTTAAAGATTTGAAATGGTAGTTTGTTTAACCATTTAAAGAAAATTTTGGGTTTTAAGTTGTGACTTAATTGAAATCCCAATATCCATATGTTTTTGAACTATTTCGCTCACTATTCGGTTTAGCCGGGAGAGGACCTTTGTGTCATATATCCCATTCCGAATATGTGATTCGACGTTATGGATAGCATTTGAAGACCGGTGATGAAGACCGGATATTCACAAGAACGAAAGGATAACTCGTCGATTGTCTCTGCACTGAGTCGCGCCGGTATAGAGATTTCCTAAGTGATGGGAAGTCCGATCGGGATTGTGAATACCCGGATTTGCAAGGACTTCGTAAGAAGTGCCTTCGGTTCTGTTCGAGCCCGGAACAGACTGGTATGGATTGTGTGTCTGACATTACATTTTGAGATATAAAGCATATTTCTTTCAAATACATTTCTGCTGGTGGCGGAGAATTTATTCTTTTAGTTTAACACCCTTCTCTGAGACGTACGAGCTCAGAGGTTATGTAGTTGAAGGTTATCAGTAATATATTCCCAATTTGGTAATGTGACATGCTAAGTGTTGCTGTGAAATGATCATTGTTTGATCATTTGTGATATGATCATTTGTTTGATCATTTATCTTTGTGATCATTTGTTGACCCAAAACATGGCTTTGTACCAAAGCGTAGCTTTGTGGACGAGACCTCGTCGAACCTCACACCTCGGAATGGTCAAAACAGGAAAGATGCGGCAAGGTTATTAGGGGGTAGCGCCCCTTTAGGGTATGTACATCTCCTTCTGGATAGAAGTGGTATCATGGTATGGAGCCCAGATACTTACTTATGTGGACATCACAAACCTATATATATATATCTTGTTTTGTGATTTGATGTGGGGCCCCGGTTAAAGGTTGTTACAACCGGGAGGTGGCATACTCGTGTCAGTAGTTACCCAGTTAGGGGTAACCCGACCTTGTGTTGGCAGAGATCCGGTTAGGTTCTCGGGACGTCCTTCCAGAGGCGTTTCCATGTGGCAATGGGAAGTTCCTTGGCCTGACCATTTGTTGGAAATCCAAAGAAACAATACGAGACTTGTACGGTTTTAGTTGTAGAACCTGCCATTTAATATGGTAGCTATAGTAAGCATACTATAATGGTACCTATGCTGGCTAAGATTTATATTCTACTTTCGAAATGCTTTTCTGCACCGTGCACTTATAATAATAATATCAAAGAAATTTTCTGCGTATTAAGCATGTTTGACTATCATAAGAAGAAATCTCCTCCAAGTCTGCGTTTGCATTGTGTGTGTGGTGGGAGGTCTTATGGTAGTTTCATTTTCAAAAAGCATTGCGAATTTACTTTAAAATTCTCTTGTTGGTTGTTTTTAAAGGTAAACTGTTTTTGTTGCTCACACCAGTCCCATGACTGATCCGGAATTTATTGTTCCTTTCCTAAACTCTGGGTGCTCACTATTTTCTACACGAGCAGTCTAGAGTTAGGTTTTTCAGATAGTCAGATTAGTGGATTATCTGGAGTTAGTTCAGTCTTTGGTTCGCACCTGTCTTGCTTAGCTTGGTGCATTGTTATGGGGAGTTCGAGCTATTGCTGGATTGGTTCTTGGAGATGGAGTTAAAGTTCTGGAGTTCTTCATTGAAGACTATCTTAGAGTTATTTGGTCCGCTGCTGGTGTTATCTATTTCCTTTCCGCTGTTATTTTCTTGTATCTCTGATGTATATTGATATTCATTGTATCACTCTGTTGTATCAGTGTTGTATATCAATGTATTATTCTTTTATTCCGCTGTGTTATTTACTTAATGTTGTTATAAGCTCCGGCGAATCGGTTTTGAACGGTCGAATCTACGGCATTCGAATACGATTTGAAGTATGGGTGTCGATTTTCGAGCGGGCAAAATTCGTTATCGTTACATTTGGTATCAGAGCTAAGGTTGAACTTTAGCTCAGGAGTATAACACATTAAGTAGTTCATTAGAGATAGGGTGAAGTAAACCCTAGAATGAGTAATCCCTAAGATATCCGTTCGTATGCCTCAGTAAATTCTCTTACTATCCACCGATAGTAAGTATGAGTGCAAGAAGAGAACGAGATAGGGGACAGGGAAATACCACTACAAATGGTCAATACCCTGTAACAACAGTGGAAACAATCTTTTCTCTATCAATCTCTTTTGTTCAGCGTCTCTTTTCAATTCTTTGATAGTTCCTGGTAGATCCAGGAAGGAAATTCGATATATTAATATGGGACATAAACTCCAATTTGGCCAAAATTGTTTGTTTGGATGAATTGGTTTCTTTGGTTGATATGGTTGATAGATATACTTTAGTTTTAAACTGAAAAAAATATTGAAATTGTTTCTCCATCTTTCATCTATCTTCGTTATCTCTCTCTGGCGAATTTCGAGGACGAAATTCTTTTAAGGGGGGAAGTCTGTAACGACCCCAGATTTTTTATGAATTTAAATTGATAATTAAATGAATTTTTGAATTTAAATTGTAAAATTGATTATAAATGGCAGCGAGTTTCCCCGATTCAAATAGAAAATATATTAAGTCGTATGAATTTGTATATATGTGAATATATACATATATAGATTGGATTTGAAATAAAATCTTAAATATGGGGTTTTAAGAATAAATGAAACATAGAATAAAACGCATTAAACAAATTTGTTAAGGAACAAACACACTAAAACAACTTTTACAATTTGTACATAAAGTAAAAGGAATATATATCAAACATAAGCAAAAAATATCCACAAGAACAAAATCTGCATACAAATACCAGATCAAATCAGCTGATGTGTTTGATAACCCTGCATAACAAAATATTATTTCTCATTTGAAAACAAAAAAGGACTCTAGCTATTAATGCTATGTCATCTCAGCCGAGATAATGGCTTCAATACAGGAAAACAAAGTAGGCAAGACAAAGAAGCAAACATAAACAAAGTTTCAGCCGAACCAAAGAAAAAAAAAATGTAAGCATGGTACAAGGCAATTAATGCAAATATACTTCAGCCCCCAATTGAAAGTATGCATGTCCACATTTTTATAAAAAAAAAGTATAAAATATTGTACAAAGAAAATCTCTGGGGAAAAAAAAAGAAAAAAATAATACATCCTGTACTTGCAAAGAACTTCAAGCTGCATGCTTCCTTTTATACATATCTCCCCTCACCATTTCGTTCACCTGTGAAAAATTAAGAAAGGAGAAAGAAAAAAAAACTAAAGTAAGAAACATTTAAACTCAAACAAAATTTTAAAATTCAACCATATAGATTGGTAGAGGTGAATTGATACCAAAGCAAGCAAGGCCTGGGCATCAGGAAGCAAAGAAGTTTCAGCATCAAAACCTGATCACAAACCCAGCATCAAATTGAAAGCTTTAGAAACATGATTTGGAAGGTGAGTAACTCTCACTTTTAAACCTTAAATATTTGAAATCAGTTGCGTATAAATATGTGGAAATGAGTATGTGAGTAACAACTTATCATTTAAACTTAAGTTATCTATTGCAATCAGACTGTTGTTTTAATTGTCTCTGTTGAGTTCATAAGCTAAATTTTTTGATTCAAAGATCTTTTCTTCCCAATCTACCCACTGATTGAACTCGGGATTAAAACAAATTTTGTTTGTTATAGTATGATTTATCATCTAAAAATGGTTGTGTGAAGAATAAAGGTATGTGGAGTGAAAGAACAAGTTTTTACAGTAAAAACTTAAGTCTCTGGAAATTTCGAATATCTTGAATCATGGATTCAATCATATAGCTTGAATTTACAGCCCAAGATAAGATTTTTAAAACAAATATAGTGATTTTTAGTTGTGTGTATCATGAGCAGTTTACTGTAGAACAAAATCTGCTTTTAAATCATTTTCTCGTGATTGAGTGATTCGAGTTGGTCGGGGTTGTGTGAGGTGGTGGAGGAGCCTATGGGGATGACTGGAAAAATGGTCGTAGGTGGCCATAGCCATGGTGGCGACAGCGGTTAGAGTTTGAAATTTTTAACCCTAGTTTTAGGCAAAATCATGGAATCGATTCGTTCGTCCCCCTCAGTTGATCGAGTTTCTTGGGGTTTCGGGAGGTGAAAGCGTGGGGGTTATCGAAGTCGTGGCCGGAGTTACGCGAGCTCCGGTGGTGGAGGCGTCGAGTACGAGCCGCTGCCAGGTTTGAGGGATAGTGAGGTTAACGTGTTCCAGGTATGAGTATTTTCGTTTCCAGGTTCGTTCCCCTTCCTTGTTTCGAGCTCGAGTGAAAATGGTGGCGTTTGAGGGGTTGGAGCTCGATCTGGAGATGATCGTCGGCATGCTCGGAGGCGCAGCGATGACCGGAGCACCGCCGCATCCATGTGCACGTGCACAGGCTCGGTTTGCTGGAAGTTGCGTTGCCTGAGTATTGTGGTTGCCTGGGGAAACATTGTGTTGTGTTGGAATGAAAGTGGTTTCAGCGTTTACCTGAAACTGTTGTCTTGCTTTTGAAAATTTTTAACAGATTCAAGTTTTTAAAACAAAATTTTTGAAAAAAAAAACAGAGGTTAAATTGATAAAAATAAACAATATAAAAGTGTGAATCGAAAATTTAGTTTGTATATGACATGAGTTTAAAATTCAATTTTGGATTTAGAATTGCAAAGAGGTGAAGTGTATTAAAATGGTTGAATTCAAAATGGAAGTGAATCGTAATGGAAATTAAACAAGCTAAAACTTGTTTTAAATTTGTAAAGAAGGTTTTTACAAATTAATTGATTTAAATTGAAAAATGATGAGGAATGTAAATTTTGGTCAAAAGTATAATTAATTAAGTATTTGAGATTAAATAAATTTGAAATTAAAGATTAATATTATCAATTTTGTATTTAATCAAATGGAACTTTATAATTAATAAATGGTTGAATGTAAGTTAATTATATAGAAAAGTAACCAAATAAATGTTAATGAAGGTCATTAACTAGATTATTTTATAATTAATTAATGTGATTGATTTCTTAGATTAATTAATTTAATAATAATCATTGTAATAATTTAAATGCAATTACTTAATGGGAAGTAATTAAGGAATTAATCACTTATTATAATTTAATTAAGAATAATTATTAAATATAATTAATTTAAGGAATGATAATTAATTAGGGGTTAATTAATGTAATTAACTTAAAGTTAATTTATTGTGATTAACTAAGTGATTAATTTATGTGATAAAGTAATGATTACTTAAGGAAATAAATTTAAAAATAATTAATAATTTAAATTGATTAATTAAGTAATTAAGGGTTAACTGCTTAGTGGTTAAAGATTTATTAATAAAGGAAGGCAAGTTAATTTATAACTAAAAGTTAATTTATTTGTAATTAATTAATCAGAATTGGATAAATAATTCATAAGAAATTAATTTAGTTGGAAATAAATTGGATAAATTAGGATTAAACAATTAAATTAATCCTACTTATACATGATTGAATTCTTGACCTCACTTATGAATGTTTATATTGTATGAAACGCCTTGAATTGATTGTCCTATCTGATCTGTGATATCTTGTTCTGTGGATTGTGCTATGTATAATTTATTCATTTATTGATGATACATCTGAATATTATCTGTGAATCTGTGAATGAGCGATAAGCATTATAGTTATATCGCTTATCAACTATATTCTGTGTTTTGATTTGTGATGACTGATGATGTTGCACTATTGTGTTAAACCCCTGGACCACACTATACACACACAATTATGGATTTCACGAGGAAATCGATTAAGTCACAGATTTTAAAATGATCTTTGAATTTGAATTTTTAAATTCAAATGTTTTGGAAATGGAATCAGAATAAATGTGAAAAGCTTTTGGAATGGAATTTCAAGATAAAACTTATTTTAATTTACTTGATTTAGTTTGGAATTTAAGTAATATGATTTACATTTGAATTCAAAATTAGAAATTGAATTCTATAATTTGAAATTAGAGATTAAAGATGTTATACCAGTTATATATGAGTTAAACCATTTTGAATATATTGATTTTGAGAATTAGAATTTAAATTCAAGGGCTTTAACTCGAGCAAATGTAATTGGATTTTTCTGAAACGAAAACTGTTTGTTTTCAATTAATAAAAGCTTTCACTTAAGAAATGAACTTCCAATTTGAGTTAAAATGATCTCTAATTTGAAATGAAGATAATTCCAAGTTATGAAAACAATTTGAAAGCTATAAGTTAAATCTTTAATTTAAAGATTTAATGGGTTGATCCTATAGAAATGAAATTGTTTTGGAAATCTATGAATTGATCTTTGTGAGATAAATCTTTTTTTTTAAAGATTTGAAATGGTAATTTTTAACCATTTAAAGAAAATTTTGGGTTTTAAGTTGTGACTTAATTGAAATCCCAATATCCATATGTTTTTGAACTACTTCGCTCACTATTCGGTTTAGCCGGGAGAGGACCTTTGTGTCATATATCCCATTCCGAATATGTGATTCGGCGTTATGGATAGCATTTGAAGACCGGTGATGAAGACCGGATATTCACAAGAACGAAAGGATAACTCGTCGATTGTCTCTGCACTGAGTCGCGCCGGTATAGAGATTTCCTAAGTGATGGGAAGTCCGATCGGGATTGTGAATACCCGGATTTGCAAGGACTTCGTAAGAAGTGCCTTCGGTTCTGTTCGAGCCCGGAACAGACTTGTATGGATTGTGTGTCTGACATTACATTTTGAGATATAAAGCAGATTTCTTTCAAATACATTTCTGCTGGTGGCGGAGAATTTATTCTTTTAGCTTAACACCCTTCTCTGAGACGTAGGAGCTCAGAGGTTATGTAGTTGAAGGTTGTCAGCGATATATTCCCAATTTGGTAATGTGACATGCTAAGTGTTGCTGTGAAATGATCATTGTTTGATCATTTGTGATATGATCATTTGTTTGATCATTTATCTTTGTGATAATTACTTCGATCATTTGTTGACCCAAAACATGGTTTTGTACCAAAGCGTAGCTTTGTGGACGAGACCTCGTCGAACCTCACACCCCGGAATGGTCAAAACAGGAAAGATGCGGCAAGGTTATTAGGGGGTAGCGCCCCTTTAGGGTATGTACATCTCCTTCTGGATAGAAGTGGTATCATGGTATGGAGCCCAGATACTTACTTATGTGGACATCACAAACCTATATATATCTTGTTTTGTGATTTGATGTGGGGCCCCGGTTAAAGGTTGTTACAACAGGGAGGTGGCATACTCGTTCAGTAGTTACCCAGTTAGGGGTAACCCGGCCTTGTGTTGGCAGAGATCCGGTTTGGTTCTCGGGACGTCCTTCCAAAGGCGTTTCCATGTGGCAATGGGAAGTTCCTTGGCCTGACCATTTGTTGGAAATCCAAAGAAACAATACGAGACTTGTACGGTTTTAGTTGTAGAACCTGCCATTTAATATGGTAGCTATAGTAAGCATACTATAATGGTACCTATGCTGGCTAAGATTTATATTCTACTTTCGAAATGCTTTTCTGCACCGTGCACTTATAATAATAATATCAAAGAAATTTTCTGCGTATTAAGCATGTTTGACTATCATAAGAAGAAATCTCCTCCAAGTCTGCGTTTGCATTGTGTGTGTGGCGGGAGGTCTTATGGTAGTTTCATTTTCAAAAAGCATTGCGAATTTACTTTAAAATTCTCTTGTTGGTTGTTTTTAAAGGTAAACTGTTTTTGTTACTCACACCAGTCCCATAACTGATCCAGAGTTTATTGTTCCTTTCCTAAACTCTGGATGCTCATTATTTTCTACACGAGCAGTCTAGAGTTAGGTTTTTCAGATAGTCAGATTAGTGGATTATCTGGAGTTAGTTCAGTCTTTGGTTCGCACCGGTCTTGCTTAGCTTGGTGCATTGTTATGGGGAGTTCGAGCTATTGCTGGATTGGTTCTTGGAGATGGAGTTATAGTTCTGGAGTTCTTCGTTGAAGACTATCTTAGAGTTATTTGTTCCGCTGCTGGTGTTATCTATTTCCTTTCCGCTCTTATTTTCTTGTATCTCTGATGTATATTGATATTCATTGTATCACTCTGTTGTATCAGTGTTGTATATCAATGTATTATTCTTTTATTCCGCTGTGTTATTTACTTAATGTTGTTATAAGCTCCGGCGAATCGGTTTTGAACGGTCGAATCTACGGCATTCGAATACGATTTGAAGTATGGGTGTCGATTTTCGAGTGGGCAAAATTCGTTATCGTTACAGTGCGTTTCTGCTTGTCTTTCCTGTTTATCGATTGGTGTGTTTATTAGATCTTCCTCATTTACATTTACATTCTTTATTTTATCTCTTTAAACACATCCAAAGAGTATTGTATCCAATTTTGGTACAAACATACACTTTAATGCATCATTATAAATAATTTTTTACCTTTCATCTAATGTCCAGATAGTACAACTTTAAACATAAAATCACAACTCCTTGAAACAATTTCAAAATCTAGAAAGTGTTATAGTTTTGAATGCAGCTACCATTGAACCTTGAATTGTGTTTAATTGAGTGTTTAGGAGCTTGAATTTTAATGATGAGAAGGGGATTAGATGTCGGCCTTTGCTGGTCTAGAATGGAGTAAAAGAGGGATCCAAAATGAGAGTTAGAGGTGATTAAATAAGATAGATTCTAAGGAGTAAAAGGAGGATCTAGATCAACCTTTCTCTCTTACAATTTTCCCTCTGTTTAATTCGAAAACTCGACCCCATGCCATCAAATGGCCAACCTCCCTAGCATACCACAGTCTTCTACAATAGTTCCCTATATAGGCCTCCAAATCCCATTAAGTCCGATTAATAAATAACACATTAAAATCTAATTTCAATATCTATCGATATCGTGTATCGATAAGTATATTTATAACTATTATATACACATTATTTAATATTGATCAACACAAATTAAATAAATTTTAATAATTAATATTTCATGAATATTACTTAATTTAATTACTTTATAACTATTTATAGTTAATTATATTAGGTGGTAACTAGAGTAATCAACATTTCAGGTTGTGTGACTCTTAGTGTATATTCGGCCAACGGTTAATATCGAGCAATTCGAATATTAACGTGCATATATCATTTATCAGGTGGTGTTACATTGTGGCCAATTTATCGCTTACATGGCTTTTCTAAAATCCAATTTTACTTTATTTAAGCATCACCCGGCAGTGATAATTATTTACATTAATTCTCTTCGTAAAAAATATATCAAATTAGGACTTACAGAATTTGACAATGGTTTAAATTCTAATATCATCCATATTCAACTTTATAGTCCAAACACAAAGTCTTTGGTGAAATAGTAACAATTATTATTACCCAAACTACTCTGGCTATAGAATTTGACTTTGAGCTGACTTAACTTTACTTGATACTAACCTCATATAACCGTGGAGACGAATCCTCTCTTAAATAGTGCTTCACTTCTAATACTTCCACTCAACTATAGTCATTCGATGGAAGTCATGCCACGATTTAACTATAGACAAAGTAAAGCTTTCGTATTGAAGATCAACAGTATTCTCAATTCAAGCGAACTGTGTAATAATGTCGCATCGATATTTTTCACTTAACCTTAGTTATATTAACTAACATAAAAATATCAAGTGAGTTATTCCATAATTATCCAATAACTATCAGTAGTAACCTCTTGGTGTCCCCGAAGTCATTAGTAATGTACTGTCCAACACTTGGAGAGCATTACATAGTCTAGTCTAAATGAATGTATCAATATCCAATCTCAATACATTTTGAGTAGGAATATTCAAAACAATGTGTTTATTATAATATGATAAAATAATCATGATTACAACTATTTACAATTACTATCACAAACACACCATTTATGGATTTTCTATAAAATAAAGTGAAATTAAATAAATAAATAATTATAAGAAGCACATAAAAGAAAGAAAACACCTTTTGTTATGAATGAGAATTGATTACAGAGTTAATAATTTACAAAAAATTATAAAATTTCCCTTAGAGCATAACCTTAATCTACCAATCTCCTACTAGCACTTGGGGCCAACTATGGAATCTTAATCTCATCCCATTGATCAGCTTCTCGAGAAATGACTGAGCTAGACCCTTCGTGAATGGATCTCCTATATTGTCCATGGTACCTACCCTTTATATCCCGACCTCTGTCTTCTCAATGAATTCTCTAATGAGGTGGAACTTTCGACGAATATGTCATGAATTCTTGTGTGCTCTAGGCTCCTTTGTGAGTTCTCATATAATAATGCCATTAGATTCTCTGTATCGGGAATCATTTCGAGCTTACTTAGAAACTTGCACATCTATACAGCTTCTTTAGCTGCTTCATTGAGGGTGATGTACGATGTACTTGGCCTCCATCATGGAATCAACTACTATTTTAATTTTGGAACTTTTCTAACTAACAGCTCCCCGATTAAGTGTAAAGACGTAAACCTAAACTGACTTGCTGTCATTAATATCATTTTTAAAGCTAGAGTCGGTATACCCCTTCGTAAGGAGGTCTCTATTCCCATGTATTAGGAATAGGTCTTGAGTATTTCTTAATGCTTAAATATATATTTTACAGCAGTCCAATTCTTTTCTCTAAGATTGAAATAGTATCGGCTTACGCATCCTAATATATATGTACATTTGGTCTAGTATATAGCATAGAATATTATATAGCCGATTGCTAAAGCATATGGTATCCTCTTTATAGGCACTTCCTTATTAGTATGAGGAGCATCCTTTTTAGAAAGGACGATTCTAGTTTGTGTTGGAACATTTTCACGCTTGGAATTCTCCACATCGAACCTCTTCAGTATGCTATCTATGTACATGGATTGGGACAATCCTAACATCCTTTTGGATTTATCTACATAAGTCATAATACCTATTATATAGGTTGATTCTCCAAAATCCCTCATGGAAATGTTCCTGGAAAGCCAATCATTTCCAATCAACAGAAGATCATCAACATATAATACTAAGAAAACAATAGCATTGCCATGTTCCTTTTAGTATAAACACACTGTCTCCGTGTCTTAATGAAAACCAAATTGATTTATTATTTTATCAGAATACTTGTTCCAACTCCTAGGATCATGTTTGAGTCCATAAATGGACCTTAACAACTTACAAGTCTTGCCCTCACTTCCACTGACTTTGAAACCATCAGGCTGCTACAAATAAACGATTTCTTCTAAATCGCCATTTTGAATGCTGTCTTTACATCCTTTTTCCATATTTTGTACCTATAAAATGCAACAATAGCTAGCATGAACCGAATGGACATAAGCATAGCTATGGGTTAAAAGGTCTCATCATAACCAACACCTTGAATCTGACGAAATCCTTTCCCAACTAAGTTTGCTTTATAAGTCTCATTTGTCCATCTCCATTTAGCTTTTTCATAAAAATACATTTGAAATCGATGGGTTTTTTAGCATATCGTATATTAAACGTAATTAATTAAAAAGAAATTAATTAAAAAATTATTAGAGCCAAAATGGAAATTTTACAAACATCGGGATTTAGCTGCAAAACTTGCACCGTTGTGTTCATTGTGATTTTCTGATTAATTTTCATATATAAAGCTTTTCGGTCGGAGTTAAAATGAAAATGTTATTGATGTTTGAATATTTCAGATCTAGAAATAATTACATATGTAATAAGAAAATAAATGCTATTACATATCATTAATGGCTACTTAACGTGTAAGCCGAATTAACCTTAAATCAGATCGGCAAGAATTGGAAATAAGTTTTAAAAGAAATTAAACAAAATGCAAAAATCAATTAACATAAATAAGCGACCAGTCGACCCCTTTATTGGGACTGACAAACCACTAGCGGTCGACCGGTGGCATCAGAGTGGTCGACCGATTGTGGGTGGTGGCTATATATTGAATCTAGGCTGAGAGGCCCAGATTTAACATAACATATTATAATATAATGGTAGACATTGATTCGAACCCCTATAAATATAGGCGTAACCCTTCACTATGCTTCTTATATTTTCTAAAGCAATAGCGAAGTTCTGCTATTTTCTTTTCTCCACAAATTCTAAGTCTATATATAAGTGGAGAATAATAGAGTGGAAGAATAGAATTGAATCGAATCGCCAAAGCCAAGGAACAAAAAGGCAATCAAATAGGAATAACATGATTTAGATCTGGAGATTCGGAAGAGTAGGAAATTATGTATTTTTTATATAATATTGGAATTATATCAAAATAAATTTGTTCCTCGTATGCCTAAATAGAATCTTGGAGTTTTGGCTTAAATATATATATATATATATATATATATATATAATGAATTTGGAAACTACGCTTACACTTAAATCTAGAAATTAAGGGTGAAACTAGTCCTTGAACTTATAATACTTTATAATAATTTTAGGTTTGTTCGTTGAATAATGTATGTTAGTAAGTATAAATTGGAAGTTATTATAATTTTGATTGGGATTTATGTAGTATTTTAATTCATTAGAATTAAGTGTGTTGCAATATAATTTTTGTAAATTATCCAATTTTATAATTATGTTTAAAAGTATATTGTTTGAAATAACACGGAGTATGTCTAAAAGAAAGAGATATACAAAATAAGAATGTTTACCGTATTTTATACCGTCTATTTCAATAACAACATAAAAGAAAATTCCTTGCAATTCCAAACATAACATAAGTTCTCTTTTAGATAATTTATGCAAAATTATAGTAGTATCGTTTCCTTTAGGGAAGATGTGATTCCAACGAATTAGAATGTAGAAATTTCTAAATATAAACCAAAATATTATAAGTAGAGATAATAACAATAATTCAAATATAAATATAATATATGCGATAAGCTAGAAAACAACAATAAGCAATGCAGTGAGTAATTAAGAGAATTATAGCAATCAAAGAAAGTTGGTGTAACGATCCAATTTTCACCACTTTGATTTGCGAACATTTAGTTAATTTTAAATGTTCAAATAATAGATTTTATAATTAAAATAAAAATATTTTAAATTGTAAATAAGGATAATTATATATATTTTTCAAATTTGTTTACAAACATATTTATTTCAAAGAAAAATCGAAAATGTGTCCGGAAATCATTTAACGAATTTTTGACTTTTCGTCGTCTAAAATTTGTTGGAAACATTGTGAAATCATTAGATTGAATATAAACATACATTTGCAAATAAGTTAGGATTATATGTGTATATATATAAACATTTAAGTATATATAAATATATAAAAGAGAATAAAGTTGGTATGTAAAAGTTTAAAATAAAATTTAAAAAGGAAAAGATGTTTAAAGTGAAGTGACACATTTGGAAACATAAGTACAATGTGGTAATAATGGGTGTTTGCACAAGGTGGCTGGGAGGACATGATTCACATATGGAATGGTGGAGGGAGACAACATGGTGATGTGACTAAATATGGATGGAGAGTAGGATTTTTAGGGTTTTTAGTAATTAAGTAATTTCATTTTGTATAAAAAAATTCATATTTCTCTCTCCTTCTTATTTTCATTTTTATTTCCATTTCCAGAAACTTACTTCTCATTTACTAAGCATAAAACCGTTAATGGCTTCCATGTTACGGAAGTTTTTACATTTATTAGTTTTTCCACTTTTAAATTCTTAAAACCTTATTTAAAACCTCATGTTTCCTTTGCTACTTCTTCTCTTTGCATAAACTAACCCACACCACCCTTGTCAAAAGATGGCCGTACACCATACCCCCTAAGCCGAACCCACTTACCCAATTAGGTCCATCGAAACTTAATTTTTCCAAAAGCAAAGCAAGATCCAAGTAGTATTCAAGTTCTAGTAAAAGATCGGATTGAGTTAGCAAGCTTTTGGTTAGCTTTTTGTTGAGTAAAGCTAACTATTTATCTAAAGATTCTAAATTTAATTATGATGTATATATTGTGGTTAAATCATTGCATGATTGGGTGGGTATAATGTTGATTAGAATGTATATATATATGCTTGGATGTGATATTTTGTTCGACTTAAGGATCAAAGTTTAAATTGTTCTGAGTGATGGAAAGATATGACTTGTGTATGTATGTGTGTGTGTGTGTGTGTGTTTGCAAACATTCATACAATGTTGTAAGTTTATGTTATGGTTATGGATGTGATGTATATGCTAAAGAAAATTTAGCATTTGAGCATTTGGTTATGTTGTGACATCGCAATCCTTTGGTTTAAACTTGTTTACAGTTGAGTGTATTTATGAAAAAGTTATAAAGTTTCTAACTTTATTTGGTTGGTTTTCAAAAACTCTATTCAAAGTTATAAAATATGTTAGCACATAAAATAGAGTTTTGAAGGTTATTTGAAATATAAAACAAGTTTGGGAAATTACAGTTTATTTAATGATAGTCGCTATGGGTGCAGTTCATGAAAACAAACTCTAATTGACATCTAAAAATGTTTTTACTTAAGTATCTTTTTGAAAAGTGTTTTAAACAATATTATAAGTATTTAAAAATGATATTTATCTATTTATTTATTTATCTAATTATTTAATGATTAATTAGTTAGTTAGTTAATTAATTAAGGTAATCAATACTTAATCACTAAATTAATAAAGGTAAATATTACTTAAGTATTAATTAAGCAAGTAAATTTTAATTAGTTAATAAATAAAAGATCAATTATTAATTGTAATTTGTTTAAGGATTAATTATTATTTAACTAATAATTAAAGCTTAATTATTATTATATTATTATCTTTGAAAGGGTTTAAATATTTATTAAAATTTCTAATTAAATAGCATTTAATTAAGACTTAATTAATGTCAATTATTATTAAATGAATGTTTAATTCTTTATTTAAGTATTAGTTAAGGATTAAATATTATTTAAGTATTAATTAAGATTAATTAATATTTGATTATTTATTTAAAAGATGAATATTATTTAATTATTTAATATCTAGTTATTTATTGTTTAATTATTTAATTAAAGGTTTAATTATCTTAAAAATGCAGAGTTTAAGTGTTATTTAAATTTTCAAATAAAAGCTTTAAGGTTTTAACTACTTTATTTCCATAAATCATTTTTTTTAAAAACAACTCTCTTTTAAATGATGTTTAAACCCAAGGGATTTCTTTATCGATTACCTTTAAGTAACCCGAATAGAATATGAAACCCAATGGTATATGTTTAGTTGAATAAAACACTGTTCTGCTAATTAATTATATCAAACGTCTGTTTAGTAGAATAAATCACCGTTCTGCGATGATTCACCAAGTAGATTATATTTGACAATAGAAAGTAAACCCAGTTCTGCTATATTGGTAACTTTAACATTTACCTATATGTTGATTGATTACTATTGACTGAATCCCCAACATATCTGCTTGTTATGTAAATACCCATGTTATAACTGGTAAGTTAAACTGAATTAAATGAGAACCATTGTGGTCGCTAAACTTCTTTCCGAACTTATGAAATCAAATATTTATTTTTTATCCTCTTTGTAAATGGTTTAAATTTTATGATATTTAGAGGGTAATTAAGCAATTATTTTATTAAATTGTTTGAAGTTAACTTAATAATTTTTAAATGATTATTTAAAATCTTTGTTTTGTCAATGAGATTTAAGGATACTTAAATGAAGGATGTTTAAATATTAACTTGTTTATTTAATTTTATTTTAAACAATTGATTGTTTTTTAAAGGAAATTTATTAACTAGGGTTTATTAAAGAAGTTTTGTCTAATATAATTAATGTTTATAAAAGAATTTTATAAATTTATAAAGGAGGTTTTATAAATGATTTTGAATATTTTTTAAAGATTTTTATAAATAAACTTAGAGCTTAATAAAGAAGTTCTGTAAATGGAATTGGAATTTTAGTAAAGGAGATTTTCATAAGTGAAAGAGATTTATTGAAGAAATTTATAAAGAAATTGAAATCGGATTTTCCCAAATTGACCTTCTTAACTTAGGTGGTGTGGATGTCTTTTTCATGCTTAACACCATGGGAGTAGTGTTTAGGTTTATCCTTATCTCTATTTCTTTTTAAATAAATTTTGTTTGATCCTTTAATGTGATTTTGAATTCTCTCACAATGTTTTGTGAATATAACTTATGCTTGTGAGATAAGTGCATGAATATTTTGATATATAATTTGGAAAGAGATTCAAATAAATAAAAGATTTAATTTGAGGCTTGGGGGTTGCTATGGAAATAATTAAATTACTAGATTGTCGTTTGTTTGTATATTTGATAGTTAAATAACCGACTATTAAATCATGTTCAGTTGTGACTTAGAAAGTAAATAAAAGCTTTGCATGTTCACACAATTTGAATTCCCTTGGGAGAACTCATTTGGGTGAAACGTTTATAGCTTTAACAAATACATTAGAGATCCGTTTAGAATTCTGGTATAGTCTACTTACTTATGAAAGAACCTGGAATGAGTTAACCAGAAATTATTGGTTTTTGGTTTGGAGAGACCATGATCAGATCTGTTTGCAAAGTTGCT
Source organism: Allium cepa (assembly GCA_030765085.1). Classification (NCBI taxonomy): domain Eukaryota; kingdom Viridiplantae; phylum Streptophyta; class Magnoliopsida; order Asparagales; family Amaryllidaceae; genus Allium; species Allium cepa. The sequence goes on from CM060932.1 coordinate 454,232,702, forward strand.
TTAACGTGATAGTGGGTTCCTGCATTGTGAACTATGCCAAAGCCTAGACTCTTATCCCTATATGTCCTTGGAAATTAATGGGTTGGTTTGCTTCGTGCATTTTGTTTGCGTTAATCAGCATTTGTAAGGACATGTTGTTATGACTATCTAGGCTAATAATAGGTTAGTGTACTCTGATGTTGAGTATATAATAAAGTTGATTTCTCTTTTAAAGATTTGTGTATATTATATATTTCTCATCGCAATGTGAGATTCTGACCTGTCTTTCGGACACTTGAATGATCGGCACATGAATACCGAGGATGTATTAACTGTCGTCTTTAGGTGTAACAGATTGTTACGGTAGGTTTTAGAGCTTAGGTTGAGTGAACACCTATGCCTCGGTGGGGTAAACTCATTATAGATACGGTTAGTAATTCCCTAGAATGAGTAACTCGTTAGATGGGATTATCAATGTCCTAGGATGAGTTTGAGTGTACATATGGAGTGCACTTGTTAGTCTATAAAAATGTTTTTTATTGGGTTAATAGGTTTCTTAAGTTTGAATTTTGGTTTTGGTTGAGACATGGGGCGCCACGGTGTCGATTGGGGTTTTGAAACACTTGAACAAGACCAACTGGCACAATATTTTTTTAAAAGTGGTAAATGAATAATGTAACCTCGGAATATATTTTACATATAAAAATATAGCTTAAAAATCAATAAAGTTTGTTTTGATGTTTTTGTTGTTAGGAGTTGATGATATTTAATTATTATCATATAGGATTTGATTAGTTATGCTCGCCCAGTCTTAAGCATTTGCTATGGTTATATATTTATCTACAATCTTACTTTTTAAAACATGGGGTTGGGTAGATAAAATTTGAGGAAACGTTGAAACGAACATCTTATGAATCAAGTTTCACAGTTTGACTATAAGACATTCGGTGATCTGTAGGGTTAAAATTCAATTTTAAGGTGTTTATTAATAGGAAATATTTTAGATGTTTTATAGAGAGTTTGTTTTATAAATCAAAGGTATAAAATATGTTTTAATTGAAAGGAGTTTTGGAGAATTTGAAATTTCGGTGTCTTTGAGAAGGATTTCAAATATTTTTGGACAAAAGGTAATAATAGTGTTACTAGAAATATTTTAAAGTATAAATATTTTGAAAGGGAATTTGAGAATAAAATTCTTCTTTGGATAGCTCGGGGAATGAGTCTTAATATGTTATTTGATGATCTGCATAATCTTCTAAATGACAATCAATTGTTTGCTTAGGCGAATGTGATAGTGCACTTAGTAAATTATTCTCTTTGTCATTGTTCGATCGAACTGAGTTCGAATCCGAATGAATCCAAAGAAAGTGGATGTTAAATATATTTTTTCAAAACTATTTAGTTGGAAATATATATAGTATTGTTTCAAAAAGGGATTTGAAAAGAAGAATTATTTTGTAATTAACTAGTCCGAGTAACTCAAAAGTGACTAATAATGGGCCTGAGATGTGTTCGGATGGTAAACACTTCTCTTGAGTATTACCCTTCTTGGTAAAGGGGTATATGATATTATTTGGTTATGCCCAGTTCCTTGATATCATTTTGGAGTTACTCGGGCTATATGTATATTTTGTAAAGTTAAAAATAAAGTATCATTTCAAAAAAAACTTAAATAAAACCCGGGTATTTGGCTCCTAAGTTTTCAAATTAATAAGGTATTTTGATTAAAGAGTGGGTTAATAAATGAAGTTTTTACTTGGTCAAAATTTACTTGGGAGGTTTAATAAACTTTGTTTTATTAAATGGCTTCTTTTGATTTTAAACATCTAGTATGTGAAAAATCATTTGATGTTTAAACGTCTTTACCTTAGAGGTGTCTAAAAAAAGTAGACTCTAATACGGAGTTTCGATACCAGCATCCTACTCTTCTTAGCCACTTACCAGACTAAATGAGTACAGAGATTGAATTGGTCAAATAAGTTTTAAGGCCCCAATTATTTTGGGCCCAAATCTGAATAGAATAAGTTGAATAGAATTAAAAATATGATGTTTGTATATACTCTTAGGATGTAGGAGGGTGTTATGAAAATAATAAGGTAAAATAAATTTTATGAAAAGGTTTCATAAATAAACTTGTGTCATTTTAAAATATTTGAACCTAAACTTGAATTCTGTGAAACATTCTCATAAATATTTTTAGAAGATAATATGGTTTTAGCTGGTTCATAGGTTGGAATGAATTCGAGTAATTTTTTAAGGGAAGTAGATCAAAACTCAATATTGTCTTCGAGTCATGCGGCAGAGAAATCTATTGCGTATTCGACTTCAGAAAGATTGGCAGTAGAGGCTTCATATTTTAAGCTAGATAAAAGATTGGAGTGTGGCAGTAGTTCTTTATCCATGTCAAAGAAAGGAAGGAGTAAGAAGTCTGTAGTTTCTGGTGGATCTATCCGTCGGAGTGCTAGGATTTACAGCAGTCAGTCACTACCTATGGGTGAGTTACCTGGTTCATGCGCCACAAATGGCACTACTGATTTAGGCTCATCCTGTGATACTTCTTTTATTTTCTCTGATATTGAGATTGATCGGGATTTCATTAGACGTAAGGAATTAGAGAGGGCAAGTACTGTTGGTTTATGAGGATCATTAGTTGGAACATTAGAGGTCTGAATGATTTGAATAAGTGTGATAAGATTAGAGCGTTCTTTAAAGACTATTCGATTAACATTGCATTGCTTCAGGAAACTAAAATTTGATGTCCCGATGTTAGGTTGTTTAGAAGATTAGGCGGGTATCATTTTAGAAAATGGGTTTTTTACCTTCTGTGGGTACTTCAGGGGGATTAATGATAGGGTGGCGGGACAATTATTTTAAATAACTTCAATGTGTTGTTAAACAGCATTCTCTTCATGTTATATTTATTAGTCTTTCTGATAACTCTTTTTTAAATATTTCTAATGTCTACGAGCCTAATGCTAAAATTAATAGGAGAATTTTATGGAACGAATGCCTAGATTTTAGATCCTTTTCCCTGGGTTCTTGGATTTTGGGGGGTGATTTTAATGTTATGTGTTTCATTGGTGAGCGATATCCTAAGGAATGGGATTACTCTTCTATGGAGGAATTCGATCAATCCATTATTAGTTCTAATTTGATTGAAATTCCCCTTTCTAATAGAGAGCTTACTTGGAGTAACGCTAGAGAGTCTCCATCCATGGCTCTTCTCGATAATTTTTTAGTTAGTGATGAAATTGAAGATAAATTCCCAATCTGTAGAGTCACTGGTCTACCTTATACCTATTCTGATAATTGTCCAATTATACTTATGTGTGAGTACTATAGAGTTATTATAAACAATTTTAAATTTGAAAAGATGTGGCTTTTGGAATCTAACTTCGTGAACCTAGTTAAAGGTAAATGGGTTTCTTTGAGTTTCCATAATATCAGAAATAAGGAAAATTCTGCAAAAGCTTTTGTTTCTAAACTTAGGGATCTTAGGATTTTTCTTAAAAACTGGAACAAAAATGTTTTTGGCAATTGAAATATCAAAAAAGATAACATTCTTAATGAAATGCTTAAATTAATAAGACAGAAGAATCTAGATCTCTAAATCTCTAAATCTAGGTGAACATAATGTTCTTGCTAATTTAAAAGATGAATTAAATTCTATTTTATAAAAAGAGCAGGTTATGTGGAAACAACGATCTAGAATTCAATGGATCAACGAAGGTGATAGTAATACTAATTTTTTTCATAATATAGCTAATGGTAGAAAATGTAGTAATATAGTTAACTCTATATTTGTTAATAATATAGAGTTAGTCGATCAAAGAGATCTTTACAAGGCTTTTACAAACTATTATAATTTATAAGGATATTTTTGGTTCTAAAATCAAACATAGAATCAATGTTAGATGGATAGATCTATATCATTCTGATTCTATTATTGATTTATCAGAGTTAGATAATCCTTTTGCTGAAGAGGAAATTAGAAAAGCAATTAATGACATGCGAAGTGATAAATCCCCGGGACCTGATGGGTTTCCTATTTTATTTTATAATACTTTTTTGGACGTTTTAAAATTTGACTTATTTAATATGTTTAATGATTTTTACAATGGTAATTTGCAATTAGGGAGATTTAATTTCGCAAATGTTATTTTGTTACACAAAAAAGTAGGATCTAAAAACTTAAAAGATTTTAGACCTATTTCTTTGATTAACTGTTCAGTTAAAATCATTTCTAAAGTTCTAGCTAATCGACTTAGTAAAAGAATGAACGAATTAATTGATTGTTCACAATCAGCTTTTATTAAAGAGAGAAATATCACTGATGGAGTGGCAATTGTTCAAGAATATACTAATTACTGTTGTAAGAATAACATAACTTATGCAATTTTAAAACTTGATTTTGCTAAAGCTTTTGATTCAGTGGATTGGGAGTTTCTTGTAGATATTTTTCATGCTAGAGATTTTGGTCATAGATGGATCAGTTGGATTTTGACTTTTCTTAGAACTGGAAACTCTAGTATTATGGTTAACGGTATATTAGGGAATATAATTCAATCTAGGGAGATTTAAGGCAAGGGGATCCCTTATCGCCTTTATTATTTAACTTAGCTGCTTATGTTTTTGCTAAAATTATAAAAAGAACAGTGGATAATGGATCTCTTGGACGTGTAGGCAATGACATATCGCATAATGGTATATCGGTTCTTCAATTTGCTGATGATACCTTAATTTTTTCTTCCCATCTTCCTAGACACATTATTACCCTTAAGTTTATCCTTTACAGTTTTGAACTTTTATCCGGTTTAAAAATAAATTTTGAAAAAAGTTCCGCGTTAGTTTTAAATGATTTTGAAAACTTAGTTGCTAATACTCTTAATTGCAAAACTATGAACTTTCCTTTTGACTACCTTGGTTTTGTGATTAGACCCACCAAACTCAAACATGACGATCAGATTATTATCATTAATAAATTAAAAATAAGATTTCTAACTGGAACAGGAGATTTTTATCTAGAGCAGGTAGATTAGTTTTAATAAATTTGGTTTTATCTGCTCTTCCGATTTATTGGATGTCCATGCATCTGTTCTCGGATTGGGTTATTGATAAAATTGATAAAATTAGAAGAGATTTCTTATGGAGTGGGGAAAATTCTAACAGCAATATTAAATATCTAGTAAATTAGGAAATTGTCTGTAAGGCCAAAAAAAGGTGGATTAGGTGTTATTAATTTGCGTAATATGAATTTGTCTCTATTATGTAAATGGCTTTGGAAGTTTAAAGATATAAATGATTACACTATTTGGAAAGAGATCATTTCTACATATTATTATAATGGAAATAGCAATTTATATCAAATGGCTTCTCCAGCCACTCAAAATATATCTACTTTTTGGAAAAACATTTTAAAATGTAATGAGATATTTAATTTAGGAATAAATACAATTGTTTATTCTGGTAATCGTATTTCGTTTTGGCATGACCGTTGGATTTCGATCTCCTTTTCTGATTAGATTGAAAAAGGGAATGCATCTGTCGACGGATTTTGAAATGAACCTGCTTATTGCTGCTACCTTCCTGTAGAGGATCTAAACTTGTTTTATAGTCCTTGGACTCAAGATTTCTAATTGCTAAGATTTCCTCGGGATTGGCTTTGATTCCCCGAGCATTAATTATGAATCCAAGGAATTTTCCATACGCGACCTTAAAGTGACACTTCAACGGATTGAGTTTCATTCTGTACTCTCGGAGGATGGTAAACATCGTTTCCAGGTCTTTGATATGGTTGGTAGAGCATCGTGACTTTACAAGCATGTCATCCACATATACCGCCATGATCTTTTCGATCTGGTTAGCAAACATTCAGTTGACGAGTCTCTGATACGTTTCTGCGACGTTCTTAAGTCCGAATGACATCATTTTATATCAATAGTGTCCCAAATCGGTGACAAAGCCGGTATGCTCCTGATCAGGCAAGTGCATTGATATCTGATTGTATCTAGAATAAGCATCCATGAAGGAAAAGAGCTCATGTTCGGCTGTTGATTCTACGAGCTGATCGATCCAGGGAAGTGGAAACTGTCTTTAGGGCAAGCTTATTCAAGTCTGAGTAGTCAATGCATGCCCTCGATTTTCCGTTAGATTTTATGACAAGTACAAGGTTGGAAACCCATTCGACCTGAGTTTATCACCACTTCTTTAAGGACGACAGATCTCTCTGGATCCATACCACACCTTTTTTGCTTGACCGGGACATGTAGTGGGTCAATATTCAATGTGCGGCTCACGATATCTGGTGAGATCCCACACATGTCGGAGTGCGTCCAGGCAAAAATGTCAAAATTTTCTCGAAGAAACTCAACCAATTCCTCCTTCATCGGTTGGCATAGCTGGTATCCAATCTTTACCATCTTAGAATTGTCATTATTATCGATCGAAACATCATTCTTGGATCCACCGGAGAAGTCTAACTGTCTTTGACTTTGTCTTCACTTTCAGTATCTCTTGGGTCAAGATCTCTTAGGAATTGGTTGTGATGCCCAGGACTTGGCCTAGGAATTAACTGTCAATTATCCACAGAGTGGACGTAGAGAGATTCCTTTACGCCCTTTCCTTTCTCTTTTCGCTGCGCCTCCCACAGCTCAACAACATAAGGCTCGTCCAGCAGCCTAGTCTCCTTGAATGACTTCGACTCCATTGTTGGTGGAGAACTTCAAAGTTAGGCACCAATGGGCGATAACGGCCCTGAACTCAGCTAGGGCCGATCGGTCTAAGAAAGCGTTGTATGATGAGTCAATATCCAACACAATAAACTGCAATACCAAACTCTCCGACACTTTCCAACCACCATATTCACTGGTAGCTCCACCATCCTAGTGGGTATAGTCGCACTTCCATTGAAGCCATGAATACAAGACTGACAAGGCTTCAAATCTTTCGCTTCTATCTTCATTTGATCATAGGCTCGCTTAAACAGTATGTTCACTGAACTTCCACTGTCCACTGAGATCCTCTGCATCCAAGCAGCACCTATCTGAATTGAAATGACTAGTGGATCAATGATTGGGGTTTCGACTCTATCGGCATCCCTGTCTCAAAATATGATATCATCTGTCATCGTTTTCTGTTGTTTGGCCGGAGCCCCATCTTCCAAATTACTACAACATTTGAAGCTCGCATGCCTAATAGAGCTGGCATACGACTCCGTTTACCTCCTGCTCTAATCCGTTGGATGAGGACCACCACTAACAGTGTTAATCACTAACCTCCCTCCTGTACGACCGGGTTCCTCCGGTCTAACCTGATTTGGTATTTAGTTTTGATTCGCTGGTCCCGCACTTCCAGACTATGGCTCCCGAACAAACTGCTCCAACTTTCTTTCTCGGATCAACTTCTCGATAATATCCTGTAAATAATGGCACTCGTTCGTGTCGTAGCCATAACTATCGTGAAACCTACAAAACTTCTTCGTTTGTATCTTTTTTTCCAATGATTGCTTTGGAACAGGTTTCTTATATTGGATAGTATTACAAGTTTGTAAGTACACATTTTCCAAAGATGTACTTAAAGGAGTATATGTGTCAAACATAAGAGCCATATGTCGTGGTCCACGATTCTGATCTCGCTTCCTACCTTGACTTCCATCACCTTTCTGCTAATTCTGCTTATTCTGCTTATTCTGTATGTTTAACTGCACCTTTCCAGAACTCTTCCCATTTGTTTTACAGCGACATTGCTTTGGATTCCTTCCACACTTGACCCTGCATCATCCTTTTTTCCAAACTGTTTCGCATCCTCTCTTCTCAAGAACGGAGCTGCCTTGGAATAGAAACGGTCCAATGAAATAGGGAGTTTTTCGGCCAACCGGTTGCCAAATTCGAAATTGGAATCAATCCCTTTAGTCAGTTCCATAAAATGGAGTTGTCAGTACGATTACTAATATCAGCGCACACAACATGAAAACTCTCCAAATAGTGTCTAAGTGTCTCTACGAGAGTTTGAATGACGTTGGACAAGGTATTAACATCTTTGGGCCTTGTGATATGCATGTGAAACTGTTCAACAAACTTCATTGCCAACTGGTCGTAACATGAGATGGATCGGGGTGGTAGGCGAGTAAACCACATAGTTGCAATGTCCCTTAGGGAAATTGGGAAACTTCGACACTTGACCGCATCGTCAGCATGTGCGGCATTCATTAACCATTCATACTTTAAAATATGTTGGTTGGGGTCAGAGCTCCTTTCATAAACAGGTAGAGTTCATATTTTGAATCGCCAAGGCGATTCAGCGTAGAGGATGTCATCAGTGAAAGGTTTGACTCTAGGGGATTCCCCAATCGTCATTAGTGAGGCCTTGGCTTTCACGGATCATCTGATGGATCATTGTTAGGATGTCTAGCATCTAGACATTCCGAGCATGATGAGCTAAGGTGTGGTCGGGTTCCACAATGCGGGGATGGGCCGGTTATGGTAGACGGTCCATATCTCGCCTCCTTGGCTCTAGTTCTTCAGGAACATATGGCTCAAGAGTATAATCACATTGGCGATGGTTCCGATCCGTTCGGTTCCAAGTGTCAGCTCCCAACTCAATAGCAGCGGCAGCAGCACGGTTGTCAGTAGTGTGATAAGGAGCCATCCCTCCTCGGGATGAAGGTCCAGTCTAGTGGCTGGTTGACGGGCCAACTCTCGGTTGCCTAAGATTTAGAGTTCGCCGATGTCCGTTAGCCTGTATATAGCTTCCATACAGCCGTGGGTGGATGGAACTGTGATTGTAATCATAAGAAGCTGAACTATTAGTGGATGAGTACGAAGCCTGATCCCTTCTAGATCTTCTTCGTCTTTCTTGGTTCACCTGATTGGTTAACTCCACATTGGCATGGTGCTGTTGGTGGCTTTGAGTCAGCTCTTGCATCAGTAGCTGGATCTTCTCCCTAGTGATAGGGCCTGGGGGTTTTGAAGTTCCAACCGCATTCTAATCTGCAGAGGGAAGTTGTGTGGGGTTATGCCTATCCCGTCCTTTTGGATCTGTAGCGGTTGAGGTAGTCATGGCAGCAACCATGGTGAATAATGAAGTTCTCTCCTAGACTTGGTGCAATTCTGAATAGGATAGAATAACTTCCAGGCTTGAGATCTGGATTTTCTTCTTAGATTCTCGCAATCCGATATCGGTCGTAGATCCAATGAGCAAGAGAAAAGCTAGGACCTTCTCAATGAAAGCACCAAAGTATTTGTACCAAAATTGGACACATCACTCTTCGGATGTGTTTGAAGAGATAAAATGAAGAAAGTAAATATAAAATGAGGCAGATCTAACAAACACACCAATCAATAGGTAGGAAAAAGTATAGAAACACACGAATTTAAAGTGGTTCGGCGTATGGCCTACGTCCAATATGAAATGATCGATATTTATTAATTATAACTTGTTGGTTACAAGTGGATTAAAATAGTACAATCAAAGTACAAAAGCAATTTTGGTAGAGTATTGGCATAGAGAGGCAAAAATGTCCATTTCTATAGGTCCAGGGTCACTATTTATTTGTTTAGGCGGCAAATATCTCGTCCAGATCTCAAAAGACTTCTTCTCTCACGTGGATCACTGGATCGAGTTCAAGCGATTTCGACTCAATCTCGTAGAGATACGAATTGATTTTGTATTGATCCGTAAATGGTCCTTTTGGGCTGAAATTTATCAGGTACATTCTTGAGGTTGTAAGCAAGCTCCTGTGAAAATTTGGTGGCATTTGGACTTGTAGATCTCATGTTATGTTCGATGCAAGTTTGGGTCTCCAATGTGCCAACAAATTCGTCTCGATACGCTCGCATCGATCTAATTCGTGTCGATTATAAGCACATGTTTGTTAGGTGACATGGCGCTATATTCTCGGATCGATCAAATTTTCATGCCGAGTGACCGAGTCTTCCTCTTGAATGCGTCCTGTTCGTATCCATCCATTGTTTCTCCATTCGTATCACTTTTTATACCTTATTTCATATCCCTAAAGCCATTTCGTACCGGTTGATTGATGACTGTTTCGTATCGATACGAACTTACTTATTTCGTATCGACAACTCTAATGCTTTTTCATATCGATCACCTAACATGTTCTTCGTATCGACTTCTTTAATGGTATGCTTCATATCATTAGATTAATTGATCGATATGAATTAACTTAGTATGAACATCAATACGAAATATGGGAGGATATGATCCATATGAAACATTGTCTGTGGATGGATACGAAATGAAACAAATATGATGGACACAAAATGGAGTTGATGCTCCCTGTGGATACGAACCACTACTTCCCTCCATGGGTATGAACTATAGTAAACTTTCTTAGTTTTATCAGTCAATATCTCGAGCATATGAACTTTGATCGACTTGAAATTTGAGATGCTGGCTTTCATAGCTTTGTTTGTCATACTACATCATTTGTAGCTCAATCCGGATTCGGACAAAAATTCACTAAAATCCATAATGAACCTGCATAGAATCGATCTTTGGGATAGACTATTCTTGGTTTCTAGTTAAGTTCTTGGTGTCACGGCCTTGCCAAAAGGCGGGATAACACTCGTCCACTCAGCTCTTCTCCGCACCACCTTCCATTGACCCAAAGCATATCCTGAAGCTACTCAACCATCAACCCCAATCACAGTCGAGCCTCCCATATCATTGCTTCTTGCCACATTAGCTACTGACTGGCCGAACCTCCCACCTTTCCACTGCTGCAACCTCCTCCAATTTCTCCAGTAGTCGCACCTAATCGAGTCCATCGTACCTCATCCACTTCCTCCCTCGCGGGCAGCCAGCACATAAGTTATGGGTTATTGGTATATATATATATATATATATATTTATATATTATGATAGTTATATATATTAATCGAAATATATATATATATATATATATATATATATATATATATATATATATGTTGCATGTATATGCTTTGGTTGGTAAAAAGCTAATTTGTTCATTTCGTCCTTCTTCCTTTTATTTTGTCCTTTGAATTCTAACTTCTTTGCTTCTGTGGTTGAAAAATATATATACATATCTGCAGTTATATATGTGCATATGTGCCGTAAATATTTGTTGCATGTATTTGTTGAAAAAATGGGATATATATGTATATATCTGTTGGCAGATAGGTTATGGATTTATTCCTCTAAATATTTATAAAAAAATGTGTGTGTATATAAATCACACACATATATGTGTGTGTATATATATATATATATATATTTGTTTTCATTGAAATCCAGTTGCTTAAATCTTCTTTTGTTCTTGTTGCAGATATTTGACTTGTCGTGTTGTGCTCGTGTCTGTATGCATATCCATGTCAGTTGCTTCTCATTCCATGCTCTCTAACTTTGAAAGGTGAGAAATCACTCACGATTAACATTCTTATATTTAGTAAATTAAATTCACATGAAATGACGGTTGAAATATGTTGTTAAATTTGAATTTTTAAGCTATTTAGTTGTTAAATATGATATGCCATTATCTGGAATCGTTTAGGTATGTAACATATTTTTATCAAATTTGTTCTCACTCTGTAAGTACCATGTTAGTTTAGAATTCCCTATGGGTTGAAATGATACATACCTGAACGATCTTATATATTAGAGGAAAATCGTTATGGGCTGAAATGATAAACCCAAGTGATTTTCATTGATTTTCAAATTTTTGGATTACGTGTTAGAATGATATATACCCGTAAATATTAAATTTTAAATGCGGATTGAAAAGATAAATATCCGTATAACTTGACTCTAGGATAGAAAATTATATACAAACACCGTTGGTCTGTTTTTGAAATGATTTCCAAAGTTTGAAAGGAAATATATAGGTTTTATTAAATATTTTTTTATATAATATAAAGATTTTAATTTTAATATATGTGTACAAGTTATATTTTTAAAATTATATGTTTTGGAAATTTTAAATTTATAAGTTACGTTTTGAAAAATATAAATTTTAAGATTTTTCTTATAATTTTAAGTATATAAATAAGGTTTAAAATAGATTTAATAATTATAAGATTTAATATAATAATACTTAATATAAATAAATTTAATAAGAAATCAATTTAACTAATATATATAATATGCTTTAACATTCATTTACAAATTATATTAATATTTTGAAAATATATTTTGTATTAACTTTTAAAAAATTTAATATATAGGCTGGGAAGATAAATTAAGTTAATTTGTAATTTGATTTTTTTAGGAATTTAATATAATTAAGATTTAGAAACTCATTTTAAGATTTTGAAAGAGATGATTTCACAACTTGACTTAATTAAAGGTGATTAAATGAATAAGTAAAATTTAAATAAAAATGAATATTAAATTTTGGTTATATTATAATTGGAAATTTTATTTAAATGCTTATAAAAGGTGACTAGTGAATATTCTAGAATTATATATATATAAATAAAATTGAAGTTAGATATTTAATTCATTGATTTATTTAAATTTGTAATTTGAGATTTAGTTAAATATTATTAAAATGATTTAGCAAATAATTTCAAATTTAAATAAAATTAAAATTTGAATTTGGGAATATAAATGAAATTATAAAATTGAGTTATTGTAAATATTTGAATATTTAACTTTGAAACCTATTAAATTGGAAATGGTTTAAGATTTAGTTCAAACCTGGATTTGAAATTGAGATAAATTAAGAATGATTTTAATGAGGATTTGGATTAAGCCTCTAACCTTTTTATTTGAAATTGTTGAATTGAAATTTATTTAAATTAAATTGTGGAACTAAAATTGGTTTGAGTTGGTTATGAAATTGGAAGAGCGGTTCTAGTTTGAAACTATTTATTTATTTATTTTAATATAAAAACAATTTTTGATATATAAACTACTTTAATCTATAAACGATTTTTAAACATATATACTATTTTTAATTTGTAACTATCATAATATATATAAACTGTTTTCTATATTTAAAACTATTTAAGTTGGAAATGTTATGATTAGATTTAATGGATTTAAAATGCAAATATTTTGATATTATGGTCAAAATATTTTATGGTTATGATTTTGAAGTGAATATGATTTCAGAAGTGATATGATTTCGAAAGTGAATATGATTTTTAAGTGATTATGATTACAGAAGTGATATGACCACGGTGTGAAATAAGCGTTTGGTTGTTAAAGAGACCGGGATCTGATATAGTCATACTCTTTGCCATTATCAAAAATCACTTTAACAACTACGTACGTGGTGGAGATTCTAGAGCGAAGTAGGATGGTTAGGCGACGATTCTATATGAGGTTTTAACGCAACTCTGACTCTCATAAGTCAGCTTGATGTGGCTAAAATAGGGCCTATACTGGACCAAGTGGGGTCACTCCCTTGTCGAGCACATTTCTTCGATACCATTCTATTACTTTGTGATTTGACTGGGTGCACCTATGATTTTGGGAGTGTGTCTCGAGGTAGGCGATAGTAGCTATTATGTGTACCACCAGTCTGGGAGCGTAAATGGTAGAATCCTACCCTGGCATTGCCTCATGTGCCTTGTCACATGCCTTATTGCGCATTCTACGAATTTGGTTTGTGTCATACCTATGGATTACTCCCTGATAGCCCACTCGTTTGGTGGGGTCTACAGTACTATATAGGCTATGACATTATATAAAATGTGTTAAGGGGGATATAGGTAACGCCATGACGCTATATTAATACTTTACTGATAGATACATTATAATAGCGTATATTACTACATAGTAGATAGTTCCATGGATCCTTAGACGATGGAAATCCCAAATATCCTTTAAGTTATTTGTATTTCAATTGACATTTCACTTGAGTTGAATTTACTGTTATAAGAATGTTAATCATGACTCGATTGTTTTGTGTTTGCTTAATGCTCGGGTCAGACTGAATGTCATAGCATTTATGACTCACCTTTGGAGCTTCGCTTGGAGTTCTATCTTCATCTACTCGGTTATTCCATTGGGTCGGTTTATTTCAGTTTTTCATGATCCAGTCTTGTCATTTACTTCAGTATTTGAGATTCATTTGTATTTGAGATTCATTTGTATCTGAATTTCAGTTGTAGTTTGCTTTAGACTCTTTTGTTTATATAGTGGCTTCATGAACTACTATTGATCCTTTCCACCGCTTATTGTTATATTACTCTGTGGTTGTGATTCAGTGATTTATTTATTTACCGTATATGTTGAGTTTTGCTAAATATAAATTAACAATCTGTTGTTTCAAGAAATTCAAGACTGACATGTGTGGATGATTGTCGATTTGAACGGTTCAAAATACCAGGTCGTTACAAGTGGTATCAGAGATCTGGTTCAGGTAAAACTTAACATATGGAGTAGAAACTCATTGGAGATAGGGTAGTGATACCCTAGAATGAGTAGAATTAATTATAGGATCATATTCCTTTGAGCTTGAAATTCTTTGTTAGAATGCTCCTATATTATTATTTCTTTCGGATTTTGGAACTCTTCCGTTTGTTATGAAATCCATTCTTATCTTTTCTCGTTCGTGTACTTTCTGATACCGAAGCATCCCATAGCTTCATTTCTTAGCATCTTGCCACCTCAATTGGAAACTTCATCCTTATGTGTGATTAATCCCATCGGTGATCCCGCTAACCTAAGTATGATTTGTAAAGGGATGAAACTCTTTTACATCAGGCGTCGATTTTCCGAAGATTTCTACATTCTCGGATTTTTATGCTGTTCTTTCTTGCAAAGCCCAAACCGTTCTTTAGTAGACGACCATGGTAATTCTCTTGTGTTCGAATATCAATTTCCTCAGGACTATGGAGGGAGTTTTACCTTCTCGCTGGAATCTCGGCCTAGTGATCTTGACTCCACCCGATAGTTAGGGATTATCCTGATGTTTTGGTGAAGTCACTTCTCTCCTTCCCAAGCGCAAATTTGTATTCCGCATTATTATTGCAGTTTGAACTGTTGTCCTTCCTCCCGGACGTATGTGTTCTGTGAATGGCTAGTCATCCCTTTGAATTAACCAATACTCCTGTCTTTTTCTCATGAATCTCATTTTCTGCAATGTTCTCAACAAGTTTATTCTCACTCTCATTGATGATATTCTTGTCTTTTCTAAGTGTCGGTTGACCCGATAAAGGTCGCCGCGATTTATATAAGTCTGTCCATCTTTTCTCTGTTGTAATTTAATTATCTTGTCTTCCTTTCAAGCCAATCTTCTTAGATAGAATTCTTTTTGATTATAGTTCCTCTAAATTTGAATCTCTATCCTCGTTCTAAATCCATTCTTGAATCATCCTATGAGGGAGTGTATTTGTAATTGATATAAAAATGTTTTATGTTGTGTTATTTGAGTTGTTAAGTTTGAATTTTGGATTTTGACCGATTCGTTTGGCCAACGCTATCGATAGGAATTCCAAAACACTTGAACAAAGCCAACTAAAACAATATTGTTTTCGAAATTGGTAAATGAAATAATTTTCTGTATGATTATGTTTTATATGTAAATGTATAATTTTTTGAAATTAAATAGTTAAATGAATTGGTATTTGAAATGGTAATACTAGATTATCATTTAGTGTTTGTAAACCATTAACTATTGTTGTATGTTACCAGGAGTTGAATTTTTAAAATATGGTTTATGAATAGGATTTGAAAATGAATGAATTTAAATTAAGCATTTGATAATTTAATTTTTGATGCTTTTCAAAATTTGGTTTTCAAAGTTTTGGAAAATATATTATACGGAAGTATTTTCCTAATGGAAGATGTTTTCAAAGAATTTTTTTAATCAAGTGAATTAGTGCTCTCCTCTTTGCCGCTGGAAATCATTTCGGTGATGACTGCAGCATGATCGACATTCATTTTCGAGTCTCCAAGGGGAGAGACCTCGTAGCAGCTTTGCTACACTTTTGTTTCGAAAAATGGATTTGATTTGAATTTCTTGAGTATAGTTTGATGTATAATATATATATATTCGATTTGAGTAAAGTTTTATTATTCAACATTTACAATAACTAAATTTAATAAATTCAGTATGTATGGATATTTATTTCAAGATTGTTTGAGGTGAAATCGAAAATTTAACTCTTAAATTTTATGTTAAGTAATGATTTTCAATTATTGAAATAAAGAAAAATGTAGAATAATTGGGGTGTTTAAAATGAGGAATGAAATCGAAATAGCTTGAAGCAGTTGGAATAGGATAAAATTTATTTGTATAATACACAAATGCATTTTTAAAACATATATAACTTACCTAGGAAATTGAGTTTGAATGTAATGAGAATATGTAATTGAATAATATGCAATAATCGTAAGTAATAAGATGTCCAAAATTAAATTTCGTTGAAGTAATTGGTAAGTAAAATTTGAGTTGTTATAATAAATGTTTATGTACTGGTCATATAAGACATGTGAAGCGGAATAAATTGAATAATAAATAGAGAATAGCATTTAAGTGAATAAATATAGACTTAAGAATAGTTGAAATTGAGTTATAAGTGGAATTAACTTAAATAAATAGGTTAAATAAAATAAATTTTGTTTTTAAAGAAATTTTTTGTGACAAATGTTAATAATTAAAACAAAACAATTGAATGGAAGTACACTAAATTGAAATCAACCAAAATGTGAATACCATGAATAGTTATTGATTGAATAAAATGACTTGAAACCAAATTTGCTGAAAATAAATCAATTTAAAAAAAATTAATGAAATCTATATGGTATGAATTCTATTATTGTATTCGGTAATATGTATTCCTAATCTATATTTTTCCTTTTTGTTGTTTCGTTCTCCTATCTCATTCCTTTCCGGGGATAAAAAGTTTCGAGTGGGAGAGAGTGTAAAGACCCAAAATATTTAACGATTTTAAATAACGTAATTAACTAGAACTTTCTTGAAAACAAAATAAATAAATTTTGCAATAAAAATTTGATATTTGGAATGCGACTATTTAAACATAGAAAACGACAGATTTTCATTGGAAAATATGAAAGTTAGTTATGTTGTGTAATTTTCTCAATTTCAATTTAAAATCAGTTAATTGAATGAAAATAAAACATTTTCGAAATCTAAATATTTGTATATAATAAAAATATAAACTATTTTCTGAGTAAGACGTAATGTTTCTTTTTGCCAAATTTGGACTGCTCTAGCCCCGTTTATCTTAATTTCTGCAAAAATAGCAGCTGTTTGGCAGCGAATATTGACTTTTGACAGGATGATCATATTGCTGATATCTGTGTAACATTCTGTTCATCTCATCATGCTGATCACTGCAATATATTCAATTATTCCGTTCGATGTCCGGTAAGCGACGAAACAGGCAAAACGATTTGCTGTACCGATTCCGTATTTTGAGCCTTTTGGTTTTCATTTGTCCTTTCATCTACCCACCGGTGTAACCAATAGCCATTAGTTGTTAAATAATTTCAAAATTCAATGCATGCAGTTTCTATTCCTGCCGTTCAAATTTAATTTGCTTTTCTCTTTAATGTTCAATTCTGTTCATTCATTCTCTTCTATTCCATGCATTTTATTTATTTATTTTCTGTCCTTTCCATTCTACTCGTTTGGGAAAATGGATTATGAAATCTTTATATATTTATTTGAATAGAACTGCTCAAGTCACCTTCATTTTTCGAACCTCCACCAACACGTCCTCATGCTTGCCCATTTCCTTCTCCGAGCAACCGTCCCCTCTTCGCCCCACCAACCTCCGCCCCAAGCAGCCTACATGACTCCCTCTGCCTTTTGCTGCCACCATACCTTGTTTTTCCACCACCTTGGCCCTCCATGCACACACACCTCCTCCCTCCAACTTTCCTTCTCTACCAACCATAAGGCCCACCAGCAACCCCTTTGACTCGCCACATCACTTCCCTCTACCCAAAACTGATCTAGCCTCACCACAACTCCAGCTCCCTTCCTTTGTGCACTTATCAACTGGCCACACACCAAAAACCCCACAACCTTGCACTCGTCCACTCAGCTCTCCTCCGCACCACCTTCCATCGACCCCAAGAACAGCCCTAAACCATCGACCTCAATCATAGCGAGCCTCCTATATCATTGCTCCCTGCCACGTTAGCCACTGATTGGCCGAACCTCCCACCTTTTCACTGCTGCAACCACCTCCAATCACTCTAGTAGCCGCACCTAACCGAGTCCACTCTACCTGATCCACTTCTTCCCGTTCGGGCAACCAACACATAAGTTATGGGTTACTGATATGTGCAAATATATATATGATAGTTATATATATTGATTGAAATATATATATATATATATATATATATATATATATATATATATATTTCGGTCAATATGTATATATATAAGTTGCATGTATATGTTTGGGTTGGCAGAAAGTTTATTTGTTCATTTAGTCCTTCTTTGTTTTGTTTTGTCCTTTTAATTCTAACTTCTTTGTTTCTCTAGTTGAAATACACACACATACACACACACACGCATCTACAGTTATATATGTGCTATGTGTTGCATATATTTGTTGCATGTATTTGCTGGAAAAAATGTGGGATATATATGTATATATCTGTTGGCAGATATGTTATAGATTTTTTCCTTCAAATATTTATATAAAAAATGTGTGTGTGTATATATATCACACATACATACATAGATACACACACACACACATATATATATATATATTTCTATTAAAATACAGTTCCTTAAATCTACTTTTGTGCTTGTCGCAGATATTTGACTTGTCATGTCCCGTGTCGTGCCCATGTCCATGTGCGTATCCATATCAGTTTCTTCTCATTTCGTGCTTTCTAGCTTTGAAAGGTGAGAAATCACTAACGATTAACATTATTAGATTTAGTAAATTAAATTCATATGAAATGACGATTGAAATATGTTGTTAAATTTGATACACCATTATATAAAATTGTTCACCTATGACATATGACACTGTAACATGTTATGTATATTATATTTAAATTTGAAAGTGATGATATATGCCTGTTGTTGATATGTCATATTATTATCATATTTATTCTCACTCTACAAGTTTCATTTAGTTTAGAATTCTCTATGGGTTGAAATGATACATACCCGAATGATCTTATAGATTAAGGGAAAATTGTTATGGGTTGAAATAACAAATCTAAGCGATTTTCATTGATTTTTAAATTTTAGGATTGTGGGTTGAAATGATATATACCCGTAAATATTAAATTTAAATTATGGATTGAAAAGATAAATATCTGTATCACTTGACCATAGGATAGAAAACTATATACGAACATAGTTGATCTGTTTTGAAATGATTTCCAAAGTTTGAAAGGAAATATATGGGTTTTATTAAATATTGTTTTTTTATATAATATGAAGATTTTAACTTTAATATATATGTAAAAGTTAGATTTTAAAATTATATGTTGTGGAGATTTTAAATTTATAAATTGTTTTCAAAAATATAAATTTTAAGATTTTTCATATAATTTAATCATTTTATGTATATAAATATGGTTTAAAATAGATTTAATAATAATAAGATTTAATATAATAATACTTAATATAAATAAATTTAATAAGTAATAGATTTAACTAATATATATATATATATATATATGTATATGCTCTAATATTCATTTGCAAATTACATTAATATTTTAAAATATTTTGGTATTGACTTTAAAAAAATTAATATATAGGTTGGGAAGATAAATTAAGTTAATTTTTAATTTGATTTGTTTAGGACTTTAATATAATTAAGAATTGATTAGAAACTTAATTTTAGATTTTGAAAGAGATGATTTTACAACTTGACTTAATTAATGGTGATTAAAAGAATACCATCAAATTTAAATAAAATTGAATATTAAATTTTGTTTAAGTTGTAACTGGAAATGTGATGTCCCGGAAATTTAAGCAATATTTATTTAATAATTTCATTAATAATTATTTTAAAATGTCAGATATTGATATAATAATTTCATTCAAACAGAAATTATCTTTTGAAGATTAATTATTATTTAATTTGATAAATGATATTTATAATGATGATAATAATAATAACTTTTGGGAATTTTATTCTTTTCAAATGTTAAAAATATTTAACTAATAAAATTATCTTTCTAAGTTGATTTAAAGATATTTATTTATAATGTATATATGTGTATACATTGTAAATAGGAATTTTGATTTTTAATTTAAATTTTTATAAAGAATATTTTCCAATTTATTTTATATATATAAGATGTATAATTTATGAATTGACTAAATTGATTTAAAATCAGTATTGAAAACCTTTCAAAAGTTTGTTTTAAAAGTCTATCTTATATTTTCATAGAAATATAAGCAAATATTTATTTTGTTTATGAATATATAATAGTTTGTTTAAAAATAAAATAGTTTAAAATTGTATTTTATAATAAGAGTTTATTTTGTTTTATTTTAAGAATTGTTTTTCTTTTGAAATAAGATTTAGTTTATTATATTAAAGTATAATATTTTGATTTAAAAACTTTTTAATAAAATTGAATTTAACATTTCTTTTCTTTTTAAAATTTTCTCTTTGAAAAGTTTAGCTTTAAAATGTATTATTTTGAAGACATTCAAATAAACATTTAAATTGTGTAATTTTATAAAGAAGGTTTGTATATAAGCATGTAAAAACTAAATGTAATTAAACATTTGAAACATGATTAACTAAGTAAGAAATGAACTTAAAAACCTTTATAAAATTTAGAAATTTCTTTTATTTATTAAAATGAATATGTGTCAAACACTTAACACATAACAAAGACACTTGTAAATCTTTTGTTTTACTTAAGCAACAAGTGGCATGTTATTTATTTTTGAAATTTATTTTTGTAAATAAGAGAAACTTAGCAAATTCATTTTTGTTAAAAAAAAACATTATCTTCAAAGGAAACTAAAATCAGATTTTAGAAAGGAAACTCAAACCCAAAACACAAATCCATCTTAAATCTGCAAAATCAAATAGGCAAAACCCAAATCTGCATATCTGAAAGTAAAATTACAACATCAATTTGGGTTCAACTCCAACTTTAAGCAACAGAATTTGGGGTCAGCTGCAAATTTAAATCAACTACAGCAAGATCAACTTCAGAAATCAAATCTAGAAGTAAACTCAGCATGCAGTTTTTAATAACCTACAAATCAACAAGAGAGTCAACTTCAACAGAAATCAAAAGGGAAACAAACTCACCAGATTCAACTAGAAAATTGCAGTTCCAGGAAACAGAATTTGCAACAGAGTTTGTTCTCTGCATTCTTCTATAAGTGAGTAAATTTTGTTTTTAAAAACAGTTCTTGCCTTTTAAAATCAATGCTAAAGTAAATTTCCAGAACTTAAGCTTCAAATGCAAACTGTTTTTTTTTAAATCAAAACCTGCTATGAATTAACTGCTCTGTTTCCATTTTTTTTAGTGAGTGAACTTCCATGTTTAAAAACAGTTTTTCTTATAAAAATCAGAGCTAAGCATACTTATAGAACTCAAGTTTCAAACAAATTGTTATATATAAAAAAAAATCAATCAAACTGCTGTTGATAAAAAAGGAAAAATTCTCTGTCTTCTTTTAAGTAAGTATCCTCACATATGCAAAAGCTTGAGTTATCTGTTGTATGCTTATTGATATAAATAATCATGTTTGTATGACTGTATTGTGATTCTGTGTATATATATATATATAAATATATATGTGTTTCAGGATTTTATATATTTGTTCTTGGCTTTGAACTAAGTTTTTAATAAGAAATCCATTATCAACTAGTTTGATCTCAGTTTGGATTTTGTTATGTAAATAGAAAATGTTTATTTAGTATGAATATAAGTTTATAAATTATAAATATGTTAAATTAAAAACTGTTGTCTTTGAAAACTATAAGAACAGTTAATATTGAAAGTAAGCAAAAATTTAAACTTCCTAAAATATTAAATCAGAGTTATAATATGAATGCACATATGAAATCATGTTTTCTAAAACAAAAATACCATTTTTAAAATAACCATAGAGGGGGCAAATTCTGGGTTGAACAAAATTGGGTTAATGTCAATTTTTGGGTGATCATGTGGACTGTGACGTTCGGGGTTGCTTGTAGTGATGGAGGAGTGATCAGAGGGGTGAGGAAAATAATGGGAGGTGGTGCAGTTGATCGTGGTGGCAACGGCGGCGCTTTCTTTTATGTTAACCTAGTTTGGGGGTGGTCGGTTATTTGTTGCTTTTTGATTGGTATGGAGCATTGAGTGATATAGAACTTTGGGAATTGGGGAAGGAGACATAGGCGAAGGGATGGTCGGTGTCGTATGTGATATGATGGTCGGAGATGGGATTACTGGCCGTTGACAGGTTGGGAATGTATCCTGGGTTGTGTTTCCAGTTTTGCATTTTTTCTTGGATATTAATTCCAAGTTGAAGAGGGGTTTCTGATGGCCGTAAGCTTGTTGGTGGATTGTCAGTGACTTGGTGGAGTTGGTCAGGGTGGTTGAAGGCCGTCGAAGTGCCGGTGCTTATGCATCGTGCACAAATTTTCTGGTGAACTTTTGCTTGGTTGTGCAGGCAAAATGACTCGGGTACTACTCGGGTGAAGTAGGTTGTTGACTCGAGGATTGGGCTTTGAGAACTCGAAGTAGATTTTTGAGGGCTCGGGGTAGTTGTTTGGTTCAGGTTGTAAGAAACCTGAAATATGCAGTGTTTAAATGTTAAGTTGGAATTCAAAATTTTGAGTAGAATTTCAATTTGGGTTTTCAATAATGCAAAGTTTAAAATGTTAATTCAGATGAACCTTTAAATTCAAAGTTTTAAATTGAAATTTTAAATTTTTAAGCACGATTTAAATTAAGTTTAAAATCAGGTTTAAATTACAATTTTCAGGTTACTTGAATCCAGTATAAATTTATACAGTTTTGTAAATTTTTAAAATATTGATCAAATTCAATGTTTAAAATAAATTTTAAAGATGAATTTGATTTATGATAAATGTTTAAACTTGTAGATTTCTTTCTGTAATATTTGAAAAAGTTATGGAATGTTTAACTTGAAATTTGAGAAGTTTTAAATAATGAGTTTATTTTAAAATTTTGATTCTTTAAATAAATTTAAGTAAATTTGAATTTAAAATTTTGCTTACATAAGTAATGAATGTTTTCACTTTCATTTTAAAAAGTTATAATTTATTTAAATTCGAATAATGTTTAAATAGTTAAACATTTTGAAATCTTAAAGTTTAAAATGGAATTTGAATTTAATTTAGAGTTGTATTATTTAAAATACATTTTGAATGTTAATGAAATCATTAATAATTGAATAAATTATCTTAGGATAATTAAGAAAATAAAAGAACTTAATTAAGAATTTACTTATTCGATTTTAAATAATGTTTTAGAATTTACTTAATTAGAAATGATTAATTAAAGATAATTTTCTTAAGGAAATAATTTAAGGAAATATTATTAATTAATAATGATAATTATATAAGGATAATTAAGTAATTAATTAATATGATTAAAATTTTGATAATTGATTGGATTAATTAATTTAAGGTAATTAGTTTTAAATTGTTAAGTCTAATTACTTGATAAAAGTAATTAAAGAATTAATTATTTATTGTAATTAATTTTGATATTGTGATTTGTTTAAGTTAATTAATTTAGTTTAATTAATTTAAGTAAATAATTTATGGTTTAATAAGTGTAATTACTTAAGGTAATTAATGGAGTAGGATTACTTAGAGAAGTAATAAGTGGTAATTAATGGAATGTAATTAATAAAGATGATTTTAAATTAAATAATTATGGTAATTAATTTTGAAATTAATCAAGGGATTAGTTAATGGAGATAATTAATTATGGAGATAATTAATTTGTTAATGTGTAATTAAGAGCAGTTAGTTACTGGTTTAATATTAATCATAGGTGATTAATAATTGTATTTTAATTTTAGATTAATTACTAAATGTAATTAAATTTAAATAAAGTTATTAATTTAAATTAGAAATCATTAATTAATATAATTAATGATGTAATTAAGGATTGTTTAATTAAGTAATAATTGGTTATTAAGTGATTAATTAATTAATTAAGGATAAATATAATTAATCAATAAATGAAGTGATTAATTGTTAATTACTTATGATTAAGGTTAATTAATTTATGAAATTTATTAAAGATTAATTACTTATTGTATTTAGAGGAGGATTAATCAAAGAAGTTTAATCAAGTTGAATGCTTAGTGGATGATTATTAACTGGGTTAATTAATTAATGGATGTTAAGCAGGAATTAAATGTGGTAATTAATTTAAAACATTTTAAATTAATTAAAGATAGAAGTAATTAATTTAATTCTTTTTAAATTAATTATAATTGATGGTTAATGAATCATTGCTTATGGATATTATTGATTGAATGGTTGTGATCTCAGTAATGAGATGAATCGTATCTGTATGATATGAATGCTTGGTTTAAGTATGATGGTTTGTGATGGATTATTTGGTTGCGATGATTATCTGTTTGTGATGATACAGATTGTCTGTTTATGATATGAATGTGATTATCTATTGTGATATGTAACTTGTCTATCTGTGTGAAATGGATAATAATGAAATGAGTTAATTGTTTAAAACCCTTAAGTACAACTTGGACATTAAAATGGCGTTTGGATTTCGATGAGACCAGGATCGGATTTCCATATTTGGATATCCGAAAACCACATCGATTCCAATTAAACGTTAGGTCGTTAATCCAAGTGGAGCAAGTGAAGACTCGAGGTGTAAGGGCTATACGTCAGTATAACTCCGTGGGTGATTCCGTAATGAGTTTGACGGAATAGTAGTTATAGGTTCGAGATGGTGATTTAGAATACAAGGGCTATGGTCGTTGACTCTGAGGGTGATTCCAAAATGAGTGCAACGAGATAGTGCCTTTTGTTTCGTTCGAACCCGAAACGAACTTGTATGGATTGAATGCTTTCAGAACATCGTCAGGTGGACGATGAGCATTCTAAGATTGATATGTCCTATTAAGGTAATCGTAGCCTCGAGCCTCATCAACCGGAAATGGCTAAAATAGGGGAGGTGCAGCAAGGCTTCGTGGGTAGCCCCCACTGGAGAGCGAGATTTACCCCTGTCTAGATGTCCCTTTTTATTTCTGCTGTGTGGGGCGATTGCTAGCTAGAATCGCCGGGGTGGTCTTGTTCGGAATTGTTCAGTAAGGAATGGTTCCGGCTTTGTGTTGCAGGGGAGCGGGCGTACTCCTCGGTACGGTGATCTAGGCCACGTACTGTGTGACGCCCCACCTCTATACCCACGCTAGCCAAGAACACTCCGGAGAAGTGCTGTCAACTAGCACGGAGAATAAGGCTGTTGAGGAGCGACCATCCATGTAATTGCTTATCACACGGTGGCTATAAATAATCTTCGGAAACAAACATAGAAATAATCATATCACAAATCATTCACAGATATCCATATCACAAAGGCGGAAGAAGATATGAATATATAACTAACACATGAAAGTGTACATCAGAGTAGTGGTCAATAAGATCCACGATAATACAAAAGAATAGCAACACGTGCTATACAAAAGAATACAACTATGAGTCTATATCTCAAGTGTATACAACAAAAACTGCTAATCTAAACAGTTAGCCAAAAGTCAGAGTGATGAATCCCTGGGAAGAAGTCAAGCAGAAGCACCTGTAACATCTCGGTCTGATCCGAGTATTATTTAAGAAAATAATAAACGGATCAGTCTAGCTATAAATATCAGATGACATGATATAACATAAAAGATATGGCATAAACATAAACATCCATAACGTCATACCACTATAAGTATGTAAATAATGATCAACAGAAGATCAATCAATAAGAGATAATCAATATCACAAGAATCTTCTCGAAGATTCGAAGGGGGCATCATACCCTAAACTTGTACTCATAACAAGTCAATGACATAAATTCCAGAAATCAACACGAGAAATCCAGAAATCATAAAAAGGGAAAGAGGCCTATCACATGACGGTCCGAAGACCATGGGGAGCTACCCCGCATGTGTGAATGGAATCACACAGATTGAGGTCAAGACTAACCAAAAAGCAGAAAGGTATGTGTGAATGGAATCACACAAGTGGTGTCTAGTCTAACCTTGCAATGAAAGAGACATCGCGCAATTGCTAGTCTAATTCATAAAGCGATCATCAAGATCAACGAGAAGTGTCAATTACACTAAGCTAGTAAATATAGAAGTTTAGCTTCATGTCCCATAACCACTTGCTTAACTTAAATATTTACGAACAAACTGTAAATCTTCACTAATAAAATTGTCACAAGAGGTTCAATCGAACAAGTCCAAGAATTAACCGACGAAGTGAACGCAAGCGTTTCATACCACTTGTTTTACTAAGTCGTTTAATTAGATTTCTCATCCGGGTGAGGTAAAGGCTTGTATATACTAATAGATTGGAAAACGGTTTAAGAAAAGAGCTTTGTTATTAAAAATAGAGTTGAAATTGTTTGTTAAAAGAGTTTTGATATTTACTACTAGTATTGAAACCTTTATATTATAAAGTGACAAAACACAGAAGCAATTGTAGAAACAATCAGTCACAAAAATCGCATACGGAGATGTGAATAAAATCCAAGGAAATCAGCTCAATGTTTTTCAGATAAGATCCCCTACGGAGGGGGGGTCCAGGGGGGGTGGCAACCCCCCAAGGTGGGGGTGCGGGGGCAACGACCTAAGTGAAGACAAGCGGCCTACGACCTAAAGCAAAGTGAGGTCTAACGACCTAAGGGTTCACGCGGCCTAACACAATGGCCGAGCGACCTAACTGGAGTTAAGGGAGGCAAGCGACTTAAGGTCCAACGACCTACGACTCAAGCAAGCCGAGCGACCTAGTGTGGAGGGGTCGAGCGACTTAAGGAATGCGAACGACCTAAGGTCTAACGACCTACGACTTAACAGAGTCGAGCGACCTAAGGTCTAACGACCTACGACTTAACAGAGTCGAGCGACCTAAGGTCTAACGACCTACGACTTAACAGAGTCGAGCGACCTAAGGTAAATGGTCCAATGACCTAACTCGAACGACTTATCTGGAGCTTAGGTCGGAGACGACCTACGAGATAAACCAGGCCGACCTAGTGGACGAGCGACCTAAGGTAAATGGTCCAACGACCTAACTCGAACGACTTATCAGGAGCTTAGGCGGAGATGACCTACGAGATAAACCAGGGCGAGCGACTTAACGTTTTCCTAGAGATTATAGGTCGGAAACGACCTAAGACTTAAAGCTTAACTCGTGAGCGACCTACGGCTTAAGGCCTAACTCGTGAGCGACCTACGACTTAAGGCTTAACTCGTGAGCGACCTAATTCCGAAGTGCCAATTCTTCCAGAACGACCTAAAGTTAACTCGTGAACGACTCACGACCCATGGACGAACGACTTAACTCCGAACGACCTAAAAATGGCCAGAACGACCTAAGTGCAGAAAATTCACCAAAACGCTAAAAATTGGAGTTTTTCGCCAATCCAATCCAAACCAAATGCTAACATGCATGCAAAAATGATAGGGAATCATTCCCAACAGTCCAATATAGTTATAGGCTAGAATTGTGAGATAAAAATCTCACCTTTGCACTAAAATTTATGAAGATGAAGCTTGAAAGCAAGGAGAAGCAATCCAAAGCTTGAATCCAATATCTTCTACTTGAATTTGGAGTTGAATGATGGAGTTGCAATTGAATTTGAGCTTGGAGTTTTAATTTCCCATTCTCTTCACCATTAATGCTAAAGCTTGAGTTAGTTAGGAAATTTATGAAGAGTGAGGAGAAGAGGGTTGGAACTTGGGCTTAATAGGCTAAACTAACCCAAAGTCCAAAGCGGGAAAAGTTAGTGAAATTTCACTAACTCCAAACCTATCGATGTTTATACTTAAAAAGTTGTAAACGACATTTCGAACTCAATGGAAGTGGTCTCGAGTCCTAATTTGACCGTTTGCAAAAAAGTAGTTTTTTCGGACCAAAATCCGATTAACGATTTAATATTTAAATAAAAATATTTAAATGTAAACTCGATAAATATGCGGGTTGTTACATACTG
This sequence comes from Allium cepa, assembly GCA_030765085.1. Taxonomy (NCBI): domain Eukaryota; kingdom Viridiplantae; phylum Streptophyta; class Magnoliopsida; order Asparagales; family Amaryllidaceae; genus Allium; species Allium cepa. Next base: position 454,260,794 of record CM060932.1, read on the forward strand.
TGACGGGCGGTACCCCAGTAGCCCTGCCATTGATGGAATCCAAAATCCAATAAGTGCCTGTACGGTTTTGATTGTGCCCAACTATGTTGAAACGTGAGATGTAAGCATTCCAGCAATTTCTGTATTTTATTTTGAAAACCTATAATATCACTGAATTTCCTATCAAATGTTTTGGTTAGCGTAAGGTAAAAACTTTTCCATGTTTATGTGTGGGAAGTCTTACGTGATACCTTTTGTTTCAAAGGATTTTCTAAAAGTTAAGCAATTTTAACCCCGTTTACTCACACCAGACCCCTGTCTGACCCGATTTTTTATTTTCTGTTTTATTAAACTCTTGGGTACTCATATTACGTATGAGTAGTCAAGTGTTTTAGGATTGCTTTGACGAGTTATGAAGGAGATAATGGAGCAGGAGGCTTCAGCGTGTAGATATATATGGTGGTTCCGCTGTGTTTAAATTGTATCTGTTTTCTCTGAGATACTTGAATTGTAATTGCTAGACATGAGTTTATAACTGTCTAGTTTGTGTTGTATTAGTAAGTAAAACTCTGATGTATATGATACTATGTAAAGTTTTATGTGATATAATATAATTTATTCGTTCCGCTGTGAGATTCTGATGTTGTCTGTTTCTTTCTTTTCTTTCTTTTCTCTTTTCTATCCCTTTCTTTCTTCTTAATGATGCGTCTTTCTTTGGAATGAAAGGCGGTCGTTACATTGTGGTATCAGAGCACTAGGTTGAGCGAATACCTAGACTCTGGAGTGGTGTCCTTCTTGAGAGAGCGTATTTGTAATTTTGAATATATACATATATATATATTTCTACCTATTAGATTGGGTTGCCCGTTCAGGTATTCCAATATAAGTTCTAGAGGTAGATAGGGTAGTGGTGTGTATAACACAACTACCAGTGGTTGGAGTTCTAGTGTTTGAGGTTGGTAGTAAATCTGCTAGGGTAGTTTTGGGCATCTTGAGTAGTTCTGCAGTTTGGTGTGAAGGATTTTATTGATCTCTGAAGGAAATCTTTCCAAGATTCGGAGTTTATCTTTGGATTTTAAGTTTGGTTACACTCGTGTGAGTGGATTTTCTTGAGTTTGGATCAGTTGGGAGTTCTGAAGCCAGCATTGGTATCTTGGAAACTTCAGGAAGGAGTTCTGTCTATATTTGAGATGAGACTCAGTTTGGCAGAGAGTTTTGTGCTTGATTTGAAGTCGAGTTTCCTGAGAGATATATTTCTATCTGGAAGGCTATATTGTGGAAAAGGCTGGTGTAGCTTTGGGATTCGATGAGCTTTTAGATAAGATATCATTGGCAGCAGTAGCGGCAGAGAGTGGCTTGTTTCTTCGTTGGTTCAGAAGTCTCTGTGATTCTTATGTCAGTAGGCCGGGAAGATGTTGAAACTTGTTCATTTCTTCTAGAAGCTCAGTGGGGTGTGATGTTTGTGGTTGGAGGTTGACCACTAGTTCATCTTTTGGATAAAAGGCTTCAGCTGTTCTGATTGTTGAAGAGAGAACGTTTTCTTGGGATCTGAACTAAGGAGAATCGCAAAAGTGACTTGTGATGGTTCGGAAATTCTCTGAGAAATCTTTGTTTGGATTGAAGCATCTCTAGAGGATGTTTGAGTTATCAAAGTGGTTTGGTATTTTCCAAATATCTTCGAAGTAATTAAGATTTGCATCTGCATCAAGAGTTTGAGTTCTGTTTCGACTTGGTTCTTGGAGTTTTACCGATGGTTCAGCATAGTAGAGGGCTCTTTGAGAAAGAGATCTATTTAAGTTGGCAGGATTGATCAGATCTAGTTTCCTGGTTGAATTTTTGCTGTGGTATTTGTGACCGAATCGGACTGGTCACTGAAATTTTATGGAATTTGATGAACAATGTCTCCGAGATAAGTTGATCAAGTCTATACTTGTGTTCATCAATAATATTTTCAAATCAGAGTTGTGCAGTGGAAGCATGGTGGTAACTATTCCAGAATTGAAGCAATGCTTGATTCTTTGGAAATTTGAGTTTTGTCTTTGATCAGAAGATTTCTACAGGAAATATATTTTGGAGTCTTCTGATGTTGTGTGGTAGAGTTTGTGTGGTGGATTTTGATGGATCTTGAGAGAACCATTTTGTTGAGTAGGATCTGGAGATCGATTATTTCTTTGTCTAGATTTGTTCTGTGTAGCATCTGCGAAGATTGGATTGATCTAGAAGGTTGGAGGCAGCCCAGGATCGTTAGGAGAGATTTGTGGATAAGAGTATTGGATCTTTCTGTATTCTCTTAAGGATTAAGTGTTTGGTCTACATGATTGAATTGCCAGTTTGGATGGCTGGAATTTGTTATGTATTTCACGTATCTCTGAGGGAGTACGTGTATGGTTTATCACTGGTCTTAGAATCAGTAGTTCAGAGAGATTTGGAAGTTGATCAGGACTTGTTTGTGGTCCTGTATCCTGTTTAGATTTGTAGATATAGATATATAAGAGCTCTAGATCTGTGTGGTGTAGTTAGTTTATATTCTGTAGAGCGAGTGTTCCTGTGTTTGTACCTGGGAAACTCTAGCGAATCCTATCTAGAATTTTGTCTGGATAGTTAGGATTGTTTGTTTGAATTGGTTGCTAGTATTTGATAGATAGCATATGTTTTCTATTTTTAATTTAAATCTGTATGGGATTATTAAATTACCTTTGCTTTTAAATTTCGGGGATGAAATTCTTTTAAGGGGGGAGGAATGTGATGTCCCGGAAATTTAAGCAATATTTATTTAATAATTTCATTAATAATTATTTTAAAATGTCAAATATTGATATAATAATTTCATTCAAACAGAAATTATCTTCTGAAGATTAATTATTATTTAATTTGATAAATGATATTTATAATGATGATAATAATAATAACTTTTGGGAATTTTATTCTTTTCAAATGTTAAAAATATTTAAGTAATAAAATTATCTTTCTAAGTTGATTTAAAGATATTTATTTATAATGTATATATGTGTATACATTGTAAATAGGAATTTTGATTTTTAATTTAAATTTTATAAAGAATATTTTCCAATTTATTTTATATATATAAGATGTATAATTTATGAATTGACTAAATTGATTTAAAATCAGTATTGAAAACCTTTCAAAAGTTTGTTTTAAAAGTCTATCTTATATTTTCATAGAAATATAAGTAAATATTTATTTTGTTTATGAATATATAATAGTTTGTTTAAAAAATAAAATAGTTTAAAATTGTATTTTATAATAAGAGTTTATTTTGTTTTATTTTAAGAATTGTTTTTCTTTTGAAATAAGATTTAGTTTATTATATTAAAGTATAATATTTTGATTTAAAAACTTTTTAATAAAATTGAATTTAACATTTCTTTTCTTTTTAAAATTTGCTCTTTGAAAAGTTTAGCTTTAAAAAGTATTATTTTGAAGACATTCAAATAGACATTTAAATTGTGTAATTTTATAAAGAAGGTTTGTATATAAGCATGTGAAAACTAAATGTAATTAAACATTTGAAACATGATTAACTAAGTAAGAAATGAACTTAAAAACCTTTATAAAATTTAGAAATTTCTTTTATTTTTTAAAATATGTGTCAAACACTTAACACATAACAAAGACACTTGTAAATCTTTTGTTTTACTTAAGCAACAAGTGGCATGTTATTTATTTTTGAAATTTATTTTTGTAAATAAGAGAAACTTAGCAAATTCATTTTTGTTAAAAAAAACATTATCTTCAAAGGAAACTAAAATAAAATTTTAGAAAGGAAACTCAAACCCAAAACACAAATCCATCTTAAATCTGCAAAATCAAATAGGAAAAACCCAAATCTGCATATCTGAAAGTAAAATTACAACATCAATTTGGGTTCAACTCCAACTTTAAGCAAAGGAATTTGGGGTCAGCTGCAAATTTAAATCAACTACAGCAAGATCAACTTCATAAAAGAAATCTAGAAGTAAACTCAGCATGCAGTTTTTAATAACCTACAAATCAACAAGAGAGTCAACTTCAACAGAAATCAAAAGGGAAGCAAACTCACCAGATTCAACTAGAAAATTGCAGTTCCAGGAAACAGAATTTGCAACAGAGTTTGTTCTCTGCATTCTTCTATAAGTGAGTAAATTTTTGTTTTTAAAAACAGTTCTTGCCTTTTAAAATCAATGCTAAAGTAAATTTCCAGAACTTAAGCTTCAAATGCAAACTGTTTTTTAAAAAAAAATTCAAAACCTCCTATGAATTAACTGCTCTGTTTCCATTTTTTTAGCGAGTGAACTTCTATGTTTAAAAATAGTTTTTCTTATAAAAATCAGAGCTAAACATACTTATAGAACTCAAGTTTCAAACAAACTGTTATATAAAAAAAATCAATCAAACTGCTGTTGATAAAAAAGGAAAAATGCTCTGTCTTCTTTTAAATAAGTATCCTCACATATGCAAAAGCTTGAGTTATCTGTTGTATGCTTATTGATATAAATAATTATGTTTGTATGACTGTATTGTGATTCTGTGTATATATATATATATATATGTGTTTCAGGATTTTATATATCTGTTCTTGGCTTTGAACTAAGTTTTTAATAAGAAATCCATTATCAACTAGTTTGATCTTAGTTTGGATTTTGTTATGTAAATAGAAAATGTTTATTTAGTATGAATATAAGTTTATAAATTATAATTATGTTAAATTAAAAACTGTTGTCTTTGAAAACTGTAAGAACAGTTAATATTGAAAGTAAGCAAAAATTTAAACTTCCTAAAATATTAAATCAGATTTATAATATGAATGCACATATGAAATCATGTTTTCTAAAACAAAAATCCCATTTTTAAAATAACAATAGAGGGGGCAAATTCTGGGTTGAACAAAATTGGGTTAATGTTAATTTTTGGGTGATCATGTGGACTGTGATGTTCGGGGTTGCTTGTAGTGATGGAGGAGTGATCAGAGGGGCGAGGAAAATAATGGGAGGCAGTGCAGTTGATCGTGGTGGCAACGGTGGCGCTTTCTTTTGTGTTAACCTAGTTTGGGGGTGGTCGGTTATTTGTTGCTTTTTGATTGCTACGGAGCATCGAGTGATATAGAACTTTGGGAATTGGGAAAGGAGACATAGGCGAAGGGATGGTCGGTGTCATTGGTGATATGATGGTCGGAGATGGGATTGCTGGCCGTTGACAGGTTGGGAATGTCGCCTGGGTTGTGTTTCCAGTTTTGCATTTTTTCTTGGATTTTAATTCCAAGTTGAAGAGGGGTTTCTGATGGCCGTAAGCTTGTTGGTGGATTGTCAGTGACTTGGTGGAGTTGATCAGGGTGGTTGAAGGTCGCCAAAGTGCCGGTGCATATGCATCGTGCACAAATTTTCGGGTGAACTTTTGCTTGGTTGTGCAGGCAAAATGACTCGGGTACTACTCGGGTGAAGTAGGTTGTTGACTCGGGGATTGGGCTTTGAGAACTCGAAGTAGATTTTAAAGGGCTCGGGGTAGTTGTTTGGTTCAGGTTGTAAGAAACCCGAAATATGCAGTTTTTAAATGTTAAGTTGGAATTCAAAATTTTGAGTAGAATTTCAATTTGGGTTTTCAATAATGCAAAGTTTAAAATGTTAATTCAGATGAACCTTTAAATTCAAAGTTTTGAATTGAAATTTTAAATTTTTAAGCAAGATTTAAATTAAGTTTTAAAATCAGGTTTAGATTACAGTTTTCAGGTTACTTGAATCCAGTATAAATATATACAGTTTTGTAAATTTTTAAAATATTGATCAAATTCAATGTTTAAAATAAATTTTAAAGATGAATTTGATTTATGATAAATGTTTAAACTTGTAGATTTCTTTCTGTAATATTTGAAAAAGTTATGAAATGTTTAACTTGAAATTTGAGAAGTTTTAAATAATGAGTTTATTTTAAAATTTTGATTCTTTAAATAAATTTAAGTAAATTTGAATTTAAAACTTGCTTATATAAGTAATGAATATTTTCACTTTCATTTTAAAAAGTTATAATTTATTTAAATTTGAATAATGTTTAAATAGTTAAACATTTTGAAATCTTAAAGTTTAAAATGGAATTTGAATTTAATTTAGAGTTGTATTATTTAAAATACATTTTGAATGTTAATGAAATCATTAATAATTGAATAAATTATCTTAGGATAATTAAGAAAATAAAAGAACTTAATTAAGAATTTACTTATTTGATTTTAAATAATGATTTAGAATTTACTTAATTAGAAATGATTAATGATGATTAATTAAAGATAATTTTCTTAAGGAAATAATTTAAGGAAATATTATTAATTAATAATGATAATTATCTAAGGATAATTAAGTATTTAATTAATATGATTAAAATTTTGATAATTAATTAGATTAACTAATTTAAGGTAATTAGTTTTAAATTGTTAAGTCTAATTACTTGATAAAAGTAATTAAAGAATTAATTATTTATTGTAGTTAATTTTGATATTGTGATTTGTTTAAGTTAATTAATTTAGTTTAATTAATTTAAGTAAATCATTTGATGGTTTAATAAGTGTAATTACTTAAGGTAATTAATGAGTTGGATTACTTAGAGAAGTAATAAGTGATAATTACTGGAATGTAATTAATAAAGATGATTTTAAATTAAAAAATTATGGTAATTACTTTTGAAATTAATCAAGGGATTAATTAATTGAGAAAATTAATTTGTTAATGTGTAATTAAGGGCAGTTAACTACTGGTTTAATATTAATCAAAGGTGATTAATAATTGTATTTTAATTTTAGATTAATTACTAAATGTAATTAAATTTAAATAAATTTATTAATTTAAATTAGAAATCATTAATTAATATAATTAATGGTGTAATTAAGGATTGTTTAATTAAGTAATAATTGGTTATTAAGTGATTAATTAATTAATTAAGGATAAATATAATTAATTATAATTAATCAATAAATGAAGTAATTAATTGTTAATTACTTATGATTAAGGTTAATTAATTTATGAAATTTATTAAAGACTGATTACTTATTGTGATTAGAGGAGGATTAATCAAAGAAGTTTAACCAAGTTGAATACTTAGTGGATGATTATTAACTGGGTTAATTAATTAATGGATGTTAAGCAGGAATTAAATGTGGTAATTAATTTAATTCATTTTAAATTAATTAGAGATAGAAGTAATTAATTTAATTGTTTTTAAATTAATTATAATTGATGGTTAATGAATCATTGCTTATGGATATTATTGATTGAATGGTTGTGATCTCAGTAATGAGATGAGTCGTATCTGTATGATATGAATGCTTGGTTTAAGTATGATGGTTTGTGATGGATTATTTGGTTGCGATGATTATCTGTTTGTGATGATACAGATTGTCTGTTTATGATATGAATGTGATTATCTATTGCGATATGTAACTTGTCTATCTGTGTGAAATGGATAATAATGAAATGAGTTAATTGTTTAAAACCCTTAAGTACAACTTGGACATTAAAATGGCGTTTGGATTTCGATGAGACCGGGATCGGATTTCCATATTTGGATATCCGAAAACCACATTGATTCCAATTAAACGATAGGTCGTTAATCCAAGTGGAGCAAGTGAAGACTCGAGGTGTAAGGGCTATACGTCAGTATAACTCTGTGGGTGATTCCGTAATGAGTTTGACGGAATAGTACTTATAGGTTCGAAATGGTGATTTAGAATACAAGGGCTATGGTCGTTGACTCTGAGGGTGATTCCAAAATGAGTGCAACGAGATAGTGCCTTCGGTTTCGTTCGAACCCGGAACGAACTTGTATGGATTGAATGCTTTCAGAACATCGTCAGGTGGACGATGAGCATTCTAAGATTGATATGTCCTATTAAGGTAATCGTAGCCTCAAGCCTCATCAACCGGGAATGGCTAAAACAGGGGAGGTGCAGCAAGGCTTCGTGGGTATCCCCCACTGGAGAGCGAGATTTACCCCTGTCTAGATGTCCCTTTTTATTTCGGCTGTGTGGGGCGATTGCTAGCTAGAATCTCCGGGGTGGTCTTGTTCGGAACTGTTCAGTAAGGAATGGTTCCAGCTTTGTGTTGCAGGGGAGCGGGAGTACTCCTCGGTACGGTGATCTAGGCCACGTACTATGACGGGCGGTACCCCAGTAGTTCTGCCCTTGATGGAATCCAAAATCCAATAAGTGTCTGTACGGTTTTGATTGTGCCCAACTATGTTGGACCGTGAGATGTAAGCATTCCAGCTATTTCTGTATTTTATTTTGAAAACCCTGGACACTATTATAATATCACTGAATTTCCTATCAAATGTTTTGGTTAGCGTAAGGTAAAAACTTTTCCATGTTTATGTGTGGGAAGTCTTACATGATACCTTTTGTTTCAAAGGATTTTCTAAAAGTTAAGCAATTTTAACCCTGTTTACTCACACCAGACCCCTGTCTGACCCGAGTGTTTATTTTCTGTTTTATTAAACTCTTGGGTACTCATATTACGTATGAGTAGTCAAGTGTTTTAGGATTGCTTTGACGAGTTATGAAGGAGATAATGGAGCAGGAGGCTTCAGCGTGTAGATATATATGGTGGTTCCGCTGTGTTTAAATTGTATTTGTTTTCTCTGAGATACTTGAATTGTAATTGCTAGACAGGAGTTTATAACTGTCTAGTTTGTGTTGTATTAGTAAGTAAAACTCTGATGTATATGATACCATGTAAAGTTTTATGTGATATAATATAATTTATTCGTTTCGCTGTGAGATTCTGATGTTGTCTGTTTCTTTCTTTTCTTTCTTTTCTCTTTTCTATCCCTTTCTTTCTTCTTAATGATGCGTCTTTCTTTGGAATGAAAGGCGGGTCGTTACAGGAAATTTTATTTAAATGCTTACAAAAGCGACTACGTGAATGTTTTATAATTATATATGTATATAATTGAAGTTAGATATTTGATTCGTTGATTTTATATAAATTTATAATTTGAAATTTAGTTAAATATTTTCAAAATGATTTAGCAAATAATTTCAAATTTAAATAAAATTAAATGTTGAATTTGGGAATATAAATGAAATTATAAATTGAGTTATTGTAAATGTTTGAATATTTAACTTTGAAATTTGTTGAATTGGAAATGGTTTAAGATTTTAGTTCAAATTTGGATTTGAAATCGATAAAAATTAAAGATGATTTTAATGAGAATTTGGATTGAACATCTGACCTTTTTATTTGAAATTGTTGAACTGAAATTAATTTAAATTGAGTTGTGGAACTAAAGTTGATTTGAGTTGGTTGTGAAATTGGAAGAGCAGTTCTAGTTTGAAACTTTTTATATATATTTTTTTAATATAAAAACTATTTTTGGTGCATAAACTATTTTTGGTACATAAACTATTTTAATCTATAACCTATTTTTAAATATATATACTATTTTTAATTTATAACTATCTTAATATATATAAACTATTTTCTATATTTAAAACTGTTTAAGTTGGAACTATTATGATTTAGATTTAATGGATTTAGATGCAAATATTTTGATATGACGGTCAAACTATTTGTGGTTATGATTTTTAAGTAAATATGATTTCGAAAGTGATATGATTTCGAAATTAAATATGATTTCTAAAGTGATATGATTTTTTTAAAATGAACGCGATATTTTGATATAAATTATGAACTATTTGAAATGTAAGTGACCACGGTGTGAAATAAGCGTTTGGTTGTTAAAAAGACCACGAACGGATATAGTCATACTCTTTGCCAATATCGAAAACCACTTTAACAACTATGTACGTGGTGGAGATTCCAGAATTAAGTAGGATGGTTTGGCGACGATTCTGTATGAGGTTTTAACGCAGCTCTGGCTCTCGTGAGTCAGCTTGATGTGGCTAAAACAGGTGCTATACCGGACCAAGTGGGGTCGCTCCCCTATCGGGCACATTTCTTCGATACAATTCTATTACTTTGTGATTTGATTGGGCGCACCTTTGATTTTAGGGGTGTGTCTCGAGTTGGGCGGTAGTAGCCATTATGCGTTACCACTAGTCTAGGAGTGCAAACAATAGAATCCTGCCCTGGCATTGCCTCATGTGCCTTGTCACATGCCTTATCACGCCTTCTACGAGTTTGGTTTGTGTCGTACCTACGGATTTTCTCCTTGATAGCCCACTGGTTTGGTGGAGTTTACAGTACTATATAGACTACGACATTATATAAAATGTGTTAAGGGGGATATGGGTAACGCCTTGACGCTATTTTAATACTTTACTTTACTGATAGATATATTATAGTAGCGTATATTGCTACATAGTAGATAGTTCCACAACATTTGTATTTTAGTTGACATTTTACTTGAGTTTAATTTACTGTTATAAGAATGTTAATCTTGACTCGAGTGTTTTGTGGTTGCTTTATGCTCAGGTTAGACTAAGTGTCACAACATTTGAGACTCACCTTTGGAGCTAGGGAGCTTCGCTTAGAGTTCTATCTTCATCTACTCAGTTTTTTGTTATGTTAGTTTATTTCAATTTTTCATGATCCAGTCTTCTCATTTACTTCTGTATTTGAGATTCATTTTTATTTGAATTTTTGTTGTAGTTTGTTTTAGACTCTGTTGTTTACGTAGTAGCTTTCTGAACTACTATTTATCTATTCCGCTGCTTATTGTTATATTACTCTGTGCCTGTGATTCAATGATTGATTTATTTACTATATAAGCTGAGTTTTGCCAAATATAAATTAACAATATATTGTTTTGACCAATACAAGACTAACATATGTAGATGATTGTCTATTTGAATGGTTCAAAATACCAGGTTGTTATAAATGCCAAGCTATAAACAACGTCAATATGGTTCCAAAGCAATTCGTCCTAAATGAACCTTGTATGGAATAGATATACAACAATTAGAATTCGATATAATTAATTAATTAGCAAATTAATTAGTAGTTAATTTACCTTCTGTTAATCACGCTCAGAAGCTAGCCTCCTCCTCACATGTCTCCCATCGTGCCACTACCTCATGCCAACTCCGACCATCGGTCCCCCGTGTCAGCCTCAGCCGCGACATTCGCTTGATACACGTACGTGCGCATAGAAAATGAAGCGCCTAGAAACCCTAACACACACCACATCCATCTCGCCGCTTCTCTCATGCTAGCATCCTCCGCTTCGTCATAGAATCAAAGCACCTCGGTCACGTTGTCGTTCGCGATCGTTTGTTTTTTTAAAAGTCGATCTGTTTTTTTTATTCGATCAGCTATTGATTCGAAATAAATGGGAGAGGGAGTGATGTACGCATATTGACTGAGTATGTAAATTATTATATTTTAAAATATCTAACGAAATGCCTACAAAAATTTCAAACTCCAAACAATGTCTACCGCCTGGCATTTATAATGTTTTACCCCCACTCTAAAAACAATAGAACTAGTTTCGAGGCCTAATTCGATCATATGCGGAAGATAGCTTTTTCAAAATCGATTAATTTTAATCGAATTCCTTAAATTATTTTCTATGAATTTCAAGCTTGCATGGACAAACGACAAGTTCGATCGCTATGAAACTTGAAATCCAACAATAATTCACTATTACGGATCCGATGAAACTAGTTTCGTCGAAATCCAAGATAGTGGTCAAAATGGCTATTTTTACTTGTTAATTGTAATATAAAAATTTTAATTTTCAATTATTAACTTTTAAATTCAATTTTAGATGTTAACCATCTTCATCAGTTTTCGATACCATTTGCATTCACATTAAATCCAAAATTCAATTGTTTAAATAATTACAAAATTAAATTTTAAACAATTTAATTATCTAATAATCACTATAATTGAAATATAAGTCATTTAACTTATAAAATTTACATTTCAAAGCAAATTCAAATAATAAAACAATTATTTTCGATTCAAAGTAATCCAACATTATTACTCAATCCAAGCTATTGATTACAATGCATTAAATACATAGGATTCCATTCCAGTACCTGTTATTGCCAAAATCTTCGAAATTGTTTATTTCAAAATTTTATTATATTCCTTAAACTACAATAATAAATCATTAAATTTTTATTTCTCCCTCAATTTATGAAATAACTGCATTTAATTTTATAATTTAAAAATAGTTAAAAGTACGGGTCATTACATTCTTCTCCACTCAAAACTTTTTGTCCTCGAAAAGGGACTAAGTACAGAATTTAACATACAATACATTTTCTCAAAATAATTAACTTATAAAACATAAACATCTTATTCGCAAAACTATTAATACGCTTCTACTACGCCACTCCGATATCAGTTCTATAGAAAACAAGTTGTAATTTTTTATTTAAAATTCAAAAAATTTCTAACTCTCGGATTTACGGAAACTTTCGGCAGCGTCTCCTTTGCGCTGCTCAATCGAATTTTTTTTACAATACAATATATGTCACAAATATACCAAATAGATATCAAATATACATCACATCCCAATGGTAAGGCATTCCGTAATGGAAAAAAAATATAAAAGCGCGTTATGTAATCCGAGATACGTACTTTATTATTAATAATACGAGCGAGTTCGCTCGTATTAAGCAAGCAAAAGCCAAATACGTGCAAGCAAGCTAAAAAGGCTAGCATACGCCCTTCACACCTACTAAACACTCAAGAATAGATGAGAATATGTATATGGAAAGAGAAATCAATATATAATATAACTATTCAACAACTATATAAGAAAACATGGCCATGCAATAAAAGAAACATCCAAACAACCATATTCATGCAAGTTTTATTCATAACCATACTATTATTCAATGTCAGCTTTTCCATTTATACACTTCCATTTCTGTTAACATTCATTTTAACATTGGTCCATATACAACTTTTTGGCTGTTACTTATCACCACTGTAAAGAAAATACTAGATGTTCCACTTCAGTTTCATTAGATATTTTTTTTACTTCAACTAAATCTAACTCTGTAAATTTAGCTGCCTAAATATTGCCTTATTGAATAAAACAATTATTTTGTTACACTTTCTAAGATTAATTAAATATTAAAGTGGTATATGCATAGGTTAGATATCTATAAACTACAACAAAGTAACATATGTGGTAAAACAATTATCACCTTGGTAATCATACCCAAAAAAACATTACAGTTCACATAAAAATCATCTATCATTACTCCAAAGGAAAGATTCATTTATTATGGTCAAATAGTATCAAAATTTAATCCAACCCAATTGCTTTTGTAAAGTAACTAAATATTCTACTTCATTTCACTTCAGTAATAGACAATAATGATCATTTTTTTGAATTCATCTTTTAGGTTGTAGTATAAGACTATAGTTTTACTAAAATCAAATTGAAGTGATACATTCAGAACATAACAACCAGTTTCAAAATGGAAATATTTGTTATCATCAACATTTCATGTTTAGTTTATCAACTTACAAGAAGATAATAGAGATAATACTAACTATATATAGATGGAAAATTAATAAATTCTATTCATAAAGGAATGATGCTATCCTCAGCATTTGCAGCCTATTACTGGTATTTAAGATACGAATCATCACCTGTTTTCTCCAACAATGGATTTCTATATTACTGGCTTGTGCACTATCAATATCAAAGCTAGTTCATCTGTCACGGTCAAATAATTAATTGGAAGAAAAGTGTAGGAATCAATAAATTAAGTGCATTGTAGGAATCAATAAATTTTCATTTCACCAAATCTTTATTAACATTCTTAAATTAATTCTCTTATCCAGATCTCAAATTAGTTCATTTCCCTTTTGTTTGCTAAATTAAAATGTGCGGCCATATTAAAATTTAGATTTACATTCCTGTTCAAATTTATAAGTTATAAACCTATTTGTTATGTATAATAATTTCAATTCATAAGTTTAAAATTATTAATCAAGTCATACTTGGAATATATTTTGTCACAATCAAAACTTGTTTTAATCGAAAATAAATTTCTTCTCGTAGCAAAATTCACTTAGAAACTCGAAAATGAATACTAGCGCGCTCTAATCATCCCTAGAATTATTTTCTAGTAACTAAAGCGAGTTCAATACTTATATTTCTTTCAAAAATCTTTTCAAAATTATATTTCTCGTCAAAACACTTTCAAATAATATTATTATTAATTTTGAAGGTTTTGAAAACAATTTTGAAAGCAACAGGTTCTAAATTCTAAACTTCTTAATTTTAAAATCAGTTATATACATAAGATATATTATAAGTATGCTTATACAAATTTCCTTACCTTATTATCAAAATATTTCATTAATTTACAACTTGCTTATTGTAAACAATTCTTACTATAATTGATTTTTAATTCAACTTTAATTGTCTAATGCTTCATGAAATAAAGTTCACAAGTATTTTTTTAATTTTAATTCAACCAATAATCGATGATAACTAAATATTATCATCTTATAACGACTATCATTCATTAATTATTATTATATATATATATATAATTTAATTTAGGTAAAATTATTTAATTTACCCTATTTTAAAGCAATATTATGTCGACTTGCCTTGTTTAAGTAATTTGAAATTCGTATCGATAACACGATATCCCATGCATCCACCATAATTCATAGATAACTCAACGGATAAGTAAACATAATATAAAACATTTTATAACACTAACAATTGCGCTCTCTCATATATATACACTCAAACAGACTCATTATAGGGTATTACTACCCTATCTCTAATGAGTCAAACTCCACAAAGCCAAGGTTATCGCTAAACCAGGGCTCTGGCACCAACTGTGACGACCCACATTTTAGAAGGTTTAAATCGACCATAATCCACATATATCCAACTTAAACAATCCAAAACACAGATAATCAATTGGGATAATTAAGACAAATGAGAAAAGAAGAAGAAAACAAACATAGAATCTCGCAACGGAATGATAAATTATAATAATCAAATACCAGTTCATGAATCTATTTACTACACATTTGATTATAATCTATATGACATTTATCAGAGTTATATATATACATTAGGGATAAATAACCAATGAAACAAAATAGCCTGATGCAGAGAAAAATAACAGTAATAATATACCAAATCTTCATCTTCGTCCTCCGGAAAAGCGATCTTTAATGTGCTGAAAAACTTAGGGCTGGCCCGAGCGTAATGAAAAGAAAAACCACTCAAGCCAAGACTAAAATACTCTTATGTAAGTCAAATCGATATCGCAAATAATACGAGTGTCGTGTCGTCAAAGATTTTTATGGGATTTTACATCTCCTATCCAGTGTATAACATGCGTGCAATAACTTAAGAGATGTTATGAGGTTTTCCATCTCCTAAGGATTCGTTAAACTATTTATATAATAGTATACGCTATAATAGGTACTGTCTTATCAGTAAAATAAATATCAAAATAGCATTAAGGCTTTATATTGATCCACCTTAACACATTTTTATAGCATGTAGTCTATGCAGGTCCTGTAACACAAGCAGTAACGTCGGTAGCCAGTGAGTCTGCTATAGGTGGGATAAGTATGATAAGGCATGTGAGGTAATGCCAAGGTAGGATTTTACCAGTTTACCCTTTCTGGCTAGTCGTAACCCATATGTGGTCGATCACGACTATCAATCCAAAAAAAAGGGTGCACCTATCGAGTACAAAATCACAATAGTAATACGAGGTATCAATGTCGCTAGAGCTAGCTAACCTCATTGGCCAAACATAGCCTCCTGTTTTAGTCATTCTAATTATGACACAAGTGTCAAGGCTATCCATCATCGTTCTCTTACATCATTCCAGTAAACATTCGCCAATTCAGCCACTTTATTCTGTATATCATCCACCGTGTACACACTTATCAAAGTGGTTTCAATATTGATAGAGAATTTAATATCAGTAAACATTTCGAAAATAGTTCGTACATTATATTAAAATATCATACTAGCTTTAAAATCAGTTTCATTTCAAAATATAATACTTTCTTTAAAATTCATATTCAGTTCAGTGCGTCTTGTTCACTTAAAAATATCATTTCACTCCAATATCTCGATTTCACTTTCAAAACCGTTTCGAATTTAGATTTAGTTTATAATTTCATTTAATCCAATTCGTATTTAAATCCATGATTTAAATATATACATTCCCACTCTGACCAGTTTGAATTTTTAGAAAATATTTTGAATAGTTTTAAAATAGTTAGGTATTGAAATAGTTTATATAGTAAATAGCTTGGAAAATCAAATTATTTTGGATATTTAAAAAGATAAATTTTAAATAGTTTATACTAAAATAATTTATTTGCAAAATAGTTTCAAAGACAAACTGATTCAATTCCAAATTTCTCAATTCAAAACACTTTAAATTTCCATTTCGATTTCATCGATTCAATTCCGGTTTCAAGTCGACTTTTACATTGATTCCAATTTCAATTCAAATAAATTCAGTTTCAATTTCAATTTTGAATTAATTCAATTCTAATTGATCTCAATTCCAACTTGAATAAATTTCAATCCAATCCTAATTTATTTCAATTTCAATTCCAAATTAATTTAATATCAATTCCAAATAAATTTCAATTTCAACTATCTGATTCAATAATTAAATTTCTACTCAATTCTCAAATTCAAACCATTTTGATTTATATCAATTCTGATTTCGATTCTAAAATATCGATTCAAATAACTTAAATCAAATTAACTGTCAATATTCAATTAAAATCCAAATCTTCAAATATAATCCAATTTCGAGCTCAATTTTGAAATATCTTTTATATTACTTTTACTTAGCAATATTCAAAGTTCGAATAGAAGTCCAATCTTTTAAAACAAATCAATTTTCGAAATTCAAATCATATTTCGATTATAACTTCAAAATCTCAACTTTGATTATTTAAACAATTCCTGTTATCAAATTTAAATTTCAACATTTCGAGCTCAAGTTCGATAATAATTATTCAATTTTCATAAATTTGATTTTTACTTCTTAAATCAAATCATTTTAAATAATTTCAAATCGAAAATTTTCAAAATCATTTAATTTAACCAAATCCGGTGTCCTGATATAATTCTCTACCCTATGGCCAAGTGAATTAGTTATTTCAAATTTTAATTCAGGGATGGATATATATCATTTCAACCCAAAATAAATGTCATAGGTATATGTCATTTCAACCTATTTCTTAATTTATTCGAAATAATTCAATTTACAGTTGTATATACTATAAATAATATATAGGATAATAGCATGAAAGATATATAAAAATAAACAAACATCCAATCATCCAAATATCGATCAATAGCATACATCACAACCAACATGCAAACAGTCAATAATCACAACAATTAACTAATTATTGATAATGGGGAATTTTACTAGCTGTTCAATTTTAATTCTAACTTAAGTGTTAGTTCAAAATTCTAACTTATAAATTTCTATATCAATTTCCATAACAGTTAAATTTACCAAACAACAATCAATAATTTAAATCACTTTAGAATTTCAATTTAACTAACATAAAATTATTTTAGTCAATCTGAGGGTATAAATACTCACCATTCATTTGAAATTGAAAATATTTTCAGCTTCAAATAAATTCTAATCCAATGCCAAGCTATAGACGATGTCAATACGGTTCCAACACAATTGGTTTCTTCCAAAACGGACCTTGTATAGAATAGATATATAATAATTAGCATTCGATAAAATTAATTAATTAGCAAAGCAATCGGCATTTAGTTTACCTTCTATTAATCACGCTTAGAAGCTAACCTCCTCCTTACGGTACAGCCTGCATTCCCGAACAAAGATCAACCACGTCTCCCATCATGCCGCCGCCTCATGCCACCTCGAACCATCGCTCCCCTGCGTCGAATGTCGGCCTCAACCACGACCTTCGCTTGATACACGTACGTGCGCATGGAAACTGAAGCACCTAGAAACCCTAATACGCACCACCTCCATCTCGTTGCTACCCTCACGTCAGCATCCTCCGCCTCATCACGAGAATTAAAGCGCCTCGATCATATCGTCCCTCACGATCGTTTATTTTTTCAAAGTCGATCTGTTGCTTTTTTCTATTTGATCGATTGTTGATTCGAAATAAAATGGGAAAGCGAGTGATGTACGCATATTGACTTAGTATATAAAATACTATATTTGAAAATTTCAAACTTCAAATGACACGTGCCGCCTGGTGTTTATAATGTTTTACCCTCATTCTGAGCACAATGGAACCAGTTTCGAGGCCTAATTCGATCATAGTGGAAGATAGCTTTTCAAAATTGATTAATTTTAATCAAATTCCTTAAATTGTTTTCTACGCGTTTCAAGCTCGCACGGGCAAACGACATGTGCGATCGCTATGAAACTTGAAATCCGACAATAATTCACTATTGCGAATGGGATGAAACTGGCTTCGTCAAAATCCGAGACATTGGCCAAAATGGCTATGTTTACTCGTTAATTATAATATAAAATTTTCTATTTTTAATTATTCGCTTTTATATCCAATTTTAAATGTTAACAATCTTCATTAATTTTCGATACTATTTTCATTTACATTAAAACCAGAATTCAATTATTTAAATAATTGCAACATTTAATTTAAACAATCTAATTATCTTATTATCATTATAATTGAAATATAAGTTATTTAACTTGCAAAATTTACATTTTAAGACAAATTTAATAAAAACTATTTCCAATTCAAAGCAATCCAACATTATTATTCAATCCAAGCTATTGGTTACAACACATTAAATGCATAAAATTCCATTCCAATACTTGTTATTGCCCGAATCTTCGAAATTTTATTATATTCCATAAACTACAATAATAAATCATTAAATTTTTATATCTACCCATTTTCATCAAATAACCACATTAAATTTAATAATTAAAAAAGTTAAAAGTATGGGTCATTACATTTTCCCTCTCATGGGTCTCGTCTTTTTTAGGCAGATATACTTTTTTCTTTAACCCTCTGTTATTTGGGTTTTGACTTTCGTTTTGAATTGTAGACATCTTTGTTTTTCTTCTTTTGTTTGGTTCCTTTTCTTAGGCTTGGACATCTTACTCCGCTGTTTGATGAGCCTCTCCCTCGGCTTGGACATCGTAGTCCACTATTTGATGAGCCTCCTCTGGGCTTGGACATCTTAGTTCATTATTTGATGAGCCTCCTCTGGGCATGGACATCTTAGTCCACTGTTTGATGAACATCTTCATGGCTTCCTGGTCTCAAAGGGATATTATGCTTATAGAGCCGATCTTCCTCCATATGGTTGTTGATGGGTACTATCCTGACCTATCCCCTAAGAAGTGATTTTGATGTTAGGGGTTCTATCTCGCCCTCTAGGAGATGCTACGAAATAGCATCTTAGGCTTATGTCCCTCCTTCTAAGAGGTGCCACGGAATAGCGTTATAGGCTTATGTCCCTCCCTCTAGGAGGTGCTATGGAATATCATCGTACGCTTGAGTATTTGTATATACAAGTGCGAACCCATGCTTCGCACATGGTTTAACTGAAAATGGTGTAAATAAATGTAATTACAACCCATCACCATTGTAAATACTACTTTGGGCTTAACTTTCTATTGTTTGTTCAGCACAAATCCATACACATATATAAACAGAAAGTAAGAAGAATAAATAGATGGAAGCAGTCCTCACCATGTATATATAAAGCCTTATCATATTGAATTCGTCTCTTCCTCAGAGGTTGCAATACGAAAATGAGCTATATTTTATCATTAGTATAAGTTATGCGAATAGAACATTATTAAATCATGGACAAAGGGTGAAACAATTAGCAATATAATAATACCGCATTTATAAAAGGTATAAATGTTTATGAACCAATATATCCAATAATTAATGACAACAATATAACTAATATAAGAGTGTACAGTGAAATCTGAATATTAGAAACTTCAACATACAGATAAAAGGTGCAAAACATCAGTTTATGAAACAGAAACTCTCAAGTACAAGAGCATAATGTGCACACAAAATATAGCAACATAGGTTATTTTTATTGATGAAATACCAAATGGTGTTAAATGATAACGGAAATAATTATGATGGAGCTGCATGAAAAGCATATGAAGTTTAACCGTTAGCTTTATTCCAAAAATTTTGGTAATATTTTTGCAAAATAGCAACAGCAACCTGAAAGATTAACAAAATTTCCTGTTAATAATTTCATTGTCATGCTTATATAGTTCAGTTAATAAAGTCGGGTGAAAAATGATTGTATATTAATTAGTTTACCATGAATATAGTTTCAAAGTAAAGGTTAAAATAAATTAGTATACTTTTGTAGCATCAGTGGACTGATTGAAAGGAATAATAGGAAACAAATCTAATATCTTCTGGAATGCCATGGTTGAGGTTATTGCACAGGGTAAAGGAAATGGAAAAGAATCGTATGAAAATACGTGGCATTTGGCCATTTTCCTAACGGTGATAGGCACGACACGAATTTAAATAATGGAATGTAATCTAAGGAACCTGTATTTTTTTATTATCCCAAAAAGATATTTCACACCATTAGGAAGAAACTGAAAATGTAATGTGATCGAATACAACATATATTCTATAGACGAAACATTTAATACTATTGCTATAGTAGGTCATAAAAATCAAGGACATAATAAAGAAATTTATACGGTTTTTACACTCAATGTACGACATATCTGGAAGAATGGTTAATTTGATTTAAACAAAATAATGTTTTCGATTTAGAAATTAAATCTAATTGATACAACTGTTAAGCCCACTTTAAAGAAGACAACGTGTTCTGTCTTTATTGTTGTGTCTTCTATTGTATAGATAAATTATGAGTTGATCTTAAACGGTTCAGAGGATGAATTGTAAAGAGGGAATTAGCTTGAACTGCATTTTTAAGTATGACCAGGACATTGTTGTATACAATTCGGATGAACGTAATTGTAACTTTGGGGAATTTATCCAGTCCTCAAAGAAAGACGTTGGAACAAAAATAACAGATGGATAAAAGAAAGCCTAAAGTGCAGTTGAATTTGCATTTAATCTTCTTTAAATGTGCTTAATCTTATTAATATGCAAGTTATGTCGAAGTGTTCTTTCATTATTTTATTGGCTATAAATTAAATCTTTGCAATCAAGGTAATACTTGATTTTAGGAACTTGGTTTTAAAGTTATGTCTCTATAATAATTAGGTGATGGTAAAGGAGATGATGTTATTTTTAATTTTATAACCTTTTTCAATTTTCATAATCTACATGTTATAAATATGGATCTGATGTATACTAAATATTATAGATGATGACTAAAAATGTATAAATTCTCTTGTTGTAGTGGAAATTTAAAGGATAAAAGCAACGTCCATTCCAGCTTGCTTAATTATAAACATGGCCCTTTTTTAGGTTAAACAAATTTTTGATTGCACCTTTTTTATGAACATGATGCCTGCAAACCTAGGCTGTTAGAGGATGATCAGTTGTTGAATTTGTGTGACCTCAAGACATTGAGTAAATCTTTGCTGGTAATGCACACACATCCAGTGGAATTGTTAACATGTACAGTTACCTATTTAGATGAAAGGATATGCCAACTATGTAAATGTAACATGACAGTGGTATACATGGTGAAGTTGCTTACCTAGTTGACGTAGTTACAGAGTTGCTCACTTTGGTAAGGAATGTTGTTTTCCAATGATTTTATTTTCTACTTCAATAGTTTTTATATGCAGGAGTATTTCCAAAACTAGATGATAATGTAGGAAAGTTGGTTTGTAATGTGGGTCAATCCACGGTCACGCTACGATGAATTATATTAGTGTGCATGCCATACCTTTTGGGAGCCTAGTCTTTCCAATAGTTGAAGCCTTTTTTCCATTCCTAGATCATTGTAGAGCAACTATTAGTTCTCGCGATGGCTTAAAATAAATTGAGGTTATAAAATTGCGATAATGGACATGGTATTCATGTTAAAAGTTATCTATTGACATGTTTGATTTTTATTGAGTCACTTCAATATGAAATTCGGTGTCAATTGATGAATGCATGTAAGAGAAAATCATAATGACACGATTATAATGAAAATAAGCAAACTTAGGCTTCGTTTGTTTGAAATATTGAATTCTGAATCTTGATTGCTGAACTCTAAAGTTTGATGCTGATTGCTGAATGGTGAATTCTAAATAACCACTTACTTATTTGTTTACATTTAGCATTCAGAAGAAAATAACATTCAGCATTCAAAATAAAACATAAGCACTAAAAAAGTTCTGAATTATTTTTTCTGAATAGATGGTTTATTCAGGACACTAATAAATCAAACAATGTAGAAAGTTCTGATTTTTAAATCAGAACTTGAATTCAGAAATTTTATAAAAAAAAATAGCCTTAGACACCTTATAGATCGTGCACTCGTGGCTAAAAACATTAGTCTAAAATAGATCCTAAAGTTAAACACTGATAACATTTTTATAAGACAGTCAAGATGAATATTCGAAAACATTATATTACTCTTAGTTTCCGTCTAATATGAATATTGTTAAACTATATTCATTTATAAATTTCCTATTTATTTGATAAATTACTCTCAGTTGTCTTTAATATGAAACCTACTGGGATTTATATAATGGATAAATATACTTATGTCACATGTTGATAAGATTATTTACTTAATTACAATCAAATTAAAGAAATTGAACACAAAACACTTGCATTTATTGTTGTAGGAAGAAGCAAAAGTAACCAGTGCCATGCTCCCATGATTTGACGGCATGATTTCACAAATAAAAGCGGATTATAAATTTAATCAAGAATGAATTTGGTTTAGCAATTCAGAATGACAAACAAATAATAAAGATCGGTAGGAATAAACTTTCTCTAGTTGTTATTTATACTGATTATGAATAAGAAAAAAGGAGATAACTATTCTAAAGGGTTGTTACTAAAAAATGAAGAATGACGCCACAAAAAGTAGGAATACTAAATATGTATTTGCACAATGCCAAGAAAGGTTTTGGCAAGGGAAAAGCACCATTAAATCAGCTTATTTGTGCAGTTTCTTATTAGAATTCGCATTATCTAATAACCATGACTTCCATCTTCATGGTCCACGTAACTACATAGAAGTTAAAGTGGAAAAATGTTGTGTTAGTGAATCATCTATGACCTATAATTGTTGCATTATACTAAATGCATCGCTAATCCAAAACATATGAAGATTACCTGCAATCTTTTTGTAAACTTGATAAGAAATAAGTTATAACTGGGAAACTACTTCGGCTCCTTCATAAACAGCCACATCAAATGAGTACATGAGCATGCATAAAAATCGTAATAACAATACCTACACAACAACAATGAAATTCATTTTCTCTACAACAACATTTGTACTGCTTTCCTTGCAACAATAAACAAAGAAAACAATGAGTGGTCTTTTTTATCTAATTTATGTATGAATATTCGTTATATTGAATTAGTAAGGTATGTATATGAAATTAGTATAATAATAATTCCGACTTCTTGCAAACGTAAGTTATTTCCTCAAACTCAATTTTTATTCTTTAAATTTGGAAAGAAAATGAAATCATTATACATATATATGTGATAGTCAAAGCACATAGGAACCTTGGGATAAACCGGTATGTAAATACTCATAAAAAGTAGTAAACTTTTGCCATTATTTTGTATTTTTTAGTTAAGGGACAACGATCTATGGAGAAATACTCGCCTTCTCCAACAACACCTTTGCGAAAAAGCTATAGTTCCGAAGGAAAAATCAGCATTATTTTAAAAATAAGTTTATAACCATTCTAGAACAATAGTTGCTTTGAAATCTAACCATAATTTTTTGACCATATTTGTTGCGGTAGGAGATATAATTTTTCATATAATTTACACATAGAAGATGAATAATGTTGTTAGAAAAAACTTCTAGTGCCCTTACCTAAATGATGATCCCTCTCTTCTTTTCCTTCTATAGTTGAAGTTGGCTTGCCATACATTCTGCATGGTCGAAGAGGTATTCATCCTCTTGGTGAAAAATTACAGTGTTATAATGATAATACTGTGAGCAATGAGACGGAAGCTGCGTAAGAGATTGTATGCTAAACTCGATTAATCTTTTTCTTTCCTTTGATATCTACTCCAGATTGCAAATTTTTACTAGCCCTATTCAAGTCCAATTCCAAATTAGAACTCTGATTGCTTAACGGAGTGAGCTGCGTTGACAAAGAACATTTTAAAGTTTTAATAAACCCAAATTAAAAAGTAATATCAATTTATATATAAATAAGAATAAGGTCTTAACGTCAAAGGATGAAAGTATATACCTATACTACCTAATGCAACCAAGATTTTGGTTATATCGTGAATTTTTTTCCACATTCCCTACTTAAACATGCCTAATAATATCACTTTTTAGGGGAGTAAGGGATGATATTATTAGCGAATCCCTTCGATAAAGACCCAAACTGATCATCCTTGACTGTCCCCAGAAAGCAAACAACGATTCCTCCATATGGCTCTGATAGATGTCTTTATTATGTTATCCAAAATCTGAATCAGTTATCTAGCATTTTTGTTGGAAGCAGCTAAGTTCTAGAGTGCTGCTGGTTTAGAAACACATGGGATAAAAGCTTGCTACCTAGAAAAACATTCAAAGATTTAGTATTAACATCATTATCCCTATCACTTTCCGCAGTTTGTTTTACTATTGAAATTATCTAGATATAAATAATAAGTATATTTGGCAATAAGAGAAAACCAACAATATTTGAATAGTTTCATGTAAATGTAGATTTCTATCTATTAAACACCAAAACAATGATATGTGTCATTACAAATTACTTCATACATTTTCTGGCTTATCTCATAGTGATATAAGATGGAAAAATAAATTAGCTAATAAATTATTGATGAACAACAAAAAACCAATCAAAAACTCTATATTTGACCATCAGATCAAATTAAAGGCTACGACCAATAAAATTTAAATCAGATTAATCAAACCAATCCAAATAAGTACCTTTTTAGAATCAGCTAAAGCTTACCATGAATATCGAAAACAAAGCAACAGATCTTAAATTGGCAATAGATTCATTGCGGTTCCAAATCGAGCTTTCAAAAATATAGGAGTAATAAAATGGAATATCAAGAAAAAGAAGGTATTCACAATAGTTCTTTGGTGGATTCAGGTTGCAAGAGATGTTAGGTTTTGAGATAGTTGTATTTCTTATAGGATATGAATTAGGGATCTAAATGTAAATTAAGATAGATGTTATCATATAAACATTTTAGATGTGAACATGCTAAAGTTACTAGATCTCTTCCTCTTCACCTCTTCACTCTGCAGAAAACTGCAAAGAACCACATTTTTTGTCTAAGTGCTAAAGACAAGCACTGCTAAGGTACACAACAAACTGCATATTTTTTCATCAATTAATGCCCAAAAACCACAATTGGTTAAAGGAATGAAATCGATTGCAATAAAGGTTTTAACCGCACCTCCTAGTTTGAAGATCGAAGAAAGTAATGATTAGTTGATAGAGAAATTAAAAGACAACACAAAGTTTAAAGAGTTAGGGTTAGCGATCTTCATTTAGGAGTACATGCAGACAGGAGGAGGAAGAAAATGTTGGATCTAAGGTTATGTTTAGGGTGGAGAGAGTAGAACTGGAGATGTGTAGAATAATAATAGGAAGGATACGAATGTAAGATAGAATAAGTGACCGTTCATTTTAGAAATAGTTAAGGGCTTGTGTGCTTTGAAAAAAAACTCAATAATAATATAATATTATAGATAAAAAAAAATTTTGGCTTATAAAATGGAGTCTTCTTTGAAAGAAAGAATTTTATAATTAAACCCTTATAGTATATTGATGGGTCATCTTTTGAAAAATAATTCGGACTCATGAATCCTTTTGGTAAAAGAACTTTCCTCAATATGGTCTTTTGCAAGAACTTTCTTGTTGTTCTCATAATAAAGGCACGGATCTCAAATAACAGACTAGGAGGTCATGATTCATGAACCAATAGTCTTCTAGTTCAGAATAGGATTCTCTAGTTTGAGTTTCAATTAACCTTTGATGATTTCAAAATCTTTCTTGTAAAAGCATGAATACGCTTTTCTCCGCCAATATTCTTAGAAAACTTTGAAATATTGAAATTGATCAATTTGAAGTCATTGGTATGCATGTTATATAATATCTTAAATAGGTCGCATAAACTAGCTTTTTAGGTTAAATAGGTTTTTTTTTTCTCCCGGGCTGTGGGGTAACTGAAAATAGTTTTCTTAAGAAGATATGTTTGAGAAATTTCTTTTAAAATTATTTTCTAAAAATAGAGTTGGTATATATGGACTTCCGCTTAAATTGATGTTGGATTTGACGGTGATCTGTTATTTCTTAAAGAGTAGCCATTGTATTGTGTTGATTGAAATATTGATAATTACCTCACATCTGGCATCTAAGCTACCCTTTTCAAGTAGCCAAGAGTGCATTGTGCTCTAAGAATATGTTGAATTCTTTGGTCTGATTTTTTTACCTATATTAGCACTCGATTTTTAATCAGTATATGGTTAATACACTACACAAATCTAGATATGGTTAAAAATACAAATTGAGATAAAAGATATGAAAAGAGAAAGAGAAAGTTCATTGTTGAGAAAAAGCCATGAGTCCTCATGGCTTGATAGAGATCCGCATTTAGAATTTGCTGAGATGCTTTCCTCTTAGCTTGAACAAGATGTCCTTCAGGCTTCTTTGATGAAATCTTGCAAAAACCCTGCCCTGATTATGCCTTGAATTTTCTCTGATAGGGCACGACATTCATCGGTTTCATGTCCATTTGCTTTATGGTACTCACAGTAACTTCCTCCTTTATTTGGCTCTGGGTAGTTCCGAACCTTATGCGGTGAATTAAAATTCTCATTTCCTTTCATCTTGGCAAATACGTAAGAGAGGGTTCGTTTAAGACTGCATAATTTGTTTTTGAATCCTTTCTTCGACTTCTCTTTGGATTTTCATTTTCCTGTGGTCTCTTTTCAAGACACCTAAAATCAAATTTCTCTTCCTTGTATTCTTGGTGGAATTCTTTCTTAGCATGGTGCATCTCATCCAATTGAATAAAATTACCAGTTTGGAGAAAGAAATATTGTTGATCTTTGCATCCATTGATATAAAGGTCTTTCCAAAAAGGAGTTTGTTCAATTAGCCCAGATCGAACTACCATAAGTTTCTTTCTATCAGCTGTATTTTCTGCCCTTAGTGCTTCTACGCTGAATCTATTCAAAATTCGCCAAGTAGATCTCCTAGTTTTTGTCCGAGGGTAGCTAGCAGGCTAAATTCCATAGCTGTATCTCTGAATATAGAAAATTGGGCCACAAAGTAGCAAGTAAATTATTCCCAAGAATAACTGGTTTGCATTTGGTAACTCCTATACCATTTCATGGCTTCTCCTTGAAAAGAAATGGGAAAAGTTTACAACGAACCGCCTTTGGAGCATTGTATAAGTTCATCCAATTCTCAAAGACGACAAGATGATGATCTGGATTAGTTGTTCCATTCATACTTTAGTGAAGAGATTTGGATGTGCAGGGGGAGATCTGTCGCCTTATTTCTTTAAAAAAGGGAGCCTTTGTAGGATAACATATTCTTCTAGATCAAAAATTTCCTTTTCTCTAACCGTACTGATCATTATTTGGTGTTGGAAGTTTTCTTGGTCAGTCTTATTCCTATGACTACTCATGCTGTTTTCTTGGATTAAGCTATTTGATTGCTCAAGGGGGCCTTTTACTTGATTTTCTCGGTTTAACTCCTGATTCTCTACCTTATTTGGAAGTTGCACTTTATCCTCTATTTCCATAATAATTAATTCCCAATATGGAGCTCTTTCAAGATATTCAGATATTTCTATCACTTGTGGCCATTGATTTTAGACCTTGATCACATTGCTTTTAGATTTTCTTAGGG
The DNA here is from genome assembly GCA_030765085.1 of Allium cepa. Classification (NCBI taxonomy): domain Eukaryota; kingdom Viridiplantae; phylum Streptophyta; class Magnoliopsida; order Asparagales; family Amaryllidaceae; genus Allium; species Allium cepa. The sequence continues at coordinate 454,288,716 of CM060932.1, forward strand.
TCGAAGGTCGCCCAACTCCTGTATTCCCTAACATAGAGTTTTGAACCATGTGATCTTTAAAAGTTGGCGTGAAGCATCCTGTTCGCTTGGATTGTTTTTATTACTCCTTGGCCTTATCATTTCTCTTCTTTTAAACGATTGACTTTATGTAATTAATCTGATATGAAAGTTGTCAGGGATCGGAGGTTCGAACCCTCCTTCTAGCACCAAAAATGTTGACAAGAAAACTTGTTAACAATCAAAAATCAAGTTTGAATATGGGTAATGCTCGTGAAACCTCCTTTCGAATGAGTGCGAATTGCTAAAGCTTTTCAGATAGGCAAAAGTGATCAAAAACTTACCTTTGGTTCCGTTCGACACTGTCGAAAGGGTAGTTTTCATTTTGGAAAATCCTTTTGAATGGATTGATTGGGAACTTTCTCGAAATAGCCTTTCAATACAGACGAGAGAGTTTTGGTAGGATCCTTAAGAACTTTGGAAATAACGGAGTTGGGAAGGTTTCAACACTTTCAAATGGGATAACACCTGCGATTTAGTAGATACTAGCTAAGACTTCTAGGAACTGAGAAAGCATTGGATTTTGACTTAAACGAAAGGGCTCCTTTCGATCAACTCAACCGTAGGTTGACATATCTATGAGAGATAATGAAATTTGTGCTGCTAAGTAAACAAGTTTATAATAATCTTATTTTATTGAACTCAATTGTACAAATTGACTAAATCCCCAATTGGATTTGAGAATTACAGTTTATTAGTTTGAGAAAAATACAAGTGAGAAGTAAAGAAATCGGATCCTCTATAACTGACCCCTAGGATCATATTAATAGATGAAGGTTGGGTATAACATCCCATAAATTTTGTAAATATTTTTAATTCAATTTATTTGAAACTTTGATTTTAAATCATTTAAAAATTGGAATTTTGGAATTTTACAATGAATTTTTGGATTTTGTTTATAATTATTTTTCCAAATAAAATAAAATAACGATTTTTGAAAATTTTATATTTTGGTCAACTTTGGTCAAACTTTGACTTTTAGTTGAAATTTTTAAATTTGGATTTTTAATTTTCAATCTTTTTCTTTGAAGCTGAATTTGATTCTGATATTCGTTCTGCTTTTCTTTCGTCAAATTCTGTTTTATACTTTTTAAATCTGATAAAATTCAGCATTTTACATGCAATTATTTTCATTATTTTATTCTATATTTTCTGTTCTATTTTCTATTTTTGTTTGGGCTTTGATTTGGATTGGGTTGTGAGCTTGTTTTAGATTTGGTCTTTGCAACTGGGCTTATATTTTCCTAATAGACATGTCCCTACCTATTCATGTTGAAATGGTGTCTTTTCCCAAACCATAGGCGTTCAAAAGTTTGCATTTCCATCTCTCTTCTCATTTTTCGATTCCTGACAAAGAAAATTACAGTAAGTCACTTTCTCCTTCTCCTTCTTTTCCTTTTTCCTTTCTCTTTTGTTTGTTTGCAAGCAAGCTCGGCCACCATCCATGCTCTTCTAGCCGACCATCTCCTTCACCATACCACCACCTATGATCGACCTTCATGTCCTCGTCACCATCCCTAACCATGCCGTGACTTCCATGATCAAAACCATCACCAAACCAAGTTGCAAACCCTAGCCGAGCACCACCATATCATCCCCTAGCCTCGGCCAACACCAATATCACCTCCTTTGCCTTGCCGTGACCATCCTCCTCTATACTCGTGACCAGGTGATGATGACTTGACCTGATCCAAGTCCAAACAACCCAGGCTGAGCCATGCTAGTTTAGGGCCGAACCACTTGTGCACTTGATGTTTCACTTGCCTTGAACTTTTTCCTTCATCTACCTTATCTCTTCAATTTCTAGGCCATAGTCGTGCCTCTTTTCTTGCCTTGGCCGATCATGCTTACTTCAGAATCAAAGTGACCGAGCCAATTTTGATGATGGCCAAGCCTATTTTGGAAGTGGCCGAGCCCACTTGTTTGGATAATCCATCTCTACTTCATTTTGTTCATATTTTTGCATTTGTTTAATTCAAAATCTTTTGTATAATTTTATATTTATATATGTGTGTATTTGTTTGTTTGCAAGATTTGAATCTTGGCTCTTCATCCACTCAAATCTAGTTCGTGCTTTGTCGTGCTTTTCGAAGTTTGTTCGTGTGTCTTTAATTGTCATCTCTAGCTTTAGAAGGTGAGTTATCACTCTCGACATTCGTACTTATATAACTGTAAAGCAATGACATGTGAATGTGTAGTAATTGATATGCTATGATGATATAAGTTCATATATGCTTGTTAGATGACTTTATATGATGTTATAACTTGATTATATACTTGTTACATCACCTGATATGATATGCTATGCTATACTGTTCATTTTATTTTCTGTTTCTCACACTATAAGTTCCCTGTTAGTATAGAATCACTATGGGTTGAAATGATACATACCCGAACGGACTTTAGAATAGGAAAAAATCATTATGAGCTGGAATAATAGGCTCAAGCAATTTTTATTTTTATTTGACTTGGGATTGCGGGTTTGAAATGATAAAACCCGGAATTTTTATAAATTACGGATTGAAATGATACATATCTGTATCACTTGACATAGGTTAGAAAATATTGTACGGACCATGGCTAAATTTTAGATAATAGTTTTCTAAAAATTATTAAGTATTTTAAAATTGTAAAATATATGAAATTTTAAATTTGATTTAATGATTTTAAAATACAAAAAATATATTGGTTTTCTATAAGTTAAAATTTTATAAGTTGATAGCTAGTTTTAAACTGTAACTTAAGGATTTTTATCTATGATAAATTTCAAAATAACCTAAAAATTAAATTTGATTTAATATGGAGTTTTAAATTTAACCTAGTAATAGTGATAGATTTTACTTTGTGAAATGGATATGTTTGATATAATAAAACATATTTTTATAAAATAACCATGATTTAAATTTAAGATATGGTATTTAAAAATATTATGGTAGAATTTGTAGCATTTCCAAAATGCTATGTTATATAAGTTATATTGTTAAAAGTGTTATACTACTTTAGGTTATGTTTTAAAATGCTGTATTTCTAAAAGATAACATTTTTGAAATGCTATTACATAAGGATCACATTTTTCAAGTGTTATGATTTCTAAATTATTACATTTTTAAAGTGCTATGACGAAGTATATTGATTTGGAAGTACTACCATTTTTTAAATGGTTTGGAAGAGTAATAGCATTTGGTTTTAAATGGTTTTGAAATGGAAATGTTTGTTTTGAAATGTAAACCATTTTAAATGACCATGGGTTATAATAACGTTTGGTTGTTAAAGAGACCGGGATCGGAAGTTATCATACTCTCTGCCAACTCCGAAAACCACTTTAACAACTGTGTACATGGTGGAGATCCCAAAATGAAGTTGGATGGTGGCGATGATACTAAATGAGGTATATACGTGGACCCGACTCCCGTGAGTTCGCATAAGGTGGCTAAAACAGGAGCGATTCCGGGCCAATTAGGTAGCTCCTCTGATCGGACACACTTCTTCGTATGTCATTCTATTACTTTGTGATTGATTTGGTGTGCACCTTTGTTTTTGGGAGTGTGGCTCGAGGTGGGCGGTAGCTGCAGTTATGCGTTAGCACCAGTCTGGATGCGTAATTGGTATATCGAACCTAGCATTGCCTAGTTGTGCCGTGTCACCTACCCTAGAGTGCTTTACTATGGTTTGATTTGTATCGTACCTATGGCGTATCCTCTGGTGGCCTCCCGATCTGGAGGGACTATGATACTGTATAGACTATGGGCACTATAAAATGTGTTAAGGTGGAAATGTAAAGCCTTAACGCTAATTTTAAAATATATTATACTTTATTTAGACATTATTATAATAGCGTATATTACTAATAGTAGATAGTTTAGCAGATACTTAAAGGATGGGTGATCCTAAGCATCCTTTAAGTTACTTGTGCATTTCTATTACGGTTCACTTGATTTGGTTTACATTGTATAAGTATATATGTCCTGACTCGAGTGTTTTATGTTTTGTTTTGCGTTCGGGTCAGCCTGAGTATCACAGCTTTGGATTCACTTTCTAGAGCTATAGAATTTCTGGAGATTATCTATCTATCTATTTCTATTCAGTTATTTCTATTCACCTTATGTATTAGTGGATATATATGTATTGGGATTTCCTATTGTATTTACTTTCAGACTCTGGTATTTTGTACTTGTTTTGAGACTATGTTTGTAGTAGTTTCATGAACTTCTATGGTTATTTTATTTCCGCTGTGAGTTATTCTGATATTCTGCGTCTGTGATTCTGTGATTGGTTTTATTTGCTCCAAATAATATTACCACATATTGTTTTGAATTATTCAAGTCTGACATGTGTGATTTTATTGTCGAATTTGAATGGTACAAAATAGTGGATCGTTACATTGGGGACCTTTTAACTCCAAGCTTTCGACGTGGTCAAAAGGTCAGTCTTTCTGCTTTCGTGAATGTCTCTTGAGCCATACTTTTCGACTTGGTCGAAAGGGAAAGTCGAAAGGGTTTTAGTTATTATCCTGTTGCCACTTAAAGCCGAGTTTCACTTTTGCTTTGTTTCTCTTCAACTTCGTTGAAAGGTGCCGCTAGATTTATTTTGACTTCGATGAAAGGACTATTGACGTGCTCCTGTCTCGAATGTTGATGTGCCGCACAGGTTAACTTGGATGCTAACCTTCGATGCTGTCGAAACGTGTATTATATTGGCTTCAATGAGTCGAAACACCTAAAATGGCTTTGTTGTAAATGATCTCTATCGAAAGCCCCTGCCCCCAACTAATTCAGAACCTCATGCCTTTATGGTAACGAACATTTAGCTCTTTTTTATTAGGCAGGTAGCCCTAACCATTTCAAAAGGCTATATTTGCTTTCGCAAGGGTTGAATTGGTTAAATACTTTTCTGGTAGAAGCGATGAAGGTGAAACCATGACATTTCGAATGATTTGGCGCAAAAAGTGAAGTGTCTGATATTCACTGCCTTCGAGATATGTCTTTTTGAGTATTTTGAATGCTACTAACATGTTTGATGTCGCCTTTGAATGATTGCCTTCGACTTTGTTGAAAACTTTCGACCTTGTCGAGAGTTCCTAGTTGACACAGTCAAGACGTGCTTTCTGACCTACGTGAAAGGTGCTGCTAGCGTTGTCTCCCTCTTAAGCTATGCTTATATTGACCACCTTAGTGCTTCCAAATTTTTATTAATGTGTCATGTTCCTTCTTTCATACTTTCGTTCTCGAGCATATTTTATGGATAACATTGAGGAATGTCATCGATCCATGTTTACGATTCATCTTGGAGGGACCAAGATGTATCAAGATATGCAGAGAAACTTCTATTGGGAAGATATGAAGAGAGATGTAAGCTTATGGGTGAAGCAATGTCTGAACTGTCAATAGGTAAAAGCCGATCATCAGAAACCAAGTGGGTTACTTCAGCCTTTAGATGTTCTGGTTTGGAAACGGGATTCCATCTCAGTGGATTTTATAGATGGATTGCTAAGATCAAACAGAGGAAATGAAAGCATATGGGTCATAGTGTATAGGTTGACCAAGAGTGCCCATTTCATTCCAACTAAGTCAACCAGGACGGCACCGCTTTAGCTAAGTTGTTTATGAAGAATGTAGTTAGACTACATGGAATTCCTAGGAGTATAGTAAGTGATAGAGATTCCTTATTAACTAGCGAGTTCTGGAAGAGTCTACAGGAGACTTTAGGTACCAAGCTAAAGATGAGTGCCACTTACCATCCGCAGACAGATGGGCAAACAGAAAGAGTTAACAAAGTCTTAGAAGATTTGTTATAAGCTTGTGTGCTAGACTTTAAGAGATCATGGGAAGACCAACTACACTTAGTCAAGTTTTCGTATAATAACGGTTATCAGACTAGTGTAGGGATGGCATCGTTTGAAGCTTTGCATGAAAGGCCATGAAAATCTCCCGTTTGTTGGTTAGAGACTGGGGATAGGTTAGTTCTTGGTTCGGACCGAGTTAAAGAAGCTGCTGACATGATTGAGTTCCTTCAAGCCAGAATAAAGGAAACTTAATTTAGGCAGAAGAACTCTGCAAATTGAAGATGGAAAGACCTAAAATTCTCAGTTGGAGATCATGTTTTCGTCAAAATATCGCAGACGAAAGGTGTAATCAGATTCGAGAAATTAGAAAAATTGGCACCGAAGTTCGTTAGGCCATTTCCTATTATAGAAAGGATCGGGAAATTCGCATATAGAGTAGAGTTACCGAATATTTTGGTAGGAGTTCACGATGTTTTTCATATCTCTCTTATAAGGAAGTGTATTCAAGATCCAAAGACTACTATAGCACCGACTATGTTGGAGGACTTAGTAGTGGAATCGAATTTGGCTATAGTTAGAAAGCCAGTTCGTATAGACGCAAGAGAGGAGAACATGCTAAGGAACAAGACAGTCAGATTAGGCAGAATCCAATGGAGTGACGATGAGAGATACTGTACTTGGGAAACTTAGAGCAAGATTCAAGATACTTATCATGACTTGTTTCATGGTATGTTTTACCTTTATGATTGATTTTGATGAATACCTTATCATTATTTCGAGGATGAAATTCTTTAAGAAGGAAGTTTGTAATGACCCTAATTTTGATTAACATTATTTAAGACATTTAAATAGTTAAATTAAATGAAATAATGTCAATGGTTAAGGGAATTGAGATTTAATAATAGATGGGTAGTCGTGCCTACTTAAACAACGAACTAAAAGGAATTAAAATGAAATAGGAAAGGCTAATGGATAAGGGCAAAATAGGAATAAGTTATATTCACATACCTTAACCCTTCATGCCACTTTCATTTTATATGTTCATAAACAAAACTAAATATACGAAGAGGCCAGCCACCATAGGGAGAAAGCAAGAGAAAGATAAGCTAGAATTAAGAGGAAGGAAGCTTAATCAGTCTAATTTAAGAAGCAAATTTCAAACTCCTTAATCAAAAGCTAAAGGTGAGTAATAGGTTACATCTCATATTTTCTTATTTTTGGTTTTAGTTGAGATCCGAAATTATTTGGCAAATGAATTGCCAATTTTTGATTGTTAAAATGGATATATATATACATGATTGTTGATGATTTATGCTATTTCATATAGATCTTATGGTAAGGTTTAACTTGAAAAACCAGTTAAATGACATACAAACGCCTTGCGATTTTAATATAAGGTTAGAAACAATATTTTAGATGGGTTTCAATTTTCATAATTTTCTGAATTAATGTGGATTTATTATGAATTTTCTAGTAAAGAAAATAGTTAATTGGGTTTAAAATTAATTATGACTATTATATGTTACTTTGGGTCAGGAATTTAGATATGTTAGAAAACATATTAAAATTGATTTATGGGAATTTTTGTAAAAAATTTCCTAAGCGTTTTAATAAGTATATAAAATTATTTAAGGCATGGGACCTAAATATTTTATATATTTATAAAAGAAGAAAGGCAACTCATAAATGTTTTAAATTATTAATCTCTAAAATTTGGTAGCACTTTTTGAAAGGATTCTGGAAAAGAAACTGGCAACCAATTATATAATGAAAATATGAAAGTTAGTTGGAAAGAAATTGCTTTTTTAAAGTTAAAAATTAGTTTTAAAAGGTTTCGCTGTTTCGCCACTTTTGGAAACAATCTTTCGACTCATATTTTCACCACCAAACATTCGAAACCAATTTACATGATATCAAAGACTTGGTGCATAATGGATTGGAGATAAGAGAAAGATATAGAGTCGAAACAGGGCTTTCGAAGGGGTCGAGACCTTGTTTTGCTTTCAAAAAGGAAATCTTGCTTGCTTTGCTTTCGAAAAGAATTTTTTCGAATGAGATAGCTTTCGACTTGGTAAAGTGTTTGAAAAGAAAAGAGCTTTCGAAAAATGTTATTGTCTTTATTTTAAGAAAATTCTTTCGAAGGGGTCGAAACCCCTGATGCCGCAACCTATGTTTCGAAGCAATTCCTTTGAAAGGGTTCTTTCACTTTAAACCCTGAGCCGCTTCTCAAATGCTTTCGAAGGGGTGGTTTCGACACCATCCACTTCCTTTACTTAGGAAATTGCTTTCGAAAGAGTTACTTCCGACTTAGTTCTTTTAAGACCCTTTTTATATTTTTAAAGTAGAACCTCGTAGGAAATGGTTTGCAATGGTTTCTAAAGGTTGTTCCACATGTTTTCACTTGAACCCAATGTTTAGGAAAGGTTTGATTTATGTAAAGGACTTAATGCTTTCAAATGGTATATGATAAAGGTTTCGAAGGGGTGGTTCACCAATGTTTTCGAAAGGTTTACCTTAATGTTTAAAAGGAGGGTTTTCAATGTTTTCAAAAGGCATATTTAAAGTATTTTGAAAAGTGAATGTCTAAGGTTTTATAAAGCTTATGAAAGGATACTTTCACTGTTCTGAAAAGGCTTATTGTAAATGGTTTCGAAAGGTATGTTTTGGCCTCTTGGCCCAAGGTTATAAAGTAAGTAGTTACTTGTTTCGAAAGGGATACTTTCAATAGTTTCGAAAGGGGTACTTTCAAATGTTTCGAAAGAGATTGTTTAAAGGTTTTAAATAAAGGTTTCAAATGTTTTCATCAACAATGTTTGAGTAAAGCATATATTATGGCATAAAGATTTAAGTAAAGAAAATAGTATGTTTTCCTTGTTTAAGTATGATTTAAAGGGGATTAAATCAGTTTGAAAGGTTTTCAAGGAAAATATTGAAAGGGCAATTAACCCTAGGTAAAATGACTCAGATATTTGAATAGTAGATGGGACTGGTATGGAGTCGCGCCCTATACATTAGCTATAACCCTTAGCTAATTTAGTCTAAAATTCTAGTGTGTAGGGCTTAGTCACATGTAAGGCTTAAATGATGGTTACACACGGAAAGGAATATATACAGAGATGAAGGATAGGTTATTGGTGAGCCCGCAAAACCACTAGGATTAGGTGACCCTAGGAGAAGTAAGTTAAGGACAGACCATTCAGAAGTATGTCTAACAGGAGTTAGATTATTTGTTATTTTGTCTGGTAGGCCCGAGTCTGCCAATGGTTAGTAGTCAACCAAACAAAACTATATTGCTCGGATAGATGGTCCATTTATTACCTGATTTATGGGCATATATGATATTGCTATTATTGTTTTAATTAGTTTGATTGCAGAATTCTAATTTGCAAAAAGATATGTTTAAAGGGATATTAGTGAGGGAATGCCCGTTCCGCTAAGTGACGTGGTCTCACATAATATCAAATAACCAAGATGTATATTATTATTCACACGAGGTTTTATGTCTCACTCGAAGTTTATGTTTTCACCCTTAAACTCTCGGGTGCTCAAAATTAATTTGAGTAGATTAAGAGTCAGAGTTTATAGGTTTAGTAGGTGGACGAATAAAGCTTCCGAAGATGTCCAGGAGGCACGGATAGCTATTTAGGAGTTGTTGTTTTTACTTCTAGTATGATGTGCTAAGACAGTTTTGTCTATTTAGTACTCTAATCATCAAAGGAGGCATCTTCACATGTCGCTCTTAGCGTATTTTGCAATAATTATATTTGATCAAAACCTAAGAAATGTTTGGGATTGTGTAATGGATTATGAAACATGAATTTGAAATGAAATTAGTAAAGTTGCTGTTTTTGGAATTTTTGATTTTGTTTCATATTCAAATGCTTCTGATATTATGGATACCATTAACATTATTGTATTTTGTCACCGAAAGTTAATACTATGGATGACTGTAGCATCTGTAGAGCTTAGCTTCGGGCCTCAAGATATGGAATGTTACAAAGCACTACTTTATAAGCTAAATTCCCTACTCTAGTAACTACCGGGAAAGGCCCACAAATACTGGTGCTAGTTTCCCCGATCTACCGAATCTCATAACATTACTAAGGGGTGAAAATTCCACAAAAATCAAGTCACCCGCTGCAAACTCGAACTCTATATATCTCTTGTCAGCATAAGATTTCTACTTGAGCAATCTTCATTCCCATATGGATCAAGTCCGCCTTCTCTGCACCATATCTGGTCCAAGAATAATGCTTTCCATCGTATCCCACCAAATGATGGTAATCTACAGGATTTACCATACAACACCTTGAATGGTGCCATTTCAATGTTCACATGATAACTATTGTTATGGGTAAACTTCACCAGTGGCTAGTGATCCTCCCAAGAACCTCCAAAGTCTAAATTCCACATCCGTAGTAAGTCATCTATTACTCGATATTCTCTCTCTGTCCGTAATTCCGTTTATGGATAATATGCAGTGCTTAAGCTCAATTTGGCCATTAAAGCCTCATGTAGACTCCTTTAATACCTAATGGCCTCCCTCATGTACAAAGCCGCCAATGATCTCGATGTCCTCATACTCCTCACTAGTATGAAATGAGAGCACATAGTCAACCAATCGACTATGATCCAAATGCTCGCATTCCCTCTCCTACTCCTCGGTAAACCATTTACGAGATCCATATAAATACTCTCCTGCTTCCACTGAGAAATATCTAATGGCTACAACAATCATTCTGGCTTCTTCTGCTTTGGCTTTATCCTATGGAAAGTCATACATCTAGCTACATACTCTACTAATAATTCTTCATGCTGAGACAATAGAAGACTCTCTTCATGTTGCAATACAACTTATCACTACCCGGATGAATGGTCATCCTAGAATGGTTAGACTTAGCTATTAGATCATCTACCAAGTCCGTACTACGAGGAACACAAAGCTTACTATCCTTCTATAACCAATTTCTCGATTCAATGGCATAACGCCTAAAATGACTTGATGACTTTCCTCTACTAATCCCCTTAAAAATATCTACGAGCTCCTTATCCTTCTTCAGCCTAGGTCCAATATGCTCTATCAATGTAGACTAAACATCTAATGCTGCTAGCAATCCTGGGATAATATCCAATTATGGTCGTAAATCAAAGGTAGAAATATAATCCAAATGTTTCCATTCTAAGAAAAAGGGACTCAACATTGCACGCTATCTACTCAAATCATCTGCCACTACATTACTCTTGCCTAGGTATAAGAGATGTCAAAATCGTATGATGCCAAGAACTTCATCCACCTTTACTACCTCAAATTCAAGTACTTTTGGGAGAACAAGTGCTTTAAGGATTTGTGATGCGTATATAGTTCAAACCGCTTTCCTATAAGATAATGCCTCCAGGACTTGAACGCACAAAAAATGCTACCAACTCAAGATCATGAGTAGGGTAGTTTCTCTCATGGGTCTTCAGCTGCTTACTTACATAACCCACCACTTTTCCTTCTTGCATCAAGATCATGCCCAACCCAGTACCACAGGTGTCAGTATAAATTGTAGTTAGTTTAGTCCTATCCGGTAGAAACAAACCGGTGCACTAGTCTATGCCTCCTTCAACTTGATAAAAACATATTCACACTTAACATCACATGAAAAAATTAGATTGTTCTTAGCAAGATGGGTAGTGGGGAAGAGATCTTCACAAAGTCCTTAATAAACTTCCGACAGTAGCCTGCCTAACCAAGGAAACTTCTCACTTCCGTGGCATTCTTTGGCCAATCCCGAACTGCTGCCACCTTACTAGAATCAACTGCTAAGCCATTTTATAATACAATGTGTCCTAATAAGCATAACTCTTTTTTCCAAAAGTGGCACTTCGAAATCTTCACCTTTAGCTTATGCATTTGGAGTATACTAAGCACTTCTCCAAAATGCAATGCGTGCTCCTTCTCACTCCTCGTGTAAACTAGGATATCATCACAAATACCATGATGAATTTTTTTTAGCAACCTCGTAAATACTCGGCTCATCAGATCAACAAATTAAGCAGATGCATTGGCCAATCCGAAGGCCATGATCAACCACTCAAACAATCCATTAGGTGTACGAAACACCGTCTTCTAGATACTGTCCTTGGCTACATGCAATTAAAGAAATTCGATAGCCAATTCAAGCTATGTGAACATCTTAGCTCCAACTAACTGGTCAAAGAGATCATCTATGTAGGAAAAGGATAACGTTACTTCTTTGTCAGTTTATTCACCTCCCTATAATCTATGTAGAGTCTAAGAAAACCATCTGCCTTAGTTACAAAGATGGCTGGTGCTCCCACTTAAAAGTGATCCTCTTGATAAAACCCTTCTCCAATAACTTATTAACCTACTTTTTTAACTCGCATCTTACCTTTAGAGCCATATGCCTTTGTGGTAAGGCAGCGGATCTGGAATTCTTAACAAGATATATTTTAAACTCGATCTCTCTATGGGGCTAAAGACCGGTAACCTCAACATAAACATCTGGGAAATCTCTCTTTACCGGTATCTTGTCTAGCCTTCATGTGATAGTCCAAAGAATATAAATAGCTCAGCATAACAAATCTTCAGGGATCGAAATAGACCTTCAAGCTACGTCCACTACACATACTCAATCTTGACCTTCCTAACACAGTCTAAAATTGTAACAAGCCACCTCGAAATAATACTAGTTACATAAAGATAAGCCTGTCAAACCTTAGGTCCATCTTATGTCGAGCTGTTAAGTTGATAAAATTAAAACAATACACTGTACATAAGCTATCTATCTATACATGCTAAATCTCAAAGCGGAATGGATAAAATATAATGTCGGAAACAAGTACCCATTTCATAAAGAAAATTATTTCAGAAACCTAATATGTTAAATATTACAACATGTTTACATAAAGCCTCCATAGTACAATATGTTAAAATAACATAACTGTTCGAACTGGGTGCAGTAAAAATACTTACAAAACATAAATAGGTAGATAACTGCTACAAGTCTTCACCTCCACCTTCGTCTCCTAAATCAACATTACTCTATCTAACTGTGGTGTAAGAGAGGAGTGGCTCAGAATAACTAATGTCTGGTAAAATGGAAATCTTAAGCTTTACCATAGTTGTACTTGAAAGGTATCATTTAAATAAGAAATATATCTTACGTACTAAAATCATAACAAATGTATAAAATCAACTGTAAGCCGGAGGGCTCTACCAGTCCAAAAATATAACATACATATAAAATCAACTGTAAGCCTGAAGGCTCTTCTAGTCTGACTATAAAAAAAGTCAACTATAAGCTCATAGGCTCTTCTAATCTGGCTATACAAAAGTCAACTACAAGCCTAAAGGCTCTTCTAACCTGACTATACAACTCTATGTAACTAGCGTTTTTGATGTAAAAGGAAGCATCCGAACTAGTTAATAACTCTTTGATAGGATTTAGGCAGACTCTGACAATTTAAGACCTATAAAATAGGCAGATTCCAATCATTTAAAACCTAACCCTAAGGTGGGTACCTACATGGTTCCTTAATGGTATCGTAAGAAATCCATATAGGCCACGTAATACTTCACCCAAGAAAGAGGCGGACCTTACCATAGCCATTTAACACCTCTAACCCAGAGTGAACTCTTCTTAAGGATTTCACCTACTACATCAAAAAGTGCAACTTATGACCCATAACCCACACATGACATCTCACGTTAATTCGACTACTCGTGTGTACTGGTAAGGTGACTAGGCAGGTTTAGTCTACAGAATTGGGACTAATCTTGAATTCATTATGGTTATTTATTTTAGGCGATGTCCTATATTGGTCCATAAAGCCACGTCATTGGTAGTAAGATTTAACTGGGTAGACTTCAATGTAGCTTTGAGCTAACCTCGCATCCCTATAACTTAGTTATACTATATATATACCAACTATATACATATATCATCCTACACGATAAATAATTGAGGTCATATAAGGTAACCCATTATTACGCCTCTAATTAGGGATAAACTCCCTAATTTGTACTAACTCCCTTCTTATAAAATAATATTTCCTAATTATTCTAATAATACTAATTATCATGATCAATACACTATAATCAATATGCTATTTGATTTAATAGTCAATACGTTAATATTATATACGTATATTTTTTTATACATGGAATTTAAGGTCTAATCATTACATTACCATAATTCGATAATAATTTTCTTACAAAGTATTTTGAAATTTCAACCTCATACAAATCTACTTTTCCAATGAGAACTACCTAATTTGTACTAACTCCCTTCTTATAAAATAATATTTCCTAATTATTCTAATAATACTAATTATCATGATCAATACACTATAATCAATATGCTATTTGATTTAATAGTCAATACGTTAATATTATATACGTATATTTTTTTATACATGGAATTTAAGGTCTAATCATTACATTACCATAATTCGATAATAATTTTCTTACAAAGTATTTTGAAATTTCAACCTCATACAAATCTACTTTTCCAATGAGAACTACCACTACCATAGTCAAGTAAAATAGATTTGTACAAACATGGAATACATACAACTTGTTCCATCTTAATAAATTAGAATCCCTTCTTATTTCAAAGAATAGATCTTCACAAATTAGATCGTCTATGTTCAATTCAACCTCTATCCACATAATTTTAGAGTCAGAAATGAGCTCCTTATTAATTTAAGTGATAGAAATAGAAGGTGCAAATTACAAACAATTCAATTCATAATTTACACACCATTTCTAATTTATTTTCTTTTTGAACCCTTTAACTCCAATTTAAAACAAGGGAAACCATAGATTACCTAAGTCTAAACAATTAATTAGACTCTAACAGATTAATACAAAAAAACAATTATAATTCCAACAGATACAAAGACTAATATTGACTTAGGAAAATTCTAGGGGTTTTAAATGCTATGTTTTTGTTTACCAAAATTTCCCAAGGCATACATCAAATCCAAATAAATAATATTCAATTACAAAAATATGAAAAACTTGCTATTTCCACTCATGGAGAATTTTTTGCTTCCTAACTGGATTTGATTCCACCACTCCTAATTCTCTTTTCATATTCCCTCTTTTGGAATACACAATAAAGTGAATTGTATATAAAAATTAGATCTAGAATCAGAACCGGAGAGGAATAAAATCGGAAACCCAAAGAATTAAGCATTTAAACCACTTACCTGAAAATTCTAAATGATTAGAAACTAGAATTACTTAACATAAAGTTTAATATTTATGAAACCCTAAGGGGAAAGAATTTGGTAGAGCTTCGTCGTTGTTATAGAATTTTATGAAGGAAAAATGAGGATTCTAGGTGTCTATTTATAGAGGTGAAGAAGAATCAGAACTGTCGGATCAAAATAATTCAATCAGCCTCATACAGACCAACTCAATTTCACGTTTTTAACCCCCACCAATCGACCGTTGACCTTGGGCAGTCGACCGATCCCCTTCCTAGACCATTGATTTTTCCTTCCATTTTTGTTTTCTATTTGTTACTTAATTTACTTTACACTTAACAAGATTTGTAATTAACATTTACTTAAATGTTAATTCTCCCTTAATTTAACAATATTTAATGCAAACTTTTAATATCAATTAAAATGTTTAAATTTTCAAATTCAAATATTTAAATTTTCAAATTTAAAACCATCTTCATATTCCAAATTCTGAAACTTCAAACGTTCATAACTTCTCCGTTTGAACTCTGATTTCAACATATTATATATGGAAATTTCAGAAAATCACCACGGCAGCAATGGTGCAATTTTCATGACTAAATTTCGACATTTTGAAAATTTTCATTTTTAACCTTATTTGAATTACATTATTTCTTATTAAATTTTATGGGGTGTTACATTCTCCTTCCTAAAAAGGATTTCACCCTCAAAATCGCCAAGAGAAGACAATGTAACATGCACTCAACAACTATGTTATACAACCAATTTATTTACAACAATCTACACAACCACCTACTCAACCAAAAATGCAAATGTATGCAAACATACTGTAGGTGAGCTCAATCTTAGCATGAATGCAAGGTCGTGACATATAGGCATGTGTGCAAGCGCCCTAAATATACATGAAATTCTATATGAGTACAAAAATAACGGTAAAAAGTATGGAAACCATCTTGTACCATCTAATCTAGCAACTATTGTGAAACTGAAAACCTATATTTTTAGAGAGAAAAGATTGCCAGAAAAATGCTCGGGATGAGAAACCTTCACCTTTTTCTCTGGTTCCCCATGTGCTTTCCACTGGATTATCTCCCCATCTACTCAAACCAATCTAATTTTATTCGTTACGAAGCCTTTTAATACCGTGCACCATAATGCATGTGGTGGCATGGAGGGTAATAGGCTTTGTTTCAGCATCAATTAACTGGTCAAGCTCTATTACATAGGCAATGTCGTGCAGACATTTCCTCAAGTATGGAACATGAAAGACATCAAGGACTCCCGTTAACTAGTTCAAAAGCTCCACCTAATAAGCAAGCATCCCATACTCTCTCTAAATTAAGATGTTATCCAACTTTTTGACTCGGTTATACCCAAACTGATTGGACAACTTAGACTCGATGACAGATAAATAAAGTCACTGAGAGAGGTGATTATAGTGCCCAACGATCAAGCACAGACAATGGTATAAAGTAACGATCAAGTGAGACCAAGAGATAGACTCTCTAGAATATTCTAAGTATGGATTAGTGCCCCCCTAGGCAGGGGACCCATACATATCCCTTCCCCTGGGCAGCAGATTGGATTGTATCATGAGGGTTATGAACAACATCAACTTATAGTTCAACTCGGCAGGAATCGATCATTATTTCCAAAAATATGAAGACAATTATGCAAACAACTTTGAAACCATGATACTAGCATGGAGGGGGACCTATCGAAGCGATTGCGAGTTGCCACATGGCCGTATGAATCGATCAGTGTAAATCCCCTTTCATCAGGAATTGGGCCGTGAAATTTTTTCAATGACCTAGTCTACACTGTCATATCCTACTGGCGAAATTTTAGGAAGATGTTCGATCATCTACCCCTATAAATACAGAGTTCATTATTCATTTTACGGATCTTTACATTCTTGTTTTACTTGTACTCCATTGTAATCAAAGATTAATTTGATCCCTCCTTTACTCATGACATAGGTGATTAGTAAAGAAAGTTCATCAAAGTAGATGTAGGCAATCAACATCGAACCATTATAACTTTTTGTTCTCTTTTTCGTACTTGCTTCCTCTATTTTAATTTTAGTTCTTTGCTTTATTTCTCTATATACAATCTATTGGGTGTCAATGCCAACTTTTATGCAAACATTTTGGTGCTTCCACTAAGGAAGAATTCTCAACTTGATTGGATCTCATCATTTACTTGTGGATTCTAATATTCGCGAGATAGATCTAGATTTCTGGCGACAAATTTCATTTCTGCTCAGATTTGAAGAAGATCATAAAGGTAGCCATTAGCATGGCTAGAGGAAAGTTTATTACTTCTTGTGCTGTTGAAGGCAATGAAGATACCAGCATTCAACAGGTTGACCAGAATGTACAATCAGTGGCTATTGATGCCCCAAATCTTCTTAATTACATCATTAAAGCCAACTTTGAAGTCCTGATGAAGGAACTGCTTGGTATCCAGCAGTAGCTCAATCAGCAGATCTAGACTAATATCGACCTAATAAACCGGTTAAAAGACCAATGTAGGAAGACAAGGGGAGCCTATTCCAAACCCAAGATCTGAGAGCTTCTCTTCATTTGATGACTATCACAGGAACATATGGCACAAGACAGAAGAATATGGTGCTGAAACATCAAGGAGGAACTACGTAGTCATTTACAGCTCAATGACACGGATTGATGTCGAACCCCCTAGGGGGATCGGGGCCGAACCCTCAAACTTGGGGGCAGCCTTCATGCTGCTGGAGGAACAAGCTCTGAACTCGTCGTGGTCAACCAAGGCGTAGGAACCTAGGAAAATGTCGTTGAACAACAACTGAGAGACGATGATAGCACAGCTACTCAGGAGGCACATAAGGAACACGCTAAGCCAAGGCAACATGGTGCTGCCCAAAGGCATGGATTAGGCCATTTACATGAGGTGGAGCACGACTACTACCAGTTACCGGCTATCCAAACGCCGAACCTAAGGGCTATGGAGAGATAACTTGTTATACAAAGTCAAGGCTTGACCAACGATTATTGGAGACTCTCTAGGAGACTGCTCTATTCACTAACAACATATAACATGCAGAGTATTTGCAGAGGTTTAATATGCCAATGATGCCTGCTTATGGGGGAAAACCCGACCACAGGCAGCATCCCATAAAGTACGGGTGGGACATGGATGTCGCACGAGCCATCGATGCAGTCAACTATAGATGTATTCCCATTTTACTGGAAGGATTTGCGACCATGTCTTTCACTAAGCTACCACCATGGTTAATTTCTTCATTTGATGAGTTAGTAAGGAAGTTTATAGAGTAATTCCGCATACACATGGCTCATCCCAAAGATGTCTGTTCCTCTCGAACATGATCTAAACTTCGGGGAAGTCACTAAAAGATTACCTGGAAAGGTTTAATACGGCTACTACAGAAGTCAATGATCCAAAAGATGATGCAATATTGATGAAATTGACTAAGGGAGTTGAACCTTGATTCTGATTTTGGTGATTGGTTGGAGGGAAAGCCTCCTTCTACGTTAGACTTTTTTAGTGAAGGTGACTTAGTACCTGGGGAAGGAGGAGGTGAAGCGGACCAGGAAGAGAGATGTTTCAAGGCAGGGTGTCGAGGGAGTACAAAGTACATGGAGGTGAAATAGTAGGGAGAGAGTTTTGGGAAGGTTGAAATTAATGTTGAAAATAAAGCAAATGAGCAAAAGAGAGGCGATGATAGGAACCGCAATCGAAGATAGGATTCTAGGATAGGGAAGCCAAGGATCTCGACATTTGACACATAAACATTGTCGAACACGTCATTAGTAAACATCTATTTATCGATTTGTAACACTATGCAGTGCATAAAACCACCTTTGAAATACCTGACGGACAAGCATAAATAATTGGGGAAGTGCTGCAGATTTCATGAAAGTTATGGTCATACCACGGATGAGTGTCTCCACCTCCGTGATGTCATTGAAGTTGATCCATTAAAGAAAATTGCAATAGTTTGTTAAAGCCCTACAGGATGGTAGGTAGGGGATATCCGACCCTAATAGAGGACGAGCCTCTCCTAGTGCTGAGGAACCTAGATGGGTAGAACGAAGTTTAGTCATTAACACTATTGTTGGAGGACCACATCTAGATGAAAATTCTAGAATGAGATGGAGCTTTACTTGAGCGCTATAAGACATGTTGATATGGAGTGTTGTTTAAACGAGGAGGATGGTACTCTGGCAAAATGGCAAAGCACTATACTAATGATTTCATGTTTCTAAGTAGAGATGCAAATATGGTGGAGCCCCTATGATTGACCCAATAGTGATCTCATCCATGATCGGCCCCGCCTAAGTAAAAAGGATCACGATCGACCGCAGAATTTTAGTCAATATCTTTTTTAAGAAGGCCTATAACGAGATGCTGCTGGAGGCCAAAAACTTGAAACCATGCAATGCTCATATTCATGGTTTTAATGGTATTGCTATTGAAGCAGTAGGCTACGTCGAGCTACCGATGGGGTTAGGAGATGGAAACCGTAGGAGAGTGTGGATGCTACTGTTTTTATGATGAATGTGAACTCTCCGTTCAATGCTTTCTTGGGATAACCAACCCTTCTTAAATTCAGGGCAGCTATTGCCCCTTGGTGCTTGACAGTCAAATTTCTGATAGAGAATGGCATGGAAGTTATTCATAGAGATGAGGTGGCTAGCCGTGCCTGCGATGTTGCCGAGTTGAGGGATGCTCAGCAAAAGGAAAAGGGAAAGGATATGGGGACTTCTCTCTGCATTACAAATAACAAAGCTTAGCAATCAGCGCCGAGCTTTGGCTCAGGCACCATAGTCGGTTCTATAAAGATATCGATCCAAGAGATGAGGAAGAGAAGCACAAAGAACCCAAGGCTGCACCCGCTGAGTAGATGGTTGACATCATGGTGGGCCACGACGACTCATCACGGGTCCTGAAGATCTGATCATAGCTCAGTAAAATGATAAAGGAATTAGCTGGCTTTCCCCGAACGAATCCCGATGTGTTTGCTTGGACCCATTCTGACATGTGTGGGATCTCGCTAAAAGGAGCCATGTATTGAATATTGACCCGAGGCATGTCTCGGTGAAACAGAAATGACGCAGCATAGATCTAAAGAGATCCGTTGTGCTTAAGGAGGAGGTGGATAAACTCAAGAAAAATGTGTTTATCTATGAATCCCTCTACCCAAAACTAGTATCCAATCCTATACCCGTGAGAAAGGCTAATGGAAAGTGGAGGACATGCATTGGCTACTTGTACCTGAACATAGCATGCCCGAAGGACAGCTTTCCACTTCTAAGGATCGACCAGCTGATAGATTCGACCGCTGGACATGAACAGCTTTCATTTAAGGATGCATATTCCGAATACAGCCAGATCCCAATGCACATCTCAGACCAGGAACGCATTAGCTTCATTACCGATTTGGGCTATACTGCTACGTTGTGATGCCCTTTGGATTGAAGAATGTTGGAGCTACTTATGAAAGACCGGTCAGCTGTAAATAGGATTAGACGAATCAATGGAAGAATATATGGATTATATGCTCATGAAGTCACGGCAATCAAGTTACCACATCGATGATTTGAAGGGGATGTTCAGTGTTCTCTAAAAATATAGAATGAAACTCAACCCCTTGTAATGCTCTTTCAATGTTGCGTTAAGCAAATTCTTCGTTTTACCATTAACTTCCATGGAATTGAAGCCAACCCCGAGATGATTCAAGTAAGATATATCCGAATGCTGAAGATGATTAAGCAGGTGCAAAGCCTAAATGAGAAGGTCGTTGACCTGACTAAATGCATTCCCTTCTTCCACTTGATCAAAAGAGGGAACTGGAACTTTGCTAGGATGTAGGATTGCGTTGACATGTTTCAAGCTCTGGTACACCACTTAAGGAGACGCCCATCATATCCAAGCCACTGGATCATGAAGATTTGTAAATCTATTTAGCAGGTCGGTACATGACATAAATGATGTGCTGTTGCATGAAGAGAATCGGATCTAGAGGCCAATATACTTTGTTGGCAAGCGATTGAAAGGTGCTGAAAGATATTATCCAAAATTGGAGAAGCTCGCATACTGCTTATTGATTGCATTAAGGAAGCTCTGCCCTTATTTTCAGGCGCATCTCATCAATGTCTTCACCGACTAGCCATTTTGATAGGTCCTATAACAACTTTGGACATCTGGAAGGTTACTGAAATGGATCATCGAATTGAGCCAGTTTGATATCACTTATCTCCCTCGGAGATCCATTCAGGGACAAGTGTTGGTGGACTTCATAGCTGAATTCACTGCACCAGATGACTCTTCTGAGAGCTGTAAAAGAACCTACAATCCAACATAAGATGCGCACGGATGAAGCATCTAAAGATTAGTGTTCTGACGCTGGAGTCATACTACTTACTCTTGAGGAACCCTCGATCTGCTATGCCCTTAAACTTGACTTCCCTGCTATAAATAACAAAGCTGAATATGAGGCCTTGATCATCGGGATCAAACTTGCTAAGGAGCCGCAAGTACAAGCTTTGTAAAAAAAATTGATTCCTAGTTAGTCATGCGCTAAGTCAGGGGAGAATATCAGGCCAAGGGAGCATGACTTGCTCCTTACCTTAACCGGGTCAAGAGCTACTTATCGAATTTGTGCATTACACTATTACACACTTTCTTAGAGAACATAATGAGAAAGCAAACTTCTTGGACAAATTGTCTAGTTTCAGGGATGCACAAAAGATGGGCCCGGTTCTAGTTGAAGTGCTTAATGCTTCGAGCATTGACCAGATGGAGATCGATTATGTCTTAGAGAATAAGCCCAAGAAACAATCACGGATGACTCCTATCAAAGTTTATTTGTAGAGGGGAGTCCTTCCCGAATGGAGGAATGAGAAATGATAGGTCCTTCGTAAAGCTTCACGATACATCCTTTAAGAAGGAGTCATGCACATGAAGAATTTTTCCATTCCCCTACTTAGTGTATTTCCAATGATGAAATCAAGCAAGTATTAAGAGAAGTCCATGAAGGAGAATATAGCAATCATGCTAAGGGGAAAACCTTGGCGAATAAGAGGCTTCGCTATGGTTGTTATTGATCAACTATCAATCGAGACATAGTTGATTATGCTAGACGATGTGATAAATGCCAGATATTTGTAAGGTTCCAAGAGCTCTACTGATAGAGATTACTCAGTTGGTCAGTCCATAGTAATTTGCTACATGGGGTGTTGACATCATCGGCTCCTTGTCGATTTCCAAAGGTGGCACAAGGTACGCCATCGTAGGAGTCGATTACTTCGTTGAATGGGCTAAAGCTGAACAATTGGCCACGATCACTATGAAGAAATTAATCAACTTTGTAGTTCGAAATATCATCCGTCATTTTGGTCTCCCTCAAACAATCATAACTAACAATGGGGCCTAATTGGATAGTGCTAAGTTCAAAACTTCTATCGTCGACATCATATTGAAAAAAGATTTTTGGAAGTTTCTCACCCGAAAGCTAATAGATAGGTCAAAGCTTTTAATAAAATCGTAAACTCCATTCTAAAAAAGCTTTTGGAAAAGGCTTGAGGCAAATGGGTTGAAGAACACCGTTAGCACTATTGGTATACAAAACCACCCACAAGCCCATGACTGGCCACACTCCGTTCACCCTTTCCTATGGCTCTGAAGCCATGATTCCTATAGAATCTGAAGTCCCTTCTCATCGAGTGACTTACTATGACCCTAGAACAAACATAGATCTTCTTGTGGAATCTCTAGACATAGTCGACGAGAAGCACGATGAAGCTTACTTGAGAGCAGCTACACACCTACACTAAGTCATCCAATGCTTTAATGTTAAAGTTCGAGCTAGGACTTTTGAAATTGGCGATCTTTTTCTAATACGGATCTTTCCAAGCCCACTGACATGGGTCCAAGATTGAAAGGACTGTATATCATTAATTTAAAAGCTTGGAGATGGAACGTCGAGCATCTATGACGCTATTTCACTTGATTTTGTTTCATTCATTTGTACTACATTTAGAATTTGCTTTTGCATTTTAGAGCCATGTAATAAGACAGACTCTTTCGCTTTCTTTTTCAGTTGGTAATAAAACTTTAAGTTTCTTCTATATTGTGAATTGTTTGTGCATAGTATAATATTTGTGATATGCGATCGACTTACATCTACTGTTACCCTGCCTTTTGGTCATGGCCGAGATATCAACAAATTGGCTAGAAAGGATGGATATCAGGATTAGAGATCGATTGGAAACAAAGCTGTGATCGATATCATCACAATTTGACTGAGCTCCAATCAAGACAAGATTGATTAGGAATGGTGAACAAGGTTAGATGAGGCTTTCAAATTTCAGGTCAATCGGAGTTCGTACACTCGAGATATGGATGGATCAATATTGGTGAGAAATGGTTCGCATCGATACCTTCGTATCGATATGGTTCGAATCGATACTGTTCATATCGATCAACATGGGTTACTTTAGATCGACGGATGTTGTTCGTATCGATACAGTTCGTACCAATACGGTTCGTATCGATCGAGGGGTGTCAATAGGTGGATGTGAATATGGATAGCACAAATGGCTTTAGATCAGTGCTACTTCATATTGATCAGGATGGAAATAGCTGCATGCTTCGACTCAAAGATTTTGTATCGGTCAGGATGGATACGAAGGTAGAGTTCGTATCGGTCTTGTTCGTATCAATCCATAACAACAGCTTGGATCGATACGAACAACATGGATATGAAGGGATTGAGACGAAACGGTCGATACGAATGATGCACATCGGCATCGATATGAAGAGCATAATATTCAACGGATACGAAGGAGGAAGCAGTCAACACGACATGAAAGATGGATCTACCCTAGCTTATTGCTCTATGTCACCATCGTCTGATCATTACAAGCGGAATTGATGCGAACAACATCGATACGAGTTGGACAATGCCTAGAAAAGTGCAAATTTGCATCAATCATAAATCAAAATCTAAAAGTCCAAATGCTACCAAGTTTTCTCAGGAGCTTACGCACAACCATAAGAATGTTCATGATCGATCCAGACTATATTGGGCAAGGTTTTGATCGATGAAAATCTCGTTCGTATCGATCATGGATCGAGTCGAAATCACTCGGGATCGATCACGTGGGCCCACCCACGTGAGAGAAGAAGTCTTTTGAGATCTGGGCGGGATATTTGCAATTTACACCTATAAGTAGCTGTCCAAGAGCTTCAGAAAAGGGGATCTTTTAGTTCTTCGTTGCCGCTGCTCTGTTAAATTCCATTGTAATTTGATTATTATCAACTATATTCTTGTAACTAGTGTGTGATTATCAATAAAATAACAACTCTTCGAAGTGGACGTAGGCCGGAGATAGCCAAACCACTATAAACCTTGTGTTCTTTCCTGCTTTCTTCCATTTTAACTTTACCATTTCTTCATTTTTATTCTCTACTTTATCTGGATCTAAGATCTACGTTAGAATATTATAGATTTGTGTATAAACGCTGGTGCTTTCACAACTTTTGGGGTTTGTGATCAATTTTGGCACAAACACTTTGGTGCTTTCACTGAGAAAGCTAGAACTCAGGGAACCTACAGCTTGGAATTTGGATTTGAAAGCTTGAAGACTTGGATTTGGAAGCTATGGCAAAGCAATTGGAAAGAAGACAAAGGACAAAAAGGAGTCGGCATAAAGGAAGTCAGGAGGCCTCCTCGAGAGCGAATCAGGCGTCGATCTTCATCACTCGAGATGAGATGGAAATGACGCTCAAGAGACAAGAGGAGATGATACAGAACCTTCTTAAACAAGATGGACAAGTTGGAGTGCGGAAACAAATTAACGCAACTGCAAAAGATGCTGGAGATAGGAATCGGGAGCACGGAGCAACCAGAATTCAGAATGGAGTAGGACCAACCAGCACGGCACCAGAACTAGGAGGCACTCACCCAGAGCATGATCCAATCCCAGGCAGGGTACTAGGTGGAGCTGAGCAACATGGCATTGATAGAGGAATGAATGCTCGTCCAAAAGAGCAGATTCTAGGATTCCTTTGTGAACTCGGGGGAGGGGGGCAGATCGAAGGCAACAGATGAGCACCGCGGCTTGGTGACAGTGATAGGTTGGCAGAGATGGTTAGGCGAGCCATGAAAGGCATATAGGTGATAGAGCCTTGGAGGATGTGAATAGGAGTCCTTTTGCTCCCATGATCAGGCAAGCTAGGATTCCACCAGATTTCAAATTGCCGACACTGGAGATGTATGATGGGAGAATGGATCCTGCTGTTCACTTGACAAGGTACATGAGGCATATGAAGGGCATTGAAGGAGGTCATGGCATGATGTTTCCCATTGTATTTGATAGATATTACAGTGTTATGGTTCAAATAGCTGGAAATTGGCTCTATTGGCACATGGACGGAGCTGATTGAAAGGTTTCTAAGGCAGTTTCAGGTCCACATAGTTAGACCCAAGAATGTGATGGTCGTAAATCGATGAAACAGTGGAAGGGAGAATCGCTTAGAGATTTATCAACCATATTCAATGCGGCAGTGGCTTTGGTGAATCAACCTGATCCATCGATCGTTTTGATGGCAGAAGTTTTGGAAATTGCATAAAATTTAGATTTCAAGATATCGTTGGAGCAAGACCCACCGAGGGATCTAAGGGAGTTCTTTCATGAGGCAGAGGTTTCTGAGGCAAGAAGATGCGCAAGCTGAGAGAGAAGGGAGAGAGGCAGAAGCTTATGCGGTAAGGGGTGGAGGTTCACCCAGGGAGGACCCAGACAAAGATGATAAAGGAAAAGGGAAGATGAATGACAATGGAAGCACTTTGAAAAGACCATGGAGGGAGTCAAAGTTTTCTTCTTACATAGATCTAATAGAAACTCTGGAGACGATTTACTAGAATACTCGAGGGCGCCTCCAATATCGAAGACCGGCAAGAAGGGAACCTTCTAAATACGAGCGGGCATTGGGAAAGCATTGCATATTCCATGAGCTAATGGGCACAACATGAACGACTACAAACATTTGAAGGATATCATTGAGGAGCATGTAAGGAATAGCCATCTACAACAATATGTTAGGAATCGAGCTATGGCAGTGGAATAGGAGTGGCCACCGCCCACCTCGAACAAGGATGGAACTAGATCTAGGAATCGCTGGCTTGTCATCAACTAATCGAATTATGACTTTGAATAAGTAATAGAACTCAAATTAATATGCCAAGTTGCTTACACATGTATGGGATCGAGGACGATCCCTAGGCGTGGTCTGAGACGATGACAAATCATATTTGCTCGAGTCTATGAAATCATGTTTTCTTTCTATTTTCCTACAAATTTTGGTTCTTTCTTTGGTTGCATGGACATTTGTTTAGTTTTCCCTGTTTATTTGGACTTTCAAATTTTTAACTGGATTCTGTACGAAGTGGATTTGGATTAATGCAATAAATAATACAGGTCTCATGATTACGGTCCCGATCGGAGAGACGGGACGGTAATCGCAAATAATAAGTTGCTTCGCCGGACAATAATGGAATGGACTGAAACATAACATAAAGTCCTTGGCCAGAGAGCCGAGGCTGGAGAATATAAAAAGTCCTTGGCCAGAGAGCTGAGGCCGGAGAATATAAAAAGTCCTTGGCCGAAGAGCCAAGGCCGGAGAATATAAGAAGTCATTGGCCGGAGAGCCAAGGCCGAAGAATATAAAAAGTTCTTGCCCGGAGAGCCAAGGCCGGAGAATATAAAAAGTTTTTGGCCAAAGAACCGAGGCCAATGAATATAAAAAGTCCTTGGCCGGAGAGCCGAGGCCGGAGAATATAAAAAGTCTTTGGCCGGAGAGCCGAGGCTGGAGAACATAAAAACACCTTGGCTGGAGAGTCAAGGTCGGTTCAGAATAGCGCGACCCAGCGAAGTCTATGGATTTGAAGTTAAATCCGGTGAAATCGTGAATTTGGCAAAGGGGCCGGTGCTATCTCGGATTTGGATATCAACCTTGAAAGGTTATGGATTTGGTTATTGGTCATTGGATATGGATAGATTAAAGCTCGATCGATGGATTCAGATAGCTATGGAATTGGCTAAGATTGTGGTTACAGGACTTTGAATTGGACATCGACTCAGAGCAGTCGCAGACTTAGCTATGGATGGAATATGGACTGAGGATATCGGATATCGGATTCGAAGCTATGCAAAACACGCCTTCTTACCACAAGGCATTTTTTGGAGGGAAAATGTTACCTCGCCTTTTGGTCAAGGCCGGGATATCAAAAAATTAGCTAGAAATGATGGATATCAGGATTGAAGATCGATTGGAAATAGGGCTGTGATCGATATCATCAAAATTTGACCAAGCTCCGATCAAGACGAGATCAAATAGAAATGATGAACAAGGTTAGATGAGGCTACATTTCAAATTTTAGGTCAATCGAAGTTCGTATGCTCGAGTTATGGATGGTTCAATATTGGTGGGAAATGGTTCGCATCAATACCTTCGTATCGATATGGTTCGAATCGATGTTGTTCGTATCGATTAACGTGGGTAACTTCGGATCGATGGATGTCGTTCGTATCGATACGATTCATATCGATTAAGGGGTGTCAGCAGATGGATGTATATGTGGATAGCATAAATGGCTTTGGATCAGTGGTAGTTCGTATCGATCGGGATGGATATAGCTGCACGCTTCGAATCGAAGATTTCGTATCGGTCAGGATGGATATGAAGGTAGAGTTTGTATCGGTCTTCATCTTATCAATCCATAACAATAGTTTGGATCGATATGAAAATGGATATAAAGAGAATCGAGACAAAGCGATCGATACGAAGGATGCACGCTTTCATCGATACGAAGAGCATAACATTCAATGGATACGAAGGAGGAAGCAGTCAATGCAGCATGAAAGATGGATCTACTCTAGCTTATCGCTCCACGTCACCATCGTTTGATCATTACAAGCTGAATCGATGCGAACGCATCGATATGAGCTCGACAATGCCTAGAAAAATGCAAATATTCATCGATCAAAACTCAAAATCTACATGTCCAAATGCTACCAAATTTTCATAGGACTTATGCACAACCACAAGAATGTTCAGGATCGATCCAGGCTATATTGGGCAAGGTTTTGATCGGTATGAATCTCGTTCGTATCGATCAAGGATCGAGTTGAAATCACTTGGGATCGATCACATGGGCCCACCCACGTGAGAGAAGGAGTCTTCCGAGGTTTATGTGGAATATTTGCAGCTTACACCTTCAAATAGCAGTCCAATAGCTTCAGAAACGGGGGTCTTCTGGTTCTTCGACATTGCTACTCTGCCGAACTCCAATGTAATTCGATTATTATTAACTATTCTTGTAACCAACGAGTGATTATCAATAAAATAACAACTCTTCGAAGTGGATGTAGGCCAAAGATAGCCGAACCACTATAAACCTTATGTTATTTCCTGTTCTTCCATTTTAACTTTACTGTTTCTTCATTTTTATTGTTTACTTTATCTGGATCTGAGACCTGTGTTAGAATATTATAGATCTATGGATAAACACTGGTGCTTTCATGACTTTTTGGGTTTGTGACCAATTTTGGCGCAAACATCTACATACACCTGATATAGACCAATGAGTACCCTGAGTCTAGTTCCAACCAAGTTCTCAGGTCTATGATCGAAATGAATGTGATTTGATCATTCATCCTCGCCTACGATCCGACTGGCTAAGTATAAATATGGAATGGATGTGAATCGACCATCCGTTATCTAGCTCTGTCACCAGACTTTATGGGAGGATGTAGAGTAAAAGTGGATGTGGAATGATCAACCACTCTTAAACTTTTTCTCCTGATTTAGGAGAAAAGGAATTAACCAAGGAGAATGTGGTTCGACCCTTTACCAGACAACTCCAGTCTCTAAAGTGTGTGATGGAGTACAAACATCCAACGGATGCGATGGACTGACCATCAACTAACTTTGGTCCCAAAAGCATGGATAATAGTATAAACAAATGAATGAGTGTGACTCGACCATTCATTTTCCAACTCTAACCTTAGCTTGACAAAAGGAGTACAAACTCTTAATGGATGGGATCCGATCGTCCATGGGCTAACTCTGCCAACCCGAGACTGGGTATAGTAATATAATCACTTAATCACTAAATACGACATCATAAATCTGTGGCATGCGACTTATGTTTGATGCGACTTATGTTTGATGTGACTTAAGTCCTTGACCATTAGAGGCCTTGAGATAAACTTATCAGATCGATGCCCGAAGAAATGAGCGACGGAATGAAATTACAACTTAAATGACCAACCACTAATTACAGGTACATTGAATGGAAAACATAATAGCTCGAACACTCAAACAAATTCTCAAAAAGGTTAAATTGAAATAGAAGAAGTTTTTATTCATAATAAAAAACTTGGAAAGCTAAGTATATATTTATTCCTGGAAGTAGAAACCAAAAAGGGGGTCGTACCCACATAATCACGGCAAATAAAAAGAAACTAGCTGCCTAGCTATACATAACCTAAGCCGATTCGACTGATATTTCCTATCCCTCTTAGGATTTTTGGGGGTAGACTCATTGAAGTTCTCACCCTCGCATTTCATCTTCGACCTTCCTTCACCCTTGCCACCTTTAGGTGAAACACTTTTAGAGATAGAAATGGAAGCAGTCTCACTTTAGGATATGGAAGGGCCGACCTTTTCAAGGACAACACCGTC
The DNA here is from genome assembly GCA_030765085.1 of Allium cepa. NCBI lineage: Eukaryota > Viridiplantae > Streptophyta > Magnoliopsida > Asparagales > Amaryllidaceae > Allium > Allium cepa. Next base: position 454,318,522 of record CM060932.1, read on the forward strand.
GGGTAGTATGACCTAGTGGAGTGACGTTTACGTCGGCACCCTACCACTTAACATATTGGTCCAACTCTTCCTTCTCAGTGTGCCCCTTTAAGCTATGCTTGTCCATGTGCTCAGAGGCATGAGTCACCATGACATCATCTGTTTCATCCTGGGCCTATTTATCACTGGTCTTTTCTTCATTCGTAGCCTCTATGACTTTAGCATCTACTCCATGATCGATGCCTACTATCCCAGGATGGCTTCACCACCAAAAGCATGTACAGGGGTAGATAGACCTGCAATTCCATAAGTTTCAATGGGTAAGCCCATGACTTTCGTGAGCAAGATGTAAATTTTCTCGAACGTCGAGGAGGTGAGATATAGCTACGCTAGATTGGCCTTTGATCGAAGCTTGAGTGCTAGCTTCAAGAATCAGAGATAGCACAAAAGACTTATGGATTTCAAGATGAGCTGCATCGTAGCCTATCACCTTTTTAAGGGCATGAAAAGTTGAGGTACTAGTTTCCTGACTTGTGAAAGGGTTTTGAGAGCCAAACACAAGGCTTCACCACCATCTTTCCCCCTCCCGATTGTTACTGGGTCATGAAGTAAACTGAGCGGAGCAGCCTTGAGATCATCTGGCTCTTCATTGCATAAGATTTCATGCATAAGCTGCTCCTCATCAACCTCGACGACATCGAGAGACTTCTTCTTCAAGTCCAAAATATAGTCCCAAGCTTCCACTAGCGACCCGGGATATCCCACTCTAAAGAAGTGAAGGTTGTGGCTTATGAGGACATTTGCATTGTAGTATGTCAACAGAGGATCAAAATCGTCTTTATCTCTGTTCGACCAGCCTCCCTAGCTTCTTCTTTGATGACCTCAATTTGCTGGAGTTGTTTATCGGCCTTTGTCTTAGTCAAGCAAGCCTCGACAGTTTCCTCGCAAAAGCTTTGAGACCCTAATTGAACCTCAAGCTTTACTTGTTTTTCCCTCTCTAGTTCCTCCTCAAGCTACCAAATGCGAAGGGCCAAGGCACTGTTATCTATTTTCAAGGCATCCTTCTCCTTCTACAAAACATCTTTCTCAAGAGCTAAAGTGCCACTGCGACGAACAATGGGGTCCAGTTCAATTTGATGTACTTTCATCAAATGCTCAACTGCTTCATAAGACTCACTAGCTCTCTTCTCAGCACCAGCCAGCCTTGTATTCAACTCCTTGACTTCCTCATTCAAGTGTTTGATGGTGTCTTTATCATGAATCACTTCTAGAGTTAAGTGATCAATCTCATACTTTCTTTCCATCAACACTTTGGAAATCCTCTCAACCACATGTTGAATTATGCCATATTGGATGTAGAGATCATTGACATAAGAGATCACTGTATCCTTGGACTTTGGATGAATCAGATTCGAAGTAGGAGAAAATTTGAACTCATCAAAACATAATTTAGGAAATGTGGCCTTAAGCATGGCCATCTTTTCTGCAACAATGCCATCGAGAAGTGTTGGAGCGAAAAGGGACCATTTGCCATGCCCATGAGAAGATGTGTCAAGACTTTCTACGCTAGTCTGGCATTCAAAATATCGTTGGGTGCCATAAGAACCCAAATGTTGCTCGGGTAGTGTAGTAGTAGTAGTAGTAGTAGGGGCGTGAGATAATGAACTGCTACTACTATAGACGATGGGGAATGGGTCGGCACCCTTGTGATGAGAAGACTGGGACTTTGACTTTTGCCTGAATGACAAATCTTTGAGTTGATGACTTCTGTCCTGGTGCTCTCTTCCATCATAGGCTTCTCTTTCCTGGCTAGGCTATCGACTAGAGTCCGAACCTCGACTGGACCCAGAATAAGATTGATAGGTATGCAATGGTTTCTTTAAGCGATCATAGGTACAAGAGTATCCCAAGGAACCTACGAATAAAACAAAGATGTATCAGAATCACTAGAATTAAAGATGGATAGGTGTTGTGTGGTGCAGTGCACATGATTGTGAGTGTCCTAATGTCTCCATGACAGACCAGGTACTGGAGTTTTGTTAGCTGGAGTGATCTCCCCAATGCTAGTGGGAGGAATGTCAACATCAATTCAGATAGGAGAACCAGTCCCCCCCTCGAGGCTCAGGTTAGCATAATCATAACTCCCAACATCCTCAGGTCCTAGGATGTTTGATGATCACTTGAATAAATTTCCGGAGGCAAGGAAGTTAATTGATCAATAGGAGCAGTGGCCGGCTTGGGCTGCTTGGAAGTTTTCCCTTTGCGAAGCATGTAGACGAGCTTCTTCCCTTTTCTCTTCTTTAAAGCAAGAAGTTTCATGTCCTGGGATAACCGGACTACAGGTTCATGGCTTGAACTCATGTCCTCGTGAACAGGCTCATTAGCATCACCCTTATTTCACCTCTTTCGACATTACCCCGAGCCTTCTCGACTGAGAGCCCAACATGATTAACATCGCCATCCCCCTACGAAGCAGCTCCTCTCACTTCCTCTCACTTCCTCTATAGCATTCCTCGGTAACCCAATGCTATGATCCTCTTCTAAAAAGCCATAAAAAGAGACACTCATTGGTAATAAGGGACCTAACTTATCTATCTTCCTGGGGTATATCCCTAAGCTCAACGATTGCTTTTGAATAACTATCACTGACGGGACGAGGATAGCTATTTAAAAGATTCGAAAAAATTCTTACTTCAAGATACAACTTGGATGAAAGCACACACGATAAAATTCGAGATGACACTTATGCCCTTCCGGCGATTGTCCTATGAAACCAGGCGGGCAATGCACATAAATTACTCATTCTTAAAAGAACTTCGCTTATTCCAAGTACCATTCATGGCCTGGTGATTACTGATAGATTCAAGAAATGTATAGGAGAGACTTCTCTTTCGTCACTTGAAATTGAAAATGAACCAACTGTCCTCCGAAGTTGATTGAAAATATAAGAATTCGAGGAATATCTATATGTATAACGAAGATATGCATAGTTATCCAGATGTAACTGGGTCAGAGCCAATCTTAAATAATGTAACATCTTTTGGATGGATCGATTAAAGGCAATATGCGCTGCCCAGCACATATACGTGTTATAAACGGTGTACCCTTCTAGAGGCGCGTAAGCTCTATCATTACGAGTCAAGACTCATACATCCTCATATGGTATCCTATGTTTGATGAAAACTCTATGAAGAGAAGCCTCGTTGATTCTCGAAACCACCAAATCTTCTAGGTTCTCTAAAAATATAGCATCCTCTAAAGTATCAGGAGCTAGTTCATCTTTTGCTCTAGATTCACAGGAATTTCAAGCACTTGGTGTGAACTTTTGAGTTATTTGATTAATTGCCCAAAGTGTGCCAAGCAGATATTGTTGCAGAGCTTCACTCAGCATCGAATCACCCTGCGAAACAATCTGTTCAGTAATCATAGCAACTAAACGCTCTGAATATCTAGAATCCAGAGCTATCAAACTTAGTAGATAGTCATTATTAGAGAAAGAAACCCATTCCCCCGTGTAAAGTGTAAACTAGTGCAATGTGGTGCAGTGTTGTGTAGTGCAGTAATAAACAATTCAATATGAAGCTACAATTGTAACGAGACTCTGAGATTCGACTGGAGTGACTGTCATCACTGACCGTCCCAACCGGTATTCACACCGATAGTTGTGGATTCTACATGAGATCCGAGATTAGTTATCAACATATTGGAGTGCGGTATTTGTATTCAAATCCATTTTTATGCATATTCAAGTCATATGCATGTTTATTCAAGTCCAAATGCAAATGTTCATTTCCATGCTTGTGCTTTAAAGGTTCGATTTCGGGTCCATTTGTGCAAGACACTTCGAGCACCTAAGTTCACATATGTTGGAAAGTGGCTAAGTCCTCATGAGGTAAGGGATCATGACCGATCTCTGGCCTAGGCAGTCTTTCCTTATCTAATTTCAAACTTCAAGATGCCTAAACCGATCACTCCATAATAATAAATAACTGGTCCCTCTATCTCAAATTCCATCTTTAATATGCCAATAACCGATCCTTCCAATGCATCACCATCGATCCCCAACACTTCGCCTTGATTCGTCTCCACATTTACCTCAACTCCATGCTATTCCATATTCATCGGCAACTTCACCTCATCTCCAATACATCAATACCTATATAAAACATCACGACCGCCAGCGAAATCTCAAACATCCCATCACCTCAACATAAAACCCTAATTCTAAATCCCATGTTGCAAGTTGAAAACCCACTTATGCAAATATGTACGACTAGGTAGTGATGAAAGAGAGGTTAAAATGGATTGAATCAACAACCGAGTCTTGAAAAATTAATTGATTTTAGGGATAAGAGGACACATTTGAATGTGAGGATGTGGTCTTGAGTGATGGCGGAGGTAGTGGAAGGCAAAGTGATTGGATCGGTGATGTACGGAGGAGGGGCTTGAATTGATTTCTCTCGTTTGAACTCGCCAATGGAAGCAATGGATAGGATTTGGGGTTTAGTTGATAGCAAATGAAATAGATGAAGTGAGAAAAGCTACGTGTTTAGCTTATATATGGGTTCGGCTCACTTCAATGTAGCCACGAATTGGCTAAGCCCATATAGGTGAAGGGATCAGATCTGATCCCCCACCTAAGGGATTTGTACCAATCCCTTGCCAATGCTTTTTTAAAATAAAAAATAAAAATAAAACATAAAAGTGCAACGCAATTGCATTTGAACTACGAAGAATTGGCAATGACCCGTAAATGTACGAACGTGTTCGAGAGCCATTAATGAAGTGTGTACATGAACATGTACATACACATACCCAACATTTGATTTCTCGAATCGATAGGAATTGAATTCTAGTCTATATTTCTTAGAAAAGAAGTCATTACAGTTAGTCGAAGCCTACTAACTTGATCTACAAACTTAATGGAACTGAGCATAGACAAGATAGAGGAACACATCCCTGATTTATACTAACTAATGTAACCAAGCGTCATAACAAACAAAGAGAGATACAGCTCTTTGAAAAGACGATTTGATGGAAGGATAACAATTGTTCAAGAAATTGAATGGTATACTTTTCAGCAACTCTAACTTGATTTGATTCAAAGCACATCATGTTTGAAATAAGACATACTTATTCGGCCTTTTGACTCGGCTATATCCAGATTGACTGAACAAGTTAGACTCGATGACAAATAAGGCAAGCAACCCAGAGAGGTGATCATAGAGTCCAGAGATCAAGCACAGACAATGGTATGTAGCAACGATCAAGCGAGACCAAGAGATAGACTCTTTGAAATATTCTAAGTATGGATTAGTGCCTTCCCTAGTTAGAGGATCGATACATATCCCTTCCCCTAGGAAGGGGATCAGATTGTATCACAATGGTCATGAACAACATCAATCAACAGTTCAACTCAATGAGAATCGATCGAAATCTCCAAAAATATAAAGGCAATTATGCAAACAACTTTGGAAATATGAAACTAGCATGAAGGGGACCCAATAGAGCTTCCATATGGTCGTATGATCCGATCGGTGCCGATCCCCTATCACTGGAAATTGGGCCATAAAATTTATTAGGTGACCTCGCCTATATCGTGAGATCCTACTGGCGAAATTTCAGAAAGATATTCGGTTATCTACTACTATAACTACAGAGTTCATTGTTCATTTTAGGGATCTTTACACTATTGTCTTACTTGTACTCCATTATAATCAATGATAATCTGATCCCTGCTATACTCAAAAAAACAAGTGACTAATAAAGAGATTCATTAAAGTGGATGTAGGCAATAATGCCGAACCATTATAAATCTACATGTTCTTGTTTTTTGTTTGTTTCATTTGTTTTAATTTTAGTACTTCACTTTATTTTTCTACATAAAATCTATTGGTCGTTTGTGCCAATTTTTGGTGCAAACATCGAAAAAGGCCCAACAAACCTTCGTGCCAACTTCGTAGATGTACTTGTTACTCCAATAATTGCCTTTCAAGATATGTGACATGCGGCGTAGCTATAACAGCGCATCAGTAGTTAACGTCGAAGGAATGGCAAGAAATCAATACCGGAGGCTTACGATGTTGCACCACATCAATGTCAGTTAATATGTAGTATCACATGTCATTAATGAAGCTAAGGACACCAGATGACATTAGTACCATATATCACCTACAGAGTTGGATAGTCTGTGTCAAATCTCTCACGTCGCTATCCAATGTCATAGTTCATCAATAAAGCAGTGATGCCATATATATAGCCATTAATGTTATAGCAATGTGATCTATGCCGTACTTCATTAATAAAAATCATATGCAATGTCACAACACAACAATACCACATCTTACCAATACCACTCATCATTGATACCATCCTTAACTGTGCCACTATTTCATGCCGCCACTCTTCACCGTTGACTTTCGTATAGCATGTATCATCAACATGTGCAGGATACCGCATATCTATACATGCGATGTTGATGTCGAAAGTAGTCAATTCATAGAAGCTATCGATGTTGCTCCTTCTCAATGTTGCTCTATATTGATGCCACTCCTTATCGACGCTGCTTCATGCTCACGTTGATCCAAGATGACATCCCCACCCATTAATAAAGGATGTTGATTGAGCCGTCAATGCCATAAGTCATTAACGCTGCATGGCTCCATTAATAGGGCAATGCAAAAATCCTATTATGAACCCAAGAATGCCAAAAGTCATCACTGAATAAGGATTAGCACCATATGACATTAGCAATGCCGAGAATCATGAATGCCAAGACCAACCTGTTGTGCCGCACTTCAACCCCTATAAATATGGACCTAGGGGCCTTAAATAAGGGGTGAATATTTCTTTTCTAATTCTCTTACAATTTAAACTTTGTAACTGTAAAATTATTTAGGAATTTTAGTGCTGAGAGGGCTATTGCACATACGACTTTGTATGTTCAACATTACATGGAATAAGAATAAGATTTCTTTAGTTATGGCTTACTTTCGAATTCTAAAGCACTTGTGAATTCTTAATCATAGCTTGTTTCAAATTCCAAAAGTACTCATATTCTTGATTTCTATTTTTGCATACAATTGTCTACATGGATCTACTTCAAGTATATATGACTTCGCATGACTATGCATATGACTTCTTTACAGATCTAAACCTGCTTGTTCATTCCTCTTAAGCCCTAACTCAACCAAGCTTCGCTTTTTGCCAACACTCATTGATGTTAAATCTAGGCTCTCTAAATTCAATCATTTAGCCAAGGTTCCCTTCCTTACACTTTTTGGGTTTAACAAAGAAATTTGATAGTATTTTAACGCTAGAAGAAGGGCTTGAACCTCCATCCCCGTTAAAACCCTAAGTGGAACTACCCTAACTTGCATATATAAGGCTTAAAGGACTTGTCCCTACTAGGCATATCTCATTCCAAACTCGCCTACCCTTGATTTTTAACATCATTTAATCGCATCAACTAAGCTTGCTTAGTTGTGCTAATTACACGTGTTAAAGTCTTCGAACAAGGATCCTTCGAGCCTTAAATGATTGCTTCAACCTACCAAATGACTATCGACCCTTGACTTTATAAAGAGCACATACTAAAAATTACGGCCTTATGAAATATGGAAGAGAAGAGAAAGAAAGTAGTCTTTATAATCCAAATAACTGGAGTTTAAACTCATTTCATATAGGTCCTACCCTAATCTTTGCTTTGGAAAAGGAAGATAAGAGGTATAATATCTTTAGTAAAATGAGAAAAAGAATCTAGCTCCAAGCAAGGGGAATAATTTTTAAAAGGGATAACAAATCGATCAATTCACTAAGAGTTTGGAGAATGTGCTTTGTTATTCCTAATGATTTAACAAAGCTTAAAGCTTTTAGAGAGAAAGTTTGCTAGAGAAGTTAAGGAGCCCATCACATATAACAAAAGTGCTAAAAAAGAATCGTCTTTTGGAAGATTAAGGCTTTCAAGAATTACTCCCTTGCTACTTTATATGTTAATATCTACCTCTTGACCAAGGACGAACTTAATTATTGACCTTCCAAAAAGAAACATCCAAAGAATGAAAGAACCTTAGAGGATTATGCTGCCATTATCATCGGTCTAATAGGCAGGATATGAATCAATGTCGGAATTTGGAAGGAATTATAAACAATTTCTTAGGGCAAGGAAAGCTCAGTGAATTTGTACAAAGATGTTAAATAAGTCATGAATGATAGAATATTTTCTACATAAAATTATTGTATCTACATGGTTAAGGAGAAAAAAACTCCTAAAATAAAGGAAAAAGCCTTTGGTCCTGCCAAGAAGTCCTAATCAAAGCGCCTCCTAGAGGGAGGAGTGAGTAAGCCTTTGGTCCCGCCTTGTAAAAGCACCAAGTAAGCCTTTGGACTTGCTTGCATGGCTTGGTCAGAGCATAACTCTTAATCCCTCCTCCATGGCCTAATTAAGGCACCTCCTAGAGGGAGGTCAGAGTAATCCTTTGGTCCCGCCTGAAGATGGCCTATCTAAAGTTTCTACAGGCCTGTGATCCCACTTACATGGCTTGGCCAAGGCGCCTCCTAGAGGAAAGATGAAATAAGTCTTTGTACTGCCTAAGATATCTTGACCAAAGCATTGAACCAGCCTTCATTTCCATCATTAAAGGCCTCACTAAAGTACCTCCTAGAGGGAGGTCGAGTAAATCTTTGGTTCTACTTAAGATAGCTAAGCAAACACAGTGGACAATGAACCTAAATCATCACCTACGATGGTAATAAGTGGTTTGATCCAAGTTGAGACCATCACCTAAAATGGTGCCAATCAAATTCAAAGTCAATCTAACTATATCCTAAAGAATTGATCAAAAACAATCTTCTAGAGGAAGATCTTTCTAAAGCAAGCCAATAGTGCTATAAAGAAAAATCAATCAATCTTTTAGAGGAAGATCTGTAAAATATGAGTCGTTTATGCCCCAAAGTAAAAAGCAACTATAAAGTGCCATATGAGTTTTCTAATCTTCTTTCAACTGCCAGTGGAATTTTCTGGTCTTCTATTGACGGACTAGTTTCCTGGTGCTCTATTACTACCGCAAGATGATTTTTTAGTCCTCTATTCACACTAAAACCAAAATGGCTCTCTAGACTTCTATTCAAATTATTATCGAAAGGAGTTAATAACAGAGCTTCGTTAAATTGGCTCTCAATCTTTTGAATTCAAATTGGAATTCAACTTCCTTAGTTAAAGGGAATCTCCATTGCCAAACAAGTTACGAAATGTTTATTAATGAAAAGGCAGATTCTTGCATTAAGATAAAAATTCATAGTCTACTGGAATGCTGAATGCTTAATTAGTCGAACTTTTGGTTCTTTTACCAAGCAATTATTGGCTTGAATGGTAAAGACTCAAAACACTAGAAAGCGGATAATACATCTCATTCAGCAAACTCTAAAGGAAAAGTACATATGATACATTCGAGGTAACATACGTTCAAATACTAATTTATTTACAATCTTTATGTACGAATTTGTAGGTACCAAAATTAAACCAAAGAACAGTATGCTTAAAGCAATTCTTTGCTAAAGCTCATGGCTCTATCCTATCTTGTCCAAATCTTTAGCAATTAAAGGAGCAGTAATGTGGTGAATGGCCACATCCAGAAATTCTTTGGATTTCTTTTCCTTTCTTTGAATAGTATCAGAATCATCAATTGAATCAATTTGAATTTTCAAAGCATGTTAGATAGTCTTATTGGCTCTCTTAAAGATTGAATCTTGCTCTTTAGTTCTTCAAACTGCTGCTTAAGGATACACTTCTCGCACCCAAGCTTTTCAACTACGCTTTTGTAGTCATTGAGACGTTGAGATACTTTCTCGGTCCATTTCTTACTAAAAATTGCATGCACTCAAATTTAACTTGCATACTCCATTTGGAGATTTTTTCGTTGCTTAGACCGAAGGTGGGTTTAACAAAATAGGAAACTTTGGACTAGCTAAAGATCGAGATCTAGTCATTCTTCCAGGAGTAGGAGTAGGAACGCCAAACTCGCCTCCGCTTACCATAAGCTCTAAAGATTAGTAGGAAACTTGACTCCTCATTAACTTCACTTCAAGGTCATTTATTTATTGATGCAATCTAGCTATTCTGGCATCAATCTCAACTGAAGGTCTAAATTGTAAGACCGAATCTATCTTTCCGTTCAGCTGTTGAACTTCATTGTCTTTCTCTTCAATCTCCCTTCTAAGCTAGAGGTTTGTTCCTTTAGACCTTTAAATACCAATCTTAGTTGGAAATATTTACTTTGCCACTCATATGCTTCTGAATTGTCTGAAAACCATAAAACTGAAGCATCTTGAGAATAGCGCCTCTTTTCAATATCAACTATTAATCAATCTTTAATCTCATTTGCCCATGAAAGAAAATTTAAAGGATCAAGTGCAATTGCTAGTTGGTTTTCTTAATTAAAGTACATAAAAGAAAATTTTAAAACATGGAAAATAAGCTCTTTCATTAATAATGGCAAATTTTACAAACCATAAGGGAAATCAAATTACATCACTATTCCATTCTTTGTATATTTTGCTAATTTTTAGAGTTTTGCAATACCAATTTTGGCCTTTTCAAATGACCCATTGGATAGGTAAGAGTAGAATCAAAAGAAAATTTAACCTCTCCTGGGGTGTAAACTGGAAGGAATCGATGGTAGTCCCATTCTCCTACTAGAGAGCTAGTGAGATGGCATATCAATTTGGCGTGATAGGTTAGAATTTCACTAAGCAGTTTCTCTTTCTTGTTTCCTAAGAAGTCAAAGTAAAAGTGAGGAAATCGCATACAAACCTCTTGTAGGTCTAAGAAAGCAGTGTGTCGCTAACTGAGATGTCTTGAAAGTTAGAGATTTCTTTCGAAAATCCCTTCTAACTTAACAAACTTACTTAGAAATTCCATAGGAATATGACTATTTGGAGGTTCCTTAATCTATATACTATGTTAAGATTAGACTAAACACAAGAGAAATAAAACCGAAAAAGTTAATGAGCTGCTTGAGTTACATAGTACAATTATACAACCACTCAAGATCATATGAATTCATTTCTTATAAAATTCAAAAACAGATCTTTTCTAATTGAATTTGAGTTTTTCAAGGGTAAGAGAACGAGAAGAAAGTAGGATGGAAGCAAATCTTAGGAGATTCCAACATGTTTCCGGATAAGGATCATATCCATGTTCGTCTAAGTATATGCGATGGAAGCACCTAAGAAAACCCCCGCAGTTGTCATCCAAATAAGAAAAGTCGATAAATTTACACCTAGAGTAAACTTTATAGTAAACTCCTCCAAGGAATTCCTATTATTGATCAACATCCAAAAGTGGGTCATAAGCTCTGCATTTTCGGATAAGAGTCTCTCCCGATGAAGAAGTGCTTTCTTCATCCATAGAGGAACTTGCTTTTCTTTGAAATTTTTTAATTTCGATGCACTAGTAGCAAGACTCTTATATTTCTCAGATAGTTTATTATACTCCTTCAAATGTCTATCCAATTCACTACACAATTGATTTATTTCCATTTGCTTCCTTTCAAGCAAAACTTCATAGTGATATTTCAATTTACTCCTCAAGTAAAATAATTAATATATTAACTAAGAATTGTTTTATAACTTAAGACACTTATGTAAGGAAATCCATACTTGAGAAAGTGGGATTTGAGATGAGAAAATTTGTTCTTTCCTTTGGATTTGTGACTATGGGGAGCACTATCATTCTGAGGAGAATCCTTCCTTGAAGGATCGAGGATACACAAGCGACCTCTATATCTTGGACTGTTGAGCCCAGTCCCAATCAATCCTTCTCATTCGAAAATCTTAAAGGACCCTTTCCGTCACCACCTTTTTTATCATCGTGATGACCCACATTATTATGACCATCATTATTATTGTCCTCATCATCATAATCTGATTCATTGCCCCCTTACCGTCAGATTCTGTCTCATATACGATAGAAGATCATCAAAAGTTAATAACTTCTTAGCATCAATCTCCTCTTCCTCCTTAAAAGATTCCTCTCCGAATGATTAGGCTTTCTCCATCATAGCTTTGAATTTCTTCTTAAATTCCTCATTCCAAGCTGGAGGGAGAGAGGGGAAGTCCTAATCTGGTCACTACTCTATGTTGTTGGCATATGTTATATTGAGTGCCTTCTTGTAAGATTTCTCGATATGAGTATCGAGAGTTGGGTCTAGGAAATGAGACACTTTTTGCTCTGCATCTTTAATTATGCTAGTTGATTTGTTTGGGAGAATTCTTTCCTCCGCAAATTCTCCTTTAAAAATTCATTCTCCTTCATGAGCTTGGCCTCCTTCATACTGGCCTCCTCAAGTCCTATCTCTAAAGCTTTTGCCTTGTAATCTAAAGTCTATCTGGCACTTTTCCCTTTGTTAAGTGAAGTTTTTACTTCAATAAGTGAAATGGCAAGTTTTTCTTTCTCTTTTACAGCCTCATCATTCGCTGTTGAGAAGTCAATTACGATCATTGAGCAAAGAAATCTGCTCCTTAAGTTTAGACATTTAACTAGAGGATCCTATAGTATCCTCTTGAAGAAGAAACATATGTTTAGCAGCCTGAAATAAGTAACAGGTATGAATCGGAATAAATGTAAAAGATTAAGAGCCTAAAATAGCTAAATAAAAAAAGTACATACCGACAAGAACTGTTGAAGGATAGTAAATCGATGATCTTCAGAATTAGACTGTGGTGGCTTAAGAGCAACAAAAGACGAAGACTAAACGACCAATTAGAGAAGGTCATCAAAATTGCTAACAAGGGATTGAAGTCTGAGACTTGGAGGATCCTTTGAAGTAACACATTAACCAAGCTCCTTCCATAAGCGATTCAGAGCCCCAAGAGAGTCTAGAAGAGAAATGCAAAGGAATGAATCTTGAGAATACTCCACCTTGGTTGGTTATCGAACATTTTCGCCAGAGGAGTTACGATTTAAGACCTCATGGCTAGGATCAATATTCATAAATGGTTCTTCATCCACATTAATAAGGGTGTGTATCTCCTCAACCTTGGCCATCTTTCTATGAGTTATGACAGTAATGGAACCATCGCTTGGTCTACTTTTTAAAGATTTGAACGAGCTAGCAATGATGTACATGAAAGATTGAGATTCAAGGGCCCGAGCCGGGCAGAAGTACCATCTTTGCTCTTCTTTTCTTTGGGAACATCACTTACAATCTCCTTCTTTGTAGAGACAGCTAGGTAGATGAACTTGAATTGAAAAGGAAAAGCTTATAAGATAATATTATAGGAGATCTCACATAGGATGCAGTGATAACTCAACAAAAGGTTCAAGTTGAACCAAAGAATTAGTAGAAAAAGATCATGCCTTGCCCATTACCAATGATTGTTTTCCTTGAGCATTGCATTTGACCATATGAGGCTCACCAAGATCTTGTGGTGATCCAAAATAATAGAATACTGAAGGAGATTTATTGGAGTTAACAATTTAAGCCTAATCCATATATTCTCTACTACTCGATTTAGGGACTGCACGGTTTATTGGTCAGTGGGGCTTAGCTTTTTGGAAGCAGGATTTGAAAGAAACCACTTATCAATAAAGAATAACGAATGAATATGAATAACTAGAGATAGAAACTTATCGGCGGTGGAAAATGTACCTTTAATGTTGGAGTAGCATTTGAAGCGAAAGAATTATGTCTCGCATCCTCTTGTCTTATTAACAACTTTAGAAATTAAGATTTTTAGGAGAGGATGAATCTAATACAAGGGGTGATCTTGCTAGTCGCCAATCTTAGTAGGATAGCTATTGAATGGAGAATCTCATCATTTAGAGAAGAAAGTCTCGTCTCGTGGACTAAGACTTCTAAATAATTCACATATGTATATGAATTTGGGGTGAGCTGGATTAAGGCAATGTTCAAGCTCTCTAAGTATCTCAAAAGGAAATCGAGAAAGAGAAGATAACATGTGTGCCAAATGGATTGGGGTAAAAGAAAAATACCCTTTCAGTGGATTGTAAATGTTGTTTGAAGAAACAACTGGAATAGCTACAAGTGATTCAAATTGCTCTAAGATGGAGTCAACTTCAGCTTAAGTAGTAATGTATGATGGATGCAGGTCGTGGTGCCTTTTTTTACAAGTGGAAGGTGAAGCCTTCGAGCATGTGCTGGTCTTTGTGATGGATTTCTTGGTTTCCTTCTAAATGTCCATTTGCCTACTAGGTGATATTATTCCAATTTTAGAAAATGCTAATGCTTGTAATATGGTTTATCATATGCTAGATTAAAAAATTAAATCTATAGTGTGGTGTCAATTAAGTAGTTAATGTCAAAATTTAAATCAAAGATGTAAGTAATAGTTAAAATTATGGTAATAAAGTAAGTTTACAAAAATTTGCATGAAATTAGAATAAAAGTTAATTCGAAGGTATTCTAAGTACAAACATTAATAGGCCCATAATGAATGGATACATCAATTTCAAATGTCACATAAATTATACTATAAAACAATAATTAATGTCGCGGTTACAACTAATGTCTAGGTAATAAGGATGATAACATAAATGAATAATGATAACACAGATTGATGGTGTACTAATCGTTTAAGTAACTTATAGGGTTTTGAAATAGCAGTGACATAAGTAACGATATCGAATGAAGCTAAATTTATAATGTTAAAAGTGGTAAGTGAAATATAATAGTGGACAATAAGGCTGTCAGTATCAAATCATAATCAGTGTCGAAAACAAACGACGTCATTTATAATTCAAACTGAACCAAAAATGCCACATTTAATCGGTATAAATTTTCTTATAACACTAGGTGGATTAACTTGCTTCAACTTAGTAATTAATGATATAAAATTTCATGCCATTGTTTTACTGAAACTCGGCATCAACTATCAGAAGATGGAAACATAGAATGACTCAAGTAACATCGAATATTATATCTATATCATAAAATATCAATTTCAACATAAAAAATAAATTAATATCGAACATTATAATAATGTCGCATGGTACCAGTATCGATATAGGGCAAAATAGTATCGATTATAAGGTCTAATAAATCATCTTCTTCATTATTAAACTCAGAACACACTAGTTTTCATACTAATGTCGATTAGCACAAAATCCATTTGTACAACATAGGAATTCAACGCTAATCAAACCTCAAATGATAATCGATCATAAAACCTGTAACGACCCGTTGAAATTAATAATATTTAATAAATTAAATTAATATAATTTCTAATTTGTTTAAGAATAAATGTAGAAATTTGGTATAGTAGTTGTAACCTAGTGTAACAATAAAATTTTATGACAATAGATTTGGATAATGTAATTTGTCACTTTTTGTTAAAAGTAAATTTTAAGAAATCAATAAATGTTGAATTGAGAATATTAATAAAAAAATATTAACTAAAATGAGATTCATTAATATAAAATCAGTAGTGAAGATGTCACCTTTGGTTGTAATAAAGGTGAATGCTATTAGTGGATGTCAACACTTAATAAAATTTATTTAGAATAAAAAGAATTTAAATGCATGTTTGAATAGAGTATTAAATTGATAGATTAAGCGTAAGTAATTAGAATTTAACCCTATAAGATATGGAACTGAATGTATGAATATAATTTTGTAGAAATAGTTAATTAACAACTTATTTGTGCATACCCAATTTAATATAAATAACAAAAGGGCTAGCACTTGATGTGCCTAAGTATTAATATATTGGAACTATAATAAAATAGAGAGTTTGGTAGTAAATAGAAATAAAAAGACTGTTATTAACTAGTAAATTAATAAATGGATTCTAACAATAGGTAGTAATTAATGCGTGTATATTGGGCATTTGCGGATTACCAATATTTCTACCTATTCATATAATTTATTTATGTAAATCTAAACCTATGGCAACATTTTGTTAATAAATGTTGGAAGTGAATTTGAATATATCAAAGGATAACAAGTGTTTAGGTTAACCATTTATTTTATTTAGTTAAGAAGGGAAATAGATTGAAATAAAGCTAATTTAATTTTTTTTGGTTGTTAATGGGTATAGTTAAATAAGGAGAAGTTATAGGAAATAAAACGCGCACTAATGAGATGTAATATAATTCCAAAGTTATTTATACCCACAAATAGGTTAATTACTGTATAGAAAGAGTCTAAATCAATAAATGAATTTATTAAGATTACATTTATAATTTTATAACCTTTATGCTGATTTAAGTTCAATTAATTTATTTGATTAAATAGTGCAGTAGCGTAGTTTTGTGCGGTAGTTGAAATAGCTAATTCTTCTAGGTGAAGTTAAGGCTAATTCTATGTATATATTTGACCTATTGTTGATATAGATTCTAGGAAGCAGGATCTATTAATTAAATGGAGTATTAGATTCAATAATTGCATTTATCGCATAAATAAAGAGAATATAACGGTTAAAATTGGCGTTATTGAAATTAAAAAAGAATGGGGGAATAATAATTTGAAATCATTGCAATAGATATTAATTTAAGGTTACCTTAAATAAATTAAGGTAATAAATGGAGGATAGTGTAAATATCTTTATAATACGATGATTTGTGTAGTTAGGGTAGTTTTGATTTGTCACTTAAGATGGAGGATTTTTATAAAATGTAATAAATGCAGTTTAAATTAAGGCATTGACGTTTGGGTATTTAAGAAGTGATAAACTAAAATTTATTTATTTATTTGAAAATTTGAAATCCAATTTGTGGATTTATTGCAAATAAGTGAAATTTGTGTTTAACCATTACATCGATAGGAATAAATTAAATTTAAGGTTATATTAATAAAATTTGGACTAGAGAAATGATATGAATCGGTTTTAGAAGCCTTAAATATAAAATGGGAAGTAGACGAGATTTCACGTTACAACCATTTTTAAAAAATCCTGATGTATGTAGAAATATTTATGAAATATAACGTAAACCAATGTTGAATCAAAAGAATAGAGTCAACACTTATTTATTCATTTAATGTGATATAACTACGAGTATGATTTATTGCAAATTACATGGAAATCTAATATATAGGACATTACCTAAAAAGGAAGAGTAGATAAAATTTATGATAAACATATTTGTATATGAAGGTTATTGATTTAAGGAGAAATTGGGCAAGTTTTATGTATTTGGGTTAAGTGCAACCTTTAATAGATAAATTTAGTGCAATTAAAGAAATTGACAATTAATATTTCGATAACCTAAAATTTGATGGGATAAGAACATTTGGGTAATGAAGGGATGACAAATATTAGCTATGATTCTAGAAGGAATTAAATAGATAATGGGAAGATTAAAATCAGGTTCTAAGCAATAATTATTAAATAACAGAAGTTTAGGAGTAAAGTGAGATAATTGAAAATTTTAATCATTCATATAAGTCATTTGTTTATTAATATGAGTTAGCTAATAAATTTAATTTGGGCAATACCTATATATTGGAAACACATTTGTAAAGTGTAATTAATTGAATTTGGTGAATTGGGAATGAATCCAAGGTTATAGGAATTGATGTAATACTACGCAAATAAAAGGTAACTGCATAAAATCAATGTTTCGTAATAAATTGTAATTGATAATTAAGTAGGAATGGGTTTGAATTTGACAAAAAGGAAAATTTATTATTTGCTTACCCATCTATTCAATCTATTAAATTTGATCAGATCCATTTGCAATTAAACGAATTTATTTACAAGTTAGTATGTATTTAGCTGATAACTATAAACCAATTAGGGCAATTGGGTATATATATATTACCAGTTAAGTTATATAAGATAATGGTTGACTTAATTAAGGGAGTTTTATGTAATAATTTCATTTATTTTGTAAGTGGAAATAAAACGTTAATGATAACAAGTATTCAAAATTTACCATCTATTTAGTATATTAAGTATAATTGATAATCAACTGCAGCAAGTAATAAATAATAAATACGTAACGTTAAATGAAGTAATATTTGAAATTTAATATTTAGAAACTATGTAAATATAAGTGCAGATGAAATTGGGAATATTTACATATTGAAATATGAATCCAATGATAAATCAATCTAATTGACAATAAATAATGGAAAGTAAATTTAATTAAATTTTGGAAATTTAATATATATATACAGTTATAAACCCTAGCTCCATCCTATTGTCATTTGCTGTATATTCATTTCTTTATCTCCTTCTCCTCCTCAAATGGTTGCAAAACCTAGATCTACTTCAATCCAAATTTCAATGAAAATGCAAACACTTCAGAAAAATTCCACAAAAAAATATATGTTAATGTTCTCGAGGCACGTAATCTACTGGTGCAATTCGTTTTCTGTTTTGAACATTCGTTTGACCAGAATTAATTCAAACAGTCCGTGACCATTCATCATCGTCGTCGCAAACTTCGTCGGATCGTCAAACCTTTTCTGGGTTTTGTAGAGTGGACGATGGGGATCGCATCTATATGGTTTGTGTGTCGTTTTATTTATTTTCAATTTTGAATTCAATCATCATTTTTCGCCATAACTTTCTCATACGAAGTCGGATTCACACGAAATTTCTTTTGTTAGGATCGTAATTTAATTCCGGATTTGATGACGCTGGTTTGGACGAATTCCGAGAAGGGCGAATTTTTGGGTTTAAATCGAATTTAAATTCGATTTAAATTCCAAAGGTGAGTGTTTAAACCCACTCACAACTACTAGAAGCTTTTATGTTTGTTAAACTAATTTTAGAAATGAATAGAAATTTATTTATGAGTATTTGGCATGTTTATTTTATTCATATCTGTTGAATTGCATTTATTTAATTTAATTGTTAATTTAATTAATTTATTGCGTATAAATTTACAGTTAAAATTTATTTGTTTGTATATGAACTGCTAGTTAACAGTTATATAATTTATTACTGAATATAGACTGTAGATTAATAGCTGTTAAATTTAATTTGAATAAAATTGCCAGTATTACCTGTTATGTAGTACCAAAAATAATATTGTTATTGATTGATACTGATTGATGATTGCGATTTGGATGATGGATGATGTTGATGAATGGATGTTTATTGTATATCATTAAATTGCAAATTATCATGCATATTTCATTTCATTCGGGATTGTGGTTTGAAATGATATACAACCGCAAAATTTTATATCTTTTAAATTGCGGATTGAAATGATAAATATCCGTATCACTTGACCATAGGATAGAAAATTATATACAGGCACCGCGGTATATATATAACTATTTAAAGGTGATTTCTATGGTTTGGATGGAATACGGTTTGTAATAATCTTAAATTTTATATTGTATAAATATTATTCTTCCATATATATACATATGAAGTTGAAAATTTTGAAATTAAAAGGTGTATAAATATCTTTATTAAAAATGGAAAAAATTTAAGAAAATGGAGTTTGATAATTTATATCATATGTTTAAATGTTAAGTTTGGAAATTTTAAGATATGATATTTATAATTGGATTTTTTTCTAAGATAAATTGAAATGAATATTCTAGTATAATTTGAATTGAAAAAAATATATATTTTATTACTAGAAATTGGAGTTCTTATTTATTTATGGATTTTATGTGAATATTCAAGACTAAATAACAGAACATTTAATTTGGTTGAAGGAATAAATTCCAACTTTAGTTTTGAAATATTAATACTCCAAATGGATATATATATATATATATATATTTATATATATATATATATATATATAAATTGAAGTGGTTTTGGAACTTGAGAGAGATAATATAAATTTTGGTTTAGACTTTAATAAAGAAATGTATTTGTAAAGCTATGAGAACTATTTTCTTTACAAAGTAACATTTAAGTTAAACCATTTAATTCATATACCATTGAATGTCCAAACCATTCAAGTTTTTAGAAGTTATGGTTTTAAATTATGATTTTCAAAATATTATGCTTTGAAATATTTGATTTTCAGACGTTATGAAGTTAAAGCATTATGATTTTGGAAAAGAATTATATTTGGGATAAGTGATAAAATATGGTTTTGGGTTTTGAAATGATATCGTATTCATGGTTATGAAATGGAATGTTTATTCTGATTTTTAAAGTATAACCTATTTTTAAATGACCGCCGTGTTATAATAACGATGGGTTAGCAAAGAGACCGGGATCGGATATGGACATACTCTCTGTCGATACCGAAAACCACTTTGACTAACCGTGTACGCGGTGGAGATTCCAGAATGAAGTAGGTGGTGGCGACGTTTCCTGTAAGGTAAATACGTGGACCTGACTCCCGTGAGTTGGCATAAGGTCGCTAAAACAGGAGCGATTCTCAGGCCAATGAGGTCATTCCTCTGATCGGACCCTCCTCTTCGATATTATACTTTGACTTGGATTGATTCAGTGGCCACTTCTATATTTTGATTTTGGGGAGTTAGTCCGAGGTGGGCGGTAACTGCGGCTACGTGTTTCCACCAGCCTGGATAGCAATTGGTATATCTACCCTGGCATTGCCTAGTTGTGCCGTGTCACCTACCATACCGAGCCTTTACTACGAGTTTCTATTTGTGTCGTACCTATGGAGTATCCTCTGGTAGCTTCCCGATCAGGAGGTATTACGGTACTGTATAGACTATTGGCATTATTTGTGTTAAGGGCTATATGGGTAACCCCTTAACGCTATTAAAAAGTAAGTTTATTTTATAAATAGACACTATTATAATAGCGCAATATACTACATAGTAAATAGTTTAACGGATCCTTAGGAGATGTAAATCCCGAGCATCTCTTGAGTTACTGTACTCATGTTTATTTCTGTTAATTTAACTCACATAAGATCTTCTAGTTCTGACTCGAGTGTTTTTGTCTTTTCAAATTCGCTCGGGTCAGTCCGAGCGTTTCAGGATCGAAGACTTTAGCTTTGAAGGACGAAGACGAAGGAGTCGTATTATTATTACCTATAGTATTGCACCACACTCATACTATTCCGCTGCATTGATTGTATTGGTAGGTGTAACTCTGATATTTATTGTATAAAGCAAATCAAGTGTTTGTAAACTGTTTTGAACTGTATATTTATTATTATATTTTATCCTTCCGCTGTGAGATTCTGTTTTGTTTTATTTCTTCTCTGTTTTCTTATTTACCCCATAACAATCCGCCCTTGCGTATGCTTTGAATTGGCACGTGTGTCGGTTTAAAGTGTGCGAAAAGGCGGGATGTTACAAAACCAGTTAAGAATATAAGCATCGAGGCCCTATAATCGAGCCCAAATGTCAACCTGAAGTCGAGGGAACCCAAACCAAAACCTAGCATCAATTTTAACACAAAATCACCTAATTTAATTCATTAACTTAATCGATATAAAGCGAATGTTGTACCTGAAATTTGATTTGAATGCTTGAGAATTAAAGTTTTTGATTTCTTTGAAAAATTTGATTTCGTGTTGGAGCTACTCAATTGCAGGAAAAATAGAAGAAAAGGAACGCATAACTATTTATAAGAGAGAAAGGAGACGAACATGCACCATCGATTCATTTTGAATAGACAGCTGGATTTGCATAGTTTACCAATAGGCGGCAAAGTTTATTGCCAAGATTATTGATTTGAAAAGTAAATGCTTCCTCAACACTAAGGGCAAATGTTACTTCAATAATTGCTTAGAAGATACGCGACAAGCGGCATAGATATAACAACACATCAATAGTTAATGTCGAAGGAATGGTAAGAAATCAATACCAAAGGCTTTCGACACTACATCTCATCAATGTCGGTTAATGTGCAGTATAGCATGTCATCAATGAAGCCAAGGACATCAGATGACATCAATACTGCATATCACTTATAGAGTTGGATAGTCTGTATCAATTCTCTCATATCGCTAAACAATGATGTAGTTCATCAATAAAGTAGTGATGCCATATACAAAGCCATTAATGTTATAGCGGTGTGATCTATGTCGCACTTCATTAATGAAGAATCATATGCTATGTTGCAACACATTAATACAACATCTTACCGATACCTCTCGGCATTGATACCATCATTTACTAATGCCACTATTTCTTGCCACCACTCTTTAATGTCGACTTTCATATAGCGTGTTTCATCAACACTTGGAGGACACCACACATCTATACATGCGATGTTTATGTTAAAAGTCATTAATATCCATAGAAGTTATCGATGTCGCTCCTTCTCAGTGCCGCTCCATATGTATGTCGCTCCTTATTAATGCTGCTTCATGCCTACTTCAATCCATGCTGATATCGCCACCCACTAATAAAGGATGTTGATCGTCATAACAAGAGTCATCAATGTCGAAAGTCATTGACATCGCATGCCTCCATCAATGGGGCAATGCTAAAACCCTACTATGTACCCAATTTGCTGAACGTCATCATTGGATAAGGATTAGCGCCATATGACATTGGCGATGCCAAGAATCATGAATGCCAGAACCAACCTGCTGTACCGCACTTCAACCCCTATAAATGTAGACCTAGGGGCTTGAAAGAAGGGGCAAATATTTCTTTTCTCATTCTCTTACATTTTAAACTTTGTAACCCTAAATTGATTTGGGATTTTAGTGTCAAGAGGGCTATTGCACATAGGTCTTCGTACATTCAATGTTATATGAAATAAAAATAAGGTTTCTTCAGTTATGGCTTACTTTGAATTCCAAAGCAATTGTGATTTCTTAATCAGAGCTTGCTTCAAATTCCAAAAGTACTCATATTCTTGACTTTTATTTTTGCGTACAATTGTCTACATGGATTAATTTCAAGTACATATGACTTCACATGACTACGTATATGACTTCTTCATGAATCTAAACATGCTTGTTCATTCCTCTTAAGCCTTAACTCAACAAGTGTCGCTTTTTGCCAACACTCGTTGAGGTTAAATCTTGGCTCTTCAAATTCAATCACTAGCCAAGGTACTCTTAGTTGCACTTTTTAGGGTTAACGAAGAAACTCATTAACAGTACTCAACCTCATAACCTTTCTAAGAAGTGAAACCTTAACGAATACCGTGTTCCTAACTAAAAAATCCAATCCCTTCCTTCACTTGTTAGTATAGGACCACAAACGGTCTTGTGCGGTCTACATTCGCCACCTAAACACTACTACCCTTTCCAAGGTCCTCCAAAATCCATGAAGCAAGCTTTAAGCAATCTTCTAAATTCAAGATCGTTTCCAAATCAAATTGCAAACTCCTCCAAAATTCTCTAGTGAATAGAGTTTCTATCACTAACGATGCTAAATACAATTCCATGTAGTTGCATCACTTCCTTGACATAACCTGCGCAAAAGATGTTGCGGTCATATTACTTCCAATCAAATTAATATGAGCCAATTTACCATAACCTAAATAACATCATTGCCTATTGACTCCTAGGCAACCTATCTATAAAGTCCATCAATATACGCTCTCGTTTCCAAGTTGGAATCTCCTATGGTAACAACATCCCCCAGGCTTGCATTGCTTAGCCTTAATCCTTTAGCATGTCAAATGTCTGTAGACATGTTCAATGACTCTCCCTTTATCCTTAACCAATTATAAAATTCTTTTCATATCTTTATATACCATATCACATCCGGGGTGAATGGTGACAGTACATAAGTCTTGGATTTCAAGCATTCTAATTTATTAATTGATGTTAATGATGTTGAGGTCATAATTCTCCCTACCAATTTATGACGGATGCTCCTAGAATGCCATACGATCATTACCTTCCTTTCTAAATTATCCTTCTTGGTTCTAATAAATATCCATTACCAATAATAACTGGTCATTGATGCCAAAATTGAAAATCTATAATCAATTCTTGTTTAACCTCTTTTAATTAATTACTGATTTCAAAATCTACTTATTATGAGTACTCAAATCCTTTATAAATACCCAGTTTCCTTAATTAGTCCCATATTAATTCCATTTTATTCTTTACAAATTAAAAATTCAGTACCCATTAAATCTGTAATTAAAGTCCATAAATCCTAGTCTTATAATTAGTGCGCTATTTATAATTAATCTGAATACCATTTTAAATTATGCTATTTAGATGTTTCTTATTTCTAATTATTAATTTCTAAACGATAACATTTCTTTTCATATTTTATTTTATTAGAGTCATCCTTCCCAATAGGACTACTGTTAAAAATTTCCATAAATTAACCACAAATGATTTTTTTTTCTTTGTTTGAAATTACAAGGAATTATCTTTTTTTTCCTTTTATTGAAATGGAAAGTGTAAAATATGGAAAAGAGTATCCATATCTTACATATTTTTCACTTTTTGGTATATCCCTTGTCAGTTCAAACACTGCTCTTTTATACATTTAAGGAATTAGGTAATTTACGAAAATTGCACGGAGCCTGCTCCTAATAAATAAAAATATGGAAATTCACATTCCAAGGGCAACCTAACTTACAACCCAATTATAGATCTATAATACCTTCACAACATTACCAATATTCTACAATTAAATGCTCAGGACTTCCAAATCAGGTTGTACATGCTATTTCTATTTAATTCATAACCTTTGACCTTTCTTTCCTAGATAGTGATTTCTATCTACTCCATAGAATATAAACTTAGAAATCCACATTACGCTACTAGGTAACATTTGAAATTCAAACTTGCAAAAGAATTTTCACATCTCGAAAGAAAACTTTTAAGCATACTTTTCAAAATTTTCAACTATCCAAAAACAGTTTGGGGGAATTGAATTCTTAAAACATCTAGATGCCATGTTTTATTTTACTCCATATATGTATTTCATTTTCATTAAACGTTTGATCAAAACCTTCCAAAAATAATTGAACCCAATGTTTCACAACTTTCAAGACATTTACCATTTTATTCTTAACCCTAAATTTAAAGATTCTAAAATTACTCAGCAAAATAATTTCCCTTCTCAAATACTTTTACTTCAACGATTTACTTCTTTAAAAGTATGGTCTTTAACCCATAACATTCAAAAACTCGATTGCTTAATCAAACCATCGAAAATTTCAAAATGGATTGCGTAATCCCAAAGAGAAGCAAAGCAATTTCCCTTTTTCAAAAACTTTCTACATCAAAGATTTACTCCTTTTAAAGTTAATCATTTAGTTCAAAATACTAAAAACATCTTCTATAACTTTAAGCAATAAAAAGTGGAGTAGACAAGGTAAATTCCTATCCCAACATTTTCCTATCGCATTCTCATTATTACTCTCCTACACTATCTCTAACTAGATTATTGAACCTATTTCATAAGTTCCTAGCACTATTCCTATCCAAGTCTCCCATTATTGCCTTTGTTTATATTTTTCCACTTGAATGACTTCTTCATCATTTTTAACCAAATTTCATTTCCATTTAGAGAGAAGAATTTAAAAAAATTCCAAATTTATGAAATTGGAAAAACCATCAAGTCCAACCTATGTTGTACTTTACATTTATTTCTAAAAAATCATTTATCAAAAAAATCTTTAAACAGAAAATTTTTTAACCCAACAAATTTCTATACTAAGTATTTCAAAGTTGAAAAACCCCCATTTACTAAAAATCTTTTAATCGAATGTTTTGACTCCACAACTTCTTTTATGTTATACTTTTCTAAATTTCTTGCTTTTTCAGAACAATAATTTCTTAATAAATCTTTTGAAAAGTCCATTCAAAACATTTCAAGGAAGTTTCCAAAGAAAATGTTTTTATCAAATTCTTTCTACTGGGGTTAGATTATAGAAAATCATTTTCAAAGCAACAAATTCTTTTTAATTATCTCCTCTATTTCATTTTCTTCTTCTTGCATCGCGTACTTTAGAATCTTTATAACTATATTACTTTGTAGTATTTAATTATTATCTAACATGCTTATTTACTATTTCAATAAATATTGATTTGTCCATAATAAATTATCATTATTTTAACCTAACAATCCCTAAAGACATTTATTTATTCATTCCAATCTTCTTTATTATCCTTCCATAACAACCCTAATAGTCTCTTTAATTAGTCAATTTGTATCCTAATTAAATTCTTGTAACTCCTTATTTGTTGCACACATACTACCCTATTAATTTTAGAGAAAAATTTTCACTTAAATTCCTTACAATACAACCTTCGTTGCTCATTCACTACTCTATTCATTTTTCCAACCCATAGTCACCTCGTCCATCCTATTAGAATATGGTCGCAATGACTTTATAGGTCGGAAACTATAAAGTAAATTCAAATTAAGTATATATATATATAATAGAATTGATTTGCAAAATACTTTCAAAAATAACAGATACGCCACCAATACGTATACCTATCATTGTTGATCAGGCAATCTAAGCTCTGATACCATCCATAACAACCTACCCTAAAACGGTCCTAATTTCGACCCAACAAAATCCTACGAACCTTAGGCTTATATCAATGCGAGTTGTGAAGTAAATAAAATTAAAAAAAATATAGTACACAAAACTTTCTTTCTATACTTTCGAAATCTCACAACGAAATGGATAAAATATAATTTTAGAAATAAGTACCCATTTCACTAAGAAAATCATTTCAGAAACATAACGTTGTTAGATAGCACAACATAATTACATAAAGCCTCTATAGGACAGTATATCAAAATAACATAATTCTCCAAACCAGGTAGAATAGAAATACTTAAAAAAACATAAATAGAGAGATAACTGCCACAAGTCTTCACCTCCACTTTCGTCTCCTAAATTAGAATTACTCTCTCTAACCTGTGTCGTAATGAGGATTGGGTTAGAACAATAAATGTCTAGTGAAATGGAAATCTCAAGCCTTTTCATAAGTGCACTTGGGCTGTATTATTTAAATATGAAATATGTGTATTAAAATCACAACGAACATATAAAGTCAACTGTAAGCTCGAGGGCTCTTCTAGTCCAATTATATAACGTACATACAAAGTCAACTATAAGCTCGAAGGTTGTTCCTGCCTAACTATACAACTTTAATGTAAATAGCATTTTTGATGTAAAAAGAAGCACCTAAACCACTTAATAACTATGTAATGGGATTTAGGCAGACTTTGATCATTTTAGACCTATAAAATAGGAAAATTCTCGTCATTTAAGACCTAATCCCAAGGAAGGTCCCTACATGGTTCATCCTTAATGACATCGTAAGAAATCCAATTAGACCACTTAATACTTCACTTAAGAAAGAGGCTGACCATACCATAGCCACTTGATACCTCTAACCCAAAGCAGACCCTTCCTAAGAATTTCACCTACCGCATCCAAAAGCATAACTTATTGCCCATAACCCACTCATCACGTCTCACATTAGTATGACTATTCGTAGGTACTGATAGTCGGACTGACTGGGCAGGTTCATCCTACAGAATTGGGATTTACCTCACGTCCATTATAGTTGTTTATTATTGGTGATGTCCTATGTTAGTCCGTAAAGCCACACCGTTGGTAGCCAAATTTAACCGAACAGACTTCCATGTAGCTTTGGACTAACCTCGCTACCTATAACTTACTCATACCTTATATGTATACCAAATATATACATATATATATCATCCTACATGATTAATAATTAAGGCCATATAAGATATCCCCTTATTGCGCCTCTAATTAAGGATTAACTCCCTAATTTACACTAACTCCCTTCCTATAAATTAATATTACCTAATTTTTCTAATAATACTAATTACCACACTCATACGCTATAACCAATAAGCAATTGGATTTAATAGTCAGTATGTTAATATTATACACATATAATTTTACAATCGAAATTTAAGGTCTAATCATTACGTTACTATAATTCAATAATAATTGGCTTTCAAGGTATTTTGAAATATCAATCTCATACAAATCTACTATTCCAAGAAGAACTGCTACTACCAAAGCCAAGTAAAATAGATTTGTACAAATATGGAATACCTACAACTTGTTCCATCTTAATAGATTAGAATCCCTTCTCTATTTTAAATAATAGATTTTTGTAAATTAGATCTCCTATGTTCAATTCAACCTTTATATACATCATTTTGGAGTGAGAAAGGAGTTTCTTATTTATTTAAGTGATAGAAATAGGTGGTGCAAACTACAGACAATTCAATTCATATTTTCCACACAATTTCTAATTTATTTTCTTTTTGAACCCTTTAACACTCCAATTTAAACTGGTGAAATAGGTTGAATGGACCATAGATTACCTAGTTCTAAACAATTAATTAGGTTCTAACATATTGATATCAAAAACAATTATAATTCCAACATATACAAGGATTGATATTTACTTAGGAAAATTCTAGAGGTGCTAGATGTTATGTTTTTGTTTACTAAAATTTCCCAAGGCATACATCAAATCCAAATAAATACTATTCAATTACAAAATTGTGAAAAAAAACTTGATATTTCCACTCACAGAGAATTTTTTGCTTCCTAACTGGATTTGATTCCACCATGGCTAATTCTCTTTTCAGATCTTTGTCTTTTAAAATATACAACAAAGTGAATTGTATATATAAATTTTATCTAGAATCAAACTATAGAGGAATAGAATAAAAAACCCAAAGAATTAAAAATCTAAACCTCTTACCAGAAAATCCTAACTGATTACGATATCTAAAGAAGAAGATAACATCTGATTTATATCGCCCATGATTCTCTGTTAGATTTTACCCTTTTGAGTATACAATAAACAGATTGTATATACATTTATAAATTAGATTTTAGAAATCAGAAGATATAGAGGAGAAAGATTGATTTAAATTAGAAATTAGAAACTAGAATTATTTATCAAAAAGTTTACTATTTTGAAACCCTGAGGGTAAAGAATTTGATAGAGCTTGGTCGTTGCTATAGAATTTTATGATGGAAAAGTGGAGACTATAGGGGTCTATTTATATAGGTGAAGAAGAACCAGAACAATCAGATCAAAATATCACAATTCGAGCTGCATGGGCTGACTAAATTTCATGTTTTTACCACCCCCACCCCGGTCGACCGCTGACCTTAGGCAGTCAACCACTTATGGTCGACACTGCCCAATGGTGGTCGATCGGTCCCTTTCCCCAACCATTCTTTTTTTCTTCCACTTTTATTTATTATTTATTGCTTAATTTACTTTATACGTTAACTAGATTCTTACGTAACATTTACCTGGACGTTAAGTCTCCCTTAACATTAAATATTATTTAAATTCAAACTTTTAATTTGAAATTCAAATATTTGATTTTTCAAATTTAAAATTGTTTGAATTATTTCAAATTCAAAAACTTCAAACGTTCATAAAATACTCCGTTTGAAATCCATTTTCAACATATAATATATGAAATTGATTAGAAAATAGCCGCGGATCCAACGGTGCACCTTCCATGACCAAATTCCGACATTTACAAAATCTTCATTTTTAACCTTGTTTTAATTTGTTAATAAATTTTACAGGATGTTACAAAATATTCCCATACATTATCATCTAATTTATGCTTAATATCAACCTAAATCTAGAGAATCCCAGTACAAAGGCATCACAGTCAAATTCGTCCCCTAAAATAAACAACTGTAAATCCCTATATACCATAGATAAATAAGGCGATCCTCCTACGGGGTTGGAAACAACTATAGGATCCATGACTATACTATTGTATAAGTGTAAGTCATTAACAAGTCTACTAGAAATGAAAGAATGTAAAGCCCAATTTTAAATAAAATGCGAATAGATAAACCAGAAAAAGTCAATACACCTTCGATTGCCACTTTCTTACTCTTGTCCACCACTGGCTATTCGTTCGAGCTAGGGACCGCCTCTAATGCATAAGCCAGAGCCAACTGAGTATAATTTGAGTAGAAGCTCTCGATGGTGCTGTGCAAGCTCGATTCAGATGTCCATACTGATCGTAGTTATAGCACTTGACCTTTGAAAGATCTATCATGCACTTCTTCATGAAATGTCCTTTCTTTCCACACTTCCTATAGTGTATATCCTTCTTCTACAACTTTCCTTTAGGCCTACCTCTACCTTTACGTTAGTCCTAGTGCACTTTCCAAACAACCTTATTGGGTTCCTCTTCCTTAGCTTCCACCTTGAAGATGGTATCCATTAGACCCTCATACATAACACCAGTAGGAATTTGACGCAAAGCTAAATCTTAGAGAGGTTGGTTAAGCCTTTTAGCAAATATGGGAGTCTTCTTCTGTGGAGTATCAATCGGTCCCATCCCGAATCTAGTTAGCTCATTGAACTGATTGGCGTATTCTTTAGTAGGCAGATCTTCTTGCTTTAAGTGAATGAACTTCTCAAACTTCACAACTTTCTCTACCCTAGAAAGAAACTTCACCTCAAATCACCTGCTGAACTCTCCTCAAGCGATCTCCTCTTTGTTAGTCTCAACCTCATTGACCTCTCACCAGCTCAATGACTCACCCTATAACTTCCAAGTAGCTAACTGCATCCTTGCCTCGTTAGTCCAACCCATCAAACCAAAGATTCTCTCATAAATGTGGATCCATGACCTCGAATGCACATAAGACTCTATTCCCGTGTAAGGTTTCCCTTCAAGATTTGAGAAGTCTTTGCATAGCTTAGCAATGTCTGTAGGGATGGGTAGGTGATACGGAACCGCACCTATCACTCCATTCTTGTCCTCCAGTGGGATTAAACTCGGCATGTCCCTTAACCTGAAGATACTAGCGGAACCATATTGGGATGTTCACAACCGAGATCTCGACTGAATCGATAGAGCCTGAACTTAGGGGATCAGTTATCTTCTATCTATGAGTGTTTTGAATTTCATTAATAACTTCCACACATAGCATAAACATTACTAAGAGATAAGGGATAACGTAGATATGAACGAGAATTGGCATAGGCAAGAGAGATTTTGAGATAAGTGTTGCAATGTCCAGCTATGGTGGGTACAAAGAAGGAAAAAGAATTGATCAAATAAAAGGTTAGGAAATGAGCACAAGTTTAATATATGATGATCATATGTAGTTCCTTCAATACTACTTTAGATGATATAAGGTGTGATATAAGGTGTGATATAAGTGTCCATGAATTCCTAAGGTCTGTTACCTAAAGGTTCTTCTTTAATACATTCATACACTACAATTTGTGTATGCTAATACAATGCATCGAACTAAGGATCGAATCTCATGTCTAATGATCAACCATCGCTCCTAAAGCTATACAATACGTAAGACATAGCCCTCTTGGCTACTAACTATGAAAAACACTGTCACTGGGTACTCTGAAAATAAATTCCCACAATTATCATTGCCAACAAGCTACTAGGAACCGATTTTCCCTCACTACGCCTATAGAGGTAGAACCCGGGATGCCAACTCGTCGGTATGTCTTATCATCCACATTCGCTTCCACCTCTCGGCCATAGTGTTAGCCTCTTATTGCATGTTTGAGGTCCTCCTTCTTAACTGTGCCACATACATCGTAATCATACATACTAAGACCTCCCGTTGTGCCAGACCCACTCCATCAGGCTCATTGGTGTTGCATGCCCACTATGAAACCTTCTTTGAGTTCCATTGGCAAAAATACATCTTCCCAATCGTTTACTCAATCCTAAATTGGGTAAATAATATTTAACCAACACCACAACGAACTAGCTTCCACTCTTAGGGAACTAACTTCCCTACAAGTCCTAACTTGCATCAAATTTCCCTTTAATAGGCCTCTAATAGTTAACATTCATACATACATATATAAGTATGTATATATATATATATTAAAAAACTTGGGCCTTACGATGAGGTACAATTCCGCAATTCACTTTTTGAGTGTTCGACCATTGGGGTCTATGATCGACCATTCATGAATAAAATTTGGGGTTTTCACGATTTTTAATGTCGATCGTTCTATAATTTAGTTCTAGTCTTTAACAGTAATTGGTGAACTTAATTGCAAGATGATATGTATATGTATCAATTTGCAATTCAATATAGGGTTTTGTTGATATACAGCTTTCAACTCTAACTATAGAAGTGATGTAAATATCAATTCCACGTTAATAGTTTACCGTGGTTCAATTCTAGCCTAGTTTGCATATTCCAATTTAGGATTTATATAATTCAAATTAGATTTTAAGCACCTTAAACTAATTAAAAAAGATTAAACTAACTATAACAAGTATCTTACTAAAATTGTTCTTACTCACCTCAAGCCTAAGCTCGTCTTATTGCTCTTGCCTTACAATCACCCCTCCATTTGCTAGCTCCGCTTGCTCCACCTTAATTCAAATGCTTGTGTTCTTCTAGGTTGATTTTATTTGATTCTTAACCAGTGTTAAGAGAATATTTGTCCGATTTTTATTACTGTATGGAGTTATGTGAAAATTAGGGTTTGATTAGCTTAGTATTTATATTGTTTCCAAACTAATTTGGGATATTAGATATGGATTAGTGAATATCTCTAAAATCTGGTTCACTCAACAACATCTTGCGCACAAAGCAACTAATCTCGTTCATTCATACATGTTAGTGCAAAATCAGAACACTTGATTTTATGAGGGTCACGGTCGACCATATAATATCCTAGGTTGATCGCTACTAGTCAACCATTGACCCAATGGGTCGACCGGTGACACTGTTAATTTTGTGAATTTTTATTTTTAGTTTCTTATTCTATTTTCAATTCTTTTGACACTCGTAACTTCTTCATATTAACTCCGATTTTGAAGTGTTATATATTATAATAGTCTAGAAAATCGTTACGAATGCAATGATGCAAGTTTCATAGCCAAATTCGATCGTTTGTGCAAATTTTATCTTTAATCCTTGTTTTATTAAATTTAATTTTCTTATTAAATTTTTCATTGAATTTCTGAGGTGTTACATTCCTTGGTGTCAAGGTTTACATGACTCCCAAAGTCGGGTTAAGGTGCATTCAAACGTACATTAAGGTTGGAGGCACATAAGGCCCAAAGCTGAAATGAAAGTTCGTAGTCGAAGAAAATATAGGAGTAGGATTCTATACAATCAGGGCATAGGAAGAAAACTTGGGCAGATCCAAGTTTCTTAGCAGCTAGACACTTAGTAGTGTTTAAGTTTCCCAACATAACAAGCCAAACATGTACTTTATATTCTGGAGGAGGCTAATAGTCCATAGATAGCCTAAGTTTAAAAACATACCAAGGAAGTTATAAAAATAGTACATAGATTTCACCGCATTCCTCCTGATGCCCCAAGAGAATAGACCTTCCTAAACATTTATTTGGAAGCCTACCATGAGCTGCAAAAACGTGCATAGAGCAATGATGTTGTTAAAAATGATGATGCTATTAAAATCAATATTACACCCTCCTCTACCGAATACCTGGTGCATAGTGGTTTGCATATCCGTCGCCAGATTGTAGAGGGTGGAAAAGCATGGATCACAAGGATACATAGCCAAGGCATGGGTTAGTCCATAAAGCTTTCCTTTTATCATTTCACACTTGAATTGAAGTGCCAATATGTAAATGCTAACAACGAGAGAGGATATTCTTCCAAAAGCTACAGACTTGAGCAAGGAGGGGATGTCCTAATATTGGTCAGGAAGAATTTTCCGTTGTAGTATTATTGATTTATACACTATGACCAGGGTTTTGAACACCTCAAGATCAAAGCCCATCCTCGTTTACTATGGAGATCCCTATTGAATGTGATAGATTAATAACTCCCATACCTCCGTGATGCTCAGGTCTACAAACCTCATCTCAAGCCATTAAGCAGTTAGCTAGAGTAATATTTGATGCCCATTTCCAAAAGAAGGCTCTACGCATGGAGTCCATCCTAGTGATGACATAAGATAGGCCTTTGTAGGAAGAAAGTTAGTTGGTAGGAAGGGAGGTGAGTACAGAGTTGACTAGGATAAGCCTTCCCGCTGGAGACAAAGATGTTCCCTTCCACCCTATAAGTGTCTTGGTCATTTTTTCTAATAACACATTCCAATCCTCGTTCTTTAGTTTGGAAAGTCTAAGGTAAGACTTACCTAGAGGATATGAAAGGATTGGACAGAGCAGTTCAAGGTAGAAGCAATCTCATGGCCAATGACATAACCGGGTTCAGTCATAGTTAAGGAGCTTTTGGCAAGTTGATTTTTAGCCTAGGGACCAACTTGAAGCGATAAAGAAGAATTTTTAAATTAGCAATAGGTGATGGATAAGGCAATGATAAAATTATGGTGTCATCTACAAATTTAAAGGAGTTTACTCCAAGAGGAAATAATTGCATTATCTGGGCAGGCGAGAAGGCTGGAGTAACAAGCCAGTTTAATCATATGGGCAAAGGAATCCACATCTAGATTGAATAGAATAGGAGAGATGGTCCCCTTGATGAAGTCCCTTAAGACCAGAAAAGAGATTCCCCTTTTTACAATTTATACAGACAAAGGAAGAGGATGAAGATAGGATGTGATTGACCCATGTTATCAACCTAAACAGCAACCCTCTAGACTTTAAAATATCTAGAATGGATATCTATGAGATTGTATCAAAGTCTTTAGAGAAGTCGAGCTTGATCTTACAATTAATACAGTTTGAGTGGCAATAGTTAATGGCCTCCTAAACGGTCACTGTATTGTCAACGAAAGATCTGCCTGAAGTGAATGAGGACTAGCTGTTACAAATGTAGTGATCCATGAGAGGGTTTAAATGATTCGCCAAGACCTTTGTGATTAGTTTAAAGATTGTTTTATTTATCATATATTTTGTTGTGGATTTCCATTCAAGAGTTGTATTTTTTTATAAGTGGAAAAATTAAATTTTTACATGTAAAGGAATATATTTTGGAAAATTGAACCTTTGAAGTAAAAATATATATTTAGAAGAAGTTTGGTAAGCTTATTTGGAAAGATCATTTGTGAATAAAAGTTTGTGGTCAATGGTTATAAATGCAAAACCATACTATATTTTGATGATTTATGATTTTAGAAAAGTCTTGAGAATAAGTTATAAATTTTGTTTCAAATGCTTTATGAAATATTGAAATTGATTTTGTGGAATTGAGATTTGAAGAGAAAGAACTATTCTATAAACAAAAGAATTTTCTAAAATTTGTCTGAGAATTATAAATGTTTGGGGTCTTCTACATAATATGTGAGTATTATGAAAGTTTTGGAAAAGTTTTATAAAAAGAAGAGTTTGAAGAAAGAAGATTACAAATTGTATTACGTCAATTTTTTTAGAAGTAATAAAGAGTAAGACGTACTAACACTTTGAAGTCCATTTAGGAATTTTACAATTATAAAAGTTTACTGAAGAAATATTATGGATTTATATACGATATGTCTGTATATTGTATTTGAGTGTCGTGACATTTTGGGATGTATTTGTTCTATAGAGTTTACTCCAAAGATTACAGAAAATTCCAACATCATAATTGTAATTTTGGTTGTAATACTTGGGTATTATCCCCAATTGAGTTATTCGACTCATAGCCCATGGCCAAAGACGATGGCCAAGGGATGATATTCCATTATTATTAGAAGGTATCGAATGGTATAATAAAAAAATTATGTTAAGGAGCATTGCATTAATTTGGTTATGTTGACTTTTTGTTTGTTTTAAATTGTAGATTGGTGTGGTAAAGCTTGAAGTATTAGCTCGTTATGGATTTTCCCTATATGAAATTGCGAGGACGCAATTTTATTAAGGGCAGAAGTCTGCAATAACCCAGTGTTGAGAAGCAACTAATTAAGATTAATAATCAAGATATTAATTATTAAATGAATTTTGAACAATAAAATAAGAATATTTTGAAAACTTAAATATGAATATTGAGATTTATATTGATTTGGAAATGTGGAATTTATTTGAGTTTAATAATGAATTATTTTGTAAAATGAGAATCTTGATTTTTTTTTTACAAAAAGGTGATCAATTTAGTAATGTTGATTGATATTGGAAATTTATTTATATAAATGAGGACAAGGTGAATTATTTTGAGATTTTGATATTACCAAAGCCATAAATGATGATTTTGACTATTTGAAGTAATGTTAATGTTCAATTTTTGGAATGATTTTAATATATTAAAATTAAATAAGTAATTTCTATAAAAATCTAATATTTATGACAAATAAGATT
Source organism: Allium cepa (assembly GCA_030765085.1). Lineage (NCBI taxonomy): Eukaryota > Viridiplantae > Streptophyta > Magnoliopsida > Asparagales > Amaryllidaceae > Allium > Allium cepa. Next base: position 454,354,548 of record CM060932.1, read on the forward strand.
GGGGATTTATTTACCTTTAGAAAAATAAATTTTATTTTCATTTATATAAGAAGCTTTGGAATTTAACTAGTAAATAGGCCTAAATTTGTAGATACGGAAAGAATTATTTAAATGAATCAGATTATGGAAAATATTTATTGTAAAATCTTGTAATGATAGTAAAACACATAGGAAAGATAAATATGAACCTTATTGGTGAGTTTAACAAATTTAGTATGGTTGATAAATTAATTAGAAAGAAATAAAATAAGAAAATAACATAAGAAAATAAAATAAAGGTTTTTGAGCCCAACATGAAGCTCAATTGGGTACCTAAAGTGAGTGAATTCCACTCTCAGATCTATGTTTTTGTGCACTGTATAATGTGTGTATGCCTTTGATTAATCTTTGTAGTAGTCTGTTATTGCCTTGTTGTCTGCTTAATACTAATAGTGAACACTAAACCCATTCACTGTCAAATATCTATCTTGATTGTGCTATGATCTTATGTTGATTAATGTATGTATTTCAGTGCTTGAATTGATGCTAGATAGTGGGCAAAATATTGGGTTCGATGGAGAGAAGAAGATGTGTAGGCAAACCTGGAGCTACATGATCTAAGTTATACCCCAATGGTTGAACCCCTCATCACGAGCGGTCAATCTCTCATGGTATTAGGTCGACCATTGGAGCTTGTAGCTCCAGCCTTGTTCGGTGCTACGATATATATATATATATATATATATATATATATTCTAAGAATAATAAAATAAAAATTACTCTTAGAAAGTAAAAATAAGAGATTTTCCTAATGTAAAATTATTTTGTGAAAATGAGTTTGTTTTCAACAAAAATAAACTAAGAAAAGATTTATTTATTTAAATTAAATAGGAGTTGGTTTTGGAGTTTAAAACTTCATTAGACAATCCAAAAAAATCTTGACAAAATATGCAGTGATTTCTAATTAATATCTTATGGATTTTAAAGTATATTCAAGAAATTTTAATATGTACTAATGTTTGAAAATGTATCTTATAGATTTAGAAACTATTAAATTTATCTAAAATCATATTAAACTATAGAAAATTATGAAATGATGGTTATGAGTAATATTTAGTTTTACAAGCTATTTATAAAGATTTAAAAATATAGAAATGGGATTATTGGAAGTAATTTGTAAATATTAAAATCCAATTTTGATTTATAAAAGTTGAAAAATAATTGTTTTATCTGTATAAATTGTGTATATACTTTTATCAATTATATATATGGTTTTATAAATAATGTATTTATATTTCTTTTTAAATAAAATGTGGGTCATGTATGTACCAATTCTGTGTAACAACGAACTAGAATAAATGGAGTTATAGTACCATCTAGGATGGGGCATTCATTAATATTTCTTCGGCTATTCTTTGGACTTGTTATATAGAATAATATGTGCGGGTGTAATTTATATCATTGAGTAAACATTCGAGTAATGATTATTCTCTATAAGTAGATGTCACTTGATAGGGTCAAGTCTATGGGGTATTATATTTATGGTAATGTAATTGAGAGTGAGCGGGCCAAGAGTCACAACTGCGTCCATCTTTTGTGTGTACCCTTATTATACGATGTAGGGTAAGCCATAATGGCTAGTATCCATCCTACCGGCCTGATTATAGGGTTGCGCCCTGAATTCGTGGCATACATTTTCATTAGTACAGTGCTGAGAACCACCGAATCTATGTTACATGGGCTAGTAGTTAGTTACCATTAGGGCACATGCAGGGTCGTGACAATCACATAGCATAAGCTTGCACTAAATAGATATTGGGTCACGATGGTCATCGAGATAACCGATGTATAGAGGCAACGCCGAGAGCATGTGAAGAAGGCATATGGAGCAGGCTGAGAGCTGTCGGTCTCCTGTTTAGTTATTATTGATATAGACACATACTTATTCACCTATATGAGATCATTATAGATATGACTAAGAGCCGGTTGGGTCATTTGTTGAGACCGATGTCGTTATAGTTATTTATGATGCTAAGAGAACATAGGATTGTGAGAACAGTGATTATATATGGTACCGAGAGTTGAGTAGATTAGTAGAGGTCTAAGAAATCGTATAGTTATTTCATTGTTTAAGAGCCAAGTTGATTACTATGAGGCTAAAAGTGCAGATGTTCATTATGTGATTATAGATCTCTTTGATTATTTAGTTGACTATGTGTCCATATAGTTGTGTAACCCCATACGCATCAATTATACTGCTATCGAGGATAGTTAGAGGCGCTAAAAGCATGGAGTTGGGCCATGTACCTATCTTTTATGGATATTTAAGAGATGACCTTAGCTACCGATGTTATGCCATATTTGTATTTCTTGTATGTTTGAGTTGGATGCTTGTTTGTGCATGATTACATATGTATTAACTATGATATAACCCATGTGTGTCGACTTTATGATTATCTAAGAGACAGTGTTGGGCACCATTGTAACACCCCATATTTTTCTGACATTATTAAGGATATTTTATTATCTAAATTAAATAAAATAATGTCAAGATTAATAGGTTGAGATTTGATTTAACTAAGGGTAGTCATGCCGTGTTAAATGTGAATCAAAAAGAAATAGCATGAACTTATGTGTTAGGAAACAAGGAAGGATAAAATGGAAAATAGGAAAGGCTTATACCCTAAACCCTTAGGAGATGAAATACCTATTCATTTTCATTATAGCTAACAAAAATATATAAAGGTCGGTCGCCATTTCCATTCTCAAGAGAAGATAAAGCTAGGATTCAAGAGAAAGAAGTTAATCAACTAATTCAACCTCAAATCTCACATCTTTTAATCTCAAAGCTAAGGTGAATGATTACCGCATCCCCTTTTTATGGTTTTTGGTTTTTGGTTTTAAGTTATATCCGAAATGTTTTTGCAAGTTTATGCCATGTTTTGGATGGTTAAAGTTATGTATATGCTCGTTGATGAATTATACATGTTGCTATTAGTTTTTATGAGATGTTTAATACAAAAACCCTATTAATGACATCCAAATGCGTTGAAAATTTAAATGTAGATCAGAAATGATAATTTAGAGATGGCTTTCAATTTTTACAATTTTCCGATTCAATGTGAAATTTATATTAATTTTCTAGTGAAAAAATCATTTAATGGGTTATAAATTATTTACGGCCAAACTAATTATTATTTGGATTTGAAATTTTTAAATTTGGAAAACAAATTAAAATAGATTTTTTGGAATTTTTCTAGAATTTTCCTAAGTGTTTTGATGAATATATAAAATTATTTAAGGTATGAGACTTAAATGTTTTATATATTTAATTAAGGTGAAGAGGCATTTTATAAAATAAAATCAATATTTATTTTTGAAATTAGTGGCGATGCTTTTCTGAAAAGAATTTATTAACCAATAAGAATTTGACAAACAAAGGTAGGTTAGTTGAAAATTTACCTCTTTTAAGTTAAAAACAAGAAAATCATACTTTTAGAATGTTTCAGCCACTTTCGGCATTGAAGCTTTTGACCCAGAGCTTTCGATAAGGTCGAAAGAATACTTTCGACAAGGTCGAAGCCAATGCATATGATATGAAGTTACTTGGTCCGTAGTGTATTGGACAAGGTCAAAGGGTACTTAGTTGAAACTTTAGTTGGTGAAGACGTTGGAGAATGTTTGTTTTATAAACCAAAAGTAAGCCTGTATTGCTTTCGAAAAGAAGCTTTCGACTTGGTTGCTTTAGACCGGGTCAAACATTTAAAACAAAGGTTTAAAGCTTTTGACGAGATCGAAAGGTTATTGCTGCTTTTCTACCTTTTTAAGTCATGCTTCCGACAAGATCGAAAGGTGTACTTGTCTCTTAAAAACCAGTGACGTCTCCCATGCTTTCGAAAGAAAGCTTTCGACTTAGATGCCTTACCCTTTTTATTCTAATGGAATTATAACCCAAGATTTCAAAAGAGGTGTTTCAGAGTATTAAAGAGGCTGGAGCCTATTGTTTTAAAAGAGATGTTCTAAGCTTTCGAAGGAGTTAGAAGGAAAGCTTTTGACAAGGTCGAAAGGTAGCTTCCGAAGAGGTCGAAAGGTTTTAAAAGAGGATTTTCCACATGTTTTAAATTGAACACAATGAGTTTTCATAAGGTTTATGTTTTAAGGGTTCAACGTTTTCGAAAGGTACTATTTACTTAATGGTTTCGAAGGGATCGAAAACCAAGCTTTCGATGGGGTCAAAAGGTAGCTTTTCGAAGGGGTCGAAAGGTAGCTGTCGATAAGGTCAAATGGTCCTATTTTCTGACGGTTTCGAAAGGTTTGAAATGGAAGGTTTTTCCAAGGTTTTCTAAGGAAAAGTTTTAAAGTGTTTTAAGATGGGATGTTTTAAGTTTTAATGCTTTCGAAAGGAAGGTTTTCAATGGTTTTGAAAGGGTTGAAGTATGGTTTCGAAAGGAAAGACTAATAAAGGGTTTTTACTTGGTTTCGAAAGAATGTTTTCAAAAGATTTATAAAACGTACTTTCAATAGAATCGAAAAGGGTACCTTCAAATATTTAAATGTTTTCATCAATAAAGATTTGAGTAAAGTGTGTGTGTGTGTGTGTATTTAACATGGCAATGTGATTTTGCATAAAGCATAAGGATTATATATTTTCCTTGTGTTAGTTTGATTTAAAGGTTTTTAACCATTTTGAAAAGTTTTTCAAGGAAAATTATGGGAGGGAATCCCCTAAGTAAAATGACTCAGATATTAGAATATCAGATTTGACTTGTATAGGGTCGCGCCATATACATTAGCTATTAGCCCTATCTAATTGTTGTCCAAAATTCCAGTGTGCAGGGCTTGGTCATAGGTAGACTAAAATTATGATTACACACCTAAAGGAATATATGTTTGTATGCAAATAGGTTATTGGTGAGCCTGAAAACCATTAGGTTCAGGAAGACGTTGGAGATAATTAAGTTAGAGACAAACTGTCCAAAAGAGAAGTATTTAACAAATACATAAGGACAGATCGTCCAGAAGAAGAGTGTCTAACGGATGTTAGATTAATTTTATTTATATTGTCTGGTATGCCCAAGTTAGGAAAAGGTTAAAAGTTAGCCAAATAAAACTTATGTGTTTGAATAGATAGTCCGTTTATTAACTGATATTCATGTAAGTTTACATAATGATGCTTTACATTATTTATCCAGTTTTGGTTGCAGGAAAAGATTTTGCAAAGATATGTTTTAAAAGGATGTTGGTGAGGGAAAACATATTCCACTAAGTGGTGTAGTTTCACTTAACATATCAAACTGGGATGTATAGTATTATTCACACCAGACATTATGTCTGACTCAAAGTTTGTGTTTTCCCCTTAAGCTCTCGGGTGCTCAAAATTGATTTGAGTAGGCCAAGGGGTTAAGGTTTTCAGGTTTAGTAGGATGATGAATAAGGCTAACGGATGCATGCAGGAGGCAACCGGATTGCTATTTAGGAATTCCATTTTTATGTTTGTTGTATTTCTGCTATGTTTATATTAAGTCTATTATGACTATATGACTCTGATCATCCAATGGAGTATCTTTATATACCGCTCTTGGCATATTTTGTAGTAAGTATATTTTATCTATGCCGAGGAAAATATTTGAGATTATGTAAGGTGAATATGGAACATTTTTTTGACTTAATGAAGAAAATGTTGTTTTGGAATCTATGTTTTATTTCATATTCAAGTGTGTCTGATATTATAGATACCAGTAACATAGCCGTATTTAGTCATTGGAAGCTAATACTGTAGATTACTGCAGCATCTATAGTGCTTAGTTTTGGGCCTATAGATAGGGGATATTACAGCTTGGTATCAGAGCATGGTTTATGAAATATTTTAACTAAAATTGGATTTTGAAGACATAATCCTTAGAAATTAGTTTTAAGATCGGGGTATGGGATAATGCTATAGTAACGTACTTGTATTTTTTATAAATAAGTATACGCTATATCTCTGGACTCATATCTTAGTTAGACTATTATCTTATCTCACGAAGCTTGAATACAGATATGGAAGGAAGAAGAGGCAAAGTTAATCTTGGAGGGGAGAGCACCAGCGCCAATGAAAATGCCCGACCAAATGCTAGAAGAGGTCCAAGTCAGGATCAAGCTGAAAATGCTGGTGCTGGGGTTCCCCAAGTGGAATGGGAGTCATGTATCAGTTTTTCGTAAACATAATGCAAGCTAGAATTGCAGCTAGACTATTCGGAGGGAATTCTGCTAGAGGAGGAGTTCTGGAAGCTCCGATAGTCAACCACTATGCTAATCTGAGCAGAGACTATATTAAGCTTTGAGGGAAGCCATTCATTGGAACGAAAGATGCGACTGAGGTAGAAAACCGATTGTTGCATTATGAGAGGATTTCATCTGAATTAGGATTGAATGACGAGCAGAAAGGAGACTAACTTCAAGACAGCTCTAGAGAGCTGCTCTATTTTGGTGAAACGTTATTGTAACTAGTGTTGACGAGGAAACCATGACTTGGGCGGAGTTTAAGAGAAGGTTTCAAGAAAGATTTATGTCAGTGATGACATAGTCGGTATTGGTTAGGAAGTTCGCTGAATTGGAGCAAAGGGAGATGTATGTTCTAGCGTATGCAAGAAATTTGAAGAGTTATCCCAGTACGGGTATGCCATTGTTGATACGGTGATAAAGAGGAACGAGAAGTTTATAAGATGTTTGAAGCCAGAGTTGGCAAGAGCTACCTTACCCACTTAAGAGATCCATGTGATGTAGTGGTAGAAACAGCACTAAGGCATGAAGAGGCGTTAGCTTGTTTGGGGAAGAAGAAAGAGAAGGAAGTCCTGGTGGGACAAGGCCAGAAAAGAGAATTTTTCCATAAGAAGAATACTCAGAGGGGAGAAGCATAGAAGAAAGGACAATAAGAGGCGGTTCTTATAAATATGATAAGAAAGGGCACTATGCTCATGAGTATTGGACTAGAAAAGGAAAAGGGAAATATCCGATGCTTTAATTGTGACTAGATCAGCCATTATAAGAACAAATTCCCAAATCATGTTAGAGAAGGATAGGGATAGATGTATGCATTGGAGCCCGCAACTTCAAGCCAGTTGTGCAGGAGAAAGGGGAGGTTGTTCTGGGAGGCTCGCTATAGATTCACGGTATGTCTGTTAGCATTCTGTTTGATACAGGTGCATCACATTCTTTTATTTCTCGATGTTTGGTAGATAAGCTTAACCTAGAGCCCTCATATTTAGTTACATCCTTAAGCGTTGCAAATTCGATAAGAGGATAAGCGACACTTGGGATGAGCGACCATTTAGAGTTTGACTTGCTAGGTCATACTTTTGGTTGCTATTTGCATGTACTTGATTTTGTGGGGTTTAGGATTATCCTTGGGATGGATTGGTTAAGTAAATATGATGCTAGGATATTTTTCCATGATAAGGAAACATAACTTAGACACTTGAATTGTAGTAATCGGATAATTTATACCATAGAAAGCCCTAATTGTGATGTGATTGCTTTATTGGGTATCAAGGAGATGGAGGATGAGTTGCACTCGAGTCTTTGTGGTTAGAGAATTTGCTGATGTGTTTGAGGCGGTAGTCGGGCTACCATCGAAACGATCCATTCAGTTTCGGATTGAGTTGGTGCCTGGAGCAGAACCGGTGAGTAGGCCGCCAAGCAAGATGACACTTACAGAGATGAAAGAGTTGAAGGTACAGTTAGTAGACTTAGAAGGCAAGGGTTTTATTCAACCAAGTAGTTTGCCTTGGGAAGCTGCCGTAGTGTTTGCTAAGAAACCGAACGGATCATTGATCCTATGTATCGATTATCCTAAATTGAATGAGAAGATGATAAATAACCGATATCCATTGCCGAGAATTGACAATTTGTTCGATCAGGTAAGTGGAGCCAAGGTATTCTCTCAGTTGGATTTAGCGATAGGATTTCATCAGCTTAGAGCAGTAGAGGATAGTATTTCTTTGATGGCATTTAGAATGAGGTATGGATCGTACGAATGGTTGGTTATGCCATTCGGACTAACTAATGCATCGACGTTCTTTGTAGATTTGATGAACCTAATTTTCCAATTGCTCTTAGATAGATTTGTATTGGTCTTTATAAATGATATTCTGTTATACTCTAAGGATGAGAAGGGGCATGAAGTTCATCTTAGAGTTGTGCTTGAAATGTTAAGGGAGCATCAGTTGAAGGCTAAATTTTCGAAGTGTCATTTTTGGAAGAAGGAAGTGAAGTTCCTTGGTCATGTAGTCTTAGAGAAAGGGTTGTTTATAGATCCGACTAAGATTGAGGTGGTAAATAATTGGAAGATACTCGAGACAGTAACCAAGATAAAGAGCTTTCTTGGATTAGCCGGATATTATCGAACGTTTATAAAGGATTTTTCATGGATAGCTGCACCAATGACTAAGCTTATGTGAAAAGAAGTAAAGTTTGTATGGACTGATAAGTGTGAGGAAGCATTCCAATGCTTGAAATACTTATTGACACATGCACCGGTGTTGGTGGTACCGGAGGGGAATTAGAATTTAGTTGTTTATACTGATGCATGTAGAACTGGATTGGGAGCTATGTTGACACATAGAGGTAAAGTGATTGCTTATGCTTCTAGACAGCTCGGGCCGCATAAAGTTAGGTATCTAACGCATGACTTAGAGTTAGCTACCATTATATTTGCTTTTAAGGTATGGAGGCATTATCTTTTGGGAGAGCGATTTGAGCTTTATATAGATCATAAGTCATTGAAGTACTTGTTCTCTCAGAAGGAGATGAACATGAGACATTAGAGATGGTTGGAGTTTATTTTTTCTTATGATTTTGGCATTGAGTACACACCGGGAAAAGAAAACAAGGTAGCGGATGCACTTAGCAGGAGACATCAAAATGCAGTTTTGGCTATGATTGCTGAGTGGAAAGACTTATAAGCATTGTCAGCTTATAGAATGCAGTATATATCAAAGGCAGGTTATAGTGCAGGAAGTGCTATATTGTTTTGTTTGGAAGTTCGACAAGTAATGATTGAGAAGGTAGCTTCTAAACAGGAGGAGGATCCAGTTTTCGCTGAACGGATCAGAAAGTTAAGGGAAGGAACGGATAGCGATGACTTAAAGGCTTTCAGTCTTGACAGAACGAATGGTTGAGAAAGAAAGGAATGATGTGTGTTCCAAATGTAGGAGACATGAGGAAAGAAGTTTTAGATGAATGCCATCATTCAAAGTTCACTATCCATCCAGGAGGAACGAAGATGTATCAGGATATAATGAGAAGTTTCTTCTGGGAAGGTATGAAAGGGACATTGGTTTATGTGTTAAGCAATGCTTGAATTGCCAGCAAGCAAAGGCTGAACACCAAAAGCCCAGTGGATTGATTTAACCGTTGGATGTTCCAATATGGAAGTGGGATTCTATCTCAATGGATTTTATTGATGGGTTGTCAAGGTCTAGTAGAGGAAATGAAAGCATATGGGTCATAGTGGATAGACTAACCCATAGTGCCCATTTCATTCTAGTAAAGTCAACTAGGACGGCACCTATTTTAGTGAAGTTTTTTATGAAAAATGTAGTTAGACTACATGAGATTCCTAGTAGTATTATCGGTGATAGAGATTCTTTGTTTACTAGCGAGTTTTGGAAGAGTTTACAAGAAGCTTTAGGAACCAAGCTCAACATGAGTACCGCTTAACATCCATAGACTGATGGAAAAACGGAAAGGGTTAACAAAATCTTGGAGGATTTGTTAAGAGATTTGTATTGGATTTCGAGGGATCATGGGAAGATCGTCTCTATTTAATCGAGTTCTCGTATAACAATAGTTATCAGGATAGTATTAGGATGGCACTGTTTGAAGCTTTGTATGGAAGACCATTCAAATCTCTCATATATTGGTTAGAGACCGAGGATAGATTGGTTCTTGGTCTATATTTGGTGAAAAAGGCTGCATAGAAGATTGAGTTAATCCGAGCTGGGATGAAGGAAGCTCAGTCTAGGTATAAAAGTTATGCAGATAGAAGAAGGAAAGACTTGGAATTATGTTGGAGATTATGTGTTTATTAAGGTTTCACCGATGAAGGATGTGATTACATTCGAAAGGTCGGGAAAGTTAGCACCTAGATTCATTGGACCTTTTCGTATTGTTGAGAGGATCGGCAAAATCGCTTATAAAGTGGAGTTACCAAATAGTTTGGCTAAAGTCCATGATGTTTTTCATATTTCTCATATTAGAAAGTGTGTTAGAGAGCCATAGACTACTATAGCACCTACAGTTTAGAAGATTTAGTAGTAGAGCTAGATTTGACATTGTTAAGAGCCTATCCGGATTATTGAAAGAGATGATAAGTAGTTGAGGAACAAGACATTTAGATTAATAAAGTTCCAATGGAGTGACAATGCTAGAGACTGTACTCGAGAGACTAAGAGCAAGATTATAGATGCTTATCCTGATTTGTTTAATGGTATGTTTTACCTTTGATTGTTTTGTTGTGTGCGTTATCATAATTTTGAGCACAAAATTCATTAAGAAGGGGGGGTCTATAACACCCCATATTTTTATGACATTATTTATCATATTTAATTAGCTAAATTAAATAAAATAATGTAAAGATTAATAGGTTGAGATTTGATTTAACTAAGGGTATTCGGGCTATGTTAAATGTGAATCAATATGAAATAGCTTGGACTAATGTAATAGGAAATAAGGACGGGTAAAATGGGAAATAGGAAAGGCTTATACCCTAAACCCTTAGGAGATGAAACACCCGTCCATTTTCGTTATAGCAAACTAAAAATATATCAAGCCCGGCCATCATTTCCATTCTCAAGAGAAGATAAAGCTAGGATTCTAGAGAAAGAAGTTAATCAACTAATTCAACACCAAATCTCCCATCTTTTAATCTCAAAGCTAAGATGAATGATTACTATATCCCATTTTTTTCGATTTTAAATTATACCCGAAATGTTTTTGCAAGTCTATGCCATGTTTTGAATGATTAAAATTATGTATATGCTTGTTGATGAATTATACATGTTCATATTAGATTTTATGAGATGTTTGATATAAAAACCATATTAATGATATCCAAATGCCTTGAAAATTTAAGTGTAGATTATAAATGATATTTTAGAGATAGATTTCAATTTTCATAATTTTCTGATTCAATGTGGAATTTATATTAATTTTCTAGTGAAGAAAATGCTTTAACCGGTTATAAATTATTTACAGCCAAAGTAATAATTATTTGGGTTTGAAATTTTTATATGGTGGAAAACATATTAAAATAGATTTTTGAAATTTTTCAGAATTTTCCTAAGTGTTTTGATGAATATATAAAATTATTTAAGGTATGGGACTTAAATATTTTTATATATTTAATTAAGGAGAAGGGGCATTTTATAAAATAAAATCATTATTTATTTCTGAAATTAGTGGCAGCACTTTTCTAAAAAGAATTTATTAACGAATAGGAATTTGAAAAACAAAGGCAGAGTAGTTGAAAAGTTATCTCTTTTAAGTTAAAACAAGAAAATCACACTTTTAGCATGTTTCAGCCACTTTTGGCATTGAAGCTTTCGACCCAGAGCTTTCGACAGGGTTGAAGGGTACTTAGTTGAAACTTTAGTTGCCGAAGAGATTGGAGTATGTTTGTTTTACAAACCAAAAGTAACACCTGCTTTGCTTTCGAAAAGAAGCTTTCGATTTGGTTGCTTTCGATTGGGTCAAACATTTAAAACAAAGGATTAAAGCTTTCAACGAGGTCGAAAGGTTATTGCTGCTTTTCTACCTTTTGAAGTCATGCTTTCGACAAGATCGAAAGGTATACTTGTCTTTTAAAAACCTGTCGCTTCTCCTATGCCTTCGAAAGAAAGCTTTCGACTTAGATGTCTCACCCTTTTTATTCTAATTGAAGTACAACCCAAGATGTCAAAAAGGTGTTTTAAAGTATCAAAGAGGCCGGAGCCTATTGTTTTAAAAGAGATGTTCTGAGCTTTCAAAGAGGTCGGAAGCAAATCTTTCGATAGGTTCAAAAGGTAGCTTCCAAAGAGGTCGAAAGGTTTTAATAGAGGATTTTCTACATGTTTTAAATCGAACCCAATGAGTTTTCGAAAGGTTTATATTTTAAAGGTTTAATACTTTCAAAAGGTACTATTTACTGAATGGTTTCTAAGGGGTCGAAAGCCAAGCTTTTGAAGGGGTCAAAAGCAAAGCTTTCGATGGAGTCTAAAGGTAGCTTTCGAAGGGGTCGAAAGGTAGCTGTTGACAAGGTCGAAAGGTCCTATTTTCTGATGGTTTCGATTGGTTTGAAATAGAAGGTTATTCCAAGGTTTTCAAAGGCAAAGTATTAAAGTGTTTTAAGATAGGATGTTTAAATTTTTATTGCTTTCGAAAGGAAGGTTTTCAATGGTTTCGAAAGGGTTGGAGTTTTGTTTCGAAAGGAAAGATAAATAAAGGGGTTTTTAGTTGGTTTCGAAAGAGATGCTTTCAAAGGATTCAGAAGGATTACTTTCAATGGAATCGAGAAGGGTACTTTCAAATGTTTAGATATTTTCTTCAACAAAGATTTGAGTGAAGTATATATATTTAACATCGCAATGTGATTTTGAGTAAAGCATAAGGATTAGTGTGATTTTGATTTAAAGGTTTTAAATCATTTTGAAAAGGTTTTCTAGAAAAATTATGGGAGGAGATCCCTAAGTAAAATGACTCAGATATTAGAATAGAATATGAGACTGGTATAAGGTCACGCCCTATACATTAGCTGTTAGCCCCAGTTAATTGTTGTCAAAAATTCCAGTGTGCAGGGCTTGGTCACAGTTAGACTAAAATTGTACTTACACACCGAAAGGAATATATGTTTCTATACAGATAGGTTATTGGTGAGTCCGAGAAACCATTAGGATCAGGAAGACCTAGGTGATGATTAAGTTAGGGACAGACCGTCCAGAAGAGAAGTATTTAAAAGATAGTTAAGGACAGATCGTCCATAAGAAGAGTGTCTAACAGATGTTAGATTAATTTTGTTTATATTGTCTAGTAGGCCCGAGTCAGCCAAAGGTTAAAAGTTAGCCAAACAAAACTTATGTGTTTGAACAGATAGTCCATTTATTACCTGGTATTTATGTAAGCTTACATAATGATGCTTTACAATTTATCCAGTTTTGGTTGCAAGAAAAGGTTGTGCAAAGATATGTTTTAAAAGGATGTCGGTGAACGGAAACCTGTTCCACTAAGCGGCGTGCTTTTACTTGCCATATTAAACTAGGATGTATAGTGTTCTTCAAACTAGGTTTTATGTCTAACTCAAAGTTTATGTTTTTCCCTTAAACTCTTGGGTGCTCAAAATTGATTTGAGTGGGTTGAGGGGTTAAGGTCCTTTTCAGGTTTAGTAGGATGACGAATAAGGCTACCGGAGGCATGCAGGAGGCAACCAGATAGCTATTTAGGAATTCCATTTTTATATTTGTTGTATTTTCTCTGTGTTTGTATTAAGTCCATTACGACTATACGATTCTGATCATCCAAGTGGGTATCTTCATACTCCGCTCTTGGTGTATTTTTTTATAAGTATATTTTATCTGAGCCTGGGAACGTATTTGAGATTATGTAAAATGAATATAAACATCTGTTTTGACTTAATGAAGAAAAATTTGTTTTGGAATCTATGTTTTGTTTCTTATTAAAGTGCTTATGATATTATAGATACCATTAACATAAATATATTTAGTTGCCTGAAGCTAATACAATAGATGACTGCGGCATCTGTAGCGCTTAATTTTGGGCCTTTAGATAGGGGGTGCTACAATTGCTGAGAGCATGTCCTTTGTTATCGATGACTACTTATGCTTGATGATAGTTATATATATATATATATATATTGATTCTACGCCCACTTGAAATTATATATATGAAGCGCAGTTAACTAGTTTACTTATATTTGGGTATTGACACTTGTGCATGGTTTGTTGATATGTTATTATGCTATAATATCCCCAATATATTACATGATAATATTGTTATACCATTCCATGAGTTATGATATTTACTTCTAAATTTTAGACATAATCTGATTCGTGTGTTATTTATATAATACTTAGGTCAGTTAAAGACATTTCGGTTCAGAGACATGCTGACTCGTTTTTGTATGCTGAGCTTAGATGGAAGATTGTATTATTGTACATCATTAGGTACTAGGTCTCCTCACGTATGTATGGCATTGCATTGGATAGTGGATATACATTATATTTTTTGGTGATAGTGGGTATTTGACCTATTCTATATCCCACTAAGTTTGTATTTATTTCCTATAAAGTATTCTCGCTGCATTTATGAATCTGTGTTCTCCAATATTTATTTTATACTGTGCATTGTTCTATCTTGGAAATGCATGTGTTTATTACTTTGTGCCGATATAGAGTACGTATAAATGAGTTGTTTATTTGATTTTTAATTATACATCAGTCTTAGCCTAAGTGAACTTTCACATGTGATGGGCCAATATCGCCTCATTCTGTATATTATCATATAGTATTACCTAGTAATATTCTTTAGTAGTATGGTTTAGAGGTGAGGTGTTACACTTCTATGCTTATATTATGTTTAGTTACTTAAAATCATACTTTTCATTGCACTTTATATGGCCAACTCATATTAACTAATAATTAATTCAGCAAATCACATATATTCAACTTCCCAGTTAATCGTCCTATAACTAAATATTTAAATAATATGCAATAAAAATTATGATTGCTACATGCTTCCCTCCTTGAAAAATTAGTCTTCAAAATTGTGATAAGGTAAACAACAACAAGCACATCAATCATATGAACATGTGTTACAAGCATATAAAAGCAGCACTACTAGTGATAACTAGTAGTCAAAATTTATATAGCAATAGATCCTACAATAAAAAAATATCATGATACACTTATCTGATTCTATCCTCTATCTTCCAAGTACAGGCTTGTCTACGGTCACTCTATTAGACCTTTACTAACTTGACTATTTTATTCCTTAACTTCTTCGTATCACTAACAACAATATGAATAGATCGGCTGATGACGGTCAAGTCAAGCTCAACTACTAAGTCTTCCAAAACTGTTAGCTTTTTGGATCATACGCGTACTTCCTCCAGTGAGATGTACATGGAAAACAACATGAACTCCTACCAAGGTATTTAGCAACTCGATGCGATACGTGAGATTTTTGATTTTCTCGGTGATAGGAAAGGATCCATCATATCTTATTCCAATTTTCCCGTCTTTCCAAATCATACCACCCCCTTCATCAGCGATACTTCTATGAAAACAATCTCCAATTGAGAATTCCAAGTCATTACGCCTTTTATCTATGTAACTTTTCTGCCTTGATTAAGCTTCCTTCATCCTTGCTCGGATGAACTCAATCTTTTTCGTCGTTTATTTCACCAAATCTAGATCAAGCATCGGTCTACCCCAGGACTCCAACCAACATGCAAGCAATTTGTGTGGCCTTTCATAAATTGCTTCTAAATGTGTCATTCCTATACTACACTAATGACTATTATAATAGGAAAACTTGAATAATTACAAATGGTCTTCTCATGACCTCCAAAATCTAGTACATAAGCTCTTAATAATATTCGAGCACCTTGTTAATGCTTTGTGTTTTCCCATCAGTCTATGGATGGTAAGGGGTACTTATCTTCAGCTCGGTGCCCAATCATTCTTTAAGATCTTCTTGAATTCACTAGTAAAACAAAATATCTCTATCCCTTATAATGATAATCGGTATTCTATGAAGTCTCACAACATTCTTCATGAATAATCGCCAAATTAGGTGTTATCATTGTCAATTTAACAGGGATAAAATATGCATCTTGGTCAATCTATTAACCATGACCCATATGCTTTCATTTCCCCTATTCAGCCTTGGCAGCTCAAATACAAATCCATACATATAGAAACTCACTTACATAGTGGAACTTCTAAAGGTTGAAGTAATCCACTTGGCTTTCGATGCTCGGCTTTTCCTTGTTGGAAATTTACACATTGCTTCATCCATAAGCCTACATCTCTCTATATAACTTCCTAAACGAAACTCCTCGTCATATCCTGATACATTTTTGTACCGTCGAGGTGAATAGTAAACTTCAATTGATGACTTTCTATAAGAACTTCCTATCTCAGATTATCTACATTTAGAACACACAACCATCCCTTCTTTCTTAACCATCCTCTTTGGTCAAGTACAAAATCCTTTAAATCATCAATCTCACATTCCACTTCTAGTCCCTAATTGGATCTGCTAAGATTTGATCATCATTTATGCTTTGCTACAATCCTTTCAATCAATATCGATTGAACGTCTAGACAAGATATCATTGCAGTATTCAGACTACAACCAGCCATCGATCTCATTTTAACTCCATACAAAGACAATGCCTCTAAATCATTCCATTAGTCAACATTTCTAGTACTATGTTATGATGTTTTCTACTAAGTGTATCCCCCACCTTATTCCTTTCCTTATCACATACTCAATCCCAAAGTCATACCCTACTAAGAACTCCAGCCATCTTTACTGTCTCATATTCAAGTCCTTTTGATAAAATAAATACTTCAAGGACTTATGATCCATGAATAGCTCGAATCGTTCTCTCAGCACATAATGTCTCCAAACCTTTAGTGCGAAGAGCACTACCATTAACTCCAAATCATGAGTTGGAATTCTAAATTCATGCGGCCGAAGCTATCGAGAAGCAAAGGTTATAACTTTACAGCTCCTAACCCAAATCCATATTCATTGGTAGACACTACCAAATCTTGATTCCCATTTGTAACAACTAACATAGGTGAATTGGTCAACAAATGCTTCAGCTTCTACAATCATCTTTACATTTATCTGTCCAAACAAACTTCACGTCCTTCCTTGTTTGTTTATTTATCGGTACTATACGAGAGAAACCTTTAATAAATCTTCAATAGTAGCTAGCCAACCCCAAGAAGCTTTTGATCTCGGTATAAGTCTCTAGTCATTTCCATCTGTTTACCGCTTCGATCTTCAATGGGTCTATAGATAATCCATTCTATGAAACTACATGCCCAGGAAAATTCGCCTCTCTTTCGTAGAAATGATATTTTGAAAACTTTTCCTTTAGCTAATAGTGCATCGGCATATCGGGCACTATTCTAAGATGAACTTCATGCTTCTGTTCATTCTTCTAATCTATCAAAACATCATCAACAAACACCAACGTGAATCAATCCAAATGTTCTCGGATGATTTGGTTCATCAAATCTACAAATAAAGCAGACACATTGGTCAGTCCAAAGGGCATGACCAACCACTCATACGAACCATATCTTGTTTGAATGTTGTTAATGGTATATTATCCTCTGTCACATTCAATTAGTGGAAACCTGTAGCTAAATCTAGTTGTGAGAACACCTTAGCTCCACTCAGTTAATTGAACAAATCATTTATTCTAGGCAAAGGACACCGATTCTTTATCGTCTTCTCATTCAGTTTTCTATAGCCAATCACATTCTCAATGATCCTGTTGGTTTATTCATAAACACCACCACAACTCCCTAAGGCGAACTGCTTGGTCTAATAAAATTCTTACTTTCTAGATCCACTAGTTGCACCTTTAACTCCTTTATCTCAGTTGGAATCATTCTCTTAGGAGGTCTACTAACTAATTTAGCTCTAAGTATGAGATCTATTCAAAACTCTATAGCACGTTTCGGTAGTAGTTTGGTAACCAGAACAAAATATCAGCATATTCCCTCACTACGAGTACCCAATTGATTTCGTTCTCTACGCTTTCCATAGCACCCAACATTGTACAGACGTCAAAACTTGATTCTTCAAATGAGTATATAATTTGGTTACCAATCAGGGTATTTTAAGGATATTACTCTATCTCAAAAACATATCCTAGCATCATATCAGCTTAACCAATTCATACCCAGAATTATACCAAAATCCACAAAAATCAAACAAATACAAATTAAAGGCAAACAAATGACCTAATAAACCAAACTCTACATAGTCACATGTCATTCCAAGAGTTGCATAGTCGCCTATTAGATTCGCAACCCCCAAAGAGGTAATAAAGTTTATCAGTTCAAGGTTTAATTTATCTACCTAACATCTAGAGATAAAAGAATGTGATGCTCTAGCATCGAACAACACACTAATAGGAATCTTATGCGTAAGAAGTGTACCTATTAACATAGACGTTCCCTTCTCCTCTATAGTTGGTCCAAAAGCTAAATATTCTAAAGCGAAAATCTTTCCCTTATGAGCTTTGATTGGTTCAATACACTCATTCTCAAAATGTCCTATCTTGTGGAAGTTATAACATCTCACGTCTTTCTCATAAACAGCTTTCTTGCCTTCACCAAAATGGCACTCATTTGAAAAGTGCCCCTTCTTATCACATTTATAGTATTTTTGCTTTCCCCTTTTCCAAAGCCATGCTCCTCTGAGCAACTTTCTCACCAAAGAACTTTGTTTCCTTGCCTTGGAACCCCGTGGTCTCCCCGGACTCGTTCTTCCCTAATGATGGAAGGAAATCTTCATTCCTCAAAGCCATGCCCACCATGGCAATAAACGGATCTCTAAGGTGTGGCATAGTTTCCTTAGAAATTTCCAACTTTAACCCTCTAATGAACTTCTCATACTTCTCAAGCAGAGAGTTAATAATGGCTTGTCCATGTCTTGATAACTCGTCCAAATTTGTAGCATACTCCAACATCATCTCACCTTGTACTAACTCAACCAACATTCTAAACATAGTCAACTTAGTTCTTTAAAAACAAAATTCTCTTCAAACCTCTCTCTAAAGTCAACCCATGTAAGCTTCTCTTTTGGAACTCCCATGGTTACACTAGTCACCAGTAAGAGCAGCTCCTAGCAACTGCCTCGATGTTAATCTCCTTTTCTGATCATCGTTCAACCTAGATCAGCAAAAATTCTCTTACATAGAAGAGCAATCCTCCACTTCGATGGCATTCTCTATTCACAATAATGGATTTCCTCTCAAGCTAGTATAATTTCAACTTAATGCGACATAGTTGTTATGGGCAGCCAATTCTGGTGAAACAACTCCCGCATTACTAGCATTACCTTCAGTCAAACCAGTTGGTGCACCAGCTTGCATCATATTGACAATGAACATATACATCATTCTCATAACAATTGGTGTCGCTCCAGTGTCCACATTAGCATTAACGTTCGCATTTGCAATGTTGGTTCGGTTAGCGTTCCTAGCATTGGCTCGAACGTTTCCATTCATTGTGGTGATTCCACCTCCCAAGTTTAGTCTTCCACTTCTGGTATCCATTTCTCATAATCTGCATACGAATCTTCATAGGATACAAAAGAAAGGTCTAAGGTAGTGGGAAGGGTATGGATAGATATACATACTTATATATATATATATATATATATATATATATATATATATCAAGTATGATATCATGTCGTTATCCCATAACCTAATTTTTATTCTTTCTTATTTTGTTTGGTTATATTTTTCATAATTGTGAAGAATTGGATCTTTCGACACTCGAAAGTCGACATCAATACGCTCACTGTATTACATGTCGAGCAGTCGAATGCCAGAAATACCAGATCGTTAGGGAAAAAGAAGTAGAGGTAGAAGAAGAAACTGAAACAACACAGAATCTCACAATCGCAGTGGAACAATATATAATAGATAACAATTGTTTTTATACAAAAAGAACTATAGTTATTATTTATACATTACATCATCGGAGTACAATACATCAATAGCATAATATCGGACAGTTATGACAACTTGTCCTCATAAAAGGAGAATATACAGCCTACAATACACAGCGGAATAAAATCAGATACGTGTAATATGTCTTCGCCATACAGCTCATCTCCTGAGCTCCATAACTTCCTATCCTATGTCTGTAATACTCGGTCTGACCCGAGCATTATAATAAAATAACACCCGAGTCAGTTTAGAAAACCAACATGAGAAAACACACTCAAATTAAATTACTAAATTTTCAAAATCCTTTGAAAAACAAAGGTATCTCGAATGGTAAAAAAACCTCGAATATTTATGTGTACATGGATCATTCCGTGCTTTAATATCTCCTCGCTAAAAAGGACGCTAAATCTCGCTTCATTCATTGGATCTTTTTATTACAAGAGTCTGATCTTACAATCAGGGCCAAAAAAGGATCCGATAATCATAGTCGATCACTTATCTCATCTTCTGAACGCACCATCTTCTTTGTTAATCAATGAACAACTTCTTTTAATTTCTATCGATCCATGGTACGCTGATATAGTAAACTACTTAGTCACTAAAGAAACTCCCTCATCTTGGTCCAAACAGGACAAACACAAATTCATGTCCCAAGTGAAATATTTCTATTGAGATGACCATACTTGTTCAAATATTGCCCCGACCAAATCATCCGACGTTGCATTTCGGATAATGAGATCAGGAGTGTTCTTTCATTTTTCCATGATCAAGCGTGCAGTGGACATTTCGGCCCTTGAAAAACTATGGAAAAGGTGCTTCGGTGTGGTTTCTACTGGCATTCTCTTTTTAAAGACTCATTCGAATTTTGCAAAACTTACGATCAGTGTCAAATGCTTGGATAAATTTCTCTACTAATATTTTCCACTAAACTCTATTTTTACAATCGAAATCTTTGATGTTTAGGGTATCAACTTTATGGGACATTTTCCTAATTCCTTTGGAAACTTGTATATCCTTCTCGTTATTGATTACGTCTCAAAATGGGTCGAAGTCGTTCCTTGCAAAACCAACGACCATAGAATTATTTTGAAATTTCTTAAATAAAACATATTTTCGAGGTTCGGCACACCTTGCATAATAGTCGGTGACAACGGAATCCATTTTTGCAATCGTTCTTTCGAAACTTTAATAAAGAATACTCGATAACCCACATGTATCCACTCCATATTATTCTCAGACTTGTGGCCAAATTAAGTTTCAAATCGACAAATAAAACAAATCTTGGAGACAACTGTTAACAAAAGTCGAAAAGATTGGTCTCAAAAATTGACCAACGCGCTTTGGGCTTACCGTGCTACTTTTAAAACTAACCATGGAATGTCCCTATTTCATTTAGTTTACGGTAAAGCTTACCATTTACCCATTGAAATCGAACACAAAGCGTTGTGGGCAATAAAGAATTTAAACTTTGATCTTGAGAAAGCTGATGAAAACCGAAAACTACAACTCAACGACCTAGAAGAACTTAGGAACGACCCATATGAAAACAAAAAAATTTACAAAGAAAGAACAAAAGTTTTTCATGACAAGTCAATCCTAAGAAAAACGTTTTCGCCTAACCAGAAAAAAATTTATAAGACTCAAGACTTCATTTATTCCTTGGAAAACATAAATCAGGATGGACCGTACCATTTGTGGTACGAAATATTTTTCCACATGGTGCCGTAGAAATAGAAAACCCTAGGGATGTATCGATTTTCAAAGTCAACAATCATCATTTGAAACCTTTCTTGGAATTGCCCGGTAACCAAGAGAATGAGCTTATGATTCTTCATGAGCCAAGCTATGTCCAATAAGAATGTTAACCCTCTTTTGTAAATATGTACATATTTTCCTGTTACACTCATCATATTGTGCAATGACTGTGGGGACACAGTCAAAATTAAGTGTGAGGAGGAGTCTCATTTTCATTTTTTTTAGTTTTTTTGAATTTTCATTTTCGTTTAACTCAAAAAAAGTCTCAAAATTTCTAAATCTCAAAAACGTTTTCTTTTTAGCATTTTGATTTATTTTTGAAGAAACGCTATAGGATAAGTATAGTTTTGGTTATTAAATTGAAATCTTTGAAAATTTATTTGTCTTAACAAAAATAAAAATGAAGTTCAATTACAAATCACAATGGTTTAACTGGTATATAGGAAGGTTCACATGTGTTAATTATGAAGTATATTCTAATTGAAAATCTTTGTTTAAAAAGTGGTAAATTTAAAGTAAAGGACATAACATTTTTATTATCTAGGTTAAATGGTGCTAAGATAATTTTGCAAAACTCTCTCTTCTAAAAAAAAATTTGTATATATGTATTTTTTTTTTAACACCTAGAGTCACGTGTTCACACTTTTTTGTTCACTCGCCATGCTCTGTACCCTTCTCACATAAGCCCGAAAGGCAGTGCACGATCGGCTTATCTGAGTTAGGTGTATGTATATAAAAAAAAAATTAATAATGCCTATAGTCGATAAGTGTTCACACCTCACGCTCTGTATTCCCCTCGCATAAGCTCCAAAGGCAATGCATAGGTAATATATCCGGCCTCAGTTTACCTGAGTTAGGCATATGTAAAATTGTTAATATTAAAAAACATATATATTTTTTCAAATAAGAGAGAGTTAGCAATTGAAATCCAAACACTATTTTAACTTATTTGATTTGACTTGTTATTGAAAAGAAATAAAATTACCACTTTGATAAACTTTGATAATCAACTAAGGATCCATTTTATAGTTAAATTGTGTTATCAACCGAAACAACGAGTTAAACTATAGTTCATTTGTTATGATAACTTGATTTCGTTGGAAATTTTGACGAGTAAATGACTTAAAATTCTTAATGATGACAAAAACTTATATTTAACTTATTTCTTGTCAATTTGAAACTAAATCCTTCATTTGTAAATATTTTCACGAACTTGCATTCATCCCATTGTAAATAAATCTTGCATTTTGTAAATATTTTCACTTTGCATTTGGATTTTGTGAGTTGTATCCATTGAAAACTCTCACGAGACAACACTCGTCCTACTAGATACACCCAGAGGTTTAACGACTTGTTGTATATGCTCCATGCAATCATGCTCCCTACGAAAACGATTTATCTTAGTTTTCCTTTATTCGAGAATGAATAAAAAGATAAGTGCTGGGGTATTTGATGTGCACGTAAATGTGCATATATTTACATCCATATTTTATCCATTTTTATTTAAATAAATGCCATATTTGGGTATTTTAACATATGTAAAACCGACATTCAATTATTTTCAAATCATCATATTTTCATCTTTATACAGGGGAAAATTGGTCATTTTTATGCATATGTCAGTTTGAGAATTTTTACTTTGACATTTTTTGTGATTTTTATAGGAATTTGAATGCATATGGAAGAAGCTTTTATGAAGATACATGCGTGCACAAATGAATACAAAGGAATGAAGAGGGAAATAATTCAAGCTCATGATCATGAAGGACCCTACCCACTTACCTAAATCTACAATTAGAAGCTAATGGACAGTTAAGTAGAGTTTAAAGCTTCATGCACATTTAATGATGGATTAATTAATGGCTAATGGTTAACTGGGGCCACACTTCCTAAAGAGCATTTTGGGAAGTATCCTGGAAATTGAATTAGAGTTTTATGCATGTATAAATAGCCCTCTTATGTACATGTAAATGATCTTCTACACTCTTATTCTACTTAAGCAAATTAGCAAGCAAGTTGTAAACAAAATGTTTTATGAAATAAAAATGGCTTCCTAGCCTCTTTCTCTTTTCTTTTCTACTTGTTTTTCTTTACTTTATGTTGATGTTTATTTCTATGCTTTCTCTCATTTCATGTTTATAGCTTAGATTTACATTCATGCAAGTAGTGTAGCTTTAATTTTAATGCAAGTAGTTAGTAGTTAATCTCTTTTTCTTCCTTTGCCAAGTTTCATTTCTTTTCTTTTTAATGTTGAAATTTACAAATGTTGATTTGATAGCACAAATGAGTAGCTAAACCCCTTCAATTTAGGGGTAATGAAGTTCTCTAACTTTATGTAATTTCAACATTTCTATGATTCATGATGTAATAACTCAAATTTTTAGACATCCGGTAATTGGATAATTAACTGATTTTAACTATTGAAACACTTATTTTTAAGTTGAGCAAATAAATATGATAATAAATATTTATATCTAGATAAATATTTATTTGATAATCTCGTGATATAATTATTTAAATTGGCAAAATTTATCTTTTCAAAAACAAATAAGATATGTATTAGTTTATGTGTGTATATATATGTATGTATATAAGTAGATTGTAAATAGAATTTGGATTTGAAATTTAAAGTAATATCCTGAAAATAAATAGGATATAAAAACTCTTCATTCAAAACATTAAGTTTAAAATACTTTCTTTTTAAAGTATACATGAACTAAATATGGTTTGTGTATATGAAAATATGAACATAGATTAATTAAAATAGGTATAAAAACATAGGAAATTATTAAGTGAAGAATTTGGACATTTGTAGCTTTTAAGTAACATGCAAATTACAAATGGCAAGTTGTTTTCTTTAAATTGTAATATATAAATAAAAGTGTTTGAGAAACCAGGTTAATACATATTCATTTTCACCTCTTTCTTTTCATTTCCTTTTCTTTTATCTCCTTCTAAACTAAAAAGAAAAAAAAAATTACTGCTTTAAAGTTTTCAACCTGAATCAAACAAGCAAATTCAAATTCAACTCAAGGATTTCAAGTCTCAGATCAACTAAGAAGATCCAAATCAAATATCAGTTCCAAATCAAGGAAGAAAACCCTGCTCTCCGTTAAACATTAAATGTGAGTAAACTGCACCTTTTAAAGGAAAATCTATTTTATATTTGGATGCATGTGATAAATTTTGAAATGATGTTGTGGAAAATGTTGCATGAATGTATAAAATGATTGCATGTCTATATGCAGAGGATTGTATGCACGTCTGTGTTCAAGATACATGTCTTTGTTCTAATTTCACAGGCTTAAGACAAATTCAAAAAAATCAAATTCTCCTTTCCCAATCACTTTTAGGATTTGATTTCTACATGAAATATGTAAGTATCAACCATATTTTATTTTTTTAAATAGTTTCATGTGAAAATATTAAAAAATTATTCCAAAAATAAGAAAGATCGGTAAAAGCTAAATATAGTCCAAAAAGTCGAATGTCTGAAATTCATGTTCGAATTCATAACTTGATTCGCATTTGAAAATCATGATTTTTGATAGAGATTTCACAATTTTTAGTATTGTGGTTGTCAAGAATTTTGTGCGTTGAATGTTATTGGGGATTTCGTCGATTTTCGACTACTAGAGGGGAGATGGGATTTGGGACTGGTGCTGGAGCGGAAAAATGATCGGAGATTTTATCATGCATCGGAGCAGCTGGACGACGACGTTGTAGGGTTCAAAGCCCTGTTGGATTCGTCAATGATTTCGAGTTGATTTCTCCGACGTGGGTGCATTGGACTTGATCGCAGGTGGGGGATTAGATGCATGCACCTACGGAGAAGGATTGGTCGTAGTGTCAATGCTCCTGGTAGTCGGAGGTGGCAACATGGGAAGGTTTTTGGGTGATGGGTTCGTTCCAGGTTGGGTTCGCCCATGCTCGTTCTTGCTTTCGTGTTCGGTTTGAAGCTCTGGTGGTCGTTATCGAGATAGGAGGTAAAGGTCAACTAGCCGATGATGGCATCGATGATCGGATTTGATCAGAGCTTGTGTGCATGTGCATGAGTATCGTTTTGTATCTAATGATTGTGGCTATGTGTTCGAGCATGGGGAAGAATGTTTTTCTCGGGTCCGTCTCGAAGTCGGGTGTGTGTTGTCTCGGAGGAAGTAAGAGCACGAGTTGACTCGAGGATGGGGTCGGGGATTTTTAGCTTAGGCCAGGGTATTTTGTTAAGTGTATTAACTAGATTTTAAAAGTAAATAAAAAGATGCATTTAGTTAACAAAATTTTTTAAAGCATAAGTTAGTAAATAAGTTCAAAGCTAATAGTAAGCAAAATTTTCAAAGTAAAGGTGTAACAAGTTTCCAAGTGAAGTTTCAAAGATTAAAATGTTAAAGTTAAATGTTTTAAAATTGTTTAAAAATTAACTGATTTGGTTTTGAAATAATTTATATGATAATAATAAACTAATTTCTAAGTATTTTCAAATGGAATTTAATAATGTTTGAATTAAGCAAGTGTTTAAGATAAGTATATTAAAACTTCAATTAAAAAGTGATTTTGAATAAATTAATTTCAAACTTTTAATTCAAATAAGTTGTAATGATGTAACTAAGTGATTAATTAAGGTAAATGGTTTATCTTAATTATTTAAGGTCTTAGTAATTAAAGGATAATTTCTTAATGTAATTAAAGGATAGATAATTATTTAATGTAAGTAATTAAAGGTTAATTAATGAAAGTAATTAAGGATAATTACTTAATGAAAGTAATTAAAAGATAATTACTTAAAGGAGGTAATTAAAAGGATAATTAACCAATGTAATTAATTAAAGGATTAATTATTTAATGTGAAGATTTATTTAATTAATGATCATTAATTAATGTAATTAATTACAATATAATTAATTAATGTGAATAATTAAAGGATGATTAAATAATAAATGAGTTGTAATTAATTAATGTTAAGTAAGCAGGATTTAAAAGTAATTAGAGTAATTAATTTATCTTATTTGGAGATTAAATTAAATTAATCAGGAAATGTATGCCTATTAATCTTGCTTATGAATGATGAACCTGAATTTGATGCCTTTGTTTAGTTGATATCTCTGTGTAATTTGTGATGTGATGTGATATGAGATGGATGGATAGATCTGTTAATAAATGTGAATCATTTATTTAATTAGCTATCTGTGATAGATTTCTGTGTGCGCATGTTATTCTGAATTTAATTAAATTGTTTGCTTAAACAACTTGACCTAAAGGATGACAATGGATTCGAAGAGACCGAGGTCGGATATCAGCAATATCTGAAACCACTTCGATTAGTAATCTACTATAATTCTTTATAGATTTGAGTTTAGAACCAAATAGGCTGGAATAGAATAAATTAAGTAACTTGACCTTTAAACTGAGTAACAGTTCTTGGATATCGTTTTGTAATAAGTGATGGACTTTAACAAGTAAGAACTCGTAGAAAGGTACGAGTTACCCTAGTATTCAAATAAGTTTTATAACTTAGAATTTAAAATTATTTGAGATTACTCACGCTGGTTTCCAGCCTGACCCGGGTGTTACTTTATTGTAATGTTAGGGTCAGATCGAGTATTATAGATTTTCAGGTTAAGACGTTCTGGAGCTCAGGAGGCAAGCTGGATGGCAGGAATATATGGAGTATATTTCGCTGTGTATTTGAGATTTTATTGTTTGTAGTCTAGGACAAGTGTTACAACTGTCTATTCTATTTTTGAATGATTGTACTCTAATATATTGAATGTAAACTGGCAATTGCAGCTTTTCATTGTAAATGCTATTATTTGTATTATATTTTAATCCGCTGCGAATGTGAGGTTCTGTGTTGTGGTTCTCTTGTTTCTTTCTCTACCTCTTTTCTTCTTTACCCAAACAATCTGGGATTTCCGGCATTCGATTGCTCGACACTTCTACAGTGAACTTATTAATATCGAATTTTCGAGGCTGAAATTTCTTATCGTTACACATGATCTCTTTTATTTGTGCTTCATAAGAGTACATTTGATGTAAGTTTATACAAGTGTGTTTGATAGCCTATGTTGCATTTGCAAATGAGCTTTTCTTATTCAACATAAACACTATTTACATCATCATTTGCTAATTGGTTTTTGATGTTGAAATGGAAGTAAAAACAAAATTTAATGATCTATATTACTAATTACAATAATAAATAGATCATACTTAAAGTAGCTTTTGCTTTGGCTTCATTTTCATGAGAATTTATAAGTGGTTTATTCGTTGTATTATAGTTTGATGTTTAAGTTATGTTAATTAATAACATAAACAAACCACACTTATGATAAACGCAATAATTATTTCACTTAATATCAAAACTAGAGATCATGAATTATTTGTTTGTTGATTTACGAAAAAATATGATAGTGCATTCGCCTCTAAATTGTTCTCTGTTCTCATAGTTTTTAAAAGCTCATTTTCTAGTTTTAGCTTCATTTTGCTTGTAGTTAAAAATTTCCTCTCCATTTGGTATAATTTGATTGAATTAATTTTTAAAATCTAACAATTCCCTATGGATCGATCCGTACTCACCACGTACTAACTTTTGTACATCGTGCACTTACCGTAATTTTATTTCTAAATTCATTCGACGAATTTCTAAACCACTAGAAAATCCATCGTCGAACACCACACGCGCCTCCCTTCCTGACTTCGATCGCTTCACGGATGAATCGCGATCTAATCGCCTGTTCTACATAAAACAAATTCGTTTTCTTTTTCGAGCGAGTTTAATTTCAAAGCTACGTGAATACAAACTGATGATGGATGGGAAGAGGATGTTGCGTTTTTTTCTTTTTGAATTTTGATTCTCTCGTTATTACACTCGGTGTTTAAAACAGGGGAAAGTTTTTTTTGTTTAAACAGAAGAAGAACAAACATTTGTTTTTCACCGTAACTGCTACATGAATTTTAAAAGGGAGGGAAGATGCTTTACGCGTTTGAATGGGTCATCAATAATATTTCGAAGTGGGGGGAAAAGTGCTGATGTGAAAGTAGTCAATATATATATATATATATATATATATATATATATATATATATATATATATTCAAAATTTGAATCGTCACGATTACATAGCTCAAAATCTCGAACCTCTATTGAGGCATGCCCTTAGGCATTTATAATGTTATGTCTCTATTCTGAAAGCAATGGAAAACGTTTCGAGTCCTAATTCGATCTTATGGAGAAGATAGATTTTTGGACCCAATTATCATATTAAATTTTCAATATAAATTTTAGAGCGTTTATATCTCGTACGACCAAACGATAACTCCAAATGCTACAAAATTTGAAATCCGATAAAAATACACTATTACGAATCCGATGGAAACTGGTTTGGTCGAAATCTAAGATTGTGCCCCAGAAGGCTATTTTTAAATGTTAATTCAGACGATATATTTTTAAAACTGAACAAATCCCTTTTAAATTCAATTTTGAAATTTTTATTATCTTCACTATTATTGATATAAATTTTACAAGCCTTTAAATTATTTTTAACAAGCTTAAAAGCCAAGAATCACTAATTTACACAATAATCAATTATTAAATTAAATAACCAAATTATCTAATAAACCATTTTATTTGAAATTCAAGTTAAAAAATAACTTTTAAATATTTAAAACCAGTTAAATATTCCAATTTCAAATATTCGAAATTTTGGGTCATTACATTCTTCCCCGTATAAAAATTTGTTTCTCGAAATTGGTAGATAAGAATAATGGTCCAAAACCCATCAAGTACTGTGATGTCCTGGAATTTTGGGCAATATTTATTTAATAATTTCCATTTATAATTATTTTAAAATATGTAATATTGATTTAATAATCTAATTTAACCAAATGTTATATTTTCAAAACTAATAATTAATTTAATTTGACAAATGTTACCATTTCAAAACTTAATAATAATAATAATTTAATTTGAAAATTTTATTCTTTCAAAGTTAATAATATTTTATTAATAAAAATATATCTTTCTAAGCTGATAAAAATATTCTATTTATAATATATATATGTGTATATATATACATTTGTATATATCGCAAATAGAAAAGTTTTGGTTTAAACTTAATTAGAAAATATGTTTTCAAATTTATAATATATATATATATATATATGAATATGTATATATTATGATATGGAAAATAATGTTTGAATTTAATAAAACTTTTCAAAAAGCTATTTAAAAATTTATCTTATATATTCAAAAACACCAAGGGAAATATTTATTTTGTTTAAAAATTATAATAGCTTAAAAATAGTATATTATTATAAAAGTTTAATTTGTTTTCTTTTAAAAATTAGTTCTTGAAAATAAATTTAGTTTATATATATAATATCAATATTTGGTAAAATAACTTAAGTTTAAACTTTAAAATAAGATTTAAATTTATTATCCTTTTCTTTTTGATTTTCTTTCTTTTAAAGTTAACTTTGGAAAATGTATTTTAAAATATAAATAAATAAAACATAAAGATAATACATTTCATAATTTATATAAAACATAAGTATTTAGGAAAATATTTAATAAAGATTTAAATCATTTGTAAAAAAATAAGTAATTAATTGTAAATGATAAACTAAACACTTATCAACTTAATAATTAATGAGAATACATTTGTCATTCACCTAAGATTGATTAAAAACATTTGTAAGCTTAAGAAAAAATTAAGATAACAAGTGGCAAACTTTGTTTAAAGAAAATTAAGAACATAAACTAAGTATTTTAAGGAGAAAGCCTATTTTATTCTTTCCAGTTCAAATTTTCTCAATATCTTTCCTTCTTAAAACATATAAAACAAAAAACAAAAAACCAAAAGAAATTGAAACTTGGAATCTAATGCTCAGCAACAATGTTCAACAAATTGATTCAACAGCAGTTTCAAAATTCAACAAATAAGATTTCAAATCCAACATGCAGAATCAACTCCAACAACAATAATTAAACAGCAAGCAAACTCAATCAACAGGATTCAAATGCTATTTCAAATTCAAGTTCCTGGAAAACAAAATTCAACAAAGCTATCCTCTGTTTCTAATTCCTATGAGTATAAAATGAATCTTGGGTGCTAATTTATTTGTGTGATATTGATGATATGTTGTTGCATGAATGTTTTCAATTTCAAATCTGATTTGAATCCTGCTATGCTTTGAAGTATGACTATGTATGTAAGTATATAAGCCTCTGTGAAATTTCTGGTTCAACATCAAATTTAAAACCATTCCTATCTTCCAAATGAATCACTATTAGGCTTTGATTTTTGAAAAGAAATTGATTATAACTAGGTAATCTTGATTTTAAAAATAGTTTAAAGTAATTATATTTATTAAATAGACTGTAAATGTAAGATTACAGAGAAAAAATCAAAATATAGGTGAAAATCGGTATCTTCGATTTCATCTTTAGATTATATAGTCTGCATAATGTAATCGAATCATGAATTTTAAAATAAATTTTGTGATTTTTAACTAAGTATTTGATGTGAATTCGAAAATTGTTTGAATTTGGGTTTCTGATCAATTGTCGTTGATCGGTGTCGAATGGGGGCTCGTGGTATGGCGTGGTGCTGGCTGGGGTGATGGGTGACTCTGGAAAATGGTGGAAGTTGTTAACGATGGCCATGGTGGTCGTGAAGTGGAGAAGTGCTGGATTTGAGGTGATCGCGATTGCTATGGCGAACTAGATCGAATTGCATGTGGGGGATGGTTTCGAGGGTTCGAGGCGCATCTGTGCTCAAGGCGGAAGGACCTCTGGTGGTAGGGTTCGCCGTCGGCAGGAATTTTTTTCGATCGGGTTTTTTTTTGTTGAAGTGCTGAAGCTCTTTTTCGATTCGATGGTGATTTCGTCAATCTAGGGGGTCGAGAGGATCGGTAGGCTCAGGGTTGACTTGTGGAGCGTCGAGTGATGGTCATCGTCGATCTGATCCAGTGTGCATGTGCACGGCGTTCGATCTATGCAGCTGGATTTTGGGTTTGGGTGGAAGAGAGTTGGCCCGGAGTTTCTTCGTGATTTTCTCGTGTGCGACTCGAAGGTGGGAAGAAGGGACGGTCTCGTGTGATTGTATCGGGGTTCTTTGGTTTTACCTCGGGTGTGTGAATTAACAAGTCTGGTTTTAAAAAAAAATTTAGAACCAGATTTTGAACTTAAATTAAAATGGATAGTTTTATAAAAGTTAAACAAATGCAATTTTTCAAGTTTAACGGAAGGTACAAAATTTAAAGGCAAAGTAAAATAAGTTTCAAAGTTAAAGTGTTAGCTAAGTTTTCAAAAGTAAAATGTTTAACAAGTTTCTTTTAAAAAGCTATTATTAGTTTTTAAAGGGGAATGTTGGGTCGAGTTTTAAAATATATTTAAAGGATTTGAGTTAATCAAGTTTTCAAAACAATTATTAAATAAGTTTTTGAACAATTGCTAAATTTAAATGATTAAATGTTTTAAATTGGTTTTGTTTAAAGAAATTATGTATTTGACTAATTTTGTAATTAAGTTTAATAATGTAATTAAGTGATTTATAAAGATTAAGGGTTTAACTTTAATTGATTTAGGTTGTGATTAATTAAAGATAATTAATTAAGTGACATTAATTAAAAGTTAATTACTTATTGTAATTAATAATGGTTAGCTAATTTATTTTATAAATCAGTATAATTACATAAGGAAGTAATTAAAGAATTGTAAATGAGTGTAATTAATTTTAAGGGTCATCAAGTAATGGTTAAGGGATAATTAATTAATGTAATTAATTTAAGATTTTGAATTAATTAATTAAGGATGATTAATTATTTGGGTAATTAAGGATTAATTGATCTAAGTAATTAAAAGTAATTAATTGAAGAGTAATTAATTAAGTTAATATGGTTAATTTAAGTTAATTAATTAATTAAGTTAATTAATTAATTATGTTTAATTAATTAAGTTTAATTAATTAAAGAGAATTACTTCATGATGGGTTAAGTATAATTACTTAATTAAAGAAGTGTAATTACTTAGTGAAGTAATTAATAGGTAATTACTGGATGTAATTAATTAATGGGTAATTAATGGATGTAATTAATTAATGGGTAATTACTTGATGGGAAGTAATTAAAGGATAATGACTTAGTGGAAGTAATTAAGTGTTGATTACTTAGTGTAATTAATTAAAGGATTTAGTAATTAATTAGGTTAATTAATTAATGTAAGTAATTAAGAATGATTAATTGCTGTATGTTCGCACAAAAAATGGGCAAACACCTCAAAGTCGTGTGAATTAGTTGATTTTAGGTTGTTTCTAGTGGTTTGGGTGATTTATGCAAATATATAAAAAGTAACTGTAAAAGACACACAGATTTATAGTGGTTTGGCCAGAACGTGCCTACGTCCACTTTATATGTTATTCTTCTTTTCTTTCAGATTACAAGTACAAAGCTTTGTATACAAGTATATGAAAGTTGTTTGAAAGTTCCTTCCGTGCTTGAGCTCTCAAACTTGTCTGCCATTGTTGTACCCCTGCCCCTCTATTTATAGAGTGAGGCTGGGGGCAGGGGTCTTGGATGTATATAGCTACTGGTGGGCCTGGGTTGGAGCAATCTAGCCTGGCACATCTGGTTCGGTCTACCTTGGTTCGGTGGTAGGAGAAGAGTGGTCCGGTCTTCCTTGGTTCGGTGGTAGGAGGCGAGTGGTCCGGTCTTCCTTGGTTCGGTGGTAGGAGGCGAGTGGTCCGGTCTTCCTTGGTTCGGTGAGTGGACCGGTGGAGCTTTGGTTCGGCCAGGATGGTTCGGTAGAGAGAAGGAGGTGTGTTGGATCGGCTAGGCACCGGTCCGGTAATGCCTAGGTGAAGTTAGTTCGGTGGGTTGATGGTATCAGTCCGGTGGGTAGTCCGGATGTAGGAGATTCGGTGGCTCGTCCCTTGCTTCCCCATCCTGATTCGGTGGTGTAGAATCGTACCCAACATTTGCCCCCCAAAGTAGGGCATATGTTAACATACGTCGTGCTTTGTTTTAGGTTGAACAACATATTCGGCCCGAGACCCGAACCGGCTGGTCCGGCTATTCAGCCCTCTTTCTATAAATAGGAGCCTCAAGCCTTCGTTTTTACTCATCGAACGCGATAGCCGAATTAGAATTCTTTGCCGAATCGCCGAACCACACCTGACTACCGAATCAGGTGAATGCCGAATGACATTTCATGGTTGTATTTCTTCGTTTTTTCGAATGAACTTACAGACTTTTAATGCCGGATGGACTTAATGCCGGATAAACTCGAAAGCCTTCAGTGCCGAATGATCTTAACACCGAATGTGTGCAAAAACTTTAATGCCGAATGAACCTCGTGTTCGAAGCACCGAATGAGAACGGGAACGCCGAATGAACTCACTTTTGAATCACCGGATGAACCCCGAGCTCTGAATACCGAATGAAATTTTACAATTGCTTTACCGAATGACACTGGGAGCTTGAGCGTTTTGACTTATGGGTGAATTCCAGACCACATTGTTCGTATGTTTTAACAATATACTTTTCTTGTGTTGCAGATAAATGTCTCAAAGAGTGGAAACCCGATCAGATAAGAGGAAATCTAGGGACAGAAGAGAGTCTCCTGCCGTGCCCCCAGTCCAGCCGGAACCAGCGCGACATGGACCTGCCCCGCGGTCATTAGTGGACGGATATGGTCCTCAAGAGCTTCTAAATTCTCCTCCCGATTGCTTTCCGAGCTCTCTCAGGGAGGAATAGCTTGACGTTATCTCTCGCTCCTTTGGGATTGACAGAGCGAGTATGCTGTTGCCGGGGGACGGAGTGATGCCGTACAATCCCCCTGAAGGATATTTCGAGTATAGCCGATACCATTGCATGTGTGGGGCCATTCCTCCGATCAATGCGTGGA
Organism: Allium cepa; assembly: GCA_030765085.1. Taxonomy (NCBI): domain Eukaryota; kingdom Viridiplantae; phylum Streptophyta; class Magnoliopsida; order Asparagales; family Amaryllidaceae; genus Allium; species Allium cepa. The sequence continues at coordinate 454,388,924 of CM060932.1, forward strand.
TAGTCAGCTTCATTACCTACCTGAAGGTGGCTCCTTTCCAGCTTCAGCCCAACTCCTATGCTATCCTGGTGTGCTTGTTCATCATTTTTCAGAGTAAATATGGGCGCCCCCCTTCTAACCGAGAAATCCGATATCTATATAATCTGAGGGGCTACAAGAAGGGGTCTCCGTACATTAGTTTAGAGTCGGCCGTGTCCTTCAAGCCGGTCTTGGACTTATACTCGAAGTTTACCATGTTTAAGAAGGAATGGTTCTTCGTCAAGGACGACTCCGTTTCTTTTCGTCTTTTCACTTCTGGCTGTAAGTTGAATTCCATTCGTAATTTCTTTGTCCTGACTACAATGCTTCTTCTTATGTGCTTTTATTTCTTGCTAGGGACAGGTGGCTTTGCGGTCGTAGAGAACGATCACCTTGTACAGATGGCTGCGGAGGTTGAGGCTATCTCAGGAAGGGATAGGTCTGCTTCTTACCTGATCCGAAATGCCACTCTCCTGGAGCACAACTTGATTTTGCCACGTCAATCTGTGGTTAAGCAGAGAGATACAGCCGAGGAGAGGGCTGCCAGAGCCAAAGACGGGGCCACTGCGAAGACTAGTAAGAGGAGACCCTTCTCGGTACCTCCAGTCGTCGGGGGGAAAAAGCTTAAGAAGTCTGATGGACCCTCCCCTAGCACGTGTCCAGATATTCCGGAGGAGGAAGGTGGAGAGGAGGAAAGAGGCGAGGGTGAAAGAGGAGATGGACGGAGCGGTAGTGGTGTTGGTGCCTCAACCTCCGGGCAGGCGGGAGAGATTCATGAGTGGACGGACGATGCTTTCCGTCAAGCTTTTGAGGAGTCGGAGGAAGGATCGGTTTTGGTTGAGAAGGCAAAGGAGGTTGACAAAGCTGGGCTGGAGCTGATCCATTCTCTAAGATTTCTTCGGCTAGGGCGACTCCAGCGATTCAAGGTGATCTTTTGACTTCTGCAGACTCCATTTATGATAGGGACTTAGGAATATTTTATGGTTCGCTTCCGTCCTGGAATGAGATTCAGGACTTATTGCAGTATCCTACTCCTCCGTAGGGTTTGTATAATAGATGTGCCTTCTCACTCTTTTTATCTTAACATATTTCTTGAATTGTGGATCATTGTATGTTCGTAACACTTGGTTTTTATTCCAGGAGCCGGTAAGGCGGCCAAGTCATCAAATATCCGGCACCGCCTTGAACAGTATAAGCTACTCAAAGCTTCTGCCAAACCAAAGCCTCCAACTGGCCGTCCTGGGGATGTAGTTAGATATCGCCCCCTTCTTGGAGTTATTGAGGAAGATATGCAAAATAGGAAGAGGGTCCGATCTTCATTTGAACCTTCACCTGGCCCTCAGCCTCCAGTCCATCCCATCCATGATATTACCGAGGAGGACACTGAGTTTATACCTTCCCCCCATCCGTCCGAAAATCCAACCGTCACTCCGATAGACCGTCCTGGTTTGGATCGCAACCCATTTGCCGGTCACCCTGATCTGTATCCGAGTTTCCAGGATATTTCATTTGATGAGGCCACGGGTGAGCACCTTCTTCCCCGCAACCCCATGGTACGAGTGCTTGATGAGGCCAAGTCCCTAGACCTTGATTTGCTTACTACTCGGGTAGTTACCATGGGGGATGAAACCAAGGCTAACATTGACCGGGTTGCGGAGGAGACCAGGAAGTTGATGGGGCATCATGCCCGTCTGGTCAAGGCTGGAGAGGAGATTGGGAGTGCTAATATTCGGTTGCGGCTAAATGTTGCTGATCAGGCCAAACAGCTTGTCGATCAAGCCATTCAGATTTCTCAGCACGAGGAAGCCTCCAGGCGGCTGAAGGGGACTATGGAAGAGGCTAGTAGGGCAGAACTACGAAAGATGGAGGCCGCCTGCAAGGAGCGGATTGACATAGCCATTGCTACGGTGGATGAGGTCCGGAGGGCGGATCTCGAGCAGGTAGAGGAGTTATCTGGGAGGCTTGAGGCCGCAGAGCTTGCTCAGGCCAGGCTAAAGGAAGAGATGGAGGAAATGAGGAGGTCCCTCCAGGCTGACCGCCTGAAATATCGATCGGAGAGGGATGTTGTCGTCGCTAAGTTGCTGTCCTCCGAGGCCCGGGTGAGGGAGTTTGAGGAGAATGAGGGGATGATGGATGAGATGTTGCAGGACATGTACTTCCGTACCTGGAAGCAGGGTAATCTATCCTGGATGGATGACTATCCCCGGATCATGGCTAGGATATATCTCCGGGCTTTGGAGGAGGCCAAGGCCGATGCAGATAAGGAAGGTGGAGCGGCATTCAGGATGGATATGGTTACCGCCCAGTTCTCGAAGGAGGAGAAGGTAGCGGTGAAGGAGGGGATGCGGCTACTTGCTGCGGAGGAAGCCGGTGTGCAGTTGGAGGATGAGGACCAAGAAGCGGATGTTGGTGAGTTTTCCCTTTTTAGCTTTTCATAACTTGATCGTTCGCGGTTTATCTGATGGATTCTTTTCCTGAATTGGATAGGTGGGACCTCTGGTCAACATGCTGGGAGCTCCGATCCTGCAGTCAAGTAGATTCGAAGAGCTAGTAGGATGAGGTCGGAGCACTGATGCAGTTGACTACTTGATCCGATCCGTATAGATTTTGGTTTTCTTGACTTTCCTGTCTATACTTAGTCAAAAACATTAGTGTATTTTCGGATTGTAATTATGTCATTGAACGACTCTACGTAATTTTATAACACGAGTTGATTCTGTTATATTTTGAATGCTGTCACTGTGTTGATGTGTTGTATAAGAAATATAACCATGCATATGCCTGTGATTTGACTATGTTTGACACTAAGCTTCTGCTTGTAATATAATTTAATGTTTCGCAATGTTACGAACAAGTTATAGCTACACGCTTATGTACAAGAGAAGAGAGTACCTCCCTTCATGTTTCAGTTGCAGGGGGTAGCTTTGAACGTCTGGTGTAACTGACCACGGGTGCGGCTGAGTGCCATGTCACCCAGTTTGTGGGCTCAAATCTTCATGAGCGAATGCCTCCTATTTTGCGTCCTGTACTTTGAGGACCGTTATATGGGATAGGAGAAAAGTATTTAAATGAAATGAAAATATAGGAAAAGTAAAACTTCCAATCACGGAAGGCCATCGATGTGCTTAAGTTCGTGGCAAACGGGTTTTGTAGTCACTTTCCCTAGCTGTGGGTCTTGGAGACATTTGTCACCCAACTTACGCCTCCGCGGGGAGTTTTCTTTTTTACCACAGCCGCACTTAAGACACACCGGAGCCGAGATCGCGCACAGTAACTACCCGGGCCATTATGGCCCGTAATCGTGTGTATTATTCGATTTACTGTGGCCGGCTAGCGTGGGTGCCGTCAACCATGAACTACCCCTGGCTGGCCACACCTTATGTTGGGGCTTAAAGTAGGTTCACAGTTGCCGGCGAGCCGAACGCCGTAATGAGATGCCATCGGCTATAGTCGGCCTTTTTTGATGACTTATAATCGGCTCATTACAGTTGGCTTTGAGGGCAGTCGCGAGCAATGAGTTAACCCGCAGCAGAGCGATGCTGGAGCAAAAGTGTCTCATTGGCGAGTGCATAGAATCGCATAGTACCTGTTAGGCCTTGTCCAGATGAGGTCGTGCCCTGATGTGGCTTGGATGGAGGTGCCATTACACAGAATTTTGTTCAATAGAAAAGGATACATTTAACAAGTAGCCAAGATATAAAGGAACAAGTTAAAAAGAGACAAGATTTTTAAAGTGGTTCGGCACGAAAATGCCTACGTCCACTGATTCTCTTTGTTAATTCACTTCATATGGGCAGTACAAGTTAAGAAAAGTATCGACGGAGGTGTTGGATGTTCCATGCCCTCTGGAACACCTCTCCGTCCACTGTTGACAAAATATAGGCTCGGTTGCGGAGATCTTTATGAATTACGTAGGGTCCGTCCCAGATTGGGTCTAGTGCTCCGGGGCGCGGGAAAATCCGCTTGAGAACAAGATCTCCTTCTTGTAAGCTGCGATGCTTGACTTTGGAGTTGTATTGTGCTGCGACTTTCTGCTTATGAGCTGCTGCTTTGAGTGCTGCATCGTTTCTTCTCTCCTCAATTAGATCCAAAGACATGAGGAGGAGTTATTCGTTCTCTTCCGGGCTGTAGTGGATCCTACGGTGAGAGAGCACTATAGTTTCAACTGGGAGCATGGCCTCCGATCCGTATGCCAAAGAGAAAGGAGTATGCCCTGTTGAAGTTCTGTAAGATGTGCGATAGGTCCAAAGTGCCGTAGGAAGTTCGTCCACCCAAGCGCCTTTCGACTTTTCAAGTTTCTTCTTGATTAAGGTTTTGAGGATCTTGTTGACAGCTTCGACTTGTCCGTTTGCTTGAGTATACGCTACAGATGAGAAGCTTTTGTGAATTCCGTGCTCTTGGCACCAATCGGCGAATTCTTCGCTGTCAAATTGAAGTCCGTTGTCTGATATGATCTTGAGTGGGACTCCGTACCTGCACAGAATATTTTTGATCAAGAAGTTGATAACTTTTGCCGAAGATATTTTATTTAGAGGTTCCGCCTCCACCCATTTGGTGAAATAGTCAACTGCCACTGTAGCATATTTGGCTCCGCCTCGGCCCGTTGGCAGTTCGCCAATCAAGTCAATTCCCCATACTGCAAAGGGCCAAGGGCTGGTCATTTGAGTAATCTCATTTGTGGATAGTCGAGGAATCTTGGCAAATTTCTGACATCTGTCGCATCTCTTGACGAAGTCCAAGGCATCTTTGTTTAAAGTGGGCCAGTAATATCCATATCGGAGTATTTTCTTTACCAGAGTCTGACCTCCAGTGTGATCTACACAACTTCCTTGATGGATGTTGGATAAGACTTCCCTGGCTTCCTTTCCAGCGATACACCTTAATAAGGGATTAGAGAAACCGCGCCGATAGAGGATGCCTTCTTATAATGTATAGCGAGAAGCCTTCCTCAAGATTTTCTTGATTTCGTTACGCCTGTCGGGCAGTGTGCCACCTTGTAAGTATTTCCGGATAGGAGTCATCCAAGTTTCTTCGTCGATCGCAGCTATCAGATTCACTTGCTCGAAACTTGGTGCCAGCTGTTTTGGGATGGTTAATGCTCCGAAAATAGGGATGTTCTTCATACTAGCTTGTTTTGCTAGTTCGTCGGCCTCTTGATTTTCTTCTCGGGGAATGTGTTTGATTAAATAGTGATCTAATTGATTAAGCAGTAGCATGGTCTTCTTTAGATACGCTGTGAGTCGTTCTTCTCGAGTCTGGAATTCTCCAAGTATTTGATTTACAATGAGTTGAGAATCACTATGGAGACATAAAGATCCAACTCCAATCTCCAAGGCCAGTTCTAATCCAGCTACCACCGCTTCGTATTCTGCGTCATTGTTGGTGGCAGCGAATTCCAACCTTAGGGCCTAGTGCAGCTTCTTTCCCCTGGGGGTGATTATCACAACACCTGCCCCCGAGCCTTGTTCGTTTGACGCTCCATCTACGAAGAGATTCCACTTGATATCTTTTGCTATTTCAGATTGCTCCTTACCTTCGCTAGTAGTGAATTCGGCGATGAAATCAGCTATGGCTTGCCCCTTGATAGCGGTGCGAGGATGGTAAGTGATATCATATTGACTTAGTTCAATGCACCATTTAAGTAACCGCCCAGAAGTGTCGGGGCGATGGAGCACTTGCCTTAGCAGTTGATCGGTTAAAACTCTGATGGAATGAGACTGGAAGTAGTGTCGCAGTTTCCGTGACGTGATTAGCAGACAGTATGCTAGCTTCTCAAGTCTAGGGTACCTGGCTTCTGCCCCTGTAAATCTCCTGCTTACAAAGTACACGGGCCGCTGTACGCGGTTGTCTTCTCTCACCAAAGCGGCGCTTAAAGCATGAGACGATACAGCAAGGTATAAGTACAGTTCCTCGCCTTCATTTGGAGTTGAGAGCACCGGTGGTTTCTGGAGATGTCCGATTAAGTTAAGGAAGGCTGTCGAGCATTCGTCAGTCCATTCGAACTTTCCTTTGTCCTTCTTTAAAGCCTCGAAGAAAGGGATGCATTTGTCGGTTGCTTTAGAGATGAACCTACTTAGGGCGGCCACTTTCCCGTTTAGGCTTTGCATCTCCCTTCGAGTGGATGGTATCTTGATATCTTGTAAAGCTCGAACTTGTTCGGGGTTTGCTTCAATCCCTCTGGCATGAACGATGAATCCCAAGAACTTTCCTGACGATACTCCGAAGGAGCACTTTAAAGGGTTCAGCTTCATTCCATATTGGCGAAGTACTTGAAACATCTCGTCCAGGTGGTTTATATGGTCATTGGCTTTCCTCGATTTTACTAGCATGTCATCCACATAAACTTCCATAGTTCATCCTATTAGTTCTGCAAACATCTTGTTGACGAGGCGCTGATAAGTAGCTCCGGCGTTTTTAAGTCCAAATGGCATTACCTTGTAGCAGTACAATCCTCGGTCAGTGATGAAGCTAGTGTGGTCTTGATCGGGGGCGTGCATAGGGATCTGGTTATATCCTGAGTATGCGTCCATAAAGGATAAGAGTTCGTGCCCGGCAGTGCTATCCACAAGTTGGTCAATTCGGGGGAGTGGGAAGCAGTCTTTCGGGCAAGCGTCATTTAAGTTGGAGAAATCGATGCATGTTCGCCACTTCCCGTTAGCTTTCTTTACCAGTACCGGGTTGGCGATCCATTCTGGGTAGATGGCTTCTCGTATGAAGTCATTGGCAAGTAGGTTCTTCACTTCTTCCTCTAGGGCTGCTGATCGATCTGCCCTCATGCTTCTCTTTTTCTGCTTTATTGGCACCTTCGTGGGATTGATGTTCAGTACGTGGCATGCTACATATGGGGAGATTCCTGTCATATCAGCGTGCGTCCATGCAAATACATCCGTGTTGTGGCAAAGAAAATCAATGAGTTGATCCTTTAACTCTTCTTTTAGTTGAGATCCGATTTTCAATAGTCTACTCGAGTCGTGTTTGTCTACAGATACGAATTCCATAGCCTCTGCAGGCTCGATGGTGGCCTCCTCCTCTTCGTCCCTGAGGTCTAATTCATTGAAAGGATCACTGGTATATCGAAGAGGAGGGGCCTTCTTTAGTTGCTATGCTTCCAAGCTTTTCATGCAGAGAGTACTCTCTGCATTTTTCCTTTTATCTTTTCTGCGATTATTGCGAAGTTCAGTCACACAGTAGTCTCGAGCAGCGTCGTGATCTTCCTCCACTTCTCCTATTCCGTTATCTATTGGAAATTTCATCTTCAGGCACCATGGGGCTAGGACAATTTGGAAGTCGGACAAGGTTGGTCTTCCCAAGAAGGCGTTGTAGGCCGAATGGTTCTCTATTAGTACGAACGTTTGTTTTCGCACAGCGGAGCGGGGATGACTGCCTATTTCGACAAAGAGGTCCAGTTGCCCGAGGGGTAACTTTGCATCTCCAGTGAAACCATGTAGGGGTTTGTTGCAGGGAGATACATCCTTCACTGACAGCTTCATTTTGTCGAAAGCATGCTTGAATAGGATATTTACTGAACTTCCAGTGTCTATTAAAATTCGAAAAACTTTGGCTGGACCGAACCAGGCAGAGATGACCATAGGGTCCATGTGTGGGTACTGTCTTCCCTCTAGATCACGCCTACTGAATGTGATGTCATCACTCTCTTTCCGTTTTGGGTGGCGTTCTTCTATAACAGAGTTAACGTAGCCTTCATTGTCTCTAAGTGACTTGCCGTATCTTTCCATCTCTGCCCAGCTTCTGTCGGCGATGTGTTGTCCTCCTGAGATGGTATGGACCACAATCTTCTCTTGGCTAGAGCCGCTGGTGTTGCGATTTCCCCCACCTGCTTCTGGGGGGGGGAGGTAGCCTAGGATTCTCATTGGCCGGAGTTGAAGTCCTGTTCTGGCCTTTTACATAGCGCTCCAGTCTCCTCCTTCTGATGTGTTCTTCAATCAAGTCCCGGAGATGGTGGCATTCATTGGTATCATGTCCGTGGGATTCGTGGAAGCGGCATAACTTTCCTGACTTGAGTGCGTTATCTGACTCCTTCTTGTGCGGGGGGCGCTTGTATCTAACTTCGTCTTGAGTGGCCAGGAAGATGTTTTCGATCGTTTCATTCAAAGGAGTGTAAGAGTCAAATCTTGGTTCTGGTCGACATAAGCGCTTTTCTCCCTTTTTGCCCCCAGCATTGTCTCTAGAGTCATTTCTTCGAACATCCTTTGCTGCAGCGAGGAACCTGTCTGGAGCCGTCTTGGCCTGTTGCCCAGATTGCCTCTCAGTGGCGGCGTCTTCAAGTCTCATATACTTTCCAGCTTCATGAAAGAAATCTGGTAACGTAGCTGGTTTTTCTTTGGTTAGTCTTCTAGCAAATTTAGTATCTGGATGTACACCACTGCAGAGGGCCATTAGGATGAGTTTCTCGTCGGCGTCTTGGACTGCGGCTGCCGCGGCGTTGAACCGGGTTAGATATTGTTGCAATGTCTCTCCGGGTTTCTGTTCGATATTAGATAAGGAATAAGCGTCCTTCGGTTGCTCCACATGAATGCAGAACTGACTGATGAACTTTTCTTTCAACATTTCTCATGAGCTGATGGACCCTTGGGGTAGGTGGCAGAACTAGGAGGTAGCTAGATCTGCCAAGAATAGTGGAAAGCATTTACATAACACTCCCTCTGTTGCTCCGCTCATGAGCATATGCTGGGTGTACCTCTGTAAGTGTACGATGGGGTCAGAGGTTCCCTTGTAAGGTTCCATCGTTGGCATTTTCCATTCTCGGGGGCTGATGGCAATTTCGATATTGCGGGTGAAGGGGCTGGTTACCCTAGCACCTATCCCCCGATCCCTTTGCTCCCATTGGACGCACTCTCTGAACAATCGCGCCATCCTTTCATCAGAACTTGGAGCGGACAAAAATGAGTTTGGTTCTTCCCTACGGGATTGATTCCGTCCAGATGACTTGTAGGGATGGTATCGTCTGTCACTCCTAACATTCTCCAGAGGCTGCCTCTGGTCTTCTGGGGGCATGCTGGGGTTAGCCATAGTTGGCCCTTGCCTTGATCTTCCTCTGCTGGGTTCTGTTCTCAGCACTTCCTTGGGTCCAACTTCGGGCTAGACCCCAGCTCGGCCCCGTCTACTGGTGTTTTCATGGTTAGGTAGCATGACAGGCTCAGCTACATCCGACCCCTGCCTGGCACCTCCCCTGCTGGGTTCGGTTCCAAGTGTTTCCTCGGGTCGGAATTCGGGCTGAGTCCTGGCTCGGCTCCTACCATGGCCGTTTCTGTTGTTAACCTCTTCGAAGAAGAAAGGTCTTTGTTGCCTCCCAGATCCTCCAGATTGGGACTCACCCCATGATTCAGTGTTGCGGTTGGATTCTTCAGCATCCCTTAGGCGTGACATGAGTTGGTCCACCAGGGCTTCTTGTTGAGATGCGAAGCAGTTAGTTACTTCAGCCACAACCCTGTCGAGATCCGCCCTAGTAATTGGTTGTTCCGCGGTAGGGGCTGCTGGAATTGCCTGATTTTCATCTGGTATCGCTGTTAAAACGGGATGATTCTCTTGATTCGGGGCCACTGGATCTGGGATACTGCTAGTTGCGACGTTCTTTCCTTTGTTAACATCTCTCCTCTGCCTGTAAGTCATGTTGTCGGAGCAAGGAACGATGCTGTGAGGAAGAAGGTTGAGTAGGAGAGGCTGTAGCTTCCAGCTCGGTTCTCAGTGAAAGCACCAAAAATGTTTTGCACAAAAAATGGGTAAACACCTCCAAGTCGTGTGAATTAGTTGATTTTAGGTTGTTTCTAGTGGTTTGGGTGATTTATGCAAATATATAAAAAGTAACTGTAAAAGACACACAGATTTATAGTGGTCCGGCCAGAACGTGCCTACTTCCACTTTATATGTTATTCTTCTTTTTCTTTCAGATTACAAGTACAAAGCTTTGTATACAAGTATATGAAAGTTGTTTGAAAGTTCCTTCCGTGCTTGAGCTCTCAAACTTGTCCGCCATTGTTGTACCCCTGCCCCTCTATTTATAGAGTGAGGCTGGGGGCAGGGGTCTTGGATGTATATAGCTGCTGGTGGGCCTGGGTTGAAGCAATCTAGCCTGGCACATCTGGTTCGGTCTACCTTGCTTCGGTGGTAGGAGAAGAGTTGTCCGGTCTTCCTTGGTTCGGTGGTAGGAGGCGAGTGGTCCGGTCTTCCTTGGTTCGGTGGTAGGAGGCGAGTGGTCCGGTCTTCCTTGGTTCGGTGAGTGGACCGGTGGAGCTTTGGTTCGGCCAGGATGGTTCGGTAGAGAGAAGGAGGTGTGTTGGTTCGGCTAGGCACCGGTCCAGTAATGCCTACGTGAAGTTAGTTCGGTGGGTTGATGGTATCGGTCCGGTGGGTGGTCCGGATGTAGGAGATTCGGTGGCTCGTCCCTTGCTTCCCCATCCTGATTCGGTGGTGTAGAATCGTACCCAACACTGTATGTGATTAATCAAGGTTGGTTAATGAATGTAATTAATTAAAGGTTATTAAATGAAATTGGAAGAATAATTAATTAATATAAGTAATTAGTGGATCATTAATTAATGTAATTAATGAATAATTAATTGTTGAATTAATTAATAAATGTGATTAATTATAAGATAATTAATCAATGAAGTGATTATAGTATAATTAATTAATGTAATTAGTTAAAGATTAATGTAATTAATTATATTTAATTAATTAATTAAAAATAATTAAGATTAATTAATAAATGATTAAAGATTAATTAATTTGTGTAATTAATTTAAAGGCTAATTACTTAATGTAATTAAGTAATAATTCATCAAGGATGATTAAGTAATTAAGGAATAATTAAAGGATAATTAATCTGTAATTAAAGATTAATTAATTTGTTTATAAGATGATCAAAGAGTGATTAATTAATTAAATGGTTGTAATTAATTTGTGATTGATTTAAGCAGGGATAAGTGATTAATTCTCAAGTATTTAATTTAATTTAAGTTGATTAAATTAATTATAATATGGATTAATGATTCCTGTTTCTGGATGATTGTTTGGATAGAATGTCTTGATTGATGGATACTTATAGTTTGAATAATCTGTGATGTTCTGTGCTGTGATATTTATTGTAGCTGAGATAAATGTGTGATATTTATCTGTAAATGATTGTGTGTGAATTGTATATTTAATTTGAATTAAATTGTTCAAACTTAAATCACTTAGACATTAAGATGGCGTTTGGATTTCGATGAGACCGGGATCGAATTTTCAAATTTGGAATTCCGAAAACCACATCGATCTAAATTAAACGTAGGTTGTGAATCTCATGTGAAAAGTGAAGACTCGAAATGTAAGGACTATTCGTCGTTAAAACTCTGAGGGTGTTTCCAATACGAGTTTAACGGGGTAGTACTTTCAGGTTCGAGATGAAGATTTGGAGTGCAAGGGCTATTGTCGTTAACTTTAAGGGTGATTCCAAAATGAGTGTAGCGAGATTGTGCCTTCGGTTTCATTCGAACCCAGAATGAACTTGTATGGATTGAATGCTTTCAGAACATCGTCAGGTAGACAACGAGCATTCTAAGATAGATGTGTTCTATAACGGTAATCGTAGCCTCAAGCCTCATCAACCGGAATGGCTAAAATAGGGGAGGTGCAGCAAGGCTAAGTGGGTAGCACCCAAGTAGGACGAGATTTACCACTGTCTAGAGGTCCCTTTTTATTTGGCTGTGTGGGTAGTTGGTCATGAACAACAGCGGGGTTGTCTTGTTCGAGACTATCCAGTAAGGTATGGTTTCGGCCTTGTGTTGCAGAGGATTGGGAGTAATCCTCGGTACGGTGATCTAGGCCACGTACTGTGACGGACGGTGCCCTAGTAGCCCCACCATTGATGGAAACTCATTCTTCCTACGTGACCTTTACAGTTTTGATTGTATAACCCACTTTGTGGCTAGTATGCTGGAATTTAATAACAATTTCGGCTATTTTCTATTTACTTGAAAACCCTAGACCCTATTATAATATCATTGGATTTCCTATCAAATATTTTGGTTAGCGTAAGGTAAAAACTTACCCATGTTTATGTGTGGGGAGTCGTACGTGATACCATTGTTTTAAAAGGATTTTCAAAGTTAAACAACTTTAACCCGTTTACTCACACCAGACCCATGTCTGACCCGGAGTTTATTTTCTGTTTTATTAAACTCTTGGGTGCTCAAATTTTTACGAGTAGCCAAGGGATTCAGGTTAGCTTTGACGAGTTCTGGAGGAGTTATGGAGTAGGAGGCTTCAGCTTGTAGATATGTATGGTTCTACTGTGCTAGTGTTGTATCTATATCTTTGTGATGTATTTGAGTTGTAATAACTGTCTAGTATGTGTTGTATGTGTAACGATCCCGAATTTTAATTAATTTTAAATTGATAATTTATATTTATTTTTGAATAAAAATTGTGAATTAATTTGTAAATTAATCAAATTTAGAAAAATACACCTATGTAATTCCTTTGATATGTATTTATTTTCAATCCATTGTCTTTTAAATAATATGTATAAATACAAACATAAAATATGTACACAAGACAAAAATCTAAGTACAAACAAATAAAACAAGACAAAGAAAATAGGCAGCCTGTAGAGTAAGTAAATAAACAAATGAAGACAAGCATCTAGGCTATAAACAAAAGCATAGCAAATAAATACTTGTACCTGATATTGTATAAACAAATTATCAGGCAACAAAAGATAAGATAAAGTATGAAGACATGGGCTAAACATGGAAACAAGGTAATTAATGCAACATGCCTCTAGCATTGAATGCAAGCATCTTCAGCATGCTTATTGTACAAATTCCATCACCTGTACATTCTTTCCTCTATATATCAATATCTTTACTTTCGTTCATAAGACAAATGCAAACCTGAAATCCTCTTCCCTCAAAATAAGAAACCCTGTAAACAATTTTCTATAAGCTGTAACCAGATTCCATCTTCAAACTGCAAGCCTGGAATCAAGTTGAATCATCATGTTCCTGTCTTAGCATTCCAGTACTCTGTCTTTCTTCGACTTTCAGGTGAGCAAACTTATCTTTGAACCAATTTTCTTGATATCTGTGATGATGGTAGCTCGATAGTTATGATCAATGTTTGAGTGTTGTTGTGGAAAAATATTTGAATATGTTTACCTGTAATATATGTATGCCTGCATGACTGGAAACAGAACAAAGCTTGCTTTTGTTCATACATTCCAGATCTTAAAACCTGTTTGAATTCAAGATCATCACACCCAAACAATTCTAGATTGTAATCACTGAATGAAAGATGTTTATAGGAGTATAACGTCATTTCAAAAAAATCAAACACAAGTGAGAAACACTTCATTTGTTAATATTTGAAATGATATTCATGCTCTGTTACAGTAGACTTCCTTTTCATTCCCACTTCAAAAATCAATATCTCATAATCTAGTCCATATATATTGAAGTTGTAAACTAGGAATATCTTTGATTTTTAGTGTAGTTAAATTAAAAATAGTTTCATGACATAAAAATGTATATAGGTGGAAAAATCAAATTTTTACAGTGGTAACTTCATTTTCTAGAAAATTCTAATGTCATGAAATATTGATTCAAGTATATAATTGGAATCTACACTCAAAAATAGGATTTTTAAAACTAATATGAAGATTTTTAGCTGGCTATCCTAGTTGCAGTCAATAGTTGAACAAATTATGCATTTTTACCATTTTCTGGTGATCGAATCATTTTTGGATGCTAAGATTTGGGTTGAAGCAGGGTTGAACATCATGGAGTTTAGGAAAATTGTCAAAAAAATTATCCATTGCAAGAATTTTGGGGACGAGGTGAAGTTAGGGTTTAAGGGTTGGGTGTTTATGGTTGGCAACGCGATCGAATTGGGGATTCATGGGCGAACCGGAGAAGACCGGACTTTGAGGAAAGATGAGGGGTAGGGTGGCGTAGCCCCAGGCGAGGCGGCGAGGTTCCAGGCGGTCCACGGCGACGGTGCAGGATCGATTTTGGCAATGGTTTGTGTCTGCGTTGGGTTCCAGGTTGAACCCATTAGCTCGATTTTGTTTTGGGGTTTTTTTCGTTGAATCGATCAGTGGTTTCGAAAGTAAGGATGAAGAGCGACTTGCTCGAGGGCGCGACGGCCACCGGAACGGAGGCGCGGTCGCGTGCACGTGCACGGCGATGGTCGTGTGTCAGGGAAGGTTGCTTCGAGGCAACACGAAGTGGAGCTCGGGATTTTCGTGAATTGACTCGAGACTCTGGAGTGTCACGTGTGTTTGCCTGGGGAATTTAAATCGCAGGTTATTGAAGTTTCACCTGATATTGAAATTTAAATAACAACATAAACTAAAAAGAAAAAGGAAATAGGAAGAAGAAGGGAATCTCGGAAGAAGGGTGAAGAAACTCGAGCTTCAACTCGAATGAACATAAAGTTTTCTCGGGTATTGGTTCAAGATATTAAGCCTAATCAAATTTAGTTTGTAAATTATTTTGCAACTAGTTCAAGTATTTGAAAGATTTAGTTAATCACCTTAGACAGTTAAGTATTAGTCATTATTAATATTTTGATTTTTAACTTTAAATTAACATTTAGTTGTAAGGTAGTAACAAATTTATTTATAGTTAGGAAAGAAAGATTTTTCAAATAAAAGATAAATGATTTAATTGAATTATATTACAGGGTAGTTAAGAATGTTCATAAATTGATGATTGGAATCTACTAAGTAAATTGAGATTTATAAATTTGTTATTAAAGAAGAATTAATTAAAATAAAGAGTTTAATTAATTTGGAACAAAGAGTTTTTAAAAGTAACTAATTAAAGTTAACTAATATGTGATCAATAGTTAACTTAGGTGATTTTAATAAGAACAAATAATCAATAAACTAAGTAATAACGGTTTAATTTCCTAAGATAATAAATTAATTGATTATTTTCTGAAGGTAATTAAGAATACTTACTTTTTTTCTTTATGTAATCAGTAATGAATTAAGTAACTTAATTAATGATAATAGTTAATTAATCAAGTAATTTAATAAACGATTAACTAAGTAATTAATAATTAATAATGGAAAATCAAGTGTCATTAATTTATAATTAAAGTTATTAATTAATGATTAAGAGAAGTAATTAAGACTTAATAATTGATTTCAACATAATTTGTTAATTTAATAATTTGAAAAGGGATAAGGATTAATTTGTAATTAATAAATCAGGATTGGATAATTAATTCATAAGTAATAAACTTACTTGGAAATAAATTGAATTGATTAGGATTAAAAACGATTTAATTAATCCTGCTTATAAATGACTATTGAATACTTGACTTACTCATGAATGATTGTATTGTATGAGATGCCTTGAATTGATTTTCCTATCTGATCTGTGATATTTTGTTCTGTGAATTGAGCTGTGTATTTATTCATTTATTGATGATACATTTGTATATTATCTGTGAATCTGTGAATGGACGATAAGCGTTATAGTTTATATCGCTTATCAATTATATTTCTGTGTTTTAATCTGTGATGACTGAATGATTGTGCACTATTGTGTAAAACCCCTGGACCACACCATACACACAAGAATATGGATTTCACGAGGAAATCGATTAAGTCGCGGATTTTTGAAATAGTTTTAAATTTGAATTTTTTAAATTCAAATGTTTTGGGAATGGAATCGAAATAAATGTGAAAAGCTTTTGGAATGGAATTTCAAGATAGAATTTATTTTAAATTACTTGATTAAGTTTTGGAAATTTAAATAATTTGATTTAAATTTGAATTCAAAATTAGGAATTGAATTCTATGATTTGAAATTAGGGATTAAAAATGTTATGTTAGTTATATACGGTTTGAAACCATATTTAAAGTATTGTTTTGGGAATTCGAATTAAACCAAAAGATTTATTAACTTGTATAAATGAGATCGAATTTCTCCGAAAGGAAAACTACTTGTTTTCAAATAAAAAAAATAGCTCTCATTTTAAAGAAAGGATTTCCAAATTGTGTTGAAAAGCTTCAAGTTTGAAATGAATTGAAATGTTTTGAAAGGCTATGAATGAATATTTGGAAACGAATTAATCGGATTTTGGGAACTTTAAGTTAAATCTTGATTTAAAGATTTAACGAGCTAATCCAATTGAAATGAAATTGTTTTGGAAATCTATGAATGGATCTTTGTGAAATAAATCTTTTGTTTAAAAGATTTAAAATGGTAATTGGTTTAAACCATTTGAAAGAAAGTTTTGAATTATTAAGTTGTGGCTTAATTGAAATCCCATATCCATATGTTTTAAATATTGCGCTAACTATTCGGTTTAGCCGGGAAAGGACCTTTGTGTCGTATAACCCATTCCGAATATGTGATTCGACGTTATGGATAGCATTTGAAGACCGGTGATGAAGACCGGGTATTTGCGAAAGCGATAGGATGACCTGGTGATTGTCTCTGCACCGAGTCGCGCCGGTATAGAGACTCCCTAAGTGATGGGAAGTCCGATCGGGATTGTGAATGCCCGGATTGCAAGGACTTCTTTGGAAGTGCCTTCGGTTCTGTTCGAACCCGGAACAGACTTGTATGGATTGTTATGTCTGACATTATAATTTGAGATATAAAGCTGATTTCTTTCAAATATATTTCTGTTGGTGGCGGAGAATTTATTCTCTTAGCTTAACACCCTTCTCTGAGACGTACGAGCTCAGAGGTTATGTAGTTGATGGTTATCAGCGATATATTCCCAATTTGGTAATGTGACATGCTGAGTGTTGCTGTGAAATGATCATTGTTTGATCATTTGTGATATGATCATTTGTTTGATCATTTATCTTTGTGATCATTACTTTGATCATTTGTTGACCCAAAGCATGGCTTTGTACCAAAGCGTGGCTTTGTGGACGAGACTTCGTCGGACCTCACACCCCGGAATGGTCAAAACAGGAAAGATGCAGCAGGGTTATTGGGGGTAGCACCCCTTAGGGTATGTGCATTTCCTTCTGGATAGAAGTGGTATCATGGTATGGAGCCCAGATACTTAACTTATGTTGATATCGCAAATATATATATCTTACTTTGTGATTGTTGTTGGGGCCCCGGATAAAGGTTGGTTACGACCGGGGGATGGCACACTCGTGTCAGTAGTTACCTAGTTTGAAAGGTAACCCGGCCTTGTGTTGGCAGAGATCCGGTTAGGTTCTCGGGAACGTCCTTCCAGAGGCGTTCTCATGTGGCAATGGGATGTTCCTTGGCCTGACCATTTATTGGAAATCCAAAGAAACAATACGATCTTGTATGATTTTAGTTGTATAACCTTCCATGGAATGTGGCGGTAACCTGCTATTGAACATGGTAGCTATAGTAGGCATAAGTGCGGAATGCCTATGCTGGCTAAGATTTATATCTTTACTTTCGAAATGAATTTTGCCTACACTATGCACTAGTAATAATATCAAATGTTTCTTTTTAATGCGTATCAAGCATTTTTGACTATCATAAGGAGAAATCTCCTCCGATTCTGCGTTTGCATTGTGTGTGTGTGCGGGAGGCCTTATGGTAGTCTCATTTTCTAAAAGCATTGCGAATCTAATTTAAAATTCTCTTGCTGTTTGTTTTTAAAAGATAAACTGTTTTTGTTACTCACACCAGCCCATGACTGATCCGGAGTTTATTGTTTCCTTCCTAAACTCTGGGTGCTCAAAATTTTTCTACACGAGCAGTTTAGAGTTGGGTTTTTCAGATAGTTAGGTTCAGTGAATTATCTGGAGCTAGTTCGGTCTTTGGATGTGGACGAGACTTGCTTGTCTTTGCGTATCGTGATGTTGAAACAAGCTGCTGCTGCTGGGGTTTTCTTTTGAAGACTATCTTAGAGTTATATTGTTCCGCTGCTAGATGTTATCTATTTTTCTTTTCCGTTGCTATTTTATTGTATCATATCTCTGATGTATATTGATATCTACTGGATCATCTGTTGTCTCAGATATTGTATCAAAGCTGTATATCAAGTGTATTATTCTTTTATTCCGCTGTGTTATTTACTAAATGTTGTTATAAGCTCCGGCGAATCGGGTTTGAACGGTCGAATCTACGGCATTCGAATACGATATGAAGTATGGATGTCGATTTTCGAGCGCGAAAAAATCCCCGTATCGTCACAGTTAGAGCTGTATAACTCTGATGTATATGATACTATGTAATATCTTATTTGACATAATATAATTTATTCGTTCCGCTGTGAGATTCTGATGTTGTTTTGTTCTTTCTTTTCTATCTTTTCTCTTTTCTATCCCTTTCTTTCTTATTAGTGATGCGTCTTTCTATGGAATGAAAAGGGGTCGTTATAAGTATTTTCCCAAAACTAAACAGTTTAAACAACTTCCCGAAACAATTTTTTTTAAACCACACTATCACTTTACTAATTTCTAAACTCATCCATAGATTTCAAACAATATAATTCCCTCGATCATTCAAATTATAATTCAAAGCCAAATTTTAAATTATCAAAATTTGCTTCAACATTTTCTAACTCCTTAAATTTTCGAAAAATTTCGCTAGCGTCTCCTTTGCACGGCTAGATTCGAAAAACTACAAAACACCACCACATGCCAAAAAGAAAAGAAAAGCCAAGTGGCTCAATCGGAAAAGCATCAAATTTCAAACACAATTTAAGCATGTACCTTTTGTCAGGCAATCAAATTTTACTTCTAAAATCGAAGACATCAATATAGCTTTTGCTTTTAATTACCAGCACCCTACTTGCCAATAGTATCCAATCATACAATACAAAATCATTTTATTCAGTATTTTTCAAATTTCCCACATTTATTTTACTTAAGCCTTACGATGTACATATATCATCCGTATGCACTATCAATTCTGATCGCTCACTCGATCACACAATTTCACTTCCGAACTAGTATCTTTCACACGACTCTCTAGTGGGGACTCAGATCTGGTTTCCTGATTAGAAACCGTCATTCTCCTTGTATAGCTGTATATTATGATAGAGAATTACAGGATCAATCAAAAAACCATATCCAGGGTTAGCCATCGAAAAACGAGTGAAAATCCTAACTTGGATCGATATAGACTATCTCGAGATTCTGCGCTCGAATCCCGATCAAATCGTCATGCGAATAAAATAGTATACGTATAACTTACTATATATTTCCAGTTGATTTATTAGCTATATCAATTTCTTTATTTACATTTACTTTCTTCCCATTCAATTTTTCTCAAACCATTATTAACATTCCTTATTCAATCTGTATTCAAATATTTACTTAGTATATATCTTAAGTACCAATTCCACTTAAGAATTTCCTCTTTAAATTGCTTAATTTAATTATAAGCTTTTTATTCAAAAGTTCTTATGCTCATTACCACTTCACAACTTAATTTTATATCAGTTTATATTCAAATTTAATTCCAATTTCTATTTAGCCTAATTTATCTTCAAATCTTAAATATTGAATTTTATCGACCATATCCCCTACCATATTTTATTAACTAATTACTTTAATTAGTTCCATTCACTAATTTATTTCGTATCTCAATCAAATTTTATTTCCATACATTTATTTTATTTAGTCCACTCGAACTAATTCTTCAATTTCACTTTATTTAATGTAATTCAAATTAAATATCATTCTAATATTCAATTTCAATTCCATTTACTTACAATTAAATTAATTAGTTCTCCCACTAATTTATTTCCATCTTAATAAATTCTATTTAATTAACTAGTCCATTTAGCCTACTTAGGCTTAATTTTCCAAAATTCACTTATTTAACGTAGTTCAAGTTAATTTCCATTCCAAATCAAATTTCAAATTTTATAAGTTTTCAAACTTATTCATATTCCATAAACATTTTTAAATAAACCCCCAAAGTTAAGCTCCTTATTCCAAATTTATTTCAAATCATTTTGAAATCAAATATATATAAATATACACATACACACACACAACCTTTATATCAAATATTTTCTTTGAATTCCAAATCAAATCAGTTTTTTCAAACCAAAACTCCAATATCATTAAGGTAGCAGTTCCTCCCTTGGAAACTTGAAAATGAAAGTCAATGATGCTACAGTCATTACCGAAATTATTTTCCAGCGACCGAAGTGAGTTCGGTGCTTTTATTCCTTTAGAAACCATTTTAAATATTCAATTCCAAAAATATTCTTCAAATAATATCACTAATTTTTTCCAACTTTGAAAAACATTTTCAAAACCAACGGGATTTAAATTCCCAAATTTCCAACTTTTAAATCCTTTTAAATCTATATTCAAATATTCCTCAGGAATTTCATTCCATTTCAAATTATAAATCACGTTTATAAACTGATATTTAAAAGCTCCATTTTGTTATATGAATTACTTTCTTAACTATTGACTAAAATATCAACTTTTATTTCAATCACCACGACAACAAATGATAATAATTTAATATAACCATTTCCTAATAACCAACCACACCTAATATAATAATTCCTTAAAATTATTCCTTTATATATATAAAAATAATTTAGGTAAAATTATTTCATTTTCTCCATTTCAAAACAATAACGTGGCGAATTATTCTGTTATAGTGTTTAAAGATCCCTATCAATAAAGTTAGCTACTCGTATTGACCAGAATCCATAAGCCACTCAATAGATCAATCAACACAATATAAAACAATTTTCTATTCACCAACAAATATGCACTCATATCTATTAATACACTCAAACTCATTTTAGGGTGCTACTGACCCTATCTCTAATGAGTAATCCCCACCAGAGCCAAGGTTCTCGCTTAACCTTCAGCTCTGGTACCAAGTGTGACGAACCAGATCATTCGACGCTCAAAAGTCGACATCAATACACTCACTATATCCCATGCCGAGCAACCGAATGCCGGAAGTACTATATCGTTAGGGGAAAATAAGAAGAGGTAGAAGAAGAAACAGAAACAACAACATAGAATCTCACAATCGCAGCGGAACAATATATAATAGATAACTATTGTCTTTATACAAGAAGAACTATAACTTTTATTTATGCATTACATCATCAGAGTGCAACACATCAATAATACAATACCGGACAGTTATGACAACTTGTCCTCACAAAAGCTGAATATACAGCCTACAATACACAGTGGAATAAAGTCAGATACGTTTAATATGTATTCGCCATCCAGCTCGTCTTCTTAGCTTCATAGCATCCTATCATGTATCTATAATACTCGGTCTGACCCGTGCATTATAATAAAATAAAACATGAGTCTGTCTGGAAAACCAGCGTGAGAAAGCACACTCAAATTTAATTGTTAAAGTTATTAAAATCCTTTGAAAATCAAAGGTATCTCGTAAGACCACGCCACAAATAAACATGATGGATTTTTACCTTATGATAACCAAAACATTTCATATCAAATCCTCTGATATTATATTAGTGTCTAAGTACACATACTTATTCAAATAGCTAAAATTGTTACATTAATTAAATTATAGCATACTAGGCTCTACAATCAAAACCGTAAAGGCATGTATTGGAGAATGGATTTCATAAGAATGATTAGGCACTGTGGTACCACCTGTCACAGTACACATTTAGAAACAGCTACCGAGGACCATGCCGGAATCCCCTACAACACAAGATCGAACTACCCCTAACCAGGATAGACCGAATATGTTATCACCCCTAATGTTCCCATCCTTTCTAGGCTCCTTCCATGTATCGTAGTAATAATATCCGAGGGTATCTAGAAAGGTGATAAACATACCCTAATTTGGTGCGACCCACTTAGCCTTGCTACAACCCCTCTGCTTTTCAGTCATTCCTAGTTGATGAGGCTAGAGGCTATGATTAACCTTTTAAAGGAAATTTCACTTAGAATGCTCATTGTCCACCAATGACAATATACTGATAGCATTCATCCGTACAAGTCCGTTCTAGATCCGAACGGAACGAAGGCATTACTCCTACTACATCCATTTTGGAAAAATCTTCGGGATTAGTAGCGATTAGCCCTTGCACTTCACTGCTCCATCTTCGACTCCTTGCTCTTGTTTTCACATCGAAAACGTATTCATTGGATCAAAGTGGTTTTCGGATAATTTATCTGATCCCGATCTCTTCAAAACAACGTTCGATATTTCCGGTAAACTCAACCTCGGTTCTTTAGGGAATAAACAGATGAAAATAAAATCGGAGGTCACCTCCTAACCGTTTGTGGATGGATTTCCTTATAAACATCCTAGAAGAAAGAAATGAGTTTATACGTATAGTATAGCACATCGAACGGTAACTGTACCACATAATTCCCATATTTCTCCTAGATATTCCAATAGTAATATTACGGGTCCAGATTTGATATTTGGTTATTTAACCATCAAATAAACAACAATCACAGGTTCCATTTTCCACTGAAAAATACTAAGTCTTATTCAATTAAAATTTCAATCATTTAATTCTCTTTATCTAAAATATATACTTTCTTACCGAATTTAGTATATTCACAAACTATATTTTTCAAAGATATTTGGAAACCTTTAAAATAATCTGGAAACTACCACTGCGGTATCAAACCATGGATTCACAGCTCAATGGCTACATTTCTATCCTAGAGAAATCCAAAACTTAACTACAGACACTCATTGCCTCTGATTTCGCGAAGCGAGCATATCATTATTTCCGAAAACTTTACTTAAAAAATTTCAAAATAATACTTATGAAATTTCTATAATAATTTCCAAGTTAAATATAGGCAAATACTCTTTAAGATAAAAGTTATTATATAATATTAAATATTAAATAATTTATCCCTTTAAAACAATAATACTGATTAATCTTTAAATAATAATAAGCTTGCTATAAACTAACTTGATTAATATTTAAATATACTTAAAACAATTTAAAACAACTAAATAGCTAATTTTTCTAAAATATTCTTTAAACACCTTTTAAAATTACCCAATTAATAATTGAAAACCCTTCTTTTTAAAACAAACTCAATTCCTCGATAAAAAATATTTTTCAATTCCAATATAACCAGTCCAACATTTATAAATCTCTCTCGATTTATTCCCAATTTGATTATGTCCCAACTCCTTAAATTCCCTTTTCACATTTCTAAAAGTAAATCTACCATTTATTTTTAAGCCGATTTATCCATCTCCTTATAAATCCTCACCATGAATTTATAACTTTAAATTATTTACTGAAACTCACTTTAGTTTATTTATAAACCTTTTTTTATAAATTTCATAATCTCATTTCCCATTTATAACGGTTTCACAATGCTTAATTGATTTTAAATCGATTTCTAAACTAAATTCCATTTTTAAATTAATTTCTTAAATAACCCAAATATATCCTAAAATCCCAACTAAATCCAGATTCCACTTCCGTTCTATAATTTAAAATCTTATTTAAAATCTAGTATAACAATTTCATATTTTATTTTCAAATTTCCTTTCTATTTTCCTAAACTATTTTAAATCTCGATTTTAAACTCTTTTTACACTTAAACAAAAATCGTTTAAATTTTCTAATTTAAATCCTTTTATTTAAATTATTTCAAAATCTCTATTCTGCCAGATTTTGAAATTATTAAATACAAATTTTAAAATCAAACTATTTATTTTCCCAAATTCATTTCTTTTAATAAAATCCAAATTTCACTATAAATATTTTACCTTCAATTTCCTTTTTAATTTCCTTTTAAAAATTCAATATTCAAATTTATGGTATTTTAAAATACCAAAATCTAACTAGTACTACCATAGCATCCAATAAATTCAAATTCCGCTATAATCTACCACAGAATGTTCAAACAAATAATATCACTTGATGTGAAAAAAAATTAAACATTTTTCAGGAATCCAGTTGGATCCCTCCAGCATGTTTTCCCCGCATCCACAAATGTTAATACAAATATAAAAAATACCAATCCCACTTCGAGGGGGATATCGCGGTATATAGGGTCATACGCTATTATGCGGGGCACATAGGGTCTCATCCGCTATATATATGCAGGAATATCAACCACTCTAATATAAATACTACTATATATAATATCACATTCAACTGATAAAAAATATCAAGTCTATCAATCAAGAAATAATTAATTTTAATTATTTAAAATTAAGTACTGTAATGCAAATCGAGTGAGATTAACTCACCTTGATTTATTTTCTTTCCGAGCATCCAGATTTTGAAAAACCAAAAATCCCGACTGAATTCAAAAATCTCCAAACCAATTTTATCTCGAAGCCTATTTCATTATGAATCCAACGCCTACTTTCGTAATTTTTCAACCTCATATGAATAAATTATGATCTTTATAAGTAAATGATCTTATTTAACAAAAAATTTCCTAACAATAAAATATTATTTTTTATATAAAAGAAGAACAGCCCATACCCTTACGGTTCGAACCTGGCCCAAGAGAACTCCTTCTCCCTCGTTCCAATCGCCTGCTTCTCGTGCCTGCATATGAACCAAACCTCGCCGTGTACGAGAATCCTGACACCACGTATCTGTCGCCGTTCGTCTAATTGACCCCACCCCGAACCCCCGTCAGTGCTTCCTCCTCGATAACCGTCCCAAAACCAATCCCAATCGCACTAACGTCACCACCATCAACCAAATCCTAGTTATCGCTCGAACTCCCTACACGCGACGCCAACTTCCTCCATGACATTACCATACCCTCCCATCACACCACCCTCATGTGCGACTCGTCGCAACCATCCCTTGAAACCCTAAAACGCGAATGTGACGCCTCCCCTCTTGACGTCGATCACTTCATGGACGAATCGTGATCTGATCGCGAGTTCTACATTTTTTTTTCGTTTTTGTTTTCGAGCATGTTTGATTCCAAAGCTACGTGAATACGAATTGATGAGGGATAGGAAGAGGATGTCGCATTTATTTTGAATTTTGATTCTCTCATTATTGTGCTTGGTAGTTTAAAAGGGGGAAGGTTTTTTTGTTTAAATAGAAGAAGAGCAAACTTATTTTCACTGTAATAGCTGCGTGAGTTTTAAAAGGGAGGGAAGATGCTTTATGTGTTTGAATGGGTCATCAACAGTGTTTTGAAGTGAAGGGAAAAAGTGCTGGTGTGAAAATAGTCAATCGATAAAGAGATATATATATATATATATATATATATATATATCTGTGTGTGTGTGTATGTATGTATGTATGTATATATAATTTGAATCGTATAGATTACATAGCTCAAAATCTCGAAACCCTATCGAGGCATGCCGCTAGGGGTTTATAATGTTATATCTCTACTTCAAATGCGATGGAAAAGGTTTCGAGTCCTAATTCGATTGTATGGAGAAGATAGCCTTTTGGACCCAATTATCATATTGAATTTTTGATATAAATTTCAACGCGTTTATATCACGTACGGCCAAATGATAACTCCAAATGCTACGAAATTTGAAATCCAAAAATAATATATTATTACAGAAACGATGAAATAGGTTTCGTCAAAATCCAAGACTGTGCCCCCAAAAGGCTATTTTTAAATGTTAATTCAGACGGTATATTTTTAAAACTGAACAAATCACTTTTAAATTCAATTTTAAAAGTTTTATTATCTTCACTATCATTAATATAAAATTTATAAGTCTTTAAATTATTTTTAACAAGCTTAAAACTCAAGATTCACTAATTTACCCATATTTAATTATTAAATTAAATAACTAAAATTGTAACATCTGGTATTTTCAACCGTTCGCATCTGCACATGTCGGACTTGAATTGCTCAAAATATCAGATTGTTATTTTATATTTGGTAAAACTCAACATATATAGTAAATAAATAAATCGTAGAATCACAAACACGGAGTAATATAACAATATGCAGTGGAAACAATGAATAGTAGTTCATGAAGCTACTATATATATGTATAACAGAGTAAATAAGATACAACAAAAGTCTCGAATACAATAGTCAGATAACAAAATAAGAATATCATAGGAGTCAACTGAATAACTGCAAACTGAACAGATAGCTGGACCTCCAAGCGAAGCTCCAACTCCAAAGGTGAGTCTCAAATGCTGTGCCACTCAGTCCGACTCGAGCGTAAAGCAAAACACAAAACACCTGAGTCAGGATTAACATTCTTATATCAGTAAATGCAACTTAAGTGAAATATCAACCGAAATACAAGTAACTCAAAGGATGTTTGGGATAACCATCCTCTAAGGATCCGTTAAACTATCTACTATGTAGTAATATACGCTATTATAATAATCTCTAAAGTAAAAACTATAAAAATAGCGTTAAGCTTTACATTTTTCACCTTAACACATTTTATAGTGCCAATAGTCTATACAGTACCGTAATACCTCTAAATCAGGAGCCTACTAGAGGATACTCCATAGGTACGACACAAAACAAACTCGTAGTGGTCTCGATAGGGTAGGTGACACGGCACAATAAGGCAATGTCAGGGTAGATATACCAATTACGCATCCGGGCTGGTGGTAACGCGTAGTAGCTACTATCGCCCACCTCAAAACACACTCCCAAATTAAAATCAAGGGTGGCCACCAAATCAATCACAAAGTCAGAATATAATATCGAAGGAATGTGCTCGATCGGAGGAAGGATCTCACTTGGTCTGAGAATCACTCCTGTTTTAGCCACCTTATGCCAACTCACAGGAGTCGGGTCCACATATATACCTCAATAAAACGTCACCACCATCCTACTTCATTCTGGAATCTCCACCGCGTACACGGTTATTAAATTGGTTTTCGGTATTGGCAGAGAGTATGACAATATCCGATCCCGGTCTCTTTAACAACCAATCGTTATTATAACACCGCGGTCATTTCAAAATAGTTTATACTTCAAAACCAAAATATCATTGCCATTTCAAAACCATATCAATACGATATCATCTCTATTTCAAAACCAAATACGATATCATTTCCATTTCAAATATTTCAAAATCATAGCACTTTCTGGTTTTAACACTTTCAAAACCAAACATTTGAAATTATAACACTTTCAAAACATAATACTTTGAAATTCATAACTTTGAAAACATAACTTCCACCATTTAAATAGTTTAGATATTAAAATAGTATATATAATAAAATAGTTTACAAAGTAAAATAATTTATATAAAAATAGTTGTAAAGTAAAATAACTTATATTAAAATGATTAGTATATTAAAAATAGTTTATATTAAAATGATTATTATATAAAATAGTTTATATTAAAATAATTTATGAAGTAAAATAAAATTTCACAATCGATTCAAATCATCTCGAATTCCAAAATTCAATTTAATTCATATCTCAATTCACCAGTTTCAGTTTAATTCGGTCTCTCAATAAATCGTTTCAAATTACATCGATTTCAAATACAGATTTGAACCACAAAATTTCAATATATTTCAAAACTCGATATATTTCAAAGTTTTACTATTCAACATTTTCATAACTAAATTTGATAATTCCATTTGTATCTCATATTAACTTCATAAAATTTTAGTTTTGAAATATTCACTTAATAAAATCCAACATCATTTAATTAAAACTTCAAATTACAAATAGACTAAAAAAAATTCTTCAGTTTATTTAAACTTGAAATACTCATTTAATCACCTTAAACCGAAATCAAGTTATAAAGTCGTTATCCTTTAAAAATCACAAATTCAATATGTTTCAAATCGATTTAATTAAATAAAATTATTAATTAAGTACCATTTTCAATCAATTGCAAATCTCTCTTCCCAACCTTAATTTATTAAAAATTATTATAAAATCTATATTTAAAAATCTAATTTAAAAAAATACTTAAACATATTATATATAAATTAAATCAAACTTTATTAATTTAAGTCCTATTATCAAACATATTTTCATATTAAAACTAATTTATACGTAATTTAAATAGTAAAATTATAAGTAAGTTCTTAAAATTTAAAATTTCAAAACTAACTTATAATTGTAAAATTTCAGAACATAAAATTTAAAAATCAAGAATTTTAAACTTTATAAAATACATTTATATATATCTTTAAATTAATATTTCTTAAACCATATATTTATTTTTTCCAAAACCATAGAAATCATTTTTCAAAATATTTATATATAGACTAACGTGTCTGCATATAATTTTCTATCCTATGATCAAGTGATACGGATATTTATCATTTCAATCCATAATTTAATTATTTTCGGGTATACATCATTTTAACCCGCAATCCCAAATTCAATTCAATGAAAATCGCTTGGGTCTATCATTTCAACCCATAACGATTTTCTTCTATTCTACAGATCGTTCGGGTATATATCATTTCAACCCATAGGGAATCCTATACTAAAAGGGAACATGTAGAGTGATAACAAATATGATAACAATATAACAGGCATATATCATCAATATAAGTAACAGATAATGGTGTCAGATGTCATAGGCGAACAGATATAGATAATAGTATATATATAGCAATGTAAATAACCAATAGCAGCATATTTCAATTGTCGTTTCAATTGAAATCAAATTTAATAAATATAAGAACGTTAATCGTGAGTGATTGTTCACCTTTCAAGGCTAGAGAGATAAACAATGGGAAGTTAGTTACGAAATCCAGGCACGGATCTTAAAACAAGGCAAGATTGAACTCAAATTGACGAACGAAGCTGATAAATGGGAATTGACGAAATCAAATCAGAACTGGATCGAAGAAGACAAAGATATAAGTGAATTGACATAGATATAGCATATAAAATTGTGTATGTGTATATATATATATATATATATAAAATCATATTCTCATTTCACACATATTAAATAATATATATACATGTGTTTCAAAAATCATTGTTTAAACTAAAGCTCAAATATTAAAGTCAAATACACACACACACACACACACATATATAATAAATTTTTGTATCCGTACATATAAACTTATCAATCTAACATATATATTTATATAACTTATAAATTGTATAACTTAGAAAATATATATACACTATATAAAATTTGATCAACTTATAATACATACTTAATATATATAACAAACATCTTCCCTATAGCATATAACATATATACAACACAATTTATAAACATGTACACCACATACCCACGTAAAGATATAGACTACCCTTTCTAAACTAATATAACTTACATTTATGTAAGAACTGACTCACATATACATATATGTGGCCTATATATATAATGTATACAATACTTTTAAACAATGAATATACTGCTTCTATAATGTAATATATATACTGTAAATTAAAAAAAGGGATCAAACATTAAACCCAATATATATCTTACTTTATATTTGACTTAGGATACAACAGCATACAAATGTACAAATATTATTATATAAAATATACAGCAGCATGTAAATATATACAACAAGCTCTGCACTACATATTTATGCGAATGAACAGACCAAACACATATAAAAGTTGCAACCCAAAATATTGAAAATATATAACCCATTTATATAAATATACATATCGGTTACCCATGGCATATATAAACTGTATGTATATGTCGCCTTCTTATGTAAAGCAGTTACCAAATCATATATATTTATAGTAAATCTTTTAGTTTATATAACTTATATACTAACATCTAGACTAATATATATAAATACTCTAGATATATACATGACGAACAACTAGTACAACAACTCTGATATATAATAATTATATACTCTTTTATAAACCTATGAACATATAATACAATATAATATCTGTAAGCAGTATAAATCTATGCACATAAAATCAATATGTCCTCATACATATAAATGATCAAAATATCTATAAAATGTATATATTAACAACTCTATATGCACATTTCCAAGTATCCATAAAATAAAATTTGACATATTATATATACTCTGTAACTAACAATAGTAGGCTTGTTTAACAGTTATATATAATAACTCTTTTATAACATATAAAACTTATATGTATATATAGTAACTCAAAATATGCAACCAACATATATGGGTGATGCAGACATATATATTAGAATATATATATATATATATATAAACTGTAGTTACCATATATAAGGCAAGAGACGGTGGTTGACAGGCGAAGTTGGTGGCAGAGGGGCAGCGTTCTCGGCCGTGGTAGGTGGCTTAGATGGGGAAAAAGGAGGGTTTGAGTAGATTTAGAGGCAAAGGCGAGTGCTTCGGAATGCGTTTGGCTAGAGGGTGACCGAAGTTAGGTAGGCAGCAGGTCGGAGCGGAGGTGCGGTTTGGTTCTCGGCGATGGGTTCGGAAGAAGTGATGATGGGATAGAGAGAGATGGGTTTGCGGCAGGCTGCTATCCGGGCATAGTGATTGGTGAGGAGGAAGGCACGGGTTTGGGAGAGAAGGATGGGAAGCAGGCTAAGATAATTCTCATTTTTAAAGAAGAGGTAGAAGAACGAGCAGTTTCAACAATATAAATAAATACTTTATTTTATTTCATTCATGAAACCCGAAACAAATTGAAACCGTGGGAATGAAAATAGCCAAGTACATGAATTCAAGGTAATATAAAAAAACCTGCTGGCTATTGGTTGTCTTGGGAACACGAAAGGACACAAGGAAACAAACAGCTCAAAAGGATACAGATACGGACAACCGCTTTCACGGATTAAACCGCGTATCGGATAACGAAACATAGAAGTGAATATACCACAGAGATCAGCATGACGAGATGACCAAAATGGTATACAGATATCAGTGGTACGATCATCCTATCAAATGTCGATAGTGGTACCGAAAATGCTGCAAATCTGCCGAAAATAAGATAAACGGAGCAATAATAGTACAAATTTGAAGAAATGAAATATGACGTCTCACTTAGAAGATGATTTACAAATTTATTGTGTAAAAATATTTAGGTTTGGAAAAACATTTTATTGTCATCAAATTCTAACTGATTTAAATAAAAATGGAATTTACAAAAGAAAATCAACTTCCATATTTTTAGATTAAAATTTACCAGTTGTTATGTTTAAGCAAACGTATTTCAAATATTAAATTTTTAATTTTAAATACTATTATTTAAAATTTCCCAAAATTTCAGCCAATTAAATAAATAAAACTACTAAAATTTACGGGTTGTTACAATCCAATAAACCATTTTATTGGAAATTCAAGTTAAAAATTAACTTTTAAATATTTAAAATCAATCAAATATTCAAATTTCAAATATCCAAAATTCTAAGTCGTTACAATATTCTTATTAAGTTTTATATAATCATTTGCTTTGGTACCACGTTATAACATCCCCCATTTTGAGGCTCAAAAATAGATACCAGTGATGTTGTAGTCATTCTGTGCTTTATTTCCCAGTGAAAAAATGAGATTATTTATTATTTCATCAACATCACGAGCACAAGAATTTGTACATATATACAAAAATAAAACAGTTAAATAATTGCACAATGGAAATAAACTTTAAATGGTACCATGCCTTATGTACGTCTCCGGAAGCTTATTCGTTAGAACTAGAAATACCCTATTCTCAGCTTACTCAGTTCCAAATTGAGCACCTGAGCGTTTAAGGGAAAATCAAAAACTTCGGGTTAGACAAAAAGTCTAGTGTGCATAATATTAATCAATCTCCAACCATAATGTAGGTACTTAGTGAGACAACATCACCGAGCGAACTGGGTTTCCACTCACTAATACCTTGTCAAATAATACCTAATTCATAACATATCCTGCATCTAAAAATGATTAAAGCATAATTGTAACATCAATAACATATCATGAATGTATGAATAAGATGAGTAGTTCATCATTCGCAAGGGTCGAAGGGTTACACATTCCTATGATTGCCCAATCTTATCAAATAGTTCATTTAATAGGCGTAATTTTCCAGGGTCACTATGAACCTATATTAGTTTTCTTAAGCCAACAAAAAACTTATCAGGCCGACTTGGCCAAGATATATAAAGTAATACAGTGGTCTTCTATTCCATTTAGAAGAGAATAATAACAGTCTCGTAAGATCGATAGGAGAAAATATCAACAGTGCCCTAAGAATAGTAAGAGAAAATTTAGGTGAGTAAACTACTATGACTGCCTTCAGATGCATAACTCCAAAATTTACCCTTAATAAGCAAAGCTATACATATTAGAACCACAAACCTGATCAACCTAGGACATAACCGTTGAAGAGTAGGGCGCGACCCTACCCCATTCTGCAACCAAATCTGGTTTAAAATTGTTTGAGTTATGTATTTTGATCGGTCTAAGGCTTCCTAACATTATTAGATCTTTTTGATCTCGTAGATGCAATTCTACTCACTCGGGAGTTTAAGTCTGACCATATCCACTACTAGGACAACCCTTACTAGTCACCAATTCCCAAAATCGCAATGTTCGAATATTGGGTGATAGTATTCAACATAAAGGTAAGTATGTCAACAATTCATCATATGTAATAATAACTGACTAAAATGCAAAGATGAATATATAACACAATAATAGTCATCCAAATATGTATTCCATGTGAAAGCCAATTTATACATAAAATTACCTTTTCAAAGCAACAATTTTTCTTCATATATAACTCTATTTAAAATAGTCTAAAATATCATTTCTATTTTGTAATACCCCATATTTTTAGTAACATTATTTAGAAAATTTAATTAGTTAAATTAAATTAAATAATGTGGGTTGATTAATGGATTGAGATTGTGATCTAATTAAGAGGTAGTTGTGCCACGTTAATAAGTAAACAATGAACTAAAGAATTAAAGTGTTAGGAAATAAGGGAGGGCAAAATAGGAAAGTGAGTATTCTAGTACCGTAAACCCTTAAGAAAACACACCATATGTTCCTTTCATGTTTTCTCAAGCAAAAAAACATTTCTAAGGCCGGCCACCATTAGCAAGAGAAAGAAGATGAAAGCTAGGATTCAAGAGAAGAATCAAATCGTTTAATCAAGATCAAATCTCACATCCTAAATCACAGGTGAATAGTGACTACATTTCTTGTTTTCTAAATGTTTTTTGGTTTTAAGGTTAAATCCGATATATATGGCATAGTTTAGCCATGATTTTGAAGGACAAAATGTTTATATATACTTATTGATGATTAATGCTTGTTCATATAGATTTCATGATATGTTTTGATGCGAAAACCCTATTTAATGACATCCAAATGCCTTGCGATTTTAGATATAGATCAAAAATAATATTTTAGAGTTGGGTTTCAATTTTCATAATTTTCCGAGTTAATGTGGATTTTACATTAATTTGCTAGTGTAGAAAATAATTATTTGGGTTATAAATAATTTATGCCTAAATTATAAATAGTTTGGGTCCAAAATTATATGTGCTAGAAAACATATTAGAAAGGATTCTCTGGAATTTTTGTAGAATTTTCCAAAGTGTTTGATAAATATATAAAATTATTTAAGGTATAAGACTAAAATGTTTTATATATTTATAAAAGGAGAAGGGGTGATTTGTACATAAATTGTTGTTTTGAAATTATGGCAGCGCTTTTAGAAAAGAAAAATTAGCAACGAATAAGATTTTGACAAACATGGCAGGTTAATTAAAAAGAATATATAAAAAGGTTAAAAATTAGATTTTCATGCCAAAAGCATGTTTCTCCACTTTCGGCACCCTGCCTTCAACTTTGATTGCTTTTGACTTACTGGTCCCGACTTTGTTCCCATCAAAACTAATGCGCATGGTATTAATTCAACGTTACGTAGTGAATTGGATAAGGGGCGGGAGGTACAAGGTCCAAACCAGGGGTTCCAAAGGAGGTCGAAGCGTAACTTTGTTTTAAATGAAAATTGTGCCTACATTGCTTTCGACTATATTGCTGGTGTAACGACCCAAAAATTCGTACCCTTTAAATCGACAATAATCCACACATGTCCGATCCAAAAAAACACAGACTGACAGAAAGTCAAGCGAAAGAAAAGAAGAGAGAAGATAGAACCAAACAGAATAATACAGAATCTCACATCGCAGCGGAAAATATATAATATCATATAAATGATCTTTACAAAACAGAAATTGTATATACATACATCAATCAGAGTTCAACAATCAATCAATAGTTATCAGCCTGAACAGTTATAATAACATTCCTTTACAAATGCCGATAATATAAAACAACTAAGCATAGCGGATAATCAATAATCAAAACAGATACACATATACGTAAATGAAGATCTCCAGCTCTCCTGCTGAAGCTCCAAAAGCACCAAAGCATAACCTGTAGATATACCCGGTCTGACCCGAGCATTGAAAAGGAAGAACGCCCGGATCAGTTTGGTAAACCAGTGTGAGAAACACACTCAACTGAATTTATTAAATTACCAAACTTTTCCTTAGTTTTCAAAACAAAAATATCTCGTAAGACAAGTCCACACATAAACACGGACATGTTTTTACCTTATGATAACTAAAACATATCATATCAAATCTCATGTTATATTATAGTAGTGTCTACTACATACAAATAATATTAATCATAGCCGAAATTGTTACATTTATTAAATTCCAGCATATAATCCAATTGGGAAATACAATCAAAATGGCAGGTACGTAGTGGAGTTTGGTTTCCACACAAATGACCAGGTGAAGGGACTACCTTCCGAAGGGGCGCACCTCTAGATGGATGTCCCGAGGCACAGAACATCTGCCCTCTACCAACACAAGTCCGGCCCACCTCTATAACTAAATGGTACCGAATATGTCATCCTCCGGTCGTTACCGACCTTTACCGAGGGCCCTCATAGCATAAAAACCACATAATCAGATACACGACGTCATAGCGTGCAAAGATGTATCTAGAAGAGGATGATCATATCCTACTTGGGAATGACCCACTTAGCCTTGCTGCATCTAACCTCGTTTTGGTCATTTCCGGTTGATGAGGCTCTAGGTAACGATTACCTTTCACAAAGCACACTCACATCACTTAGAATGCCACATGGCCATTTCCGTTAACTACTAATTGCCTTCCACAAAAATATAACCCTTAAGCTCATACATCTCAAGGAGGGTGTTAAGCTAAGAGAAGTTGCCTTCTCCGTCACCACTGATGTACGTTTGCAAAAACCAATGTATGTAATCTATAGAAATGCAATGTCAAACATCCATACAAGTTGTCTAGGAACAGGACAAACCGTAGGTACTTTTCTACCACATCCTGTCGGGAAATCCCCAGGATTAGTAGCGAATAGTCCTCGCATTGGATATTTCATAATGAAGAGACCACTGCCACTGGATGTATATTGGGATTTTAACCCCAAACGATCAACAAGCAGTCCCCCACTATGAAACTTCGAAAATCAATATCATCACAAGCAACATGTACAATCGTCGCATATACGTTGGTCCGAAGTGGTTTTCAGATAAATCTGATCCCGATTTCTTTGCACCAACAACGCAGAAGTGTTTCTCAACCTCACACAGAAACTAAGTCTCATAGACTTATCACGTCTCCAACTTTCAACTTGCTATCCTTCGGGCCAAGAAGGAAGGTCGATAGATTGGAGTAATACTCCGCACTATACGAATCAACATCCTCAACACAAATGATAATCAAGCCTACACAGAAGGCTACGTACTAAGTGTACGACTAAATAGTTCCCACATCAAGTCGAGGAACTAAAATTTTTGGGCAATTTGATAGTCGGTTATTTAACTATCAAAGCAAACAAACAAATATTCAGCACCATAACAATCACTAGGCCCTTTTAATTAATCTTTTTGTTAATTAAATCATTTGCCAAATATTCACTTCAAATTATCTTTAAAAAGATATAATCTCAAAACATTTCACTTCATATTAGAAAACATTTCCATATACTTATTTAATAATAAGTAATTCACAATTCAATTTATATTTTCAACACTTAGAAAATATTCAATATACATAAAACACGATTAAGTATATATTTCATTATATAAGGAAAACATTCTCTTAAACACGTTTATTTAGGTCAAAACGAACGTTGCGTAAAACATCATTACGACAACCCAAAATCACTAGTATAGGGATTCGAAAATTAGATAGATATATAAATCCCAATACTATACAAAAACATTTCCTTTCGAAAATCATTTACCATAACAACAGTGTTATAGTCCATCATTTCCT
The DNA here is from genome assembly GCA_030765085.1 of Allium cepa. NCBI lineage: Eukaryota > Viridiplantae > Streptophyta > Magnoliopsida > Asparagales > Amaryllidaceae > Allium > Allium cepa. The sequence continues at coordinate 454,425,062 of CM060932.1, forward strand.
TACTTCTCGAAAACGTCTATTTCAACAATGAATGTTGAAATCTATGGTTTCGATACTTAACGCATTTTAAAACACCTTTAAATCATTTTATCCATTTAAAAGATCACTTCCTAAAAATATCCATTTTTATTTAATGATATATTCACTGTTCAAAATCGTGAATATAGTTCTCTTATCCAAATTCAACATTTCTACACCTTTAATTAAAGGAATATCCACTATCCAAAATCGTGGATATAATTCCCAACTAAATTCTTTATTACTACAATATTTAATTTTAAAGGATAATTCGCTGTCCAAAATCGCAAATATATCTCCTTTAATAAACTTCTATATTTAATTTATCAAATTCAATTGATTTCGAGTTTATAAACAATGTTTATAAATTCCATTTATATTCTATAAACACTTCAACTTATAAAATCCTTTTATTAACCAATTCCATTCACCTCATTCATATGCCAAATCCAATTTATAAGTTAATTACTTATAAATCATTTATGTTATAAAATCTATTCATTTTATAACTTCACAATTTATAAATCTATAAATCTCATTCACTTATGAAATCCATTTATACTTTATTTTAACACTTATAAAAACTCGTTTTATAATTCCAATATTTTAATTTATAAAATATCAATTTTATAAATCTTTTATATAAACCGTTTATAATAAATCAAAAGTCTCAATTTAAACCATTTTACAAAATAGTTAACTTCACATTCCAAAAATCATATTCTGGTTTTATTTCACAAAAACCATAATTTTTATAACATTAAAATTACAACGTTTATTTATTTAAAATGAATTAATTCCAAAATTCAATAAAATGGATACTTTCAAAAATCACTTTAAAATCCTTTTAAATTTTAAAATCATCACTTTAACACTTTTAATTTTCCAAAATAGGCCCAATGCTGCAACAGCACTAAATACAACAAATCACAACATCCAAAACATCATATATCATATGATAACAGAATATATCACAAATATTTGTAAATAAATCAATACTGGTGAGTAATCCAGTTGGATCCCTCCAACCTGTCACCTACAACAAATATACATATTAGAATATGTGTACAATGTCCGCTCCAAGGCAGACGCGCGTACAAAGGGTCATCCGCTCATATACGGGAACGTATAGGGTCATCTGCTCCACTAGGCAGGTATATATCCAAATATCAGTCAATATATCATATATCATCCAAATAATCATCAATCATCATATAATAAATTATTTCTCACTTATATAAAAATATCAGTGAGTTGTACTCACCTTGTGACCAATAGCAGTTGTAGTGTTTTATTTCGAATAAAATTAAACGACCGTTTAATTTTACCCAAAATTCACACTGGCTCCAATCAACTCCAATCCAGCTCCATCGCATAGTGTTCGACAATACGAATCCAATGCAAGTTGTATCGTCAAAAACGAACCTCGTATGACAAAGTTAAGGCATTTTAAAGATTGAACGAATTTATATTATATAATTTTCAATTTCAATTTATAATTTTAAACCCAAAAATCATCTGAGTCGTTCGATCTGCTACCCTAGAATCTCGTCCACACGCATCATCTTCTCCCCCACCCAGTAAAACACGCACGAACAAGAACCATAGCCGCTGCTGTATCATCGATTATCACGCCATCTTCGAACAACTTGAAGACGATCGGCGAGTGCTACGACGAAGCTCGCCACCTACCCTATCGACGCCCACAGACCGGCTCCACTCAGTGCTTCCAACGTCTCAGAATTCGTGCATGAAACGCACGCGTTCAAACTCATATTACCGTCGATCTGTGGCGCTATTTGCGATCATAGCCGTTGAAATGAAAGCTCTCGACGAGCTCTACAAAGTTGAAATTGGAAGTTTTTCGTGAATGTCGATGGATGAGGAGATCGGAGGGGATGAAGATGAGTGTTTTTTGTCCATAGAAATAAAAATGGCGGCCTGCCCTAATTAGCTAGGGTCTTAGTGAAAAAAAGTGGAATAGTTTGGCCTTATGTAGAAAATTGCGCGACACTATTCATCCGATTTTTTTCGAACTCGAAATCTAACGTGCCGTCTGGCATTTATAATGTTTTACCCCTAGTCCGAATGCAATGGAATATCTATTGGAAGCCAATTCGATCATATTTGAAAGATAGGTTTTTCGAATCGACTATTTTAAATTTTAAATTCACTTAAATCGATTTCTACGCGTTTTAGCTTGCCCCGGACAAACCGTAAGTTTGATTGACACGAATTTGAAATCTTACAATAATTTAACATTAGGATCCAATGAAATTGGTTTCGTCGAAATCTGAGACTGTTTGAAAAATGACTATTTCCACGTCAATTAAATATTAAAATATTCAATTTCTACAAATCAACTTTTAATTCGATTTTAAAAGTTCTCTAACATCATCCAAATTCAAATATGATTTAATTCAACTTTATAAATCATTTTTATTCATTTTAACTCAATTGTCAATTATTTTCACAATTTCAAATATTAAATTAACAATTTAACTATCCAATTAAATTCAGATATTCAAAATATAAGTTATTCAACTTATAAAATTTACTTTTAAATATTTAAAATTAATTAAATATACGAATTTTAAATGATTGAAATTCTGGGTCGTTACATTCTCCCCTACTTAAAAGAATTTCGTCCTCGAAATTACCAAGTAGGAAAAAGTCACAAAATCCATTAACTTTTAAAAACAATTCGTTCAATTTAGATTTACCAAAATCACTTAAATGTTTAATTCTCCAAAAATCATTTAGTTAAACTTCTTCCAAAAACTTTACTAAGTTTTCAAATCATACATAGTTATCTTTTCAAAACCAACTATATCGTTTAACCTTTATAACTCAAAAATCAAAATTTTAGTTTTCACAAAATTTTCCAATTTTCCCAAAAAAATTCCAACACCCTAAATTTTCCAAAAAATTCGCCAGAGTCTCCTTTGCGCGGTTCGATTCGGAAAAAAATAACAATATTCACATCGCAAATATACATCTCATCATCAAGGATGAGGCATCCCGAAGGGAAAAAGGTGTAAAAGTACGATATGTAATCCGAGATATGTACCTTATATATCATTAGCAAGCATATACGGCTAATATAGCGCGAAAGCGAGCTCCAAATGCGAAGCAAGCGTCATCCGCACCTACTAAACACTCAACAATAATGAGAAACATGCATGTATGAAAATAACATCAATATACAACATATACCACTACAACAACTATATATGCCAATATAGTAAATGGAACAAAAAGAAACAAATTCAACCATCAAAAAACTATCATCCAACTAACATCCATAACCAAATCAATACACTTTTTTTTTCTCATTAATATTCAATGAATTGATTTTCAATTTATCACATTTGATTCATTAACATTGGATTTTACTAACATTCATTCATTCATATTCAATTAGTTTGTATTCACTAATTTACGTTCAAGTTGGTTCACTTCCAAATTACATCAAAGTCAATTCTATTCAAATTTACTTACTTCCAATTTGAATTCAATTACTTAGCTTTCCATTTCATTAGTTCAATTTCATATGGATTTTCTATACAATCAATTAACATCCATTTAACAAACAACGCATAACCAACATTACCAAATTTATTTACTTTGCTTACATTCAATTTGGTTTAACATTCAATTGACTTTCATTCAATTATTCAATTTACAATTTCGTTATCTTTTAATGAATTAACACTTACATTCACTATTCCATATCAATTTACTTACATTAGATTGATTATCATTCAATTCATTCATTGATTCAATTGCTAATTCATATTACCACTAAAGTTGAATTTTTATATAACTCAAGTCCACATTCATCACTTTATTAATTTACTTCGATACCAAAATCAGCTTTATTCAACATTACTTAAGTTATGTTTCATTTCAATTTCATTTACTTTCACTTTCACTATACAACTTAAGTTCACTACTAATTCATTTCAAATTCTATTTTATTTAACTTTACTTAAGTCAAATTCATATCACTTATTGAAATTCAAATTTTGTTTTACTTAACAAAATAGTTTAACCATTTTAACAATTGGTTTTACGTACCTTTTCTCATTTATAAGTTATACAACTTATACAACTTATTTATTCATAATTCCATGAAAATCTACCTAAGTTCACTTCTATTCACTAAACTCATTTTTTATAATTTCAAATCATAATTATGTAATTACTTTACACTTAGGTTCAATTTCCATTTCAATAATTTATCTAATCTAGCTCAAATCCAATTCAAATCATTTAACCTTCCTTTAGTTAAATTTCAAATCATATACTATTATACTAACTCCAATTTATTTAACTTTACCAAAGATAAATCTTTATTATTTCATATTATAAATACAAAACTCATTTTACTTATATTTATCAATTTGTAACTTGGATTTTAAATCAAATTTGTTTATCCAAACAAAAATTCAATTTCAATTTACTTTGGTAGCAAATCCATCGCACAGAAACTCGAAAATGATACTGATGATGCTACAGTCATCACCCTTATTATTTCCCAGCAAAAGTAGTGAATTCAGTGCTTTATATTCTTCAAAAGAAATCCTTTTATTTATAAATCACATTTATAAATCTTTCACTTATATAATTTTGCTATTTTACTATCATACTTCAATTATATAAGATTCATTCCAAATTTATTTATCTTATCTAGAGTTATAACAACATAATCTCTTTAACTTTTGAAAAGTATCTTTTAAAATTAACAGAATTGAAATTCTCAATTTCTCAGTTTAAATTCATTTTGTTATAACTCCTTTTTATAAATATATTCATATAGTTTCACTTCCTATATATAGGATTATTTCACAATTGTAAATCATATTAATTATAATTCCATACTTATAATTCTTCACTTATATAGTTTATTCTTTTACAATTGTTGCTTTTTATTTAGATTATTCAAACAACTTTTATTAACTTATATATATTTTCATTCTCAAACAACAAAACAATTAATTTATATACACTTTAATAATTTTTGAAAAATTATTCATATATAAAATATAATCTAGGTAAAATTATTTCATTTACCTAATTTAAAATAATACCATGTCGACTTGCCTCGTTTAAGTGTTTGGAAATCCCTATCGATAATATGACGTCCCACATACCGACCAGAATTCACAAATAGCTCAACGGATAAGTAAACGCAATATAAAACATTTTATATTCACTAACAAATACATGCTCATATAGATAATACACTCAAACTCAATCTAGGGTGCTACTGTCCCTATCTATACTGAGTACACATCAAATCTTAGGAATATACAAAATCTAAGCTCTGATACCAATTGTAACGACCCGAAAATCCGTACCCTTTGAATCGAAAATAATCCACACATGTCCGACCCAAAAAGCACAGACTGACGGAAAGTCAAGAGAAAGAAAAGAAGAGAGAAGAAGAGAAGAGAAGAAAGAGAGAAGATAGAACCAAATAGAATAATATAGAATCTCATATCGCAACGGAAAATATATAATATCATATCAATGATCTTTACAAAATAGAAACTGTATATACATACATCAATCAGAGTTCAACAACTAATCAATAGTTATCAGCCTAAACAGTTATAATAACATGTCCTTACAAATGCCGATAATATAAAACAACTAAGCACAGCGGATAATCAAAACAGATACGCGTATACGTAAATGAAGATCTCCAGCTCTCCTGCTGAAGCTCCAAAAGCACCAAAGCATAACCTGTAGATATACTCGGTCTGACCCGAGCATTGAAAGGGAAGAACCCCCGGATCAGTCTGGTAAACTAGCGTGAGAAACACACTCAATTGAATTTATTAAATTACCAAACTTTTCCTTAGTTTTCAAAACAAAAGTACCTCGTAAGACAAGTCCACACATAAACACGGACATGTTTTTATCTTACGATAACTAAAACATATCATATCAAATCTCATGTTATATTATAGTACTGTCTACTATATACAAATAATATTAATCATAGCCGAAATTGTTGCATTGATTAAATTCCAGCATATGGCCCACTTGGGTAATACAATCAAAATGGCAGGTACGTAGTGGAGTTTGGGTTTCCATACAAATGAACAGGTGAAGGGACTGCCTTCCGAAGGGGTACATCTCTAGATGGATTTCTCGAGGCACGGAACATCGGCCCTCTACCAACACAAGTCCGGCCCACCTCTATAACTAGATGGTACCGAATATGTCATCCTTCGGTCGTTACCGACCTTTACCGAGGGCCCTCATAGCATACAAACCACATAATCAGATAAACGACGTCATAGCGTGCAAAGATATATCTAGAAGAGGATGATCATATCCTACTTGGGAATGACCCACTTAGCCTTGCCGCATCTAACCCTATTTTGGTCATTTTCGGTTGATGAGGCTAGAGGTAACGATTACCTTTCACAAAGCACAATCACATCACTTAGAATGTCACACGTCCATTTCCGTTGACTACTAATTGTCTTCCACAAAAATACAACCCTTAAGCTCATATGTCTCAAGGAGGGTGTTAAGCTAAGAGAAGTTGCCTTCTCCGCCACCACTGATGTACGTTTGTAAAAACCAATGTATATAATCTTAGAAATGCAATGTCAGACAAACATCCATACAAGTTTTCCAGGAACAGGACAAACCGAAGGTACTTTCCTACCACATCCTGTCGGGAAATCCCTAGGATTAGTAGCGAATAGTCCTCGCATTGGATATTTCATAATGAAGAGACCACTGTTACTGGATGTATATTGGGATTTTAACCCCAAACGATCAACAAGCAGTCCCCCACTATGAAACTCCAAAAATCGATATCATCACAAGCAACATGTACAACTGTCGCATATACGTTGGTCTGAAGTGGTTTTCAGATAAATCTGATCCCGGTCTCTTCGCACCAACAACGCAAAAGTGTTTTTCAACCTCACACAGAAACTAAGTCTCATAGACTTATCACGTCTCCAACTTTCAACTTACTATCCTTCGGGCCAAGAAGGAAGCTCGATATATTGGAGTAATACTCCACACTAGACGAATCAACATCCTCAACACAAATGATAATCAAGCCTACACAGAAGGCTACGTACTAAGTGTGCGACTAAATAGTTCCCACATCAAGTCGAGGAACTAAAAAATTTGGGCAATTTGATAGTTGGTTATTTAATTATCAAAGCAAATAAATAAATATTCAGCGCCATAACAATCACTAGGCCCGTTTAATTAATCTTTTGTTAATTAAATCATTTGCCAAATATTCACTTCAAATTATCTTTAAAACGATACAATCTCAAAACATTTCCCTTCATATTGGAAAACATTTCCATGTACTTATTTAATAATAAGTAATTCATAATTCAATTTATATTTTCAACACTTGGAAAATATTCAATATACTTAAAACACGATTAAGTATATATTTCATTATATAAGGAAAACATTCTCTTAAACACGTTTATTTGGGTCAAAATGAATGTTGCCTAAAACATCGTTACGACAACCCAAAATCACTAGTATAGGGATTCGAAAATTAGATAGATATATAAATTCCAATACTATACAAAAACATTTCCTTTTGAAAATCATTTACTATAACAACAGTGTTATAGTCCATCATTTCCTTACTTCTCGAAAATGTCTATTTCAACAATGAATATTGAAATCTACGGTTTCGATACTTAACGCATTTTAAAATACCTTCAAATCATTTTATCCATTTAAAAGATCACTTCGTAAAAATATCCATTTTTACTTAATAATATATTCACTGTCCAAAACCGTGAATATAGTTCTCTTATCCAAATTCAACATTTCTACACCTTGAATTAAAGGAATATCCACTCTCCAAAATCGTGGATATGATTCCCAACTAAATTCTTTATTATTATAACATTTAATTTTAGAGGATAATTTTCTGTCCAAAATCGCAAATATATCTCCTTTAATAAACTTCTATATTTAAGTTATCAAATTCACCTGATTTCAAGTTTATAAACAATGTTTATAAACTCCATTTATATTCTATAAAAATTTAAACTTATAAAATCCTTTTATTAACCAATTCCATTCATCTCATTTATATGCCAAATCCAATTTATAAGTTAATTACTAATAAATCATTTATTTTACAAAATCTATTAATTTTATAACTTCATAATTTATAAATCTATAAATTTCATTCACTTATGAAATCCATTTATACTTCATTTTAACACTTATAAAAACTTGTTTTATAATTCCAATATTTTAATTTATAAAATATCAAATTTATAAATCTTTTACATAAACCATTTGTATAAATCAAAAATATCAATTTAAACCATTTTACAAAATAGTTAACTTCACATTCCAAAAATCATATTCCGGTTTTATTTCACAAAAACCATAATTTTTATAACATTAAAATTATAACGTTTATTTATTTAAAATGAATTAATTCTAAAATTCAATAAAATGTATACTTTCAAAAATCACTTTAAAATCCTTTTAAATTTGGAAATCATCACTTTAACACTTTTAATTTTCCAAAATAGGTTCAATGCTGCAACAGCACTAAATACAACAAATCACAACATCCAAAACGTCATATATCATATGATAACAGAATATATCACAAATATCTGTAAATAAATCAATATTGGTGAGGAATCCAGTTGGATCCCTCCAACCTGTCACCTACAACAAATATACATATTAGAATATGTGTACAATGTCCGCTTCAAGGCAGACGCCTGTACAAAGGGTCATTCGCTCATACACGGGAACGTATAAGGTCATCTGCTCCACTAGGAAGGTATATATCCAAATATCAATCAATATATCATATATCATCCAAACAATCATCAATCATCATATAATAAATTATTTCTCACTTATATAAAAATATCAGTGAGTCAGAAAGAGTGAGTTGTACTCACCTTGTGACCAATAGCAGTTGTAGTGTTTTATTCCGAATAAAATTAAATGACCGTTTAATTTTACCCAAAATTAAAAATAGCTCAATCAATTCCAATACATCTCCATCGCGTAGTGTTCGACAATACGAATCCAATGCAAGTAGTTTCGTCAAAAACGGACCTCGTATGACAAAGTTAAGGCATTTTAAAGATTGAACGAAATTATATTATATAATTTTCAATTTCAATTTATATTTTTAAACCTAGAAATCATCTGAGCCGTTCGATCTGATACCCTAGAATCTCGGCCGCATACATCATCTTCTCCCCCACCCAGTAAAACACGCACGAACAAGAACCCATAGTCGTTGCTCTATCATCGATTATCGTGCCATCTTCGAACAACTTAAAGACGATCGGCGAGTGCCTACGAAGAAGCTCGCCATCTACCCTATCAACGCCCACAGGCTGGCTCCACTCGGTGCTTCCAACGTCTTAGAATTCAAAGCACGCATTCAAACTCATATTACCGTCGATCCGTGGTGCTATTGGCGATCATAGCCGTTGAAATGAAAGCTCTCGACGAGCTCTACAAAGTTGCAGTTTGAAGTTTTTCGTGAATGTCGATGGATGAGGAGATCGGAGGGGATGAAGATGAGTGTTTTCTAGCCTTATAAATAAAAATGGCGGCCAGCCCTAATTAGCAAGGGTTTTAGTGAAAAAAGTGGAATAGTTTGGCCTTATATAGAAAATTGCGCGACACTATTCATCCGATTTTTTTTCGAACTCGAAATCTAATGTGCCGCCTGGCATTTATAATGTTTTACCCCTATTCCGAATGCAATGGAATATATACCGGGAGCCAATTCGATGGTATTTGGAAGATAGGTTTTTTGAATCGACTATTTTAAATTTTAAATTCACTTAAACCGATTTCTACGCGTTTTAGCTTTCCTCGGACAAACCATGAGTCCGATTGACACGAAATTTGTAATCTTATAATAATTTAACATTATGGATCCAATGAAACTAGTTTCGTCGAAATCCGAGACTGTTTGAAAAATGACTATTTCCACTCATCAATTAAATATTAAAATATTCAATTTCTACAAATCAACTTTTAATTCGATTTTAAAAGTACTCTAACATCATCCTAATTCAAATATAATTTAATTCAACTTTATAAATCATTTTTATTCACATTAAACTCAATTATCAATTATTTTCACAATTTCAAATATTAAATTAACAATTTAATTATCCGATTAAATTCAGGTATTCGAAATATAAGTTATTCATCTTATAAAATTTACTTTTGAATATTAAAATTAATTAAATATGCGAATTTCAAATGATAGAAATTCTGGGTCGTTACAACTGGTGACTTGATTGGCTTTTGACCGAGAAAAATTGGTTAAAGGAATGGTTTCGAAATGGTTGCGCCTTTGTTTTTAAATAACCGCTTTCGACTAGGTCGAAGCCTTAGCTGTCACTTCTTACCTTTCAAAGCAATGCCTTTGAAATGGTACACTTTGTTTTATAAAGCCCTTCAGCTTCTCCAATGCTTTCGGAAGGATGGTTTCGACACTATCACTTCTTTGCTTTATTTTTGTCTTTTGAAAGAGTTGCTTTTGGCCTTGTTGGTGGTGACTCTTAGAGATGTTTAAAAGAGTAACCTAAAGGTTTCGAAAGAGATGATTTTGAATAGTTTCGAAAGGTGTTTCCACATGTTTTAAAATTGAACACAAGTGCTTTCGAAAGGTTTAAGGTTTGCTTTCGAAAGGTTTTTAAGGAAGGTTTTCAAGGGGTGGTTCCCTAATGGTTTTAAAAGGTTTAATCAGTGATTTCGAAAGGTTTAAAGAAAAGGTTTTCCAATGGTTTTTAATGGCCATGTTTAAATGTTTAAAGAGAGGATGTCTAAGGTTTTGTTCGAAGGAAAAGGTATTTCAATGGTTTCGAAAGTTTATGTAAATGGTTTCAAAAGGAAGGTTTTGACCTTTTGGCCTAGGTGAAAGAAAGGGATTATTTGGTTTTGAAAGGGATACTTTCAATGGGATCGAAATTTGTACTTTCAAAGGTTTAAAGGTTTTCATCAACAAAGATTTGGGTAACATATATGTATAACATGGTAAGGTGGTTTTGAATAAAGCATGAGTATATGTGTTTTCCTTGATAAGTTTGGTTTAAAAGATTTTAAATCAATTTCAAATGAAAAGGTTTTCAAGGAAAATTTTGGGAAAATTTCTCGAAGTAAAATGCCTCAGATATTAGAATACCAGATACGACTGGTATAGGGTCGCCCTATACATTAGCTATTAGCCCTAGCTAATTAAGTGTAACGACCCAGAATTTTGAATAATTTAATTTGAAAATATTTAATTAAATTTAAATATTTGAATGATGATTTGATTTGAATTGCAAATTATCAGAATGAAATTGGCGATTAAATTATAGAAATTATTCTATTGAAAGTTGAATAAAAATTTGAATCTTCAATTTTAAAGCCAATTAAAAATATTTCAAAGGCTTGTAAAATTCATATTGATAATATTGAAGATAATAGAAGCTTCAGAATTTAATTTGGAAGTGAATTGTTCAGTTTTGAAATTTAATCGTTTGAATCGATATTTAAAATAGTCGTCCGAGGCACAGTCTCGGATTTCGACGAAACCAGTTCCATTGGGTCCGTAATATTGAATTATTGCTGGATTTCAAATTTCGTGGCGTTTGGAGTTGATATGTGATCACACGACGAATAAACGCGTCGAAATTTTCAACGATTTAAATTGAAATTTAAATATAAATGGTTAACAGCACACACGTTACTTTCCCCCAAGAATCACGCCTAAAATCGTGATAACCATGCCTCCATTTCTTTTTATATATGCCGAACCCATCACCCCCTTCCTCTTTCAAATTCATTCCAACGACCTCAGTAAAAAAAAAAAAAAAAAAAAAAGGGGGGGGGCGAACGCGGTCTCGATCGAACAAGCAAGGAGGAACGCGATGGGTTTCACGAGCAAGTGAGGGGTTCGGCGTCGCGGTCAACTGGGAGGCCGTGGCTTGGGCGTGGATCTGGAGGCGGCGCGCGCGGCAGTAGGCGTTCGCGCGAGGAGATGGCGGCACGAGGTCGGCGGCGCTAGGGCTTTGGGGTGTGTGTGCAAGGAGTAGAGGCCGATGGTTGAGCGGGCATGAAGTCGTTAGCAACTGGCGACGCGCGGTGGCGTGCGCGCGTAGGCGCAGGTCGAGGCGCGTGCGCAACATTGAAGTCGAATCGAGATCTGGATGGGAGTGGTGATGCCATTGGGGATTTGTGTAGCGTCGAAGGGGCTAGAGCTTCGATGGAGGGTGGTGCGTGCTCGAAACCCTATTCGGTAAGGTATTAGCTTTTCGTGATTTTCAATTTGATTAAAATTTGAAAAAAAAAAAATATAGGCAGTTTCAATTTCTATATACTTTCAGTAAAAGGATTGGCAGTTTGAAACATTTCTATTTTTATAAGTTAACAGGAAAAAAAATAATAAAAATAAAAAAATAAAATAAGTGTACAAATAGATTGTAATCTACTAAATTTATTTTAAAACAATAAATTGTGGTGGAAAATTAATTTAACTTATTCATTTGATTTTAGTTACCAAAGAAATTTAGTTTTGAAATTTATTAAAAGCGATTTTAAATATTGGAGGAATTTATATAAGTAAAATGTTTGAAATATATATGTAAATGAGATTTTAATTTAGAAATAAATAATAATAAGAATTTTAAAACTTGAAGAAAATTTAGTTTAAAACTAAATTATTTGTTGAATAGAAATTTTAGTTTCAAATGGAAAATATTTTATAAAGGAAAATGTTGTTTAAATTAAATAGTTAGTTAATAAAATTTATTTAAATAGAAATTAAATTTGTTCGACAAAAATTGAATTTATAAAGAATAGTTTGAATTTAATTTTTGTTAAATCAAAATATTAAAAAGAAATTATTTGGAAGCCAAAAACAATCTATTTAAAAAGGGAATTTAATTTTAAAAAATTGTAACCTTTTGTTAAACAAATTTAATTAAAGGAAATCAGTTGAATTTTTAATTTTTAGTTTAAAATAAAAATCATTAACTTGAGATTGAAATAATTAGTTGGATAAATTCAATTTAAGGGTAAGTTAATTAAATTTATTTAAGAAGAAAATTTAGTTTTAAAATTAAATTGTAGATTGAATAGAATTATTTTAAAAGGAAAATTAGTTAAAATAAATTATTTAAGAAAAAAAAACTGGTTTGAAATAAAGATCATTTGTTAAGCAAATCAATTAAATGAAAATAAATTAGTTATTCGATCTGTTTGAATATTAATAAATTGTGTATAATATTTATACAAGGTATAAATGAAGAAAACAAGTTGAATTGGAAGTGGATTGCAAACGGGAATAAAGGTGAGAACTTCTCACTCAAAAGGAATTTTGTTGTTTATTTAAATTTTAAATAGTTAGATTTAAAATTGTTTGACTGTGTTGATTGAATGATTGAATGATGATTGATATATATATTGGATGTGAATAGACCCTATACGCCGTTAGTAAGCGGAGGTTATTTATTACACACATATACCGCGATATTCCACCTCGAAGTGGAATTGGTATTATATTATATATATATAGCAATATATATATATATTGGCATATGTATATATTGCAGTTGATTGATTTCCCGCATTGTATAGCGGATGAGACCCTATTGCGCCGTTAGTAAGCGGATATATTTTATAAAATCCCATATACCGCGATATTCCGTCTTGAAACGGAATTGGTATTGTGCTAATGTCTGTGGATGTAGGGAAACAGGTTGGAGGGATCCAACTGGATTCCTCACAAATATTTATTGATTTTAGATATTGTGATGTTTGATTGTTTATCATATCGATATATGATGTTGAAAGTCGTGATTGACTATCGATGTGTTGCATCATCGAATCCAATTTTGAAGTTTAAAAAAAAATACGATTTTGATTTTTAAGGGATTCTAAAATAATTTTTGAAAGTATACGTTTATAAAATATTTTTAGAATTGATTCATCTTAAATAAATAAACGTTATAATTTTAATATTATAAAAATTATGATTTTTTGAGAAATACAGTTAAAAGTTGATTTTTGAAAATATGGGATTAGTGATTTTATAAATAGTTTGAACTGGGATTTCTGAATTAATTATAAGAAGTTTAAAAATAGGATTTATAAAATTTTTATTTTATAAATCAGAATGATGAAACTATAAAAGAGTTTAAAGATGTTTAAAGTAATAATATAAATTGATTTATATTAAAAGATTTATAAATTGATATTTATAAATTTAGAATATCTTGAATTATAAAACGAGCTTTTATAAGTGATAGAATGATTTGTAAATGGATTTCATAAAGGAATGAAATCTATAGAATTTATGAAATTTGATTATTTTATAAATCAAATGATGAAATTATAAAAGAGTTTAAAGACGTTTTAAAAATAGTAATATAAATTGTTTTATATTAAAAGATTTATAAATTGATATTTATAAATTAAAAATATTGGAATTATAAAACGAGCTTTTACAAGTATTAGAATGAATTGTAAATGAATTTCATAAATTGAAATTATAGAATTATAACGGTGAAGTTATAAATGGAATTTTATAAACAGTAGGTTTATAAAATTTGTAAAGTTATTTAAAAGAATAGATTTTGGATAAATAAAAGAATCTTATAAGATTTATAAATTTATGAAGTTTAAAGGAACGGTTTTTTTTTAAACAAATAAATTATAAGTATTTGACTTATAATATGAATTTTTAGTATATCATTGTGATATGAATTGAGATGGGTTAATAAAGGAATTTATAAAAAGGAGTTGATATAAAATAAATAGAAATAGAATTTATAAACGTTGTTTTATAAATCCGCAACGACTTATTTTGATAAGGAATTGTTGTAATTTGTTAATGGAATTATATTCATGTTTCAGACAGTGAATAATCCTTTAAAATAAAATGAATAGAAGTGATGAAATTTATTAACACGGTATATTCACGTTTTTGAATAGTGAATATTATGTTAAAGAAATTGTTTTGAATGGGATGTTTTAAATAGAATTAAAACGATCTAAAGATGTTTTAAAATATATTAACTATCGAAACCATAGATTTCAACATTTATTGTTGAAATAGATGTTTTCGAGAAATAGAAGGAAATGGTAGATTATAACACTGTTGTTATAATAAATGATTTCCGAAAGGAAATGTTTTGTATAGTATTGGGATTTATATATCTATTTTAATTTCGAATCCCTATACTAGTGATTTTGGGTTGTCGTAACGATGTTTTACGCAACATTCATTTTGGCCCAAATAAATATGTTTAAGTGAATGATTTCCTTAAAGAATGAAATATATACTTAATTTCGATTAGGGTATATTAAATATTTTCTAAGTATAGAAAATAAAAAGATCTGTGAATTACTTATTTTTAATAAGTATAGAAATGTTTTTCCAATATTAAGTGAATATTTGGAATTTATCTTTTTGAAGATAAATTGAAAATGAATATTAGAAATTGAATGGAAATCGTATATTCATAAATATTTTGGAATGTAAATTCAATATGGAATTTATAAATGAAATTTGGAAAATGAGTTTAAAAATAAATATTGATTTATTTTTGAAGAATGGAGAATATATATCTTGTAAAGATATTTTTTTTTGGAAAATAAATAATTTGGAAAATTATTTGGAATCTGGTGATGTTGGCATATCTATTGATAGTTCAATAACCGACTATCAATATTTACCTTTAAATAGGTATTTGTTGTTATTTGTTTGAAATTGGATGCCACACTTATTTTTTTAAAATAAGCGCTCACTATTCGGGTTAACCGGGAAAGGACCTTGGGGTCGTATAACCCATTCCGAATATGTGATACGTCGTTATGAATTGCATTCGAAGATCGGTGTTGAAGACCGGATATTTTCGAAAACGAAAGGGTTTCTTGTTGATTGTCTCTGCACTGGCTGATCCCCGGTATTGAGATCTCCATATGTGATGGGAAATCCGAACGTGATTAGAGATTATTCGGATTGCAAGGACTTCTTTGTAAGTGCCTTCGGTTCTGTTCGAGCCCGGAACAGACTTGTATGGATTGTATGTCTGACATTACAAATTGAGATATAAAGCAGATTTCTTTCAAATATATTTCTGTTGGTGGCGGAGAATTTATTCTCTTAGCTTAACACCCTTCTCTAAGACGTACGAGCTCAGAGGTTATATAGTTGAAGGTTATCAGCGATATACTCCCAATCTTGGTAATGTGACATACTGAGTGTTGCTGTGAAATGATCATTGTGTTGATTATTTGTGATAGGATCATTTGTTTGATCGTCTATCTTGGTGATCATTTCTATGATCATTTGTTGACCCAAAGCATGGCTTTTGTATAAAGTATGTTTTTGTGGACGTGACTTCGTCGAGCCTCACACCCCGTGAATGGTCAAAACAGGAAAGATGCGGCAAGGTTATGAGGGGTAGCGCCCTTTAGGATATGTGCATTTCCTTCTGGAAAAGGGTGGTATCATGGTATGGAGCCCAGATACTTACTCATGTTGAAAACACTTTATGATTGTGTGAATTGATTGCGAGCGCTCGGGTGAAAAGGTCCCAAAGGACCGGGGGATGGCATATTCGGTCAGTTGTTACTCAGTTAGGGGTAACCCGGCCTTGTGTTGGTAGAGATCCGGTTTGGTTCTCGGGGATGTCCATCCAGAGGCATTCTCATGTGGCAATGGGAAGTTCCTTGGCCTGATCATTCGTTGGAAATCCAAAGAAACAATATGAGACTTGTACGGTTTTAGTTGTATAACCTGCTATGGAATGTGGCGGTAACCTGCTATTGAACATAGTTAGCTATGGTAGGCATAGTTCGGAATGTCTATGCTGGCTAAGATTTATATTCTACTTTCGAAATGAATTTTTTCCTACACTATGCACTAGTAATAATATAAAATGATCTTTTTAATGCGTATCAAGCATCTTTGACTATCATAAGGAGAAATCTCCTCCGATTCTGCGTTTGCATTGTGTCTGTGTGCGGGAGGCCTTATGGTAGTCTCATTTTTAAAAACATTGCGAATTGACTTTAAAAATATTCCTCTATTTTTTATTTTTAAAGATAAATAAACTGTTTTGAGTTCTCACACCAGTCACATGACTGACTCGGAGTTTATTGTTTTCCTTCCTAAACTCTGGGTGCCCACCAATTTCCACATGGGCAGTCAAGAGTTAAGGTTTATCAGGATATTCTGGAGTTGCTGGAGGCAAGCTGGATGGCATGGCGTATTACTAGTTTATATAGTATTTCTTTTCCGCTGCACTGTTTGTTGTTGTTGTTGTACACTCTGATGATATGATGTAAAGTATAAAATGTAATAACTGATATAGTTCTTTGTTTAAAGATTATTCATTTATTATTATATGTTGTTCCGCTGCGAATTGTGAGATTCTGTTGTTGTTCTATTTTCTGTTTTCTGTTCTTTCTATTTTCTCTCTCTCTTCTTTTTCTTTCCTTCTTTCTTCTTTCTTAAAAAAAAAACCATAAGGGTTCGTATTTTCGTTCACCTTGAGTTAATCAATGGAGATTAGTGTCTATTCAAGGAGTACGGATTTACGGTTCTTTACATTTGGTATCAGAGCATATGGTTAAGCGACAACCATGGTTCTGTTGGGTGTTACTCATAGAGTCAGCAGTACTCTAGAATGAGTTTGAGTGTAATAATAGATATGAGTGCGTATTTGTTAGTGAATATAAAATTGATTTTGAATCGGGTAAATACGATAATTTTGCCCAAAACTATTTTTGTATAGAAAAGAAATGATTTTTCTATGAATTATTATAGTATATGGTTGCATGGATTGTTAGGAAGTGATAATATAGAATTATTATCATTAGTATATGAAATTAAATAAGAAATAAAATGGATTGAATTCAAGTAAACTAACTTGATAAATTATTAATTCATGGACTAATGAATTTGAATTTGAATTGGTTAAATAAAAGTTTAGTCGTGAGCTAAATTTGAAGATAAATTTGAATTTGTATATAAATTCAAGTAAGTAAAAGAAATAAATTGAAAATTCAATTCGAATGGAATTGAAATTGTGAATTGATTTCAAATGAATTGAAATGTAAAATTTAATGAAATTGGATATGTAACTTCAAATAGTGAAGTAAAAATGTATAAGAAACATATATTGAAAATTTTGTAATAGAATAGGCAAAATGGTTTGAATGTTGGAAATGGATATTTTGGATGCTACTACTAGCAGGTCATACAGGTATATAATGGAATTGAGATTTTAATTTCGAAGATAAAATTGAATTGCTCGACAAAAAGGTACGTATTTCAATTTCAGTATGAAATTTGATGACTTTCTTCTCTAGCCACTTGGCTTTCTCTTTTCTTTTTGATTCTGAGGGGCCGTGGTGCCATTTTGTAGTCGTACCGAGCTAGCCGCGCAAAGGAGACGCTGGCGAAATTTTTCGAAAATTTAGGGTGTTAGAAAAATTTTGAGAAAATTTGAAAGTTTGAAATTTGAATTTGAATTTAAATTTGAATGGTTAGTAAAACAATGTTGGTTGAAACTTATAATTGAAGTTGGAAATCTAGTTGAAATGATAATGAATCTTTAGTAAAAAGATTTAGGTTGGTAAGTTGATAAAACTATTTGGGATGTGAAAAGTAGTTAATGGGAATTGGGGCATTCTTCTTAACTTATAATTTCGGGACGAAATTCTTTTAAGGAGGGAAGATTGTAATGACCCAGAATTTTGAATAATTTAATTTGAAAATATTTAATTAAATTTAAATATTTGAATGATGATTTGATTTGAATTGCAAATTATCAGAATGAAATTGGCGATTAAATTATAGAATTTAATCTATTGAAAGTTGAATAAAAATTTGAATCTTCAATTTTAAAGCCAATTAAAAATATTTCAAAGGCTTGTAAAATTCATATTGATAATATTGAAGATAATAGAAGCTTCAGAATTTAATTTGGAAGTGAATTGTTCGGTTTTGAAATTTAATCGTTTGAATCGATATTTAAAATAGTCGTCCGAGGCACAGTCTCGGATTTCGACGAAACTAGTTCCATTGGGTCCATAATATTGAATTATTGCTGGATTTCAAATTTCGTGGCGTTTGGAGTTGATATGTGATCACACGACGAATAAACGCGTCGAAATTTTCAACGATTTAAATTGAAATTTAAATATAAATGGTTAACAGCACACACGTTACTTTCCCCCAAGAATCACGCCTAAAATCGTGATAACCATGCCTCCATTTCTTTTTATATATGCCGAACCCATCACCCCCTTCCTCTTTCAAATTCATTCCAACGACCTCAGTAAAAAAAAAAAAAAAAAAAAAGGGGGGGGGGGGCGAACGCGGTCTCGATCGAACAAGCAAGGAGGAACGCGATGGGTTTCACGAGCAAGTGAGGGGTTCGGCGTCGCGGTCAACTGGGAGGCCGTGGCTTGGGCGTGGATCTGGAGGCGGCGCGCGCGGCAGTAGGCGTTCGCGCGAGGAGATGGCGGCACGAGGTCGGCGGCGCTAGGGCTTTGGGGTGTGTGTGCAAGGAGTAGAGGCCGATGGTTGAGCGGGCATGAAGTCGTTAGCAACTGGCGACGCGCGGTGGCGTGCGCGCGTAGGCGCAGGTCGAGGCGCGTGCGCAACATTGAAGTCGAATCGAGATCTGGATGGGAGTGGTGATGCCATTGGGGATTTGTGCAGCGTCGAAGGGGCTAGAGCTTCGATGGAGGGTGGTGCGTGCTCGAAACCCTATTCGGTAAGGTATTAGCTTTTCGAGATTTTCAATTTGATTAAAATTTGAAGAAAAAAATATATAGGCAGTTTCAATTTCTATATACTTTCAGTAAAAGGATTGGCAGTTTGAAACATTTCTATTTTTATAAGTTAACAGGAAAAAAAATAATAAAAATAAAAAAATAAAATAAGTGTACAAATAGATTGTAATCTACTAAATTTATTTTAAAACAATAAATTGTGGTGGAAAATTAATTTAACTTATTCATTTGATTTTAGTTACCAAAGAAATTTAGTTTTGAAATTTATTAAAAGCGATTTTAAATATTGGAGGAATTTATATAAGTAAAATGTTTGAAATATATATGTAAATGAGATTTTAATTTAGAAATAAATAATAATAAGAATTTTAAAACTTGAAGAAAATTTAGTTTAAAACTAAATTATTTGTTGAATAGAAATTTTAGTTTCAAATGGAAAATATTTTATAAAAGAAAATGTTGTTTAAATTAAATAGTTAGTTAATAAAATTTATTTAAATAGAAATTAAATTTGTTCGACAAAAATTGAATTTATAAAGAATAGTTTGAATTTAATTTTTGTTAAATCAAAATATTAAAAAGAAATTGTTTGGAAGCCAAAAACAATCTATTTAAAAAGGGAATTTAATTTTAAAAAATTGTAACCTTTTGTTAAACAAATTTAATTAAAGGAAATCAGTTGAATTTTTAATTTTTAGTTTAAAATAAAAATCATTAACTTGAGATTGAAATAATTAGTTGGATAAATTCAATTTAAGGGTAAGTTAATTAAATTTATTTAAGAAGAAAATTTAGTTTTAAAATTAAATTGTAGATTGAATAGAATTATTTTAAAAGGAAAATTAGTTAAAATAAATTATTTAAGAAAAAAAACTGGTTTGAAATAAAGATCATTTGTTAAGCAAATCAATTAAATGAAAATAAATTAGTTATTCGATCTGTTCGAATATTAATAAATTGTGTATAATATTTATACAAGGTATAAATGAAGAAAACAAGTTGAATTGGAAGTGGATTGCAAACGGGAATAAAGGTGAGAACTTCTCACTCAAAAGGAATTTTATTGTTTATTTAAATTTTAAATAGTTAGATTTAAAATTGTTTGACTGTGTTGATTGAATGATTGAATGATGATTGATATATATATTGGATGTGAATAGACCCTATACGCCGTTAGTAAGCGGAGGTTATTTATTACACACATATACCGCGATATTCCACCTCGAAGTGGAATTGGTATTATATTATATATATAGCAATATATATATATATATATTGGCATATGTATATATTGCAGTTGATTGATTTCCCGCATTGTATAGCGGATGAGACCCTATTGCACCGTTGGTAAGCGGATATATTTTATAAAATCCCATATACCGCGATATTCCGTCTTGAAACGGAATTGGTATTGTGCTAATGTCTGTGGATGCAGGGAAACAGGTTGGAGGGATCCAACTGGATTCCTCACAAATATTTATTGATTTTAGATATTGTGATGTTTGATTGTTTATCATATCGATATATGATGTTGAAAGTCGTGATTGACTATCGATGTGTTGCATCATCGAATCCAATTTTGAAGTTTAAAAAAAAATACGATTTTGATTTTTAAGGGATTCTAAAATAATTTTTGAAAGTATACGTTTATAAAATATTTTTGGAATTGATTCATCTTAAATAAATAAACGTTATAATTTTAATATTATAAAAATTATGATTTTTTGAGAAATACAGTTAAAAGTTGATTTTTGAAAATATGGGATTAGTGATTTTATAAATAGTTTGAACTGGGATTTCTGAATTAATTATAAGAAGTTTAAAAATAGGATTTATAAAAATTTTATTTTATAAATCAGAATGATGAAACTATAAAAGAGTTTAAAGATGTTTAAAGTAATAATATAAATTGATTTATATTAAAAGATTTATAAATTGATATTTATAAATTTAGAATATCTTGAATTATAAAACGAGCTTTTATAAGTGATAGAATGATTTATAAATGGATTTCATAAAGGAATGAAATCTATAGAATTTATGAAATTTGATTATTTTATAAATCAAATAATGAAATTATAAAAGAGTTTAAAGACGTTTTAAAAATAGTAATATAAATTGTTTTATATTAAAAGATTTATAAATTAAAAATATTGGAATTATAAAACGAGCTTTTACAAGTATTAGAATGAATTGTAAATGAATTTCATAAATTGAAATTATAGAATTATAACGGTGAAGTTATAAATGGAATTTTATAAACAGTAGGTTTATAAAATTTGTAAAGTTATTTAAAAGAATAGATTTTGGATAAATAAAAGAATCTTACAAGTTATAAGATTTATAAATTTATGAAGTTTAAAGGAACGATTTTTTTTTAAACAAACAAAATATAAGTATTTGACTTATAATATGAATTTTTAGTATATCATTGTGATATGAATTGAGATGGGTTAATAAAGGAATTTATAAAAAGGAGTTGATATAAAATAAATAGAAATAGAATTTATAAACGTTGTTTTATAAATCCGCAACGACTTATTTTGATAAGGAATTGTTGTAATTTGTTAATGGAATTATATTCATGTTTCAGACAGTGAATAATCCTTTAAAATAAAATGAATAGAAGTGATGAAATTTATTAACACGGTATATTCACGTTTTTGAATAGTGAATATTATGTTAAAGAAATTATTTTGAATGGGATGTTTTAAATAGAATTAAAACGATCTAAAGATGTTTTAAAATATATTAACTATCGAAACCATAGATTTCAACATTTATTGTTGAAATAGATGTTTTCGAGAAATAGAAGGAAATGGTAGATTATAACACTGTTGTTATAATAAATGATTTCCGAAAGGAAATGTTTTGTATAGTATTGGGATTTATATATCTATTTTAATTTCGAATCCCTATACTAGTGATTTTGGGTTGTCGTAACGATGTTTTACGCAACATTCGTTTTGGCCCAAATAAATATGTTTAAGTGAATGATTTCCTTAAAGAATGAAATATATACTTAATTTCGATTAGGGTATATTAAATATTTTCTAAGTATAGAAAATAAAAAGATCTGTGAATTACTTATTTTTAATAAGTATAGAAATGCTTTTCCAATATTAAGTGAATATTTGGAATTTATCTTTTTGAAGATAAATTGAAAATGAATATTAGAAATTGAATGGAAATCGTATATTCATAAATATTTTGGAATGTAAATTCAATATGGAATTTATAAATGAAATTTGGAAAATGAGTTTAAAAATAAATATTGATTTATTTTTGAAGAATGGAGAATATATATCTTGTAAAGATATTTTTTTTTGGAAAATAAATAATTTGGAAAATTATTTGGAATCTGGTGATGTTGGCATATCTATTGATAGTTCAATAACCGACTATCAATATTTACCTTTAAATAGGTATTTGTTGTTATTTGTTTGAAATTGGATGCCACACTTATTTTTTTAAAATAAGCGCTCACTATTCGGGTTAACCGGGAAAGGACCTTGGGGTCGTATAACCCATTCCGAATATGTGATACGTCGTTATGAATTGCATTCGAAGATCGGTGTTGAAGACCGAATATTTTCGAAAACGAAAGGGTTTCTTGTTGATTGTCTCTGCACTGGCTGATCCCCGGTATTGAGATCTCCATATGTGATGGTAAATCCGAACGTGATTAGAGATTATTCGGATTGCAAGGACTTCTTTGTAAGTGCCTTCGATTCTGTTCGAGCTCGGAACAGACTTGTATGGATTGTATGTCTGACATTACAAATTGAGATATAAAGCAGATTTCTTTCAAATATATTTCTGTTGGTGGCGGAGAATTTATTCTCTTAGCTTAACACCCTTCTCTAAGACGTACGAGCTCAGAGGTTATATAGTTGAAGGTTATCAGCGATATACTCCCAATCTTGGTAATGTGACATACTGAGTGTTGCTGTGAAATGATCATTGTGTTGATTATTTGTGATAGGATCATTTGTTTGATCGTCTATCTTGGTGATCATTTCTATGATCATTTGTTGACCCAAAGCATGGCTTTTGTATAAAGTATGTTTTTGTGGACGTGACTTCGTCGAGCCTCACACCCCGTGAATGGTCAAAACAGGAAAGATGCGGCAAGGTTATGAGGGGTAGCGCCCTTTAGGATATGTGCATTTCCTTCTGGAAAAGGGTGGTATCATGGTATGGAGCCCAGATACTTACTCATGTTGAAAACACTTTATGATTGTGTGAATTGATTGCGAGCGCTCGGGTGAAAAGGTCCCAAAGGACCGGGGGATGGCATATTCGGTCAGTTGTTACTCAGTTAGGGGTAACCTGGCCTTGTGTTGGTAGAGATCCGGTTTGGTTCTCGGGGATGTCCATCCAGAGGCATTCTCATGTGGCAATGGGAAGTTCCTTGGCCTGATCATTCGTTGGAAATCCAAAGAAACAATACGAGACTTGTACGGTTTTAGTTGTATAACCTGCTATGGAATGTGGCGGTAACCTGCTATTGAACATAGTTAGCTATGGTAGGCATAGTTCGGAATGTCTATGCTGGCTAAGATTTATATTCTACTTTCGAAATGAATTTTTTCCTACACTATGCACTAGTAATAATATAAAATGATCTTTTTAATGCGTATCAAGCATCTTTGACTATCATAAGGAGAAATCTCCTCCGATTCTGCGTTTGCATTGTGTGTGTGTGCGGGAGGCCTTATGGTAGTCTCATTTTTAAAAACATTGCGAATTGACTTTAAAAATATTCCTCTATTTTTGATTTTTAAAGATAAATAAACTGTTTTGAGTTCTCACACCAGTCACATGACTGACTCGGAGTTTATTGTTTTCCTTCCTAAACTCTGGGTGCCCACCAATTTCCACACGGGCAGTCAAGAGTTAAGGTTTATCAGGATATTCTGGAGTTGCTGGAGGCAAGCTGGATGGCATGGCGTATTACTAGTTTATATAGTATTTCTTTTCCGCTGCACTGTTTGTTGTTGTTGTTGTACACTCTGATGATATGATGTAAAGTATAAAATGTAATAACTGATATAGTTCTTTGTTTAAAGATTATTCATTTATTATTATATGTTGTTCTGCTGCGAATTGTGAGATTCTGTTGTTGTTCTATTTTCTGTTTTCTGTTCTTTCTATTTTCTCTCTCTCTTCTTTTTCTTTCCTTCTTTCTTCTTTCTTAAAAAAAACCATAAGGGTTCGTATTTTCGTTCACCTTGAGTTAATCAATGGAGATTAGTGTCTATTCAAGGAGTACGGATTTACGGTTCTTTACATTAAGTCCAAAATTCTAATGTATAGGGATTTGTCACAGGTGAGACTAAAATTATGATTACACATAGAAGGAAATATATGTTTGTATACAGATAGGTTATTGGTTAGCCCATAAAACCATTAGGATCAGGTGACCCTAGGAGATGTTAAGTTAAGGATAGATCATCTAGAAGAGAAGTATCTAACAAATTGTAAAGGATTGACCATCCAAAAAGGTGTGCCTAATAGATGTTAGATTATTTTGTTATATTGTTTGGTACGCCAGAGTCAGCCAAAATTTAGTAGTTAGCCAAACAAAACTATAGTGCTCAGATAGATAGTCCATTTGTTACCTGACATGTAAGTTTACATCAAATGCTTTATAGTTTTAACCAGTTTTGGTCGGAAGATTATGATTTGCAAAATATATGTTTTAAACGGATATTAGTGAGGGGAAACCCGTTCCGCTAAGCGGCATGGTCTTACTTAATATCATATATCCGAGACGTATAATATTATTCACACTAGGCGTTATGTCTGACTCGAAGTTTATGTTTTTCCCTTTAAACTCTCGAGTGCTCAAAATTGATTTGAGTAGGTTGAGGGTTGGGTTTTTACAAGTTTTAGTAGGTTGATGAATAAAGATTTCAGAGATGAGCAGGTGGCTGACGGATAGCTATTTAGGAGTTGTTGTTTCGTTTTGTTTTATTCCGCAGTGTTGTATTTAAGACAGTTACGTCTATATAGTACTCTGGCCAACCGAATGGGCATCATCATATGTTGCTCTTAGCATATTATGTAATAATTATATTTTATTTGAACTTAGAAAACGATTATGGGATGGTGTAATTTGAATGTGAAGCATGTGTTTTGGAAATGTAATGAGAAAAGATGTTTTTTGAAATCTGTGAGCTTTAGACCTCTAGATAGGGGATGTTACATCTTCTCTGAAACTCTTACAAATATTTAATAAATTCACCTTTTTTGTTTAAGTAAAGTTTAGCCCAACATAGAGTCAAAATCCTTCAATGTGAAAAAAATAATTATCTTTCATTTCTATATCGTTTCCTTTCTTTCACTTTCGCATGAAAAACAAAATATAGGCTATCACGCCTTACTAAATTACATGCATTCATGGATTATCATGCTAAAAATCATAGCTTTCATATCTAAACATATATAAGGATTTCAAAAGTAAAAGCCTAGTTATTAAGCCTTGGAAATAGCTTTTGTAAGTTAAGGTAATATAGCTATCAAGCCTTAAAGATAGCTCTCGTGGGTTGCTTCCCATGTTGTTATCGTGTCTTAATAAAATATAATCGTCGTGACTTAACAAATCAAAGCCATCGTGCCTTTAAAAGATAACATAGTCATCACGTCTTGTAAAGACATAGTTTTCATGAGTTGGTAAATAAAACCATCATGGTTTGATGGTACAAAGCTTTCGTGAGTTAATAAAGCAATGCCTTCATGTGCTAAAGCAAATTCATCATGAGTTAACAGAAGTAAAGCCATCATAGGTAAAACTATCGCGATCTGAAAAAAAACAAGATTTTTGAAGTTTAATAAATCAGTAGTCATCGTACGTAAATATGATGGCTTTCATGGGTTAAACGGCATTTTTTTAATATTTTCTAAAATTGGAAATTTTCCATCAAAAGCATGAACTTTTTACCATGCCCATATTAGTTGTCAAAGTCCCATTGGTCAACATAATCTTTTCAAAATTCTTTCAAAATTTGAAAGCATAAAGTTTTACTTTTATTTTCCAAGATATAATTTTCCGTAAATAATATTATTTATTACATTTTGCGAATAAGCCTATTTTGCATAAAACAATTTAATTTAAAGTGTAATCGCTTGGGAAAGTTTCCTAAAAATCCATAATTATCTTTTTAAGATCATACTAAAATTTTAAACTAAAATAATTAATTTTCATATTTCAAATAATTAAATTCTGAAATCAAACATTTCTTTACTTGAAAAAATCATAATAATGTCAAAAATTACGAAATTTAAAAACCATCTCCAAAATAATATTTAAACAATCATATAAAAAATTTAAAACTATTTAAGATCAAATAATTAGTTTTCACATCAAGAATCTTTAGAAAAATCCCATATATTTCCTAAATAATAATCACTCAACCATATATATAATTATTCATTTAACATGCACGATAAACAATCAATTAAAATTCGGATCTACATCAAGTCCTAACCAAACACATTAAGACATAAAGAGATGGTTGCATATTATACACCTTTGATCTTGCTGAAGTGTTGAGATTTGCCTTAACTTCTTTTTCCCTAACTTTCTTCTTCTTAGTTAATCATGATGATTAATGGCCGTCGGCCACTTCTTAGTGTTTTAAGTTTTCTAAATGTATGTTAAATGAAAATAAACCAGGGAAAGGGGAGAGGGTGGTGTATCTCTTCCTCGTTTACCCTTCTATACTTATTTATATTTTAGTTACTTTAAATCATTCTTTTTATTAAATTTCATCCCATAATTAAATATTTAAATAATACGCAATAAAAATTAAGGGTGTTACACAACTCTTTCCAGAAAGGTGTATATTTTATTAATCGAGACTTCACCGCCATCAACTTTTCCCTTCACTTACTCTCTTGGTCTTATTAACTTTCACATTAAACCGCTTCTGGTAATCTCTTAGCAGTTCCCCAGGTTTCTGTTTGATGTTAGTTAATACACCTGCATCTATTATTGGTCCTTTGAAGTGCAAAATTATGCCAAAAATTAGTACGCAAATTGCTCCAATGAATAGATCACTTTCTGCCTATAGCACCGATACCATTATGATGCAGCTCCAAGAATATGTTGGAACAATCTGCATTGCACTGCTCTCGGTGCATCATGTAGATCCATTTGGGTTTCAATTGCTATTAGATTATCATCTGCTTCGGTTGTGCCATCGTACTGATATATGGAATTTTAACATAGGATGGTAAGGGTATAGCTATAATCTTCTATATGAACGATGCTCCCTTAAAGTTGTTGTTAACCTTAGGATTCATTGTCCTTTTTCATTTTAGATCTTTCATATCTTTTGTCATCTTGTTAGTGAGATCTCTAAAATATGCTTCATGATTATCCTAATTTTCCTACTTTGGCTTATACCGCTTCTGTAAAGTGAAGCTTGCAGACTATTCAAATGATGATTTTAAACTCTTGTTTGGTCTTTGATTTAAGCAATATTTCTCTTCTCTTTGTTGCCCTAAAGCACCTTTTCCAACATTTTTACTTTTCAAGTTTGATTTTTCTCTACGACGACTAGACTTTTCGAACCTTGGATGTCGATATTAAATACATTCGTGATATTCATATGTTGAGCACCCAAGTTATGAATAAATAGAAAGTTAGGGCAAATAAAAATAGAATAAGAAGAGAGAACAAAACATCAGAATCTCACGGTGGAACAATAACTTATAATACCAAAAGAACAGTACAAAGGGTCATTCCGAATATAGAAGTTTTAGAGTTATAAAACCTAAGTATTATCATCGGCTTGGGTAGTTATAACTGTCTGTCTTCACAATGCTAATATGTAAATAAATAATACAGTGTAATAGAAATAGAAATAGATAGATAACGGAAGCCTCCAGCTCGTCTCTTGAACTCTGAAGCATCCAAAATAAAACCTGCTTTACTCAGCATACTCAAAAGAGTACACGAGGAAATTAGGGAAAATAAAAATAAGCATCATACATAAGTCTGGTATGAGAAAACTCCACATATATGAATATATGTTACAGTAATAAATGAGACCGTACAGATTCCACTAATGGTTTCATATCTTGAGGCCCGAAGCTAAGCGCTGTAGATGCTACAGTCATCCATGATATTAACTTCTGACGACGAAATACGCTAATGTTAATGGTATCCATAATATCAAAAGCACATGAATGTGAAATAAAATCAACATAGATTTAAAACAACTTTTCTGATTATATTTCATATTATATACATAATCCCAAAACAATTCCCTAGTTTTGATCATATATAATTATACAAAATACGCCAAGAGCGACAAATGAAGATGCCCCCTCAGATGATTAGAGTACTAAAATAGACATATCAGTCATAATACATCACCGTAACAAAATAACTCCTAGATATAGCTAGCTTTTCCTCCTGCACGACATCGAAAGCTTTATTCGTTCGACCTACTAAACCCGAAGAACCTTAACTCTCATTTTACTCAAATTGTATTTTGAGCACCCGAAAGTTTAAGAGGAAAACAAAAACTTTGAGTCAGACAAAAAGCCTGGTGTGAATAATATTACACATCTCGGTTATCTGATATTAAATGAGACCATTCCGCTTAGCGAAATGGGTTTCCCCTCACTAATACACCTTCTAAAACATATTTTTTGCAAATCAAAATCTTTCGTTCAAACTGATTAAAGCAATAATTGCAATATCATATATGCATACAAAC
The DNA here is from genome assembly GCA_030765085.1 of Allium cepa. NCBI lineage: Eukaryota > Viridiplantae > Streptophyta > Magnoliopsida > Asparagales > Amaryllidaceae > Allium > Allium cepa. The sequence goes on from CM060932.1 coordinate 454,454,623, forward strand.
CAGATAATCAATGGACTATCTGTCTGAACAATATAGTTTTGTTGGCTAACTACTAACCTTTGGCTGACTCGACCCTACCAAACAAAATAAATCATGTAACTTATGTTAGACACACTCTTGAATGGTCTATCCCTAATTTACATCTCCTAGGGTCAGCTGATCCTAATGGTTTAACGGACCCACCAATAACCTATCTTTACTTGATATATTCCTTTCTGTGTGTAACATCATTTTAGTCTTACCTGTGACAAAGCCCTACGCACTAGAACTTATGACATACATTGGCTAGAGGATACTAGCTAAAGTATAGTGCGTGACCCTATATCAGTCCCATCTGGTATTCAAATATCTGAGCCATTTACTTAGGGTCAACTACCCCGTCAAATTTTCCTTGAAAACAATTCTTTCAAATTGATTTAACCCCTTAAATCATACTTAAACAAGAAAAATATACTCTTTGCTTTACTCAAATCTCATTGTCATGTTATACATACTTTACACAAAACAATGTTGATGAAATATAATGGGGTTATCAATCCCTCCAAAGTAAGTTAAAACTTTTTTTAAAAGCTCTTAAGCAATGAGGCAAAGGTAAACCATTCGTAACCTTTGCTTAAAAACCTTAAACAACCCTTTCTAATCCATTGAAAGCACCCATGTCGAATTATGATAACTACTATACCTTGAAAAGGCCGAAAGGCCAAAACATACCTTTCGAAACCATTAAACTGATCTTTCGAAATCATTGGAAATGTCCTTTTGAAAGCTTTATAAAACCTTAGACATCGTCTTTTCAAAACATTACAAACTTTCCTTTCGAGAACATTGGAAACCTTCCATTCAAACACTAAAGGTAAACCTTTCGAAAACATTGGGGAATTACCCCTTCGAAACCTTTATCATTTACCTTTCGTAAACATTGGGGAACATCCCCTTCGAAACCTTCTTTAAATACTTTTTGAAAGCATTAAAGTCCTTTAATTAAAACAAACCATTTGAAAGCATTGGATTTAAGTAAAAATTGTAGAATATAGTTTCGAAAGCATTAAAACCATTCCTTTTGAAACCTTTGGATTTAACTTTCAAAATATAAAAAGGATCTTAAAAGTACTAGGACAAAGGGATCTCTTTCGAAAGCATTTTCCTAAATAAAAGAAAGTGGATGGTATCGAAACCAACCCCCTCGAAAGCATTGGAGAAGTAGCTTCAAGGTTTAAAACAAAAAGACCCTTTCAAAGGTATTGCTTCGAAAGGTAGAAAGTGGCAGCAGGGTTTCGACCCCTTCGAAAGCTTATTTTTAAAACTAAGGCGGCAACTTCTTTCGAAATCTCTTTTTCTAAAGCATTTGATTAAGTTGAAATCTAGTTCCTTCGAAAGCTTCTTTGGTAACCAAAATAGTTCTAAGTTTATTAAAGCTACTTTAACCCCATCGAAAGCCTTGTCTCGATTCCATACCTTTCGCCCAACTCCAATCCACTACATACCGAAGCTGATACCATGTGAACTGGATTCGACATAGGTGGAGGCGATGCTATAAGGTCGAAATGTGGCAGCTATAAGTGGCGATGCGGTAAAACTTTATAAAACTGATTTTCAACTTGTTAAAACAATTTCTTTCTGGCTAACTTGCCTTGTTTGTCAACATATGATTGGTTGCCAATTTCTTTTTCAAAATCTTTTACAAAAGTGCTGTCGGATTTCAGAAATTAACATTTAAAACATTTACAGATCGTCCCTTTTGCTTTTAAAAACGTATAAAAAATATAAATCTCATACCTTAAATAATTTTATATATTTAATAAAACACTTTGGAAAATTCTCCAAAAATTCCCCTAAATCACTTTTAATATGTTTTCTAACGTATTTAAATTTTTTACCCAAAGCTAACATAAAATAGCCGTAATTAATTTAAACCCAATTTAACCATTTTCTTCACTAGAAAATAATAATAAATCCACATCAATTCACAGAATTATAAAACTTGAAACCCATCTCTAAAATAATACTTCTAACCTTATATCAAAAATGAAAGGCATTTGGATGTCATTTTGATGGATTTTTCAAATCAAAACTTATCATAAAATATATATAAACAAACAAAATTCATCAGCCATACATATGTATTTAACATTCAAAGCATGGAATATACTTTGCAAAACATACTTAGATCTGATTTAGAACCAAAAATAAGAAATATGAGATGCAACCTATTATACACCTTTAGCTTATTTGTTAAGGAGGTTAAGATTTGCTTTAGGATTAATTAGCTTAAGCTTCCTTGTTGAATCCTGCTTATCTTCCTTTTGATTTCTTCTAATAGTGGTTGGCCAAGCTTTGTATTTAATTTTATTTGTGAATATTGCAAATGAGAGTGGGTTAAGGGTTTAGGATGTAAGAATAAGACTTATTCCTACTTGACCCTTATCTTATTATTATTATTTTTATTTCATTTGTTCATTCATTCCTAAGGCACGACAACCTTATAATTATACGGATCGCAATCTTTTAACCACTTTAATCTTTACATTATTCTATTTAGTTTATCTAATTAAATCTCTTAAATAATGTTATTTAAAATTTGGGATGTTACAGACTCCCCTCCTTAAAAAAATTCATCCTCGAAATTAGGATAAGGTACACAATACAATCAATCATAGGTAAAACATACCATGAAATAAGTCGGGATAAGCGTTTCTAATCCTGCTCTCAGTTTCCCAAGTACAGTCTCTCTCGTCGTCGCTCCACTGGACTTTAACTAATCTGACTACCTTGTTTCTTTGCCTCTTCTCATCTCTCGCGACTATACGAACTGTCTTTCTAACTATTGTCATATCTGGTTCCACTACTTAATCATCTAACATAGTCGGTGCAGTAGTAGTTTTAGGATCTCGAATACACCTCCTTAGATGAGATACAAGAAAAACATTGTGGACTCCTGCCAAACTATTCGGTAACTCTACTCTATATGCGAGTTTCCCGATCCTTTCTACAATAGGTAAAGGTCCAGCAAACCTCGACGCCAATTTTCCAGATTTTCCAAATCTGATTACACCTTTCGTCAGTGATACCTTGAAAAAAACATGATCTTCAATAGAGAATTCTAAGTCTTTCTGTCTCTTATCAGCATAACTTTTCTACCTAGACTGAGCTTCCTTCATTCTACCTCGAATTAACTCAATTTTTTCTGCAGCTTCCCTAACCAAATCTGGACCAAGAACTAACCTATCTCCGGTCTCTTATCAACAAATGGGAGATTTGCATGGCCTTCCATACAAATCTTCAAACGGTGACATCCCTATACTAGTCTTATAACTGTTGTTATACGAAAACTCGACTAAGTGTAGGTGGTCTTCCATAACTTCCCAAAATCTAGCACACAAGCTTATAACGAATCTTCTATGACTTTGTTAACTCTTTCCGTTTGCCCGTCTATCTATGGTGGTAAACAGTACTCATCTTGAGCTTGGTATTCAAAGTCCCATGTAGGCTTTTCCAGAACTCGCTGGTGAATAAGGAATCCCCATCACTTACTATACTATAAGGAATTCCATGCAGTCTAACTATATTCTTCATAAACAACTTAGCTAAAACAGGTGTCGTCCTGGTTGACTTAAGTGGAATGAAATGGGCACTCTTAGTCAAACTGTCCACTATGACCCATATGCTTTCATATCCTTTATTTGACCTTGGAAACCCATCTATGAAATCCATTGAGATAGAATCCCACTTCCAAACTGGAACGTCTAAAGGCTGAAGTAACCCACTTGGTTTCTGATGTTTGGCTTTTACATGTTGACAGTTCAAACAATGCTTCACCCATAAGCCTAAATCTCTCTTCATACCTTCCCAGAGAAAACTTCTTTTCATATTCTGATACATCTTATTTCCTCACGGACGAATAGTGAACTTTGAACGATGGCATTCTTCAAGAACTTCCTTCCTAATGTTTCCCACACTCGGAACACATGGTCTTCCTTTTTTCCTCAACCACCCATTTTGGTCAAGACTGAAAATTTTCAAGTCATTGCTTTCTGTTCCATCCTTTAACTTTCTGATCCGCTCAACTAACAATGGATCCTTTCCTTGCTTAGAAGCAATCTTTAAGATCATCACCGGTCGAACTTCTAAACATGACAACCTAGCAGTTTCCTCACTAGACCTACTTCAGATCTCCTCAGTATCCTGTACGTAGTCAATGCTTCTAAACCTTTCCACTCAGCTATCATTGCCAATACTGCATTTTCATGTTTTCTGCTAAGTGCATCAACAACCTTGTTGCCTTTTACTGGTGTCTGCTCGATATCAAAGTCATAAGCGGCTAGAAACTCTAACCACATCTGTTGTCTCATATTCAACTCCTTCTCAAAGAATAAATACTACAGCGACTCATGATCCGTATACAACTCAAATATTTCTCCTATAAGGTAATGTCACCACACCTTCAATTTTAAAATTACGGTAGCTAATTCCAAATCATGAAGTGGATTATCTCACTTCATGCGGTCTAAGTTATCGAGAAGCATATGCAATCACTTTATCTCTTTGCATTAACATAGCTCCTAACCTTGTTACACATGTATCTATGTACACCAATAAGTCATGATTCCCTTCTGGAACACCTAACACAGGTGCATTTGTCAATAAGTGTTTCAGCTTTTGGAATGCTTCCTCACACTTATCAGTCCAGACAAATTTCACATCTTTCTGCGTTAGCTTAGTCATCGGTGCCGCTATCCGCAAAAATTATAAATCTCCAATAATACTCGGCTAATTCGAGAAAACTCTTTATCTCAATCACTGTCTCGGGTTTCTTCAAATTATTCACTGCCTCAATCTTAATCGGTTCTACAGACAACCCTTTCACTGAGACTACATGACCAAGAAACTTCACTTCCTTCTTCTAAAAATGACACTTCGAAAATTTCGCTTTCAGTTGATGCTGCCTCAACATCTCAAGCACCACTCTAAGATAAACTTCATGCTCTCTTTCATCTTTAGAGTACATCAAAATATTGTCTATGAAAACCAATAAGAACCTATCCAAGTGCTCTCGGAAAACTCGGTTCATTAAATCTACAAAGAATGTTGGTGCATTAGTTAGTCCGAACAGCATTACTAACCATTCGTACAACTGTCAAAGGAATATTATCCTCTACCACTCTAAGCTGATGGAACCTTGTTGCTAAATCCAACTGGGAAAATATTTTGGCTCCTCTCAACTGGTCGAACAAATCGTCAATTATTGGTAATGTAAATCGATTCTATATCGTCTTCTCATTCAACTTAGGATAATCAATACATAACCATAAGAATCAATCCGGTTTCTAAGCGAACACTTCAGCTGCTCCCCGGGGCGAACTACTCGGTCTGATAAAATCCTTGCCTTCCAAATCAACCAACAGCACCTTTAACTCCCTCATCTCAGTAGGTGTCATTCTACTTGGCGGTCTGCTCACCGGTTCTGCTTCTGGCACTAATTCTATCTGAAACTCAATAACTCGTTTTGGCAATAGTCCTATTACAAGTTCAAAGATATCTGCGAATTCTCTAACAACGAAAAATCGATTCAACTTGTCTTCTGCCTCTACAACACCTAACAAAGCATTAACCTCAAAACTAGGGTTTTCTACGGAATATACAATCTGATCACTACAGTCAAGGTGTCTAAGCGATATTATCCTATCTTGGCAAAATATTCTAGCATTGTATTTACCTAACCAATCCATATCTAAAATAATTCTGAACCATGCAAAATCAAACACATGCAAACTACAAAAAAGTGCATGACCTAAAAATTCAAACTCTAGGTGGTCACACTTCATCCCAAGTGTTGCATACCCTCCTATCGGATTTGCAACCCTTAAGGAAGTGACTAGGTATGAGTGTTCTAGGTTAAGCTTATCTATTAAACAACAAAATACAAAAGAATGCAATGCACAAGTATCAAATAAAACTCTAACTGACATATCATGAATCAAAAGCGTACCTCCCAACACAACTTTCCCTTTTTCCTCTGCTGTTGGCCTCGAGGTAGTAGGCTCTAATGCAAACAGTTTGCCTTTTCCATCCTTGGCAGGCTCCTTGCACTAGTTCTTATAATGTCCAATTTGATCGCAGTTGAAGCATCTAATATTCTTCTTCCCGATCACCTATTTTCCATCTCCCGAGCGATATTCATTAGCTATGTGCCCTTTCTTATCAAATTTATAAAAACAACCTCCGCCTTTCCCTTCTTCCACTCTTCTGAGCTCCTTTCTTATGGAAAAACTTCCTCTTATGTTTTTTGCCCTCCTTGAGCATCTTAACCTTGTTTTCTTCAAGAAAACAATAATTTCTTCCTGCCTCAAAGCCATTTCAACAACTATATCACACGGATCTCTAATACGCGACAATGTGGCCTTAGCAAGTTCAGGCTTCAACCCACGAATAAACTTCTCTTTCCTTTTGATAACAGTATTAGCCATATCATAACTCGATAGCTCTTCAAATCTGGTTGCATACTCAAGCACTGTCATGTCTCCTTGCTCCAACTCAGCAAACTTCTTGAATAGATTTGATTTCACAATCTCCGACATAAACCTCTTCTTTTGAACTCAGGCCAAGTAGTAGTCTCCTCATCGACTCCGACCATAACACTGTTCTACCGATATAGTGCTGCTCCTTACAACTGTCTAGAAGCAAGCCTTCTCTTTTGCTCATCATTAAGTCTCAAATCAGCAAAGATCCTCTCGTAATGAAGTAACCAATTCTCCACTTCAATTGCTTCTTCGATTCCAATAAATGGCTTTCCTTCCACCTTGGCATAATCTCTACTAAGTACAACATAGTTATTGACCACTGGAGCTCCCTGATTTTCTCCAACTAATCCCACAGCAACTCCTACTAGCATCATGTACATAGCTCTCATATCGACTTGCAGTATTCCAGCACCCACATCAGCATATTATGCTTGACCTTTGATTCCTTCTAGTACTTTATTTGACATTCCCATTAGTTGTGGTGCTTCCCCCACCAAGGTTAACTCTTTCACTTATAGCATCCATATCTTACGTTCGTAAAATCTACATTTGAGTCTTTGCAAGATACAGAAGAAGAACCTAAGAGAGATGGGAGAATAGAGGTAAAGCTTATACTTATATATAGCAAATACAAGTACATTACTATAGCATTATCCCATACTCCAATGTTTTCTCTAATTCCTAAGGATTACTTTTTCAAAATCATTTTAAATTTGAAATTTCTTTTAAGTTTTTCATAAACCTATGCTCTGATACCAATTGTAACATCCTTTATCTTGAGGCTCGAAGCTAAGTGCTAAGATGTTGCGATCATCCATAGTATTAACTTCCGATGATAAAATATGGTAATGTTAATGGTATCCATAATATCAGAAGTACGTGAATATGACATAAAAGCAACATAGATTTAAAACAACTTTTTTGATTACATCTCAAATCAATATTTCATATTCAGATATATAATCCCATTCCAAGGTTTTGATCATATAAAATTATTACAAAATACGCCAAAAGCGACATATGAAGATGCCATATTGGGTGATCAGAGTACTAAATAGACATATCAGTCTTAATACATCATAGTAGAAATGAAACAAAATAACTCCTAGATATAGCTAGCTTTGCCTCCTACACGTCTTTGGAAGCTTTATTCGTCCAACCTACTAAACCTGAAAAACCTTAACTCTCAATCTACTATATTTTGAGCACTTGAGAGTTTAAGAGGAAAACATAAACTTTGAGTCAGACATAAAGCCTGGTGTGAATAAAACTATACATCTTGGTTATCTTATATTAAGTGAGACCACGCCGCTTAGCGGACGGGTTTACCCTCACTAATACCGCTTCTAAAACATATCTTGTGCAAATCAAAATCCTACAATCAAACTGATTAAAGCAATAATAAAAATATCATATATGCATAAAAACCAGGTAATCAATGGACTATATGTCCGCACAATATAGTTTTTTTTGGCTAACTACTATCATTTGGCCGACTCAGGATGACCAGACAAAATAAATCATCTAACTTCTGTTAGACACACTCCTGGATGGTCTGTTCCTAACTTACTTCTCCTAGAGTCAACAGACCCTAATGATTTTGTGGGACCACCAATAACCTATCTTTACTCTGTATATTCCTTTCTTTGTGTAACATCATTTTATTCCTACCTATGACAAAGCCTTACACACTGGAATTTTGGACTTATATTAGCTAGGGGCTAATGGCTAAAGTATAGGGTGCGACCATATACCATTTCGTTTAGTATTCAAATATCTGAGTCATTTACTTAGGGTCAATTACCCCTATCAAATTTTCCTTGAAAATATCTCTTTCAAATTGATTTACCCTTCAAATCATACTTGAACAAGGAAAATATACTTTTTGCTTTACTCAAATCTCTTTGCCACGTTATATATACTTTGCACAAAACAATGTCTATGAAAATATAATGGGGTTATCTATCTCTCCAAGTAAGTTAAAACTCCTTTTAACCTAAATGCTCTTAGGCCATGAGGCCAAGATAAACAATTCGAAACCTTTGCCTACAAATTTTAAACAACCCTTTCGAACCCATTAAAGGTACCCCTCTCGAGTTATGTTTACTATACTTTGAAACACTAGGCCGAATGGCCAAAGCATACCTTTCGAAACATTTAAACTGATCTTTCAAAATCATTGAAAGTGTCCTTTTGAAAGCTTTATAAAACTTCATACCTCCTCTTTTCAAAACATTGCAAACTTGCCTTTCGAAAACATTGGAAACCCTCCATTCAAACACTGAAGGTAAACCTTTCAAAAACATCGAGGAATCACCCCTTCGAAACCTTTATCATATACCTTTTGAAAACATTAGGGAACCTCCCCTTCGAAACATTCTTTAAATGCCTTTCAAAGGCAATAAAGTCCTTTACTTAAAACAACCCTTTCGAAAGCATTGGGTTCAAGTAAAAACATGTGGAACATAGTTTTGAAACCATTAAAATCATTCCTTCTGAAACGTTTTGGTTTAACTTTCAAAATATAAAAAGGATATTAAAAGAACAGGGATGAAACCATCTCTTTCGAAAGCATTTTCCTAAATAAAAGAAAGGGGATGGTGTCGAAACCAACCCCTTCGTAAGCATTAGAGAAGTAGCTTCAAGGTTTAAAACAAAAGGATCCTTTTGAAGGCATTGCTTTGAAAGATAGAAAGCGGCAACAGGGGTTTCGACCTCTTCAAAAGCTTTTTTTTAAAACAAAGGTGGCAACCTCTTTCAAAATCACTTTTTCTAAAGCATTTGACTAAGTCGAAAGCTAATTCCTTTGATAGCTTTTTTGGTAACCAAAATAGTTTTAAGTTTACAAAAGCTACTTCAACCCCTTCGAAAGCCTTGTTTCGACACCATACCTTTCACCCAACTCCAATCCATTATGCACCGAAGCTGATACCGTGTGTATTGGTTTTGACTTAGGTGGAGGCAATGGTATGAGGTCGAAAGGTGGCTGCTATAAGTGGCGAAGTAGTAAAATTTTATAAAACTGATTTTCAACCTTTTAAAGCAATTTCTTTCTAACTAACTTGCCTTGTTTGTCAACATATTGTAGGTTTCCAATTCCTTTTTCAAAATCTTTTATAATAGTGCTGCCGAATTTCAGAAATTAACATTTAAAACATCTACAAATTTCCCCTTCCCGTTTTAAAAACATATAAAATATTTTAGTCCCATACCTTAAATAATTTTATATATTTAATAAAACACTTAGAAAAATTCTCCGAAAATTCCCCTAAATCGCTTTTAATATGTGTTCTAAAATATTTAAATTTCTGACCCAAAGCTAACATAATATAGCCGTAATTAATTTAAACCCAATTTAACCATTTTCTTCACAAGAAAATTAATAATAAATCCACATTGATTTAGAAAATTATAAAACTTGAAACCCATCTCTAAAATAATATTTCTGACCTTATATAAAAAACACAAGGCATTTGGATGTTATTTAATAGGTTTTTCAAATCAATACTTGACATAAAATATATATGAACAAACAAATTTTATCAACAACCATATATATCTATTTAACATACGAAACATGGCATATACTTTGCAAAACATACTCAGAACTGATTTCGAACCGAAGACAAGAAATATGAGATGTAATCTATTATTCACCTTTAGATTATTTGTTAAGGTGGTTTAGATTTGCTCTAGGATTAATTAGTTTAAACTTCTTTCTGGAAATCTTGCTTATCTTCCTCTTGATTTCTTCCAATGGTGGCCGGCCAAGCTTTGTATTTGGTTTTTTGTGAATGTTGCAAATAAGAGTGGGTTAGGGGTTTAGAGTATAAGAATAAGTCTTATTCATATTTTTCCCATATCTTATTACTTTTCTTATTTCATTTCTTCATTCATTCCTAAGGCACGGCTACCTAATAATTATACAAATCTCAATCTCTTTTTTAGCAAAGCTAGCTGTAACATCCCCTTACTTGGAGGCCCAAAACCAATGGCTATGGATGATGTAGTCATCCATAGTTATTAACTCTCGACGACTAAATACGGCGATGTTAGATACATTTATACATGGATCACAAGAATATGGAAAAAAATTAACAAATTAAAAACACATTCCATTCAAAACATCTCATATTCATTACATAATCCCTCATACGTTAACAACGTTAAGAAAAATATAATTATTACACATACGCTAAGAGCGGCATATGAAGATGTCCCATTGGTTGATCAGAGCATATAGTAAGGCTAACGAGTCTACCTTTACATCCACAACACAGTGGAAAAAGATAACTCTAAATAACTAACTGCCTCCTACACACAGCGAAAACTTGATGGTGTCGAAACCATCCTTTCGAAAGCATTGAAATATTTGGGTAAAAAAACTGAAGGTTGGCTTCGAAACCTCTTCTGAAACCATTGCCTTCGAAACCCCTAACCCCTTTTGAAAGCAGCAGGAAGTGGCTGTTATTTTATAAAACAAATGAAGCATTTCGACGGTATTGATGTCATCAATACCATCGAAAGGCATCAAATCACAGAAGGATTTAAACTTAGTCGAAACTACCCTTCCGATAGCTTCAATAAAAATCTAAGTAACTCCTTTCGAAGCTGCCACTTTAAAACAAAGGCAGCAACTCTCCTTCAAAAGCTTCTTTTGAAATACCCTTTCTAAAACCATTGTTTTCGATAACGCAAAACCCTTTTATAAACAAGCAAGCGCTTTTCTTTTAAAACAAAATAAAACAAAGTAACCAACCCCTTCGGAAGCCATATTTTGACACACTACCTTTCGCCTTTCTCCAATCCATTACGTACCATATGAATGATACCATGCATATTGGTTTACTAGTTTCGACCTAGAAGGTTTCGACTAGGTTGGAGGCGGAAGCTCTGGCTCGAAAGGCCCTTTTAAAGAAGGCAGAACCCACTTTTCTAAGCTAAAGGCTGATTTTGCTATTTAAAGTAAACATTTTGCAACTAATTTGCCCGCTTGTAAACATATGATTGGTTACATTAAACTTTCAAATTATTTTACTAAAATTTGCCACATTTTCGCAGATCTAAAAATTAAACAACATTTAACAAATAAGCCCTTCCTATTAAAAAACAATTAAATCATTTAGGTTCTCCTTTTAAAATAATTTAATTTCCATACTAAATCACGTAGTAAACATCCCCAAAAATTCTATAAATTCACTGTATTCATGTTATCTAACATACCAAAATTTTCAGACCCAAATTCTTAATATATTTTCCAAGATAAATTTATAAACCCAAGTAACCATATTTTCCTTTGAAAATTCATAACCAATTCTCTAGGGCTTGGAAAATTATAAAAATTGAAACCAACTCCAAAATCATGTTTCTCGTAATATATAATTTTTCTATGGCATTTGAAAATCATTTAACCTCAGTTTTACCCTAAAACCTTGCATATCTCCTTTAAAACAATATTGTTTAATCTAAACAAATTATAATTCAAGCATATCATTATCCAATATATCATAAAAAATGAATTTACCCTTAAATCCGAAATCATATGATTATAAAACCAAAAAATAGAGATGTAGTGATTAATATTCACCTTTGTTTGGATAAGAAAATTAGAGATTGAGTGAGATTGATTTCTTCTAGCTTAAATCCTAAGCTTTAGATTTGATTTCTCTCTTCCTCTTTTTCCTTAATGGTCGGCTTCTATTTGCTTTCTTATATTTTTAATTTTTTTTTTTTTGCTTAAGATAAATGAACATGTATGGATAAGGGGGTAACAGTATAAGGGTGGATAATGTGGATGGAAAATAACCCTAATGCCCTTATGTTTAATTAGTTAACACACATAATCATTTTAAGCTCGTTCAATTTAAATCACACGGCCACTACATTAATTAAGCAACCTCAATCTCCTTATCACTCTAAATTATTTTATTTTATTTATTCTAATTAAATCTCCTACATAATGTTATCGAAAATTAGGGGTGTTACAAGCTCCTCTCCTTAAAGAATTTTGTCCTCGAAATTCAGTAAGGACAAGATGGCAAACATAGCAATCATCTATAACAACTCCTAACATCCATACTAACCTACCTGACTAGCAAATAATCTATATAAATCTAATATAGACATACCATCAATGCAGATCAGGATAAACATATCGAATCCTATCCTCTCTCTCCCAAGTACAGTCCTTCTCATTGTTGCTCCACTGAACTTTCACAAACTTGACTGTCTTGGTCCTCAATTTTTTCTCATCCCTGGCTTTAACCCGAACTGGATGTCTAATAATAGTCAAATCAGGCTCTACTACCAAGTCTTACAACTCTATCTGGGGAATAGCGGCCTCCGAATCATATACACACTTTGGAAGATGAGACACATGGAATATATCATGGACACCTGCCAAACTGCCCGCCAGCTCTACTCTGTACGTGAGCTTTCCAGTCTTTCCAGTCTTTGCTCAAAAGTCAAATCTGGTGAAACTTCAATTTCCTCAATATCACCGGGCTCAAGAATAAAATAGGAAACCTAAAAGCATTTCCATAGTTAAAAGACGTAGAAAACGTCAAGAATTGCAGAAATTTGAGCCAGTGCAACGGCGTAGTACAGAAACGGTACGCCCGAGAAACTCGAATAATTTGGAACACCGACGTAGTACAAAAACGGTACGTCCAATGAGCCGATAAACCGGAACAACAATGTAGTATAATAATGGTACATCCATTGATCCAGATAAGACGGAACATCGATGTAGTATAATAATAGTACATCCGATGAACCGAACACCATAAAAGAACATCGGACGCTAGTGCATAAAAAAATGAGATAAAGCTCAATAAAACGAAGTATATCAAAACATCCGATGAACTTGATAAAAAGATAATTCCATTCAGACAACATCAAAGAATCAACAACTTGTTGCCTTCGACAAAGCGCGTTGGCAACACGATTTCTAGAATATCAAGATCATAAGATGCTAGGAACTCGAGTCGACATGAAGTTCCTTATGAGAAAATAAATATTCCAAAGATTTATGATCGAGGTGGAGAACAAATTTCTCTACCAAAAATGATGATGCCAAATTCTAAAAGCGAAAACAATAGCTGCGAGCACTAGATCATGAGTGGCATACCTAGTCTCAATCGGCTTTTAATGATTTAGAAGCACAAGTGATAGCACGTCATTTTTTGCAAGAGAACGGCATCCAAACCAATACGATTAGCATTGGTACAAAAGACAAAGTCTTGGTTCTCAACGGGAATCACAAGAATAAGAGTATCGAAAAGAAAGAATTTCTTTTAAATAATCTTCTTTCCTGAAAAGTTAAAGCTTTCAAAATTACATTTATCTCAATGTAAAAATCTTTCTAAAAAAAATTACATTTTACATGTCAATATATCGTGTTTGATTGTCTCATCAAAGCGTTTAGGAAATTCCTATCGATAACGCTGATCAAGCGCATCGACCAAAATTCTTAAAGCACTCAATGGGCAATACAATCACAAAATCATCTTCCATATAATAAACATGTTTCTTAAAAACCTTTAAGAATATTCTTTGCTTGTTTAAGAGCAAATTCAAATTGTACTTATAGATAAATCTTATGAAAAAAAGATTTGCAAAATTTTTAAATTGCTATTTTCATCCAAAATCAATAAATACAAGAATGGTCTCATCGAAATACTCATAGAATATTCGATTTATAAAATGGATGAAATAAGATGGGCAAACTGAATGACAAAATAAGTCATTCATAAGAATCATAACGAGTGCGGAATACGGTAAGTGAAATGCTAACTCCTGCAACTCGTAGCCAAATGAAAATCGGTGGCAAGGTCGAACTAGAAAGACCTTAACACCACACAATAGATCTCTTAGGTGATGATCCTAAGACAAACTCCAAAAATACCGAAAAATTCTCAAACTGCATGAATGAGAGAAATAACACTTTCCCCATCATGTGAGCTTAAAGAATAAAATGATGCCATCAAGTTGGAATCAAAATCACAAAGGAAAAAAATAGAAATCTTCTTAACAGATTGAAAATGTCGAAGATGAATAGTCCACATGGAAAATAGGATATGGGCTTCACAACGATTAAGCCAATCCTTACAAATATCAATTCCGAAGCCTAAGAAAAAAAATCGGCTCGGAAAGAAAAATCACATAAAATAATTTCGACATCAATAAAAAGCAAATTGAGTGTTGCGGATCCACCAACCGGATTCGCAATTCTCAAAGAAGTCATCAAGCCCAAAATGTTTAAAGAAAAGGAATCAACTAGTTCTTTTGATATAAAAATAATGAGATGGACCCATATCAACATGAACTCGAAAGGATGATCACAAAACAAATGTAATCAAGGATTAAATGAGAAATACCTTGACCACGAGAAGTGTTACCAGGAGCTTGCACTACATTGAGCTTTCCCTCCTTCCTACTTTGAAGTATGGGACATGAAGTTATATGGTGACCCGAATTTTTGCAATAGCGACAATAAAGAGGATTCGGACACTCCCTTGCATAGTGGTCCGTGGAACCACAATTGTAGCATTGCCCACGACTAGAGGTAGAAACTTTTGCTACCGGGGTTTCTTGCTTCCCTTTCTTATTAGAATTGGGGCCTTTGAATTTGATAGGCCTCTTCAAGTTATTGTCGAAGTTTTGTTGGGCACGCACAACTTCTACATCACCTTCATTATCGGCCTCTTCAAGACGAAGAGCGATAGCAATAAGCTGATCAAATAAACATCGACGCGCCTAAATAGGTATGACCCATGCGAGAAATGAGACGAAGCTCAATCAAATGAAGTACAGTCCTCCACATAAACAAAGAGACATCGCACATTGCTAGTCTAAACCATGAAATGATCATCATCGATCGTCAAGAAGTGTCAATTACAGTAAGCTAGTAAATATATGAGCTTAGCCTCATGTCCCATAACCATTGGCTTAAATTAAATATTTACGAACAAACTGTAGATCTCCACTAGAAAATTGTCACAAGAGATTCAATCGAACAAGTCCAAGAATTAACCGACGAAGTAAATGCAAGCTTTCATACCACTCGTTTTACTAAGTCGTTTAATTAGATTTCTCATACGAGTGAGGTAAAGGTTTGTATATACTAATAGATTGGAAAATGGTTTAAGAGAACGAGCTTTGTTATAAAATAGTGTTGAAATCATTTTGATGAAAGAATTTTGATATTTACTACTAGTATAGAAAAACTTTATATTTTCAAAGTGACAAATCACAAAGAAGATTGTAGGAACAATCAATCACAAAAATTCACATACGAAGACGTGAATAAAATCCAAAGAAATCGATACCGAATCCATCGAAATGGATATTCAAAAATCCCTAGAAAGGAGTCATCAAAGTCATAATAAATGATAACAACAAATAGGATCATCACGAATCGATTTAAATTGGAATTCTTAAACAAAAAGGCAAGCGGGCAAAACACTATAGTTTCAGACGTCTGAAACAAGTGGTTCAGACGTCTGAATTTGGAAAAATAAAAAATTTCCAGAATGTGATTCAGACGTCTGAACCAAATGTTTCAGACGTCTGAAATAGGCGTTTTTAGCGTAATTTCTTTCTGTTTGAAAATTAGCCAATTCAGACGTCTGAAATCCCAGATTCAGACGTCTGAAACTGGAATTTTGAGGATTTCCTGAACCTCGACCAAAAATGGCCAAACGAATATCGAAAACGGTCGAATGAGCAAATGACGACTAAGGATTTACGCCACGCGACAACCCAGCCTTAACGGCTCTTCGATACGCCTCAAATATCAATGTCCAAATATCCATAATAGGATTTTCATAGATTTTGATTTCAAAACACCAAAAATTGGAATATACACCAAATCAATCCAAACCAAAATCAATTGCACAAGAATAAGTGTTAGGAATTCATACCTAACAATCGAAGATAATTATAGACAAAGATGTGAGATAAAAATCTCACCTTTGAACCCAAACAAACGAAGAAGAAGCTTGAAAGCAAAGGAGATCAACCATTCTTCAAATTCAACTCAAGAAGCTTGATTCTAAGCTTTAAAAGAAGAACATTCCCAAATTTAGGTTTAGGAATTTCTGAAATTGATAAGAGAATGAGTTGGAGAAGAAGAAGAGAAGCTTACCAATGGGTTCTTCTATTAGTTTGGAGCTAGAGTTTGATTTGCAAAAGAAAACTAGGGCTTGGAGTTTTAATTTCCTCTTCCACTCTCCATTAACATAAAATCTTGAGTATAAGGAAATGAGGAATGAAGTAACGAAGAGGAGAAGGGGTTGGGACTGAATACATAAGTGGTTGGGCTCGGCCCAAACCAAAGCCCTAAGTGAAAAGGTAGCAAAAATCAACTTACTCCAAACATATCGAAGCTTATACTCAAAAAGATCGCGAACGGCATTTTGAACTCAATGGAAGTGGTCTCGAGTCCCAATTCGACTGTTTGCTAAAAGTAGATTTTCGGACAAAAATCCGACGAACGATGAAATATTTAAATATACAATCGATAAATATGCGGGTTGTTACAGACTCCCCTCCTTAAAGAAATTGTGTCCTCGCAATACTTGAGAAGAAAATAAGAAGTAACAACCATAGAAGCATATCAACACAAAAGAAAATTTGAAATAGGAAGTTCACCATAAGGAGCATGAAAGAGTTAGCCTGAACGGGTTCGCACGGTGAATTCTCTGGATTCCCAAGAGCAATCTATAGGATTTGAGAACCATTGAACTCTCACAAAAAGAACATCTTTATTTCGAACGCACTCAACCTCCGAAGCAATGATGCGAATAGAATGTTGCTCAAAAGTCAAATCTGGTGAAACTTCAATTTCCTCAATATCACCGGGCTCAAGAATAAAATAGGAAACCTAAAAGCATTTCCATAGTTAAAAGACGCAGAAAACGTCAAGAATAGAAGAAAATTGAGCCAGTGCAACGGCGTAGTACAGAAACGGTACGCCCGAGAAACTAGAAACTCGAATAATTTGGAACACCGAAGTAGTACAAAAACGGTATGTCCAATGAACCGATAAACCGGAACAACGATGTAGTATAATAATGGTACATCCATTGATCCAGATAAGACAGAACATCGATGTAGTATAATAACAGTACATCCGATGAACCGAACACCATAAAAGAACATCGGACGCTAGTCCATAAAAAAAATGAGATAAAGCTCAATAAAACGAAGTATATCAAAACGTCCAATGAACTTGATAAAAAGATAATTCCATTCAGACAACACCAAAGAATCAACAACTTGTTGCCTTCGACAAAGCGCGTTGGCAACACGGTTTCCAGAATATCAAGATCATAAGATGCCAGGAACTCGAGTCGACATGAAGTTCCTTATGAGAAAATAAATATCCCAAAGATTTATGATCGAGGTGGAGAACAAATTTCTCCCCCAAAAATGATGATGCCAAACTCTAAAAGCGAAAACAATAGCCGCGAGCACTAGATCATGAGTGGCATACCTAGTCTCAATCGGCTTTTAATGATTTAGAAGCACAAGTGATAGCACGTCATCTTTTGCAAGAGAATGGCATCCAAACCAATACGATTAGCATTGGTACAAAAGATAAAGTCTTGGTTCCCAACGGGAATCACAAGAATAAGAGTACGAAAAGAAAGAATTTCTTTTAAATAATCTTCTTTCCAGAAAAGTTAAAACTTTCAAAATTACATTTATCTCAATGTAGAAATCTTTCTAGAAAAAATTATATTTTACACGTCAATATATCGTGTCTGATTGTCTCATCAAAGCGTTTAGGAAATTCCTATCGATAACGTTGATCAAGCGCATCGACCAAAATTCTTAAAGCACTCAATGGGCAATACAATCACAAAATCATCTTCCATATAATAAACATGTTTCTTAAAAACCTTTAATAATATTCTTTTCTTGTTTAAGAGCAAAGTCAAATTGTACTTATAGATAAATCTTACGAAAAAAAGATTTGCAAAATTTTTAAATTGCTATTTTCATCCAAAATCAATAAATACAAGAATGGTCTCATCGAAATACTCATAGAATATTCGATTTATAAAATGGATGAAATAAGCTGGACAAACTGAATGACAAAATAAGTCATTCATAAGAATCATAACGAGTGCGGAATGCGGTAAGTGAAATGCTAACTCCCGCAACTCGTAGCCAAATGAAAATCAGTGGCAAGGTCGAACTAGAAAGACCTTAACACCACACAATAGATCTCTTAGGTGATGATCCTAAGACAAACTCCAAAAATACCGAAAAATTCTCAAACTGCATGAATGAGAGAAATAACACTTTCCCCATCACGTGAGCTTAAAGAATAAAATGATGCCATCAACTTGGAATCAAAATCACAAAGGAAAAAATAGAAATCTTCTTAACAGATTGAAAATGTCGAAGATGAATAGTCCACACGGAAAATAGGATATGGGCTTCACAATGATTAAGCCAATCCTTACAAATATCAATTCCGAAGCCTAAGAAAAAAAATCGGCTCGGAAAGAAAAATCACATAAAATAATTTCGACATCAATAAAAAGCAAATTGAGTGTTGCGGATCCACCAACCGGATTCGCAATTCTCAAAGAAATCATCAAGCCCAAAATGTTTAAAGAAAAGGAATCAACTAGTTCTTTTGATATAAAAATAATGAGATGAACCCATATCAACATGAACTCGAAAGGATGATCACAAAACAAATGTAATCAAGAATTAAATGAGAAATACCTTGACCATGAGAAGTGTTACCAGGAGCTTGCACTACATTGAGCTTTCCCTCCTTCCTACTTTGAAGTATGGGACATGCAGTTATATGGTGACCCGAATTTTTGCAATAGCGACAATAAAGAGGTTTCGGACACTCCCTTGCATAGTGGTCCATGGAACCACAATTGTAGCATTGCCCACGACTAGAGGTAGAAACTTTTGCTACCGGGGTTTCTTGCTTCCCTTTCTTATTAGAATTGGGGCCTTTTAATTTGATAGGCCTCTTCAAGTTATTGTCGAAGTTTTGTTGGGCACGCACAACTTCAACATCACCTTCATTATCGGCCTCTTCAAGACGAAGAGCGATATCAATAAGCTGATCAAATGAAACCTCAAGTTTCAAAAGCAATGGCTTCTTAAGATTCTTATTCAAGCCATAGACAAATCTCTTATTTTTCTTTAATGGGGTATTAATGTACTCAACCCCGTATTTGGAAAGAGATTCGAAAGATGCGACATAGTCTGTCACAGAAGATTCACCTTTAACAAGGTCAATAAAACGCCGGGCCAAAGTTACCTTTTCAGCCTCCGGCACAAATTTCAATTCGAATCTTTCCTGGAATTGCTCCCAAGTGAGATCCGCTTCAACGATTTCAGAAATTAAAAGCTCATACCAATCTAACGCTCTTTCTTGGAGCATGCTAGAAGCCACTTGGACTCGATGAAGGTCAATAAGGTTCATGCGAGAAAAGATGTGATCGCATGATTTGAGCCAAGCTTGAATTTCTATAACACTCTCGGATCCTTTGAATGGCCTTCCACCCAAATCGGTATAGTCTCTGCACAAGCGTGAAAAACCGGATCTAGGATGAGTAGGCTCTGGATTGGGACCGGCTGCTTGAGCGTTCTTTACTAGATCAAGAAGCTGCTGGGCAGACATAAATACTCCATCCTGGGGAGTAGCACTAGATTGTCCGGCACTGGGACGATTTGATCTAACCATTTCTCTTCCTTAAGAAAGAAAGAAGGAAGAAGAAGGTTATTCACAAAATGAATATCAAGCAATCTTGATAGGTAAAACAAGGAATCATAAGAAAATAGGATGAGTCGGTACGAAGACTCGAATTAAATCCTAAGGCACAACTCCTAAGAAAGACTTAGGACATGATCCTTGCTAGATTATTCTACATTGTTCCGAAGTTTGGCTCTGATACCAAGCTGTGACGCCCCACCTCTGTACCCACGCTTGCCAAGAATACTACGGTGTAATGCTGTCAACTAGCACGGAGAATAAGGCTGTTGAGGAGCGACCATCCGTGTAATTGCTTTGCGCGAGCACCGATATGTCAGATAGTATAACATGCATTTTATTTCAAGAGGAAATCCGACATACCGATACAAACACAAAGCTACTACACAGTGGCTATAATTATCTTCGGAAACAAATATAGAAATAAACATAACACAAATCAGTCGCAGATAATTCATATCACAAAGGCGGAAGAAGATATGAATATATAACTGACACATGAAAGTGTATATCAGAGTAGTGGTCAAAAAGATCCACAATAATACAAAAGAATAGCAACACGTGCTATACAAAAGAATACAACTATGAGTCTATATCTCAAATGTATACAAAAAAAACTACAATCTAAGTAGTTAACCAAAAGTCAGGATGATAACCCCAGAAGAGAAGTCAAGCAGAAGCACCTGTAACATCTCGGTCTGACCCGAGTATTATTTATAAGAAAATAATAAACGGATCAGTCTAGCTATAAATGTCAGATGAAATCATATAGAATAAGAGATATGACTAAACGTATAATAATCACAATGTCAAGCTGTGATAAATAAGTAATTGAAAAATCAACAAGAGATTAATCAATATCACAAAAATCTTCTCAAAGATTAAAAGGAATGTCATACTCCTAATTTCATTCACCAAGCCACAAATATTGATAACATATAAATGCCAATCATAAAATTAGTGAAACACAAAATTCTAGAAATCGTCAATTAGAAATCCAGAAATCACAAGAAAAGGATGGTCAATTCCAAACGGAATGCTATTCCATAAACTAGGCATCGACGCACCTAAATAGATACTCCCCATGCACAGTCAAACATCGTCGCACCTAGAAAGGTACGACCCATGCAAAGGCAAACATCGACGCACCTAAATAGATACGCCCCATGTAATGTCTAACATCGATGCACCTAGAAAGATACACCCCATGCATAAATAAGCATCGACGCACCTAGAAAGATACGCCACATGCATCAACTTATTGAGCCGATTGCTCCACGAAGTAAACAAACATTGACGCACCAAATAGATACGACCCATGTGTAAATAAACATCGACGCACCTAAATAGGTACGACCCATGCGAGAAATGAGACGAAGCTCAATCAAATGAAGTACAGTCCTCCACATAAACAAAGAGACATCGCACATTGCTAGTCTAAACCATGAGATGATCATCATCGATCATCAAGAAGTGTCAATTACAGTAAGCTAGTAAATATATGAGCTTAGCCTCATGTCCCATAACCACTAGCTTAACTTAAATATTTACGAACACACTGTAGATATCCACTAGAAAATTGTCACAAGAGATTCAATCGAACAAGTCCAAGAATTAACCGACGAAGTAAACGCAAGCGTTTCATACCACTTGTTTTACTAAGTCGTTTAATTAGATTTCTCATACGAGTGCGGTAAAGGTTTGTATATACTAATAGATTGGAAAATGGTTTAAGAGAACGAGCTTTGTTATAAAATAGTGTTAAAATCGTTTTGATGAAAGAATTTTGATATTTACTACTAGTATAGAAAACCTTTATATTTTCAGGGTGACAAATCACAAAGAAGATTGTAGGAACAATCCATCACAAAAATTCACATACGAAGACGTGAATAAAATCCAAAGAAATCGATACCGAATCCATCGAAATGGATATTCAAAAATCCCTAAAAAGGAGTCATCAAAGTCATAATAAATGATAACAACAAATAGGATCATCACGAATCGATTTAAATTGGAATTCTTAAACAAAAAGGCAAGCGGGCAAAACACTATAGTTTCAGACGTCTGAAACAAGTGGTTCAGACGTCTGAATTTGGAAAAATAAAAAATTTCCGGAACGTGATTCAGACGTCTGAACCAAATGTTTCAGACGTCTGAAATAGGCGTTTTTAGCCTAATTTCTTTCTGTTTGAAAATGAGCCAATTCAGACGTTTGAAATCCCAGATTCAGACGTCTGAAACTGGAATTTTGAGGATTTCCTGAACCTCGACCAAAAATGGCCAAACGAATATCGGAAACGGTCGAACGAGCAAATGACGACTAAGGATTTACGCCACGCGACAACCCAACCTTAACGGCTCTTCGATACGCCTCAAATATCAATGTCCAAATATCCATAATAGGATTTTCATAGATTTTGATTTCAAAACACCAAAAATTGGAATATACACCAAATCAATCCAAACCAAAATCAATTGCACAAGAATAAGTGTTAGGAATTCATACCTAACAATCGAAGATAATTATAGACAAAGATGTGAGATAAAAATCTCACCTTTGAACCCAAACAAACGAAGAAGAAGCTTGAAAGCAAAGGAGATCAACCACTCTTCAAATTCAACTCAAGAAGCTTGATTCTAAGCTTTAAAAGAAGAACATTCCCAAAGTTAGGTTTAGGAATTTCTGAAATTGATAAGAGAATGAGTTGGAGAAGAAGAAGAAAAGCTTACCAATGGGTTCTTCTATTAGTTTGGAGCTAGAGTTTGATTTGCAAAAGAAAACTAGGGCTTGGAGTTTTAATTTCCTCTTCCACTCTCCATTAACATAAAAGCTTGAGTATAAGGAAATGAGGAATGAAGTAATGAAGAGGAGAAGGGGTTGGGACTGAATACATAAGTGGTTGGGCTCGGCCCAAACCAAAGCCCTAAGTGAAAAAGTAGCAAAAATCAACTTACTCCAAACATATCGAAGCTTATACTCAAAAAGGTCGCGAACGGCATTTTGAACTCAATGGAAGTGGTCTCGAGTCCCAATTCGACTGTTTGCTAAAAGTAGGTTTTCGGACAAAAATCCGACGAACGATGAAATATTTAAATAAAATATTTAAATATACAATCGATAAATATGCGGGTTGTTACACTTGGTCAAACTGTCCGCAATAAGCCATATACTTTCATTTTCCCTATTCGACCTTGGAAGCCCATCTATAAAATCCATGGATATCGAATCCCATTTCTATACTGGAATCTCTAAAGGCTGAAGCAACCCACTCGGCTTCTGATGTTCGACCTTCACCTGTTGATAGTTTACTCATTGCCTAACCCACAAGCCAACATCCCTTTTCATACATTCCCAATAGAAGCTCCTCTACATATCCCGATACATCTTGTTCTCTCCAGGATGAATCGTAAACTTGGATCGATGACTTTCTTCCAGAATTTCTCTCCTTAAGTTCTCTACATTCTGAACACATAATAGTCCATTCTTTCTCAACATCCCCTTTGGTCAAGACTATAATCCTTTAGATCATCGATCTCAATTCCAACCCTCAAGCATTCTGATCCTCTCGGCTAACAATGGATCTTCTTTCTACGTAGAAGCTACTCTCTCGATCAGCACCGGTCAAACTTCTAAACAAGAAAATATGGAAGTCCCCTGACTGGAACTAGCAGTAGATATTATTTTCACACGACAACTGGTTAAAGCTTCTAAATCCTTCCATTCAGCCAATATTACTAACACCGCATTCTGATGTTTTCTACTAAGAGCGTCTTCTACCTTATTTCCTTTTCCAGGAGTATACTCTATACCAAAATCATAAGCAACCAAAAACTCTAGCCACCTCTATTGTTGCATATTCAACTCCTTTTAAGAGAATAGATGTCTTAAAGACTTATGATTGATAAACAACTCAAAGCTCTCCCCCAAGAGATAATGCCTCCAAATCTTCAAGCCAAAGATCACCACCGCCAATTCTAAATCGTGAGTAGGATGTCTTACTTCATGCGATCTTGATGCGTAAGCAATAACTTTACCCTTCTACATCAATACAGCTCCCAATCTAGTTCCACATGCATCGGTGTATACTACCAACCCTTGATTTCCATCTGAAACTACTAACACTGGTGCATTGGCCAACAAATTCTTTAACTTAAGGAATCCTTCCTCACATTTATCAAACTAAAAAAGCTTCACATCTTTCCGGGTCAACTTAGTCAAAGGTGCTGCTATCCGCGAGAAATCTTTAATGAATCTCTAGTAATAGCCAGCAAGTCCAAGAAATTTTTGATCTCGATCATCGTCTCTGGTTTCTTCCAATTATTGACAGCTTCAATCTCAACTGGATCGACAGATAACCCTTTCTCTAAAACCACATGACCAAGAAATTTAACTTCTTTCTTCCAAAAATGACAATTGAAAAATTTCGCCTTTAACTGATTCTACCTTAGCATCTCAAGCACAGGTCTAAGATGAATCTCATGCTCTCTTTCATCTTTCGAGTGCAATAAAATGTCATTAATGAATACCAACACAAACCTATCCAAGTGCTCTTGGAAAACTCGGTTCATCAAATCTACGAAGAACGCAGGTGCATTCGTCAACCCAAAAGGCATCACTAACCACTCATACAAACCATACCTGGTTCAAAATGTTGTCAAAGGAACGTCGTCCTCCGCCACACTCAACTGATGGAACCCTGTCGCCAAATCCAACTGGAAAAACACTCTGGCTCCACTCAACTGATCAAACAAATCATCAATTCTCGACAGAGGGTACCTATTCTTAATCGCCCTTTCGTTTAAATTACGATAGTCGATGTATACCCTTAATGACCCATCTGGTTTCTTCGCGAATACTGCGGCCGCTCCCCAAGGTGAATTGCTTGGTCTAATAAAATTCCTTCCTTCAAAATCCACTAGCTGCACCTTCAACTCCTTCATCTCTTTCCATGCCATCCTGTCAGGTGGTCTACTTACAAGTTCAGCTCCTGGTATAAGATCTATCCAAAACTCAACAGCTCATTTCAATGGTAATCCCATAACCGGCTCAAAAACATCTGCAAATTCTCTTGCCATGAGAACCTGACTTAGCCCTTCTCCAACTTTCATAGCACTAAACAAAGCCCAAACACCGCTAATGGAATTTTCCACTGAGAAGATGATTAGGTTATGACTATCTAGGTGTCTCAATGATATTTCCCTATCCAAGAACAATATCCTAGACTCATACTTCCCAAACCAATGCATACCCAAAATGATCCTAAAATCTGCGAAATCAAAAAAATACAGACTGCATGTAAACTTATGACTTAACGAATCAAGTTCTAACTGGTCACATCTCATCCCTAAAGTTGCATACCTTCCTATTAGATTAGAAACCCTTAAGGAAGTAACAAGGTATGTGGGTTCTATGCATAACCTATCAAGTAAATAATGTGATATAAATGAATGTGATGCACCAGTATCAAATAGTACCCTAACTGGTATACTCTGGATCAAAAGCATACCTTCCATCACAGTTTCCCTTTCTCTACTGTAAAAGGCCTAAAAGACAATGGTGGCCCAATAGCAAAACCTTCCCTTTGTCTGCCCTGACTGGAACTGGACACTGGTTCTTGTAATGCCTAACTTGGTCGCAATTGAAGTATTTCACATTCCTCTTCTCTGCAGGCTTCTTCCCTTCGCCTGTCCAGCACTCATGAGCATAATCATCCTTCTTATCACACTTGAAGCACACCAAATCAGCCTTCGCTTCTTAGCAGCCTCCCTTTTGGGTTCCCTTCTTCTTAAAGAATTTCCTTTTCCTTCCCCGACGACCCAGGGATTTAACGGGCTTCTCCCTAGCAATCACTGCAAGCATATCTTCCTGGCGAATAACCATCTCCACAACCATACTAAAAGGTTCTCTAACACGTGTCATGGTCGTTCTAGCTATCTCTGGCCTTAGTTCACGAATGAATCTTTCATTCCTTCTGATGTCAGTGTCTATAGTAGCATATCCTTATTGGGATAGTTCATCAAACTTAGCAGCATATTCAATTACTAATATATCTCCCTGTACAAGGTCCATAAACTTCCTCATCAGTGAAGACTTAGCCACCTTAGATAGAAACTTCTGCTCAAACCTCATTCTTAAATTAGCCCAAGTTAGTTCTTCCTCCGAAACTTCGGCTGTCAAACTATTCCACCAATGGAGCGCTACCCTTTGCAACCGTCTAGAGGCCAGCATCCTCTTTACCCCATCATCCAAGCCTAAATCAGTAAAGATCCTCTCATAGCTCAGTAGCCAATTCTCAACCTCAAAAGCATCCTTCGTTCCCATAAACCGCTTTCCACCCAGACTAGTGTAATACTTGCTCAGCCTACTATAATTATATCCAACTAGAGCTACAAGATTAGCTCCTCCAACATTATCAGCAGCTCCTGCTTGCAAAAGATTAGTTAACAACTGATACATCATCCCCGCATCCATTGGTGGATTTCGAGCACATATATTGGCCTCAGCATTTGGATTAGCATTAGCCCGTCTACCTTAATTCCTCCTTGTATTTGATCGAGCATTTTCGTTGGTTGTGGTGCTTTCTCCACCTCGATTTCCTCTTTTGTTTCCTGCTTCCATATCCTCTTTCTTATAAATCTGCATACGAGCCTTATTAAGATACAGAAGAACGGTCTAAGAGAGAAGGGAATACGTACTTAATTTATATACCTATATATCAAATACAAGTACGTTACTATAGTGTTAATCCAAAGCACAATCATATTTTTAAATTCATTGGATTATGTTGCAAAAAGCTTCTAGGTTTTACTTTTCTTTTAAAGTTTCATAAACCTAGGCTCTGATGCCAACTTGTAACATCCCCGTACTTGGAGGCCCAAAACTAACGGCTACGGATGCTACGGTCATCGATAGTTTTTAATTCTCGATGACCAAATACGGTGGTGTTAGACGCAATGATACGTGGATCACAAGAATATGGAAAAAAAATTAACAAATTAAAAACACAGTCCCACATTCCATTCAAAAAATCTCAAATTCATTATATAATCCCACAAATGTTAACCACATTTAGAAAAATATAATTATTACGCATACGCCAAGAGCGACATATAAAGATGTCACCTTTGTTGATCAGAGTATATAATAAGGCTAATAAGTATGCCTTTACATCCAAAACACACGGCGGAAAAAGATAACTCTAAATAACTAACTGCCTCATACATGCCTCTAGAAGCTTTATTCGTCTAAGAAGAGAACCTGGAAACCCTAAACCTCAAACTACTCAAAATCAATTGAGTACCCGAGAGTTTAAGGGGAAAAAAAAACTTCGAGTTGGACATAAAGCTCGGTATGAATAATAACCTAACATCTCAATCAGATATCTAGTGAGACCACGCCGCTTAGCGAAACGGATTTTCCCCTCACTAGTATCCTAAAACCTTTTCAAACCCATATATTGTGCTCCTGCATCCACAATGGTTAAAACATAACATTTCAAAATATAATGATGATATATACATATAAACATTTTGGATATCCCATCCCTAACTTAATTGACTCCCTGTCATATTTATAGTTTCTAGGGTCAATACCAACCTATTAGTTTTCATGGGTTTACTAACCCTTTTTTGTACTTCATGGACACCTTAACCTAATTCAGAGTTTTCATGTGATCACTAAGAACCTTTAGGCCCCTGCCAATTAACTTAATCAATTCATGATTCCCTCTGAACCTATTGGTCATTCCAATAACTCATTTTTTGTCCTAGTTTTCATGGGTTGATTAGGAACCTATGCATTACTCAAGTAACTTCCTACTTAGCCTACTTTTCATGGGTTGACCTGAAAATTATTGATGCCTTCCTTAACTTCTTTCTTATATTAGTTTTCATGGGTTGACTAGGAACCTTTTGACTAATGTCAATACTTAATCTTGATATAGTTTTCTTGGGTTCACTACATACCAATTAGCCCATGCCAACCATCCTTAATACATAGTTTTCATTGGTTTACTAAGAACCTGTTAGTTATCCCCAATAACTTCCTAATCATAGTTTTCATGGGTTTACTATGAACCTATATACTGGACAACTTCAAGGTTTAGGCATCCTAGGTCTCCCTGACTCCTTGGATGCAATTCTACTCATTCAGGTGTTTAATCAATTTATATTCATGACTGGGTAAACCTGCTGGTTCATCTACCCCTTTATCCTCGGAATGTAGTTACAGGTCCTTCGTCGTGTGAATATAATCATATTTGAAGAAGCAACGATTACAACTTACAATACCATTCCTGTGGGTTTAAAGCCCTTGAAATACTTTTCATACAAAATATAGTTAATCCCTTTAACCTATATTTTTATCAAGGTAATACTTCTTCAAATTTACATACTTAAAGTCATTTCAAAACTCCTTTGTTTAGCCATGGGTTTTTCCTTTTAAAAATGAGTTTGTGTTTAAAAAATCCTTTCGACAACTTTGAATTCGACTTCATTGGACAACCTCCTTCGAAAGCATTAAATTCTATCTTTAAAACATTAGGCTCCTGCCTACGAATACTTTAAGACATATCTTTTGAAACCTTTCGACTTTTTAAAGTATTATCATATAATTATAGAAGCATAGCTTTGAAACCATTCAAAAATACCCCATTTGAAACCATTGAAAGTCCCCATTTCGAAATCATTGAAGGTTATCCTTCGAAACCAATATCTTTTGAAGCTTTTGGGTTTATATTTAAAATAACATTTTGGGTCAAAGTGAACATAAGAAAAAGCATATCTTTCAAAACCATTCTTCATTTTATAAAAGTATTAGGGAAACTTGATGGTGTCGAAACATTCTTTTCGAAAGCATTAAAATATCTGGGTAAAACAATTGAAGGTTGGCTTCGAAACCCCTAACCACTTTCGAAAACAGTAAGAAGTGGCTATTATTTTATATAAAAAATGATACCTTTTAATAGCATTAATGTCTTCAATACCATCAAAAGGCATCAAATCATAGAAGGGTTTCGATTTGGTCGAAAATTCTCCTTCCGACAAACTTCAATAAAAATCTAATAAACTCCTTCGGAAGCTACTACTTTAAAACAAAGGCGGAGGCTCTCTTTTAGAAGCTTCTTTTGAAATACCCTTTCGAAACCATTAGTTTCGACAACTATGAAACCCTTTTATAAACAGGCAAGCGCTTTTCTTTTAAAACAAAATAAAACAAAGGAACCAACCCCTTCGGAAGCCACGTTTCGACACCCTACCTTCCGCCTTTCTCCAATCCACTATGTACCATCTGAATGATACCATGTGTATTGGTTTACTGGTTTCGGCCTAGAAGATTTCGACTAGCTTGGAGGCGGAAGCTCTGGGTCGAAAGGTCCTTCTAAAGAAGGCAGAACCCACTTTTCTGAGCTAAAGGCCGATTTTACTAAATAAAGTAAACTTTTGTAACTAACTTTCCCACTGGTAAACATATGATTGGTTGCATTAAATTTCAATTTATTTTACCAAATTTGCATCATTTTCTCAGATCTAAAACTAAACAACATTTAACAAATAAGCCCTTCCTATTAACAAAACAATTAAATCATTTAGGCCCTTCTTTTAAAATAATTTAATTTTCATACTAAATTACTTGATAAAAACCCCCAAAAATTCTAGAAATTTACTTTAATCGCGTTATGTTAGCAAAATTTCAGACCCAAATTCTTAATATATTTTCCAAAATAAATTTATAAACCCAAATAACCATATTTTCCTTTAGAAATTCATCAATAATTCTCCAATGCTTGAAAAAATTACAAAAATTGAAACCCAACTCCAAAATCATGTTTCTCATAACATATTATTTTTCCATGGCATTTAAAAATCATTTAACCTCAGTTCTACCCTAAAACCGTGCATATCTCCTTTAAAACAACATTATTTAATCTAAACAAATTATAAATCAAGTGTATCATCATCCAACATATCATAAAAAATGAATTTACCTTTAAATCCGAAAGCATATGATTATAAAACTAAAAATAGAGACGTATCGATTATTATTCACCTTAGTTTGGATAAGAAAATTGGAGATTGATTTCTTCTAACTTGATTCCTAAGCTTTAGATTTGATTCCTCTCTTTCTCTTTCTCCTTAATGGTCGGTTCCAATTTCCTTTCTTACATTTTTAATTTTTTTTGCTGAAGATAAATAAATGTGTAAGGATAAGGGGATAACAGTATAAATGTGGAGAATGTGGGCAGCAAATGACCTTAATGCCTTTATGTTTAGTTAGTTAACACTTAACCATTTTAAGCTCATTCAATTTAAATAGCACGACCACTACATTAATTAACCTACCTCAATCTCCTTATCACTCTACATAATTCTATTTAATTTATTCTAATTAAATCTTCTGAATAATGTTATCAAAAATTAGACACTAGCCGACTTTATAATGGGCCGTGCCACTATATAAAAATTGGGAAAAACAGGTGTTCTGCACATGTATATAACAGCTAAATGGGTTTATAGTGACCATACCCCTAAATAAAAAAACACGTGAGCTAGACAAAATAGCATAAACTACTATAAAATCATGACTAATCATACGTAGAAGAGGAGGAAACGCCATTGCCATCATTGGACGTCGAACCAATAACATGAACATACCCAAAGAAAAGAGTAGCCAGATTTGGATCATAACCTTCTGAAGTAGGAGAATAAACAAATTTCCTATCCCATCTGACATCATAAAACTTGCTTTTATTCACCTCACCAATTTCTTCTATCCTAGTAAGTGACAGACCCTCACCCACAATGTGATAGATAAGACAACGACTCTTACCCTCAACATCACTGATATAAGCATAAAATAATTCATTCTTGGGCGAGTACCGCATATTAGAAGGAACATGAATCCCGGCCCATTCCTCAGAATTCCAAATAATATAATCGGACAATGTAGCAGTAGCAACCTCAATCTGGGCTGAAGGACTAGCAGAGAGGGTAACAACAGGAGCATCGACAATGGCATCTATACCATACTTCACTCGTATTCGAATGTCGCAGATTCAAACGTTCGAATCCGATTCGCCAGAGCTTATAACACATTAAGTACAACAACACGGCGGAAGAAAAAGAATATATATCATTGATATATAACAGATACAATATCTGATACAATATGATACAACAGATCCATAAATATCAGAGCAGAATATAATAGCAGGATATGACACAGCAGAAAGAAATTTCCAACTTGATCTCTAAGAGAGAAAGGAAGAATCCAAACTGCATTCCAATCCCAAAGTTCCAAAATCAAATGGCTTAACCCCAAAAGCTTCGAAGACTCCAATCCGATAAGCTTGAACCACCATCACATTGTAGTAAACAAGGTCGGTCATCCAAAAACTGAAGAAGATTGCCAGAGACTGAAGGCTACCAAATCAACACCTGCTATTTGATTATCTGAAAATACCAACTCTAGACTGCCTGTATGGAAAATTGTGGGCACCCAGAGTTTAAGAAGGGAATAATAAACTCCGGGTCAGTCATGGGACTGGTGTGAGAAAACGAAAACAGTTTTATCTTTTACACAAAAATCAACAAAAGAAAATAAAAAGGAAATTTGCAATGCTTTTTGGAAAATGAAACTACCATAAGGCATCACGCCGCACACACCATGCAAACGCAGAATTGGAGGAGATTTCTCCTTATGGTAGTCAAACATGCTTGATACGCGAAAACCATTTTGATATTATTATTAGTGCATAGTGGAAAATATTTCGAAATTATAATATTAATCTTAGCCAGCATACAACCATTATTGTATGCCTACTATAGCTACCATGTTCAATAGAAGGTTACCGCCACATTCCATGGCAGGTTATACAACTAAATCCGTACAGGGCGCGTATTGTTTCTTTGGATTTCCAACAAATGGTCAGACTAAGGAACTTCCTATTGCCACATGGGTACACCTCTGGAGGGACGCCCCAAGAACTTGCCCTGCTCTCTGCCAACACAAGGCCGGGTTACCCTTGCCCGGAAGTAACACCTACAAGTATGCCATCCTCGGTCATTTGCGACCTTTATCCGAGGGCCCTCAACCACAAAGCAACCACAAAGTAATAAATTTGCAGTGTCTATACGAGTTAAGTATCTGGGCTCCATACCATGATACCACCCTTTTTCAGAAGAAATGGACATACCCTAGGGGCGCGACCCCTGATAACCTTGCTGCATCCTTCCTATTTCGACCATTTCCAGGGTGTGAGGTCATGATGCAGTATCGTCCACAAAGCTACACTTTTTCAAAAAGCCTTGCTTTGATCAACAAATGATCAGCAACACTTCGTATGCCACATTACCAAATTGGGAATGTATCACTGGTAACCATCAATTACATAACCTCGGAGCTCGTACATCTTAGAGAAGGGTGTTAAGCTAAGAGAATAAATTCTCCGCCACCAAACAGAAATGTATTTGATAAAACCAGCTTTACATCTCAAAGTGTAATGTCAGACACACATCCATACAAGTCTGTTCTTGGTTCGAACAGAACCGAAGGCACTTTACAAAAGAAGCCCTCACAAATCCGGATAATCCCTAATCACGTCCGGACTCCCCATCACAAAGGGTGATCAAATCTCTATACCAGGGATCAGTCGGTGCAGAGACATTCGACGAGTTATCCTTTCAATTTCGGAAATATCCAGTCTTCACCACCGGTCTTCAAATGCAAACCATAACGTCGTATCATTATTCGGAATGGGTTTTATGACACAAAGTCCTCTCCCGGCTAAACCGAATAATGAGCGCTTAATTTAAAAACATATGGATATTGGGATCTCAGTTAAGTCCCAACTTAAAACCCAAAACCATTCTTCAAATGGTTTAAACAAATTACCATTTACAAATATTTAAATAAAAAGATTCACTTCACAAAGTTCACCAATCTTTCACAAAGATTCATTCACAACTTTCAAAACACTTTCCCATTCAAATTGGATTAACTCATCCAACCTTTAAATAAAAGATTCAATTCATAGCTTTCAAAAATATTTCCAAAGATTCATAACTTTCAAAAACAATTCCATTTCAAACCTTTTATGCAAAAGATACACCAT
The DNA here is from genome assembly GCA_030765085.1 of Allium cepa. NCBI lineage: Eukaryota > Viridiplantae > Streptophyta > Magnoliopsida > Asparagales > Amaryllidaceae > Allium > Allium cepa. Next base: position 454,488,009 of record CM060932.1, read on the forward strand.
TAAGATCCTCTTCAATTTCAAAACAAAGTTCAATAATCTTTCACAAAGATTCATTCATAGCTTTCAAACAATTCCATTTCAAACTTGAAATCCTTTCAACACAAATTGAAAATTCTTTCTTTATATGAAAGATATTATTATTTGAAAACAAATAGTTTTCGTTTCGGAAAAATCTGATTAAATATACACAAGTTATATCCTTTAAAGTATAAACCTGGGTTAAAATTAAATTCCCAAAATAATGCTTTTTAACATGGTTTAAAATCTATATAAATACATCATATAACTTGTTCAACCATAATTCAAATCTTAAATTCAAATTCAAATCAAACTATTTCAATTTCAAAACTTAATCAAGTTATTCAAAATAACTTTTATCTTCAAAACTCCTTTTCAAAACTTTTCATATTTAACTCAATTCCATTTCCAAAATCATTTGGGTTCAACTTTTAAATAAAATAATGTTTAAATTCAAAATATCTGTGACTTAAACGATTTTTCTCGTGCAATCCATATTTGTGTGCGTATGGTGTAGTCCAGGGGTTTTACACAATAGTGCAACAACATCAATCATCACATATTCAAGCACATCAATATTGATAAGCGGTATATTCCTATAACGCTTATCGTCATTCATAGATTCATAGATAAATAAATTCATCACAGATAAATAAATTCATCACAGATAAATAAATTACATTCATCACAGATAAATCACAACAGAGCATCACACATCAGGGATATCAAACAATTCAACATTCAATAGAATCCAAACATCCATAAGTCAAATTAATTAATCATTTGATTTATTTAAACCAGATTAATTACTTATGAATAAATCACTAATCCTGGTTAATTAACATTAATTAATTACAAATCATTTTGATTAATTATTCTTTAATCATTTATTAATTAACCTTTAATTATTAATTAATCAACCTTAATTAATACATTAATCAACCTTTAACCCATAAATAATTAACCCTTAATTATTTACCCTTAATTACATTAATAAATTAACCCTTAATTAATTATCATTTAATTAATTAATCATCCTTAATTAATTACCATAAGTGATTATCCCTAACCACTTAGATTAATAGATCACAAATTAACTTTAATCACTTGATTAATCAACTTTAATCATAAATTAATTACTTTTAATTAAGTAATTATCTTTAAGTAATTAATTACCCTTTTATACTTATTATTAATTAATCAACCTTTAATTTAATTAATAAGTCAACCTTTAATTTATAATTAACCTTAAATCAACCTTTAATCAATCATTAGTTAACCTTTAAATCAATCATTAGTTAACCTTTAATGATCTATTGATTAACCTTTAATAATAATCAATCAACCTTAATTAATAAATCAAATCAACCTTTAACTAATCTTAAATCACTTAAGACTTTAATTTAATTAAAAGACAATCCCTTTTATCTTAATTAATTACCTAATTATCATTAAAAATCTTTATTTCATAAACCATGCATTAAATTTTCGTTAACAAAATAAATTACTTAGATTTTAAAAGTTAATTAACAAATTAACATCTTTCATAATTAACTTCTTAATATTACTAAGTTTATATAAAATAAACTTTAAAAACATTTTTAAACTTGGTTAAATAAAATAATTTTATTTAAAAACCTTTAAACCAATTCAAACTTAGATAGAACATTATTATTTACCAAAGGAACTTGCTTTTACAAAATTTTGTTTAAATTTACTTGATTTGTTTTCAAAGGTTTAAACCTGTATTATACTTGATTTCACGAACCCGAGCCAATTCTTACTTTACCCGAGCCTTACTTCGGGCGACCCACCCTTTCATTACTTTGAGTCGATCCTATATTTTCTCGTGCTTGAACCCGAGAATCCTTTTCTTCCCCAAAATCACAGATAAATGTAAATATGCATGCACGTGTACATCTGATCAAGTCATCGCCGACCAACTCTGAGACCTCCAACCCATATCCACTGAACTTCCCCGACCACCACATTCTAATGAAAACGAGCTGAATTAAAATCGAGTTGATCAAACTCTTTCTTGGAGCCAACCCAGATCAGAAAAACTGATCGTCGACGACACTTTAGTTCACCAACCACCATGCAACTTCGTCTACAAACTCGCCAAAGATTCACGCACCCTCTCGCTTTGGCCGATCACCTTCGGCCTATCCACGATGACGAGAACGCCTCTGAAACATCATCTGCTCAATCCAGCTCACAAAACCCTAATTCGACCTCATCTGCTTCCCAGATGAATTATAAAATCATTGAACATTTTTCTGATGATCTTTGACCTCCAAACATGCTTCTTCTTTAATCACGAGATTTATCATTACCCCAATCACCAGAAATTGACGAATTTACGAGTTCTGTTCATCCCACAATATCTCGACAACCATGCAACTAAAAATCTTGAAATAACTCTATAAAATCATCAATTTGTAATACGAATATGATCATATTATCCAAACTTAATTACAAGAAGATTAAATTTTAACATATAAATGTTTATCCCTGGCAATTCTATTTTAAAAAATAGCTACATAATAAATATTTAGGAAATATTTTTTAAAATTAGCATTACATGGTTATAATTACTTTTTGTTTAGAAATTGAACCCTGAAATCATTTAAATATGATGATTTTTGAATTTTTTTATATTAGGTTTTAAAAACCTGTAACAAGAACAGATCCTAAATATGCACATCATCGTCCCCAAACATACACAAACATGCAAGCATAATCACATCATCAATCAAACACATTCAAGATCATAATTCACAGATCATTTAGATATATATCAGGTTGAGTTTGCTCACCTGACAAAGAAGAGCAGAGAACGGAAACTTTGCTTTCGTTTTCATTGTTTTAGTTTTGAAAGATCTAGAACTTGTATTTGATTTTTAAATCTGCTCCGAGCTTTGAATCTGGTTCTTGAATTTCCTTGCTTAATCTTTTGATTTGCATGAAGCTTGGTCTTGTTTTGATTACTAATTTAATTCCAGGCTTGATCAGGTTTGAAATTCTTGAAACAGATCTGGTTGAAGTTGATCAGGTTCAGATCATCTTTTGATTTCTAGTTTTGATGTTTGAGATGATTTTGGTTTTCAGTTTTGTTTTGCATGTTTGATTATGCTATTTGATTTCCTGAAACTTGTTTTGCTTCAGGCTTTGATTTTAAACTTGCTTGATTCTTGAATTTTTGCTTAGCCTTGGCTTGAAACATGTTTGAAATTGAGAACACTTTGATTTACAGGTTTTAATCCCTCAGGTTTTGAAATCTTGTTTCTTTAGTTTTGAAGTGTATGGAAAAAAATGAGAAGGGAGGAAGTAGATGTGTTTATATGACTTATTTTTTCTCTTTTTATTTTCTCGAAAATAAAAATTTGAAATCATGACACTTGTTCATTTTGTTAACACTTGTTAAATTCATTCTTTTAAAATTTTACACTTGTTTATTTGCTTGTATCTTATTTACACTTGTAGTTCTTTATGTATAAATGTTTAAAAAAAAAATCTTATACTAATTACTTTTTAGTTATGTATTTTGTTTACAAATGTTTGTATCTTTAACTATGTTTATGAAAGAAAAGTGTTTGAACCTTTATATATATTAACCATGTTTATTTTCAAGTATATAAAAAGAAAAGTATTTTAATTTTTTTAATTAAATCCAACTTTACATGTATATATATGTGTGTATCAAAGCTTCTTATTCATTTTTTTAAAATGATTTTAATTCTAATTATACATTAATAAGCAACCATATATTATATTTTAGTTTTCAAATATAAAGTTTTCTTTAAGTCCAATTAAATTTCAATATATTTACATTTGAATTTCAAATTCAAATTTTCAAATTATAATCTATTTATAAAACATTTAGATTTCCAAATCAAATTCTTTATTTTAAAAACTTATATATATTTTTATTTCCACAATTTCAAATTAATTCACAATTAAATTTATAATTAATATATTATTCAAAATATTTATTTCTGAATTTTTAATTAGAAATTCTATTTTAAAACCATATTTATATTCATTTATATTAATAAACAAACAAATATCTATTTAATTTGGAAAATACCAAATTAATTCACAATTTTAACCCAAAATTTATTTTAATTATTAATTTAAATTTGACTAAAAAATCGGGATCGTTACAGTAATGGTTTTTCCATGGAGATCCCTTTGGTCAAGCCGAAATCCAATCTCCATGCACAAGGATTAGAAGTCACCTTCGAGCGTCGTATATCTCTAGACAAAATATACCATAAGGCAAACACAAAGGCCCGTGCCTGAACATAAACAAGAACTACGTAAAAAAAAATATCATCAAATCTCGGTACCAACATATAAATAAGCATCTATTTATGGAATATATAATAACCTATCGTGGATCAACAGAACCCTAGATTGTGCATTCTGCTCCATATTTAGTCAATTTTGATGTCGAGATCGTGTTCATCATCTCTCACATTAGTCTTCAACATTCGAACACAAATCTCCACAAGGATCCCAACATAAGTCGTTTGATGAATGTTAATCCTGACCTCTCCCTTGGACTTAACCTTAGGATCGACAATTCAACTCTATAGCATTCCTCTTTACAATTGCTTCTAAAACATAGAACTCATATACCAGTTTTGCAGTGATATTCGGTAAGTAAAACACTTACCAATCCCCGTTACTTCAAAGCTAATTTAACGAATTTCGGTAAACTTAATTCTACTTCTTTCATAATTAATCAAAATATATAAAGAGGAGTCCTTCTCGAGAGATCTCGTACATATAAGTTTTTAAAGCTAGAGAGGTTTCATAGTAATGCTTCTTCTTAAGGGTTCTCGAAGGGTATGAAGTTGCGAAGCTTTCATATTCTTCTAAGTTATAGCTGATCAAGTTCGATGGTCAGTTAATCCATATCTAATCAAAAAAATTACTTATACAAATCAATGTTCGTATACTTAACATGTTTTCGACGTTCTAAATTATTTTATTCCTTTGTCAAGTGTGAAGTCAGGTAAGTTAGAGCACTAGTTGCATATCAAAGCCTTGTCTAGACACTTCATTCTTGATTCTCACAAATAGACAAATCTACCTCATCGACTTTTAGTGTTAAGTATAGTATTAATAACTTTCATAAATGAGTAAGTAATCAACACGATTAACACGTGTTCGACGTTCTAATTGAACTATTCCCCGGTCAAGAGGGAAGTCAGTAGATTAAAGCACTATTGCTTTTATACCTACTTGAACATTAATCTTAACTCTCACAAATATAGAAGTCTACTTCGCCTGGCTTTCAGTTTTGAGCGTAGTTAATTATTTTGTAAAAAAGTAATCAAATAGATAATGATTTAACCGCTAAGCAATTCCTAACTCTTTTGAGATCATTTGTTTACACTTTTAAAACTAGATATTTATTAAAATTGTGATATCCCGGAATTTTGGACAATATCAATTTAATAATCTGTGTTTGAAATTAAATAGATTTGATAAATTTTAATTGATTCAATAATCTTCTTTTATTAAATATTTAATTAGTGAATTTATCTTTTAATAAGTTAATAAATTTGTTTTCTATTTATAATGTGTATATATATATATATTTATATATCTTAAATAGACGAGTTTGGTTTTAAATTTAATTAATATAGCAAATTTTCTAATATTTTGAAACTGGGAAATTATAATTTATTTTTGAATTAAGCTTTTCAAAGCTATTTAATAAAATAACTATATGATTTTTAATATATAAGATAAATGTTTTATTTGTTTAAGATATATTTTGACTTAAGTTTGAATATTAAAATAAAATTATAAAAATGTTTGTTTTATTTCTTTTTAAAATATTGATTTATAATTATGATTTGTAAATTAGATATGAAATTTAAAATACAACTTATAAATGAAACATTTATTCATTAAATAACAAGTAATTTATATTCTCTTTTATAAATTCATTTAAATTATCTAAAATGTATTTTCAAATGATTGATATATATTGTTATTATTTATAAATATAATGGTTTTATTTCCTTAAAAATTGTTTATACATATAAACAAGTATTTGTAAACTAATTAATTAAGTTTAAACTTTCATTAACATTTAATTATAAATTCAAATTATTTAAAAGGACATGTGTAAGTATATAAAAGCCTAATCTAACATGTGTAAGTATATAAAAGCCTAATCTAACATGTGTTGAGTGAATAAATAAGTAAATTAACAAGTGTAAGATTTAAGCCAAGTGTCAAATTTTAAGTTTACTTTTCTTTAATTTTTAATTTATCATAAATATTGTTATATAAACTTACCTTCTTCCCTTTTCTATCTTTTTCTCATTTTTCAATTCATTAAACTAAGAAATTTTTCAGCTGAAAAACAATCCTCATATCAAAATACAAAGCATTTTCAAGTACGCAAACCTGTAATCATTCCTGTAACTCATTATCAAAATGCATAGCAAAGATCCTTGTAGTATTCTCAAAAACAAAAACATGCAAATCTGAAAATCACTCTTCATAATCATACCCTGCAACTCATCTTCAACATGCAAAACAAAAGAAAAACGTGCAAGTTAAAATACCTACATGCAACAATCTGTTTCCAAAAGCCTGCATTTCCCTCTTCAAAAACTGGAAAATCAAGCAAACCTGCATGCATGAAATTTTTCAAAGCTGGAAGCATTTTAAAGCAAGTTTTAAAAGCATCAAACAACTCAAGTCTTAAAAGCATTCAAACAGGATTTCAAAAAATTTCAGAAGCTTTCAAACTGATGCTCTACTCTGCATTTTTGAAACAGTGAGTGACTCCATTTTTATTTAAGTAGGTAAAAGTTTGAGTTGCATGCTGCTTTATCTGAGATGAAGTTTATATTGTGTTTATATATCTTTGAAAAGTTCCTGTGTATGTATGAATGATTAAGTGATTTTGCTGTTGATATTGCTTTTGCCTGATCTTAGTTAAAGTTAGATTCTAAAATAAAAGAATCCAATATCTTTTGATTTGGTTGCTGTTAAAATGTAGGATTTAAACAAGACATATATGTTGACTTTAAAGATTAAGATTTAAGATTTTATTCAAGTAAAAATTAAATAGGAATTTACTGGAAACATAAATAACAGAGCAATAAATTGTATAAGTGAAAAATTCAAATATTACAATTCAATGTTTCAGGTTTATATATCAAAACATCATGCAAATTCATGAATTTTAAATCTAATATTACAATTTATAATGCTTGAACCAGAGTGCAGTTTTAATTTCACTGTATTTAACCTTTTTGGTTAGCACTGTTGATCTTTGTGTTCGATTGAGTTGAAATAGCTCCTGGAGATGGTGAAGTGATTAGGGATGTTGAGAAAATTATTGGATTGGGTTACTTTTCGTTTTTGAGGTTGTGATTTTGATTTGAATATTTGAACCCTAGTTTTCTGGGTTAGGAAAGAATTGATCATTTCAGCAAGTATTGTTGGTCGAGTTCAACTATTCTTTGGGCATTGGAAGGTGATGGGTTGTCGAAGCCTTCGCCGAAGTTTAAGTGGCAACGGTGGCCGGAGACGTGAGAACGTGGCGTTGACAGGTTGGGTTGTTTTGGTACTGTCTGTTTACAGGTTTGGGTGTAAGCTTGGATTCGATTCCAGGTTTGGGTGGTCGTTGTGGTGGCTGGATTCTGGTGTGAGGTTGTTCGGTGACTTGTAGAGATCATCAAGGTTGATCGGAGAAGACGGCGTCGTGGGTGTATGTGCACAGGACAGTGTGGTGATGCTGGTGAAGGTTGGATTGGGTTTTTAGTGGCCTCTGGATTATCTAGGGTAAATAAAGTTTTAGCTCGAAGCAGATATAGTTTTGACTCGAAGTATATTTAGGGGAGACTCGAGTTAATGTGTTGTTGCAGGTTTTAATAGAAACAGAAACCTGTTTCAGTTTTTAAAATTTAGAAGTAAAGTTTAAATGTAAACTAAATTTTGAACTAAGTTTGGAACCTGAATTTAAATATGAATTCAAATAGTTTGAATCTTGGTTTTTGAAATAATTTGAATTTTGAAAATTTAAGTTTGGTTTTAGTATAAAAATAGAAACCTGATCTGTTTTTATATTTTTAAAGAAAAGTATAAAATGCAAATTGAAATTTAAACTGAGTTTTGAAATCTGAAATTGAATATGAATTCAAATTAGTTTGAATCTGAGATTTGAAATAATTTAAGTTTTAAAATTTAAATTTGGTTTTAAAACTTATAAGTGTAAAAAACATATGTGGTTTTGAATTTGAATTGGAAGTTTAAAATTTTTAAATTAGAAATTTAAAATAAAGTTTAAAACTGAGTTTTTGAAATCTGGAATTGGGTTTAAACTTCAGTTTTTTTTTTAAAATAGAATAAGTTTAAATTTAAATTGTTCGATTACTTTTAAAAATGGTTAAATGATTTAAATTTTATAATGAAGATGTAAAATGTAAGTAAGTTTTAAGATTTAAGTTTAAATCTGGAATGAAGATTAAAGCTGTATTTCAGATTTGAAATTAAAAGAAATTTTTAAACTGAATTTGTTTTTAAAATAAATTTGGAATATTTAAAGTGTATTTTATACTAATTTGAATTTAAAGATGAATTCGGTTTAAATTCTTTTAAAAACTTCTTTCTAAAATGAAGGTTTTCTTTAACATATGAGATAAAAGATTTTGAATTGTTTTAAACTTTGTTCAGATAAATTTGTTTTCATTTTAAAATCTTAAATTTAAAATGAAGTTTAAAAATGGAGTTTAAAGTAAATTTAAAACAAATTGATTAAATACTTTGATTAAGTAAGAAATGTTTATCTTAAAGATAAATAAAATTTGATGATTTGGATTCATTAAATTTTTAAGATCATTAAGGTGAATAATTAATTATTTAATTAATGAATAATATGGATGATTAATTAAATAATTTAGAATTTTTAAATTAATTAATTAAGGCTTATGATTAATTAATTAAGGTTAATTAATCTGTAATCAAGGATTTTTAATTAGATTTTAATTAATGATTAAAGATTTTTAATCAAGTAATTAAGGATTAATTAAGATTTTAATTAACACTTAATTAATTTAATAATTAGTAATTAATTAATTGGTAATTAAATATTAATTAAATTGTAATTAATAATGATTAATCTGAGTTAATTTCTTAATAAAGTAATTAAGAATAGTTAATGAAGGTCATTAACTTAAGATTATTTAACAATTAATTAATGTGATTAATTCTGATAGTTAATTAGATTAATTAATTAATAATAATCATTTTTGAAATTATTTAAGTTTAATTACTTAATATAAGTAATCAATGAATTAATTAATTGATGTAATTAATTAGGTTAATGTGATTGGTTTAGATTAATTAATTAAGTTTAATTAATTTAGACATTTGATGATTTGATGAATAATTACTTTATGTAATTAATGGGATTATAATTACTTAGGGAAGTAATTAATTGATAATTACTGGATGTATTTAAGATGTTTGATGATGGAAGTAATTTAGATTAAATTACTATGTGATTAATCAAGGGATTAATTAGAAAATAAATTAAGGATTAATTTATTCAAAGTGTAATTAAGGATAGTTAGTTACTGAATGTTATGAATCAAGGGTGATTAATATATGTATGATATAATTGAAGATTAATTACTTAATTTAATTAATTTAAATAGAGAGATTAATTAAATTGTAATTAGAAATCATTAATTAATAAAATTAATGATGAATTGATTAATTAAGGAACAATTAATAAATGAAGTAATTTATTAATAAAGGATTAATGTAATTAACTTTATTTAATTAATTGATTAGGTAATTAAAAGTTAATTATTAAGTATAATTAACTTGTGTAATTAATTTTAAGGCTAATTGCTTATTGTAATTAGAAATTATTAATCAGTAATAATTAATTAAAATGAATAATAGGATGGTGATTAATTAATTGATTTGTAATCAATTAATGGTTAAGTTAAGCAGGATTATAATGATGAAGTAATTAATTTAATTCATTTTAAATTAATTAGAGATAAAGTAATTAATTTAATTCATTTTAAATTAATTATAGATGGTGTGATCATTAGGTCATTGCTTATGTATGAATGATTGATATTGGTTGCCTTGTATGGTTTGTAATCTCAGCTATGAGGTGAGTAATGTTATATGATATGGATGCATTGGTTACATTGTGATGATGATATGGATTATCTGTTTATAATGATGATATGGACTATCTGTTGGTGATGATAATGTTGATTATCTATTGTGATGTGAATTATCTATCTGTGTATATATAGATAATGGATTGAACTGTTTTAAACTCTAAAACAACTTGGCCTTAAAAGATACGTTTTGGATTCGGTGAGACCGAGATCGGGTTTCATATTTGGATATCCGAAAACCACATCGATCCAAATTAACGATAGGCTGTGAATCTGAAGTGAAGATGAAGATTCAGAGTGCAAGGGTTATTGTCGTTAACTCTGAGGGTGATTCCAAAATGAGTGTAACGAGATAATGCCTTCGGTTTCGTTCGAACCCGGAACGAACTTATATGGATTGAATGCTTTCAGAACATCGTCAGGTGGACGATGAGCATTCTAAGTGATGTGTCCTATAAAGGTAATCGTAGCCTCAAGCCTCATCAACCGAGAATGGCTAAAACAGGGGAGGTGCAGCAAGGCTAAGTGGGTCATGCCCAAGTAGGACGAGATTTACCCATGTCTAGATGTCCCTTTTATTTCGGCTGTGTGGTGCGGTTGCTGATCACAACTGTGGGGTGATCTTGTTCGGAACTGTTCAGTAAGGAATGGTTCCAGATTTGTGTTGCAGAGGAATGGGAGTGATCCTCGGTACGGTGATCTAGGCCACGTACTGTGACGGACGGTACCCCGGTAGCCCTGCCATTGTATGGAATCCAAAATCCAATAGTCTAACGGTTTTGATTGTATTACCCACTTTTGTGGCTAGTAGCTGGAATTTAATCATGTAACAATTTCGGCTATTTCTTATTTACTTGAAAACCCTAGACCTATTATAATATCACTGGATTTCCTATCAAATGTTTTGGTTAGCGTAAGGTAAAAACTTTTCCATGTTTATGTGTGGGAAGTCTTACGTGATACCTTTTTTTTCAAAGGTTTTTCAAAAGTTAAGCAACTTTAACCTGTTACTCACACCAGACCCATGTCTGACCCGGAGTTTATTTCTGTTTTTCTTAAACTCTTGGGTACTCAAATTTTTATGAGTAGCCAAGGGATTCAGGTTAGCTTTGACGAATTGTGGAGGAGCAATGGAGCAGGAGGCTTCTGCGTTATAGTTATATATAGTGTTCCCCTGTGTTGGTATCTCTGAGTGTTTTCCTTGTGTGGTATTTGAGTTGTAATAACTAGACAGGTGTTTATAACTGTCTAGTATGTGTAGTATTGTCTGTGTAACTCTGATATTTGTTGTATACTATGTAATACTTATGTTATTAATATAATTTATTCATTCCGCTGTTAAGATTCTGTGTTGTTTCTTCTTTCTCTTCTTTCTTTTCTCTTTTCTATCCCTTTCTTTCTTCAAGATGATGCGACTTTCTGGGAGATGAAAGTCGGGTCGTCACAAAAATAATTTAAAAGATAAGAGATTTTCATAAGATATTAATAAAATATTTATCTACTTTTCTAAAAACTAAATATACTTAAAAATGCATTTAAACTACATATAATAGGTTTTAAAATATTTATCCATAGTAGTACTTCAAAATAACAGATTTATAAAATACTTTGAAACATGGAAAACTATGTTTTCCTTATATTTTAAAAGTAAACCACTTTTATAAAAATTCATAACCAATTCTTAAAAATTTATAAAAATCTTAAACCACTTTAAAAATTTTATAATAAGAGTTAGCAAACACTTTAAAGAGAATGAAACAAAATACTTACGTTTAAATAGCTTTTCAAACTTTAAAGTCGAAAACAAAGGCTTAAACGAGGCAGTTTTGCACAAGTATGATTTTGGCCACTTTTCGATATGCTATTGAACTTTTAATCATACAAACATTCAATAGCAGCAAGCATACATATAAAACATCCAAATATGGCATGAAATACCTAAGGATTTGTGTATAAAGTTCATTAGAAATTACCAAACATAAGGCAATTTCCTAAGTGCATCTATAGCGACCATCGCTATAAGAGCACTATCAAATCCAAGTCCAACCTAATCAAAGTTCGACTATAGCCTATGCGCTTTGTTCCAAGGCTATGTTATAAGTGGACAAGTCCATACATATGGATTACATATTTCATTTGCTTTCAAAGCAAGAATTGAAAGAATATTACAAACAAATATCGATATTACAACATGTATCGATATCCATTCAATCATAAAAAAATATTAAATCACAAGCAAATATACACAGTATATTTTCATTCAAGGTTGTGAGTTAGCTCACCCTTAAACAAGTAAACAAGCAAGTCCAAGCAAACAAGTCCAACCTCTACCTTGTAACACCTAACTTCCTACCTTCTTTCTAGCTTTGCACGTGACTCTAGGCTATTATTAGCTAAATAATGCTCATGGCCCATCAATGAGGGAGGAGTTTTGCTTTGTTTCTTCGAAATATAAGTAACCCTAAGGACCCAGTCTAAGCTTAAGTTGAATTGGAGTTGTTTTGAATTTTGTTTTCTTAGGAAATTTATGAAGAGAAATAGTACAAGAGTGATAGCTTTTTAAGTAAAAGTTGTGAAATGGATTCAAAGGGTATGCCCCTCCTTATATAGGCTCCATATGGTTTTGCCTACCCTTATTCTCAACCTCCCCCTCCCCCACCGTTCGATGTAAAGCTCACCCCTCCACATGCCCATCACTTCTCCTTTACACCTCTTACCATTAGCAAATTACCTTTATACCCTTTACATAGAAATATCTTTTATCCACTTAGAAGCTTCTAGAAGCTTCTATTCTCTTAATGAATCAAATTGTGTTGATTAGTTCCTAATATGTTCATAAGTTCCTTGACTAGCATAAAAGAGTTTGAATAACTTATGTCGATCAAAAAGTTGTTTACCGATTAACCGATTTTCAGTCACATTATCGATATGTCTTCGAAGAATGTATTTTTGTAAACAAGTTTCAAAAACAAGTTTTATCATTTTTCATTAATTAAAAGACGTTTAACACGGTTATGAAATCACATATATAATGCTTAACTATATTTCAAAACTTATGATAGACGAAGCGTTCGAATTTACAGGTCGCCACATTCTCCCCTCACTCAGAACATTTGGTCCTCGAGATTCAAACAAGAATGATAGTTAAAGAAGATAGAAGAACAAGATACATATATAGAGTACTATTGAAACTATATATACACGAACTAAAATGTAAGCCAAAATGCATACTAAGTGACTCCACTATAAATGATGTGAATACTGCAAAAGATATACGATACTAAGACAAGAAGGATCCCTTGGTCTTTAAGCAACTCAGGATATAACTTGCTTAAACTATCCTTCATCTTCTTTGTACAATCCCAAGCATCTTCGCTCCATTGCAATTTACTAATTTAACAAAGGAAAATGCATACAAATACTCAATTAGCAATCACTATCACTAGCAAACAAAGCTCATGGTTTGCTTAGGTCCAAAATTCTCCCATCGCCCAAGGACTATAAATAATTTATTAAGCATAAGGTATGAACAACAACCTTAGGTTATTACTTAGATGATGATTCATGTTACCTCATAACAAACCGAAGATTCATTCTCCAAACTCTTCATAAGCTAATATAACATGTCATACAAATGTATTAAAGCCCGTACGATGTATGTGGACCATCTGTACACAATATCTCAATTATATATATTTCATTTCCAAAGTAGTATAACTCACTTAACCTCTCTAGTACGGACTTCGATTGGGTTTTTTGATTAGAAACCTCAATCTTCCTCACATAGCCAAATACTATGATAGAAAACGACAGGATCATACCAAGAATCTATATCAAGTGTTCGTCCTTGAGAATCGAGTGAAATTTTTTAACTCGGATCGGTGTAAGCCACCTAGAAATCCTATACTCAACTATCAAATCAAGAAAAGTCATGCGAATAAAACGATCTACATACAACTTACATACCTATCCTATTGGTTTCTTAACTACACCAATTCCTTGTTAATCGCATTCATTTATCCAAATAGGATGTCATTCAATACTAAAATTATTTATGAATCATTTCATAAAAACATAACTTCAAGGCTATAAACCTTTTATAACTTAAGTTCATACTCGTATAATATTCTACTACATCCTAAGAGTATATATTAAACGACAATTTTTTTTACTTATCATGAATCTTCAATAAATTCAAAACTAGTTTAAATTTTACTATCTTCTAAGTTCAGGTGTTATATAAACTCATTTTTATATTTTTTTAAAACACTTAGTTTCAAGTTCTATACCAATTTAGAATTTCTCGACTATCCAAAATCATGGAAAATTCCGTTTTATTTTAACAAATGAAAACTATCGACCAATTATGTCATAACATGATGCATATACCATATAATATAAATGCATATGCTACTTGTGTCCATATAATAACTTAACAAAGTTCAAATTTTTTTTAAAGAAAACTTTAGAACTAAACACCTGGGTTTTATTTCAACTCATTTTGAAATAATAATATATACACAAACCATTTGCATATCAAACAGGCTTTATGGGATTAAACCGAAACTTATTTTACCAAAACAATTTTGTAGCATCCTCCATTTAGAAATCCGAAAATGTACGTCGATGATGCTATAGTTATCACCGAAATTGTTTTCAAGCGATAGAAGTGAGTTCATTAAATGCGAACCATCCTTTTGTTACTTAACCAAAATTATTTCAAAGCGATACCAAATACTTTGTTAATAGTACTACGTATCATGATCTCAATTCCATAAACCAATTTCCCCAAATATATATTTTACAACCTATAAATGACATACATATAGATCGAGTAACACAAACGTGATACTATGGAACGGGTCCTACTAATTCATACCATATATTCCCTTACTGAGAGGGGAAATTCCTAAGAGAAGTGCTTACCAACCGAACACATCTCTTGCCTATTTTTAGTCACTTTCGAGCCACTCGAACTAGGTAACATAAAAATACTTTATTCTCGAATTGACTCATCGACTCCAAGAGCAACCTGGAACTTGAATAAATCTTAAAACTCCCTTCAAAATATTAGTATTCACAAATACTTTGTAATAATACTATTGTTACTTTCTAAAGTATTAGAAAACAATTTCAAAGACATCGGGATTTAAGTTCTTAAATCCTCGGTTTAAACCCTCTTCATTTGTAAACCATATTTTATAAACCATACTAATATAAAATTACCCTTTTATATAAAAAAAAATTCACGATTGTATATTTACAAGATAACTTACCTTTATATTTTATTATAGTTAACATATAACACCCCATAAAAATGAATAACAAATAAATAAAATGGATAAATTAATTAAATAAGATAAGGTAAAAAATAATTTTTCTGAAAAAGTCGGAATTTGACGACGAAAGTTATGTCATTGCATTCGTGGTGAAATTCTAATCAATTTCCATAAATAATGTTCTGAAAACGGAGCTTAAACAAAAAAAATATGGCACTTGAAGTTACTAGATTTAAAATAATTTAAAAAGAGTTCAAATTCAAATAACTAAATCATTCTTTATTTTGAAATTTGAAAGTTAACAGTAATTAGACTTGGGGTTAAGTAAACATAAAAATTAATATTAACGTTAAGAAATAATTAAGAAATATAATAAATAAAAACACTGGCAGAATAAAAAACTTCCTAAAATAAACGTAATGGTTGACCGCTCCTCTAGGACTGGTCGACCGCTAGCGATCGACTGATATGGTAGAGATGATCTACCGGTGGAAGCTAGAGGCGACTAAGGTTTAAACAATTTGAACCTTCAAGTTTTTATTATTTTTAACTAACTTAAGTCTTGCGGTTCTGGTGCATTCTAACCACTATAAATAAGAGCCTAGGCCCCTCGCATTCATTCATAAATTATTCTGGGAGCCTAGTGAAGCTCTGTCGGTCTCTTTCTTCAGATTCATAAAAAGGTTCTTTAGGGTTTCATGTAATAAATTCTAGATATTTATAACTTTATTTCTAATTCTATTCTCCTTCAATCCCTCAGTTCTGAATCTAATTTATATATATACAAATCTCTTGCTATAAATATATATCAAAAAGAAGAGATTTGAAAGAGATTATTGAAGGTTGTCAAATCCAAAGGAGGAAAAGCTAAGGATATATTGTGAGTGGATATATTAGCTTTTCCATTTTAGTAGTTGATTAGTATAATTTGAGTTTTAATATGCCTTGGGAGTTTTGGTTTGTGAAAACATTATATTATAAACCTCAAAACTTATTCAATATGAAATGTCAATTTTAGATTGAAATCTCAATTGTTTATGTCAAAATAATGGAAATTGTATATATTTGTAGTTTCTGATAATTCTACCTTCTATTCCACTTTTTATTCTTTTTCTTCGAATTTGACTAAAGTTTGTTAATTCAATAATAGTGTATAAGGTATGAATTTTATTCGTAGTATGCACCACTTATTGCCTTAAATTAAATAGAAATTCCTTTGTTTATATTTATGTGAAAAAGGAGTTGAATATAGTGTAAAATTGGAATTATAAGTTATGATTATTAATATATTCCATTACTTTGGTGTTATAAGTTGAGTTTAAATTTTTATTCTATATAAGTCTATTGATTGGAATTTTTGGATAAGAATATTGGAATGTTGGCATTGTTGATACTATGGAATGAGACTTGTATAATTATTGAAAGAGTTGACATTTAGATGCTAGTTTAGGGCTTAAATTCCATATGCTTAGAAATTGCTAGACACGCTCGCGCGCATGTGTATTAGCGTAATTAATGTATATTTGCATAGTTAAATAGGTTTTTAATTTTATTAAATCCCCCTTAGGCAAGTAATTAATGGTAAAGGTGAAATAAGAAAGATTTCTTATTAATTATAGAAACAATGAGATGTATGATAATATATGTAGAGTGTGATATAGATTATATGTAAGTTATAGGAATGCGAGGTTAGTTAAAAGCATATGGAAGTCTGTTCAGCTAATATGGCTATCGGTAGTATGACTTTGGGTCTGATGTGAGATACCGCTTGCAATAGTAACTACGATGATGCAAGGTTAGTCCCAAATTCCGTAGGGTAAATCTGCCCAGTTAATCTGGCTATTAGTATCTACAAATAGTCAGACTAATGTGAGACATCACTGTAGGATACGCATGATAATATGAAGAACCTGCTTTAGAAGTTGAAGGTATTGAGTGGCTGTGTGAGGGCTCGCCTCTTCACTATATAGGAAGTAGTAAATGGTCGGGGTTATGTGTTAGGTACGATAGAGGATGTCTTGGAAAAGGGCCCATTTTAACAGGAAGTATTAAGTGGCTAAAGAGATTCTGTAAAATGGCAGCTAGATAGTTGTTAGTGAGGAGTTCGCCTTGGAATAGGTAGTAAATGAGGTGGACCTACCTTAAATAAGGTATTAAATGGTCGGAGTCTGCCTAATTTCCACTAAAAGTTATTAAGTGACTTGATTACTATCTCTTACATTGATAGAACATTCTAGAGGATGTATATGGGTTATTGGGTTGATATCAAGTTGGCTATGGGCTTATATTTGGAAAGCATTTTTACCTTTGGAATTATATTTGAAAAGATTTTATGACGTAGGTAGAATACGTAAGACATATTTCTATTTAAATTATATTTCCCAAGTACTAAAATAGTAAAGCTCGAGATTTTTACTCACCAGACATATGTTGTTCTGACTCCCTCCTCATTACAACACAGGTTAAGAAGGGTGATGCTGAAGGTGGAGACGTAAATGAGACTTCTGGCAGTAGTCTATTTATTTACTTGTTATTTTCTGTAGTTTCTGATGTACTCATGAAACAAAAATGATATTGTAATTTTGGAATATCATGTAGTTTCTATAACATTTTGAAGTTTAAATAAAATGGGTACTATTGTTATATTTATATTTTATCCTTCCGTTGTAAGATTTCGAATGCGTGGATAAATAGCTATGTATTGTTATTTTTACTAACCAACGGCCAGCTTTGAGATGGGTCTAAGTTTCACACGGCCTTTTCTGGGTCGAAATTTAGGTCCATTTCAAGGTAGGTTGTTACATTTTGTATCAGAGCTTAGGTTACCCGACCAACGGTTACGTATGAGAGGTGTACTTGTTATTTTTGAAAATGTTTTTTAAAAATTCTACTACATATAAATATATACATATACTTATTTTGAACGTACTTAAAAACACTAGGAAAATCTTTACTTGAACATATAATACTATCTTAGAAAATATGGAAGGAAAAGAATTTAACTCTAGAATTATTAAGGCAATAAATGTGCAATAAGTAGGGAGTTACAAGAATTTAATAAGGATACGAATGAACCAATTAAAGAGATTAGTAGGGTAATTCGGAGAGATAAGGAAGGCATAAGAGGTAAAAATTGGAATGAATAAACAAATGCCATTAAAAATTATCCACTAGAAAATATTTATTTATTACAGACAATTGACATTTATAGAAATAGAAAATAAACATGTTAGGTAGTAATTAAATATTATAAAGCGATATATTTGTAAACATCCGAAAGTAAGATGTGAAGAAGTGAAACAAGATTCCATAAGAAGATATACATTAATCACCACAAGAAGATAACCAGAATTTTAAAGGTTGAATAGGAAGGTTCAAAAGAAGGAACAATTAAAGTCAATTTCTAAACCCAACCCCATCAGAAAGAATTTGGTAAAAATATTTTTGAGGACTCCTTTAAATGTTTAAAAAGGGTTTTTCAAAGGATTATTAAATGAAGATCTTATGTATCATAAGTTGATTTTTTTGTTTTGAAAGAAAGTGATTGTAATTGGCTTTGAAAATATGTTATCAATTGTTTTGTGAAAAGTTTGAAAGAGGATGTAATTTTAAAAGTAGTGGAACATTTATAAAAAATGGTGGATGAATTTTATGGAAAGAAATTTGTAAATTTGATGATTTGAAGAGTTGAAATAATGCGGTTTCAATTATGAATTTGTTAATTTAAAATTTTTTGAGTTAAAAAGTTTTCAGTTTTTGGATTCTTCATTTTTTTTAAATAAATATAAAAAGGAGAGTAGGTTGGACTTAATGATTTTTCTTTTATTTCATAAATTCGAAAGTTTCCTTTTTCTTATAAAAAATTCTTTATAAAAAGGGGAATAAATGGATATGGAACTGTTAATTGGGATTTCAAAAGGAAGTTAGAACGTCAAAACAAAGATAAAATGATTCAAGGACTTTGGACACATCATAAAAAGGCAAGAAGAAGGAAATATCAAAAAATGAGTGGAAAAAGTTAACTTCATATTTTTCAACTTAGCGCTTGATGTCGGACCTGGGTCGTACCTAAGTTGAACCTAGGAAAAATGAAGGAAAACTTGAGCTGAGGAATAGAAAGACAAGACAATATAACTTGGAGTCAGGCCAGAGTGAAACACAATATAAACCCAGGTCAAACTTGAGTCAAATCAAAACTGAGTGACTTGGAGTCGGACCCGAGTCAAACCCGAAACAAACTCGGTCGCACATGTTTCTTTGGTCAAATCCATAAAACTCTCGGGTCGGACTCCGAGCACTCCAACCTTTGGATGAGCCTAAATAAGACAAAGATAAAACGACTTGAAACTTGGTGAGCACACTTAAAGAGCTGGAGAAGCAACTTAGGAAAGTTTTACTAAGTTTCGAGCTAACTCCTTAACTCGGTATCGAGTTAAGGAATCTCAACTAAACGACTCCAAACTTGGTAAGCACACTTAGAGGAAGCTAGAAAACAACTGGGAGAAGTTTCACTGAAAACGAGACTATGTCCTTAACTCGGTACCGAATCAAGGATTCGATTACGGATTCTGACAAGTTAAGGATTTGAAACTCGGTAAGTTGGTATCGAGTTTAAATGCCAAGTCTTTGCATCTTCATATTTCTGGAAAGTGATCTACGAGTCTTCATATGCGTGTTCACGAAATTTTGTAGAGTTCCAGAGAACAAATCGTAAGAAATAAAGACTTGATAGTCCAAACTGTGGGAAAACCTAAGTCTTGGAAGGATAATAATTAAAACTCATCAATAGCCTACCAAATTATATAAAGAACATCTAGACGAAGCAAGGAGCTCGAAACAAAACGGTTTATCCAAGTCATGGCTAAGGGTTTGACTCGATACCGAGTCTAAACCATAACTCGGGTTGTCATAATATTTCTTATACCACCCTGAGCCAGTCTTTGGATTCTTTAGTAGTGGGCTTATGATCCAATATGACTACTACCCCTATAAATAAAAACTGTAGATCAACCAAGAAAGGATCTCATATAACGCCCCACCTCTATACTCACACCAGTCAATGACACTATGGGGTAATGTCGTCGACTAGCGTGAAGAATAAGGCTGTTGAGAAGCGACCATCTGTGCAATTGATTTGAGGCGAGTAAACGATATGCCCGATAGAATATCATGCATTCATTTCAAGAGGAAATCTGACATATCAAATACAAACTCAAAGCTACCACACAGTGGCTATGTGGCCTTCGGAAATAAATATAAAATAAGCATAACACAAATCAGTCATAGATATTCATATCACTAAGGCGGAAACAGATATGAATATAACACATAGAAGTAAACATCAAAGTTGTGGTCATACAAGATCCACTACATCACAAAAGAAAAGGTACAAGTGCTAGACAAAAGAATATGTATACATCAAGGAGTCTCTATCTCGAATGTACAAAAACAAAAACTGCTAAGCTAAAGTAGTTAGCCAAAAGTCAAAAGCTAGTCCTTGCTAAGAAGTCAAGTGGAAGCGCCTGAAACACCTCGATCTGACCTGAGTATTATTTAAGAAGAAAAATAATAAACGGTTCCGTCTAACTATAATTATCATGCAAGAAGAGATAGGATAAGAGATATGACAAAAACATATGATAACATAATACCATGTTCTCACAAGTATATATTTGATAACAATGAAAATCATACAATATCTCCAGTCTCCTCAAATACCCAAAAAGAATATCATATTCTTTAGCTTATTCACCAAACCTTAAATATTGGCAAAACACATCAATGCAAATCGAAAAAAATTAGTGAAACAGAAATTCTAGAAATCAATATTTAGAAATCCAAAAAACATGAAAAGGGAAAGGCCTATCATAAACGGGAGCACGCAAACTCACCAACATATGTATCATAAACGGGACGCTATCCCATGGGTCGCTAACCCATAGAGCCTATGCAACGACGTAGTATAATGATACGCCCAAGGAACTAGAAACTTAAATAAGCCGAAACAAGATGTATTTCAAAGGTACGCCCGATGATCCGAGCTTCATAAAACGGTTAAAAAACCATGGGTCGCTAGCCCATAAAAATGAGACAAAGCTCAATAGAATAAGTGTAAATTACACCAAGCTAGTAAATAAATTAGTTTAGCTTCATGTCCCATAACCACTGGCTTAACTTAAATATTTACGAACGAACTGCAGATTTCCACTCGAAAATACATGATGATCATCATTGATAAAAAAGAAGTGTAAATTACACTAAGCTAGTAAATAAATGAGTTTAGCTTCATGTCCCATAATCACTAGCGTAACTTGAATATTTATGAACAGATTTTAGATTTCCACTCGAAAATTGTCATGAAATTTCAATCGAACAAGTCTAAGAATTAACCGACGAAGTAAACGCAAATGTTTTATACCACTTATTTTGCTAAGTCATTTAATTGGATTTCTTATATGAATGAGGTAAAGGTTTGTTTATACTAATAGATTGAAAAAAGGTTTTAAAAAACGAGCTTTGTATTAAAAGTAATTTAGAAATCATTTTTGTGAAAGAGTTTGAGTATTTACTACTAGTATAGAAACCTTTGCATTTTAAAGTGAAAAATCATAGAAATGATTGTAAAAACAATCTATCACCAAAAATCCACATTTAAATAACGTGAATCAAAACCATGGAAATCGATATCAAATCCATCAAATGGAAACAAAAATCAAGAAAAGAAGTCATCAAAGTCGGTATTGATTGACAATAGCTATCCGGATCGTCAAAGATTGGGAAATCAACCCAAAAATAGGCAAATTGGGAAAATTTAATAGGACCGTTTGACCAGACGTCGGACCTTGGGTTCTGGAAATTTATATTTTTTTTCTCCTTTTTATTTCTTGAAGCCTCCCAAATGTCCGGTTGGATTTAACCGGATGTCTGCCTCCCAGTTTGAGTAGCGGTTGCTTATTCATTCCCTTGTTGCCATTCACAAGCTGCTGCTTGATCCTCTATGCCCTGGTCGGTCATATGATCTAAGGCAAGTGGATAGAATGTTCCTTTATTAAGTTGAGTTTCGAATCCAAAATGCCGGGGCACTGCGCTGCGGCACGGGTTCGGTATTGGAGTGTGGGCATGGTGGATCGGCCAACAGTGGCTCGGCCAAGGCGGTTCGGTGTTGGAGTGTAGACATGGTGGATCGGCCAAGAATGGCTCAGCCAAGGCGGTTCGACCAAGGTAGATCGGCCTGAGTGGTTCGACGAGTACAGTTCGGTAGATTGAGTCTATTGTCATTGGCCCGGTCCGGATTGCTCCTTGTATATCGCTCGGTCATGGAGAGAAGGCTAAGGTGGGTTGGTCATTCATCGTTCGTTCGAGGACGGTAGCAGATTACCAATAGGGCAACATGGTTGACTTTCCATCACTTCGGTTTACATCCCTAGCTGCTCCAAGTTATAGGAGATTTCGCTTTGAGTCATGCAAAAGGTATTCATGGTTTGGACAGGCTGGCTCGGTGACTACTGGTTCGATCATAGGGAGTCGATATACACAGGTCAATTTGCTTAGTATATATGCTAAAGCGATCGGCTGTCAGCTTTTGAGTGGGGGATCGGCTATCTGCATTAAATGAGGGGTCGGCCTTTATATAACTCCAGTGCAAACTTCAACATTCAATCCCAAAAACTTGCGTACATTAGTGAATGCAATCCCATGTCTAATAGCTTCCTTTAGATCTCTTTCAAATCTGAGTATGTAATGGTTTTTGAAAATAATATTTAGTAAGTGTATAATATTTTGAAAAGAAGATAGAATTTTGCAATAAGTTAAATATTATATATATATATATATATATATATTAAATTAGATAGTTTGAAAGTCTTGTTTTGATGGTAAAATGATATCTTATAGAAGTGTATAAATTATATTTTTAAAAGGAGATGCCTTGGGATAATTAGATAAATAAAATAAAGTATTAAAATGAGAGTGAGGATTATTGGAAACCTAGAGTATTATTTAGAAATATATTTTAGTAAAAAAATTTTTAGCATTTGTAAATTCTTATATATTCATTTACAAAGAATGCAAATGGTTGATTATGGATGTGTATAAATATGTGACATCATAAGTTAATATTTTGATATAAGTAAGCAAATGATTTGAGAAAGTATAAATATTATTTTCTAAAGGGATTAAAAAAATAGTTTATTCCGTGTTAATTGGTCCATTGAGTGGTTTATGAATTTTGGTCGATACGAGCAGCTGAGGGATTTCTAAATGCTTAAACGAGGCTAAATCGACACAATCTTTTGGAAATGTAACAAGAAAAGTTCTTTTTTAAAAGTTTATGATGTTGACATTATTTTCAAAGAAATGGAATTTACAAGAAAATAGTATATATTTTATCTATAGAGTAAAAGTGGAATATATATGAAAGAAAATTTAATTATTCCCAACCTTATAAGATTTGTTTGATAATGCAATTTAACTTTTGCAAATATTTACTTGTTTAAATTTGAACTAAACATTATTCATCTTGAGATCATTGCAAAGAAATAAATTCATTAGAAGAATAATAATAATACAACGGTTGGATTCACTACAAGAAAATGTGCTTTTCTCAGCACTAATTGTCAGCGTTTCTTCCGTAAGTGCTGACAATAGTATTTTGAAAAATAAAAATGAAAGTGCGAACGTTGTTTAAAACAACCCGCTTCATTTTTAGATTTATTTCATTACGCGGTTACTTTGCCTCCCTTCCTTTCTTCCTTCTCACCTTCTCTTCACGTAAAGAAAGAAATCAGCAAAATCCCAAATCCTCGCTAATTTCACCCGCACCCCAAATCTTATATCCTCCCCTAATTTAAACCTAATTAAAATTTGAAATATACATCAAATGTTCGTAAAATCTATCATGAATTTTGTTTGTCCCCCAATTTCACCTACAGTATCCAATTCAATTGAGCCCTAAGACCCCTTAAATCCGTCCTTGGCAAACATTAGAACACGACCCTAATTTCTCGTTCACTCGATAACTAAGAGCGTCTATCACTGTAGAATTCCTGGTTGATTGCCTTTAAAAACCCAATGTGAGGTAATTTATTTAACCTTTAGATGCATCATTTGAAATTACTGTTTTTTTGTTATTATTATGTAAGTCATTGTGTCTTAATTACAATCAATATATTTATGCTATGATATCTACTATGATGAATGATTTATTTTAGGTAATTGAGATGTCTGTTAAGATAAATTGAGATATCAATGAAATGTAAGAAGCGATGGTATAACTAAAGGTTTATTTCCTCACCAAGCGGAGTTTTTGTATTACAATTACTAGTGCTAGGTATAAAGTTGGTTAGTATTTTATCTATTAACATCTCGTAGGTTAATTGTGCTATAATTAAGAGATGATAAACTCCCCATATCAATGAACTGCATGCATGGATTCCTTTGTGTTTGTTTAATTACTATCTTATTCCGTAATTATAGATACCAACACATATTGCTGGGTATTACCTATTTTAGAAAACTATGCGGGCTATGAAGAATGCGTTCAGCTCAAATTAAATAGAATATGAAACACATGAATGTGTGATATTAAATTATTAATACGTATTGATAATGTTAACTCAAAATACGTCATGCAATAGGTAAGCGTATAAAGTAAACGTATGATTATTATAAGATTTTATCATGTAATGATCGATATTAAGAACCTAATACTGTAGTTAACAACTCAGATACAGTGGTAACATGACAGAAATAATAATATGAGTACGCTTTGTTTGCATCAATTGGAAAAAAATGTCGTCAATTGAAAATCATAGATGGTCGTAGAGGGTGGATGGTTTGTTTGCAGGCTTTGTTTGCAATTGTAGTTGAAAGTAGAGTGTTGTTAGTGGCAGATTGCTTGAAGGTGATAGGTTATTCAGTGATTGAATGTGTAGGAAGTAGTGTGGTTAGAGTGAGGAGGAAGTTGGTTTGGAGTTGTAGCAGTGAGGTATACTGTATAAGAAATGAGGCTACAAGTTTGCTTCAGGCAATTGTGTTTGGGTCTGGAAGTGGCAGTTTGAGGAGATGGTCGCTGGTTGAAACTATAGGCTGTGGTTGTATTGGTGAGGGAAGAGGTGGTATGGAAAGTGTGGCTTTGTAGTTAAGCGTGATTGTAGTTTGTACGGAGGTGATGGAATGGAAGGGTGTACACAACAAAATGTAAGAATGTAATGAAACAGTGAAATGAAATGAAAGATAAAAAAATGCAAACAGAGAACATGTAAGTGTAGAGAATAACAGAGACTAAAAATGCTCAAATGCACAGTGAAATCTAAAATGCACAGTAACAGAGAAATGTAATAAGAGAATTGAACATGCACGGTAACAGTGATCAAATGATAGTAATAGAGATGAAATGTAAACTGTTTTGCTTTTAACTGTGTTTACCTGTAGCAATAAATTTTAAATGGAATATTTTAGCAATTGAAATGTAATGTAACAACAAACAGAGAAAAACATTTGCATTATGTTAGTTTTGAAATTATGTTGTGTTATCATTATTGTAGATTGAGATGGAAAAACAAGATGTTGGGCATGATGATTTGAGCGGCATTTTAGGGCAGCTTAAGGGCATGACTATCTACATGGGTACTGAATTTGGCAGGTTTTAACTTTTACTTACTATCTTTTCATTATTCATTATATTTATTGTTTATTCTAGCTGATATTTTAAAGCAAATGGTAGATATATGCTTGCAAATTTTGCATGTCAATACTCTGGTATGTTATAAAAGCAACTTCCCATGCTGGTATATTAGTTCTATTTCTATTGTTTTGACACTCAGACTAAGTAAATAAATAGATTTTTTTTATTTGAAGAAACCATAACATCGTCATCAAAACCAGGTTCTTTAAACAAAACATAACACCGCCAAATAGTACATATATTATTTATGTTCTCTCTCAAATCCTCATTAGTAGATGACCCAACTCCAAATAAGAACACTCATATTATCGTAAAGCTTCTCTTCAAGCTTTTGTTTCTTTAGATTCCTCTACCACCTTCACTGCAGGTGGATGCAACACAATAGCACCATATGCTCCAACTCTGCAAAGAAGTACACCATATGCTCCAACTGTTTATCAGACATTACAGCCTTAATGAAGCGGACAAGAAATACATACGGCGTCGAGACAGTTAAAGTCCATTCAAGTTTATTTAGAATCAATTTCTCCATGCCTAGAATCTGCTCTTGGTTGTAAGCTCGATCGGATATGGTAATGAAATCCTAAACCCGAGGAGCCTAAATCTCCTCATACTTGGAAGCAATTAGCATTGAGCTAATACCTACAAGCTATATTTCTCTTCTAATAACCTTCTCCGTTGATAGATAATTATCAATGATGTAAAAAGTGAGATAGAGTGTCTCTGGCATCAGTCCAAACTTGCAGTTCACTTCTATTAACCAATCTCCCAATATCGCCCTCATCTTCTCATTGATCTATACTTGTGTGTCCATGTAGTGGAAAGGAATGAATGCATTCTCTGCATGATTGTAAAACTTGTAAAGATCCTAAACATAGTCCACAACATCCAATTGATCCCCTACATCTGATGCATCAATACCAGGAATTGTATCCTTGGGTTTCTTGGTAATCTCACAAGTGGCTTTGCTACGAGCCGATAGCACTTTCTCATAGTTTTTACTTTCTTCTTTCTACTCTTCTTACTTCCTGATCTCTCTCTAACCTTTTCAACAGTATCTGACTAATCTCAATAGCAACAGTATTGGATTGATTGCCACCTTCCCTTCATCTTCTTTGATGCGAACAGCAGGCTTAGGATTGACTGCCTCTTTCCTTTTATCTTCTTTGATTCAAACAGTGGGCTTAGGATTAGCTACCTCCTTTTCTTTATCTTCTTTTATGCAAACAGCAGGCTTTGTATTGACTAATGCCTTCCCTCTATCTTCTTTGGTGCAAGCTTTTCTTACTTCTCTTTCGCCATTTACATTTCCAGGTTTCTTATTAGGAACAGCTGCAGCTTGAGCACTAGCAAGGAGTTGAGCACTAGCAAGGAGTTGAGCACTAGCAAGGAAATTGGTTGGATCTGCATTTCAAAAAAGATAAGGTTTTATTATATTATATTTTATTATTCACTCTTGATTTTAAAGTATGTCTCTACTCTTTGTTAACATAAGTACTCATAACTAGCTTATGATATAAGTCCATCAGTTTTGGGTTCTGTTATATTGTAGCAAGGAAACTGTGCTTTCCTTTGCTAACATTTATTACTGTTGAATATTAATGAGGAACCCCTTTAGTTTATTGATTCAATTATTGAATTACTTATTTTTTTTCAAATGGACACCTGAAGGCAAGTATAGATAGTATATTCGGTTTACATGATAATGATTATACAAATGAGGAACCCCTTTTGTGATTATGTTTATAGTTTGTTTACATGATAATGAAAATATTTAGTTTGTTTGCAACAGTCAGTGTAGGACTTTTGGTTTACTGTGTAAATATTACAGATTCACATGTTCTTACTGGATTTCATGTTCAACCAGAATTTGACTCTTGATATCACGGCCAGGCAAAGCAACTGGTAGCACAGAACCATCTTCAACCAATAGGAATTAAACATCAGATCATCAAGAACACATTAAAAATATTTTTTTGGCATGATAGACCAAGATTATGAAATAAAAAGATAATGAGTTGGTCATACCCTGAACAACTGATTTTTGTTTAGATGCTTGCGTTTTCAGTATACAAATACCTTCAGTATTTGAGCATTATAGTACCAATGTCTAATATTGACTAGAATATGAAATATGTGCCTTTTCTGTCTTTACTTTATTAATATTTCTCTTCATTTCCTCTGTGCCTTAGAAATAAATCTAACTCGTGAGGTAATCACTATTTCACTTATAATAATTAGCAAGATGACTTGGATTAAGTTCTGTTTGATGACTATGGATAGAATATATCTCATTAAAGGACATTCTAAATATTATGACTGCTAGTCTGGTTCACTATCCTGTAGGATAATTTTACTCTGCGAAATTCTGCAGTACAAACTCTTAATTTGTTTGTGTGTTGTCACTACCATTAAGAGAAACTGAGGGATTTATCCAAATGTTTGTTTGTGTGTTATCACTACCATTAAGAGAAACTGAGGGATTTATCCAAATGTTAAGTAATCGTCGGATATTAACTTTAAACTTTGTGTTTTTCACCATAGTGGCATTTGTTGTATTCCCGTATGACATCCTTTATCCGTCATAAATCAATACATGTATCTAGTTTAGCATCATAGGTTATCACCTTCAGAGTACCGTAACATTGAAGTAATAATTTTCTCATGAATATTATGGTTAGATATCAGTATTCAAAGTGCACCTTGCTGATTAGTCTAAAATTATGGTTAATTTCCAACTTTTGACGTGATACAAAATTAAACATGGTATATACAAATACTGATTTTTTTGGGCAGGGTTTTGCAGATATAGAAAAGAGATCATTGCTACCATATATGGACAATTATGTAACTGTTTTTCTATAGACAGATAGACAAATTTATTCTTCACAGTAAAAACTTTGCCTTATGTATTCCACTCTTATCTCTTTGCCAGTGTATATTGTTGCTTATCATTTCTTTTTTGATGTTTTAATAGGTTTGTTTTTAAAGTGCTGAAGTGGTATGTGTCAGAACTAAAGGTTGAATGGATAAAAAGTCTTTCATTTACGATTGATGGATCATGCACTGTATTCGATGTACTTGCTAAGGGACTGAACCTGATTACTGATGGTATGTTATGCATATCTACAAAGCAATTTGAATCTGGATATATACAGACTTCATGATGACAAATTTGATGACTAAATGTGTGTCTTCTACCATATGTCAGTCTAAAGTATCTGCAGTTGCATTTGTTGCCTTGGTTGTCGGTGCAGATATTGTGCCTTTGTCCATTGTTGTAGGATATTAGTTTATAAATATTATCGTTGTTTATGAATTTATGTAAACTTTGTTTATGGATATTGTATTCAACTTAATTTACTGAAATAGTTGATTGTTATGTTTTTATATGATATTTTTTAGTTTGATTTGTATATGTTATGTATATTATCCGGTTGAAATATAATAAAATGCTATTTAGATTAATGATACCTGTGTGTAAATATTGTAATGGTGCAACGCTGTAAAAATAGTACAAACAAACAACAGCGTTCAAACCGTGTTGTCAATTCTATGAAAAGATAATGTACATTGCTCCAACAGCATAATAAAAATGCTGTGAAAAATTAACAACAGCGTTTATTAACTGCTGAAAAAAACTACTATTAACAATTTTGAAAGCAAATAATAAACGCTGTAGAAAATTATATACAGCGGTAAAAGAACGCTGTCTAATACAGTTTTCAACAGCGTTTATTTTTTGCTATTATTAATTTCGTATATACGACAGCATGTCGTTATACAGCGTTTTTAACAACGCTGTTATATCCTATTACAGCGTTTTTGAAACGCTGTTAAAAGCTTACTTTGGTGTAGTGATTTTTTTTAAGAACTATTGGAATGAAAATAAAAATAAGAGATATTTGATTATGTGACCTTCATAATTTCAGGAACCTACTACCTAATTAATATTATCTTCTTTTCTAAACAAGAGTAGATGGATGTCAACTAATCATGACCCCAAAATAGATACTTATATAAGAAAGGTATGTAATGGTTTTTGGAAATTAGTTGGTTGACATACTTGAATTCTAAAATCGACTTCATAGTATGGGATCATATATATATATATATATATATATATATATATATATATATATGAGATCCCATACTATATATATATGCTATACAAAGACAAAATATTTAAGCTATAATATAAAAAAAATAAAGAAATTGTTTGGTAAAACTTGATCATGCTTTAACTCTATTTGTTATCCACAAGTACACAACTTGCATAACAGAAGTTCAAGGTCTCAATGTTATTAGGCATGAGAATGTGATTGAATTGTCTAGTTTATTTTAGGTTGTTTGCTTTCTAAAGATCTTGAGTGTAACTCAATGTGTAAAAAAACACTGTAGAATTAGCTGTTCTTTTTATGAGTGAGATGTATTTTTTGTAGGTTGTTCTTTGCTTTTGATGTAAATACTCTTTTTAGCATTTGAAACAAGTCTATGAATGCCAAAAAAGCATGGATTATCTTTCTTTGAACTGTGTGTCAAATAACGAGTAGACAATGTAGAAAGATGTATATATAAAAGTGTTAACTTTATTTTCAAATATAAAAACTGTAGTTATACATGCATGTATGTATCCGTTGAATATGCATATGAATTTGTACAACACAAAAATTCTACAGTTATTTCTCTTAATCATTTTGTGTATGGTATCTCTTTAGTACTGTTAAAAAGAGAGCAATTAGAACTCAAGTATGCATGTGAAGTAATGAATAAACAATCAGTTTTAAGTCAAAACGGAATATATCAAACACAATGTGTGTGGCAATGAAAAAACCTGTCATTTTTTTTAAATGCTAAGGCCGTGTACTGTCTTTTTATGTTTTTATAATTAAAAAAACGATGATGAATTTGAAAGTGCTGTGTTCATTTAACTATAACTTCCAAACGCTTATCTGACGTCAACAATCTTGTACTTTCTGAAAAGCAACGCTAATAGCGAACAACTTTTGTTTTAAGCATCTCACGAAACTTTTAGGTCTTCCATGCTAAAAAGGTTGTTTTTGGAAGAGGGCCTGCATTTTTTCATTTGATTCTTGAATTATGTAGCTTTAGTAAAAATGCCATAACTTATGCCATACTGTACATATTGATGATCTTGAAGTTGTTTTGAGAGGATAGTACAACATGACAACAACTCTACTTCCAAACCATCATCTAATTTTGTGATATTTGGCCATGAAAGCCTTGGCGATTACCAGCCTAACTAAAACGCGTATGTTTATATATTAAAACTATGTATGCTTATTGTATTTCTTATGTGTGAGTAATGTTTGAAGTTGATTTTGAAGTTGATGTATAGTGTTTATATTATATTTGTGAAATTGCAAACGGCTCTCCGTACAAAGGAGATTCTACCAAAAAAATTCAAAAGTTTTAACGCTTAGAAAATTTTCAATAAACTTTTGTATGTGAAGAAATGAAAATTTATGAATGAATCTATTTAAATTTATAACATACAATAACTGTGATTCTAATATTAACTACTTAGGGATTTAAGCGAATTTTAACTCAATGGTAAAATTCGAAGAGAGTTGATGTTTGCATGTGTTTTTGACGTCTTCTTGTAAAAAATTGCAAGGATGCAATTTCCATAAAGGGGGCTCTGTAACAACCCTATTTTTGAAGTCATAATATTCTACAAATTTAATTAAAATAATAGTATTCGAATTCAGTTTGGATAATTATTATTTTGGAATCAAATTATTATTCAATTAAAGTCTATTTAATAATATATATTGTTTTAACAATTTGAATTAAGTGATAAATTCTTTCTAGGTAATATATCAAATTGGATATAGTGTTAGTTAGATATAAAATATTTTAAAGTGTAAACAATTTTATACACTTGAAATAGATAAAAAGAAATTTTATTTATTATTCAATAAAATCAATAAATCGACGAAGATGGATAATTATTAAATTTAAATATTTGGTAAAATATATGATATATCAATTGAAATTAGAAATGAATCTAATTCAATGATAGAATTATTCATATGTGAATAAAGGGATTCATTTTGCAATATAAAGGGATAAAATGGAAATTAATTTACAAAAGGATTAATTGAGAATAACATTGGCTATAGTTTTAATTCATTTCATCTCCCTACTTTAACAGAACAAAGCCCAAGCCCATGCTAATTCAAATTCATTCCCTCAGTTAAACCAAAAACCCGTATCTCCTTTGTTTTCAAATACGCTCTCTTTTCCCCAAATCATAAATCCATAAATCCATCATGTTCGAAAAAAAATAGGGGCAACGCACAGTGCTCGACGGCGTCAAGGGGATCGTCGACGACATGGACGATATGCGATGAAGTACTTTATCAATGTCGTTGATAAGGGAGCTTGGGGGATCGAAGAAGCTTGGACACGGAGTTGTTATTGTATGGGGTTCAAGCAGAGGAGTGGAAGAATGGGCGTGGCGTTCACCTGGGCCAGCCATGATGTGGTACTTCGATTGTGGTGTGCGTAGTCTAGGGTGAGAAGCAACATCGATGTCACGGACGATGACTAATGCCTTGACTCAGAGACCTAATGGCGAGCTAGTGGCTGTTAGGGCAGACGAATGAGGAGATATGGAGGCTTGTGATTTGGAGGTGATGACCTAGGCTAATTGACGGCGAGTGTGGCTAGCATGATGGTTGGAGATTGCTGTGGAGTTAACTAGAGTTGCATGACCAAATAATTAAGCTGAGTTATTTTTAACTCGCACTTCTATATCTAAATAACTGAATATCCTTATACATGTCGTGATATGGTTATTTGGTTGACAATTGTTGAATTCTAATTATTGAATTAGTTAAATTATTAATTTCAAAAATATTAGTGGTGATTAAATGATAGAATTAGGATAAAATTCAATGATGTAATTTCAATTGGTTGATGCTTAAATTGGTTAAATAGAATGTTTGAAATATTGAATTTTGAACCAATAGTTAAAAATGAATTAAATGGTTAAAATAAGATTACATATTAAAATTTATAATGTTCATTGTAAGTTGTGTTGATAATTGAAAATACATACGTTGTTTGTATGATCGGAGTTGTTAAAATGCAATTAAAATTACTAAATAATTCCATATTATGGAATTACATTTTTAGAGCAATGCTGGCTCTAGATATTGAATTTTCAATAGGTTTATTATTTGAATGTTTTAAAAGAATTCCAAAAATTGGATTTTATTCTTTCTGATCCATATTCGAATTTTATTTACAAAATATATAGTTAAATTATATTATATTCTTAACTTATTTCTTATACTTTTAAAAATGAGTAATATTTTGTTCATTGTAAGCTAGTGCTTTTCTATGAAACAGAGAATTTTAATAAACGATCGAATTGTCGAGTGGTATAGGACATTTTGTACAATTCTTTCGCTTATTATTATAATTTGTTAAATAGAGTTTGGGTGAAAATTACCAGCTTTTAGCAAATACTTGAATTTACTATCTGGTATGGGACAGTTAGTTAAATCCTTGTGATTACTGGAGTGGCAGTAATTAACACTTTAGAGTATTATCTTGGGGTATTCAGATTTTATCTGAGATCGATAGATCCCCGAGAGACTATGACTCATTTTTCATCGACCTAAGAGTTGATTCATTTTCAAATTTGGATAGGCGGACCTATTTCTTGGGGTTAGGTCTATTCCGGTGTAACATAGTTGTCCTTTTTGTTGTTTAGATAGATGTTATATTGCAGCCCTATCGGTTTATTTCATAGCTGAACAATGTTTACCTATTTATATTTGTTAGGTAAATTCACATAGTTTTGTCATAAACACGACTACCTATTTCTTTTCGTTAGGAGTTGTGGTTTTTACCTGATAGTCTACTTCTTTTCGTTAGACTATTGCGCTATGTGGCGGGGTTTGTTTATTTCATTTGGGCCCCATGTTGCACTGTATCATACTGATAGTTGACTACCATTATTATTTCTTTATTGATGATTGTTTCTTCAGAGATTTTTAGTACTGATATTTTGTGTCCTTTATGGCTCGGAGGAATTTTGAATTGGTTACCACCATATTTGAGATGATAGTCTATTGAGACTTGATATGTATTTACAAAATGGTGATTTGTTAGATATGCCTTATTGAGTATTTGTTTTGGGCATATTTTATTTATGACTTATTTGGTTATTGTTAAGTCAAAATAGTGTGATTTGTATTTATTAGTTAGATATGCCTTTTATGGATTTTTAGGTTTTAGGCATATTTTGAGATGACTTATTTTAGAGTTAAGTCATTTATGGATTTATAAAGTAGTGAATTTAATTAATATTCCTTATTATTATGATTGTTTGTTCAGCATATTTTATACGTCTTATTATTTTAAGTCATGATATTAGTATCTTACCTTTTTTTAAGATATATCCTGACCCGTTTATTTTTTACTACTCGGTTCAGGCCGAGACTTTATAGGTACAGAGACCTATTGACCTTTGGATTTTGGACTAGCATTGAAGTAGACTATTTTGATAGTTTAGTTTACTTCATAGTTATATATATTGACAGTAGGAGTTTATGTCATCTATATTGTATATTAGTGACTTTCTACTTAATACAAGATTTTGGATATGATGTACATATTTATGTAGGTCTAGTACTTATATTTTGTAGACTCACATTCTGTTATGTATATGATGATGTATATTATTCCGCTGTGATCTGTAACTCTGATATTGATCTATCTGTATTATACATCGCTCTAAATATTTTAATTGGTATGTTTTTTTACTTTGTATAATTCTGTACACATCTAAATTTCCATTCAGATCCTCAAAAAGGTAAATAAGACGTGTCAGTGTTAGTATAAAGATATATTCACATTCGATCACCCTTAACCAGTCGTATTCTCTGAATTAGCAAACGACATTACTTGCAATGTTCTTTGCTAAACTAGGCATAACGGTGGGGTCGTTGCATCCATTATAACCGGTTGGCACAATCGATCTACCTGGTCAACTTGGAACAAGAGATCGGAGAGTGGTTCTCACCCAAACCTTTGTGATAATTGATCTCACCCAAACCTTTGTGATAATTGACGAGATGTCGGCCTATAATGCATTCTTGGGACGGCCGGGCCTTGCTGATTTTCGAAATATCCTAGCACAATGGTGTCTTACTATGAAATTCCCTATGAAAAATGGAGTCGGAATGATAAAAGGAGACCAAAGTTCTATAAGGGAATGCTATATCCTGAATTGCATGTAACAAGAAAGAAAGAAAATAGAAAGAGTATGGAGAAAATTCTCCACATTCGCGAACCGTCAGCAAAGCAACTACAGAACCGCCCCTAGCTTGGGGACCATAGGCGATTAGATAAGGCTATAGACCTTAGAAAAAAGAGTTCAGGGAAGGACCGTGAGGCACCGACAAAGATTACGGTGCCTATCCCTATAGACATGGATGACCCGACACGAGTACTAAAAAAAATAGGATCGTAACTTGAAACCAAGACGCGACAAGAATTAGTCAAGTTTCTTTGCGCCAATCTAGAGAATGTTTGCTTGGATGCATTCCGATATATGTTGGATATCACCGAAGATAGTGTGTCATGCACTTAATATCGATCCTAAATACACTCTAGTGAGGCAGAAGAGGTGCACCCTGGGACCAGAACGGTCTGCTGCACTAAGAGAGGAAGTGGATAAGCTGTTGGAAAATGACTTCATCCGCGATGCAACCTATCCCATAAGGTATCAAATCCGATTTTGGTAAAGAAGTCCAATGGGAAGTGGCGGACGCATTGACTACTCAGATTTGAACAAAGCCTACACAAAGGATAACTTTTCATCGCCCATGATCGATCATCTTGTTGACGCGACGGCAGGCTATAAGCTATTATCATTTATAGATACCTACTCGGGATATAATAAATCACAATGCATGAACTCGATCAAAAGAATATTAGTTTCATTACCAAACTTCAATTAATTGAGTCAAGCCCTTTGGATTAAAGAATGAAGGGGCAACCTACGAACGATTGGTAAACACAATGTTCAAAGGCCGGATCGGGAAAACGATAGAAGTATATGCAGACGACGTGCTTGTCAAATCATGTGTATCAGGGAATCACTTAGACAATCTTGTAGAGATGTTTGAAATATTGCGAAAATATGGAATGGAGCTCAACCCGATGAAATGCACTTTCAGCGTTGCTTCTGGAAAATTCCTTGGTTTCATAGTGAATGCAATAGGCATTGAAGCTTATCCAGAACAGATTATCGCCTAAAGGAATGTCAAAGCCCCCACGACCAAAGGGGAATTGCAAAGTCTAGATGGAAAGATCACAGCACTAAGCCGATTAATTTCCCGAGCGACTGACAAACGAATACCATTTTCAATCCATTGAAGAAGAGTAATAAGATTTCGAATGGAATGAAGCCTGCCAGACGGCCTTTGAAGAATTACTCCATCATATGGAAATCCCACCGGTCTTATCTAAGTCGATAAATGGGGAAGATTTGTTCGTTTATCTCGCTATGTCCCGAGTAGGCATAGAGGAAGAGCAATCATGGATGGCATCGATCAAAGATTACCTGATCAAAGGCTCACTCTCTAGGGATCGGAATGAGCGAAAGAAGATACTCTGGAAGGCATCATGGTTCATCTTGCAGGATGGAATTCATTACAAGAGGAGATTCTCTACTCCCCTACTCAGATGTGTAACCAAAAGCGAAGGCAAAAGGATCCTCAACGAAGTTCATGAAGGTGATTTTGGAAACTACATTGCAGGGCCGACTCTAGCGAAGAAGATCCTCCAATACTGTTACTTCTGCCCATCCATCAACTGTGATGCAGCGGATTATGCTAGGCGATGTGTGTAGTGCCAAAAGCTCACCAAAATATAGAGAACTCCATCCATAGTATGTACGCCAATGGTTGGCTCAGGATCGCTCGCGGACTGGGAATTAACTTGATCGGCGTGCTCCGAATTGCTAAAGGAGGAGCCAAATCGCCATTGTTGATCACTTCATAAAATGGGCCAAAGCGGAACCACTAGCTGCTATTACCACTAAGAAAGTAATTAACTTTATCATTAAAAAATTATTTGTATGTTTGGAGTGACGTAGAAAATCATCACAGATAACGAAACTTAGTTTGAAAGCTGAATTCAAGAAATTTTGCAAGCGTTTCCACATCGAAAAGAGTTTCTCCATAGTTGCACACCATCAAGCAAACATGGAAGTGGAGGCAGTGAACAAAATTCTCAAGTCCACCATCAAGAAACGGTTGATGAAAGTCAAAGGAAATTGGGTTAGTGAGCTCCCATTTGCATTATGGGCTTATCGAACGACGCATAAGTCAGCAACTGGACACTCGTCATTCGCCCTAGCATACAGATCTGAAGCAATTGTCCCGGTCGAATTGGAAGTTCCCTCCTATCAAAAACGACACTTCAATCAAAAAGAGAACGAGAAGCTCCTGCTCGAGTCACTTGATCTGATTGACGAGAAATGGAGGTAGTCGAGCTAAGGACCGCGGCTCACCAGAGAAGGGTAATACGAAACTTCAACTCCAAGGTCCGCAACCATACTTTCAAAGTGGGAGATCTTGTCCTGAAACAGATTTATCTAGCTACAGGAACATTTGGACCGAACTAAGAAGGGCCTTACTTAATTGGGCAAAAGCTCGGAGATGACACTTTCAAGCTAACTACAGTCGATGGAATTCAGATTTCTCATGCTTGGAACAGCGACTCGCTCCGGCACTACTTTATTTAGCTTTTATCTATGTATTTCCTATTTTTACAAATAAGCCGCCCGACTACACTAGAGGCATTGTAAATAGGCAATATTTGCTCTACTTTTCATTTTAGCAATGAAATCTCTTTAGTTTCTTAAATCAATAAAACCATGTTCATGTATATTACTCGCCGAGTCGAGAAAGTAAACCGACTCAAAATCATTCATTATCTCCTTGGGAAGGTTAAACCGCACCCAAGTACGCTCCGCCTACTCGCCAAGTCGACAAAACTAAACCGACTCAAAATCAAAAGTCGCGCGATTCGTAAGTCGTGCACTCTCAAAAGCCACGCACTTCGTAAGCTGCATATTCTCAAAATCCCTGCATTTCGTAAGCCGCACACTCTTAAAAGTTGTGCATTTCGTAACCTACGCAAGTACTGCTTGATGTTGCTCTAGCATCATCAGCAAACCGTTAAGATTTTTAAGTACCAGTATTGTCTTGACAATACTGAGAAACTTGTCTATTGCAGGGCTAACAGGAATCAACTCCCACTATCAAAAAGAATTGACGTGAGTCCAGTAACGTTGCAAAACTAAAAATTGGCAAAGAATTCCGATCGTTGACTGAAAAAATCTCTGAAGTCGAGACATTCGAGTCACAAATTTCCGAAGATAGGAACCACAAAGTAAATTTAGCTACAAACATCTGAGGATACGCTTGAAACAACCGGTCATTTATTAAGTGTTTGGAGTAAACAACCCTGTGAAGTAGGGGGCACACACACCAACACTTAATTGAAAGGAAAACTACTCCATAGTCCTGTTACGGCAAATGAATAATTTTGACAATCACAAAAGATCTAGTTATAAAATTAAAAATATGCATACATAATGCGTGAAATCACGGAAATAAAGGCATCGTGTACCATAAAACAAGGCATGGTAATATGAAGTATAGAGATTGCGGAACAAGCAATCATATCATGTACACACATAAATGGTATAAAAATAAGCTAAGTGATAAATAAGAAAGAACACAGAAGAGATAGCAGTAGAAACATTATCTTTTCATTTCTCATAACATTTTCTGTACAAAGCCTAAATTTGGGGGCTATACCCGCACAATATCGGCCAACAAAATGAAAAGTACAAATGATACAATAGCAAGAGTAATAAGTGTAGACTTTGCACTTGTACAAAATACATGTCGAACAAATCAAACTGCTACAAAATCTGGCTCCACTGTCACTCAAGCCCATCAGTGCTTAATGCCACCACTTCCTTTCCCGCCTTTGGTCGAAAGTTTGTTCTTCCCCTCAACATTCCCACTAGGAGTCATATCGCTGCCAGAGATATCGATTGTAGGCTCCATGCCCATGTCTCTTCTTGTTCTTTGGCCCCTTCGGAAGACTCCCTCTTGGTCTTGCGCCTGCGGGACTTGCGGGAGCTTGTCGAAGATTTTCTCTCCTCTACAATTTCCTACTTAACGACCACCATCTACTGCTCAGTTTTACCCGATTGGCTAGCTTGATTTGTTTGCTCTTGAGTGTCAGCTGCTATTATACTGACCTTTAGAGATACAGAGGGGTCGTCCAAGCCATGCAACATGGCGATCTTAGATTCTGGCCCTGGTTGTAAACCAGACATGGGCGTGGTGATCGAAGCAGCTATAGAAACAAGCGTTGAAGCAATCGAAATAGAGAAGGCCCCAAGACTGGAAAAATTGGCAGTTCGGTAGGCAGAGAAGATGGACCTATAAGATCAAAAGGAAAGCATTCGGTTCATCTTGTTCTTACGGAATGAGCTGGAAGTCTTCAAACTCGGGAGAAACGCTAAAGTTACATGCATCAGAAGTGTGACCATGAATATTAACCTCATGCTCCCCATCGTCTCCTTCTTTAGATGGTTGCATAATATTGGACGAAGTTTCAGGTCCATCTAAGGCTGCGGAGATAGCTGCTGAAAGGGCGGATAACAAAGCATTACCGATCAAAGCCGAAATGATTTCTGTTTGATCATGAGGTTGCATAGATGATTCGCCAAGCTTAGAACTGAAAGGCTCTGATAGTGCTTTAGCAACTGCAGCTGCGCTAACATCGACGGTTTCTCGATCTCTTTCAACCCAAATAATCTCTCGGCCTCTACCAAAACTTTCTTTGATTCTTTGTTCAAATAAGCATCCGCTAGCCCTTTTTCAGTATACAAATCCACGTCTTCTCGGAAACGGGCCTGGATTTCTTCCCAAACTAGAGAAAGAGTACACAAAAATCTAGGGCCCAAATAATAGAGACGACCCTGATGCAACAGGGAGTTGACGTAGAAGTTCAAGATAGTGTTAACCATCTTTGCCATCTTCTTTTAGAAGGTATCTTGTAGTCCTAAGTAGTCCACCGTCACAGCGGCTTTCTCAACTTCAAGTTTACTCTTTTCAACGTTGAGTTTCGCAACTTTTTCTCGAAGTGAGGCAATCACTTGAGCTTGGTTAGAGATTGTCTTTTCTCAGGATTCCACCATCCCCACATAATCAACAATTGTTTTCTTATGAGTTTCGACAGTTTCATCATGACCAACAATTGTTCTCTTTTCAGCTTCGATAATCTCATCTCAAGTTTCAAGCTCCTCTTTCAACTTGACTTCATCAGCATGGGATTTCTTGATTTCATCTCTGAACACGGTTTCAATTTTTGCATGAGCCTCCTTTAACTCCATGATAAAACTAGCATTGCTCTTACTATGTCGAATGACAACATCTCTCTCTTTTGTCAATTGATCAATTTTGGCATCACTTTCCATTAACATCCTTTCGTAATTATCCTTCTCCAACTCAAAAAAATAAAATCTCTTGATAGTTGTTACGGTTTATAACCGCCAATTGCTTACATAATTTATCCCATCCTTTAGCTTGATCCAAGTTGCTCTAAATCGCTTGGCGATGGGGTGTATAAGAATCCTTACGAATCGGATGTATGTCATGGTCGAATTTAACTCCATTTAGGAACCAAGCAAAGAAGCAGCTTCAAGTTTAGGCGGACCCGACGGGAGAATATAAGCAGGCCTCCTATGAGGGTGTGAAAATAGAAGCAAGCACAACATGAGTTGACAGAATCTGGATTGATGGAGCAACCTGAATAGTAGAAGTCGGAACCTCAATTCGTGCTCGGAAGAATGAGGATCATGATCTACTTTTGACTTTTTGGATGGCTCTTTTTGATCATCGAGAGTCTTCCTCTTCTCATAGCCACCTCTGTGAACTCTGTCTCGGGCCCTGTCATCCCAATAACGAGTTTCAGCTTTCCAATCTTTTCTCCTCCTCCAATCTTCCTCAGTTTCTTAGGGCTGGTGGCGGCTTGAAGTCCATTTCAACCAACGTTATGAATATGTAAACTGTTCAAGATCATCATAGAGTCCACGACCTCCCATAATACCTAATATAAAAAATGAAGTAACTATAGTGGAAGAAAATTAGCTCAAATAATGCATATATGAGTGTATGTGACCCTAATGAAGTATGTAACATGTCATAGGCTCCCTAAAAGGACTTCATAAATCAGATCAGGAAGCGACTACTGTAGGAGTTAGCCTAATTCTGAAAATGGCATGACCAGAATGTGAAGGCAATCCCTCAGGCTCAAAATCATCTCCCATGAGCTCTACAATGTCCACATAAACGTTACTCAAGTCCTCAAAGTTGGTATCGGTTTCCTTAGGAGAACCATGAAGTTGTTCAGTTGCCAAGAGAGCAACTTTAGTAATAACCTCTTACGGAGGCGAACCCGGAAGAATGAAATTAGTTCACAGAGTTTTATCACATGGTTCGAGATCTCCTTCACTGGAAGTCGCATTAAACTCCTTGTCACTAGAGGAGGGGTCATTGTCACTTCTGCTCTCAATTTCACCTTCCAAATTTTCTATGACCACCATAGCCTTGTCTTCTCATTGTTTGAACTCCTCTTCCCCTTCCTTAAGTATCGGGGGCATCTTGTTCGAACTAATAGATCCGATCGTAACGCCCTTTTTATCACGAATTTCCTCAGGTTATCCACCGGGTGGACATTCTTCTCCTTATAGGTGGCTCTCTTCGAAATCGTGTGATGAAGAAGTGGAGCATGTTCTAATCCTGGAACGAGCAGGGAATGGAACCTCAACAGCGACGACATGCCTCCCAAGATGAAATAATCCACACCGATGTAAATTCTCGTTCATCGCTAAAAGTTTGATCGATCTCTCTCTAGCATCTATGGCTTTCGGATTATGGACGATAGAGTCAAGTGCTGGATCCTTATTTGGCCTAGAAATAACTGTAAGAAGCATTCATTCTATTGAAACCCCACACCATCATATTAAATCTCAACGAGAGAAGAGAAAACTTACTAGCGGTCGTCCAAAGATGATTAAACCCTTTATGACATCCAACGAAGAAACATTGGGTCTTGAACTGGGATAAGTTGATTTGGAGTTGCAACACGATTTTGTGATTTCTTTAAGCCTTAATAATCACAAGAGACAGATACTCCTCTCTCTTCTTGAATGAAAGGAAGTATCTTAGTTCGTCGAAACTTAGGGCATGGTTGAATGTCGGCATAAACAAAACATGAAGACAAGTCAAAATTGCACAACCATTGAGATGAATCTAAAATGGGGCTATTCTCGAATTCAGAAGAGTGTCTCTCAAGGAATGTTTGATTAGGGGCACTGTACCATTCAAGCACATGTACTGATGGCAGGCGGTGTACCCTGAAGTTAGCATGTGTGCAAACTCATTTTTCAGTGGAAGACGCACATCATCGTCTGGAATACCATGTGTAAACAAATATTGTGCACAACTTTAGCAGAAACGATAGTAAAAGCTTCTCAGAAGGGTTAAGTAAAACTCTAAAGTCCGAAGGAGTTCGATTGGTGACCGGACCAGTCGGTACTAGTTGATCATATTGAGTTTGTGGTGCCGAAGAAGTAGGCGCTACTGGAATCATTTGCGAAGGCATAACCGATGCTGATTCCACTTTTGAAAGTGTCGGGCTTCCTCCACTGGATTTAGGTCGAAAGGACGAACGCTTCATTCTATATAACAGAACTTGTATCCAACATGGTCAGGTAATTTTACTTTTAACTAGAAATCCCCGTATGTTTAACGCCTGAATTCCGAAAAGATGTTGACTTGTGCCAACTCATCGGATTCCAATCGTTGTCTGAGGCAAGTACAGTGTGTTATCTATGTGATATGGGCTCGGTGTCCTAAACACTACAAATACTCTATCCTGTGTAGATAGTTCACTCGCAGCAGAAAAAGGGAAAAGCTTTTCATATCATTCATTCAACTTATTCCTCCTACACTTACCCGTTATCGAACGACGATCGATAACAAATCCATTGTCCAAAGCGACACGAAAAGCTCATTCTATTCTCAGGTACACCGAGCATGTGATAGTAAGACTAATCCAGAATGATCAATCGATTTTGATTTATTGAACGAAGATAGTAGAATGCTTCAAGTGTAGGACATGAGTCCACTGTCTATCTCCAATAAATCGCAATTAACCCAATTCGTTCACATTCTCATCAATTGTCCCAAATTCACCGGCAGCCACCACCAATACGATAACCACATCATCCAACCTTGGATCAAAGGCAAACAGGTTCGATTCCGCGTTCGT
Organism: Allium cepa; assembly: GCA_030765085.1. Lineage (NCBI taxonomy): Eukaryota > Viridiplantae > Streptophyta > Magnoliopsida > Asparagales > Amaryllidaceae > Allium > Allium cepa. The sequence goes on from CM060932.1 coordinate 454,531,577, forward strand.
AGCGATCCAAGCTAGGGTTAGCGGACTGCAAGGCCGGCAACGATCCAAGCGAGCGACGATTCTGGTGCTAGGATTTGGCTCGAGGTGATGGCGGAGGTAGCTAAGGTCGACGGTAATAGGCTCTGGCGGCGAAGACCAACGACGATGACGATAGAAGTTAGTTAAGGTTTTGGTCGAGGTTGGTTCGGGTCGCGAGGAAAGAAGGTGAGGAAAAAGCAAGTAAGGAGGCTCGGCTCGAAAAGAGTATTAAGTAGGAAAGATGTCAGCGAAAAAATTAAAGTGATTGGATCGCTATCTATCCATCACCAATGTATCGCCAGCGATCCATCAGTTCGCGTAAACTTTTGCTCAAAATTTTCAAACTTGAGCTTTTTATATAAATACAATTGACGAATATTCATTAATTGATCCAATAAAATTTTAAAACTAACAATCCAATATGTGTACCACATTCATATTGAAAAAAATGGAAAAACTAATTTTTCATTCAAGTCCAAATAGGTTTTGAATTTCTGCAATTATATACAAATTATTACAATGTTCTACTAATATTCTCTTATATCATTTTGTATTTAATTGCCAACATTCAATAATATTTACAATTATTTATGGATTCCTCCTAAGTTTTCTTATATTATTTTACATTCAAGTCCATATATTTGAATTTATTAATTGGTCTTGAATTTTTTTTTAAAAACTAAATCCAATTAACAAATATTTATTTATTAATCTAATAAATCATAAAAAATGATAATTCAATGTGCATATCGCATTTGTATTGACATAAATGGTAAAACTATATTTTCATTCAAGTCCATATAATTTAATATGTTCATAATAATATACAAAATTATCTTTGATACTTTTATATTTTTTCACATTTAAGTTCGTAACATTTTTTTCTTTCGAAAACTAGTTATTTAATACAAAGAAATATTTACATAATTTTTTCTTTCTAAAGTCGGTATTTCATTACAAATAAATATACATAAAAAATTATTTTCAAAATTGATACATCATTGCAAACATATATAACGTTTTTTCCTTTATAAAATTGATACATCAAATGGATTTTTTTATCATTATTAAATTATATTTTGTGAAGAATAACATTACAGTTATTGATAAATGATGAATGTTTGTATTGTGTAATATTGAAAAAAGAATAAATAATTTCAATCAGTACGTCTTTGTACAAAAAGTTACATTTTAATTATTTATATTCTTAATCTAAGTTAATCAATGGACAAAAATTATACAATATTTTGATTACAAATATTTTTCTTTCATATTTTATCATCTTTTTCACATAAATGTTAAATATTTTTTGAAAAGTTTTATTATAAAAAAAAAACAAGATACGAAACAATGGATTAAAAATCATTTTTTTACATAATTAAAATGACAATGTTATTTGTAACGTTTCAGGCCTTATTTTCACTAATATTTTAGTAGTTAAATAAATATTTTTTATTACCCTAATGATATTATATACTTATTTTGATAAATATGTGCTGCAAGAACTATAAATGCATACAAATTCATTGAGTTATGATATTGCACTTCTATTTTTATGCATTTGTCGTCATTCTCTCAAGTAAAATTTGAAATTTAATGTATATATCATTAATCTTTTAGTCAAACATATTAAAATCTAAATGTCAAGTTCAGAAAATATGTACATGAATATTTATTTATGAAATTTTATAAAAATATTAATTTCAAAATTTATTAAGAATACTTATTTTCATTTATTTGATTGATAAATAATGAACTGTAAAAAATAATAGATCGGTATACAACTCATTTTTTTCAACAAAAATGATAATTTAATTTTTATTCAAATATAAAAATATACCGATCTCATAACTAAAATACACAGTTATAAATATAGTAATTTAAATTTACAAGTCATTTATTCTAACAAAATACATTGGATATTGCATGATAAATTCAAAAACAGTTATAATATTATTTTTCTACAATATACCGTGTGCAACGCACAGATTACACACTATTTAATTGATGATAGGAGAAGTCATTCTTGTGTTTTATAATTAGAGTTTTGTTTTATTTTTTTTTGTTTTTTTTAACATTTGCGTCGTTCAGTTATGCAAAAACCATATGATTTTTTTTCTTCGCTCAGTTTTGCATAACCGACGAAAGTGGATGTTTGTGGTATTTTCTCCGAATTAATTTTAGTTTCTATATAAAGGCAACAACTTAAAAATAAAATAAAATTTAATAAATAATAAAATATCATGATCAAAGTTCACCAAAAAAACTGCAAGATTTCCTCAAAACCCAAAACGAGGAACCTTAAAACTCAAACTCACTTTCACGGACCTTTGCATTGCATACAAGATTTTATTTCCTATCTCATCATTTCTCGCGTTTCTCTATATCAAATTAAATTCCTATTTAGGGTTTTTGAGGTTGAACGAAAACTATAATTATAAATTAGGGTTTTCCTTCATTGTCCCTTCTTCTTTGCTCGTGTATCAAGGTCAATTTGGGTTTTAATTTGCTCGTTGCAAAGGATCGACCCGCTATTCTGGCAAGCCAGCATTATTGCTGGCAATTTTGTAACTTGTTCGTTTTTGGTTTTTATTTGCACTACATTTGGCTTAATTAATCGCGAAAAGCTTGATTTATGCAAAAAGTTAAGATTGTGGGTAAATTTGAACGTTGGTTGCTATGATTTTGTAAAAAGTTGGATGTGAAAAGGCTTTGTTTCTATTATGATTGATTTTTGTAAGTGGAAACATGAACTTCTGTTAAAAGTCAAGAGCTTTGAGCGAATTTGGATGTGAATTTTTATGTTAGATTCAGTTTAATATGGCGGGAAGCACGAAAGCAGAGTCAGCTTCCAATAGTTTTGATGGGTCCAATTTTGGTTCAGGGTTTTCAAATGGGCAAAGAGGAATTTTGAGTAGGTCTGGAAGCTTCAGAAATGCAGCGATGTCATCTGCAGAGATTCCACATGCAAACCAATATATGTCACTAGAACCATATGGTACTAATGACTTAAAGAATGTGAGATCCGGCGAGTTGAGAAGAGTTCTTGGTGTTTCTTTGGAAGATCATTTGGTAGGGTTTTCTCACTGGAAGCCACCTCCTCCGGTGTCTTGGGAAGAGCTTAAAAGATTTAAAGGAACAATTGAGGAGAATTCTTCAAGAGCGAAGTGAGTGTTTTATTGAAATTTAGACCATGTAGCATATACCGCATTGTAATAATATGATCATTTCTTGCTTTGGTGTCATCATATTCCTTCAGTTGACACACACTACATAGTTTCTTGATTGTTTGGTCTGATTAAGTTTGGCATATGTTTATGCTCCAATATAGAATTTTCTATAATTTGGTCTACTTTTCTATTTTTGCTAAAAGTTTAGCCTAACTCTAAAACATATTAGGAATATACTCCACTTTCTGTCAGCATGGCAGAAAGTGGCCATTTGTTCAAATAGCTCAGTAATTTTTTTATTCAAAATGTTCTGCATTTATGCCATTTCAAAAAATGCACTGGAGCTATTTGAAACAATCCCAAATGCAATATTTTTAAACAAAATTATACTCGATCTTATTCATATATCACCAGTACAAATAGTCACTTTTCTGGTCATGCTGCCAGACAGTAGACTGCATTTAAAATTAGCACACAAACTTGCCTTTACAACTTTCCAAAAATGATCCTTTTTCTATTAAAAAAAACCGGACATATCAATTTCATAAAGGACGGGCATGGTTTCTCTCTACGGGTGTGGGTTTGGCGTCATGGTAAAGGCAAACCTATATGTTTCCACCTCAGTGGTTCCGAGTTCTGAGCATGAACTTTTGGAATACTATTATTTCTAGGATTCATTAAGTAATAACCCAAACCTTTTGTAAATTCTCGAATAGCTGGGGTCAGATGCACTGGGTTTCACCTTTTTTTTATAGATAATGTCATAAAAAGAGCGTAATGTTACAGCAATTTTGTACTTTGATGTTACTTTAACTATGGTTTTGTAGCTCCATGAGTGTAATCCACTCAACAATTGCATAATGAAAAGCATAATTTTACGGGTAAAATGAACTGCTGTTACAAATGATGTTATGAGTGGCAGTTATCTCAGAGCTTAAAGGTCCCTCATGCCATACTGTAACTGTAGAGCTTTAGTTGGATACAGGGACCTCAAAGAGCTGAATTCATAGTTAAAAATGTTTGCCTTCGTAGTTACTAATAAGTAATAGAGGTTGATAATGTTACTTTTATGGTTTTTCTCTGAAACATTTCTTTTGTATATGCACATGGCTGCTTAGACTTATTTGCTTATCGTTAACATGATGTCTAATTTAAATTACTTTCTTTATTTCTCCAGGGACAGAGTGAAATCACTGCAGGATTCCGTATTGAAGCTTGATAGGTATCGAAATCTTATCTCTAAGAAACATCAAAGAATTGAAAACCAATCAAATGATAAGTCAAGCAATTCGAATTTATTGAAGACAGAAAGTCAAGCACACCAAAGAATTTGTGAGAATTTGAATCCAAAACTGGAAAAAAAGACAAGAAACAGTGCTCCCAACAAGCGTGCACGCTCATCCATAACAGAAGCACAGGTTTTGTACTTAATGCGATACACTTATGTATCACTGGTTTAGTCAGATTGCTATGCTTGTCGCTTCACATTTTTGTATTGTAAATAAAAATTGCTGTACACTTGATTTTACATACCTTGCTTGATGTGTATGCCACTTTAAGTTTAACTTCCATTTTATTTCTAACATACCACAATACGAGCCATATACACAATTTAAAGGAAGTATATATGATATTATTGCTTTCCTTCTATAAGCAGGCTACTTCTTATTCTCTCCAAAGCACACTGCCATCGCGACAAGGCAAAATAGGGGATGCAAACAAAAGTGCACCTGTTGACAAGGATAAACATATGCTTAGATCGTGCAATGGGGCCTCTATTCCTATCACTCCTGCTGGTCTAAAAAGAAGACGTTCTCTTGGTCTGCCTCAATGGAATAATACTAGAATTCCGTCAGATGGAGATAAAGATTTAAAACATTCTACTAATGTTAGGGTTCGTAATGAGTCCTATCCTCGATCGAGCGATAATCTTGGATTCAGGTATTTTCCATTTGAGGTTTTTGTTCTTTATTATCGGCAACTTTTTAGTACTCTTAGTTATTAAACGATGATTGCATAGTTAAAAATTTGAGTTTCATCTCTCTTGTATCTATAGGTATTATAACATTCACTATTTTTTGTAGGGATGTGTATTGAGGTTGAAGCAAGTACTGGTTCTTCACAGTTATTTTGATTTTTAAACTTAGGAAACAAGCAATTGATGAAATGATGGATCAACCATTGTACTATGATGAATAGACATGAACTTTTAGGTTTAGTTGAAGATGTCATACTAATTCCATCGTTTTAACATTCTATTCTTCTTGTAAATAAGAATGATTAGGAATGCTACTTGATATGCGGTGAAATTAAATTTTATTTGATGAAACATGGGTAATAGGTGTCAGTTAATCTAGTGTAATTGTTGAGCATTATATTCGGTGTGTGCTATACATGCATGCGCGCGCACACAATCTACAAGGTACATACCTATATATAGGCACATTTACAATGGTGGTGCATGCACTCTTGGGCCAGGGCTGTGCATATGCAGTCTAAGCACAAGCATATATCACAAAAAAGTTCGAATTTTAAGGCCCACTTTTTTGGAAAAATAGAATTATACGATGCTTATCCCCAAATTATGTTGGAATCACGTTAAGTGTTTATCATCAGCATGTGTGGTTCGAACCCCATTCCAGTTTTATTTTTAGTTAATTTACTTTAATTTTTTTATCAGTTAACTCTTACATAATATTGTTATTCTTCAGTATTTCCCCCCCTAAAAACCCTTACATAAAGAATTGACATCTGTTAGTAAGTTCCGTAAAAGGAAATTACTTCTGTACAAGCGAATGTTTATAATTGTTTCTTTTTTTTAGTTTTATGTTACCAACACCATGTTTACGATTCATGACTTTCTTCGAGACTTGAAATAAATAAATTCTTGTACCAATTAGAGGATACAATTTAAAATTTATTTTCAAATATTTGAGATGATGATTAGCGTTTATAAGGAAACAAAATTCAGTTTTGATGTTTGCATAGGGCCTAATTTCATACCAGACTGACACACACAGATGTGTGTGTACATTCATACATACATATACATATGTATGTAGATGTGTGTGTATCATGGTTCAAGGTTATGGCTGGAACCACCAAATTTTGGCCATCCCAGCTCAGTTCTAGTTGGCTCCGCAACGAAATTGATCAAAAGATTCAGTTTCGGCTAAATAAGATGAAAAACAAAAAAGAAACGTTTTATTCACTAATTCTAACACTATATCAATTTATCTGAACTAACAACAAAATATTTACAGTGATTACGAATTTTATCAAGATATAGTTGAATAAATTGAGCTCCAGTGCTGAATTTATATTCAAATTCAGCTTTCTTTGCTAATTTTTTGATTAATTCGTAGACAAAAGAAGAACAATTATTTGTAGAGAGAGCGTATTGGTGGTGAAAAATTAGGTGTATGAGGTGTTGGTTAGAGTTCTCACGCTGGTTTAACTAGACGTGATTATATTAGGTATTGATTTTTGTGTTGCATTTGGTAAAGTTATTTTTTTATTGAACATGTCATTGATTAGAGTGTTACAGAAAATAAAACATGAAACTGAAATTAATAACAAAATTCCGATATTAATCGGAACTCCCAAAGCCTAGAATGCTTCAAACCGAATACTCAACCTCCAACATTAATATAAATGTCGTATCTGTTTGTGTGACTGTCTGTGCAATGTGTGAATATTTAAAAGGATCTGTACAGATAAACACATGTGTGCATACATATGTGTTTTTGTATGCCAAAACTAGTTAAAGTTGCATACCAATTACATTTTTTTACATTTTTGCAGGTCTGGATTGTCTAATGGAAATGCTGAAAGTGGCAGTTCTCAACTGAGTTCTGGTAGCAGTCACATACTACCTGGGATTGAATTTGGTAATGGATTACTTTCAAATGATAGAAGAGAGCGCACCACATTAAAAGGAAGCTATAAGTATGTGTGCTTTCATGGTATTTCACTATTGCACATGCATAAATATGCTTATTATAATTCCATCATTTATGATAATAAACACCAAATTTCACCCAATGCATTATTGCACTTTCTCCTTCCAATGGTGTTTTTTTTTCCAACTTCAGCAAGGTATACCCCAAATTCAAATTTTCTCTAAACTCTAATATGGCAACAACGCTTTTCCTTCTGCAGATATTACGCGGTATCTTTGTAATAAAATTTCATATTCGCAAGATACTTGTATTAAACTTTTGCATCGAACCTTGTTTTACTTAACATATATTGACCAACAACTTAATAAATCAACAGGCAAGCATTGTCTTAGTTCCCTTTAATCGCTTTGTTGAACACGTACTTAGACTTGTATATAATTATATCTCAGGATGAATACAAGCGAGGATGGACAATTTGGGAATCAAAGTCCATTAACAAGGGGAAAAGCTTCTAGACATTGTAGAACTAGTTCAAGTGTGCCAATGGATAGTTGCAAACCTGAATTTCCATTTGCTCCTGTAGCTACTATTGATAGAACTAAATGGGCAGCAGGAGGCCAACGTAGCAGAGGGAAAAACTCAAATTCAAGAAAAACAAATTTAGTTTCTCCTGTATCTAATTCAGTTGACGCTAGTCAATCAGATGATCGCCCTATAGGTCCAATCGTAGAATCTGGTGTTTCATTGTTTGGTAGGGACAGTGTTCAAAATACCACTCTTAATTTAAAATCAAAAACTGAGATTAATAGCGACATTCATGAAGTTAAGAAAAGAACTGATAACAGTGGAATTGAGGGAAGATCAATAAATGTACACCAAAAAGCTGTCTCTGTTTTGCCTACAAAAAAGAAAGTTACTGGAGATGGAGTTCGAAGGCAAGGAAGAAGTGGAAGAGGTACTGTACAGTCAAAAGCTTGTCCACAAATGAACAAAGAAAAATCTGTAGATTTGGATACAACAAAGCCAATGAAGAGCAGGAAGCTTGTTTTGGACAAACTCGAAAGGTATCCCTTGCATTATATGAATAAAACAAGAAAATGGTAAATGTACTCCTCTTTATCATTCCAACCGCTTCCAAATATTTTTGCAATGAAAATGGTGCATGGATGGCAAATTATAGAGAAAGTGGAGCGTAGTTTACCGCTCCTATAAGGCAATACTGCAGTCTATTCCCTCACTTTTGTTTTATAATACAAACCTACACTGGTTATCATATTGTAGCAATTTTCCTTTAAGTCTGTTTCCTTGCACGAATGACTTTCAAGAATGTCAAAGATATTTAATAGAGCTATTTTCTATAGCACATCTCAACTAGAATGTCCCTGCAGTTCCGTTTGACAATACAACACGCCTTTCTATATTATTGCCCAAATATTTTACAAGTTGTTTTTGGTCTACAGGACTGGCTTTCCCCTATCGAAGAAAGCATCTGAACGTAAAGGTCCTAATCGTTGTGGACAAAACATAAATTTTTCCTCAGTAGAACTGGCAGGTATTGAATTTCATTATACCATTCTAATTTACAGGTTAAGTTATTTCTTGTTAAATGTAATGAACCCCACCAAGAACTTATACTCCAAATGCCGGATCAGTATTAACACAAAATTCCTGTGAAACTCGTTTCAAGAGCTTTTTTACTAGTTCTAAGTGTTGAATGTATTTACAGACGACATTAATAAGTCTAGGGGTATTTCTACCTATATCTAGGTAATAGTTGATATGTATGTTCATAATTTCCTCTGTAGGCGAATCAGATGATGATAGGGAAGAATTGTTAGCTGCTGCAAAAGCTGTGAATGGTGAAGCTTGTAAATTTTATATTTTTTTGCCTTTGCAAACATTTACCGTTTTTTTTGTTAAATTTTTTAGCTTTCAAATGCAGATGGAAAGTGCACTGGTCTGTTCTGGGAGTCAATGGAACCAATTTTTTCCCCAATCAAACCAGAGGAATTTTCTTTCTTGAAACATCAGGCATGCTTTCAATCCTTGTATCACACCTTTTAACTTTTGGGATGTTTGTATAATATGCTGTGAGGCAAGCAACCTTCCGTAAAGAATCATGATGAAAATTTCTAATATATTTCACTCGTTTGTCATTAGTGTTCTTGTATTTCACTTAGGGCACGTTTTCACAAAGGGAGCAACTGGGAAAGAAGTTGCGGAAGGAAGTGGTGGAAAATGAGTATCGTGTACCATTACTCCCACTTGTGCAGAGTTTGCAAATAGGTCGTGAAAGAAAGTGATTAGTTTAATGCTACAAGTAATCAGTAATAAAAATTAATTAACAGCACATGTACAATGATACACAATACTTCCAAAGTACAAATATAATGATATAGACAACAATATAACATTATAGATAAGTTGCTACAAATGCAATAATTCATGGGAATTCTGTATGTACGATATTTCAATTGTTGGTGTTTAGGTATACTCATCCACTTTCTCTTACGTCAGGCATTATAAGACTACACTATTTTTTCTGGATCAAGATCATGATCTGATCTGACAAGTCCTTTGTCATTTGTAGCCATTAAGAATAGCTGTTGTAGCAAAGAATCTACTATCATGAACGGTACCTGCACAGCTATTATGGCCATGAGATTTCAGTTCTAGTATCGGTTTCATTCATTTAATTTTTCTACGATTTTGGCCAATTTCATTAATTTAGATACTAATTTCAGTTTTGGAATTTGATAATTAATTTGAATCAAAATAGATAATAAAGATATATATTTTTTATTATTTTTTCATTTTAATTATCATTTTAACTTTAATATTATAATAGATTACTGTTAAAGAAAACATAATATACTGATGCAAAACATGAAATATAAGATCCACTATATTAAGTTATGTCCCACAAACAATAGGCAGATGAACAATTTTAGACCCACTCAACATAACCCCACAAATTGAAACCCTAGTTAATTACCACTGTTATTTCCTTTTCTTCTCCCGAACAACCGCTTCTCCTTTTCTCTACACTTCTCCTCCTCTCCTCAGAACTTCTATCTTCGATTCTATATAAAATTGCTATAAAAAATAATAATGAAGCTCCCAAACAATCATTTAGCCTGTTCAGTTATTTGGTTATGCCTGCAGGCTGGTTTTCAATCCCAATTTTTCTTATCATTTTGATTTTCCTTTCTCCTCTTTTAGCATTTTCTTTTGCTTTTCATTCCTGGATCTATTTTTTGTTCCATGGCCCAAACCAGAATATTGGTTGGATTCCGTCGTGGCTCTAATTGGAACTGGATGAATGATTGGAATCTATGGGCTCGGCCTGGACCTCAAACCATATTATGAATAGTAGATCAAACAAGCTCACAACTAGGATATTCTATGTAGCATATCATTTTTATCCAATGTATGAGACAGCATGAATTGTCGATAAGCGTACAACTACATGTGTACTGTCTATAAGTTCAATGCAGTTCCAAAATTTATAGCAGTAACAGTTGAAGTTTTAATTCGTTTCGGGTAGTATTAAATTGAAGTTATTCTGGCTTAATGATATATTTATAGAGAATTGTTTTATCTGGTATTTGGAATCTCCCCAATATTACTTTATTTGGAAGAACATGTACATAGAAAAATTACAATCATTTTTTTAATACGAGTTCCCATGGTCTCAAAAATCAAAATGCAGCAGTTTTTCTTAGATTGCACAAATTTATGAACCAAAATCTGTTTATTTAAAATTTCTATTGACAGCAATTGTAATGGTCATGAAGTATATCTTCGACCATGTGTATACCGGTGATGTAGTTCGAATTTGCATAATTGATTCTTTTAATTTGAGATTATTACGTAAAACTGCTAAATCTGCCACATCCACTTAGTTCGAATCATTGTTCTCATTGTTGTTTGCCATTTTGAGAGTGAAGAAAGTAAAACGGTAGTGTAGAAGAAGAGGGTTCTAAGAGAGTTTATTTTGTTAGAAAATTTAAAATTTCAACAAATTGGAAGCATTCGACATGTCAATTTATTTTTTACTTCAGACGACAACGTCATACTTTCATCCAATGGGGGAGTGGTGAATATTCACGTTATAAGGTTTGGCCCATTCTCTGGGTCATGACGCAAAGAACAACGTAATTGAGCAGAAAAGACTGCATCTGCACTCTTAGTTGTTTGCATTTGTGTTGCAAGGTTTTTCTTTCTTTTAGAGGTCATCTGGAACTGTATGTTCAATGGTGCTTGAACATGTATCATGTCACATCCACAAAATTAGAAATTACATATCATATGTCAAATATATGGTGGACAAGAGTTAGAGTCAGTTGTTTCATTTAGATTGATTTCGGGTATCATTTGATTAAGCATGTAATGTTGGTGTCATATCATGTGTTCTATACCTTTTAGACGCAGAGAATTTTCATTCATACTATTAGTTCATTGTACATATAATTGATTATGCATATATTTTGTATTATGGGTTATAAATACCAGTAGTGTGCAGCCCGTGCATTTCACACAATAATATTGCTAAAAATATGTTAAATTTCAAAACGTCTTTGGTGGTTTATTTTTATTATTCTGATTTATATGTTTTTGTATATACTTTTATCATTATTATTATGAAGAAGAATAACATATTGGTTGAATTTTTTGTTTTTTTTGTAGAATATAATCTTTAGCATATGAATAAATATTAATTAATATTCGGATTAATTTATATTTGTTGAGAATAAATATAATTTAAAGTTGGTACTTGATACATAATAATTTTGTTGAGATGAGTTATTGATAATTGATACATTTGTATTTTAATTATTTAAACAGTTGGTAATTTCGACCGTGTGTAGATCATAAATGAAACTATTGATGATGAAATTAAAATAGTTAAAGACTTTTGAAGACGTTGGTAGCTTAAGTCAAAACATTATGTGGGAATTTAAAAATTAAACGGTTTGAATATTAATGTAATAGAATAACTTGGATGAAAATATTAAATTATGAGGGACTTGAAGTGAAATAAGAGAGGAGAATGACCTCTAACTGTATAATTTAGAGAAATGTAAAAAATATCGAATAAAAGAATATCAAAGCACCACATCATCGGGGAGTGGCTAAGTAGTTGTTATTAATACACACACACATACATATATGCACACATATAGATACATATATATGGGATAGGATCAACAGCTCTCTCTATTTAGCACAATTTATAATCTTCTGATATCAGCCATAAGTTTATATTTAAATATTTGGTCCATGTGGCAGAAAAAATAAATAACAAATTTTTAAATGGAAACTTGTGGTTGATATCGGTGGGCTACATAATGATGCTAAACAGAGGGGACTATTCATCCTAGCCAGTAGATAGATAGATAATAAAAGATAATGGATAAATGAGATGAGGATGAAATTTATCCTTTAAAATGGTTTAAGAGCAATAAGTTGACAAACGTCAAAAATCTGACAACTAATACCACACATTCATCTTTCGAGGACGTTTCTTCTATGATCGATGCAAAACCGACTATCCTTTTTTTTTAATGGTTGCTAGTGCCTTCACCTCTCCTTACAGTTACCAAGTTACAACATTTTCCGACCTTCAAATTCACTCACAATAATTTTTTATCTTAAATTACTCCATACCTCAGGGGCAAAAGTTTTTCTATGTCGTTGACCATAGCTTATGATCCTATGACATTTCCAAATGATCCACTTAATGCAGCTTGGATCCAACAAAATCAAATCATACTTTTAACTCTGATTTTATCATCGTTGGAAGACGTTTAGGCTCATTTGATTCAACATACAACTTGACGTGATGTGTGGTTTCATCTTGTGCGGTTATTTGCCTTAAAAAATCAACTTCATGTTCTCCAAATTAAATTATTAAAAATGCTTTGGCTGCTAGAAAAAGCGTACATTTCTCTGAATATGTTTGTGAATTAAAGAATTGTTACTCAACTTACCTCTGCGGATGGTTCATTTTTTATTCTGATCTTGGGAGTAACATGAGTTACTTGCTCAATGGTCTTGACACATTCTGTGATTGCATCATAACATCTTTAACAAAAATATATCGATCAACATTAGACAAAGTCTGTGCCATCTTCTTACCTTAAATTCTCACCTTGATCTTCCAAGTATGCTATTGACTTCAGCACTCTAACTGCTAATGCTTTCATCTGCGACAAATCCCATTATCTAAGACAACAACATGCTCCGCCAAATGTCTCATCATCAACTCTTGTTAGCAGTCTTACAAAGCCTCTTCTTGCCGATCTTTTTCACAATCTCACCGTTCATCCTCTGCTGTTGAGAATGAGGGAGGGAATAGTACATGATCATGCCACATTCACTAAATTGAAAATTCTATATGTCAAATTTCTCGTGGACAACATTTAATTTATTTGGATTGATTTAGAGAATCACTAGATTAAGCATGCTATAGACTTCTTACGACATATTCTGTATTTTTTGGACGAAAAGCTATTCCTGACTAGTTTGATTAATACATTGTATCCATAGTTGACTATGTATAGATTTGTATCCTGGGTTATAAATACCATGAGAACATGCTAACATACCATTCATGCATCAGTAGAATTCTTTTATAGTAACACACGCGCGAGAGAGCACAAGCAAGGCCATATAACCAATATATCGCTATTGACAAAAGCAGCCCTTTTTAAAGGCGTTGGTTATATGATATTGCGATGAATACATCTGCAGTTATTTTAGTCAATATTATTGTCTACTAATTAACAGTGTATAAAGTATATATCCAAACTAATTATACTAATCAGGTGGCGACATCTCCCATTTCTCAACAGGTAACACATAACGATGAAAGATTGGAAAACGACATGCCAGCCAAGGAAATAATTCCTTTATCACAAAGGCTTCTCTCTTCCTTGATTACAGAAGAGGAAATTGAGATGATGGATAGCGACATAAAAGCTCAACACGAAATTTCACATTACTCCCATGACGGTTCTCCTTACAGTCCTTATTTCACACAGTCGCTGTCCGCTTTTCACACTAATACTGCCAGCAATGGGTTTAGATCTCCCATCAACTTCAGTTCCAGCGGTAATTTTCCACAAGAAAATGGGTATGTGGGCAATTCAAATAAGCGGGATGCTGGTATAGTTCATTCTGGGTTTATTCAAGATAGGACCAATCATGTACAGTACGAGAAAATGTCTTTGGATGATAAGGTTTTGATAGAGCTGCATAGTATTGGCATATATCCGGATATAATGGTATGCCTCATTCCTTCCACTTCATCTGATCCAATGCTATTTTTCCACTTTGTCCATGTTTAGAATTATTCCGGAGTTGAAATTACTCATGTTTTAATCATATATATAAACAACAAACGACTACGAAATCAATTAATTAGCTTATAAAACATGACATATGATATGGAAAGTACTTTATTTTCCAAATTAAGTATATGATGGATGAATGTTATTTTGTGCATCCTATAACACTATAGATTTTAATCATAATACCTTTTGTTTAAACTCCTGGTTCCTACACATGGTAGGTGAGTTGGTGAATGCATGTATTCAAATATTGAATTCTTACCGACGTTATGGATTTACTTGCTCTGTTTATGGGGTACATTCATATAGGTCAACTGATATGGTAATTTACCGAAATCCATGGACATGGCTCCAATATCTTCCAACAGGACAATTTTCATTGCGTGTACAGTGTTATAGAAAATTACAAGCACGCATGTTTTCAGATCTCACAACACTAAACACTGCTACTTAAGCTTTAAAAGTTCATAAGTACATTATTCTATTCAGGTGAAACAAAATAATGCCTCATTTTGATGTAGACTCCATCCTCTAATGCTCTAACGTATACATTAAATAACCATGGCATTCATTATCGGAAATAATAATGAAGATGATGATGATGATGATCAAATTGCTAATGTTGTCAATCATGTGCCTGACTGGTTTACTACAGATGATTTCACATGGAATTTCTTTTACTTCATTGTTTGTGCCTTATTTACATTTTGTGTAATTATTTAATAACAGATTGATCCGGACGAGGAGCATGACAATGAGATGGATAAGGTTCTTTCAGAGCTGACGAATGTGCTTCACCAACAGGTTGTATATTGCGCCCTTTTGTTTATAAATCACTAGCGCTTCACCAACAGGTTGTATATTGCGCCCTTTTGTTTATAAATCACTAGCGCTTCACCAACAGGTTGTATATTGCGCCCTTTTGTTTATAAATCACTAGCGCTTCTCCAACAGGTTGAATATTGTGCCCTTTTGTTTATAAATCACTAGCACATAAGCATGTAGAACTTGTGCAACTACGTGAATAATTTGTTGCCTGTTTCCTCTTCAATTTTTCTTCTTCAGTTTATCCATCTTTTTTTTTGGGTCCAAAATCCAATTGAAATTATGGACATCTTTTGTTGGCATTTACATCAATTTTGTCTACTCCATAATCTGTCCATGGTTTGACAACTACTTTGAGCCATTGGTGAAAAAGGACGGTTCCGTCATTTTCGTCAAAACAGAGTACAAATTAAGAAGTATCAGCTGTTAATTATAGAAATGTTTCAGTTTTTGTTTAGCCGATAGTTATTCTCAATTTCTTTCACCACTTGACAATGAGAAATACAAAACAAACTGATTTAGGCACGGTGATGATAAAATATACATTTTAGGAACCACACATTATGTTTATTTTACTCTTTTTTGTTCACATGCTCTTTAAACTATAATCCTGTCTGAAGCAGATAATTTGTTTTAAATTTATCTACTTCAGAATTATACATTTTTTTCTGACATTTTACATTTTTTTCTGACATTTTACTTTATATATATATATATATATATATATATATATATATATTTGCACGGTAACTGCAATTGTGTTTACGTAGATTTCTGAAAGCTTATTCAGAAATAAAATAATTCGGACTAATTCCTTGCGGTTGTTTCCACTTTTCCAAATTTCTTCTTGTGATTTATGAATTGACATCACGACTATACGCAAATTAATATATCTGTATATGCGATATTGGTGAACCTACATGCATAGTTTACACTATCCTATTTTTAATGTTTTCCTATCAAAGGTTAGTACTAACACATTAATTTACTTGTGTGATAGATGACGATGAAAATTGGTCAGTTCCGTAGACTAGAGAAAGTGATTCTGGAACAGAAAGAAAGTCAAATGAGGTGTGGATTCCTTCTCGCATTATGGATTTCATATGTCACAATTATCACTATTTAATTTTCTTCTTTCTGCAATACAGAAACCTTGAGCAGCTAGCTATGAACGAGCTTGTAGAGAAGGCCTACAATAAGCTCATGGTATTTGGTCACCTTTACCCTACTTCTTACTACTTCCTGAAGTTCTTTGACAGAAGATTATGACCTTGTAACTTGTATAATGTTAGTAGGGTCATATGGTCATTTTGTCCTGCTATAAAACATTTTGTTCTACTGAATTGATTTGAGTTTTACTACTTTTTCCTGTTATAAAACAATTTTTTTTGGACGAACCAATTGACTTTTACTACCTTTTCCTGTTATAAAACAATTTTTTTTGGACGAACCAATTGACTTTTACTACCTTTTCCTGTTATAAAACAATCTTGTTTTAACGAATTGATTGAGTTTTATTACTTTTTATATCAGAATGAATGATTATTTTGACATATTTAAGCATTTGATATTGGTATCAGCCAAATACTCTTTGAGAGTTGATATGCTATATTTAAAAATATGTAATATTAAAATGATTCCAATCAATTTATTGAAAAATCATATATGCTCTTTAACCATGAATATATATTACTTTAATCAATTTACTATGTAAGAGATCCCATGGAATGTATACATCTTATTTATAGAATCACACACACACACACACACACACAAAAAAATGAATAGTAAAAAAGAAGAAGCCTTTTTGTGCAAACTACTGATCCACCAACACAATAAGTAAATTTTTAGTAATTTAGGATGTAATAAGAACTATCCTAAAATTTTCAGCTGTGTGCCCATCCATGCAGACGAACGTGCACATGTGCATGCAGAAGAAAGTTCAGACAATTTATATGGACATTTTACTTGTCTGATGACATTACCATAGCCCCTATTTATTTTCTTTTCGAATAAGAAGGAAGTGATATGCAACTGCTTTGAATATGAATGCTTTCCTGCATGTACTCCAAATAAATGAGAATAAAACGAGATTGCATTTCTGAATTTTATGGTAGACTCAGAAACACAGATCATCAAAATAAAATAGAATTCCCTTTCGGCAGTAATACAATTATCCCGTTCTAAATGAAAAAAAAAAGGTGGAAACCCAAAACACGAGGCTCCCGCACGATAGCGGGCTCTGGGGAGGTCGATAATGTACGCAGCCTTCACTCGCATTGCGAAGAGGCTGTTTTTGGACTCGAACTTGGACACTCAGATTACCATGCTAGTGATCTAACCGTTGCGCCAAGGCTATACCTCCCGTTCTAAATGTAATGTGATTAAAATGGTAGTATAACATCATTAATGGAAAGTGTTTGGTTTTCTACAATTAGTTTCCAAATTTAATCACATCTTAATCTTCATTTTTCTCTGTTTCATCTAACATAGCAGTAGGCCGGTCAGTGGGCAGGGTTCGGTCCGGGTATTATAAAATCCGGACCCGAGTCCAATTACAATAATTAAAACCCAAGCCCGGTCCGAACCCACATGGTATTTCAACCCAATATCCGAGCTCGATCCGTCGGGCATTTTAAGCCTGCTGGGTAATAACTATGTACCTAACTCGAAATATTTATATTTCAAAACTGCAACTTTGATAAAATTTGTATACAAACAATGTTAGCGTATATAAATTAGACGGTGATGCAGTCAGGCTCATAACAAAAGTATGCAAAAACATCTACATGTAAACAAACAAAATGGTAAATAAATAACATACACACATGTTTTGATATGACGAAAAACTAATAGTCGGGTTGGGTCCTAATGGGGACGGGTTTTGATAAAACTGTACCCGACCCGGATCGGGCTTGAGAAGGGCTTGGGTAGTAAAAGGTAAAACCCATGCCCGTATAAATAGGGCGGGCTCGGGCCCGGCTCGGGCCAAAACCCGTACCATTGACAGACCTACATAGACGTACATCATTACATACTAAAATACTGTACTGTTCTTCAGGTTGGGCGTCAAAAGAGTGGTTCTAGCAAGGTTTCTAAACAACATGCCTTGGCCTTTGCTAAAAGAACCATTGTCAGGTGTCAGAAATTTGAAGAAACAGGTCAAAGCTGCTTCAGGGAACCTTTCTTGAGAGATGTACTTTTCCCTCAATGTAGTGTCACAAATTTGTGTAACAACATGGATGGAAATGACACAGAAGGAACTGCTGTCATTAGTTCTGTGATAGCTCCTAATGCACAAGCACATGATACTCAGTCTGGCTCTCAAATCTTCCGTAAGCATCTTAATCTCAGAAGCAATGTTGTATGTATGTGCGCATGTGTGTCTTTGCATGTTGCACCATATACTGAAATCGATAATTTAAAAACATGCATTTGCATTTGTTGAAATGTCTTTCAACAATGTTAGTGCTTTATGGTTCTGTAAATAGCGTAATTGGTAATTTGGTTTCTTAAGCAATATCTTTATCTTTACTATTAATAATAGAAATAGATTTAATGCGACAACGGTGTTTTTTGAAACGACAAAATCACCCTTTACCTTCTACATTTCTGTGTTAATTATAACCAATGCACAAAATTTCAAGATTTTATTAAGCAATTCGCAACTCTTTCAGTGTTATTTGATTTTTATTATAATGTTTTATTTAGTCGCATTTTTTTCATTTGCAAAATTACTTAATAGCATTTGTTTAAGTTCATAATTTATGTATAAATTATATATGTGCACAAAAATTAAATATTCAAAACAGCTGTTGAAACCATATATCTCAATTTATGTATTTGCAGTATTTTTTTGAATTTATATTTTAGTATAAATTAAGAAAAGTCAATTTAAATTGCATGAAAATATTGATGCATATGAACACGTATCCTGTGCGTTGGCTTTCTAGTGTCAGATATTGCAATTAATGAAATGTTAATATTTACTAGAACAAAAGTTAATTCTGAAAATCAAGGTTGAAAATTCCTTCCAGTACATTGTTTTCACATATAAAGAAATAAATACAGGAAAATATTGTCAAGGACAAAATTTCTCAGCATTTTAATTCCTCCAAAAAGAAATATGCGTATAATTATGCATTATATTTTGTGGACTATAGCAATAATCATTAAAGATTAATGAGGTAAAAACACTTTGATTGCATGTATTGTTGCATTTGCAGCTTGTAATGGGCCACGACAAATTTTAGAGGGACATGGATCTCCACCAAACACCGAAAACAAAAACCCATTGGATTCTCATCAAAGTCACAATGACTTAATGGTGCAATCCCTTTTTGAGAAAGGCCTAACCATTAACAAAGAGGAAAAAGAAGAGGTAACTGATGATGCTTTTAATATTACTCCAATTCTTCAAAATGGTGGTGCTAAGCAGAAACAACCTCAAGAAGACCCTATTAGAGATTCAGTGACTGAGAATTGTAGCGAAAAAAAGGGCACTAGTAAGGGTGAGCAGAAAACAAAATCGATGCAGAAAATAGCTGAAATATCAAGTTTTGAAAATTGCCGTGAGAGAATAACAGAAACTGCAGCTGTAATGCCTAACATAGCATCAGAGGACGCACTTGATGACACCAGAAGTGCTAATGATTTATCTGAAGATAAAGAAAATAATATGATTTTCTCGGAGAACATTGATGAATTAGGCGAGTTTGGTCATGATGACGATATTGATTCATGGTTGAATGTTGTCGATGATTCAATTCAGGACACTGAGTTTGTTGGACTGCAAATTCCTATGGATGATCTTTCAGATATTAAACTGGACTTTTAACCCTCTGTGCATAACCAAGAGTATACATCAGAATGCTAGTTTTTCGTTATATCATACAACTAACCGTCAAAAGCTTTCAACTAGGCCGGTCCATTTTTTGTGTAGCTTTTTTAGTTTTGGTTTCGGAAAAAATATCCTTGTACCAAATTGCTTTTCAACTAGAGCATTTAGTCTGTGTTACTGGTACACACTGTAGTTGGCTGACATAGTGTCTATTGTTAAATTGCACTTTATGTGAAGACAAGGAAAGGTTTACACATTATATCAAGTTTTTGCTTGGGAACTTGGTAGTTCTCGGCACACATAAACCATGTATGTTTCTGCATTTTAAAGTATGGAGTTGATAATTCTGTTTTCTAAGTTCTGATTCGAATTCTCAGCCGAAAAAAGATGAATTTAAAGATGTGAGAATGCCCTGAGATGTTTGCTACCACAGTATCCTGAGACGTAGATGAACAGTGTTATTGTATTGTATTAATGAACGTGAGTTAGACGCGTAGCAAAAAAATAGATGCAAATACCTATCACAAAAATATGCAAATTGTCTTATATAACGTTGGCCGTTGACGTAAGCAACATGCGTCGTCAGCTGGTTTATAAATTGCTTTAAAAATTATATGAGGTGTACGTTTGTTTTAGCAGTCGGTGAATTATTATTCAGTGGTTATGCCGTAGTAATCATATATTATATCATGCAGTTGATGTGAAGTGACGACCACGGTTGTTTTCATGCACTTTATTACTGATGTGAACGCGCTATCCTCCAGCTTGTGCTAAATTTAAAGTTTAATTTTATTTGTGCCGGAGAATACTATGTGTTTGCACCAAAATTGGTCACAAACCTCAATATCGTGAAAGCACCCGTATATGAACACAAATCAACAATATTCAACACAAATCTCATATCTAAGCAACATCTCAGATCTAAGCAATATCAAGCACAACAATTCAGAAATAGCAATAAAAAACACATGATTTATAGTGGTTCGGCGATCTTGCCTACGTCCACTTTAAAGCTTATGATTTTATTGATTCACTTGATGATTTCAATCAATTACAGCGGATTACAGTTGATAATAGCTCTGATGCTTGATTACAATGGTGATAAAGTGATGTAGAATTGAATCCGACAGAGTCTGGACGTCGAATGACCAAAAAGATCCCCTTTCTGTAGGCTTCAGGCTGCTATTTATAGGCGTAGAAGGTTCAGATCTCGCTCAAACTTCGGGAGAATTTTTCTGGCACGTGAGTGGGCCCACGCAACCGACCCCACCAAGTTTCCACTCGATCTGCGATCGATACGAAATGATTTCGTATCCATCAAAAATTGATCCAATCGAGCTGAAACTTGGCAAGAACAACCTTTACCTTATATGGAAGCTGCTGTGAAAATTTCTTTGCATTTGGACCAGTGGATCGTGAAATATGATCGATGCAAGATGGTGATTTTCGTTTCCTACCGACTTCGAATCCATACCATCGTATCCATCCCGTTCGACTCGATGGGGCACGTGGTACTGTAGTGACGTGGCGCGCACTCCTCGCATCGATCCTATTTTTTCTCCGAGTTGACCGCTTCGCATCCATGAACTTCGCATCGTTAGTATCAAGTGCCATGACCCAGTTTGCATCGATGGACACGAATCAATGATCGATACGAACTGGATCGAGACGAACCGAGTGGATACGAACATGGCAGATTTCATGGATACGAAATAGTTACTTGTCACTGTTGATGGATGCGAGGGCGATCGATACGAAGTAGTGCTTGGGGGTGGATACGAGACCGACCGACTCGAAGTAGGGTACATCGATGGATACGAAGCGGTGTGGATTGATCGATGCGAACGTCATTGATTCGAACCTGATGGATACGAACCTGATGGATTCGAATAGACCAATGCATGATTTCCTGATGGATGCGAACGATGGATTCGAACTGCTCTAAACTCAATGGATACGAACAAGCTGAGGCGATGCCTATTTGATCGATTCGAAACCAATCGATTCGAACTGACCGATATCATGTTACTGATCGATTCGAACTCGATCGATTCGAAGTATGTGGAACCTGATGGATTCGAACAAAACAAATATTGATGGATTCGAATCCGATGGATTCGAAATAGGCATCTCCCCAACAATTTGATGGATACGAACAACGTATTTTAGCTAACTTGCATCTTTCATATCTCGTTCATACGAACTCCGATTAATCTGAAATTTGAAACACAAGATTTTGTGGTCTTGCTTGTCATGTCCTATCAATTGTAGCCCGATCTGGGCTCGGTCAAAATTCATCGATATCCAGAGCGAAGCAATGTGTAACCAATCTTTAAGACGGACTGTCTTTGGTTTCCGATCGATCTTTTGGTATCACGGCTTTACCAAAAAGCGGGATAACATTTTCCCCCCAAAACATGTCTTGCGGTAGGAAGGTGTGTTTTGTAATGCCATAAGTTGGATGTTCATATCCTATCAACAACTTGTAAAGAACTTGATAATTTCATATGACCTCGGACGACGATCGTTCGGGATCGTATGCCATTTGAGGTGAATTGGGACCGTTCGCGGTCGATGTCGTTTGCATCAAAGGATGGAATGGGATCGTTCGTGATCGGATGCCGTTCGTGGCGAATGATGAAATGGGACCGTTCGCGGTCGATGCCGTTCGTGGCAAATGATGACATGGGACCGTTCGCGGTTGATGCCGTTCGTGGCAGATAATGTAATGAGTCCGTTCGCGGTCGGATGCCGTTTGTGGAAAATGTTGATCGTTCGCGATCGAGTGCCGTTCAAGGCGGATTGTTACCGTTCGAGGTCGCATATCATAATAAGTGAATTGTGACCATTCGCGGTCGGGTGCCGTTCGAGGCGAATTGTGATCGTTCGCGATCGTGTGCCGTTCGAGGCGAATTGTGATCGTTCGCGATCGTGTGCCGTTCGAGGCGAATTGGTGTGCCCAGGGGGGACTTAGTATTATCGATGCCAGGTTTCATGTTCGGAGGAGTTTCAGAATCAAAGACTTTGGCGGTTCATCGCCATACAGGAGGTGCTCGTGGACCGTTCGCGATCCAACGGGCATACAAGTAAATTCTTTCACAGAATTGAAAATATCAAAGCAATGATCATACGAATCCCACAATAGAAATGTCCAAACAAGCAAAGTCTAAATGTCCAAATCAAAACGAAACAAAAGCAAAGCAAGGATGTCAAAGTGTTAATTCTCACTATGGTGCAGTCAGTAATCATTCAGAGCATGCTCTATGGATCGTGCGCGATCTCTTACATGTGTAAATGATTTAACCATGTTAGTGAGAGGTTTACGACTTGTTCATCATTATTTCAATCAATCAATCAATTGATAATCAAACATTGTCCCGGTTCAGGGTCACCTCTAGCTGATGTAGACGGTGGTCGCTCTGGCTCCACCGTTGGAGTTCGCCTCCTCACATACTGAAGTAGCATACCGTTCCTGATATGCCCTTCCACTCCATCCTTCAGATGTCTACAATCATTAGTGTTACGATCGTTCAGTTCATGGAATATGCAATACTTATCTGATTTCCTCTCGTCAGAAGTTGGATCCCTTCGCATTGGTTTATGATACGGAACCTGCTCTCTGGTATCCTGATAGATTCGTTCCAAACTATCGTTCAGCTCTGAGTATGTGGTGAACCTTGGCTCCTTTCATGGTCGCATTGATCTGTTATAGCTATTCTCAGCCTTTCGTTTCCCTTTGCTAGTTTCTGTACCTTTCTCAGGGGGATTTCCATCTTTGACCGCATAAACACTGAGTTCATCATTTTCTTCTCTTTCTGCACTCGCATCTTCCAATCGCAAGAACTTTTCTGCATAGTGATAGAATTCTCCTAGATCCATAGGCGGATCTTTAGTCAATGAATTTTTGAAATCCGTGCCATCAGCTATTCCGGACACAGCTGCCATCATAATCATGGATGGATCTGGCCGATCCACCGAAGCTCCTGCCGCATTGAACCGCGTCAGAAAACTCCTCATAGTCTCTCCAGCTTTCTGCTTTATAATTTCCAAACTCATCACATTCTTGTATCGTGCAATGTGAACCCTAAATTGCCTCATGAATCTCTCAGTTAAATTTGCCCATGTTCCTATGGAGCCGCTCTCCAGTTGCCTAAACCATAATGCTGCGATATCCGTCAGATATAATGGAAAGCACCGGGCCATAACTTCTTGTGATGCCCCCAGCACTTCCATGTGTCTCATATACTTTGTCAGATGGACCGCGGGGTCCGTTCTCCCATCGTACATCTCCACAGATGGTAACTTGAACTCTGGCGGGTTCCTAGCCATCCTGATTGCAGGAGAAAAGAGACTCCTGTTCACGTCTTCTAGATCTCTGTTTATTAATCCGCCTCTCATGGCTCGTCTGACCATCTCCGCCAATCTATCATTGTTTCCAAGATGCGATCCTCGTTCATCGTTCGACCTGCCCCCCGAGTTCACGAGGGAATTCTGGAATCTGCCCCCTTGACTGAGCGTTCATTCCTATGCTACCTCCAGGTTGCGCAGATGCTCCTCTCTCTCTCTCTCTCTGGGATTGGATCTACATGTTCCAAGTGTGTGCCCCCTAATCCAGGTGCTACGCCGGATGGTCCTGCTTCATTTTGAACTCCATCAGCTCCTCTGTTCTGTGCTCCAAGTTGCCCAATTTGTTGAAACAAGCTTTGGATCAGTTCTTCTTGCCTCTTCATCATCGTCTCCATCTCATCCCTGTTAATGAAGATCGATGCTTGATTCGCTCCTGAAGAAGCCTCTTGACTTCCTCCATGTTCACTTCTCTCTGGCCTTTGTCTTCTACTTGTTTGTCTTGTCATAGCTCTTAGATCTGAACTCTTAAATCTTCAAATTCAACTTCTCTTGAATTAGTCTTTCTCAGTGAAAGCACCAAAGTGTTTGCACCAAAATTGGTCACAAATCCCAATAGCATGAAAGCACCCGTATATGAACACAAATCAACAATATTCAACACAAATCTCAGATCTAAGCAATATCAAGCACAGCAATTCAGAAATAACAATAAAAAACACAGGATTTATAGTGGTTCGGCGATCTTGCCTACGTCTACTTTGAAGCTTATGATTTTATTGATTCACTTGATGATTTCAATCGATTACAGCGGATTACAGTTGATAATAGCTCTGATGCTTGATTACAATGGTGATAAAGTGATGTAGAATTGAATCCGGCAGAATCTGGACGTTGAATGACCAAAAAGATCCCCTTTCTGTAGGCTTCAAGGTGCTATTTATAGGCGTAAGAGGCTCAGATCTCACTCAAACTTTGGAAGACCTTTTCTGGCACGTGAGTGGGCCCACGCGACCGACACCACCAAGTTTCCACTCGATCTGCGATCAATACAAAATGATTTCGTATCCATCAAAAATTGATCCAATCGAGCTGAAACTTGGCAAGAACAATCTTTACCTTGTATGGAAACTGCTGTGAAAATTTCGTTGCATTTGGACCAGTGGATCGTGAGATACGTTCGATGCAAGATGGTGATTTTCGTTTCCTGCCGACTTCGAATCCATACCATCGTATCCATCCCGTTCGACTCGATGGAGCACGTGGTACTGTAGTGACGTGGCGCGCACTCCTCGCATCGATCCTATTTTTTCTCCGAGTTGACTGCTTCGCATCCATGAACTTCGCCTCGTTCGTATCAAGTGCCATGACTCAGTTTGCATCGATGGACACGAATCAATGATCGATACGAACTGGATCGAGACGAACCGAGTGGATACGAACAGGGCAGATTTCATGGATACGAAATAGTTACTTGTCACTGTTGATGGATGCGAGGGCTATCGATACGAAGCAGTGCTTGGGGGTGGATACGAGACCGACCGACTCGAAGTAGGGTACACCGATGGATACGAAACGGTGTGGATTGATCGATGCGAACGTCATTGATTCGAACCTGATGGATACGAGCCTGATGGATTCGAATAGACCAATGCATGTTTCTCGATGGATGCAAACGATGGATTCGAACTGCTCTGAACTCAATGGATACGAACAAGCTGAGGCGATGCCTATTTGATCGATTCGAAACCGATCGGTTCGAACTGACCGATATCATGTTACTGATCGATTCGAACTCGATTGATTCGAAGTATGTGAAAACTGATGGATTCAAACAAAACAAATATCGATGGACTCGAATCCGATGGATTCGAAATAGGCATCTCCTCAACAATTTGATGGATACGAACAGCGTATTTTAGCTAACTTGCATTGATCATATCTCGTTCATACGAACTCCGATTAACCTGAAATTTGAAACACTGGCTTTTATGATCTTGCTTGTCATGTCCTATCAATTGTAGCCTGATCCGGGATTGGTCAATTCATCGATATCCATAGCGAAGCAATGTGTAATCAATCTTTGAGACGAACTGTCTTTGGTTTCCGATCGATCTTTTGGTATCACGGCTTTGCCAAAATGCGGGATAACACTATGTACCAAGTGGTCTTTAAGAGTTGGTACTCAAATTTTTATACTTTGATAATGCTGTGGGAATTCTTGCACGAATAGCAACTGGTGCTGCTTTGGAACAAGATTTATTGGAATTCAAAAGGTCAGATAAACAGCTTTGTTGTATCGTCATGTATCAGATACATGATCTGATGCTTATTTAATAGGTGTTTAAAGTCAAACGCTTATTAAAATGGTATATGACGTTGAAGAGTTTCACTACATAAATCAACAAGGAGTTCAATATTAAAGACTTCATCCATTGCAGATGCTCTTAGAATACTACAAACTTGATAGTACTTCGGTAACTTAAGTAAATAGTAGGTATCTCATATAGAAAGGGAACGAGTTCGATGTATTTTTAACGAAGTCAAAATAGGAAGACATGTATGTTTATATTTGAAGGAGACAAAATCAAGGGGATCATCCGTTGGTAGAAAATTGTTCCCATCAATTGTCATGTCCTCCGGCGAAAAAAATCAAAAAAATAATCATTCTCCGTTACCGACGATTACACTTTTAATGCAAAACCTCTTAAATTGTTTGTTATACACTATCATATGTTTGCATAGTTGGGATGAAAAGCCAATTTAAATTTCTTATAAAAATATGTTATACACTATTACGTGTTTGCATTGCTAGGGTTGAAAAGCCAATTATATTCCTTATAAAAATATATTTTGAACCATTGTCCATCAGGCCATGGCTGCGATGTGCACACTTGTAAGTTCACATGACTCTTCTTGCCAATACAAGAAAAAATTTTGGTCTCCAAAGAACCCAACGTTTTTTCTTAAGAATCCTATGCGATGGCCCATTTTATTGTGTTCTAATGATGACTAATATATAATCATATTATCGCAACATTCATTTTTCGCTTAGAAATGATTAGTGCATGTACCGATATGTATTTTTAACTGTTTTAGATTATAGGATTTGATACAATTATTGAATAAAAATGGTTAAAACTTAATGAATTATAAGTATCGTTGGATCGAGTAATTAAATTATTTCAATTTATGTTGTAATTATTTAAATAATGGAATCTTGAATTTAATGTAAATGAAAATGATATCAAAAATTGATTCAAATTTTATATAAATATGAATGAAGATCATTTACTTTCAAAAATTTGATTTAAATGTGAATAGTTAGAATTTGAAAATTTTATATATTAATTGATGAGTAAAAAACAGTCATTTTGGCCATTGTCTCGGATTTCGATGAAACTAGTTTCATAGAATCCATAATAGCGAGTCATCCTTTAATGCTCTAATTAACTAATTAGCAGGTAAAGAAGCATCCCTAAATACTCCAATTGCTCATGTTAGAAGCATCCCTTAATGCTCCAATTGCAGCATCCCTAAATGCTCATATTAACCAATTAGCTCATGTTAGAACTGGTAGATAAGGGCTAGAGGGTGTAGGATTTCAAGTTTCGTAGCGAATAGATTTGTCGTTTGGCTATACAAACTTGAAAATCGTAGAAATTTATTTCAGACTTTAATTAAAATAACTCGATTCGAAAAGCCATCTTCCGTATACGATCGAATTAGACCTAGGAACTGGTTCCATTATATTCGGAATAGGGATTAAACATTATGAACATCAGACGACACATTTTGTTTGGAGTTCGAGAATTTCGAACGTGTAAGCTAAATATTTGATGATATAATAATATATATTTTCTATTTTTTCCATCTCGGCCCACTATCTTTCATTTACACGTACTCCTCCCCTTTTTTCTCTTCATTTTGAATCTTTGAATCGATAAAAAAGGGGCTGCTGCTAATTAAAAAAAATGAAACGAAAGTAAAAAAAAGAAGGCCAATCTAAATATAAAAAAGGAGGAAGAAATCGATCGAATCGAGTTAGGGCCGCAAGCGATCAATTCACGGAGGATGGCACACGCGTGTGCAAGGGGGAGAAGGCACGCGAGGCTAGGGTTCGAAGTCGATCCTCACAGCATCGCGTTGGGTGCTGTTCGCGATAGGGTGGAGCAAATGGCGGTGAGGTGGGCACTGGAAGGTCGGCGGCTTCATGGGGTGGTGCGTATGGACCGGCGGCGACTAGGCTGAAGTGGAAGCAATCGACTTTAAATAAAAAAAGACATGAGGACGGGACCGCATTTTTCCTAGAGGAAGGAGAAGGAGAGGCTCTGCGTTTGAACGAGGAGATGCAAGTAGCTGTTTTTATATATATATTTTATATTGGTTAAATTAAAATTTTAATTTTGTTATATCGATAAAATCGCAACTCTCTCGTACGAGGTCCAATTCGGGCGGAAAGAATTGCGTTGGAATCATATTGGTATTGTCTACGCTATGAAGTTAAAATTGCTGCAATTCCCTTCATTTGAATTTTCAGATTCGAGCGAAGGTGAGTGTTTTTACGCTCACAAGAACTAATTTTTTTATGTAGTTGAATTATATCGTAAAATGAATTGAATTTATGGATTGTTGCTTGATAAATTAAATTAACATCTGATTTTATTAATAGAATTTAAATTGATAGTTAAAATTGAATTAGAATTTAACTTCTAGTAAAATCCCCAATTTATTGATAATTGGTTGGTTGTTGTGATTATGACTGTTTGGATGATGGATGGTGATGAATGCACTTTGATTGATATTTTGGATGTTTGGATGTTTATTTGTGTTTAATATATCCTGTTATCACACTGTATATTATTTACAGTATATAAAACTGTAAATTGAATTATTTCGAATGAATTAAGAAATAGGTTGAAATCATACTACCTATGACATTTACTTTTGGATTGAAATGATATATATACCCATCCTTAGAATTTTAATTGAAATAATTGATTCATTTGACCATAGAATAGAAAATTATATACGGATACCGGATTGGTTAAACTAAATGATTTAAAAAATTTCGTTGTGAAATTATTTAAATGATTTGATTTAAAGGAATAAAAATCGAATTTATGGAAATCAAATTATTTTCGAACTAGAGCTCGAAATGTTGAGATTTAAATTTGGTAAACGAAATTGTTTTAATAATCGAAATTGAGATTTTTAAGTTAAAATCGAAGTATGATCTGAATTTCAGAAAATTGATTTGTTTTAAAATATTGAACTTTTATTCGAACTTTGAATATTTCTAAGAAAAGGTGATTTAGAATATATTTCGAAATTGAGCTCAGAATTTAATTATATTTAAATATTTGGATTTTAAATTGAATAATTGTGGAAAATTTGATTTAAGTGTTTTGAATCGATATTCTGAAAATCGAAGTGATTGATATTAATCGAAATAGTTTAAAATTGGAATCGAAGTTGAAATTAATTTGAGATTGGGATTTAAATTAATTTGAACTAGAATTTTAAATTAAATTTGAATTGGAGTTGAAATTAATATGGAATTGACATTGAAATTAATTTGAAATCGTAATAATATTCGACTTGAAATCGAAATCGAATCGATTAAATCAGAATGAAAATTGAAACTGATTTGAATTGGAAAATTTGAAAAATAATCTGGTTTGACTTTGAAACTATTTTTAAATGAATATTTTTAGTATAAATGGTTTAAAATCAATATTCTTTAGTTATTCAAATTTTTTTGATTTTCTAAATTGTTCTGGTGTATAAACCATTTTTATTACTCAAACTATTTTCTATTAAACTATTTTAACTATTAAACCATTTAACACTATTTTCTAAAATTCAAACTGGTTAAAAGGGTGGTATGTTTATATATAAATCTTGGATTTAAATACGAATTTTGTTAAAGTGAAGTTGTAACAAAAATTGTAATTCGAATCAAATTTCGAAGTGAAATCGATATATCAAAGTGAATTGCCATTTTGAAGTAAAATATGATTTTTGAAGCGAATATGATGATTTCGAAATGGATTTGATTTTTTTGAAACGAATATGATATTTTGAAATCAAGTACGAATTGTTTTCGGAATATAAAAGTACCAAACAGTGTGTAAAACGACGTTTAGTTGTTAAAAAGTCCAGGATCTTTTATTGGCATACTCTTTGTTAATATTGGAACCACTTTAAGAACTGTGTACACGGTGGATGATATCCAGAATGTAGTGGTTAAATTGGCGATGTTTACTGCAATGAAGTAAGAGAACGATGATGGATAGCTTTGACACTCGTGTCATAATTAAAATGACTAAAACAAAAGCCTATGTCTGGCCAAATGAGGTTAGCTACCTCTAGCGACGTTGATCCCTCGTATTACTATTGTGATTTCATATTCGATGGGTGCACCTTTTGTCGGTTGGATTGATTGTCGCGGTCGGCCATAGATGGGATACGACCGGCCAGAAAGGGTAAACTGGTAGAATTCTACATTGGACATTGCCTCACGTGTCGTATCATATTTATCCCTATACGAGCCCATTACGACTTTGGTTTAGAACTGTAAAAATGTGTTAAGATGGATCAATGTAAAGCCTTAACGCTATTTTGATATTTATTTTACTGATAGACATTATCTATTATAGCGTATACCATTATATATAAATAGTTTAACAAATCCTTAGAAGATGAAAAAATCCGTAACATCTCTTAAGTTATTGCACTCATATTTGTGATATTGATTTGACTTATATAAGAGTATTTTAGTCCCGACTCGAGTGTTGTCTTTTCATTATGCTCGGGTCAGTCCTGAGTTTTTCAGCGTATTGAAGATTATTCACTAGAGGACGAAGATGAAGATTTTTGTATATTACTATTATTATTCCCTTATTCATGCTATCATGTATATTGATCACTTACCTCTGATGGCATAGATATAATTCTGATAAATGTGTATAGATTATAAACAAATGTATAGTAAACAACTTCATGAACTATTATTTGATTATTATATTTTATCTTTTCCGCTATGAGATTCTATGTTTGTTTTCTTCTTCTTTTCTTATTTTTCTTATTTAACCCTATTGATTATCTATGTTCCAGATTGTTTAAGTTGGACTTGTGTGGATTAGTGTCGATTTAAACCTTCCGAAATGTGGGTCGTCACAGTTGGTATCAGAGCCATGTTTAGCGGCAACCTTGACTTTATGGGATTTGACTCATTAGAGATAGGGTATAATACCCTAGAATGA
The DNA here is from genome assembly GCA_030765085.1 of Allium cepa. NCBI lineage: Eukaryota > Viridiplantae > Streptophyta > Magnoliopsida > Asparagales > Amaryllidaceae > Allium > Allium cepa. The sequence continues at coordinate 454,563,299 of CM060932.1, forward strand.
GTCAGTTTGAGTGTATATATATGATAGAGCATACTTGTTAGTGTTATAAGAAATTTTATATTATGTTTACTTATCCGTTGAGTTGTTTATGAATTTTGGTCGATGTGCGAGATGCCATGTTATCGGTAGGGGTTTTTAAACACTTGAACAAGGCAATTAGACATAATATTGTTTTAAATCGGGTAAATAAAATAATTTTCCTAAATTATATTATATATATAAAATGATAGTTTTTATTGAATGATAGTCGTTATCTTCGATTAGTGGTTGAATTAAAAACAAAAACGAATGCTTGACGAATTTTGTTTTATGAAGCATTTGATAATTAAATTGGATTGAAATCAATTAAAATAAGAAGTGCTTAAGATGACCAAGTTGTAAATTAATGAAATTTTTGGTAAATAAGGTAATGAAATTTATATTAGTAAATTTATAATATAGATTATAAATAGAAGGATTTAAAAATTGATAATTTTAGAATTTAATCACTTTGTTTATAAAATTATTTTCAAAGCCTTCAAAATTAATATTATTTGAAAGAGTTTTGACGAGAAAAATATGTTGAAAAGATTTTTGGATGAAAATAAAAGCATTAAACTCGTTTGGTCACTGGAAAATAATTCTGGGGATGACTACAACATCAACAACGTTCATTTTCGAGTTTCTGAGTGAGATTGCTACCGAAAGAAATTATTTTCGATTAAAACAAGTTTTTTACTGTGAAAAATATTCTTAGTATGACTTAATAAATATATGAAAATAGTACATAAGAAATAAATTGGAACTTATAAATTTGAATGGAAAAAAAGTTATAACTTGTAGATTTGAACAGGGAAGTAAAAATAAATTTTAAATGGTTAAACATTTTAATTAAGCAGATAAAAGAAATTTAAATTCAAGAAATGAAATGAAATGATTAACTTAAGAAATGTTAAATTAATCGAGTTAGTGAAATGAAGTAAATAAAATATATTTAACTAATGCAAGCTTAAATAAAAATAAATGAATTACATTTGAAATGAAGTAGATGAAATAACGAAACGAAATTTTAAGAAGTTAATTTGTATAACTTATAGATTTGAGAATTAGTAAGCTAAAAACAAATTTGAGTTTATTGAATGTGAGTGATGAGAAATTTAACTTGAATAAGACTAAATAAATGAGTAATAAATTAAAATGAAAAGAAGTTTAACCTAATATTAGATGAGTTGAATTGGATTTGAATTGAACTAGATAAATGAGTAAAGCGGATCAATTTCATTTAAGCTTTGAAATGATTTAAAAATGAATACGGACTTGAATTTTTAAACGAAATGTAATTTAAGTGTGTAAGAAATTGAATAAAAAATAAAAATAAATGAATGTAAGTAAAAATTAGTATGAATAATTGGATTTGATTTAAAATTGAAACAAATTAACACAGTATAAAAAATCTTTTATAACACTAACAAATACGCTCTCTCATATATATACGCTCAACGACTCATTCTAGGGTATTGCTACCCTATTCTGTATGAGTCAGACCCTATAAAGCTAAGGTTATGGCTAAACCAAAGCTCTGATACCAACTGTAACGACTTGACTTTTTGGATGGTTTAAATCGACGATAAGTTACACTTGTTAGACTCAAACCATATAAAAGGGCATATTGTTATTGGGGTAGATAAGAAAAAACAGAGAAAGAAAAAACAAATATGGAATCTCGCAGCGGAATGGAAAAATATAATAATCAAATAACAGTTCATGAAGCTGTTTTAAAATAACATTTGATTATTATTTACAACACAAACATCAGAGTTACGTAAACAGGAATAAATAAATGAATGCAGCGGAATAACATGATGCAGTAGAACACACATAATAGGTAATAATAGTACAATCTTCGTCTTCGTCCTCCAGGAATAAGGTCTTCAATCCTGAAATGCTCAGGCTAACCCAAGCGAATTGAAAATACAAAACACTCGAGTCAGAACTAAAAGATCTTATGTAAGTTAATTCAACGGTAAATTAATATGAGTGGAACAACGTTAGAGATGTTTACGGGGTTCGACATCTTCTATCCAGTATCTAAGGTGAGTGCAATAACTTAAGAGATGTCCGGGATTACCATCTATTAAGGATCCATTAAACTATGTACTATGTAGTACAATACGCTATTATAATAGTGTGTACAGTAAAGTAAAGTATTAAAATAGTGTTAAGGCGTTACCCATATCTCCCTTAACACATTTTTATATATTCCCATAGTCTATACAGTACCATACGCTCCTCCGTGAGGTTTAACCAGTGGGCACTCTACAGGTATGGTACAAAACAAACTCATAGAAGGTGCTCTAGGGCATGTGAACAAGGCACTCGAGGTAATGCCAGGGTAGATTTACCAATTGCAGAACCGGGCTGGTGGTAACGCATAGCAGCTATTACCACCCACCTCAGAACTCACTCCCAAATCAAAAATCAAGGGGTGGCCACCAAATCATCACAAAGTCATAATATGGTATCGAAGAAGCATGTCCGGCCGGAGGAATGACCTTACTTGGCCCAAGTATAGCTCATGTTTAGTCACATCTAAGCTAACTCACGGGAGTCAGGGTCACGTCATACCTCATACAGAAATCGTTCGCCAAACCATCCTACTTCATTTCTGGAATCTCCACCACGTACCCAGTTGTTAAAGTGGTTTTCGGTATGGAAGAGAGTATGACAATATCCGATCCTGGTTTCTTTAACAACCAAACGCTTATTTCACACCGGATGATTGTTTTAAATTTTCAAAGTAAATTCATAATTGATATCAAAATATCATATTCAATTTCAAATCATATCTCTTTCGAAATCATATTCACTTTCAAACTATATTCACCTTCAAAATCATATTAAATTCCAAATCATATTCAGTTTCAAATCATATTCATTTTCAAATCATATTCACTTTTGAAATCATATTCACTTGGAACCTTTTGATAAGTTATGTTAATTAATTTTTTCGTTTCAAAATCGTCTTATTCACTCAATTATGTCATTTCACAAAAAGTTATCAATTCCAAATCCCAACTTAGGTTGTATCATCAAGGATTTAAATTTAAATACTTCAACTTTACACAGTCTGAAATTTTAGAAAATAGTTTAGCTATTATAAACAGTTTATACAGTTTCAAAATACTTTAAATAGATTTAAAGTAGTTTAAATAGATTTAAAATTTGATTTAACTAGTTTTAAAATGATTTAAATAGATTAAATAGATTTAAATTATATTAAGTAGATTTAAAATAGATTAAATAAATTTAATTAGTTTAAAATAAGTAAAATAGATTAAATTGGATTAAATAGGTTTTAATAGATTAAAATAAATTAAAATAGTCTTAATTAATTAAAATAGTTTAATTTATTTTAAAATAGATTTCAAAGTTATATCAAAACCTTTCATTCTCTCAATTTCGATAATTTCATTGTATTCGACACTTCAACCTTAAAATTCCAATTTTAAATTCTTTGAACAATCCATTAAATTTTTAACAACCCGTAAATTTTAGTGGTTTTATTTATTTAGTTAATTGAATTTTTTTGAAATTTTAAATAATAATATTTTAAAACAAATTTTTTATATTCGGAATATGTCCACTTAAACATGGCAACTGGTAAATTTTCATCAAATAATACGAAAGTTTATTTTCTTGTGTAATTTGAAATATAGTTTAATTTGGAATTAAATAAAGGTGAATTTCTTTTGAATATAATAAACTGAAATCTACCATTTAAATTAACAATATAATTTTATGACGGGAATTTGATATTTACTATGCGTCCATCTGGACTAGCAAATGATAAATTTTCGTCGAATAATATAGATGTTCCATTAGTCGCTCGAAATTCAGTTCAAATCAATTAATAACAGTTGAAATTAAAAGTATTACGAAACCTAAATATGTCAACATGAGAAAATTTATTTAGAACACTCTGAATCAGACTACGAAATTCGTTTCGCGAAATTCGAACGTTTCTAGCTCCGTTTGGATTTTTCCTTACGGAATAACAACGTATATCTGTACTGATTATCGACTTTTGATGGGATGATCGTACCATTGATATCCGTATACCGTTTTGATCGTCTTGTCATGCTGATCTACGCAATATATACATTTCTATGTTTCAAAGTTCCGTATTCGATGAAATCGACAAAACGGCTAGCCGTATCGGTTTCGTATTTTTGGCTTTTGGTTTTCCTATGTCTTTTCATTGTACACCGTGGTAATCAATAGTCATCAACCATTTATATTCCCAACAATTTAGCTTTCAGACTTTTGCTATTCCCAATATTTAAATATATTGTCTGGTTCATTTTTCATTCTCTATTCGTTCATTTCTTATTCTCCATACCTCTCTTTCATTTCTGTTCTTATTTGAAAATACATATATTTAAATATAGATGGAGATTTAATATGTTAGCTTGGATCTGAGAGCATGCACTTCTTCCCTGTCGACCGAGCCTAGAACCCATGCCACTGATCCACCACCGAGAGCAGCCACTACCCAGATCTCAAACCCGAGCTCTACTCGCAACCTTGTCCTCCCCTCCGCCTTGCTCCGCCCTTCATCTCTTGCTCAGCCGTGACCTACCTACTCTCGTTCAATTCGCTCGAGACTCCTCCTGTAGCCCTCCGTCTCAAATGAAACCCACGGCTCCAACACTTTCTCTGCCGCCTCTTTATTTATATAAGAGGTATATATATAATCCTAGTTACAGTATTATAGCATAAAAATGTTATATATATATATGTTTAAAGTGGTTTGAGTATATTTTTCTATTTACTTTATACGTCTGTTAACTTTGGAAAATATATACAGGGTGTATATGTTAGCATATATATATATATAAAGTTTACAAAAGTTTGATGATCTGTTGATGCGATATAATATACGTGTATTCTATCTCTGCATATTTTACAGATTTTATATATAATATATTGATTTGGGTGTATAGTTTAGCTATAAGTTTGGTTTATATATTTTTATATATATACTGTTGTAATAGTACTGTATATTTATATACGTTACTGTATATATATCATATCATTTAAAGGTATAAATTACGTTTTATAGTTTATAAAAGTTATAAAGGTTATATGTGTATGTATGAATTTGTGTGTTACTGTTTGTAAACTATATATATTATATTAAGTTATATTTGTATGCTTGGATTTTTTGTTTTGTTTTGCAGTTCTCGTAATATGATGTTTTACTATATTATATGTATATATATATATGCAGTTATAAGGTATATATTTGATGTGAGTATAGTATATACTGTTAATAAATTTCTAATATACCTGTTTATATATTTTATTATACAAGATTTTTTTTGATATATATAAGTTGTTGCATTGTACATGTTATATAACAGTTTATATAAACGTGAGTTTACTTATGTCAGTATATATATTAGTTGTATTATATTATATATTAGAGTCTGTTATACAATGTATATATATTGTTTATAAAAGTATATAAGTTTGTATGTTGAATGGGTAGCTTCAGGTCTGCTTATATATATATATATATTAATTTACGTACATATATTTTCTGCATATATGTGTTTAAAGCATATATTCATTTTTCTATGGTTTACTGTATATAGGTGTCTATATATAATTTTATAAAAGAAGCTATACATATATATATTATGTTAGTATGTTATATATATATATGATTTATATCAGTCTGTAGGATTATATGTATATGCACAATGTATCAATTATATATGTATTTTGATTTTAATTGATATAGATTTGATTTTTCAATGTATCCATTTTACAGTTATATTGATTTTTCAAAAAATATATTTATTATTTTAAAATACGTGTTTTGATTTAAACATTTTTCAAAAGGATGTAATATAATAATATATTTCTGTATGTATCAAAATTTGATTCTGACTAGTTCTCATCATTTTTCCCATTTATCAGCTTTGTCCGTCATGCCTGTTTTCTTCATCGAATCGTGTCCATCTAGCGTTGCTTTGGATTTCGTAGCTCATTCTTTGTCAAATTTCTCTAATCTTGAAAAGTGAACAATCACTCACGATTAACGTTCTTTTATTTTTTAAATTTGATTTCAATTGAAACGACAATTGAAATATGCTACTGTTAGTATTTACACTGCTATATATTTATGCTGTTATCTGTATCTGTTCACCTGTGACATCTGACACCAGTTTATGTTATCTTGATTGATGATATATGCCTGTTATTTTATTATTATATCTATCATCACTCTGCAAGTTCTCTGTTAGTATAAAATTCACTATGGGTTGAATGAGACATACCCAAACGGACTTTAAATAGGAGAATATCATTATGGGTTGAAATGATAGACCCAAGCAATTTTCATTTGAATTGAATTTGGGATTGCGGGTTGAAATGATACATACCCGTATATAAATTTAAATTGCGGATTGAAATGATAAATATCCGTATCACTTGACCATAGGATAGAAAATTATATACAGACACCGCTGGTCTATATATAGATATTTTAAAATGATTTCTATTATTTTGTGATTGACTGGGTGCACCTTTGATTTTTGGGAGTGTGGCTCGAGGTGGGTGGTAGCTGCGGCTATGCGTTACCACCGGTCCGGAAGTGTAATTGGTATATCTACCATGGCATTACCTAGTTGTGCTGTTTCACCTACCCTAGCGCGCTTTATACAATTTTGTTTTGTACCATACCTATGGAGTGCCCTCTGAAGACGTCCAGCACGGGGGAGATTACAGTACTGTATAGACTATGAGAATATATAAAATGTGTTAAGGGGGATATGGGTAACACCTTAACGCTATTTTTAAATATATTATACCTTACTCTGGACTTTATTATAATAGCGTATATCACTACATAGTAGATAGTGTAACGGATCCTTAGAGGATGGTTATCCCAAACATCCTTTGAGTTACTTGTATTTCAGTTGTTATTTCACTTGGGTTGGATTTATCGATATAAGAATGTTAATCCTGATTCAAGTGTTTTGTGTTTTGCTTTAAAGCTCGGGTCAGACTGAGTGGTTCATCTTTTGAGACTCACCTTTGGAGTTGGAGCTTCGCTTGGAGATCCAGCTATCTATCCAGCTTTCAGATATTCAGTCGATTCTAGTTATGTATTCTGATCTTGTATTTGACTATGGTATTCGAAACTTCTGTTGTATCTTGTTTAACTCTGATATATGTATATAGTAGCTTCATGAACTACTATTTCTTTGTTTCTGCTGCATTATTATTATATTACTCTGTGTCTGTGATTCTGTGATTATTTTATTTACTGTATATGTTGAGTTTTTTCAAATATAAATTAACAATCGGTCTTTTGAGCAATTCAAATCCGGCATGTGTGGATACGAATGGTTGAGAATATCGGGATGTTACATTTGGTATCAGAGCTTTGGCTTTAGGAAAAACTTAGCATATGTAGTAGATTTAATTACAGAATTACTTTTGCTCGAGATTGAATCCTTCTTCGATTCTGTTTCCTTCGAATTTTGGAACGTTTCCCTCGGTTCCAAAATCCATTCTTGTCTCTCCTTATTCGTATTCTTCGGATTCTGGAGCATCCCATAGCTCCACGGAATGATTTGTAAAGGGGTGAAACTCCTTTACAATAGGCATTGATTTACTCGAGATTTCTGTATCCTCGGTTTACGATGCTATCTATCTCCTGCTATGCCTGAATTCTATTTCTTGCGATCGAATGTCGATTTGCCTCAGAATTCTGCATCGATCTTTTTCTTGAAGTCATGGTCGACCCAGTTAAGGTTGCCCGCGATTTATATAAACTTATCCATCTTCCTATTTGTTATTTAAATCATCTTATCATTGTTTCGAACCTATCTTCGAATCAAAATTTACTTTGATTTGAGTCCATCAAATTTGAAACTCTATCCTTGCTTTAAAATCCATTCTTGTATCGTTGATCGAGGAAGTGTATTCGTAAATTAATATTAAAAATGTTTTATATATACACATTGTGTTGTTTGAGTTGTTGATGTTGATTTGGGTTTTCGATTGATTCGTCTGATCACCAATATCGATAGGATTTCCGAAACTCTTGAATAGAGCAAACTGACACAATAATATTTTCAAATTTGGTAAATGAAATAATTTTGAATGATTATATTATATATAAGTAAAAAAAATTCCTGAAATTAAATCGTCAATGAATTCGTTGTCAGAAATGATATTATTTGATTTTCATTTATTATTTTGTAAACCATTGATTTACCAACTTATAAATAAATGGAATTATAAAACTTGGTTTATAAGTTGATTTGAAAATTTAGATGAATTTAAAGTAAGAATTTGAGAATTTAATTTTCAAAAATTCCAAACTTTGGTTTTAAGTTTTAAAAATGTATTATCTGAAGTATTTTCAAATAGAAATTGTTTTCTAAAGAATTTTAAATGTTTTAATCAGTGCTCTCCTGTTTTGTCGCTGGAAAATAATTTCGGTGATGACGGACGCATCATCGACATTCATTTTTGAGTTTCAGAATGGAGAGACCATTATATAGATTTGCTACGGTTTTGTTTTGGGAATTAAATTGATTTAAATTTCCAAGGCATGACTTTATTTATAATATAAGTATATTTATAGATTTGATTTGACTCATATATATATATATGTGTGTGTATATATATATATATATCTAAATGGTTTGAAGTAAATTGGAAATTTAATTATTAAATTCATGGTAAAAGATGATTTTAATTATTAAAATGAAGCCAAAATTTTTAATAAATATTTAAACTTGAAAAAAATTGAATTGGAAAATTTTATTTGGGTAATACCCAATTTCATTCTAATACAACTTACCTAAACTATTCAGAAGTTGAATATGTAATTGGATGATATACAATATAAAATGATTTTATAAATAAATTTGAATGTTTATAATAAATGTTATACACTTAATTTTAATTATAAAATGTTAGTGGAGGTAAATAGAATAATAAGTTAATAGAATGACAAATGAGATAAATAAAATAAATTCTGTTTTAAGGGAATTAATAAATTGAAATAAAAAAATTTAATGAAATATCTTGAATTTAAATTCAATTATTGAATATTAATTAATTTAAATTGAATTTTGGTTTTGAAAGAAACCTTTTCGCATCTAACCTTAGTAAATATGAAATTAAATCAATTTAATGGAAACCTTGAATTTAAAAAAAACCAATTGTTGAATATAAATTTATTTAAATTGAAATTTATATGGTTGGAACTAATTATTTTACTTTGTTTTCAACCTATTTTCTTTCTGGTTGTTTCTATTCTCCTACTACCTTCCTTTTCGGGGACAAAAAGTTTTGAGTGGGGAAGAGTGTAACAACCCATAAATTTTAGTGGTTTTATTTATTTAGTTAATTGAATTTTTATGAAATTTTAAATAATAATATTTGGAAATAAATTTTTTATATTTGGAATATGTCTACTTAAACATGACAACCGGTAAATTTTCATCAAATAATATGAAAGTTTATTTTCTTGTGTAATTTGAAATATAGTTTATTTTGGAATTAAATAAAGGTGAATTTCTTTTGAATATAATAAACTGAAATCTACCATTTAAACAAACAATAGAATTTTATGATGGGAATTTGATATTTGCTATGCGTCCATCTAGACATAGAAAACGGTAAATTTTCTTTGAATAATATAGATGTTCCATCAGTCGCTCGAAATTCAGTTTAAATCATTTAATAACAGTTGAATTTAAAAGTAGTCCGAAACCTAAATATGTCAACATGAGAAAATTCATTTAGAACACTCTGAATCAGACTACAAAATTCGTTTCGCGAAATTCGAACGTTTCTAGCTCTGTTTGGATTTTTCTTTATGGAATAGCAACGTATATCGGTACTGATTATCGATTTTTGATGGGATGATCTTACCACCGATATGCTGATCTCCGCAATATATACATTTCTATGTTTCAGAGTTCGATATTCGATGAAATCGACAAAACGGCTAGCCGTACCGGTTTTGTATTTTTGGCTTTTGGTTTTCCTTTGTCTTTTCATTATCCACCGCGGTAATCAATAGTCATCAACCATTTATATTCCCAACAATTCAGCTTTTGGACTTTCGCTATTCCCAATATTTAAATATATTGTCTGGTTCATTTTTCATTCTCTATTCGTTCATTTCTTATTCTCCCTACCTCTCTTTCATTTCTGTTCTTATTTGAAAATACATATATTTAAATATATATGTAGATTTAATATATTCGCTTGGATCTGAGAGCATGCACTTCTTCCCTGTCAACCGAGCCTAGAACCCATGCCACTGATCCACCACTGAGAGCCACCGCTACCCAGATCTCAAATCCGAGCTCTACTCGCAACCTCATCCTCCCCTCCGCCTTGCTCCGCCCTCCATCTCTTGCTCAGCCGTGACCTACCTGCTCTCGTTCAATTCGCTCGAGACTCCTCCTGTAGCCCTCCGTCTCAAAGGAAACCCACGGCTCCAACACTTTCTCTGCCGCCTCTTTATTTATTTAAGAGGTGTATATATATATCATCTTAGTTACAGTATTATAGCATAGAAATGTTATATATATATATATATATGTTTAAAGTGGTTTTAGTATATTTGTCTATTTACGTTATACATCTGTTAACTTGGAAAATGTATATAATCTATAGTACAGGGTGTATATGTTGGCATATATATGACATTTTGTGTGTGTGTATATATATATATAAAGTTTACAAAAGTTTGATGATCTGTTGATGCGATATAATATACGTGTATTTTATCTCTGCATATTTTACAGATTTTATATATAATATATTGGTTTGGGTGTATAGTTCAGCTATAAGTTTGGTTTATGTATTTTTATATATATACTATTGTTATAGTATTGTATATTATATGTTATTGTATATATATCATATTATTTAAAGGTATAAATTACATTTTACAGTTTATAAAAGTTATAAAGGTTATATGTGTATATATGAATTTGTATGTTACTATTTGTAAACTATATATATTATATACTGTTGTTATCGTTATATGATGTTTTACTGTATTATATGTAAATTAATGCAAAGAAACGACCAACTAGAGATCCTCCCTTCGAGCGCCGACCTCTCCAGAGACGTGCGACCCCACCGAGCTCGACCAGTTCGACCATGTGACGACCAGCCGCCGCCAAAATAGCTAAACCCTAATCCATTTATGCCGTCGATCTGGCCATCACCTAACCAAACGAAAGCCACCGATGCGATCCCCATGCAACTCTCCACACAACCGTACCAACGAATCGTTGATTGATCGACGTTAATCACAAAGCAATGAACGACTGTGAATAATTTATCAATTTCTGGCCACATCGAAACCCAAATCAAAATACAAACAACAGATTTGACTTGCACTCATCGAGAGCTTCAGATCGATATATAATTTGATATGGTTTGGAGGAATTTGATTTTGGATTTTGTTTTGATTGAATTTGAATTAGGGTTTGCAGCCATTAGAAGGAATAAGAAGCAGATAGATGGAGTTGTACGTATAGAAAAATGGAATAAGAAATACTTAGGGTTTATAACGGGCTATGTATAGGTTGATCAGAAATAGAAACGAATGGACTAGATCGATTTGAAAGTTGAACGATAAACGACCTGAGAAGCTCGTTCTGTCTCCGAAATGAAAGTGGGTCATCCCATATTTCAAAATACATATTTTCGATATTTTTAAGCTCAATGGAGCAGGTTTCAGGTCCAAATTCCATCGCATGAAGAAGTTAGCTTAAAATCAGCTTATTTCAAATTGATTTCAATTGAATTGATTTCTAAGCATTTCAAGCCAGTCCAATCAAACGACGAGTCTGATCGTTACAAAACTTGAAATTTTATAATAATCCACTGTTACGGATGCGATGAAATTGGTTTCGTTGTAATCTGCGACAGTGGCCAAAATGGCTATTTTCACTTTAATTAAATAAATTAATATTAAATAAATTAATCATTTTTTTAATTCGATATGTATAAACTGACAAATTTCATCATTTTTGATTGCTTGGACATTTATAATAACTTAAAAAAGTTTACCTAAAATTTTAGGGTTAATTATTTTCCAAATTACAGTGTTCGGTTTCAACTGCAATTAATCCAATTAATTATTATTTAATTCCAATAAATTAATTTAGTTTGATTTTAATCTTTATATTCATGCAATTATTACTCTAATAGCACGGTTAACATTTGTTGATATCTTATTTCACTAATATGGCACAATTTTCATCTTTTATTTGTATTAACTACTATATTTCAATCATATTGAATTTTTGTCAATTTTACACATTAATTATAATTTAAAATCTCAATTAGTTTATTTATCTTGGTTTCATTCTTTTATTAAATTAATTAATACCTTATGAATAAAATTAACGTTTCTATTCATCTTATTACGTTAACAAATTTCAATTATTGTATTAACTCACATTATTGTAACGTTTAATTACATTTAATTTCAATTGATTAACTATATTGGTAACTAACAACAATTGTCACTAATTTTACATTTAATAACATTTGTAAGTTCATTATTCACCACCAATTGTCATAACAACTTATACTATACAAATTCTATCCAGTCACCATTTATTACACATTATTTTATTAAATAAATCAACATTTAAATTATTAATTTCTCTTTTAATCCAATTTATCACTTAATACATAATTTACTATAATTTATTGACAATCTATCGATTATAACTCTTTAATTCTTCTAATTAATTGGGTTTACATTTAAAGCCGTTATCAGTTAGCTTAAATTAATAATATTTCACTTTATTTCAGTTATATTCTTATTATTAAATCACAAATTTCTTTTTCTTCCAACATTAAATTGCAAAACTTTATTAAATTAACTAATTTTTATTATCGAAAATTTATGGGTCATTACACTATTAATATGAATTGTGTTACAAAATAAAATTTACTTTAGTAAATTAATAATATGAATTTGAATAAATGAAGTAAATCGATGAGTTAATAATAACTTAAGATATGAAGTAATAACATATGAGCTTAGATGGTTCATAAATTATGTTAGTATAAAAAAAGGAAAAGGAGAGAGAATAAACTAAGTGGAAATGAAATTTAACTTAAGAAAGGTTAAGTGGAATAATTTTACAAATGATTCACCAATGAATTTATATGAAATAGATCAAACAAGAAGTGAAACAACTGTAGTTTCACAAATTGAATTTAATAAAATTGAATATAATGAATTTGTAACGAATGTTAATAAATTGAAAGAAACCAATGGAGTGTAAACCAATTAAATGTGGATGAAACAAATGTAAATAATTGGAACAAATTGATGGAATGTAAATACATTAAATTTTAATCAATCAAATGTGAATGAAATGAATATTGGTTGATTGAAAAAGAATGAATTGAAACCAAATTAGTTGAATGTAAATCAATTAAAAGCGAATGAATTGAATATAAATCCATTGTATGATTAACGAAATAAATATTAATAAGTGAGTGTTAATCAATTCAAAAATATGGAATGTGGTATGGAATTAAATTATTTAAGTGAAATTAATTATATGAATTATTGACATGAAATAATGAAAGAAAAAAATGAATGTAACTATAAATGAGGAAAAATTAATAGAATGTAAATTTATTAATGTTGATAAGTGCATGTAAATCAATTGGAAGTAAATAAATTGAATGAAAAATCAATTGAACGTCAATCTAATTGAATAAAGGTTGGTTGAATGCAAATAAATTGAAATGAATCAATTAAAATGTTAATGAAATGATTATTAATAAGAAGTGAAGGGTGTAAATTAAAAATTGACATTTGATAACGTAAATTCACATGGTTATGAATTAATTGGATTAATTGGAGGGATATTGATAGCTGGATGCTTTCTTTTATTACAAACCATTGTTATTACTGTTTTGATTGCATACGATTATTGCATGTTGCGTATTTGTGCTTGTATTTATTGTTTGAATTCAAAATCCATGTTATATAGTTATATTAGTCTTATACATGCTTCTATATCGTTGCATGTTAACTAATATTGTAAATCGAGTTGAGATAGGTACATACGAAAACCGTTTGGGCATGTACGCTGGTTTTTACATGCTCTGCTTGCTTAATACGAGCGAACTCGCTCGTATTAAAAATAATATGGTATGTATCTCGGATCACATACCGCGATTTTATATTTTTGCTCTTGAGTACGCCTTTCCATTAAGAGGAAATGTATATTTGATATCTATTTAGTATGTTAAATATTATATTGTAAATTTTTTCCGATCGAGCCACGCAAAGGAGACTCTGTCGAAATTTTTCATAAATCCGAGAGTTAGAAATTTTTTGAAGTTTTAAAAATTCTATAATTTGTTTTTATATATAAGTTATATTTTCCATAAATCTATAGCGGAGTGGTGTAGTAGAAACATAGTAATGATTTGGTAAATAAGATTTTAAAGTTTATAAGTTAATGGTTTCGAATAAAATATACCGTATGTTAAATTCTATGCTTAACGTTATTTCGAGCACGAAATTTTTTGAGTGGGGAGTATGTAACGACCTGCATTTTTAATTGTTTTAAATTGTAGGATTTGATATAACTATTGAATAAAAATGGTTAAAAATTAATGAATTATTAGTAATGTGTATCGGGTAATTAAATTGTTTCAATTTATGTTGTAATTATTTAAATAATGGAATTCTGGATTTAATGTGAACGAAAATGGCATCGAAAATAGATTCAAATTTTATATATGTTGGGTAAGTTTCAGCCGAACCAGCCCACCACCGGACCAAGACGACCGAACCACATTCCGTCCTCCCATTACCAATCTAAGCACTGCCGGACCAACCGCAATTCGAACCAACTCCAAGAACTGCCGAACCAACTCCAAGCACTGCCGAACCAACTCCAAGCCGAACCATTACCCAAGACCAACGCCTACCGGACCAACCTACTCCACCTACCACCGAATCAAGAACCACCGCTCCAACCACCACCGAACCAGGTGGACACCGATCCAAAAGCTTCTCCAGCAACCACTGCCGAACCAAGCCATCTACCACTGAACCAAGGCATTCCGGACCAACACTTCCAGACCAGATTGCATCAGCCCAGGCCCACCAGCAGCTGTATACATCCAAGACCCCTGCCCCCAACCTCACTCTATAAATAGAGGGGCAGGGGTACAACAATGGCAGACGAGTTTGAGAGCTCAAGCACGGAGAAAACTTTCAAACAGCTTTTAGTTACTTGTAATCAGAGCTTTGTACTTGTAATCTGAATAGAAAAGTAGAATAACATATAAAGTGAACGTAGGCACGTTCTGGCCGAACCACTATAAACCTGTGTGTCTTTTACAGTTTAGTCCCCGCTTTTTATATATTTGCATAAACCGCCCAAATCACTAAAAACAACACAAAATCAACTAATCCATACGACTTGGAGGTGTTTGCCCATTTTTTGTGCAAACATTTTTGGTGCTTTCACTGAGAACCTGGAGCTTGAAGCTTCAGCTTCTCCCACTCAACCCTTTTCCTATCAACATCGTTCATTGCTTGGAAAACATGCCTCCCGGACGGAAGAAGGATGCTAACAAAGGAAAGAACATTACAACTAGTAGTATCCCAGATCCAGTAATCAGAGGTCAAGACAATCGTCCGGTTCCAACAGCAAATGAAAATCAGGCAAATCCGACAGCCCCTTCTACGGAACAACCAATTACAAGGACGAATCTGGACAGGATTGTGGCTGAAGTAACTAACCGCTTCGCATCTCAACAAGAAGCCTTGGTGGACCAACTCATGTCACGCTTAAGGGATGCTGAAGAATCCAACCGCAACACTGAATCATGGGGTGAGTCCCGGTCTGGAGGATCTGGGAGACGACAAAGGTCTTTCTTCTTCGAAGAGGTTAACAACAGAAACAGCAATGGTAGGAGCCGAGCCCGGACTCAGCCCGAATTCCGACCCGAGGAAACACTTGGAACCGAACCCAACAGGGGAGGTGCCAGGCAAGGGTCGGATGTAGCTGAGCCTGTTATGCTACCTAACCATGGAAACACCAGTAGATGGGGCCGAGCTGGAGTCCAGCCCGAAGTTGGACCCGAGGAAGTGCTGAGAACAGAGCCCAGCAGGGGAAGATCAAGGCAAGGGCCAGCTGTGGCTGACCCCAGCATGCCCCCGGAAGACCATAGGCAGCCATTGGAGAATGTTAGGAGTGACAGACGATACCATCCCTACAGGTCGTCTGGACGGAATCAATCCCGCTGGGAAGAACCAAACTCATTTCTATCTGCTCCAAGTTCTGATGAAAGGATGGCGCGATTGTTCATAGAATGCGTCCAACGGGACCAAAGGGATCGGGGTATAGGCGCTAGGGTAACCAGCCCCTTCACCCGTAATATCGAAACTGCCATCACCCCCCGGGAATGGAAAATGCCAACAATGGAACCTTACAAGGGAACCTCTGACCCCGTTGTACATTTGCAGAGATACACACAGCATATTCTCATGAGCGGAGCAACAGAGGGAGTGTTGTGTAAATGCTTCCCACTATTCTTGGTAGATCTAGCTACCTCCTGGTTCTGCCATCTACCCCAAGGATCCATCAACTCATGGGAAATGTTGAAAGAAAAGTTCATCAGACAGTTCCGCATTCATGTGGAACAACCCAAGGACGCTTATTCCCTATCTAATATCAAATAGAAGCCCGGAGAGACAGTGCAATAATATCTAACCCGATTCAACGCCGCAGCAGCCGCAGTCCAAAATGCCGATGAGAAACTTATCCTAATGGCCCTCTGCAGTGGTGTACATCCGGATACTAAATTTGCTAGAAGACTAACCAAGGAAAAACCAGCTACTTTACCTGATTTCTTCCATGAAGCTGGAAAATATATGAGACTTGAAGACGCTGCCACTGAGAGGCAGTCAGGGCAACAGGCTAAGACAGCTCCAGACAGGGTTCCCGCTGCAGCAAAGGATGTTCGAAGAAATGACTCTAGAGACAATGCTGGGGGCAAGAAGGGAGAAAAGCGCTTATATCGACCAGGACCAAGATTTGACTATTACACTCCTTTGAATGAAACAATCGAAAACATCTTCCTAGCCATCCAAGACGAAGTTAAATACAAGCGTCCCCCGCACAAGAAGGAGTCAGATAACGCACTCAAGTCTGGAAAGTTCTGCCGCTTCCACGAATCCCATGGACATGACACCAATGAATGCCACCATCTCCGGGACTTGATTGAAGAACACATCAGAAGGAAGAGACTGGAACGCTATGTAAAAAGCCAGAACAGGACTCCAGCTCCCGCCAAAGAAAACCCAGGGCTACCCCTCCCAGAAGTAGGCGGAGGAAATCGCAACACCAGCGGCTCTAGTCAAGAGAAGATAGTGGTCCATACCATATCAGGAGGGCCACACATCGCCGACAGAAGCTGGGCAGAGATGGAAAGATACAGTAAGTCACTTAAAAACAATGAAGGCTACATTAATTCTGTTATGGAAGAACGCCACCCGAAACGGAAAGAGAATGACGACATCACATTCAGTAGGCGTGATCTAGAGGGAAGGCAGTACCAACACATGGATCCTATGGTCATCTCTGCCTGGTTCGGTCCATCCAAAGTTTTCCGAATTTTAGTAGACACTGGAAGCTCGATAAATATCCTATTCAAGCATGCTTTCGAAAAAATGAAGCTGTCAATGAAGGATGTGTCTCCCTGCAACAAACCACTACATGGTTTCACTGGAGATGCGAAGATGCCCCTCGGGCAACTGGACCTCTTTGTTGAAATAGGAAGTCATCCCCGCTCCATTGTGCGAAAACAAACATTTGTACTAATAGAGAACCACTCGGCCTACAACGCCTTTTTGGAAAGACCAGCCTTGTCTGACTTCCAAATTGTCCTAGCCCCATGGTGCCTGAAGATGAAATTTCCAACAGATAACGGAATAGGAGAAATAGAGGGAGATCAAGACGCTGCTCGAGACTGCTATGTAACTGAACTTCGCAATAACCGCAGAAACGATAAAGGGAAAAATGCAGAGACTACTCTCTGCATGAAAAGCTTGGAAGCATAGCAACTAAAGAAATCCCCTCCTCTTCGATATATCAGTGATCCTTTCAATGAATTAGACCCCAGGGACAAAGAGGAGGAGGCCACCGCCGAGCCTGCAGAGGCTATGGAATTCGTAGCTGTAGACAAACATGACTCAAGTAGACTATTGAAAATCGGATCTCAACTAAAAGAAGAATTAAAGGATCAACTCATTGATTTTCTTCGCCACAACATGGATGTATTTGCATGGACGCACGCTGACATGACAGGAATCTCCCCAGACGTAGCATGCCACGTGCTGAACATCGATCCCACCAAGGTGCCAGTAAAGCAGAAAAAGAGAAGCATGGGGGCAGAACGATCAGCAGCCCTCAAGGAAGAAGTAAAGAACCTACTTGCCAATAACTTCATACGAGAAGCCATCTACCCAGAATGGATCGCCAACCCGGTACTGGTAAAAAAGTCTAATGGAAAGTGGCGAACATGCATCGACTTCTCCAACTTAAATGACGCTTGTCCGAAAGACTGCTTCCCGCTCCCCCGAATCGATCAGCTCGTGGACAGCACAGCCGGACACAAACTCTTATCCTTTATGGACGCATACTCAGGATATAACCAGATCCCTATGCACGCCCCCGATCAAGACCACACTAGTTTCATCACTGACCAGGGATTGTACTGCTACAGAGTAATGCCTTTTGGACTTAAAAACGCCGGAGCTACTTATCAGCGCCTCGTCAAAAAGATGTTTGCGGAACTAATAGGACGAACTATGGAAGTTTATGTGGATGACATGCTGGTAAAATCGAGGAAAGCCAACGATCATATAAACCACCTGGACGAGATGTTTTAAGTACTTCGCCAATATGAAATGAAGCTGAACCCTCTAAAGTGCTCCTTCGGAGTATCGTCGGGAAAGTTCTTGGGATTCATCGTTCATGCCAGGGGGATTGAAGCAAACCGCGAACAAGTTCGAGCTTTGCAAGATATCAAGATACCATCCACTCGAAGAGAGATGCAAAGCCTAAACGGGAAAGTGGCCGCCCTAAGCAGGTTCATCTCTAAAGCAACCGAAAAATGCATCCCTTTCTTTGAAGCTCTAAAGAAAGACAAAGGAAAGTTCGAATGGATTGACGAATGCTCGACAGCCTTCCTTAACCTAATCGAACACCTCCAGAGACCACCAGTACTCTCAACTCCAAATGAAGGCGAGGAACTATACCTATACCTTGTTGTGTCGTCCCATGCTTTAAGCGCCGCTTTGGTGAGAGAAGACAACTGCGCGCAGCGGCCCGTATACTTTGTAAGCAAGAGATTTACAGGGGCAGAAGCCAGATACCCTAAACTTGAAAAGCTAGCATACTGTTTGCTAATCACGTCATGGAAACTTAGACACTATTTCCAATCTCATTCCATCAGAGTTTTAACCGATCAACCGCTAAGGCAGGTACTCCATCGCCCCGACACTTCTGGACGACTACTTAAGTGGTGCATTGAACTGAGTCAATATGATGTCACCTACCATCCTCGCACCGCTATCAAGGGGCAAGCCATAGCTGATTTCATTGCCGAATTCACTACTAACGAAGGTAAGGAGCAATCTGAAATAGCAGAAGATATCAAGTGGAATCTCTTCGTAGATGGAGCATCAAATTAACAAGGCTCGGGGGCAGGTGTTGTGATAATCACCCCCAGGGGAAGGAAGCTGCACTACGCCCTAAGGTTGGAATTCGCTGCCACCAACAATGACGTAGAATACGAAGCAGTGATAGCCGGATTAGAACTTGCCCTGGAGATTGGAGTCGGTTCTTTATGTCTCCATAGCAATTCTCAACTTATTGTAAATCAAATACTGGGAGAATTCTAGACTCGAGGAGAACGACTCACAGCATATCTAAAGAAGACCAAGCCCCTGCTCAATCAATTGGATCACTATTTAATCAAACACATTCCTCGAGAAGAGAATCAGGAGGTCGACGAACTGGCAAAGCAAGCTAGTATGAAGGATGGCACCGCTTCCCGAACAATAACCATTTCAAAGCAACTAGCCCCGAGTTACGAGCCAATGAATATGATAGCTGCAATCGAAAAGGAAACTTGGATGAATCCCATCCAGAAGTACTTACAAAGTGGCACACTGCCCGACGGGCGTAACGAAGCCAAGAAAATCTTAAGGAAAGCTTCCCGCTACACATTACAAGAAGGCATCCTCTATCGGCGTGGCTTCTCTAATCCCTTATTAAGGTGTATCGCTGGAAGGGAAGCCAAGGAAGTCTTGTCCAACATCCATCAAGGGAGTTGCGGAGATCACACCGGAGGGCAGACTCTAGCAAAGAAAATACTCTGATACGGGTATTACTGGCCCACCTTAAACAAACACGCCTTGGACTTCATCAAAAAATGCGACAGATGTCGGAAATTTGATAAGATTCCTCGACTACCCACAAATGAGATTACTCAAATGACCAGCCCTTGGCCCTTTGCAATATGGGGAATCGAATTGATTGGCGAACTTCCAGTGGGCCGAGGCGGAGCCAAATATGCCATAGTGGCAGTTGACTATTTCACCAATTGGGTGGAAGCGAAGCCTCTAAATAAAATATCTTCGGCAAAAGTTATTAACTTCTTAATCAAAAATGTTTTATGCAGGTACGGGGTTCCACTCAAAATCATATCGGACAATGGACTTCAATTTGACAGCGAGGAATTCATCGACTGGTGCCAAGAGCACGGAATTCACAAAAGCTTCTCATCTGTGGCTTATCCCCAGGCAAACGGACAAGTCGAAGCTGTCAACAAAATCCTCAAAACCCTAATCAAGAAGAAACTTGAAAAGTCAAAAGGCGCTTGGGTGGATGAACTTCCTACGGGACTTTGGGCCTACCGCACATCTTACAGAACATCAACAGGGCATACTCTTTGGCATACGGTTCAGAGGCCATGCTCCCAGTTGAAACTGTAGTGCCTTCCCACCGTAGGATCCACTACAACCCAGAAGAGAACGAAGAACTCCTCTACATGTCTTTAGATCTGATTGAGGAGAGAAGAAACGATGCAGCACTCAAAGCAGCAGCTCACAGGAAAAAGGTGGCAGCACAATACAACTCCAAAGTCAAGCACCGCAGCTTACAAGAAGGAGATCTTGTCCTCAAGCGGATCTTCCCACTCCCCGGAGCGCTAGATCCAATCTGGAACGGACCCTATGTAATTCATAAACATCTCCACAACGGAGCTTATATTTTGTCAACAGTGGACGGAGAGGTGTTCCAGAGGGCATGGAACATCCAACACCTCCATCGATACTTTTCTTAATTTGTACTGCCCATATGAAGTGAATTAACAAAGAGAATCAGTGGACGTAGGCATTTTCGTGCCGGACCACTTTAAAAATCATGTCTCTTTTTAACTTGTTCCTTTATATCTTGGCTGCTTGTTAAGCTTTATCCTTTTCTGTTGAAAAAAATCCTGTATAACGACATTTCCATTCTGGACACTTCACGGCACAACCTCACCTGGACAAGACCCGACAGGTACAATGCGAATCTATGCACTCGCCAATGAGACACTTTTGCTCCAGCATCCCTCTGCTGCGGGTTAACTCATTCACGACTGCCCT
This sequence comes from Allium cepa, assembly GCA_030765085.1. Lineage (NCBI taxonomy): Eukaryota > Viridiplantae > Streptophyta > Magnoliopsida > Asparagales > Amaryllidaceae > Allium > Allium cepa. The sequence goes on from CM060932.1 coordinate 454,585,041, forward strand.
CAAAGCCAACTGTAATGAGCCGATTATAAGCCATCAAGAAGGCCGACTATAGCCGATGGCAGCTCATTACGGCGTTCGGCTCGCCGGCAACTGTGAACCTACTTTAAGCCCCAACATAAGGTGTGGCCAGCCAGGGGTAGTTCACGGTTGACGATCGACACCCACGCTAGCCGGCCGCAGTAAATCGAATAATACCCACAATTACGGGCCATAATGGCTCGGGTAGTTACTGTGCGCGATCTCGGCTCCGATATGTCTTAAGTGCGGTTGTGGTAAAAAGATAAACTCCCCGCGAAGGCGTAAGATGGGTGAGAAATGTCTCCAAGACCCACAGCTAGGGAAAGTGACTACAAAACCCGTTTGCCATGAACTTAAGCATATCGACGGCCTTCCGTGATTGAAAGTTTTACTGTTTCTCATATTTTCATTTCATTTAAGAACTTTTCTCCTATCCTATATAACGGTCCCTAAAGTACAAGTCACAAAATAGGGGAACTCTCGCTTGTGGAAATATGAACTCACATCCGGATGACGGAACACTCAGCTACATTCCATACTCAGTCACGCAAGACATTCAAAGCAACCCTCTACAACTAAACACGAAGGGCGGTACTTTCTTATCTTGTATACAAATATGTAGCTTTAATTTATTCACACATCATATTGACATTGCAAGGCATGAAATAATATTTTGAGCAGAAACTTAGCATCAAATACGATTAAATCACATGCATAAACACGCAGCTGTATTTCTTATGCAACATATCAAAATAACAACCACATTCGAATATGACAGAATCTGCTTATGTTATAAAATTACATAAAGACGTTCGTTGCAATGACATAATTACAGCCTGAAAATACAATAATGTTTTGGAATAGTATATACAGGAATGTCAAGCAGACCAAATAAAAGAGTCAACTACATCGGGGCTCCGCCTCTATCCTGCCAGCCATTCGGATCTACTTAACTGCAGGGTCAGAACTCCCCGCATGTACTCCAGAGGTCGCGCCTGCCCAATTCAGAAGAGAATCCATCAATAGTCACGAAAGATAAGCAATCAAATCATGAAAAGACTAAAAAAGAAGACTTACCAACATCCGCTCCCTGGTCATCGTCCTCTAACTACACACCTACTTCCTTAGCGGTAAGCAGCCGCATGCCCTCCTTCACCGCCACTTTCTCCTCCTCAGTAAACTGGGCCATGACCGCATCCATCCTGAAGGCCGCACCACCCTCCTTACCCGCATCATCCTTGGCTTCCTCCAAAGCCCGGAGATATATTCTAGCCATAACCCGGGGATAATCGTCCATCCAGGACAGGTTGCCCTGCTTCCAAGTACGGAAGTACATGTCCTGGAGAATCTCATCCATCATCCCCTCGTTCTCCTCAAACTCCCTCATCCGGGCCTCGGAAGCCGACATCCTTGCAATGGCAGTGTCTCTCTCCAATCGGTATCTCGAGCAGTCAGCCTGAAGGGATTTCCGCATCGCCTCCATCTCCTCCTTCAGCTTAGCTTGAGCAAGCTCTGCGGCCTCAAGCTTTCCAGATAACTCCTCTATCTGCTCAAGATCCGCTCTCCGAACCTCATCCACGGTGGCAATGGCCATATCAATTCGTTCCTTGCAGGTGGCCTCCATTTTTCACAGCTCGGCTCTACTAGCCTCCTCCATAGTTTTCTTTAGCCGTCTGGAGGCCGCCTCATGCTGGGAGATCTGAATGGCCTGATCGGCAAGCTGTTTGGCCTGATCGGAAACCATTAACCGCAGCCGAATGTTATCACTTCCGATTTCCTCTCAAGCCTTGACCAGTCGGGCGTGATGCTCCATTAACTTCTTGGTCTCTTCAACCACCCGATCGATGTTTGCCTTAGCCTCATCCCCCATAGTCACAATCCGAGTAGTCAACAAGTCGAGATCCAAAGCCTTAGCCTCATCAAGTACCCTTACCATAGGATTGCGGGGTAGGAGGTGCTCACAGGTAACCTCATCGAAGGAAATATCATGAGAACTCGGGTCCAGATCAGGATGATCCGCAAATGGGTTATGAGCCAAGCCGGGGCGATCAATGCGAGTAATGGAAGGATTCTCTGATGGATGCGGAGATGGTATGGACTCAGTATCTTCCTCCGTGATGTCATGAATAGGCTGGGTTGGGGGCTGAGGTCCAAGTGAAGGTTCGAACATGGAATGCCTCCTCTTTCTCTTTTGAATATACTCTTCAATAACTCCGAGAAGAGGACGGTAACTGACTACACTCCCGGAACGGTCAGTTGAGGGCTTCGGTTTAGCAGAAGCCTTGAAGAGTTTGAATTGCTCAAGGCGGTGCCGAATATCTGATGTCTTGGCCACCTTACCCGTTCCTGGAATAAAAACCAAGTGTTACAAGCATGCATGAAACTATAATCCGAGAAAAATGTTAAGTTAAGAAGAATAAAGAGGAGTCGAAAATTCACCTTGAAGCGCCGGACCTGCCTTGGCTGAAGGGCTTTTAGTTGGTGGATCAGCACCAGTTCCGGCCTTGCCCGCCTTCTTAGCTTTCTCCACCAGGGCTGATCCTTCCTCCGACCTCTCAAAAGCCTGGTGGAAAGCCTCATCCGTCCACTCTTGAATCTCACCTACTTTCCCCAAAGACAAAGCCCCGGTGCCATCGCCGCTCTGCCCTTTGCTACCCTCATCACCATGACCTTCTCTACCACTTCCCCCTTCCACTTCGCCTCCTTCATCCTTGCCTTCTCCCTCCTCCACATCCTCTTCCTCTGGAACATCTGGGCATGTGCTAGGGGAAGGTCCATCGGATCTCTTGAACTTCTTCCCCCTTACGACTGGAGGTATCGAGAAAGGTCTCCTCTTGCTACTCTTCGCAGTGGCCCCGTATTTAACTTTGGCAGCCCTCTCCTCGGTTGTATCTCTCTGCTTGCCCACAGATTGACGTGGCAGAATTAAGTTGTACTCCAGGAGAGTGGCATTCCTGATCAGGTAAGAAGCCGACCTATCCCGTCCCGAAATGGCCTTTATTTCCGCAGCCATCCGAGCCAAGGAATCATTCTCCACGACCGTAAAGCCACCTGTCGCTAGCAAGAAATAAAAGCATATAAGAAGAAGCATTGCGGTAGAGACAAGGAAAATATAAATGAAGTTCAACTTACAGCCGGAAGTGAAAAGACGGAAGGAAATAGAGTCATCCTTGATGAAGAACCACTCTTTCTTGAACATACTGAGCTTCGAATACAAATCCAGGACCGGCTTGAAGGGCACGGCCGCTTCCAAGCTGATGTATGGAGACCCCTTCTTATAGCCTCTCAAGTTGTACAAATACCGGATCTCCCGGTTGGAAGGGGGACATCCATATTTCCTCTGAAAAATGATGAACAAGCACACCAGGATAGCATAGGAATTGGGCTGAAGTTGGAATGGAGCCACCTTCAAATAGGTAAGGAAGCTGACTATCCAGACATTGATTGGGGGAATGGCCCCGCACATACAATGGTATCGGCTGTAAGCGAAATATCCTTCAGGAGGATCATACGGCATCGCACCATCTCCCGGCAACAACATACTCGCCCTGTCAATCCCAAAGGAGCGAGCGATGACATCAAGTTGCCCTTCTTTGAGGGAGCTCGGAAAGCAATCAGGATGAGAGTTCAGAAGCTCTTGAGGGCCATATCCGTCCACTAATGACCTCGGGGCAGGTCCATGTCGCGCTGGTCCCGGTTGGACTGGGGACACGGCGGAAGACTCACTTCCGTCCGTAGATTTTTTCTTTTCTGATCGGGTTTCCACTTTGTGAGACATTTATCTGCAAACACAAAAGAAAAAGTACGTTATTGGGACGTAGGATGTAGGAATATAAAACAGGCAAGTTTTCTTTAGATTCATTCGGTATCAGTTTCGTCCGGTACTCAGGGTCCACGAGCTCATCCGGCTGTTCAAATATATGGCTCCATTCGGTACTCGAAATCCACAAGTCCGTTCGGTAAAAAACTCATTCGGCAGAAAAGAGGGGGAACTAACCTGATTCGGAAAAAACCAGGGTTGAGGGTTGATTCGGCTAACACGTTTGATTCGGCTAACACGTATGATTCGGCTAATATGTTTGGACCGGCAATGACAAGGGTTTGATTCGGCTGGTAAGGAATAATGGAAGCACAAGGCCCCTACTTATAGGCAATTACGAACGACCGGACCATTTGGTTTGGCACACATATCCGAGCTAAAAACAAAGCATGCCATGTGCATACACATGTGCTACTTTGGGGGGCAAGTGTTGGGTAAGTTTCAACCGAACCAGCCCACCACCGGACCAAGACGATCGAACCACACTCCGTCCTCCCATTACCAATCCAAGCACTGCCAGACCAACCCCAATTCGAACCAACTCCAAGAACTGCCGAACCAACTCCAAGCACTGCCGAACCAACTCCAAGCCGAACCATTACCCAAGACCAACGCCTACCGGACCAACCTACTCCACCTACCACCGAATCAAGAACCACCGCTCCAACCACCACCGAACCAGGTGGACACCGATCCAAAAGCCTCTCCAGCAACCACTGCCGAACCAAACCATCTACCACCTACCACTGAACCAAGGCGTTTCGGACCAACTCTTCCAGGCCAGATTGCATCAGCCCAGGCCCACCAACAGCTGTATACATCCAAGACCCCTGCCCCCAACCTCACTCTATAAATAGAGGGGCAGGGGTACAACAATGGCAGACGAGTTTGAGAGCTCAAGCACGGAGAAAAATTTCAAACAACTTTCAGTTACTTGTAATCAGAGCTTTGTACTTGTAATCTGAATAGAAAAGTAGAATAACATATAAAGTGGACGTAGGCACGTTCTGGCCGAACCACTATAAACCTTTGTGTCTTTTACAGTTTAGTCCCCGCTTTTTATATATTTGCATAAACCGCCCAAATCACTAAAAACAACACAAAATCAACTAATCCATACGACTTGGAGGTGTTTGCCCCTTTTTGTGCAAACAATATAAATATGAATGAAGATCATTTACTTTCAAAATTTTGATTTAAATACGAATAATTAGAATTTGGAAAATTTATATATTAATCGATGAGTAAAAAATAGCCATTTTGGCTCTTGTCTCGGATTCCGACGAAACCAGTTTCATCGTATCCATAATAGTGAGTTATTATAGGATTTCAAGTTTCGTAGCGATCAGACTTGTTGTTTGGTGCTACGAACTTGAAACGCGTAAAAATTTATTTCAGAATTTAATTAAAATAATTTGATTTGAAAAGCCATCTTCCGCATACGATCGAATTAGACCCCGAAACTAGTTCCATTATGTTCGAAATAGGGTAAATATTATAAACTCCAAATAGCACGTTTTTTTGTAATTAGAAAATTTCGGACATGTAAGCTAGATATTTGATGATATAATGATATATTTTTTCTATTTTTTCCATCTCGACCAACTATCTTTCATCGACATGTGCTCCTCCCTCATTTTCTCTTCATTTTGAATCTTCGAATCAATAAAAAAAGGGCAGTCGCTAATAAAATAACTGAACGGCAGTAGTAAAAAATGAAGGCCGATCTAAAAGAAGAAGAAGGAAGAAATCGATTTAGAGATGCAAGCAATCGATTCGTGGAGGAGGGCACGCACGCGCGAGGGCTATTAAGCATGTAAGGTTAGGGCTCGAAGTCGATCCTCACAGCATCGCGTTGGGTGGTGTTCACGATAAGATGGAGCAGATGGCGACGAGGCAGGCACTACAAGGTTCGCGGCTTCATGGTGTGGCGCGTATGGACCGGCGACGGCTAGGCTGAAGTCGATGAGATCGACTTTAAATAAAAAAGACATAAGGATGGGACTGCATTTTTCCTGGAGGAAGGAGAAGGAGAGGCTCTACGTTTAAACGAGGAGACGAAGGTATCTGTTTATTTATTTATTTATTTATTTATTTATTTATTTATTTATTTATTTATTTATTTATTTTATATTGGTTAAATTAAAAATTTAATTATTGTTATATTGATAAAATCGTAACTCTCTCGTAAGAGGTCCAATTCGGACGGAAAGAATTGCGTTTGAATCGTATTGGTATTGTCTATGCCATGAAGTTGAAATTGCTGTAATTCGCTTCATTCGAATTTTCAGATTCGAGTGAAGGTGAGTGTAACGACCTGTAAATTTTAACATTTTTTAATAACGTATTTAACTGAATTTTTCATGACAATTTAACAACAAAATTTGATAAGGAAAAATTGATATTAGTGGCACGTCTATCTAAACATAGCAAGTGATAAATTTTCATTGATAAATATGAAATTTATTTTATTGTATAATTTTCAATTTCAATTTAAAATCAGTTAAATTTGATAAAAATAAAATGTTTTTGAAATCTGAATATTTTTATACAATAAAAATGTAAACTATTTTCTGAGAGAGACGTCGTATTTCGTTTCATCAAATTGTGACTTCTCTACCTCCGTTTATCTTATTTTCAACGAATTTGCAGTGGCTTAGTAGCGAAATATCGACTTTTGATAGGACGATCGTATCACCCGTATCTGTATACCATTCTGTTCATCTTGTTGTGTTGATCTCCGTAGTATATTCATTCGTAAATTTTGGGGTCTATTACGCGGTGGAATCTACGAAACGGTAACCGTATCGGTACCCGTTTCGTGCCTTTTGGTTTATTGTGTTTATTCAATTCCCACAGTGTATTAACCCAACGGTCATTAGCTTTTATTTTTCTTGAATTCTGGTCCTCTCTTTTGTTATTCGATCTTTACATTTATATTGTTGTCGTCCCTTCATTTTCAGTTTCTAGTTCATTCGTTTTTACTTTAGAAATATAATAATAATAATAATATGGTTCACTTATATTTTGTGTACCGAAACCTTTGCTTGCTGCTTGTTTTCTCTTCCTCAACCTTACGGGAGCAGCCGCTGAAGCCTTCGTCATCAACTTTTGAACCAACGCCAGTGCTTCCTCCATCGTCTACCCATCAACTCCATCATGTCCTCCTCAACAGCCGCACCTACCCTTCCATTAGCCTAACAATACTCCAGCCTCTTCTCCGACCTGACCCCCTGTAACGACTCCATATTTCATGCCATTCGCATCCATACATGTTGGACTTGAATTGCTCAAAATATCAGATTATTAATTTAAATTTGGAAAAACTCAGCATATACAGTAAATAAATAATCACAGAATCACAGACACAGAGTAAAATTAATAATGATGCAGCAGAATAGATAAATAGTAGTTAATGAAGCTACTATATAAGCAACAGAGTTTGAAATAAAAAACAATAGAATATCTCAAATACAGCGAGGTCTCGATTACAAACTGATGGCAACTCTGAACAAATTAACTAGAAAAGCTGAAAGCTGAATAGATGCAGATGGAACTCCAAGTGAAGCTCCAACTCCAAAGGTGAGTCCCAAATGCTGTATCACTCAGTTTGACCCGAGCATAAAGCAAAAACATAAAACACTCGAGTCAGGATTAACATTTTTATATCAATAAATCCAACTCAAGTGAAATATCAACTGAAATACAAGTAACTTAAAGGATGTTTGGGATAACCATCCTCTAAGGATCCGTGGAACTATCTACTATGTAGTAATATACACAACTATAATATGTCTATAGTAAAGTAAAAGATATTAAAATAGCGTTAAAGCATTACCCATACCCCCTTAACACATTTTATATATTCCCACAGTCTATACAGTACCGTAACTCCCCCCATAAACTAAAAGGATATCAGAGGGCACTCCATAGGTATGGTACAAAACAAACTCGTAGAAGGCGCGATAGGGCATGCGACAAGCACTCGAGGCAATGCCAGGGTAGATATACCGTTTGCGGATCTGGACTGGTGGTAACGCATAGCAGCTACTAACGCCCACCTCGTGACACACTCCCAAATCAAAGGGTGCACCCAATCAAATCACAAAAGCAATAGAATGATATCGAAGAATGTGTCTGATAGAAGGAATGACCTCGCTTGGCCCGGCATGGCTCCTGTTTTAGCCGCATCAAGCAGACTCACGGGAGTAAGGGCTACGTAAATACCATATAGAATCGTCACCAAACCATCCTACTTCATTCCTGAATCTCCACCACGTACACAGTTGCCAAAGTGGTTTTCAGTATTGGCAGAGAGCATGACAATATCCGATCTCGGTCTCTTTAACAACCAAATGTTATTATAACAAGGTGATTATTTCAAAATAGTTTATACTTCAAAACCAAAATATCATTTCCATTTCAAATATATCTATTTCCAAAATCACAGTACTTCAAAGTTATAATGTTTTCTAAACCAAATACTTGAATTTATAACACTTTGGAAATTGTAACACTTTGAAATCATAATACTTTCCTTTAAACAGTTTAGATATTAATAATAGTATATATAATAAAATAGTTTATATAAAATAGTTATAAGTTAAAATAGTTTATATTAAAATAATTAGAACAAAATAGTTAAAAATTATTTTATATTAAAATGATTTATATTTATATAGTTTATATTAAAATAATTTATAAAGTAAAATAAATAAAATGCTTTATATAATAAAATAGCTTCCTCAAATTTCATAAATCGATTCAAATTAACTCAAACTCTAAAATTCAAATTAAATCTCAATTCAGTCTCTCAATAAACCATTTCAAATTAAATCGATTTCATGTACAGATTTGAACCACCGAATAAACCATTTATTTTTCAATATATTTCAAAACTTTAAATATTCCACAAATTCAAAATTACATTTGATAATTTCATATATCTCTTTAAATTAACTTCATTATTATTTAGTTTTGAAATATCCAGTTAATAGATCCAAAATCATTTAAATAAACCTTAAATTCCTTAATTTTAAATAAAACTAAATATACCATTTCAATTTATGTAAATTGACATATTCATTTAAATCGATTTTAGTCAAATTCAAGTTATAAAATCATATCTTTAAAATCTCAAATTTAATAAATTTCAAATCAACCTATTTAAGTATAATTCTTAGACAAATATAATTTCAAACCAATTTCTATTATAAACTTTACATTTGAAATGTAATTTCTAAATTCATTTTTAACCATACAATTTTCAAAACATATAAATTTTTAAACATCTAAATTTTAAACCCTTATAAATAACATATATATATATATATAATATCTTAAATCAATTATTTATTGAAACCAAAATATTCACTTTTAAAACCTTGGAAATCATTTCAAAATACATACATACATACATACACACACACACACACACACACCAACGGTGCCTCTATAAAATTTTCTATCCTATGGTCAAGTGATACAGATATTTATCATTTCAATCTGCAATTTAAATTATATACGGGTACATGTCATTTCAACCCCACAATCCTAAATTCAATTCAAATGAAAGTTGTTGGGTTTATCATTTCAACCCATAACAATTTTCCCCTATTCTACTGATCGTTCGGGTATGTATCATTTCAACCCATAGGGAATTCTATACTAACAGGGAAAATGCAGAGTGAGAACAGTGATGAATATAACATATCAATAACAGACGTATATCATCAGTAATTAAATAAAATATAAGCAATAGGATATGGTGTCATATCCTACAAGCGAACAAATACAGATAAAACATATATAATAATTTAATTAACTAACAGCAGCATATTTCAATTGTCATTTCAATTGAAATCAAATTTAATAAATATAAGAATGTTAATCGTGAGTGATTGCTCACCTTTCGAGGCTAGAGATGAATGAAGACGAGATGGGTTATGAAATCTAGGCACAAGTTCCAAAGCAAAGTAAGATTGGCCGAATTCGACTGATAGAGCTGATAACAGAAATTGATGAGAACAAATCAAAAATATGTTTTGATATAAACTGAAAATATATACATTATTATTATTATTATTATTATATATATAAATTTCAAAAATCAATTAAAATATATAGAAAATATATACATATTGTATATATATGAAGTTATCCTCAAATCAATATTAAATTTTAAATACATATAAATAAAACCTCTATATGTGTTTGCAACCAACCCATATATACTTATATAAAAGTTGTATTTAAAACCATTATTTATTATAAGAATTAATATGAATACCAATATTTTAAAATGCATAGTTACATCTATAAACTAATAAGCAACCCCTATATATTAGTGTATATGAAACAGGTTGTATATATATGATATATATCAATGTAAATGTACAACTTCCAGCTGGATTGAAATCAATATACATATGCTTAAGACACCTTGAATTCAATAATATTGTAAACATATATATATATAATATATATATATATATATATATATATATAAACACTATGCTAAATTTGGAAAATATAACATACGTAAATATAACTGACATATAAAATATTCTATATATGAACAGTCGATCTGATATAACTTACTAGTGTAGACTTACACAACATAAACAGTATATACATACATACATATTATATATAGCATCAAACAGGCTTCAGGCGAAGTATATTTTCTTTAATATTAAAATAGGCTTCAGGCTAACATATATATATATATATATATATATATATATATATATATATATATTATAAATATAACCACACACAACAGATCGATTCATAACCCAATACTTAAAATAAACATAACAAACACCTTTTAAACTTTTATAACTTTATAAACTTTTATATATAACAGACAATATATATACATAACACATATTGTACCCATAACACTATATAATATAAACAATATATATATATATATATATATATATATAACGTTGATATGCATATAGTTGCAGTTATGTAATACTTGGAGAAACCCAAACATATATATACCCAAACATATATATACTTTACTGTGATAAAATTGAAAAATCTGGTCATGTAATCATATACATACACTAACATAATATATATAGCATATTATTTAACTAAGATATATATATATATATATAATATTATAAAATAACCAAGGTACATATACACGATAGGTATATGTTTATTTTGGACCATCAACATGGGCATGTTATATACATACAGGCAGTTAAACACTAACATACTATAATATATATAATAAAAATAAAGATGGGAATGAGTGCTGTACGCTGTTGCAAGTGGGTTATTAGGAAGGCAACCTTTGTCATACGCATGGAAAGAGAGAGAGGACGGGCTATCGGTGGTTAAAGGGGATGGAACGGTTGCTCCAGTGACTGAGGTGAAGGCACAATGGATCGGCGTTGTTAAGGGTGGATAGCGGGCTCGGGTCTAGAGGAGGAGTCGGGAAACAGCTGCTTGGTGATGTGGCTTCGGTCAGGCGGGGAGGAGGGCGGCTGCTGTGCAAGAGCTCGGTGCGGTAAGGAGGGGAAATGGTGGCTTCGTGAAACGACCCTGACTCGACCTTCGAAAATCGACACCCAAATACATCACCCATGTTCGAATGTCGTAGATTCAAACGTCGAATCCGGTTCGTCGGAGCTTATAACACAATAAGTAAAGAATACAGCAGAAACAAAAATGAATGATTTTATTGATACACAATGGATACAACAATCTGATACAAATGAATTATCAATATCAGAGACAAGATACAACAGTGGAAAGATAGCACCAAATGGCTCCAAAAGAACACAATAATTGCATCTCCAATTCCAAAGCTCCAATCCAAAGATTGCTTGAACCTCTTTATCATGTTTAACTTAAGCAAGTATGGTCCGGTACGATTGCCAAAACCCAAGGACTCCAAAGATTTCCAAAAGCTACACCTACTAGCTGGCTATCTGAAAAAATGACTCTAGGCTGCCCGTATGGAAAATTATGGGCACCCAGAGTTTAGAAATGGAACAATAAACTCCAGGTTAGTCATGGGACTGGTGTGCGCAAACAAAAACAGTTTTGAACAAAATAAAACAATAAAATAAGTAAAAAGAAATTCGCAATGCTTTTTGGAAAGTGAAACTACCATAAGGCCTCCCGCCACACACACAATGCAATCACACAATTGGAGGAGATTTCTCCTTATGATAGTCAAACATGCTTGATACGTAAAATCTTTTTTGATATTATTATTAGTGCATATTGCAAAAAAATTTTCAAAAGTATAATATTAATCTTAGCCAGCATACCACTATTATGGTATACCTACTATAGCTACCACTTAAACGGCAGGTTACCACCTTAAGTAAATGGCAGGTTATACAACTAAAACCGTGCAGGGCACGTATGCTAGTCCTTGAGATGATGGTTTTGATGACAACAACCTTAGAATAGATTATAAAATATAAATACTAACAGTATAGTTTAGATATATATGTATATGCAGGATTTAACCATGCAGGTACCAAGAATGAAGACTGTACAGTATCGAGATTTAAGATATCAAGATTGAAGACTCATGAGTATCAAGAATATCAAGATTATCAAGAGTTCAAGATTTCAAGAATAAGTAATTTTAATTAGGAATTTTGTTAAAACTCCTAGAAAAGCACCGGCATCTTAAAATCCAATTTATTCGTGGAATGGAATCCACTTCGAGCATGTTAAAGGGATGGAACCTTAAATAGGATGGAACCTACGAAAAATCTAGTGGAACATTGTTTTGTATCCGCTAACTTTTATTCAAATGATATTTACGAAATTATCTTGTTTTCAAAATTATTTTAAAACCTTCCTTTTAAAAGAATCAAAAACATCTATCCTGATTTTAAATACTTTTAGCCTCAAAATAATCTTTAATTTCAAAATCAAATTATACTTAGTTTTAAAAACTATCTTTAAAAATAAAATTAGATTTAAATATAAAATTGTAGTGAAATTTTATATATATTATTCTCTATATTTACTCATGTATTTTAACTATAGACATGTATATTTATAAAGTTTTAATATAAGATAGAGGTTATTTTCAAAGAAAAACAAATCATCAAAATTTCCTTTGGAATGTCAACATACTCATGTTACCCATGTCGACATAGTGGCAGTTAATTTCAACAATTTGAATTTCAAAAGAAGCGTCTATTAATCATATCTCTTCACGAATGGACATGGCTGTTGTTCTTCTATAAATAGGGGATGTTTTCAACGAATTTTAAAACATATTTTTTTGGTTTTCACTTCTCTTCTTCTTCCATATTTCTTTATACACATTCTTACCATTACTTTACCGAAATCAACATTGAATCTAACTAGATCATTTCTGGTTTGATTCTCTATCACTATCTCAACAAGATCCTCAGTGCTATTCAGAGTTATAAACTTCTTTGTAATCAATTTAGCGAGAAAAGGTGTGATTGTAGTCTTAGAAATCAATCAAGTGAGAAAAGGTGTAATTGTAGCCTTGGAAATCAATTGGGTGAACTTGTTGCCCGGGAAATCAAGTATCTCTACCCAGAGGATTGTGAATCTGGAGGGTGTACCTCGTAGCCTTGAAATCGAGGGTGTAATTGTAAAGATTTCTTTTGAAAGGAAATCCGTATTTGTGTGCGGGACTGGATGTAGGGTAACTCCGAACCAGTATAAAATCCGGTGTGTTTTTCCTTTACTACTTTTACTTTATATTTGCATCTGTGTTTGATTCGTGATCATATCCGTGTCTGAATATTGCATACATCTGTATTCAAATTAACAAAAACTCAAAAAGATTTAGTAATTTATTTAAACTCTATTAACCCCCCTCTAGTGTTAATCCTAGCCTTAAGATCCGTATTCCGCATTTCTCATAATTGGTATCAGAGCAAGGTTTTCAAAGTTTCATAATTTGATTTTTGAATTTTTTTTTAAATGGCTATGTTTGTTAATACTAGTTTAGAAATATTCAGATCATCATTGTCTCTTGAGTCTGCATATAATCAATGTTCAAATTCAAGTTGTCTACCAAAATTGTTTGATGTGCAGGAAACATGCTTTATGGGAATTAAGGAATCAATCCACATTGGACAAATTGTGCAGATCAAAAAGAACGAATGGATACTCGATAGTGGATGCTCTAGACACATGACTGGAAATCCAGATATGCTGAATGATATAATATACAAAGACGGAGGACTGGTTAACTTTGGAGATAATTCAAAAGGATATGTGATTAGCATCGGCAAAGTCGGTAACTCTGAAACTCCTATTATTACTAATGTTTTGCTAGTTAAGAATCTGAAACATAATCTGTTAAGTATAAGTCAACTCTGCGATAAAGGATATAAAATTAAATTTGAAAAAGATAAGTGTCACATTGAAGATAATAATTCAACCATAATATTTGAGGGAATTAGGAAAAAGAATATTTATATTCTTAGTGTGAAAGTTTCAAATGGTAACCTGTGTCTATTGGAAAATACAAGTGACCCTTGGATTTGGCATAAGAGATTTGGACATTTGAATTTCAAACTCTTATCTAGACTATCAAAACATGATCTAGTATGAGGTCTCCCTAAAATGAATTTTAAAGTAGATAGTCTATGTGATGCATGTCAATTAGGAAAACTTAGAAAAAGTTCCTTTAAATTAAAAGATACAATTTCAACCTCAAAACCTCTTGAATTACTTCACCTTGATTTATTTGATCCATCTCAAATTCTGTCAATAAATCATAGTAAATATGATTTTGTAATTGTAGATGATTATTCTAGAGTTACATGGATAATATTTTTGAAACATAAAAGTGATACTTCTGAATGTTTTAAGTACTTTATAAAAAGGATTCAAAATCAACTTTCTCTAAAAATTATAACCAACCGTAGTGATCACGGTGGTGAATTTGAAAATGAAAAGTTTGAGGAATTCTGCAATAAAAAGGAAATAACTCACAAATTTTCATTTCCAAGAAGTTCACAACAAAACAGAGTAGTAAAACGTAAAAATAGGACGATTCAAGAGTGTGCGAGAACTATGCTTTCAGATAGTAAATTACCAAAGAATTTTTGGACAGAAGTGGTTGCTACCGCCTGTTATAGTTTAAATAGAATTTTAATTTGACCTTTAACTGATAAGACTTCTATGAACTTCTTCACTCAAAGAGATCAAAAGTATCATATTTTAGAATTTTTGGAAGTAAATGTTTTATTTTAAATACTAAAGATAACTTAAATAAATTTGATCCTAAATCCGACAAAGGTATCTTTATCGGATATTCTAATAGAAGTAAAGCGTACATAGTATTTAATTTAAGAACTAACACCATCGAAGAAACAATGCATGTTTCGTTCGATGAAAATCTCAAAAATTTTGAAAATACAAATGATGAAGAGGATTTAATCACTCAAAATCAAGAGTCAACTGAAATTAATAATGAAATTAATCATCCTAATAAAAGGACTAAACTTTTAAAAGATGATCCTATAGAAAATATACTAGGATATATGTAATCTGTTGTTAAAACTAGAAATCAACTAAGTCAAATGAGTAGTGTAGCTTTTATATCAACTATTGAACCCAAAAATCCAAAAGAAGCATTAACTGATGATTCATGGGTTTTTGCTATGCAAGAAGAATTAAATCAATTTACTAGAAATGATGTTTGGGAACTTGTTCCTAGACCTGAAAATAAAATTATAATTGGAACTAAGTGGGTTTATAAAAATAAAATGAATGAACAAGGTAGAAATAAAGCTCGGTTAGTCTCTCAAGGTTATTGTCAAGAAGAATGAATAGATTTTGATGAAACCTTTGCTTCGTAGCAAGATTAGAAGCCATTAGGATTCTACTTGCTTTCGCAAATCATAATAATTTCAAATTATTTCAAATGGATGTTAAAAGTGCTTTTTTAAACGGATTTGTAAAAGAAGAAGTATATGTTGAACAACAACCACTTTTTGAAAATGAAAAATTACCAAATCATGTTTACAAACATAAGTAAGCTTTATATGGTCTAAAACAAGCTCCTAGAGCCTTGTATGATAGAATAAGATCTTACTTATTGCAATCAAACTTTGAAATTGGTAAAGTAGGTAATACTCTTTTTATTAAAAGAAATAAAAATGATATTCAACTAGTATAAGTCTACGTAGATGATATCATTTTTGGATCAACTAATTGTGAAATGAATAAAGAATTTTCTAAAATAATGACAAAAGAGTTTGAGATGAGTTATATGGGTGAATTAAACTTCTTTTTAGGATTACAAATAAAACAAATAGATAATGGTATCTTTATTAGTCAAGAAAAATATGCTAAAGACCTAATTAATAAATTTGGTTTGACTACTGCAAGTGGAAAAGCCACTCCCATGGCAACCAATGAGTACCTTAGTAAAGAAGATCTCTCGAAAGATGTGGATCAAAAATTATATGGAGGAATGATTGGATCACTACTCTATATCACTGCTAGACCTGATATCATGTATAGTGCTTGTGTCTGTGCAAGATATCAATCCCAACCTAAAGAGACCCACTTAAATGCCGTAAAACGTATCATAAGAAATGTTAAACACACCTCTGATTATGGCTTGTTTTACCCTAAAAATGATTCTTTTGACTTAATATCTTACTGTGATGCTGATTATGCTGGTTGTAAATCAGACCGAAAAAGTACAAGTGGAATTTGTCAATTTTTGGGGCATTCTCTGATTTCCTGGTTTAGTAAAAAGCAAAACACAGTTTCTTTATCAACAACTGAAGCAGAATATATTTCTGCTGCTTTGGCTTGTTCTCAAGTAATATATATGCAACAAACTTTAAAAGATCATGGTTTAAATATCTCAAAATCACCAATTTATTGTGATAATACTAGTGCGATAAATTTATCCAAAAATACTACTCAACATGCTCGAACTAAACATATTGATATAAGACATCATTTTCCCAGAGATGATATAAATAAGGATGTAATCACTCTAGATTATATTAATTCCGAGAATCAAATTGCTGATATATTAACAAAACTCTTAAATAAATCTATATTTACTAAATTAAGAAGAGAATTAGAAATTTGTTCAATAACTAAAATATAAAAATATAAATAACAAAGCATAGTTAAAAAGTAAATCAAAATAAATCAAATAGTAAATATTTCAAGGACCATGTCGACATACCCCCCAACCCAAGTCGACACATAACGATTTTTTATTTTTGAAAATTTTCCCACCAAAATTCAAATAATTGGCTATATATTCTTCTTATTTTCGAAATTTTGATCATTCTCTCTGTTCTCTCTCTATTCCAACTTCTGAAATAAATTAAACCATGGCCTCCTCTTCCAAATCAAATAAAAATTCAACCTTTTCATTCCCTTCTCCTACTTCTGGCCCGTTTCAACGAACAACGCTCGCTCGTGTGACGAAAATGGAGGATTCTCTGAAGGATGCACTTCAGTTAATGACTAAAATCCAAGTAATGCAACTTCGAATGGCCAAAGAACAAGAGAGGCAAGGCAAAATCATTAGGAATTTACAAAAATTTCTAATGGAAAATCACGCTAACCCGATTTTGCTCGACGAAGACTCTACAGGAGATCAAGTACAAGAGGCCAGCAAGGAAGAAGAAGAAGAAGCCCTCATGGAAGAAGTGCATGCGGAAGATGACGACAAAGTCATTTGCATTGGTGAAGTGTGCTTTGACAAAGATGGAAATCTTGTCGAACAACGTGGAAATTTCTGTTTCCAGTATCCAAATTGTTCGGTTCATAGATCTCCCATTTTCAAAGACACTCATTAGTTTCTTTTCTCTTTTTCCTATTGTTTTATGTTCTTTCTTACATTTTCCACGAAAATGTAAATATAACTATATGATTAATAAATAAGTTGTGTTCTTATATGTGTTTTATTAAAAGTATTATTATATGGACACTTAGTTAGGATAGTTAGTAGTTTAGGACTAAGTTTTAAGTTTTAGAGATAAGTGTTGATTATTTATGATAACACTATCATTATAATCACATATCATGGAGTATGAGATTAAGCGGGAGTTATATAGTTTGGAGTTACATAGTTTGGAGTTTTATAGTTTTATGGTTTCAGGATAGTTTTTGTTGATGACAAAGGGGGAGAAGTATAAAATAGGATAATTAGGCATAGATTAAGGGGGAGTTATTAGTTTTAAGGGGAGTTATTAGGATAGAAGTAATATTTTATAAAAAAAGGTTGTCATCATCAAAAAGGGGAGATTGTTAGTCCTTAAGATGATGGTTTCGATGACAACAACTTAGAATAGATTATAAAATATAAATACTAATAGTATAGTTTAGATATATATGTATATGCAGGATTTAACCATGCAGGTACCAAGAATGAAGACTGTACAGTATAGAGATTCAAGGTATCAAGATTGAAGACTCATGAGTATCAAGAATATCAAGATTATCAAGAGTTCAAGTTTTCAAGAATAAGTAATCTTAATTAGGAATTTTGTTAAAACTCCTAGAAAAGCACCGGCATCTTAAAATCCAATTTATTCGTGGAATGAAATCCACTTCGAGCCCGTTAAAGGGATGGAACCCTAAGTAGGATAGAACCTATGAAATATCTAGCGGAACATTATTTTGTATCCGCTAACTTTTATTCAAATGATTTTACAAAATTATCTTGTTTTCAAAATGATTTTAAAACCTTACTTTTAAAAGAATCAAAAACATCTATCCTTATTTTAAATATTTTTAGCCTCAAAATATCAGTAATTTCAAAATCAAATTATCCTTAGTTTTAAACACTATCTTTAAAAATAAAATTAGATTTAAATATAAAATTAGTAAAATTATATATATATATATATATTATTCTCTATATTTACTTATGTATTTTAACTATACACAAGTATATTATAAAGTTTTAATATACGATAGAGGTTATTTTCAAAGAAAAATAAATCATCAAAATTTCCTTTAGGATGTCAACATACTCATGTTACCCATGTCGACATAGTGGCAGTTAATTTCAAAAATTTGAATTTCAAAAGAAGTGACTATTCGTCATATCTCTTCACGAATGGACATGACTGGTGTTCTTCTATAAATAGGGGCTGTTGTCAATGAATTTTAAAATATATTTTTCTGGTTTTCACTTCTCTTCTTCTTCCACATTTCTTTATACATATTCTTACCATTACTCTGCCGCAATCAACATTGAATCTAACTAGATCATTTATGGTTTGATTCTCTATCACCATCTCAACAAGATCCTCAGTGCTATTCAGAGTTATAAACTTCTTTGTAATCAATTTAGTGAGAAAAGGTGTGAGTAGCCTTGGAAATCAATCAAGCGAGAAATGGTGTGATTGTAGCCTTGGAAATCAATTAGGTGAACTTGTTTCCCGGGAAATCAAGTATCTCTTCCTAGAGGATTGTGAATCTGGAGGGTGTACCTCGTAGCCTTGATCGAGGGTGTAATTGTAAAGATTGCTTTTGAAAGGAAATCCGTACTTGTGTGCGGGACTGGATGTAGGGTAACTTCGAACCAGTATAAAATTCGGTATGTTCTTTCCTTTACTGCTTTTACTTTATATTTGCATCTGTGTTTGATTCTGTGATCATATGTGTCTGAATATTGCATACATCTGTGTTCAAATTAACAAAAACTCAAAAAGATTTAGTAATTTCTTTAAACACTAATCACCCCCCTCTAGTGTTAATCCTAGCCTTAAGATCCGTATTCCGCATTTCTTACAGCGTATTGTTTCTTTGGATTTCCAACAAATGGTCAGGCTAAAGAACTTCCTATGCTACATGGGTACGCCTCTGGAGGGACGGCCCGAGAACCTAATCGGATCTCTGCCAACACAAGGTCGAATTACCTCTGTAACTAGGTAACTAACTGTCACGAGTATGACATCCCCCGGTCGTCACCGACCTTTATCCGAGAGCTCTCAACACCAACAACCACGAAGCAACAGATTTGCAACAACCACATAAGTTAAGTATCTGGGCTTCATACCATGATACCACTTTTAAATCCAGAAGGAAATGGGCATACCCTAAAGGGCACGACCCTCATAACCTTGCTGCATTCTTCCTGTTTCGACCATTTCTGGGGTGTGAGGTCCTGATGAGGTCTCGTCCACAAAGCTACACTTTTCACAAAGCCATGCTTTGATCAACAAATGATCAGCAGCACTTAGCATGCCACATTACCAAATTGAGAATATATCATTGGTAACCATCAACTACATAACCTCTGAGCTCGTACATCTCAGAGAATGGTGTTTAGCTAAGAGAATAAATTCTCCGCCACCAAACAGAAATGTATTTGATAGAAACTAGCTTTACATCTCAAAGTGTAATGTCAGACATACATCCATACAAGTCCGTTCCGGGTATGAACGGAACCGATGGCACTTCAAAGAAGACCTTGCAAAACCGGGTATTCACAATCTCGATCGGACTCCCCATCACTTATGGAGATCTCTATACCGGGGCCAAGATGTAGAGACATTCGACAGGTAATCCTTTCGTTCTCGAAAATACCCGGTCTTCACAACCGGTCTTCAAATGCTATCCATTTCGTCGTATCACTATTCGGAATGGGTTAGATGACACAAAGTCCTCTCTCAGCTAAACCGAATAATGAGCGCTTATTTTAAAAAGGATATGGATATATTGGGATCTTAATTAAGTCACAACCTTTAGGCCAAAACCTTTCTTTCGAATGGTTTAAACAAATTTCCACTCTTTATCTTTTAAAACAAAAGATTCACCCTTTTAAGATCTTCTTTAATTAAAAACAAGGTTCACCAATCTTTCACAAAGATAGCTTTCAAAACAATTTCCATTTCAAACTTGAAATCTTTTCAACAAAATCTGGAAGTTCTTTCATTATATGAAAGCCGTTATTGTTTTAAAAACAAATACTTTTCATTTCGGAAAAATTCGATTAAATATACACAAGTTATAGCCTTTAAAATATAAACTAGAAATTCTGCGAACTGCCGTATCATCGGCATGTTCTATTTGAATTACATTCAAATCTCCAAAATAATTTATTCAATATACTTCAAAAATGATTTAAAATCCATATATATATATTGTATAACATGTATAACCCTTTCAAACCATATTTTCTAAAATAATTTCAAAACTTAAACAAGATATAGTATATTCAAAATAAATTTTAATTTCAAAACTTTCTTTGCAAAAGCTTTCCATAATCAACTCAATTCCATTTCCAAAACCATTTGAATTCAAAATTCAATCTTTTAAAACCATTTCATAATATTAAATTCAAATATCTGTGACTTAATCAATTTCCTCGTGAAATCCATATTCGTGTGTGTGGCGTAGTCTAGTGGTTTTACACACAACAACAACATATAACAACCATAATTAATTCAAGCACAATAGTGTAGATAAACGGTATACTTTTATAACGCTTATATTCAATCACAGATTCACAAATAAATATGTAAATTCATCACAGATAAATAAATAAATCACAGTTCACAGCTTAATCATAAGACAGAACATCACACATCAGGGATAAACAATTCAAAGCATTCAGTATAATCCAGACATCCATAAGTAAGATTAATTAATCATCTGATTAATTTAAATCAGATTAATCACTTATGAATAAATTACTAATCCTGGTTAATTAACATTAATTAATTACAAACCATTTTAATTAATTATCCTTTAATCATTTATTAATTAACCTTTAATAATAAATGAATCAACCTTTAATTATTAATTAATCAATCTCAATTAATAAATCAATCAACATTTGATCATTAAATAATTAACGTTTAATCATTTAATTATTCTTAAATTAATTATTCCTAATTAATTATATTAATTAATTAACCCTTAATTAATAAATTATCCCTTAATTACCTTCATTAATTAATTAACCTTTAACTGATTACCATTTAATTAATTATCCTTAATTAATTACAATAAGTGATTGTCCCTAATCACTTATATTGATAAATCATAAATTAATTACATCGATGTAATTATCCTTTAATTACTTAATTAATCAACTTTAATCATTAATTAATTACTTTTAATTAAGTAATTAATTACCCTTAATTACTTTCATAAATTTATCTTAATAAATTAATTATCCTTTATTTAATTACACAAAGTAATTATACCTTAATTACAGTAAGTAATAATCTTTTATTAATTACATTAAGTAATTAAGCTTAATTAATCTAATTAAGTAATTATACTTTAATTACTCATCATTAATCACTTAACTTACGATTAATTAAACCTTAATTAATACTTAATTAACCTTTAATTAAGTAATTATCATTGAATTTCAAATTAAATTAACCCATTTATCTTAATTAATTACTTAATTATATTCAAGTTTATTTGATAAACCTTTAAAATTAATTATTATTAACACATGGGTTGACTAAAAACATTTAAGTTAATCCATAATTGAAAACATTTCCTTAATTAATTATATAATTACAATATTCAATTTATTTAAAATAGACTTTTAAAATAAAAATTTCATATTTATATAAAAATACTTTAAAACTAAATTAATTTGAAATAATTTCTTTAAAAATTTAACTGATCCTAAAAATTAAAATAAAGCATTTTTTAAAGAATTAACAAGAAGGTGTTTAAATTAGTTTTAAATTTAAATTTGGAGAAACTTGTTTTAAGAAAAAACCCAGTTTTAACATCAACCGAGACTACTTCGGGTCTTCACCCGAGCCAAATGAAATTTTACCCAAGAACAACTCGAATCCCCTTTCTTTTTCTTCTTTAACTTTGTTAAGTTTTAAAATTTTAAACTGTTATAAAGCATACGTGAATATACTCGAGCACGTACTTGAGCCAGCAACAAGACTTCTCGAGACCAACCCCGAGTCCCCCATCTTCTTCCCAAATTCATTCAACTGGTACAACTCCGACACCCAATGCACGTGCACTGACGCTCCGGTCACCTCCGACCATTGCTTGACCTTCAACAAGTTGAAGACTCCCTCCTCCGATGACTTGACCACCCAGTTCGATGCAATCACCAATAGAACAAAAACGAACGACTCGATCAAACTAGAACCGATCCTAGTCGACGAAAACACCTCGATACGCCCTCTCTGACCACCAGACGCCACGCGACCACAACCCCAGCTGCTCCGATGACCCACGAACCCTTTTCCCCCGGCCCGATCACCTATAATCCACCATTGACAACGAATTTGTTTTGCAAACCCTATTGAACAAACCCATTCCTAAAACCCTATTTCCCGCTATAACGTTGACAACGATGATCAGAAAAATACAATTCCATTTTCCCCCCAATCTGCATCCTCCCAGCTACCTTCACCATTAATCATGATCCACAATTCATCGTCGATCACCAAAGATTGGCAAAAATGAAAATCTCATTCAACATACCATTTCTCACAATTTACAAAACTAAAAATTATAAAATGTTTCTCTAAAATCATCATTTTCTAAGTCAAAACTGGTTATGTAATCGAATTATGAAATTAAAACATTTGATTTTCCTGTTTTTCAAAGCTTCATTAGAATTATATTGTTTTTGAAATGATTACTGAGTATTTCCATTTTTAATTATTCTTAAAAATGAAATTCCATTGTTATCTTCATTTTCTTTTTATTAATCATAGTCTACAATTGATTCTAGTAGGAGCAATTTCATTTTTGTTCCAGTGGCTTTGAGACAGAGATATAACAGAGCAGTACATATGTATAGATATACATACACACAGACATGCATACACACATAACAGTACAGTTCAAAGCATTTTTCACAACAACTTGAAGTATTCATCACAACATCAAATATATAAACAGATTCAAACATTTGAAAGGTAGTTTGCTCACCTTTTTCTGAAAGAACAAAGAAAATCCTCTAATGTCTTGGAAAATCTGGAATTTGAACTGTAGATTTAATCTTTGATTTGCTTAGTTGAATCAAGTTGTTTGCTCAGGTTGAAATTATTGTCGAATTGATCTGAACTTGATCAAGTTGAGTTGCCTGAACTTGCGTGCTTAAGATTTGAGATGCATTTGCATGCTTTAGGTTCTGAATTTTGATTTATACTTGCTTGCCTTTAGTTGATTTGTCACAGGCTTAAGATTGTTTGAGTTGCTCCGATCTATTGCTTGATTCGGATCCAGGTTTGAAAGCTAAGGTTGATTCAGGTTGAAGATGCTGAAGTTGATTTTTATTTCTAGTTTTTGGTTTTCTTTTTCTTTTGATCTGTTTTGTTTTTGATTTTATTTTGAGGTTTTGATTGCTTCAGATTTTATTTTTGGTTTTACTTTTGATTTTCTTTTGCTTTGAATGCATGAAACAAAATGAGAAGAGAGGAAGATGGATGAATATATAGCTTATTTTATCTTTAATTTATTAAACTTTTTTTAAAATGAAAAGAAAATTAGAAATAGGACATTTGTTTAATTTCCTTATTACATGGTTAACACTTGTTAAACTTATTTAAAAGAGTTACATTTGTTAAATGTTATTTTAAAATGTTTACACTTGTATTCTTTCTTATTATAATGTTTACGCATGTTATTTTCATTTAAAAATACTTATATATGTATTTTACATGTATTAAAGGTTTAAATATTTTTATATAATTTTCTATTTATATTTCCTTTTATAACTATTTATATATGTATTATTTTAAAGAGAAAGAACATTATTCCTTTATTAATATCTTATTCAAATTATATTTATCTTATTAATTTTCAAAAGAAATGCATATTTATATAACCTTAAGAAAAATAATTTGAAATCAAATTATACACTTAATAAATAATCATACATATATACATTATAATTCCAAACAATTTTTTATTAATTTAAAATACAATGTTTTTCAAATTCAATTTTTTTTAAATATTTATTTTTGGATTTTCAAATTTATATTCTATTAAAAATCAATTTATGTACATATATATAAATAAACAACAAATCTTATTTAATTTGAAAAATTCAAATTAATTAACAATTTAAATCAATAATTTTATATTAATTACCAATTTGTATTTGGCTTAAAACCGGGATAGTTACACTTCGACTAAGGCTAAAGGTGGAAGCGGGTGTGTGTTGGCTGTCGCGTAAGGGAGTATGAAGGAGAGGGGGAGGAAGTGGCAGTTCGATGTGTGGTTGGTTTAGGCCCATGGAGGTTGATGGGTTTGGAGGCCGATCAAGGTGGGAAGGTTTGGGATAAAGTGGAGATGCAAATGAAGGCCATTAAATTGCTAGGAGAGGAGGAGATGAAATGGCTACAGGAAAAATGAGCAGTATCTAAAATAATATATGTAGCCAAATTTCAAGAAGAAAGAATAGTAACGCATATACGTTTTATATTGTATAAAGAAACGTATATTATATTTATATGCGGAAAAGATGAAGGGACCAAACAAAATAAGAGAACTCAGGTAAAATTAATAAATACAAACGACCGTTAGGAATTCTACCGTTGGGAAATTCGAATGGACAGGAAACCAAAAAGGTTGAAATTTCATAACCAATATGGCCCGTTTCACAGTTTTTGTTGCGTAACAGACACCAAAATAAAAAGATGGATACTGCGGAGATCAACACGACAAGATGATCAAAGCGGTACACAGATATCAATGGCATGATCACCGTATCAAAAGTCGATAATCGGTACCGAAAATGCTGCAAATTTGCTGAAAATAAGATAAACGGAGCAATAACAGTTCAAATTTGAAAAAACGAAATATGACGTCTCACTCAGAAGATGACTTACAAATTTATTGTATAAAAACATTTAGGTTTCGAAAACATTTTGTTATCATTAATTTTTAACTAATTTAAATCAAAATAGAATTACATAAGAAAATAAACTTCCATATTATGAGATGAAAATTTACCATTTACTATGTTAAATTAGACATATTCCAAATATTAAATTTTTATTTCCAAATTCAACTATAAAATTTTAAGCAAAATTTCAGTTAATTACGTTATACAAACTATTAAAATTTCCGGGTTGTTACACTCTTCCCCACTTAAAACTTTTCGTCCCCGAAAAGGAAGGAGATAGGAGAATAGAGAACACCAGGAAGAAAAGATAGATTTGAAATATAAAATACTAGATACAACCATTAATTCCAAACCATATAATTTGACTTATATTCAATAATTGATTTCATTATTTAATTAATCAAATTAATTGTGTTCACAATGATTGATTTCATTTGCATATATTTTTCAATTGATTTGTTTCCTATTCATTAATATTTATTACAAGAAAAAATTCATAACAAAATTTATTTTATTTTACTCATCTATTAAATCTATTTGATCAGTCACATCTAATTCCACGTGAACATTCAACTTTAACAATTCAAAACCAGATAGATTCAATTTTAATAAAGTAATATTCAACAATTTGGTTTAATCCATTTTATTAAATCAATAACTATTTATTATATCCATATTTTATTGATTCAATCAATAGATTTGATTTCTATTTATTAGCATTTGTTACAAAAATTTCCTTATGAAAACAAAATTTATTTGATTTAAATCATTTATTTACCCATTTATTAAATCCATTTGACCCTAGTTAAGTTGGTTTCCCTTAAAATTTCAATTTCACTATTCTTAAGTTCCTATTTATTTGCTTAACTAGCATTCTCCCTTATTTATTTAATCTATTCCACTTAATATACATTTTGCAACATATATTATGTGTATAAACATCTTATAACCCTATAATATTCAACAATTTAATTTTCCTTTTTATTAGCCAATTGATATATCTTATTACTTATCATAGTGTATACTATCCAACTACATTCTAATTATGTTTAAACTTTTCTATGTAAGTTATATTAATGTTTCATAGTGTAATTAAATATTATACAAATTTTTTTCTTCTATCTACAACATTTATATTAAGCCAGATTTTTGTTTGAACAATCTATTACTTAAGTTTTCTTCTTGTACAACCCTTTATTATACCCTAACATTTTAGCCTTTTGAATATTTTAGGCAAGTTATAAATATTAGAACATAATTTAGTATTATACAAATAAGTTTTCTCTCTCTTCGAATTCAACTATTTCAAATTAGTTAAATTTCATTTATCATTTTAGATATCCCACTTATTCAAATTTCACTTTATTTCAGTAATTGAAACTATTTCTTAATATAAAACTTAAGATTCAAATTTCCAGTTTCATTACAAACTATTCTGAAATAATTATATACATATATATTATATAAATCAAATCATATTCAAGAATTTCAAATCAAATCCATTTTTCGAAACAAAAGTGTAGCAAAGCTACTAACTCAGTTCTCCACTTTGAAATCGAAAATGAATGTCGATGATGCTGTAGTCATCACCGAAATTATTTTCCAGCGACAATGGAGGAGAATACTGGGTTTAAACATAAATTATTCTTTTGAAACCATTTCCATTCGAAAATACCTTTAAATAATAATACTTTTCAAAACTTTAAAACCAAACTTTGAAATGTACCGGCAATTAAATCCTCAAATCCTCATTTTATATTGATTTCATTTTCAAATCTAATTTATAAACCATGTTTATAAATTCATTTATTTATATCATGTTGCAATAGTCAAATGGTTTACAAAACAATAAATGAAAATCAAATATTATTATTTCTAATAACCCATTCATTTGACAATTTAATTTCAGAAAATTATACTTATATATATATAATATGATCATACAAAATTTATTTTTCATTTACCAAATTTGAAAACAATATTGTATCAATTTGCTTTGTTCAATTGTTTTGGAATTCCTATCGATAAAGTTGGCCAGACAAATCAATGAAACCTAAAATTCAAACTTAACAACTCGAACAACACAATATAGACATTTTTAATATAAATTTCAAATACACTTCCTCACTCGATGCTTACAGAATGTATTTCAAAGGAAGGATAGAGATCCAAATTAGAGGGATCCAAATCAAGAAGAATTCTAGCAAAGTAGATAGGTTCGAAAGGTATAAGATGATTAAATAACAAAAGACTGATATTAATCACGGGTGACCTTAACAGGGTCAACCGTGACTTCAGAAATAAGATCGATGAAAAAACCTGAAGCAAATCGACATTCGATCAAAAGATAATTTACCCTGGTTTTCTAATAGATAACATTAGGGTATAGCAAGAGATAACAACATCTAAACCGAGGATACAGAAATCTTCGGTGAATCAATGCTGTTGTAAAGGAGTTTCACCCCTTTACAAATCATTCAATGGAGCTATGGGATGCTCCAGAATGAAGAAGAATACGAACAGGGAGAGACTAGAATGGATTTCAGAACAAAGGTAGGGTTCCAAAGTTCGAAAGAAATCCGTATCAATGAGGGAGAAATTCAAGCTCGAACGAAGGTGATTCCGTAATTAAATTTTCTATATATGCTAAGTTTTGCCTAAAACCAGAGCTCTGATACCAACTGTAACGGCCTGGTATTTTGTGCCATTCGAATCCACACATGTTGGACTTGTATTGCTCAAAATATTAGATTGTTAATTTAAATTTGGTAAAACTCAGCATATACAGTAAATAAATAATCACAAAATCACAGACACAAAGTAATATAACAATAATGCAGTGGAATAGATAAATAGTAGTTCATGAAGCTACTATATAAACAACAGAGTTTGAAATTAAATACAACAGAATATCTCAAATACATCGAAGTCTCAAATACAAACTGATGGCATCTCTGAACAAATCATCTGGAAAGCTGAAAGCTGAATAGATGCAGATGGATCTCCAAGTGAAGCTCCAACTCCAAAGGTGAGTCTCAAATGTTGTATCACTCAGTCTAACCAGAGCGTAGAGCAAAATACAAAACACTCGAGTTAGGATTAACATTCTTATATCAATAAATCTAACTCAAGTGAAATATCAACTGAATACAAGTAACTTAAAGGATGTTTGGGATAACCATCCTTTAAGGATCCGTGTAACTATCTACCATATAGTAATATATGCTACTATAATATGTCTATAGTAAAGTAAAAGATATTAAAATAGTGTTAAGGCATTACTCATATCCTCCTTAACTCATTTTATATATTCCCATAGTCTATACAGTACCGTAACTCCCCCTAAAAACTGGAGGGCTATCAGAGGGCACTCCATAGGTATAGTACAAAACAAAATCATAGAAAGCGCGATAGGGCATGCGACAAGGCACTAGAGGCAATGCCAGGGTAGATATACCGTTTGTGGATCCGGACTGGTGGTAACGCATAGCAGCTACTATCGCCCACCTCGTGACACACTCCCAAATCAAAGGGTGAACCCAGTCAAATCACAAAAGCAATAGAATGGCATCGAAGAAATTTGTCTGATAGGAGGAATGACCCCACTTGGCCCAGCATGACTCCTGTTTTAACTACATCAAGATGACTCACGGGAGTCAGGGCTACGTAAATACAATATAGAATCGTCACCAAACCATCTTACTTCATTCTGGAATCTCCACCACGTACACAGTTGTCAAAGTGGTTTTCGGTATTGGCAGAGACTATGACAATATCCGATCTCGGTCTCTTTATTAACCAAACGTTATTATAACACCATGGTCATTTCAAAATAGTTTATACTTCAAAACCAAAATATCATTTCCATTTCAAATATTTCCAAAATCATAATACTTCAAAGTTATAACATTTTCGAAACCAAATACTTGAATTTATAACACATTGAAAATCATAACACTTTGAAATCATAATACTTTCCTTTAAACAATTTAGATATTAATAATAGTATATATAATAAAATAGTTTACAAGATAAAATAGTTTATATAAAATAGTTTTAAGTTAAAATAGTTTATATTAAAATAATTTGTATAAAATAGTTAAAATTATTTTATATTAAAACAATTTATAATAAAATAGTTTATATTAAAATAATTTATAAAGTAAAATAAATAAAATGCTTTATATTATAAAATAGCTTCCTCAAAGTTCGCAAATCGATTCAAATTAGCTCAAACTTCGAAATTCAAATTAAATCACAAATAATCAATTTTTAATTCAATTCCGTCTCTCAATAAACCATTACAAATTAAATCGATTTCAAGTACTGATTTGAACCGCCAAATGAACCATTTATTTTTTTAATATATTTCAAAACTTTAACCATAAATTCAAAATTAAGTTTGATAATTTCATATATCTCTTTAATTTAACTTCATTATTATTTAGTTTTGAAATATTCACTTAATAAATCCAAAATCATTTAAATAAACCTTAAATTCCCAATTTTAAATAAAACTAAATATACCATTTCAATTTATGTAAATTTGAAATATTCATTTAAATCGCTTTTAATCAAATTCAAGTTATAAAATCATATCTTTAAAATCTCAAATTTAATAAATTCCAAATCAACATATTTAAGTATAATTCTTAAATAAATATAATTTCAAACCAATTTCTATTATAAACTTTATATTAAAATATAATTTCTAAATTCATTTATAACCATACAATTTTCAAAACATATAAAATTTTAAACATCTAAATTTAAACTCTTATAAATAACACACACACACACACACACATATATATAATAACTTAAATCAATTATTTGTTAAAACCAAAATATTCACTTTTAAAACCTTAGAAATCAATGTATATATATATAGACCAATGGTGTCTGTATAAAATTTTCTATCCTATGGTTAAGTGATATGTATATTTATCATTTCAATCCGCAATTTGAATTATATACGGGTATATATCATTTCAACCTGCAATTCCAAATTCAATTCAAATGAAAATTGCTTGGGGTTTATCGCTTCAACCCATAACAATTTTCCCCTATTCTACATATTGTTCGGGTATGTATCATTTCGACCTATAGGGAATTCTATACTAATAGGAAACTTGTAGATTGAGAACAGTGATGAATATAACATATCAATAACGGACATATATCATCAGTAATTAAATAAAATATAAACAATAGGATTTGGTGTCATATCCCACAGGTGAACAGATACAAATAAAAACATATATAATAATTTAATTAACTAACAACAGCATATTTCAATTGTCATTTCAATTGGAATCAAATTTAATAAATATAAGAGTGTTAATCGTGAGTGATTGCTCACTTTTCGAGGCCGGAGATGAATGAAGATGAGATGGGTTACGAAATACATGCATGAATTCCAAAGCAAAGTAAGATTGGCAGAATTCGACTGATAGAGCTGATAACAGAAACTGATGAGAACAAATCAAAAATCTATTTTGATATAAACCGAAAATATATACATTATTATTATAATATATATATAAATTTCAAAAATAAATTTAAATATATAGAATATATAATTATCCTCAAATCTATATTAAATTTTAAATACATATAAATAAAACCTCTATATGTATTTGCAACCTACCCATATATACTTATATATAAATTGTATTTAAAACCATTATTTATTATAAGAATTAATATGAATACAAATATTTTAAAATACATAGTTACAGCTATAAACTAATAAGCAATCCCCATATATTAGCGTATAGGAAACAGGTAGTATATATATGATATATATCAATATAAATGTACAACTTCCATCTGGATTGAAATCAATATACATATACTTAAGGCGCCTTAAATTCAATAATATTGTAAACATATGTATAAACACTATGCTAAATTTGGAAAATATAACATATGTAAATATAACCGACATATAAAATACTCTATGTATGAGCAGCCGATCTGATATAACTTACTAGTGTAGACTTACACAACATAAACACTATATATATATATATATATTATATAACATCAAACAGACTCAGGAAAAGTATATTTTCTTTAATATTAAAACAGGCTTCAGGCTAATATATATTTTATAAATATAACTACGTACAACAGATCGATTCATAACCCAATACTTAAAATATACATAATAAACAACTTTTATAACTTTATAAACTTTTATATATAACAGACAATATATATAACACATATTATACGCATAACACTACATAATAAAAACTATATATATATATATATATATATATATATATATAACACTGGTATGCATATAGTTGCAGCTACGTAATTCTTGAAGAAACCCAAACATATATATACCCAAACATATATTTACTTTACTATGATAAAATTGAAAAATCTGGTCATGTAATCATATATATACACTAACATAATATATATAGCATATTATTTAACTAATATATATATATATATATATATATATATATATATAACCAATATTATAAAATAACCAAGGCACATATACACTATATGTATATGTTTATTTCGGACCATCAACGTGGGCATGCTATATACATACAGGCAGTTAAAACACTAACATACTATAATATATATAATGAAAACAAAGATGGGAATGAGTGCTGTACGCTATTGCAAGTGAGTTGTTAGGAGGGCTAGCTTTGTCATGCGCATGGAAAGAGAGAGAGAGAGAGGACGGGCTGTCGGTGGTAAAAGGTGATGGCACGGTTGCTCCGGTGACTGAGGTGAAGGCACAATGGACCGGCACTATTAGGAGATGACGGGGGGCTCGGATCTAGAGGAGGAGTTGGAAAATAGCTGCTTGGTGATGTGGCTTCAGTCAGGTGGAGAGGAGGGCGACTGCTGTGCACGAGCTCGTTGTGGTAAGGAGGGGAATGGTGGCTTCGGCTAAGGCTGAAGGTGGAAGCGGGTGTGCGTTAGCTATCATGTAGGGGAGCATGAAGGAGAGTGGGATGAAGTGGAAGTTCGATGTGTGGTTGGTTTAGGCCCGTGGAGGTTGATGAGTTTGGAGGCCGATCAAGGTGGGAAGGTTTTGGAAAAAGTGGAGATGCAAATGAAGGCAATTAAATTGCTAGGAGAGGAGGAGATGAAATGGCTACAGGAAAAATGAGCAGCATCTAAAATAATATATGTTGCCAAATTTCAAGAATAATGCACATACATTTTATATTGTATAATGAAACGCATATTATATTTATCTACGGAAACCAAAAAGGTTGAAATTTCGTAACCAATACGGCTATTCGTTTCGCGGTTTCTGTTGCATAACAGACACCGAAATAAAGATATGGATATACTGTGGAGATTAGCATAGTGAGATGATCAAAACGGTACACAGATATCAGTGGTACGATCATCGTATCAAAATTCAATAATCGGTACCGAAAATGCTGCAAATTTGACGAAAATAAGATAAACGGAGCAATAATAGTACAAATTTGAAAAAAAATATGACGTCTCACCCAGAAGATGATTTACAAATTTGTTGTATAAAAATATTCAAGTTTAGAAAACATTTTATTATCATCAATTTTTAACTGATTTAAATTGAAATAGAATTACATAAGAAAATAAACTTTCATATTATCAGATGAAAAATTTACCATTTATTATGTTAAATTAGACGTATTCCAAATATTAAATTTTTATTTCCAAATTCAATTATCAAAGTTTAAGCAAAATTTCAGTTAATTACGTAATAAAAACTATTAAAATTTCCGGGATGTTACACCCCCTCCTCCTCGATATAGTTCTCTACGTGACAAACCCGACCCACATAGCAGTAACCCGACCACTTTTTCCTCCGGGCAGTGCACGAGACCCGCCTCGGCAACACCACCACCACCTTCACCACCCATCACCAATAACCAACCGCCCCTCCAGCCACATCAACCCAAGCCTCGGCCTCTCCTCCCTGACAGCCACTTCGGCCTCGTTCTCTTGCCCACGCCACCGAATAGCACAATCGACCATCACAGCTTGTCACCCGAAGCCAAGCATCCAACCACCTATGTTCGCATCTTCCCACCTATGGCCGACCCTCTCCGCCTCTCCTTGTCGCAGCCACCCAAACACGAGCCTACCCATGTAGACCTTCACGAAGTGACAACCTTCAGCCGATCACCTTCCCTCTTGTTATATATATATATAGGTATATACATTAGCTCTGGCAAGTTTGTATATATAATTATATATGTATTATAAAGTTATGTGTTGTTGTCACTTGAAATTTCTTCTCTGGGTATAAAAAGAAAAAAATAGAGGATAATATATGTGTGTATATATATATATTAAACTAGTATATCTATAGTTTTCTAAGTTACATACATATTTTTTTCTTTTGCCCAATTTTCCCGAGCCTACATATATTTGGTTACATGTATATGATATTACATATATGTTTATAATATATATATATATATCATAATTTTGTTTCATTTTTAAACTGGCTGCTCATATATATTTTCAAGTTTGTTTTTATTCATTTTCGTGACAACCTATTTATTGATTTGAAACCAGTCCACTACAATTGTTTTATATAAATTATTATATATATATATATATATATATATTTACAGTAATTTACATGTTCACGGTAGTTTGGATATGTTTATAGTATAAAGTATACCAGAGATTTCATATAAAAAGTATGTGTAGTATATGGTATTTGGATTTTAGAACATATATTAAGTTTGTATTATATATATTGTATTATCGGTGCCGGTTGATTTCTGGTTTCATATACATACATACACACATACATACATACATACATACATACATACATACATACATACATATACATACATACATACATACATATATGTGTGTGTGTGTGTGTACGTATGTATGTATATGTGTGATGATGATGATGATAATAACAAGTTTATATTGTTTTACAATAAATATTGATTTTAAAATGTAACATGTACGTATGTTGTATATATGTTTATATATTAGTTTATATAATACGTGAATTTGTTTTCAAATATATAGATTTTATTTTAAATGTACATTTTAAATTGACTTTTTAGAATATATGTGTATATATATAACATATCTTTTGCTTCATTGATCTCTAGTTTATCTTGAGTTACTTTCTCAATACCGAATTCATCATAGTAATTCCTAGCGTGTTCGCTGTCCCACTAGAACGTGTCTGTATCCATGTCCGTGCATCTCATTATTGTATATCTATAGCCTTGAAAGGTGAGCAATCACTCACGATTAACATTCTTATATTTAATAAACTTAATTCACATGAAATGACGATTGAATTATGCTTTTAAATTTGAATTGTTAAGTTATTTAATTGTTAAATATGATATGCCATTATCTGTAATTGTTCACCTGTGATATATGACAACATGTCCTGTTGTATATATTTATTTAATTTTTTACTGATGATATATGCCTGTTATTGATATGTTATATTATTTGTTCTCACTCTGCAAGTTCCCTGTTAGTTTAAAATTCCCTATGGGTTGAAATAATACGTACCCGAACGATATTATATATTATGGGAAAATCGTTATTGGTTGAAATGATAAACCCAAGCGATTTTCATTGATTTTTAAATTTTGAGATTGCGGGTTGAAATGATATATACCCGTAGATATTTAAATTGCGGATTGAAATGATAAATATCCGTATCACTTGACCGTAGGATAGAAAGTTATATACGAAAACTGTTAGTCTATATTTTGAAAAAGATTTCCAAAATTTTGAAAGGAAATATATGGTTTTTAATAAATATTGATTTTTAAAATATAATATATAAATGTTATTTTTATATGTATCTAAATTTAGATTTTTAAAGTTATATATTATGAAAATTTTAAATTTATAAGTTAGTTTTGAAAATATAATTTTTAAGATTTTACTTATAATTTTATTTTTTAAAATATATAAAATAATATCTAATATAAAATAGATTTAATAGCAAGATTTAATTTAATAAAAATTTAAGTTAATTAGCATATAATATGTTTAGGTATTTATTTAAATTAATATCTTAAAAATAAATTTATTTTATAACTTTAATTATAAAGGTTGGGAAGATATATTAATGTTGACTTGAAATTTAAATTGGTTAATGGTTGAACTTAAACAAGAATTAATTTAAACTTATTGATTTTGAGATTTTGAAAGAGATGATTGATAACTTGATATGATCAAAAGTGATTAAATGAATATTCTTAAATTTAATTAAAAGTGAGACTGAATATTTAATATTGATTTAAATTTGTGAATTGAGATTTTATTTAATTGTTATTAAAACGATTAAGTGAATATTTTCCAATTTGAATAAAATTAAAGTTAAATGTTGAAATCCAAATGGAACTTATATTAAAATGTTTGAATATTTAAACTTTGAATCTTATTGGAATTGAAGAGATGGTTTAAACCTGGATTTGAAATCGATATAAATTGAAATGAGTTTTTGATAAGTTAAATTGAATTGAAATTGATGAACTGGGATTGATTTAAATTGAATTTTTGGAATTTAAGATGATTCAAATCGATTTGTGAAATTAAAAGAAACTATTTTTATTATATAAAGTGTTTTAATATATATAACTATTTTAATATATATAAAGTATTTTAATATATATAAACTATTTTAGTTTATAACTAATTTAATATATATATATACTATTTTTAATATCTGAACTGTTTAAGTCAAAAGTATTATGATTTCAAAAGTGTTATAGTTTCGAAAGTGTTATAATTTTGAAAATGTTATGATTCTAGAAATGAATATTATTTAAAGTGAATAATGATATCGAATTGATGTGATTTTGAAATGAATATGATATTTTGATATGAAGTATGAACTATTTGAAATGAAATGACCACGGTGTGAAATAAGCGTTTGGTTGTTAAGAGTCCGGGCTCGGATATTATCATACTCTCTAACAATACCGAAAACCACTTTAACAACTGTGTCGTGGTGGAGATTCTGGAACGAAGTAGGATGGTTTGGCGACGATTCCATATGAGGTTTTAGCACAGCCCTAACTCCCGTGAGTCAGCTTGATGTGGCTAAAAGAGGAGCCATGCTGGGCCAAGTGAGGTCATTCCTCCGATCGGGCACACTTCTTCGATACCATTCTATTACTTTGTGATCTGATTGGGTGCACATTTGATTTGGAGTGTGTCATGAGGTGGGCTGAAGTAGCTGCTATGCGTTACCATCATTCCGGATCCGCAAATGGTATATCTACCCTAGCATTGCCTCGCGTGCCGTGTCACATGCCCTATCGTGTCTTCTACGAGTTTGTTTTGTGTCGTACCTATAGAGTCCTCCCTAATAGCCCACTTGCGAGTGGAGTTTACAGTGTCTGTATAGACTATGACATTATATGAAAGGTGTTAAGAGGGATATGGGTAACGCCTTAATGCTATTTTAATACTTTACTTTAATATAGACATTATTATAATAGCGTATATTACTACATAGTAGATAGTTCCATAGATCCTTAGAGGATGGAAATCCCAAACATCCTTTAAGTTACTTGTATTTCAGTTGACATTTCACTTGAGTTGAATTTATTAATATAAGAATGTTAACCCTGACTCGAGTGTTTTATGTTTTGATTTATGCTCGGGTCAGACTAAGTGTCACAACATTTGAGACTCACCTTTAGAGATTGGAGCTCTGTTTGATGATTTATCTATCCAGTTTTCAGTTATTTCAGTTTATTCCTGTCATTTATGTTCAGACTCGTCAGTTGCTTATGTATTAGAGATTCATTTGTAATTGAGATTATGTTGTATTTTGTTTCAGACTCTGATATTTTATAATAGCTTCATGAACTGATATTTATCTATTCTGCTGCTTATTGTTGTAATAATCCGTGTTTGTGGTTCTATGATTGATTTATTTTATATATGCTAAGTTTTGCCAAATATAAATTATCAATCTGATATTTTGAGTAATTCAAGTCCTACATGTGCATATGCAAATGGTTCTAAATAACAAGTCGTTACAAATGGTATCAGAGCTCTGGTTTAGGCAAAACTTAAAATATAGAGTAAATTTAATTACAGAACCACCTTCGTTCTAGCTTGAGTTCCTTCCTCTTTGACTTGGATTTCCTTTGAATTTTTGGAACTTCCCCTTTGTTCTGAAATCCATTCTGGTCTCTTCCTCTTCGTGTTCTTATTTTCTGGAGCATCCCATAGCTCCACTTCGGTTGATCTCTATAACGAATTTGAGAACATCATACCACCTCAACTGGAAACTTCATTCTTTTGAATGTCTAATTCATCGATGGTCCCACCAATCTTATATGATTTGTAAAGGGGTGAAACTTCTTTACAGCAGGCATCGATTCACCGGAGATCTCTAAGTCCTCGTTTATGATGCTACTATCTCTTGCCAAGTCCGAACTGCTACTCTAGTGGACGACCTAGGTAATTCTCTTATGATCAAATGTAGATTGCCTCTAGATTTGCAGGCCGCCTTATCTTTTTGCTCGATATTTAGCCTAATGATCTCGAATCCACTCCTATAGTCAGGGATTATCTTGATGTTGTGGTAAAGTCACTTCTCTCCCTCTCAAGCGAGCAAATGAATTTCCACATCGATCTTATTTCTGGAATCTTGATTGACTCGATTAAGTCGCCGCGATTAATATAACTCTATCCATCTTCTTCATTTGTAATTCGATTACCTTATCTTCCTTTCGAGCCTATCTTCGTAATATAATTTTCTTTGATTTGGTTCCTCTAAATATGTATCTATGTTCTTATTTTATAACCCATTCTTGAATTATCGAGTAAGGGAGTGTTTTTGTAATTAATATAAATATTTTATATTGTATTGTTTGAATTGTTAAGTTGATGTGGTGTTTCGATCGATTTTTCTGGCCAATGCTATCGTAGGAATTCCAAAATACTTGAACAGAGCAAACTGACACAATATTGTTTTCAAATTTGGTAAATGAATTTTTTTGTATGATTATATATATATATATATATATAAGTATAACTTTCTGAAATTTTATAGTTAATTAAATTGGTTGTTAGGAATGATAATACTAGATTATCATTCATTATTTATAACACTACTAAATCATTTTCTATTGTTATATGTTATAAGGTGTTGAAATTTTAGAAACAGGGTTTATTTGATTTGAAAATTAAATAAATTTAAATTAAGGACTTAAGAACTTAATTTCTAGTGCTTTTCAAAATTTGGTTTTCATAGTTTGAAAGAGTAAATTATTTGTATGTATTTCAAATGGAAGTTTGTTTCTCCAAAAATTTTTAAAGGAAGAAATTCAATGTTCTCCTCTTTTGTCGATGGAAATAAATTTCGAATCATCGACATTCATTTTCGAGTCTCAAAATGGAGAGAGCGCTTAGTAGCTTTGCCGCACTTTTGTTTTGTAGGGGGATTTGATTGGAATTTCTTGAGTGATTTGATTTGTAAAATATATAGGTATATGTATATTGTGATAACCTTGATTTCTGGACATCAGTAATTGCTAAAATAATTGGGTTAATTAATAGAAATGCTGAATTTTAGATCGAACAAATGAATCTGATAGTAAATGTTTATATTTGGATAAATAGTTATTTGACCATATCTTAATATAATCACTTAAAATTGACAAATTATTCTTTTAAAGACAAATAATAATGATCTAATGTGATAACCCAGATTTTGGATAAGTAATATATATAAGTCTACATAAATTCACATTTGTTTATATGTGTGTATATATATATATAGATTTTAAATCTCATTAATAAAAAGGTAAACATAATATACATTTAAACAAAATACATAAACATAAATTTAAGTGATTAAATAAAGAGAAAAATTTAAACATTTGTAAATATTTTAAGATGCTTTGGACATTTGGATAAAAATGGAAGCATGTATAGACATTTGTCTAATTTGGATTAACAAATGGCAAAACATTTTCATCTCTAAAAATTTAATTATATTCATGAAAACTAAATTGAACCAGGATATACATTTCTCTCCTCATCCAATTCCTATATCTTCATCTTTCCTTCTAATAAAATAAATAAAAAGAAAAAAAAACTGAAATCTAAATTCAAAAGGAAATCAAGCTGTAAACTTTCAATCTCAAACAACATCAGTCTCAAGCTTCAATCAGTGATTAGGCTAGCTAATTCACTATCAAAATTCAACATTGAGGCACAAATTCAAGCTTTAGGAAACAAATTTCCAGATCAAATCCTGCTCCTCTGTTCTTATTTTGGTGAGTAAACAAATTTGTTTTCAAAAGCTTTAAATATGTTTAAAACCCTGATGGCTGCAGAAAACTTGAGTTTGAATAAGTAAAAATGGTTTGCATGTTGGATTTAATGATATATGTATATATGAATGTGGATATCTCTGTGTGCATGTCTGTATTCATGGTTGTACTCTGTTCTTAAGTTGCCGGATGCAAATAACATTCAAAATAATCAATTGTTTAATCTCTGATCAGTTTTATGTTATAATGTTTGAACAAAATTTGTTCAAAACAACAAGATTTAAATTTTAAAAATATTTGAAACAAGAACTTAAGATAATATCAATCGGAATTTATTTATTACATTAAAAATTTGATTTTATCAAAATTTCAAATTGAATAGATTGAAGATTCATGTATATAATCTAAATCCCGTATACAAATTAGGATTTTTAAGACGAATATCTCGATTTTTAGTCAAGTATCGAAGATGCAGTTCCAAGATGAACAGGAAATCGTTTTTGACCATTTTCTAGCGATCGACGAGCACTTGGTCGTCGGAGTTTTCGTCGGAGCTTGGTTGTCGACTGGGAAGGTCGGGAAAAATGGCGAAGGTGGTGATCGATAGTCGTGGCATCGGATTTTGACAAAACTAGGGTTTGAGGATCGAGGCTGAAAATGTGGTCGGCACGGTGACTATGGGTGATCGAGCTTCACCTGGGCTCGGGTGATTGTAGCGTGGAGGACATGCGAGGGTTCGGGCATGAGGAAGGTGACTCCGGTGGTCAGAGATGGTGATGCGGGGCGAACTTTGGCAATGGTTCTGAAACCTGTGGTTGTTCGATTGTTCGATTTGGGATTACAAGATGGTTCGAACGAGCTATGTGTCTGGTCGACTTAGGGGCGGATGGTCGTCGTGTCGATGGTCGAAGCAAGGTTCGAAGTCGACTAGATTATGTGTGCACGTGCATGTCTTCGGTGCACAGGAACCAGTTTTTTTGTTCCTGAGTTGTTGCGTTGAATCGGGGGAAGAAGAGATGGAGTGTATCAGGAAAACATAGTCTTGACTCAGTGTCGAGATCGAGCCATTCGAGTGAGTAATCGAGAAAGATGAAGGATGGCGTGGCTCGAGTGTTTGTATGGGAAATCCTGTTGTTAGTTATTGAAGCTAAGTAATTAAGCAAGTTTTCAAAGAGATGATGCATACATTGTCAAAACCAATTATTAAATAAATTACAGGTAAAGGTGATTATCAAGTTTTTAAGTTAAAAACAAAATTCAGGTTCAAACTAATTTTTCCTAATCCATTTCTTTAAAACAATAATGGTTTATTTAAATGATTGGTTAAGTAAAAGATTTGTAATTTATTTTAATTTAGATTAAGTTAAATCTTAGGTTTAATTAAAACTTAACTAATAATAATAGTTAAGTACTAATTGGGAAAATGAAATGTTTATCATCAATTAAACTTGAGGATGTATGTTAATTTGCAAGTTAATTGATTTCAAAGTTCATTCAATTTTGATGATGGTTAAGAAAGTGATTAAGATGAATGACTTATCTTTCAACTAATTAAGGTTGAGTAATTTACATTAAATAATTAATTTAAAGAGGTTTATTAATTAATTTATGAGATTAATTAATGATAAATTAATTAAGGATAATCACTTATGAAATGGATTAAAGCATAATTTCTGAATGTAATTTATAAAGTATAATTACTTAGCACAAGTAATTAATGGATAATTACTTAAAGGGAAATTACTTACGAGAAGTAAATAGAGAATAATTACTTAATGAAGTAATTAAGGATTAATTACTTAGTGTAATTAATTAAAGGATTGAATTAATTAAGGAAATTAATTAAGGATTAGTTAATCAATGAATATGATTATTAAAGGATAATTAATCAATGTAAGTGATTATAGGATAATTAATTTGAGTAATTAATTAAGGATAAACATGATTAATGTGAATGGGTGGAGAATAATTAAATTATGTTATTAAATAAAGGCTAATTACTTAATGTAATTAAAGAGGATAATTAAGGGATGATTAATTAATGGTTTGTAATTAATTAGTATTAAGTAAGCAGAATTAATAGTAATTGAGGTAATTAATTTAATTTATTTTAAATTAATTAGAAATGGCATGACAAATTAATCTTACTTATGAATGATTGAATGATATTGTATGCCTTAGATTAGTTGATATCTCTGATATGTGATTTGTGATGCTATGTGATATGATATGTTTGGTTTAAACTATGATAATGTGGGTATCTATCGATGATGAATTACTGTGTAAAGGTGACACCCTGTATTTAAAGTTTGAATTGTATTCCACTTGAATAACTTGGGTTAAGGTGACTTGGGATTCGAAGTGATCGGGGTTGGGTATCAGTAAGTACCCAAAACCACTTCGATTTGAAATCTACTATAACTCTTTATAGATTGATATGTGAAATCAATAGGCTAGAATGGGATAAATTTAAATGACTGGACCATTTAAACTAAGTGAAGGTACTTAGGGATCAGATTTGTGAAAATAAGTGTTGACTATAACAAGTTGTGAACTTGTAATGAAGTACGAGTTACTCGGGTTTTAAATAAGTATATTGCATTGGTATTTTCATGTCAGATGGGTTTACTCATGCTGGTTTCTAGCATGACCTGGGTGTTACTTTGATGTAATGCTTGGGTCAGACCGAGTATTACAGATTTTCAAGTAAGGACGTTTTGGAGCTCAGGAGGCGAGCTGGATGGTAGAAACGTATGGAGTGTAACCTGCTGAGTTTTATTGATTTGTACCTGGAACATGTTGGTTGTATCTATCCAGAGTTTGTGTATATGTTGTAACTTTGATGTATTAAAGTGTAATTTGAAAGTACAGTTTTCCTTTGTAAAACTACTATTTTATTTGATATTATATTTTGAACTGCTGCGAATGTGAGAATCTGTGAGAATCTGTGTTTTGGTGTTTCTGTTTCTTCTTCTTTTATCTCTTTTCTTCTTTTCCCTAACTATCTGGAATTTTCGAGATCAGAAATTTTGGGTCGTTACAATTTGGTATCAGAGCTGAAGGTCAAGGGAGAACCTTGGCTCTGCTGGGTTTACTCATTGAGGATATGATCAGTGGTGCCCTAGAATGAGTTGAGTGTGTGTGTGTATATATATATATATATATATAT
This sequence comes from Allium cepa, assembly GCA_030765085.1. Lineage (NCBI taxonomy): Eukaryota > Viridiplantae > Streptophyta > Magnoliopsida > Asparagales > Amaryllidaceae > Allium > Allium cepa. The sequence goes on from CM060932.1 coordinate 454,628,144, forward strand.
ATATATATATATATATATATATATATATAAGGGCGTACTTGTTATTTTCTTATATAAAGGTTTTGAAAATGGTTTTAATGAATGATTTTTATAAAAGCTTATATTTTATATATAAAGCAATTAAGATGAATTAAGTGATATATATATATATATATATATATATCCAAATGGGAATTGGATAAAATTAACTATACTAATAAGATGAATTAGAATTGGTTTTAAACCAGAAAATAGAATGGTTATTGTGTTTAATAATGGGATGTTTGTTTTTCAGTAAACAATAAAATGTTTTAAGGATGTAAATTGAGAAGTTTTGAATTCTAAGTCTAGAAACATTTGAAATTGTTTTCAAAATGTTAAGAGATAATAATAAATAGTATTATTTAGAATATTTTGAATGTGATCTTATTTTAAAGTAAGAGCTGATTGAAAGCTTTAAAGAAAACTGTTTTGAACTAAAACCAAAGGTGGTTAAATTTTAAAAATAATAATAACAACATGGCTTGGTGGGCTAAGAAATAAATATGTATACATGTATGGATATACATGATATCAAAGATAATTTAAAAATAAACTCTAAGTGATTGAGTTTCCCCTGAGATGTGATGTAAAAACCCATAGTGAAATAAGTCTTTGAACTTATAAGTAAGAAAGAATATTGATGGAAATTTGAAATTTGAAGTGAGAATGCAAATTGGGTAAGGTTGATGAGATTAAATTGAATTTAACTTAGAAGAAGTTAAATAAGTTTAAATGAACTACCTGATTTGGAAATTTCAAGATGAAATTGAGATTTAACTTAGGAAAGTTATATGGGTTGATTTAGAATGGAGTTATATAAGATATCAAACAGATTTGAGTTCTGGGAATGTGTGATGGATGTTGTTGATGGATGTTTTAGATAATTTGGTTGTTTATTTATATCCTAATATCATCCTATTGTCATCAACAATCTATAAAACTGTGAATTGGCTTGTTTAAAATGAATTAAGAAGTGGATTGCGATATTTTATATCCATTATAGAAATTAAATGGAAATAAAACTTTAAATTGAAATTATTTAAGTAATTTTGATTTTTGAAGATAAAAATTTAACTTGAGGAAGTGATATCACTTTGAACTTAAGTTTTGGATGTTTAAAGGAACTTGGAAATTCAAATTGTTAAGGATTGGTTGAAATTTGGTGATAAATTGAATTTCAAAGATTGAGTGATTAAAAAGGGGTTAGAACTATGATTTGAACCTAGAAATAAGTTCACGAAGAAGTAAAGGTGATTTAAATTGGAATATGTGAAATTTGGACTCAGAATTAAGTATTTAAAGACTTTAAAAGTAAAGGTTAATTTGATTAAAAGAAGTTAAATCAACATTTGAAAATTTAAATCGAATTTATATAATTCGAGATGATTTAAGGTGAAATTGAATTTGAAATTAGTTCATATTTAAATTGAATTTGAATAGTTTGGAATTGTGATTAAAGTTGAATAGTTTCAAATTCAAATGGATTTTGATTTGAATTTGGAAATAAATTGAGGTTAATTCAACTTGAGTTGGGATTAAATAAATTTCAATGGAAATAGAGATTGGAATCGAGATTATTTCAAAACTGGGATTGAGATGAATTAAAACTGAAAATTGGTTCAATTTGAAATTTATTTGAATTAATTAAGATTGAAAGCGAAGTTGAATAAAGCTTAAATTTGGAATGGGAATTGAAGTTATTTAAATTGAATTGGAATTGAGTTAATTCAAGAGAAAGTGGAAATTTAAATGGATTTGATGGGAATGCAAATTTGAAATTTAAACAGTTTGGCTCTGAACTATTTTCAAAATAAATTATTTAAATATAAACCTATTTTTTCAAGCTATTACTATACAACCTTTCTTTTCAAAATCAAACTATCTTATACTTATTTTATAACTATTTTGGAACTATTTAACTATTTTACAACTGTTTTATAAACTAATTACTATTTTTCAACTACTTTATAACTAATTACTATTTTACAACTATTTTGCAGTTATTTAAAATTTCTATAACTATTTGACTATTTTCCAACTATTTTACAACTACTTAACTATTTTACAGCTATTTTACAAACTAATAATTATTTTTCAACTACTTATCTTTTTTAAAAAAAAAATTCTTCAAGCTATTTTCTAAATTTAAGCTGGTCAGAGTGCAAAATGTTTATTATTAAATATCCATTTGAGATAAGAATTGAGATGATAATCTAAATGAGGATTGAGGCAATGGTGAATAAATGAATAAGAACCTAAGGGAATGTGAATAGAAAAGAGAATTGATTTAGCCAATGATCAATGAAGATAAATACGTAGGATGTACGTATATTATTCTATTCGCATAATGATTTGATCCGGATTCGAGCATAGAATTTTGAGATAATATATCAATCCGAGTTGGCATTTTCCCCTCGATTTTCGACGACGAACCTGGATATGGATTTTTGATTGATCCTGGAAAATTTCTATCACAGTTATGGCTATGCAAGGAGAATGACAGTTTCTGATCAAGAAATCAGATCCGAGTCCGCACAAGGAAGTCGGGTGGACGATACTAGTTCGGAAGTGAGATTGTGTGATCGAGTGAGCGATCAGATTCATACTGCATACGGATGATATGAGTACATCGTACGGGTGGAATGAAATTGATATTGAAATTTGTGAATGAGAACTGTGAAAAAAAATGGATGATTTTTGAAATGAAAAGAGCTATTTTGATAAAGAAATGATGAAATAGAATGGGAGTTGGATATTCCTATGACTAAAAACTCATTTTTATAAAAGATGAGTAATATGGTAAATAATTTTTTTTAAAAGGGTAATCAAATTTGAATATTTGTTTGGAATAAACAAAGTTATATATCTTTGGTTTATAAGATAAATCTCCCCTTATTGAATCTATAGCCAGAAGAAAAAAGGTTTTTGAAAAGTATTTGAAGTATAAAAAGGGAATTTATACAACTATGAAGTGATCCAATGATTTTCAAAATTTATATATATTTGAAGGATCTTATGAGAATGATTTTGGGCAAAATGTTTTGGAACCTTTGGATTTGGTATGGCTTTTGATTTTTGGGTAAAATCAATATTGGAATTTGGAAAGCCTAGTTTGAGAATTATCAATTTTGGAATAATCGATTTTGAGAAAAGGAGATTTATATGGGATTCATACTAGGTGTATGATTTGGAAGATACTATATGTATAGTATAAAGTGTTTCGAAATGGCTCTGGAGAAAAAGGCGCTCCCTTGAAATGAACTTCTCAGGAGTATCATAGGTTTGTACTGCCTTGAGCCTCAAAGGCGGGGGAGGCTCTAAAGTCGATCCTGTGAGGAAGTCCGGATAAATTGAAGTTCCGAGGATTATTGGGTAGTGAAAGTCGAGGGCGCTGATGCCTACAGAGGCATTTGGATTATACTATGACGACAGCGTAACTCGATGTCGCTGCCATCTACTGTGGACCATAGCGGAAATCGTGTAAAGGTGAGGTCAACATTCTATGCTTGATTTTGCCGGGAAGGCAACGTAACATCGGTAGACTGCGATCTATGGTCGAGTGAAGTGGAGAAGTTTCATTCTTTTGGCAACGGAATTCAAGGGCGTTGATGCCTACAGTTATATGGATTTTTGCTGTGATAACAAGGTAACCCCGGTTGTAACTGCGATCTATAGTGGGTTCCATGGCGTAATCGAGGGGCGTGGAGTGCCTACAGTTATCTATGGATTTTCCGGGATGGCAACGTAACCATCGGGTTAACTGCAGCTATGGGAGTGATGATTTCTAGAGCATTCTCACCAAAGATATTTCCTCTATTTTCGAAAATGTTTTCTATATTTTCAATAAAATTATTTTCCAAGTATTTCGTAACATCCCTAAAATTTTATCAATTTAAAATTTAGTATTTAATGTGAATTTTGGAATAAATTATGGAATAAATTTGAATTTTTCAAAATAAATAAAACAAGTGTTGATTCATATATATAAAAATAAGATTATAAAATTGCGTTTGAATTTAAGAATTCAAAAATATAAAACTATTTGAATTTAAATTATACAAGTATATATATGGGTAGATTAGAATTTGAATTTAAAATTTAAAAATAAATATCTTAGTGAAATAATTTAGATTTGAAAAAAATACATGTGATTATTTATTTATATATGTAATTTAGTTTCAAAACTATTTTCTTAAAAGGGTCATTGTAACAACCCGGGATTTGCATTACGAGTTAATAAATAAAAGTTAGGATTTTTATTTATTTTAATGAAGCGTAAAAGGATTTGGAATAACAAAATTTATTTGAAAAAGGCTATTTTAATTAAATGGTAAATATGGGATTTTAAAATGAGGATAAAATGTTATTTTTGGAAAGTTAAATATTTTAGGAGAGATTTTAAAATGGGTTTGGGTAAGAAAAATGAGTTTTATAAACATACATGATCACTTAGACTAATTTTTGGAAACGTGTAAATAACCCTCTTCTTATTGGGTTACTAAACTTAACCCAATAACCCACCCTAAACCTCCTCTATAAATTATCTCAAACTCTCCTAACCTCATTCATGCATCCCTAATCAAAACCCTCATCATTTCCTAAAGCTTTCTTAACAAAACTGGCCTCTATCTTCATCTCCTTCTAGTTTTAGCTTATGCAAGTCATTCTATGCAAAGGTAATGCAAATACCCACCTCAAATCCATTTTTATATCTTTCTAATTTCTGAAATTTATTTGGTAACACATGTTTTATGTGTTTTTTGATCTTATAGCCTCCTAATCATCTTTTGCTAACTTGGGTTGATGCTATAGTGGTCTTTGTTGCTTTCTAGAGAGGTATATTGCTAAAAACCTCTTCTAGTATGTGTTTAATCCTCTTTTGATTTCAGTAATCATTTAGTAACACATGTTTTATTATGTAACATGTGAATCATAGCTCTTTGATCATCTTTGCTTTCATTTTGGGTGTGCACATAAGGTGTTTGTGATATTGCTTCATAAGGTAATGCTAAGCTTTGGCCCTTTGTTTCCTTTAATATAGTGTAGTAATCATTATATGGTAGTTAGTGATTGATATTGGTGAAATTTGATGCCAAAAACTTTAAAAAAACACCCCAAAATCACTAAAATGAGCAATTTCAGCAGGCTGGAATGTTTCAGCCTGAAAACAGGCTGAAACAGTGGTCTGAGTGCACCAGAGCAGGCCTGGGCTGCACACAGGCTGCTGCCCGGGCGCAGCAGGCTAGCCCGGTTGGGCTAGCCGGTACCAGGCCAGCCCACACGGGCTGGCGCGCGTCCCCCTAGCCCGCGCGGGCTGGGGGGGCCTGATCTTTTCCCCAGCCCGCGCGGGCTGGGGGGCCTGTTTTTTCCACCAGCACGCGCGGGCTGTGGGGCCTGATCCTCCTCCCCAGCCCGCACGGGGCTGGGGTTTACCCCTTTTTCCCAGCCCATGCGGGCTGGGCTTACTCCACCCCCCAGCCCATGCGGGCTGGGGTTTAAGCCGACCCCCAGCCCATGCGGGCTGGGGCTTAAACCACCTCCCAGCCCATACGGGCTGGGGTTTAACCCGACCCCCAGCCCATGCGGGCTGGGGGCTGGACCAAACCACGCTGCACCATGCGGTGCAGCTGATTCTAAAAAAAAAGAAAGAAAGGGGGATGCACCCACTTGGTGCAGCCGGGTTCCGAGTCCGGGTTGCACCATTTTGGTGCAACCGCTTCAAATTGTTGTTTCTGCCATGAACCTTTGGGCTTCAATTGCTAATCAAAAATTGTCGAACTTTGGTTCACAACCATTCGGAATATTTTCCAACGCGAATATTGGTTTTAAGTGATTTTCTGATTTATCGATTTCTTTGAGATTTGTCTTTGGATTTCGTACACGGGTTTTTATGAACTATTTTAAAAGGATTTTTCACTCCTAAATGGCTTTCGAAATTATTATGTAATATTATTTTTAATTATTGAATTAATTACTCTATAATAGGAGAGTTTTCAAAAGCCGTTTTAAAGTGATTTCAAAATCAATTATAAATCCGTTTCGCACCATTATTTTCTATAATAAAAATCTCACACTCACTTTTAGCACGTCGAGCGAAGTGGAAATGTGCTTAAACGGTTAGGAAATCTCCGGCCTATGGAACCGTGTGTATTTTCTTTCCGGTTAATCCCCGACCTATTCGATTGATCGTTTTGACCTTTGGGTCTAGTTTACCGATGATACGAGGTGGACTTTTTATTGTTTGGAGTGTGAGCTTGCTATTGGTTAGTAAACCGTTTAGTGCGAACGTGGGGTATGAGACTCATTGTTAACACTTTACGGGTTCCTCTCCAAGAAGTTTGTGACACATTAGCCTCTGGGCGGCCAGTACTGGACCTCTGGGTCACCACGCCTCTGGGCAACCGTCTCTGGACACCTGCTCTATGGAGTAGTTTTTCGGCATGTGCCTCTGGGCCTTTATCCTTCTGGGAAGGATCTCGCCGTCTCGCGCGTTCCGCATCTGTGCGAGTGATCGATCACAACTCTACAGTACTTGGCAATAACGACTCTGGTCGGTGCATGTGCTATACTTGTATTATCTGATGATTTTTATATCCATTCGAGTACCGCCATTCGGCATTGGTTCTATAGAACCATACGATGTAAGTGCGATTACCTTATGGATTTACAGTGTCTCTGGACACTGCTTTTCAGTATTCGATTTCATTGACTTTTCAGTATATCCCTATTGCTCTTTGGAGTATCGATCTTTGCTTGGGCATTGATTACAGACTCTGGTCACTCTTGGGATTATTGCCTATGGGTGACTTTATATAGCTTTGGCTACGCCGATGATATGAGGCGATTTTATTTATTTAACACTTTGGTGTTGATATTCTCTTTGGAGATTTTTACTGTTTATTGATGATTAGGGATCGTCATTATATTCATGTAGTCCACAATACTCTTCTCTTTGGAGAAGTACCGTTTTATTTATGTACCGCATTATTATGTTTATCTCAGTTTATTAACTGATTGTTTAGCTAGCCTGACCCGAGTGTTTTTCGCTCGGGTCAGACCGAGTTGTTTCAGGTTAGGTCTCTGGACTTAGCTTTCCGTGCTTCCGCTTGGACATTATCTGATATGCTGATAGATAGCTCTTTATATTTGTCCACTATTTTGATACTCTGATTATTCAGTCTCTTATGTACATATTTTGACTCACATGTGTGAGCGGTGGCTTTGTACCCACCTTTTGATATTTGGATCTGTATTGACGATATATTGTACCTATGTTCTGTGACTGTTATGTGATGATGATGTTATCATTTAGTATTATGTTTGTTCTGAACCTATTTTCCTTAGCCATTGTAATTTCATTATAAATATCTATTGGATACGTCGAACCACTTGAGAAAAGAAAACCACCTATTCGACGTATTCGGTAGTTAGTTATAGCTTGATTACATATGGTCGCTTCCATTATACTCTATTCTCCGTTCTAGTAGACGGTATTACTCCGTAATACTCTTTACTAGAGTGGGTCTCGGAGTGGGGCGTTACATCTTGGTATCAAAGCTAAGGTTCAGAATTAAGCATAACAAACACAGAATAGACACATAGTATAATACGTTATAATATGATCCAAATTGAACATATCCACCTTTAGATAAATAAGTTAGGAATATGTGTAGGAATCTATTATATTCCGTAATATTCCTTAATGAATTATCTATCTTTGAATCGTGCTTAACTAAATCTTACCTTATCTTTCAGTATGGCTGGTAGAGGTAGGAACCTCCGTTCTGCTGATGCTGGACAGTCCAGCAACCCTCACCCAGAGGGCGTATACATGACTGCGGACCAGATCATGGAGCTGGTTCTTAACTCTCAGTCGCACTCTCAGTCTCCTGCACCAGTTTCTGATGCACCGCGCAAGTCTGCTTTTGCGTGCCTCTGCAGCGACTTTATTCATCTTTGAGGGAAGCCGTTCAATGACTCCGAGACTGTTCTTGAGGTCCAGGCTTGGATCAGAGTTTGCGAGGGTAATTTCACTCGCATGACCCTTCCTGACCATGACAGAGTTCTTGTTGCTTCTAGCCATCTTGAGGGCCGTGCCTTGGATTGGTACGAGCTCCTTATTTCTGAGACCGATGAGGCCACTCTCACTTGGGATCAGTTCCGAGAGCGCTTCTTGCTCAAGTTTGTCCCCGAGTCCGAGAAGATAGCCCTTGCATGCCGCTTTATTGACCTTAAGCAAGGGAAGACCTCTGTTGCTGACTATTCATCATCTTTCGAGGCCCTGTCCAAGTATGGCCTCGAGTTCATTAGCTTTCCTTATAAGAAGAATCTCAAATTTGTTGAAGGCCTGAAGAAAGATTTGAAGAAACAGCTTATGCTCCAGCTTAAGCTCCCTTTTGATGAGCTAGTTGACGCAGCGCTTCACCTTGAAGCGGTTGAGCATGAGAGAGACAGCGATGGGGATGGTGAGGGTTCAAAAAACCCCAATCAGAAGCGGGGTCCATTTCAAAAGACCAAGCCTTGGAACAAGAAGAAGAAGACTGGCAGTTCTACTTTTCAGACTCAGCCTCAGACTCGTCCTCAGTCCCAGACTCCTGCTCAGCCTAGTGGGACACGTCCCCCGAAGAAATGCTTCAACTGTGGTTCCCCAGATCACCTTATTCGAGAGTTTCCCAAACCTCTCTATTGCACCTTCTGCAAGAAGGAGGGACACAGGATCTCCACTTGTCCTACTGCACCTCCTAGATCTGGCAAGCTTAATGCTGCCAAGGCTTCTACATCTTCAGCTCAGCCTCGAGGTACGCATCCTTTCGTTCTCGAAGGTTCTATTTTATTTCATGGTAGATCTTGTAGAGTTCTCTTTGATACGGGTGCCTCTCACTCATTCGTATCAAAGGAGCTAGTAGATGCTTTATCTTTGGATGTTACTTGTTTGGTTTCTTCACTAAGGATTGTGAATCCCATCGGCGGATCCACGACCCTTAGCTTGCTTTGTGAGGATATGGATATTGATCTTTGTGGATTTTCTTTCCGTGCGAATCTGCACGTTATGGAGTATTTGGGCTTTGACATGATTCTTGGCATGGATTGGCTCGCTCAGTACGACGCTAAAATCATTTGTTCGGAGCGGATATTATTTCTTCGTCATCCTGACTCGTCTGCTCCGTTAGCTATTGCTCTTCAGGATGTTGGAATTTCTGATATTACTTTATTTTCTCTTGATTCACGAGATGAGGATTTGGACATATCTCGTATTCCTGTTGTTCGGGATTTCCCCCATATATTCGAGCCAGTATCAGGCCTGCCGCCAAAGCGGACCATTGAGTTCCACATCGATCTCATTCCAGCCTCCCACCCAGTTGGGCGTCCTCCAACGAGAATGTCAATTAAGGAAAATGAGGAACTCAGGAAGCAGTTGGTTGAGCTTGAGGCGAAGCAGTTCATTCGGTCCAGTTCTTCGCCATGGGGTGCTGCTGTGGTCTTCGTTAAGAAACCCGATGGCTCTCTTAGGCTTTGCATTGACTACCGCAAGCTTAATGAGTTGACCATCAGAAATTGTTATCCATTGCCACGGATAGACGATATGTTTGATCAGTTGAGCGGTGCGAAGGTCTTTTCCCAGCTCGACCTTGCCACCGGATTTCATCAGCTCCGAGTTGCAGACGATAGCATTCCTCTTACTGATTTCTGCACTCGTTATGGTTCTTTTGAGTGGTTGGTCATGCCATTCGGCTTGACGAACGCACCGGCTTTCTTCGTCGATCTTATGAATCTAGTGTTCCGGGAATACATCGATAGATTCATTCTGGTTTTCATCGACGATATTCTTATTTATTCTAGATCCGAGGCAGAGCATGCTCATCATTTGTGGATCGTCTTGGATACTCTTCGTCAGCATCAGCTTAAGGCCAAGCTCTCCAAGTGCCATTTTTGGGAGAGCAAGGTCAAGTTCTTGGGCCATATTGTATCATCTGAGGGTATTTCTGTCGATCTTGCCAAGATCGAAGCTATTCAAAATTGGAAGTAGCCCGAGAACGTTCATGATATTCGCAGCTTCCTTGGTCTGGCGGGTTATTACCGTCGGTTTATCAAGGATTTCTCTCGAGTTGCACTTCCCCTTACGACGTTGACTCGTAAGGGTGTTCACTTTATTTGGTCTGATAAATGTGAAGCTTCCTTTCAGCGACTGAAGGAACTTCTCACTCATGCTCCTATTCTTGTGGTTCCTGAGAGTAACCAAGATCTGGTTGTTTACATCGATGCTTGTGGTAGCGTACTCGGTGCTGTGCTTATGCAGAAGGATCGGGTAGTTGCTTATGCTTCCAGGCAACTGCATCCGAATGAGGTTCGCTATCCTACTCATGATCTTGAGTTAGCAGCTATCGTCTTTGCCTTGAAGACGTGGCGTCACTTTCTATTAGGCGAACACTTCATTCTTTACACCGATCACAAGTCGCTGAAGTATCTTTTCAGTAAGAGGGATCTCAATATGAGGCAGCAGCGATGGCTTGAGTTTCTCACCTCATATGATTTAGATATTCAGTATACCCCTGGCAAGGGTAATCGTGTTGCAGATGCGCTTAGTCGCAAGCACTCGGCGGTAGTTTCTATGATGATTGCCGACTGGGATATTCTTGAGACCCTATCTTTGTGTGATATTAGAGATCGAGCTCCATCTTCTGATTCTCTGGTCTTACTACTCAGCTTAGAAGCTCATCCTATCTTATTGGATCGCATTGCCCATGCTCAGCGGCAGGATCCAGACTTATTGCATCTCATTCACCTTCTCGAGTCGGGATCCACTGATGAGACATTGCTGGATTATTCTCTTGATTTTCATCGGTGTCTTTGTAAGAAGAACCGTATTGTTGTACCATCCGATTTATCACTTAGGCGTGACATTCTGGACGAGTGCCATCGCACTAAGTACACTATACATCCCGGTTCGAGTAAGATGTATGCCGATATGTGCCGGCTATATTATTGGGAGGGTTTGAAGAGAGACGTGGTAAGTTATGTGAGCGGTTGCATGACTTGTCAGCAGATCAAGGCCGAGCATCAGCGTCCATCTGGTCTTCTTCAGCCTCTAGAGATTCCATTATGGAAATGGGATCAGATATCCATGGATTTCATTGACGGTCTGCGTCGATCGAGGTCAGGCCATACTTCTATCTGGGTTATTGTTGATCGCTTGACCAAATCGGCTTATTTCATTCTGATTAAGTCCATTCGGACTGCACCTCAGTTGGCCAAGCTCTATGTGAAGGAAGTCGTTCGACTTCATGGCATTCCTAGCTCCATCGTGTGTGATCGAGACACCATTTTCACTAGTCACTTCTGGAAGTGCCTACAGTCAGCTTTGGGCTCAAAGATGAATCTCTCAACTGCTTATCACCCTCAGATTGACGGTCAGACTGAGAGGGTGAATCGTGTTTTGGAGGATCTTTTGCGCTGTTGTATTCTGGATTTCGGTGGTAGTTGGGAGGATCACTTACCTCTCGTAGAGTTCTCCGACAACAACAGCTATCCATCTAGTATTGACATGGCACCTTTCGAGGCTCTATACGGAAGGCCATGTCGCTCTCCTGCTTGTTGGTTAGAATCTGGCGAGAAGCTTATTCTTGGTCCAGATTCAGTTCGGGAATCTTCTGAAAAGATTGCTCTTATCCGTCAGAGAATGAGGGAGGCATAGGACCGCCAGAAATCCTACACGGACAACCGTAGGAAGCCTCTTGAGTTCTCCATTGGTGATCTTGTCTTCATTCGGATTTCCCCTATGAAGGGGGTTGTGCGTTTCAGCTCTACAGGAAAATTGGCTCCTCGCTATGTTGGACCATTTCCTATCACGGAACGCATCGGCCCCATTGCTTATCGTCTGGCTCTACCTACTCATTTTTCCGGAATGCATGACGTGTTCCATGTTTCTCAGCTTCACAAGTATGTTCGCGATCCTGATTCTATCATTGAGCCGCATGTCGTGCCTGATTTAGAGATCTTACCTGATTTATCTCTGGAGCAGCAACCTCTTCGTGTGCCTGATTCGGAGGTTAGATGCCTTCGCAACAAAGAGGTTCCACTCGTGAAGATTCAATGGTCACCGAATCCTAAGGACTACACTTGGGAGACCAGAGAATCTATCGAGCGCTCTTATCCTGGCTTTCTCCCATCTTCTTCGGGGGGTAAGAATTCTCTATTTTATCTCTATCACATCTTTTATGGAATTGACGTTATAGACGACATCTATCTTAAGGAATTGCGGGGACACAATTTTCTTATGGGGGGAGTCTGTAACAACCCGGGATTTGCATTACCAATTAATAAATAAAAGTTAGGATTTTTATTTATTTTAATGAAGCGTAAAAGGATTTGGAATAACAAAATTTATTTGAAAAAGGCTATTTTAATTAAATGGGAAATATGGGATTTTAAAATGAGGATAAAATGTTATTTTTGGAAAGTTAAATATTTTAGGAGAGATTTTAAAATGGGTTTGGGTAAGAAAAATGAGTTTTATAAACATACATGAACACTTAGACTAATTTTTTGAAACATGTAAATAACCATCTTCTTATTGGGTTACTAAACTTAACCCAATAACCCACCCTAAACCTCCTCTATAAATTATCTCAAACTCTCCTAACCTCATTCATGCATCCCTAATCAAAACCCTAATCATTTCCTAAAGCTTTCTTAACAAAAATGGCCTCTATCTTCATCTCCTTCTAGTTTTAGCTTATGCAAGTCATTCTATGCAAAGGTAATGCAAATACCCACCTCAAATCCATTTTTATATCTTTCTAATTTCTGAAATTTATTTGGTAACACATTTTTTATGTGTTTTTTGATCTTATAGCCTCCTAATCATCTTTTGCTAACTTGGGTTGATGCTATAGTGGTCTTTGTTGCTTTCTAGAGAGGTATATTGCTAAAAACCTCTTCTAGTATGTGTTTAATCCTCTTTTGATTTCAGTAATCATTTAGTAACACATGTTTTATTATGTAACATGTGAATCATAGCTCTTTGATCATCTTTGCTTTCATTTTGGGTGTGCACATAAGGTGTTTGTGATATTGCTTCATAAGGTAATGCTAAGCTTTGGCCCTTTGTTTCCTTTAATATAGTGTAGTAATCATTATATGGTAGTTAGTGATTGATATTGGTGAAATTTGATGCCAAAAACTTTAAAAAATCACCACAAAATCACTAAAATGAGCAATTTCAGCAGACTGGAATGCTTCAGCCTGAAAACAGGCTGAAACAGTGGTCTAAGTGCACCAGGGCAGGCCTGGGCTGCACCAGGCTGCTGCCCAGGCGCAGCAGGCTAGCCCGGTTGGGCTAGCCAGTACCAGGCCAGCCCACACGGGCTGGGGCGCGTCCCACAAGCCTGCGCGGGCCGGGGGGGGGGGGGGGGGCGGCTGATCTTTCCCCCAGCCCGCGCGGGCTGGGGGGCCTGATGTTTCCCCCAGCCCGCGCGGGCGGGGGGCCTGATCCTCCTCCCCAGCCCGCACGGGGCTGGGGTTTACCCCTTTTTCCCAGCCCATGCAGGCTGGGCTTACTCCACCCCCAGCCCATGCGGGCTGGGGTTTAAGCCGACCCCCAGCCCATGCGGGCTGGGGCTTAAACCACCTCCCAGCCCATACGGGCTGGGGTTTAACCCGACCCCCAGCCCATGCGGGCTGGGGCTTGCCCCCTCCCCAGCCCATTCGGGCTTGGGCTTGCAAATTCTCCCCAGCCCATGCGGGCTGGGGGCTGGACCGAACCAGGTTGCACCATGCGGTGCAGCTGGTTCTAAAAAAATAAAAATAAAGAAAGGGGGTTGCACCCACTTGGTGCAGCCGGGTTCCGAGTCCGGGTTGCACCATTTTGGTGCAACCGCTTCAAATTGTTGTTTCTGCCATGAACCTTTGGGCTTCAATTGCTAATCAAAAATTGTCGAACTTTGGTTCACAACCATTCGGAATATTTTCCAATGCGAATATTGGTTTTCAGTGATTTTCTAATTTATCGATTTTTTTGAGATTTGTCTCTGGATTTCGTATACGGGTTTTTATGAACTATTTTAAAAGGATTTTTCACTCCTAAATGGCTTTCGAAATTATTATATAATATTATTTTTAATTATTAAATTAATTACTCCATAATAGGAGAGTTTTCAAAAGCCGTTTTAAAGTGATTTCAAAATCAATTATAAATCCGTTTCGCACCATTATTTTCTATAATAAAAATCTCACACTCACTTTTAGCACGTCGAGCGAAGTGGAAAGGTGCTTAAACGGTTAGGAAATCTCCGGCCTATGGAACCGTGTGTATTTTCTTTCCGGTTAATCCCCGACCTATTCGATTGATCGTTTTGACCTTTGGGTCTAGTTTACTGATGATACGAGGTGGACTTTTATTGTTTGGAGTGTGAGCTTGCTATTGGTTAGTAAACCGTTTAGTGCGAACGTGGGGTATGGGACTCATTGTTAACACTTTACGGGTTCCTCTCCAAAAGTTTGTGACATATTAGCCTCTGGGCGGCTAGTACTGGACCTCTGGGTCACCACGCCTCTGGGCAACCGTCTCTGGACACCTGCTCTATGGGCAGTTTTTCGGCATGTATCTCTGGGCCTTTATCCTTTTGGGAAGGAACTCGCCGTCTCGCGCGTTCCACATCTATGCGAGTGATCGATCACAACGCTACAGTACTTGGCAATAACGACTCTGGTCGGTGCACGTGCTATACTTGTATTATCTGATGATTTTTATATCCATTCGAGTACCGCCATTCGGCGTTGGTTCTATAGAACCATACGATGTAAGTGCGATTACCTTATGGATTTACAGTGTCTCTGGACACTGCTTTTCAGTATTCGATTTCATTGACTTTTCAGTATATCCCTATTGCTCTTTGGAGTATCGATCTTTGCTTGGGCATTGATTACAGACTCTGGTCACTCTTGGGATTATTGCCTATGGGTGACTTTATATAGCTTTGGCTACGCCGATGATATGAGGCGATTTTATTTATTTAACACTTTGGTGTTGATATTCTCTTTGGAGATTTTTACTGTTTATTGATGATTAGGGATCGTCATTATATTCATGTAGTCCACAATACTCTTCTCTTTGGAGAAGTACCGTTTTATTTATGTACCGCATTATTATGTTTATCTCAGTTTATTAACTGATTGTTTAGCTAGCTTGACCCGAGTATTTTTCGCTCGGGTCAGACCGAGTTTTTTTTTAGGTTAGGTCTCTGGACTTAGCTTTCTGTGCTTCCGCTTGGACATTTTCTGCTATGCTGATAGATAGCTCTTTATATTTGTCCACTATTTTGATACTCTGATTATTCAGTCTCTTATGTACATATTTTGACTCATATGTGTGAGCGGTGGCTTTGTACCCACCTTTTGATATTTGGATCTGTATTGACGATATATTGTACCTATGTTCTGTGAATGTTATGTGACTGTTCTGTGATGATGATGTTATCATTTAGTATTATGTTTTTTCTGAACCTATTTTCCTTAGCCATTGTAATTTCGTTATAAATATCTATTGGATACGTTGAACCACTTGAGAAAAGAAAACCACCTATTCGACGTATTCGGTAGTTAGTTATAGCTTGATTACATATGGTCACTTCCATTATGCTCTATTCTCCGTTCTAGTAGACGGTATTACTCCGTAATACTCTTTACTAGAGTGGGTCTCGGAGTGGGGAGTTACAGTTATATATAAATATCAATAAGGAAAATGTATTTATAAAATAAGAAAAACAATTTAGAATAATGTATAAACATTTTCTCATGCAAAAGCATAAGTGTAACATTATAATGAGAAATTAAACAAATGTTAAAATTTTGATACATATAAAGACAAGTGTCAATCTTTTTTCTTTTATTTCTAAAAATTTAGGGAAACAAGGCTATAAGAATTTCTACTCCTACACCTTCATTTTTCTTTTATGCTTTATGTCCAAAATCTAAAGCCTGAGAAAAATTAAAACATAAACCAGATTAAAGAAAAAAAATAGAAACCTGTAAACAACTCAAATCAAAGAAACTCAAAGCAAAGTAAACAACAAATCAAAGCCTTTCAGCAATCAAAGGAAATAGGAATTCAAACTTCAATAACTAAAGTGAAGCAAGGATCATCATAATACAGCAGTCGATTTAAAAAGAACAAAACCCAGAAAACTTGTCCCAGTTTTTCAAATTCAAGAAAAAAGCACAACCTCTTTGTTTCAGTGTGACAGGTGAGTAGACCTGTGAAATTAATGATTAAATCTGTATATATAGATGTGTTTGTGACCATGCTTGAGGTAAAAAATTGAAAATATGCATATATGTATACGAAATGTATATATATTTAGTTGTGCATGTCGGTATACATGAAAGTCTGCTCTGTTCCAGTCAAACAGATTTCAAAACCTGTTTGAATTTGAGAATCTCATCCTCCGATTTACTAGTGGTCTTGATGTATGAATAAAACAAGTTAGAATTGACAAGATCTTGATTCTAAAAATACTTTTAAGTATTAAAAATAAATGGTTTTGCTGAAAAAATAAAAACATAGTAAAACAAAAAAAAACTGTTTAAAATTTAATTGACTAAAATTTAGGATTTGATTTCGTAATCCTGTTCGTCTTCAAATAATATGATTTTTAGTAAAAGATTCCGAATTTTTAAGTTATGAAATTGCGATCAATTTCCAGTTGAACGTAAAATAAACTTGGGGAAACCCATGGCGATCGAAGAAGAATAAGGCCTCGGGGTTGTGGCTGGGGATAGCTGGATGATGGTTGAACTCGATAAAAATGTTCAATGATTTTCTAGTTTGCTATGAATGGTTATTGGAGTCAAATTAGGGTTTTAGCTCGTGTTTTGTTAAGATCGAATTTCGAGTTGCTGACGCCTCGTCGACGCATCAGAGTCGATCTCCCCGGTGGCGATCGAAGCTAGAAAGCTTGACGAAGCTCTGGCCGGGATCTCAACATCGCTGATGGCCTGAGGAGATCAAACGAGGGGGTTTTCTGATGATCAAGCTTAATGTCAGTTGGGGTAAATAGCTCGAACACGATTTAGTCACTGCTTTTGGATATCTGGGTGTTTGTGGGGTTCGTGGAGATCATCGCCGATATGTCGACGATAGTAGCTTCGATCGGTGATGGCTGGGATCATTGCGCATGTGCACGGCGTTGATTTTGTGTCAGTAACATTTGGGTTTGGGGAAGAAGGCTATGGTCTCGAAGTAGACCTCGGGGGATCGGGATGCTAGCTCGAGGAGGGTCTCGGGTATTTTTGAATGATAATCGGGTATAGAAAGACTTAACCAAATTTTAAGTAAAAAAAAAATGAAAATTTGGGGTTTGATTCAGGGGGAACTCGAAGTAAATAGGCATTTTACTCGGGGAACACCCGAAGTTAACTCGGGTAATAGCATTTCCAGTTTTAAACTTTAACAATCTAAGTCAAATTGATTTCTAAATTTATTCTTTATAAAATGATGATTGTTTGTTAAGTGGAACGTGAAGTTAAAGATTTTGAAATAAATTATTTTTAAATTAATTAAGTTTAAAGATGTTTTAAACTTATATTTTTTTAAATAGAGTTATTTTAAATAAAACTTAACAAAGTAATTAAGGAGATAATTAAACGTTTTACCTTATTAACTTAACTTAAAAGTAAATTAATTTATATTGTTAATGATGATTAAATAATTAATGATTTATAATTAATTGATAATTAAAGAATAATTAATTAAAGGGTAATTAATTATTAATTTAAGTTAAATTAATTTATAATTAAAGATTAATTAATAAAGGTAATTAATTAAGGAATAATTAATTAATGAAGGTGATTAGGATTTAATTAACTAATAATTAATGATTTAATTAACTAATAATTAAGGATTAATTTAACTAATAATTAAGGATTTAATTAACTAATAATTAAGGATTTAATTAACAATTAAAGAATTAATTAATTAATATTAAGGATTAATTAATTTAAAATTAAGGATAATTAATCATTAATTAAAGATAATTAATGAAAATAATTATGTGATTAATTGATTATAGTCACACTATTAATCCATCTCATTGTTAGATGATTGATTATTATTGAAGTGCCTTGAGCTGATTGATGCCCTGTTATGTGATTGTGATACTTTGTGATGTGAATTGCTTTATGCTGAGCTGTGATATTTGTGATTTGTTCCTTTGTGAATATGAAAATCCATTGTCTTATAAAACGACATTTGAATTTCGATGCGACAGGGAGTCGGATTCCAGTTGGTTATCCGAAACCCACATCGAATATTAATAATGAATCTTTGTGATTGATATATCCATGTGTTTTTAAATTGAGCGCTCACTATTCGGTTTAGTCGAGAGAGGACCTTTGTGCCATATAACCTATTCCGGATAGTGATACGACAGAATGGATAACATTTGAAGACGATGGTGAAGACCGGGTGTCTTCGAGAACGATAGGATAACCTATCGATTGACTCTGCACTGAGTTGCTCCGATATAGAGATCTCCACATGTGATGGGGAGTCCGATCGAGATTGTGGATGCCTGGATTATAAGGGCTACTTTAGAAGTGCCTTCGGTTCTGTTCGAACCCAGAACAGACTTGTATTGTTGAATCTAACACTACACTTTGAGATATAAAGCTGATTTCTTTCAAATACATTTCTGTTGGCGGCGGAGAATTTATTCTCTTAGCTTAGCACCCTTCTCTGAGACGTACGAGCTCAGAGGTTATGTAGTTGAAGGTTATTAGTGATATACTCCCAACTTGGTAGTGTGGCATACTGAGTGCCGCTGATCATTTGTTGATCGAAGCATGGCTTTTGTGAAAAGCGTAGCTTTATGGATGTGACTTCGTCGAACCTTACAACCCGGTTATGGTCGAAACAGGAATGTTGCGGCAAGGTTTTTTGGGGTCGCGCCCCTAGGGTATGTCCATTTTCTTATGGATAGAAAGTGGTATCATGGTATGGAGCCCAGATATTTAACTGTGTGGTTGTTACTATTTGTTGGTGAATCCCGGGATAAAGGTCGGTAAAGACCGGGGATGGCATACTTGTAGGTGTTACTTAGTCACAGAGGTAACCCGGCCTTGTGTTGGTAGGGAACCGATTTGGTTCTTGGGGGCGTCCCTCCAGAGGCATTCCATTTAATAAGAAAGTTCCTTAGCCTGACCATTTGTTGAAAATCCAAAGAAAAAGTAACTGTACGGTTTTATTTGTATAACCTACCATGCAGCGTGGCGGTAACCTGCCATAAAACATGGTAGCTATAGTAGGCATACAATAATGGTTATATGCTGGCTAAGATTAATATTATACTTTGGAAATGTTTTTCTACACTATGCACTAATAATAATATTAAAAATAGTTTTCTCGTATTAAGCATGTTTGACTACCATAAGAAGAAATCTCCTCCAGTTGTGCAATTGCATTGTGTGTTTGGCGGGAGGTCTTATGGTAGTTTCATTTTCCAAAAGCATATCGGATTTCTTTTAAAAAAAATTGTTTTGTACAAATAACTGTTTTTTACTCATATTAGTCTCATGACTGACCCGGAGTTTATTGTTCCCTTCCTAACCTCTGGGTGTCCGAAATTTCCACACGGGCAGCCTAGAAGCAGGTTATTCGTGTTTTTGGAGTCGGCTTGGAATCTTTCGAAGTCTTATGGGAGCTATCGAATTTTGGAAGCTTTTGGCCTTGGAAATCTTTTGAAGCGTTGGAGATTTTGGAAGATCATCTCAAAGTCGAAGTATGTTGGAACTCTCTTGAAGTTTAGGCAAATTTGTTATTGCTTTGTTGTTGTATCATGTATATGAACTCTGATGATTGTAATCGAATATTGTCATGGTGTTGTATCTGTGTCGTGATATATGATATCATCTTTTGTTTCCGTTGTTTATATTCATCTAATGTTGTTATAAGCTCCATTCGAACTGGAGTTCAACGTTTGAATCTCCGGCAGTTGAGTACAAGTGAGGTATTTGATGTCGATTTTCAATCGCTGGATTTCGGGTCATGACAAGTGGTATCAGAGCTAAAGGTTGAGCAAGAACTTTAGCTACGGAGTTAACACATTACGTGGCTCATTAGAGATAGGGTGAAGTATAACCTGGAATGAGTATAAACCGAAAGACCGAAACCCTAAAATTTCTTGGTCTATTTCTTTAAACTATTGATATTCCCTAAGATATCTTGTCCGTATGCCTAAATCAAGTTTTTTTACTATTTACAAATAGTGAGAATGAGCGGAAGAAGAGGACAAGGTAGGGGCCGGGGAAATACCACTACAACTAGTCAAGTCCCTGCAACAGCAGTTATACCTACTCAACCTCAGCTGAATCTGGCTGATCTATATAGAAGTTTCTCCAGACTAGGTGGAAAGCCGTTCACTGGCAAGGAATCTATTGTCGAAGCCCAATTTTGGATCCGAGCATGTGAAAGAGTTTTTAGAGGGTTGAAGTTGGAAGACGATCGAATGCGACTAGTGGCCTCTTGGCAACTCCAAGAGGAATCTCTAACTTAGTGGGAGATTGTTACTGTGGATGAGCCGGAAGATGAACTCACTTAGAGTCGATTCAAAGAGGTGTTTGAGCGGTGCTATATGCCATCTGCTGGTATCTCCCGAATGTACCAGGAGTTCATGGATTTGAAGCAGGGAAGTTTATCGTTTGAGGAGTATTTGGATAAATTCAACGAATTATCTCGTTTTGGTCTGGAGCTGGTGAATACACCTTTGAAGAAGAATGAAAGGTTTATACGAAGGATGAATAAGAAGTACCATGAAAGGATGAAGGCTCATGTAAAAGAATCCTTTTCGGACTTGATCGATATGGGTTATCGATATGCTACCCTGGATATGCAGGAAGTTCCGGAAGTAAAGGGAAGCTCAAGCAATCCAAACTGGAAGAAATGGAAATCCTAAGGGAAGAAACCGGACCAAGGCAAGGAGAAGAGGTGTAATCAGGGGAAAGACCATTATTCAAATGATTGTAAGAAGCCAAAGAAACGAGCAAAGGAATATCAGCCTGTGAAGACAAGTCGAAGAACTAAGGGATGCGTTTATTGCCACAAACCAGGCCACGAAGCAAAATATTGTCCGAAAAAGAAGCAAGCACAAGTAGCGAAAATGTATGCAATAAAAGATGACCTTATAACTTCAAAGGCGGAAAAGGAAAAAGGAGTCTTAGAAGGTAACCTTATCGTTTACGATAGAGTTGTTAGAGTATTGTTCGACACGGGTGCTACACATAACTTTATCTCCCAACAAACCGTAAGTGAATTAGAACTAAAACCTGAATTTGTTGATGAGCCTATTTTCGTAAACAATCAGTTGGTGGTCTGACAAATCTTTGTCTACAATGCATAGATGTTCCTAACTCGTATTCTTGTTATGGATTTCCTATCAACCTTTTCATCCTCGACTTTGATGAATTTGAAATCTTACTCGGAATGGATTGGCTAACAAAGCACGAAGCCAATTTAGATTGTAATAATCGAACAATTTTGATCAGAACCAAATTTGGGAATTTCATTGAAATCTCTTATGAAGATCCGAGTCCTAAGAGAGATAAACTGATTTATGCTTTGGGATATCCCGAACCTAGTCTGGAGTCAATACCTATCGTCTGAGAATTTCCAGATGTGTTCCAAGAGGTCAAATCTTTACCCCCACACAGAGAAATTGAATTCAGAATTGACTTAGTACCCAATGCTCGTCCAATCGTTCATGCAAATCGTAGGATGGCATCAAGGGAAAGGATAGAATTAGTTAAGCGAACTCATGATTTGCTAGAGAAAGGATCGATACATCATAGTGTTTCCAAATGGGGTTCAGCCGTGGTATTCGTCGCTAAGTCTGAGGAATCTTTGAGATTGTGTGTGGACTACCACGATCTCAATAAACTAACGCTCAAAAACAAATTTCCTTTACCTAAAATTGATGATTTGTTTGATCAACTGCACGGTGCTCGTTTCTTTTCAAAGATGGATCTAGCTCAAGGATTCCATCAGCTCGAATTGCCGAAGACTGTGTTCACTTGACTACCTTCAGGGGTCCAGACATTTTCTACGAATGGTTAGTCATGCCTTTCGGACTAACCAATGCTCCCGCATACTTCGTAGACTTAATGACTCGTGTATTCCGAGAAGTATTGAACAAATTTGTTCTTGTGTTTATTGACGATATCATGATCTAGTCCAAAACCGAAGAGGAGCATGCTGAGCATCTAAGGATTGTTTTGGAAATATTAAGAAAGAACATTCTGTTTGCAAAATTTTCCAAATGCCATTTTTGGGTTAAAGAAGTTAGATTTCTCGGGCACATTGTAACGACCCATAATTTTCGATGTTTAGAATTTGTTGATTTATTAAGATTTTGGTAATTAAATCAGAAATTGATAAAAATTTGTAATTTGTTAATGAATTAATAACGGTAATGAAATGTAAGAATGTTAATTCAAGTTAATAAATAACTAATTTAGTGTAATCCCAATTAATTGAAACAGTTGTAAGATTATAATTGATTGTATTTTGTAAATTGGGAATTAAATTTCAATAAACGTAATTAAATATTTTGTTAATGTAAATTAAGATAGTATTTGAAAATAATGTCAATTCCATTTATAATATGACAATTGGTTGATTTAAAGAATGAAAATCAAGATTTATTAATTTATTTGAATTAAAATTATAGTAATGGGGTTTATTGCAAATAAATGAAATTAAATATTTAAATATTACGTGAATGGAAATTAATATGAAATTGGGAAATATTAGTGTACTAAGAAGTAATCCAATGTTAGTTATAACCTTATTGTAATGAAAGACTTGAATAAAAAGGTTTAAAATTTAATAAATGGATTTTTTGAATTTTAATTTATAATTTTTGAATTTAATGAAATTGAAATTAAACACTGCAATTGATGAATTAACCAACTTTAAATTGACATCTAAGTTTTCATAAATTACTGTAGTTGTTTAAGAAATCAAAAATGATAAGATTTGTTAATTATGGAATTGAAATTGAAAAAGTGATTTAATTAATAATTATTAATTCAATTTAATAACTAGAAATTTGCCATTTTGGCCACTCACTTGGAATTCGACGAAACCAGTTTCTTCGGATCCGTAACGGTGGATTATTATAGGATTTCAAGTTTCGTAGCAATCGGGCTTGTCGTTTGATCGTACGAACTCGAAACGCCTAGAAATCAATTAAAATGAAATCAATTGAAATCAATTTGAAATAAATTGATTTTAGCATTACTTATTCATACGATGGAATTTGGACCCGAAACATGTTCCATTGATTTTAAAATATTTTAAAACACCTATTTTGATATATGGGTTGACCCATTTTCGTTCCGAAGGTAGAACGGGCTTTTCAGGCCATTTATAGTTCAACTTTCAATCCAAATCAATCCGCTCCACTCTAATTTCAGATCTACCTATATATCATTATAAACCCTAGCAGACCTTCTATTTCTCATTTATATACGTACAGAAATTTATGTTGCTCCTCTTTCTCTATGGCAGACAAACCCTAAATTTCACAACCCAGTTTCAATACAATTTCAACCTCAAAAATTCAAACTCCTCAATACATATCAAATTATATATCGATCTGAAGCTCTCGACAAGCGTATCTCAGATTTGAATTTCATTTTCCAATTTGAAGCTCTTTTGTCCATAAATTGATGATCAATTCTCGACCGTTCATCACGCGACAATCAACTTCAGCCGATCGTCAAATCGTCTGAGGGGTTTTGTAGAGAGGGCCGAGGGGATCGCATCCATGTGGGTTTTGAGGTGAGTTAACGGCTGGATCATCAGAAAAATTTATACTAGGGTTGATTTTCTCCGACGGCAGCTGCGTTCGCTTGAGGCGAGAGTGGTCACGCTTAGGTGACGTCGGTGGGGAGGGTCTGGTAGGCTACGCGTAGCCTAGGCACGGTGGAGCACGCATTCGTGGAGGCCGATCTCGTTCGATCGTGAATTAGAGCAGTTCTGTGCATTCGACAGGCTAGGGTTGCATGGAAAGGTGGATGATGTGGTATATTTTAATGTTATTTTATTTATTTAAATTTTTTTTTCTCAATGTTCTAACACAAATAACTTTCGCATACGAGGTCCATTTCACGCGCGGTTTTCTCCGCTAGGTTCATATCAAATTTTGGACACTTTACGCTGGTTTGGATGGATTCTGAGACTGTTTTAATTTTGGGTTTAAATTGGATTTAAATTCAATTTAAATTCAAAAGGTGAGTGTTTTAACCCACTCACAACTTCTAAATTTCTTATGTTTATTAAATTGATTTATGACGTGATTAGAAATTTATTTATGAATGTTCGGCATATTTTGAATCATCATCTCAGTTTATTGAATTTATTTGGATAAAATAGTTATTTAATTAATTATTGAATATAAACTGCCAGTAAATACCTATTATTTATTATTTATTCTATATTGATGTTATTGATTGAATTGGATGATGATTGTGATAAATGTTTGATAATTGATAATGGATGAATGGACGTGAAATTTATATTGTTATAAACTGCAAGTTGTTATCGATTTTATTTCATTTGGGATTTCGGTTTGAAATGATATATAACCGTATTTATACTTTAAATTACGGATTGAAATGATAAATATCCATATCATTTGACCATATGATAGAAAATTATATACAGGCACCGCTGGTCTATATATAAATATTTTTGAAAATGATTTCTATGGTTTTAAATAGAAATATACGGTTTTATATAAATATTGATTTTTGGTATTATATAAATGTTATTTTATCCTTGATTTTAAGCTATGTACAATTTGTTTTAGTATAAAATAAGCTTAATAAAAAGTTTGATTATTTATTGTAGACAATATGGTTGAATATTTAAATTACATTTAAATATAGAGTTTATAATGATTTAAATAAATTAAGGTTAGAAGATAAATTGGAAATTTATTTGAAATTGGATTTATTTAAGAATTAAACTCACATAATTTTGATGTGAAATTTATTAAATTGGAAATTTTAAAGGTATGATTTGTATAATTTGATTTTGGGTTAAGGTGAATTAAGTGAGTATTTTAAGTATAAATAAATTGAAGGAAATAATTAGTTATTTGTAATTTGAGTTTTATTCAAATGATATTAGATTTACCAAGTAAATAATTCGAAACTAAATAATAGAAAATTGAATTTGATATATATGAAATTATCAAACATAGTTTTGAAATTGTTGAGTACTTAAAGTTTTGAAATATATCGAATTTGGAATGGTTTATTTTGTGGATCAAATCTGCCCTGAAATCGATATAATTTTGAATAGTTTATTCGGAAACTGAATTGAATTGAAATTTATGATTCGGGATTTGGTTAAATATAAAATCTAGAAATTATAGTTATTTTGGATTTGATTTGTGAAATTGAAGAAGCTATTTATTATATAAAGTATTTTAAATATTTAAACCAGTTAAGTGGTGGAAGTTATGTTCAAAGCATCATGATTTGAAAATGTTATATTTCAAGTGTTATGATTTCAAAGTGTTATACGTTGAAAGTGCTATGATTTTGGAAAGGATATATTTAAAATAAAATGATACTTTAGTGATTTTAGTTTTAATAAAAAGATACCATATTGGTTTGGTTTTGAAATGAAAATGATATCATATTTATATGGTTTTGAAATGGATATTATATTCTGGTTTTGAAGTATAAATTATTTTGAAATGACCGCGGTGTTGTAATAACGTTTGGTTATTGAAGAGACTGAGATCAGAAGTTTTCATACTCTATGCCAACTCCGAAAACCACTTTAACAACCGTGTACGCGGTGGAGATTACAGAATGAAGTAGGATAGTGGCGACGTTCTATTAAGATATATAGATGGACCCGACTCCCTTGAGTTGGCATAAGGTGGCTAAAACAGGAGCGATTCTCAGGCCAAGGAGGTAGCCCCTCTTATCAGACACACTCCTTCGATATTTTACTCTTACCTTTGGATTGATTCGATGGCCACTTTTGAATTTTGATTTTGAGGGTGCTCGAGGTGGGCGGTAGTAGCTGCTACGCGTTACTACCAGCCCGGATGCGTAATTGGTATATCAACCCTGGCATTGCCTTGTGTGCCGTGTCACCTACCCTATCGCATCTTGTACGAGTTTGGTTTTCTCCCGTAGCCCGTGTGGTATCCTCTGGTGGCTTCCCGATCAGGAGGAACCATGATACTGGATGGACTACTAGGACTATTATTGTGTTAAGGGGAATATTGGGTCACTCCTTAACGCTATTTAAAAGTAAGTTTATTTTACTATAGACATTATTATAATAGCGAAATATTACTACATAGTAAATAGTTTAACAGATCCTTAGGAGATGTAAATCCCGAGCATCTCTTAAGTTACCGCACTCACGTTGATACTAGATAGGAGATGTCAAGTCCCGTAAACATCTCTGACGCCATTCTACTCATATTTGTTTCTGTTGATTTAACTCACATAAGATCTTTTAGTTCTCACTCGAGTGTTTTGTCTTTTCAATTCGCTCAGGTCAGTCTGAGCATTTCAAGCTTCGAAGACTTTATTTCTAGAGGACGAAGACGGAGATTGCATTACTATTATTTATTATATTATTCCACTGCATTCATACTGTTCCGCAGCAATATTTAATACTCTCTGGTATATGTAACTCTGATATGTGTTGTATAAGTATAATCAAATGTTTTGTAAACCAGCTTCGTGAACTGTTATTTGATTATTATATTTTGTCATTTCGCTGTGAAATTTTGTTTTGTTTTATTTCTTTCTCTGCTTTTCTTATTCACCCCAAGAACAATCCGCCCTTCTATATGGTTTGAGTCTGACATGTGTGGTTTATCGTCGGTTTAAAGTGTACAAAAGGCGGGATGTTACAATGTGGTATAAGAGCTTTGGTTTAGCGACAAACCTTAGCTTTGTGGGGTCTGACTCTTCACTAATAGGGTAGTAATACCCTATATGAGTCGTTGAGTGTGTGTGTGTGTATATGAGAGAGCATATTTGTTAGTGTTATAAAAATGTTTTATATTGTGTTAATTTGTTCCGTTTTGTATTTATAAATTCTGGTTGGTGCATAGGATGCTATGACATCAATAAGGATTTCTAAACACTTAATAGGACAGACCGACACAATATTTGTTTTGAAATATAGGTAAATGAAATAATTTTGCCTATTATATTTTCTGTATATAAAGAATTTTTTTATAAAGGTTATATTTGGTTGTAATATATTTGTTGGTAGGTAGTGAAATTCATAAATATTGGTTGTAAGATAAAATTTACAAATAAAAATAATGTAAAATTGGAGATTTAGAACCTAAGTTCCGGGTTTTTGAAACTTTCTTTCGAATGATTTTGGAATATAAAAATAATATTATTAGAAGTATTTTCCGATATAAATATTTCAGTATAATTTGAAGGAATTTTTTTTTAAATTTTTTTGAAAAGAAATAAGTTCTATACTCCCCTCTATGTCGTTGGAAAATAATTTTGGTGATGAGTGCATGCTTCATCGACATTCATTTTCGAGTTTCTAAGTGGGAAGGCCACTGTAGTAGTTTACTGCGGATTTATTTTGCTAAACAAATATAAATTTCAAATTGTTTTAATTATAATCAGACATATAAATTATAAGTATATAAATTTATCTATTATTTGGAATGATTTGAAAGTTAACCCGGTATTTAGTTCTTAAGCTTCCGTTAATTAATGGTTCAATTATGGTAGTGAAATGGAATGCAACTAATTAATAATTATAACCTCTAATTAAAATAAGAGATTTAATGCTAGGTTATAAATGAAATATCAAGAAAGTTGAAATTGTAATCTATAAAGCAGAAGATATGATTATTAAATGTTAATTTATAAGATGAACCTGTATAATCTTCAATTGCATCCTTAAAGGCATATATATAACTTACCAAATATTAAAAGTTCTAATGCCTATAAGAAAATGTAATGGATATTGTACAAGTAAAAATTTGAGGTAATGAAAGAATTCAATGAAGCCTTAATAAATAAGAATTGATGATATATTGTGATAACTTAAGTTATAATTGAAATGTTACTATAATTAATTATAATAGAAGGAAAGTACTATATATAAATGATTATAAACTTAAGTAAATGAATTGAAGTGCTAAGAAATTTAATGGAACATGAATACTATAAATAAATGAATAAGTGAAATTAAGTAACAAATGAATGAATAAAAAGGAAATCAAACAACAAATGTTATGAAATGAAATTGATAATAAATGAACTTGATCTATTGTTTGGAATTGTTATTGGTTTGGTTATGGTTGGATGGGCAAGGATACTTTAAAATTGTTTGGATGAATGAATAATCTATTCAGTTTCATCAAAGACTGTTGAGTAAATGGTGCACTTAATAGTTTATTTTTCATTCTATGCAATTTAAAGTTTTGAACCCGAACAACTATTTGTTTTGTTTGATATGAATGGCTAATTAACCGCGTTGATTTTTCATGATGACTGTATATGGTTGCAAGTGATTTTTGTTTATATTGATTGTTTGTGAGTGGTTGAAACAACTTTAAATGTTTCATTTTATAATTATTAACTCTTTTAGACTATATAAGTGAAATACAGGTTATGGAAGCAATTGCTACTGCTTTTGGTTTTATAAATAAGCTTTATTTTCCCGACAAATAGGTACGTTTTCAGATTTCGATTTATAGCGTTATTATATTGTTTTCCTGTGTTGGGATATATAATATTTTGGAAATTATATGTGATATTTTTTTATATTTGATATTATATTTTCCCCCGAGCCTCTCCGTACAAAGGAGACTCTACCAAAAATTTTCGTAAATTTTGGACTTAGAATTTTTTTGAAAATGTTTTCCAAACTTTATTAATTTAAGTGTAAAAGATTTAATGGTTATAATTTGATATATTTTATTTAAAATATTAAATTTTGTAAATTTTTTGTTTATAAAATTAATACTTTGAATAAGATGTATTGACTACTCAATTCCTCCTTTCTCCTTCTCTTTCCTTTTCGAGGATGAAAAGTTTTAAGCGGGGGAGAGTGTAACGACCCCTAATTTTCGGTGTTTAGAATTTGTTGATTTATTAAGATTTTGGTAATTAAATCATAAATTGATAAAAATTTGTAATTTTTTAATGAATTAATAACGGTGATGAAATGTAAGAATGTTAATGCAAGTTGATAAACAACTAATTTAGTGTAATCCCAATTAATTGAAACAATTGTAAGATTATAATTGATTATATTTAGTAAATTGGGAATTAAATTTCTATAAATGTAATTTAATATTTTATTAATGTAAATTAAGATAATATTTGAAAATAATGTCTATTCCATTATAATATGACAATTGGTTGATTTAAAAAATGGAAATCAAGATTTATTAATTAATTTGAATTAAAATTATAGTAATGGGGTTTATTGCAAATAAATGAAACTAAATATTTAAATATTACGTGAATGGAAATTAAGATGAAATTGGGAAACATTAGTGTACTAAGAGGTAATCCAATGTTAGTTATAACCTTATTGTAATGAAAGACTTGAATCACAAGGTTTAAAATTTAATAAATAGATTTTTGGAATTTTAATTTATAATTTCTGAATTTAATGAAATTGGAATTAAACATTGCAATTGATGGATCAAACAACTTTAAATTGACATCTAAATTTGTTTAAATTACTGTAATTGTTTAAGAAATAAAAAATGATAAGATTTGTTAATTATGGTATAGAAATTGAAAAAGTGATTTAATCAATTAATTATCAATTCAATTTAATAACCGAAAGCTAGCCATTTTGGCCACTGACTCGAATTTCGACAAAACCAGTTTCATTGAATCCGTAACAGTGGATTATTATAGGATTTCAAGTTTCGTAGCGATTGGACTTGTCGTTTGATCGTACGAACTCGAAATGCCTAGAAATCAATTAAATGGAATTTGGACCCGAAACCTACTCCATTGATTTTAAAATATTTTAAAACATCTCTTTTGATATATGGGTTGACCCATTTACGTTCCAGAGGCAGAATGGGCTTTTCGGGCCATTTATAGTTCAACGTTCAATCCAAATCAATCTGGTCCACTCTAATTTCAGATCTGCCTATATATATCGTTATATACCCTAGCAGTCCTTCTATTTCTCATTTCTGTATGTACAAAAAAATTTGTTGCTCCTCTTTCTCTATGGCGGACAAACCCTAAATTTCACAACCCAGTTTCAATACAAATTCAACCTCAAAAATACAAACTCCTCAATACATATCAAATTATATATCGATCTGAAGCACTCGACGAGCATATCTTAGATTTGAATTTCATTTTTAGATTTGAAACTCTATTTGTCCAGAAATTGATGATCAATTCTCGGCCGTTCATCACAAGACGATCAACTTCAGCCGATCGTCAAATCATTTGAAGGGTTTTGTAGAGAGGGTCGAGGGGATCGCATCCATGTGGGTTTCGTGGTGAGTTAACGGTTAGATCGTCAGAAAAATTCAAACCTGAAAGTGTATAGGATCGTATAATATGGATAAACAGTAAGCAGAGTATAGATAAAAAATAATGCGGAATATAAATGCAGTAAGTAAAATGACACCAGAGATTTTATACTGGTTCGGAGCACCGTCCTACGTCCAGTCCCAGACTAACTTCTGGCTTTAACTAACAATACCCTCACTTAACCCGGAGGAATAGGTCTAAGCAGCAGAATAGACACCTAAGCAGCAGAACAAGATTTTTGCCTCAGCACCAGAAGAGGACTTTCCCTTGCCTGAGCAGCAGAACATGACTTTAACAAAGTGTAAAAGTAGTTGACTTAATGTGTTCTTGATAACACTGATTTGTCTATTAAGATTACAAACTTCCTATAATCAATTCCTCAAGAGTATGTGAAGATTTGAAAAGGAAGAATATTGCTAAGAATCAAAGTATATAGAGTATATCTCAAAGATTCAAAGCAATGGAGAGTATGAGAGCACTAGAGTAATCACAAGAGAGAATAGAAAGAATTAAAATCAGAAAAATGGTTATTATGAAGTATGAGATAACTCCTATATATAGTTATCAGAGAGATGCAACTCTTAGTAAAGAGTTTCAGCCAAGAGAGATAACTGTTGATGAATTGCAACTCTTCATGGAAGAAGAGTCCATTCAAAAATTTGGCAGTTGAAGCCGGTTCAGTCGACTGATATATTGGATCAGTCGACTGGTATTTTAAAACTTAAAAAATATTTGCCCGTTTCAAAAATATAAACAGTGTTCACTGTTGTGCATATGCACAGTCAGTCGACTGGTAAGAACAGTCAGTCGACTGGCTGTGCATATATTGCACAGTGAACTCTGTTTGTAAAGAGAAATTAAAAAATTGAAAACTTGAGGATTGATTATAACATATGTCTAAGACTCAATACCTATAATAGTTACTTTAAGCATAGAGTTGTCTTGATCCTTTATTGTCTTCGTTTTGTCATGTATGAATGCAAATTCTTCTTTAGCTTCTGAACTGTCTTGTCATGAATCAAAACTAGTGATTCAACAAAACCAGGGTTGAATTTCTCCGACGGCGGCTGCGTTCGCTTGAGGCGAGGGTGGTCGCGCTTAGATCGACGTCGGTGGGAGAAGGTCTAGTAGGCCGTGCGTAGCCTAGGCGCGTGGAGCGCGCGCGTGTCTTCAAGGAGGCCGATCTCGTTCGATCGCGAATTGGAGGGTTCTGTGCGTTCGGCAGGCTAGGGTTGCATGGAATGGGGGATGACGTGGTATATTTTAATGTTATTTTATTTATTTAAAATTTTTGTTTTCAATGTTCCAACACAAATAACTTTCGCATATGAGGTCCAATTCATGTGCGGTTTTCTCCGCTAGGTTTGCATCGAAATTCCGGACACTTTGACGCTAGTTTGGACGCATTCTGAGACTATTTGAATTTTGGGTTTAAATTGGATTTAAATTCAATTTAAATTCAAAAGGTGAGTGTTTAAACCCACTCACAACTTCTAAAATTTCTTATGTTTGTTAAATTGATTTATGATGTGATTGGAAATTTATTTATGACTATTTGGCATATTATGAATCATCCTCTCAGTTTATTTGAATTTATTTAGATAAAATAGTTATTTAATTTATTATTGAATATAAACTGTCAGTAAAAATACCTGTTGTTTATTATCTGTTCTATATTGATGTTATTGATTGAATTCGATGATGATTGTGATAAATTTTTGATGATTGATAATGGATGAATGGATGTTGAAATTTATGTAAACTGCAAGTTGTTATGGATTTTATTTCATTCAGGATTGCAGTATGAAATGATATATAACCGTATTTATATTTTAAATTATGGATTGAAATGATAAATATCCGTATCACTTGACCATAGGATAGAAAATTATATACAGACACCGATGGTCTATATAAAAATATTTTTGAAAATGATTTCTATGGTTTTATATAGAAATATTCAGTTTTATATAAATATTTATTTTTGATATTGTATAAATGTTATTTTATCCTTGATTTTAAGCTATGTATAATTTTTTTAGTATAAAATAAGCTTAATAAAAAAATTGATTATTTATTGAAGATAATACGATTGAATATTTAAATTACATTTAAATATAGAGTTTATAATGATTTAAATAAATTAAGGTTGGAAGATAAATTGGAAATTTATTTGAAATTGGATTTATTTAAGAATTAAACTAAGTTTGACGTGAAATTTATTAAATTGGAAATTTTAAAGGTATGATTTTTATAACTTGATTTTGGGTTAAGGTGAATTAAATGAGTATTTCAAGTATAAATAAATTGAAGGAAATAATTAGTTATTTGTAATTTGAGTTTTGTTCAAATGATAATAGATTTATCAAGTAATAATTCGAAACTAAATAATAGTAAATCGAATTTGATATATATGAAATTATCAAACTTAGTTTTGAAATTGTTGAATACTTAAAGTTTTGAAATATATCGAATTTCAAATGGTTTATTTTATGGATCAAATCTGCTATGAAATCGATATAATTTGGAATAGTTTATTCGAAAACTGAATTGAATTGAAATTTATGATTCGGGGTTTGGTTAAATATAAAATCTAGAAATTCTAGTTGTTTTGGAATTGATTTGTGAAATTGAAGAAGCTATTTATTATATAAAGTATTTTAAATATTTAAACCAGTTAAGTGGTGGAAGTTATGTTCAAAGTATCATGATTTGAAAATATTATATTTCAAGTGGTATGATTTCGAAGTGTTATAACATTGAAAGTGCTATGATTTTGAAAAGGATATATTTGAAATAAAACGATACCTTAGTGATTTGAGTTTTAATAAAATGATATCATATTGGTTTGGTTTTGAAATGGAAATGATATCGTATTTATATGGTTTTGAAATGGATATTATATTCTGGTTTTGAATTATAAATTATTTTGAAATGACCGCGGTTTTATAATAACGTTTGGTTGTTGAAGAGACCGGGATCAGAAGTTGTCATACTCTCTGCCAACTTCGAAAACCACTTCGTGTTGGCGGTGGAGATTCCAGAATGAAGTATGATGGTGGCGACGTTCTATTAAGGTATACACGTGGATCCGACTCCCATGAGTTGGCATAAGGTGGCTAAAATAGGAGCTATTCTCGGGCCAAGGAGGTATCCCCTCTTACTGGACACACTCTTTCGATATTATACTCTGGTCTTTGGATTGATTCAATGGCCACTTTTGATTTTTTATTTTGGGGGTATGACTCAAGGTGGGCGGTAGTAGCTGCTAAGCGTTACCACCATCCCGAATGCGTAATTGGTATATCTACCCTGGCATTGCCTTGTGTGCCATGTCACCTACCCTATCGCGCCTTGTACGAGTTTGGTTTTCTCCTGTAGCCCGTGTGGTATCCTTTGGTTGCTTCCCGATCAGGAGGAACCATGATACTAGATGGATTATTGGGACTATTATTGTGTTAAAGGGGAATATTGGGTCACTCCTTAACGCTATTTAAAAGTAAGTTTATTTTACTATAGACATTATTATAATAGCGAAATATTACTACATAGTAAATAGTTTAACGGATCCTTAGGAGATGTGAATCCCGAGCATCTCTTAAGTTACTGCACTCACGTTGACACTGGATAGGAGATGTCAAATCTCGTAAACATCTCTGACGCCGTTCTACTCATATTTATTTCTGTTGACTTAACTCACATAAGATCTTTTAGTTCTGACTCGAGTGTTTTGTCTTTTCAATTCGCTCGGGTCGGTCTGAGCATTTCAGGATTCGAAGACTTTATTCTGGAGGACGAAGACAGATATTGCATTACTATTATTTATTATATTATTCCACTTCATTCATACTGTTCCGCTGCATTATTTAATATTCTCTGGTATATGTAACTCTGTTATGTGTTGTATAAGTATAATCAAATGTTTTGTAAAACAACTTCATGAACTGTTATTTGATTATTATATTTTGTCATTCCGCTGTGAGATTCTGTTTTGTTTTATTTCTTTATGTACTTTTCTTATTCATCCCAAGAACAATCCGCCCTTTCGTATGGTTTGATTCTGACGTGTGTGGTTTATCTTCGGTTTAAAGTGTACAAAAAGGCGGGATGTTACACACATTGTTAATGAAGAAGGAATTTCTATTGATCCTAGCAAAGTTTCTACTATTCTAGACTGGAAGCGACCCACAACTCCGAAAGATGTTCGAAGTATTCTGGGTTTAGCGGGATATTACCGAAAGTTTGTTCAGGACTTTTCTAGGATAGCTAGTCCATTGACTATGCTAACAATGAACAATGCAAAATTTGATTGGACTCGAAATGTGATGAAGCTTTCTAGGAGTTATAAAGGAGATTGACTACTACTCCTATTCTCGCTATTATCAACGGGAACCAAGGCTTATCTGTCTATACTGACGCTTGTAGTGATGGTGTGGGTGCAGTACTAATGTAGAATGGGAAGGTAATTGGCTACGCGAGTAGACAATTACGTCCGCATGAGAAAAACTATCCAACCCACGGTCTGGAA
Organism: Allium cepa; assembly: GCA_030765085.1. NCBI lineage: Eukaryota > Viridiplantae > Streptophyta > Magnoliopsida > Asparagales > Amaryllidaceae > Allium > Allium cepa. Next base: position 454,663,275 of record CM060932.1, read on the forward strand.
CTCTTAGCTACTATTTTCGCTTTGAAAATCTGGTGTCACTATCTTCTGGGTAAATATTTCTTTCAGCTTTCCTAAAAGATTTAAAAGTTTAACTTAACTTTATATGATACTTAAATAAATCCTCCTTGTTTTTAGGTGAAAAATTCGAATTATTCACCGACCACAAATCTCTTAAATATCTCTTCACCCAGAAGGATTTAAATCTGCAGCAACAACATTGGTTAGAATTTCTAGCGTCTTATGACTTGGATATTCAATATACACCCGGAAAAGCCAACGTAGTAGCCGATACTTTGAGTAGAAGGCATGATGTTCTTGCATATCTAGTTGTCACTCCTACTCTCCTTGAAAAGCTAGTAAGCAGATTGAAGACAGGTTTCTTCAAGAAATATATAGAAAATATGTCGTGGTGAGGATTCCGCTTTTGGAATCGATAATAATGGAGTTATAAGATTGAAAGGCAGGATCTGCGTTCTAGATATCCCTGATCTTAAACGTGAAGTTTTGGAAGAGTGTCACAAGTCCAAACTCAGTATCCATCCAGGAGTTAATAAGATGTATCGAGATATTAAAAGAACTTTCTGGTGGAAAACAATGAAGAGAGACATATCTGTATATGTGAGTCGTTGTGCTACTTGTCAACAAATTAAAAGTGATCAAAAGAAAGTAGAAGGTTTACTCCAACCGTTGGAAGTGCCAAAATGGAAGTGGGATCAAGTATCTATGGATTTCATAGATGGCTTGCCTCAAACTCGAAAGGGGAATGAAGCAATTTGGGTTATTGTAGACGGTTTGATTAAGACAACCCACTTTATACCAATGAAATCTTCTCGGACAGCGACAAGTTTGGCTGAATTGTATATAAAAGAGATTGTTCGTCTCCACGGTATACCGAGCAGTATTGTGAGTGATTGTGATCTGATCTTCACTAGTAGATTTTGGGGGGCGTTTCAAGCCGCATTGGGAACCAAACTGAATTTCAACACTTCTTATCACGGAAAGAATTAATCGAATTTTAGAAGACCTTTTGCGCGCTTGTATTCTCGACTTTGATGGTTCTTGGGAGAACTATTTGCATCTGGTTGAATTCTCATATTACAATAGCTATCAGGCCAGTAGCGAGATAGCTCCTTTCGAAGCTTTATATGGTCGTCCATGTCGATCACCTGCATGTTGGATCGAATCAGGTGATAGACTCGTCCTTGGACCAGATATGATTAAGGAAGCCACTGAAAAAGTTGAATTTATTCGAAAGAAGTTGAAAACAGCTCAAAGTCATCAGAAGAGTTATTATGACCGTACAAGAAGAGATTTGGAATTCCAAGTTGGAGATTCTATATTCCTAAAAGTGTCTCCAATGCGTGGTGTGTTGAGATTTGGGAAAACCGATAAGCTGGCACCGCGTTATATTGGTCCTTTTCCTATATTGGAAAGGATCGGTCTTTTAGCTTACCGAGTGCAACTACCCAACTGGTTATTTGGCGTACACGATGTATTTCACGTTTCACATCTTAGAAAATATATGCACGATCCAGATAGTATTATTGAAGAGGCTGCTCAGCAAGATTTGGGGATCACACCAAATCTGGCAGTAAAGGGAGAACCGATAAAGATCATAGATTGTGAGGAAAAGCAATTGAGGAATAAATTCGTGAAACTAGTAAAAGTGCAGTGGAGGAGTGGTCCAAAGGACTGTACTTAGAAAACAGAGGATAATATGCAGAAGTCATATCCCAATTGCATTGTGGATATCTCGACTTAATCTGGTAAGCCATTTTCTATCTTTTTCTGTATTCGTATATTCTTTGTTTGTCTTTCTCTCTCTTTCAAATTTCGAAGACAAAATTTTCTTAAGGGGGAATCTGTAACATCCCCAAAATTTTACCAATTTAAAAATTAGTAATTAATGTGAATTTTGGAATAAATTTGAATTTCAAAATAAATAAAATAAGTTTTGATTTATATATATAAATAAGATTGTAAAATATCATTTGAATTTAAGAATTCAAAAATATAAATATTTTAAAACTATTTGAATTTAAATTATATAAGTGTATATATATGGGTCGATTTGAATTTGAATTTAAACTTGAATTTGAATTTAAAATTTAAAAATAAATATCTTAGTGAAATAAATTGGATTTGAAAATAACACATGATTATTTGTTTATATATATAAATTAGTTTCAAAACTATTTTCTTAAAAGGGTTATATATAAATATCAATAAGGAAAATGTATTTATAAAATAAGAAAAACAATTTAAAATAATGTACAAAGATTTTCTCATGCAAAAGCACAAGTGTACATTATAATGAGAATTTAATCAAGTGTTAAAATTTTGATGCATGCAAAGACAAGTGTCAATCTTTTTTATTTTTTTCTTTTATTTCTAAAAATTTAAGAAAACAAGGCTATAAGAATTTCTACTCCTACACCTTCATTTTTCTTTTATGCTTTATGTCTAAAATCTGAAGCCAGAGAAAAATTAAAACATAAACTAGATCAAAGAAAAAAATAGAAACATGTAAACAACACATATCAGAGAAAAGAAACTCAAAGCAAAGTAAATAACAAATCAAAGCTTTTCGGCAATCAAAAGAAATAGGAATTCAAACTTCAACAACTAATGTGAAGCAAGGATCATCACAATACAACAGTCGATTCAAAAAGAACAAAACCCAGAAAACTTATCCCAGTTTTTCAAATTCAAGAAAAAAGCACAACCTCTCTGTTTCAGTTTGACAGGTGAGTAAACTTATGAACTTAATGCTTAAATCTGTGTATATAGATGTGTTTGTGACCATGCTTGAGGTAAAAAAATTGAAAATATGCATATATGTATACAAAATGTATATATATTTTGTGCATGTCGGTATACATGAAAGTTTGCTCTACTCCAGGCAAACAGATTTCAAAACCTGTTTGAAATTGAGAATCTCATCCTCCGATTTACTAGTGATCTTGATGTATGAATAAAACAAGTTAGAATTGACAAGATCTTGATTCTAAAAACACTTTTAAGTATTAAAATTAAATGGTTTTGCTGAAAAAAATAAAAACACAGTAGAACCAAAAAATTGTTTAAAATTTAATTGACTAAAATTTAGGATTTGATTTCATAATCCTGTTCGTCTTCAAAAAATATGATTTTAGCAAAAGATTCCGGATTTTTAAGTTATGAAATTGCGAGCAATTTCAAGTTGAACATAAAACAAACTTGGGGCAACCTACGGCGATCGAAGAAGAATAAGGCCTTAGGGTTGTGGCTGGGGATAGCTGGATGATGGTTGAACTCGAGAAAAATGTTCATTGATTTTCTAGTTCACTGTGAATGGTGATCGGAGTCAAATTAGGGTTTCAGTTCGTGTTTTGTTAAGATCGAATGTCGAGTTGCGAACGCCTCGTCGGCGCATCAGAGTCGATCACCTCGGTGGCGATCGAAGCTGGAAAGCTTGACGAAGCTCTAGCCGGGATCTCAACATCACTGGTGGCCTGAGGAGATCAAACGAGGGGGTTTTCTGACGATCAAGCTTAATGCCAGTTAGGGTAAATAGCTCGATCACGATTTAGTCAACGCTTTTGGATATCTGGGTGTTCGTGGGGTTCATGGAGATCATCGTCGATATGTCGACAATAGTAGCTTCGATAGGTGATGGCTAGGATCGTTGTGCATGTGCACGGCGTTGATTTTGTGTTAGTAACATTTGGGTTTGGGGAAGAAGGCCATGGTCTCGAAGTAGACCTCGGGGGATCGGGGTGCTAGCTCGAGGAGGGTCTCAGGTATTTTTGAATGATAACCGGGTATAAAAAGACTTAACCAAATTTTAAGTTAAAAAATGAAAATTAGGGGTTTGATTTAGGGGGAACTCAAAGTAAACAGGCTTTTTACTCGGGGAACACCTGAAGTTGACTCGGGTAATAGCATTTCCAGTTTTAAACTTTAACAATCAAAGTCAAATTGATTTCTAAATTTATTCTTTATAAAATGATGATTGTTTGTTAAGTGGAATGTAAAGTTAAAGATTTTGAAATAAATTATTTTGAAATAAATTAAATTTAAAGATGTTTTAAACTTATGTTTTTTAAATAGATTTATTTTAAATAAAACTTAACAAAGTAATTAAGGAGATAATTAAATGTTTTACCTTATTAACTTAACTCAATAGTAAATCAATTTATATTGTTAATGATGATTAAATAATTAATGATTTATAATTATTGATAATTAAAGAATAATTAATTAAAGGGTAACTAATTATTAATTTAAGTTAAATTAATTTATAATTAAAGATTAATTAATAAAGGTAATTAATTAAGGAATAATTAATTAATGAAGGTGATTAGGATTTAATTAACTAATAACTAATGATTTAATTAACTAATAATTAAGGATTAATTTAACTAATAATTAAGGATTTAATTAACTAATAATTAAGGATTTAATTAACAATTAAAGAATTAATTAATTAATAATTAAGGATTAATTAATTTAAAATTAAGGATAATTAATCATTAATTAAAGATAATTAATGAAAATAATTATGTGATTAATTGATTATAGTCACACTATTAATCCATCTCATTGTTAGATGATTGATTATTATTGAAGTGCCTTGAGCTGATTGATACCCTGTTATGTGATTGTGATACTTTGTGATGTGAATTGCATTTGTGCTTAATGAAACTTTTTGATGTGAATTGCTTAGCATGTAGTTTCAACACTTTGATAATTATTTCTCTTTTTTGTGCTTAATGACAATACTTGAAGTGGTTTAGCTTGTTTTTTTTATTTTGAATTTGATAGCCTATATTGTTGACACCAAATAGGCTATGCTTAAACAATCACTAACACAAATGCCTCTTCATCAAAATATGATTATGGCATAAGAAAGTGATTTGAAATTAAAACTTGACGGTCTATATTTCTAATCAATAGTTAATAGGCCATACTTAAAATAGATTTCATTTTCATTTTCTTTGTCAAGTTTCATGAAATTTAGTAAGTGCTTTAAGGGATGTGTTATAGTTTGATGGCTTACGTTGGCTAATCAATAGCACAAATATGCCATACTTATTATAATCACATCAATTAAAGAACTAATGACCATAAAAGAGAGATCATGATTTCATATATATTGAACTACCTGATCTCAAAAACTTGTTAATCGGCGGAAATTCTATCGGATTAGAAAACCGTCGAAATATTTAGAAATAAAAATTAACTGCAAGCGCACAGTATACGAATGTTGCACGTGGAAAATACGGGTCGATCCGTAGGGAATTGATGATTTTGAAATTCTATTCAATCAAATTAGCCAAAGTTAAAAGTGTGATTAGCTAAAAATGTAAGAAACTAACAAAAACTAGCAAAAGAAAAATAGATAAAAATATGAGAGTTAAATGACAATTTAGAGATAAATCCACTCTCTAGATCATATAATTCAACAATTAATGAAATCATGATCTTTTTTTGGGTCATAAGTGAGTTTAAATGATGTGCTTATCATAAGTATGGCTCATTTGTGCTATTAACTAGCTCAACATAAGCCATCAAACTATAACACAACCTTTAAACCACTTACTAACTCTCATAATTATGACAACAAAGTTGAAAATGAAATCTATTTTAAGTATGACCTATTAACTATTTACTAGAAATATAGACCATCAAATTTGAATTTCAGATCACTTTCTTATGCCATAATCATATTTTGATGAAGAGACATTTGTGCTTGTGATTGTTTAAGCATAGCCTATTTGGTGTCAACAATATAGACTATGAAATTCAAAACAAAAACAACAAATTAAACAACTTCAAGTGTTTCCATTATGCACAAAAGGAGAGCTATGATTATCAAAATATTGAAGCTACATGATTAGAGGCTTCATTACCCCTAAATTGAAGGGATTAGCCTCTCATATTTGTTATCAAAACAACAAATATAGCTTGCAACATGAAAGAAAAAGAAAAGGAAAAGAGAGCAAAGTAAAATGAAAAACTAATCTACATGCATGAAATAAGAGAGATCTACACTACTTGCATAAAAGAAAATGAACATGTAATTATAAAGAAACAATAATTAACATTTGCATAAAATGAAAAGAAAACTACATAAAATTAAAAATGGCTAAGTAGCTATGAAAAGAGAAAGAGAGCTTTCTTTTATTTTGAGCCTAAACTAATGAGAAGAGAGACTAACTAAGAGGAACTAAGTAAGAGGAAGGTTACATGAAACATTAGGGGTTATTTACACATGCATGAAACCCTAATCCATAATTTGGGGAATGACCAAACAACCCTTGAGAAAGTGTGAAGGCCAAGTAATCATTAGCTTCTACTAATCATTATTTAAGCGTACATGAAGCCATTAATTCCATAAGCATGTGCATTAGCCTCTAATTTGTACATTAAGGTGGTGGGTAGGTGGAGTCCTCCATGATCTTCACTTTGAATTATTTCCATCTTCATTCCTTTATATTCATGTTGTGCATGCATGTGTCTTCATGAAAACACTCCTATTTGAGACCAAATTCCTACAAAAATATATGTAAATTTCCAATTAATTTTTCTCAAAGAAATATATGCACACAAATGACCGTTTTGCCCCTATATGAAGATGGATATGTGTCAATTTGGAATTAATATGGATTTTGGTTAAAACAAGTTAAAATACCCAATATGATCATTTAATTAATTTAAAAAGAATAAATATGGTGGTAAAAATATGCACATTTACGTGCACATCAAATACCCCTGCACTTATCTTTTTATTCGTCCTCGAATAAACTAAAACTAAGATAATTCCATTTTCATAGGGAGCACGATTGCATTGAGCGTATACAACAAGCCGTTAAATCTCTGGGTGTCCCCGGTAGAAGAGTGTTGTCTCATGAGGGTTTTCAGCGAATACTACCCACAAAATCCAAGTGCAGGATGAAAATATTTACAAAATGCAAGATTTATTTACAAAGTGGCGAATGCGATTTTTTGAAATATTTACAATTGAAGGATTTATTTTTAAATTGACACGAATAAGTTAAATATAGGTTTTGGTCATTATCTTGAAAATTTTTAGTTATTTACTCTTCAAAATTTTCAATGAAATCAAAGTTATCATAACAAATAGACGATAGTTTAACTCATTGTCTTGGTTGTTAACATAGTGTAATCATGAAATCGATCCTTAGTTGATTATCAAAGTGTATCAAAGTGGTTTCATTTCTTTTCAATAACAAATTAAATCAAATAAGTAAAAATAGTGCTAGAATTTCAATTGCTTACTCTCTCATTATTTGCAAAAAATTACACACCTAGCTCAGGTAAACTGAGGCCAGATATGCGACCCATGCACTGCCTTCAAGGCTTACGTGAGGGGAATACTGAGCATGGCGAGTGCACATACTTTCGTGCATACACCTATCGACCATAGGTGGTTTTTATTAAGTCTATTTTTTTACATGTGTTCTATACATGCATAACCGTGAGGACTTTTAAATGAGTATGAAAGCGCATAATCAAAGATTCCAAGTAATTCACCCATGCATAACCGTGAGGACTCTTAAATGAGAGTGAATACTTGGATGTTATTATTATTTTCAAATATTTTTTTTAAGAGGGAGAGAGAGTTTTGCAAAATCACTTAGCACCATTTAACTTAGATGACAAAAAAATGTTATATTCTTTACTTTAAATCAACCACTTTTTAAAACAAAGATTTTCAATTAGGATGTACTTCATAATTAACACATATGAATCTTCTTATATACTACTTAAACCATTATTATTTGTAATCAAACTTCATTTTTATTTTTGTTAAGACAAATTTTTTTTAAAAAATTTCAATTTAATAAACCAAAATCATATATTTATCTTATAGTGTTTCTTTAAAAATAAATCAAAAGAAAATTTGTTCTTGGGATTTTTTTGAGATTTTAAAGCAAAAATAAGCCATGAAAAATAGAAAAAATGAAGACGAGTCTCCCTCTCCACACTTCATTTTGACTGTGTCCCCATAGTCAACCCAAGTGGAAGGAGAAAAATAAAATTAAAATCCTATATTTACATGAAAGATTATTATAAAAGAGATGAGAAAGTATACAGTCAAAAAGTAAACGAAACGGTCTTCTAAAGTCCGATTCATTTGTCATGTCAAATGTGTGAGACACAGCTTAAGCACGAAAAACCAAATCGTAAAAGATTTCAAAGTTGAATGTGGGTTTGGAAAAATGAAAGTCGTTTTACTGCAAATCGTACGAGTTGTTTTATTTTCGATGATTTTAGGGGTAGATAGAAAATTGGTTGAAGTTCAATTTCTTCCAAAATATCAATTTCAAAATCAAAATGGTGATCGTAATTTTCCTCTTCAGAATTCAACAACTCATTTTCAAAAAGTCCATAAAAATCATGTTCGTTAAATTCGACTTCCTTAGTTGGATTATCAACAACTTCATCGTGTAAATCGAGTTTAAAATTCTAAGTTGTCGTATATTCAAATTTTCAGAAAAAGGAAGATCGAAGTTTAAATCGAGTTTCACACCCTCAAAAGAATTGAAATCCAACTTAATTATCGTATTTTCAACAACTTGATTAAGATCGTCATTGTCAAATTCAAAAGTTGTTATTTGAAAATCATCGATTTGGGTAAAAGATGGATTATCATTTGACTCGTCACACATTGAAATTTGATTTTGTTTCTCACGAAAATTTTCCAACGTTTTAATCAACAAATTCGTGTGATCATCGTAAATTTCATTCATTTGCTCAACATAGTCAAATTTGTAATTATTAACTTGAAAATTTTCGATTTGGACTTGTTGAGAACAAGAATTGTCAATTTTGATAGACGGTAGATTATTATTTGATTCTTCACAAGTTGAGATTTGATTATGATTTTCACGAATTTTTTTGTATTTTTCAAGTAATAAATCCCCGTTAGCCTTTTCCATTTGGTCAACAAAATCAAATTCATGATTATCAATATGAACATTTTCATTTTGAATTTGTTGATAACCAAAGTTTTCAATGTAACGTTATTAAAACAATTCCCATTGCCAAAATTATTTGAAAATTGGTTCACATTTTCATTTTCATTTTGAAATCCATTTCGAAACTCAAAATTGAATTGGCATGGGTTATACTCAAAATCATTTGAATTTTGAATTGAATTCAAATTTTGAAATCCTTGAAAACTTTGACTCGAGTTATCGCAGAAATACGAACTGCACAAATCATTTATCATTTGATTTTGTTGTGTAGAGATTTCAAGTAAAGATGAAATGCTATTTTCGAGATTCGAGGGTTGGTCATCATTTTGAAAAGTTTGTTGTCCAAAATTTGAATTGTTTAAAGAATAGTTGTCGCTAAAATATCCATAGGAATTTGAAGTGAAATCAAATGGATTATATTGATTTTCGCAACTATTGTAAAATTCAAGTGAATATGGAAACTCGGACATTTTCAAGAATGTTTTTGGTTTTTTATAAAGGAAAAATATTTACAGATGGAATTTATTTTTCAAAAGGAAATTTGATTTTTGTTTTGTTTTTGAATTTTTAAATTTTTTTTGTCTTTGAAAAGGTTTTATTTTTTAAATTTTTTTCTTTCCAATTTTTTTTTGAAATTTTAAAGGAAATAGATTTAAAAATTTCAAAGAAAAAGAAGAGGTATATTTACAATTTTTTAGTTTTGGATTTTGAATTTTTTTTAAAATATGCATGAACTACTGCAACTATATGAATGCAAAGGTTAATTACATATGATTTATCGTAAGTTAACCCAAAATTGTATAATGACACATTGTCTTAGATAAACACGATAGTTCTCAGCCAAGTAATGGACAAGATTTATCGGTGCACCACGAATCACCGTAGCAATGCAGCCGAAGATTTAAGTACCTTCAGAGGAATAACCACTATAATATTTACGAATCACCTTAATTTTTATAAATGATTATCACTCTTCCGTAGCCTAGATGCGAAGAAATTAAAATGTTCAAAGAAGACAACTTGTTAATATACAATTAAGAGTTATCTAACCGTTATCATTAATGACTAATATGAAATGCAAAACTGAAAATTAAACCATGAATTAACGATGCAACTGCGAATGATTTTTTTTTTGATTTTTGAATTTTTTTTATGCAAATGTAAGCAAACAACAATGCAAGCTAAATACAAACAATAGATATAGCAAACAAGCAATTTTTTTGGCAGTAGTTAAGCGAAGCAAGTAATTCCGCTCGAGTTCCTGCAATTTGCAACCTGAAAATAAAAACAAGATATATACAATTTTTTAATGTTTTTTTTCTTAAAATAAGGATGTAACTAAAAAAAGAGGAATCATAACAAACTAATAATAATAATAATAATAATAATAATAATAATAATAATAATAATTGCACCCAAACTTAAAAATAATTCAACTCAACCCAAACAAAAAGAGAATTACCCACCTGGCCCAAATGATTCCTTAGTCAAATTAAAATTGATGAACCGCAACTCAATTTCTCAACCCAATTTTCTCAGAAAACAACAGAAAATAAAAATCGGTCGCAACTCATATCAAATTTTTGGAGTTCACGCGGCGTTCGATTCATGTTGCCCACGTTTTTAGACGAGTCGATTGTTGATGGTCGACGATTGGATATGTTCGATGGTCTGGACAGGCAATGGATTCATGATTGAAGCCGTGGTCTCTAGTTTGAATAGAGGAGAGCGAGTTCGAAATGGGATTTGTATGGCTGTCGTAGTTCGAAGTTTGGGGTTGTTGAAATCGAGTTTGAGGGTGTTGAAATCGATGTCGTTTCGGAAGTGGGGATGGTATATAGTAGTTCCTGGAGGAGGAAGGCGATTTGTCGTGGTGGTATTTCGATGTAATTGAGGGCGGAAGTGGGTGTCTTGTAAGTGAGCTAACAAGAAGTTGTGCACGGCATTGAAAGTTGTGATTTAATGGTGGTTTCATGTGATTATTGCTCTCGTGGGTCGCAACTGCAGCCTTCTTTTTTTTCTAGTAGGAATTTGTTGGTGATTTGTGACGTGCTTTCGAATTTGGGTTTTGGTGAGCAGTTTGTATTTGGAGTTAGAAGTGAAGGCTATGGCAGTGGGCAGTTGAAGCCAGTGGTAACAGGGTTTGAAGGGTGACAAGTTGTAGCAGTTTGTAGAGGGTTGATGGTTGATATAGTTTGATATGTGGTGGGTGAAGTTGTGTTTTGCACTACACAGTTTGGTGTGAGGGATGATGTGGATAAGCAGTGAGGTTGGAGTTTGCACAGACAAGAAAGTTTTGGAATTGAAGTGGTGTGATGATTGATAGCCTTGTAGAGTGGATGTGGGATGTTTGATGGGAGGTATGGACGGTTGTTGAAGAGGGGCTGTTGCGTTTTGATGATGATGGTTTTGAAGTGCTTGTATGGTGATGAAGGTGTGGTGAGCAAAGGGATAAGGGGTGGGAAGTATGATGCAGTGTATGGTAAATGGAATGGTAGAAGGAGTGTTTTGAGTGGTAGACAGTTTGTTGACAGGTTGTCTGTGCACGGCAATGTGAAGTAGAGATGGTGGTTAATGTTTATTGACAGGGGGATACTGGAAAGGCAGTGAGTATGGTGTGATGTGGAAGATGTTAGGCAATATGTAAAAGAGACGATGGTTCTTGACTGTAGATATTTGTTGAGACGTTGATGGTGGTATATGGCAGCAAGTTGTATGTATGAGAAGAAGTGATGGCAGAATTTATTGTTGTGATAGTTGTGGATGGCAGAAGTAGTGGGTGGGTAGGAGGAATATGGTTGTAGTGGAATGATTGAATGGCGGAAAGGGGTTGTGTTGGCACTGCAGTAAACCAGCAGTTGTATTGTAGGTTGGTGTGAGTTGTTGTAGATGATGGTGGTGGCAGTGCACATGCACAGAGGTACAGATGGAGTAAGCGCTTTGATGGTTTGAAGGATATGTCGAGTGATGTAGCAGTGGGTTGTGAAGTGATAAAAGTTAGACGAGGTTGTGGGAAGTGGTTGTGGTCTGCTATAGGTCAGTGGGCAGTTTGAGACAGAAGTGGTAGATGTTCAGTCATGGTTTGCACTGTGCAGGCAGAGAGAAACAGAGAGGCAGATCAGTGGTGATGTTAGGAATAAGAAAAAATGTAAATGTAAAAAAAACAAAAGGAAATGGAAATTGAAAGGAAATAAAATATTTTTGTTTGTGTTTTCAATTTGTGATGTTTTTAAAAAAAATAGAAATGCAATTTAAATGGAAAAGGAAACTAGAACAATAAACATACAAACAAATGCACACAAAAATCAAACAAACACACAAATTTTTCTTAAATGCAAACACACACAAAATAAAAAACACAAAAAATCAAAAGAAAAATAATCCAAAGAATAGAAAATTAAAATCAAAACAACTCCTCGGCAACGGCGCCAATAACTTGTTCGTCGACGGAAATTCTATCGGTTTAGAAAACTGTCGAACGAATTTAAATTAAAAATTAGCCGCAAGCGCACGGTGTACGAATGTAGCACATGGCGAATACCGATCGATCCGCAGGGAATTGATGATTTTAAAATTCTATTCAATCAAATTAACCAAAGTTAAAAGTGTGATTAGCTAAAAATGTAAGAAACTAACAAAAACTAGCAAAAGAAAAATAGATAAAAATATGAGAGTTAAATGACAATTTAGAGATAAATCCACTCTCTAGATCATATAATTCAACAATTAATGAAATTATGATCTCTTTTTTTGTCATAAGTGAGTTTAAATGATGTGCTTATCATAAGTTTCATTTGTGCTATTAATTAGCTCAACATAAGCCATCAAACTATAACACAACCTTTAAACCACTTACTAACTCTCATAATTATGACAACAAAGTTGAAAATGAAATCTATTTTAAGTATGGCCTATTAACTATGAATTAGAAATATAGACCGTCAAATTCGAATTTCAGATCACTTTCTTATGCCATAATCATATTTTGATAAAGAGGCATTTGTGCTAGTGATTGTTTAAGCATAGCCTATTTGGTATCAACGATATAGGCTATCAAATTCAAAACAAAAACAACAAATTAAACCACTTCAAGTGTTTCCATTAAGTACAAAAAGAGAGCTATAATTATCAAAATGTTGAAGCTACATGATTAGAGGCTTCATTACCCCTAAATTGAAGGGATTAGCCTCTCATATTTGTTATCAAAACAACAAATATAGCTTGCAGCACGAAAGAAAAAGAAAAGGAAAAGAGAGCAAGGTGAAATGAAAAACTAGTCTACTTGCATGAAATAAGAGAGATATACACTACTTGCATAAAAGGAAATGAACATGTAATTAAAAAGAAACAATAATTAACATTTGCATAAAATGAATTTTTTTTACATAAAACAAAAATGGCTAAGTAGCCATGAAAAGAGAAAGAGAGCTTTCTTTTATTTTGAGCCTTAACTAATGAGAAGAGAGGCTAACTAAGAGGAACTAAGTAAGAGGAAGGTTACATGAAACATTAGGGGTTATTTATACATGCATGAAACCCTAATCCATAATTTGGGGAATGACTAAACTACCCTTGAGAAAGTGTGGAGACCAAGTAATTATTAGCTTTTACTAATCATTATTTGAGTGTACATGAAGCCATCAATTCCATAAGCATGTACATTAGCCTCTAATTTGTACATTAAGGTGGTGGGTAGGTGGGGCCCTCCATGATCTTCACTTTGAATTATTTCCATCTTCATTCCTTTATATTCATGTTGTGCATGCATGTGTCTTCATGAAACCACTCCTATTTGAGACCAAATTCCTACAAAAATATATGTAAATTTCCAATTAATTTGTCTCAAAGAAATACGTGCACACAAATGACCGTTTTGCCCCTATATGAAGATGGATATGTGACAATTTGGAATTAAAATGGATTTTGGTTAAAACAAGTTAAAATACCCAATATGATCATTTATTTAATTTAAAAACAATAAATACGGTGGTAAAAATATGCACATTTACGTGCACATCAGTGCTGAGTTGTGATATTTATGATTTGTTTCTGTGTGAATATGAAAACCCATTGTCCTATAAAATGGCATTTGAATTTCGATGCGACAGGGAGTCGGATTCCAGTTGGTTATCTGAAACCCACATCGAATATTGATGATGAATCTTTGTGATTGATATATCCATGTGTTTTTAAATTGAGCGCTCACTATTTGGTTTAGCCGGGAGAGGACCTTCATGCCATATAATTCATTCCGGATAGTGATATGACAAAAAGGATAGCATTTGAAAATGGTGGTAGAGACCGGGTGTCTTCGAGAACAATAGGATAACCTGTCGATTGACTCTGCACTGAGTTGCTCCGGTATATATAGAGATGTCCATATGTGATGGGAAGTCCGATCGGGATTGTGGATGCCCGGATTGCAAGGGCTTCTTTAGAAGTGCCTTCGGTTCTGTTCGAATCCAGAATAGACTTGTATGGTTGAATGTCTAACACTACACTTTGAGATATAAAGCTGATTTCTTTCAAATACATTTCTGTTGTTGGCGGAGAATTTATTCTCTTAGCTTAACACCCTTCTCTGAGACGTATGAGCTTAGAGGTTATGTAGTTGAAGGTTATTAGTGATATACTCCCAACTTGGTAGTGTGGCATACTGAGTGCTGCTGATCATTTGTTGATCGACGCATGGCTTTTGTGAAAAGCGTAGCTTTGTGGACGATACTTCGTCGAACCTCACAACCCGGTTATGGTCGAAACAGGAATGTTGCGGCAAGGTTTTTCGGGGTCGCGCCCCTCGGGTATGTCCATTTTCTTCTAGATAGAAAGTGGTATCACGGTATGGAGCCCAGATATTTAACTGTGTGGTTGTTACTATTTGTTGGTGAATCTCGGGATAAAGGTCCGTAACGACCGGGGATGGCATATTTGTAGGTGTTACTTAGTCACAAAGGTAACCCGGCCTTATGTTGGTAGGGAATTGATTTGGTTCTTGGGGGCTTCCCTCTAGAGGCATTCCATTTGATAAGGAAGTTCCTTAGCCTGACCATTTGTTGAAAATCCTAAGAAAAAGTACGAGCTTTGTACGGTTTTATTTGTATAACTTACCATGCAGCGTGGCGGTAACCTGCCATAAAACGTGGTAGCTATAGTAGGCATACAATAATGGTTGTATGCTGGCTAAGATTAATATTATACTTTGGAAATGTTTTTCCATACTATGCACTAATAATAATATTAAAAAGAGTTTTCTCATATTAAGCATGTTTGACTATCATAAGAAGAAATCTCCTCCAATTGTGCAATTACATTGTGTGTGTGGCGGGAGTCTTATGGTAGTTTCATTTTCCAAAAGCATATCGGATTTCTTTTTAAAAAAATTGTTTCGTACAAACAACTGTTTTTTTACTCATACCAGTCCCATGACTGACCCGGAGTTTATTGTTCCCTTCCTAAAGTCAGGGTGTCCAAAATTTCCACACGGGCAGCCTAGAAGCACGTTATTCGTGTTTTTGGAGTCAGCTTGGAATCTTTTGAAGTCTTTTGGAAGCTATCGGATTTTGGAAGCTTTTGGCCTTGGAAGTGTTGGAGTTTTTGGAAGATCATCAAAGTCGAAGTATGTTGGAACTCTCTTGAGGTTTAGGCAAATCTGTTATTGCTTTGTTGTTGTGTCATGTATATGAACTCTGATGATTGTAATCGAATATTGTGATGGTGTTGTATCTGTGTTGTGATATATGATATCATCTTTTGTTTCCACTGTTTATATTCATCCAATGTTGTTATAAGCTCCATCCGAACTGGAGTTCAACGTTTGAATCTCCGGCAGTCGAGTATAAGTGAGGTATTTGATGTCGATTTTCAATCGCTGGATTTCGGGTCGTGATATATTTTCACTGGTTGCTGAAAATGGATCTGCTAAGTACTTATAGACTTTCAGTCCTATGCCTGATCAACGTATGACCGAATTTCTGTGAGAACGAGGATGGACTTGTCAAAACATCGAGTTATAAAATGATATTTTTATAAAACTATTTTCACAATATTATAAAGATTTTTATGTGTTTTAAAAATGACCAAAAAGTGATTTAACTGATATTAAGTATTTTAATAAATTCTGGCTTCGTTCCTTTTCGAGGATGAAAAGATTCAAAGGGGGAAGGAATGTGATAACCGGGATTTCTGGACATATGTAACTGATAAAATATTGGGTTAATTAATGGAAATACTGAATTTTAGATTGAAAAAATGAATCTAATAGTAAATATTATATTTGGATAAATATTTATTTGACCATATCTTAATATAATCACTTAAAATTGACAAATTATTCTTTTAAAGACAAATAATAATGATCTACTTTGATAACCCAGATTTTGGATAAGTAATATATATTAATCTACATAAATTCACATTTTTGTGTATATATATATATATAGATTTAAAAGCTCATTAATAAAAAGGTAAACATAATATACATTTAAACATAACACATAAATATAAATTTAAGTAATTAAATAAAGAGAAAATTTTAAACATTTGTAAATATTTTAAGATGCTTTGGAAGCATGTATTGACATTTGTCTAATTTAGATTAACAAATGGAAAAACATTTTCATTTCTAAAAATTTAATTATATTCATGAAAACTAAATTGAACCAGGATATACATTTCTCTCCTCATCCAATTCCTATCTCTTTATCTTTCTTTCTAAAAAAAGAAAAAAAAATTGAAATCTAAATTCAGAAGGAAACCAAACTGTAAACTTTCAATCTTAAACAACATCTGTCTCAAGCTTCAATCAATGATTAAGCTAGCTAATTCACTATCAAAATTCAACATTGAAGAACAAATTCAAGTTTCAGGAAACAAATTTCCAGATCAAAGCCTGCTCCTTTGTTCTTATTTTGGTGAGTATACAAATTTGTTTTCAAAAGCTTTAAATATGTTTAAAACTCTGATGCCTGTGGAAAACTTGAGTTTGAATAAGTAAAAATGGTTTGCATGTTGGATTTAATGATATATGTATATATGGAATGTGGATATCTCTGTGTGCATGTCTTTATTCAAGGTTGTACTCTGTTCTTAAGTTGCTGGATGCAAATAACATTCAAAATAATCAATTATTAAATCTCTGATCAGTTTTATGTTATCATTTTTAACAAAATTTGTTCAAAACAACAAGATTTAGATTTTAAAAAAATTTAAAAGAAGAATTTAAGATAATATCAATCAGAATTTATTTATTACAGTAAAAATTTGATTTTATCAAAATTTCAAATTGAATAGATTGAAGATTCATGTGTATAATCTGAATCCCCTATAAAAATTAAGATTTTTAAGACGAATATCTCTATTTTTAGTCGAGTATCGAAGGTGCGGTTCAAAGATGAACAGGAAATGGTTTTTGACCATTTTCTGGCGATCGACGAGCACTTGGTCGTCGGGGTTTTCGTCGGAGCTTGGTTGTCGACTGGGAAGGTTGGGAAAAATGGCGAAGGTGGTGATCGATCGTCATGGCATCAGATTTTGAGGAAACTAAGGTTTGAGGGTCGAGGTTGAAATATGGTCAGCGCGATGACGATGGGTGATCGAGCTTCACATGGGCTCGGGTGATTGTAGCATGGAGGATAGGCGAGGGTTCGGGCATGTGGAAGGTGACTCCGGTGGTCGGAGATGGTGATGCGGGGCGAACTTTGGCAATGGTTCTGAAACCTGTGGTTGTTCTATTGTTTGATTTGGGATCACGAGTGTGACGCCCCACCTCTATGCTCACAATAACAAAGAGTATTAAAAGAAATACTATCCGTTATTATGAAGAATAAGGCTGGATAGGAGCGGCCATCCGTAGTTAGGCCTTACACTAGTATTGGTTATCTCGATAGGAGTGGTATATATCTTTTTTTTCATCTCTTATTTATTTATTCCCATCGACATACCCAATTCCAGTATAAAACAAACTACGATGGTTCATAATAGTTTAGGACAATAAATATAATAATAACACGGATCATATAAATGCGAAACACAGATAAAACAAAAAGGCTCATATATATATATATATATAACTGATGTCAGTTACAATACATTTGACACGGTACATATGATACAACTACAACAGTCGACTCAGGAAGTTATATATACAAGTACATTATCGACTAATATACATGAATACATATCAACTTATACTATGACACGACAACTCCAAAAGATATGAAAAGTCTTCATAGCTCAAGCAACAACCCAAAATAAGATATCAACAACCTGTAAATAGTCGGTCTGACCCGAGTATTAAATTCAAAAGAAAATAATACACGGGTCAGTCTAATTCAAACTCAGTTATTAGTGCACAGAAGCAATAATAATCAAATAAAAATTAAACGACAATCACCATAAATCTCGTATATCCGATCCTTAAACAAAGAAATCGGATAACGATAAATATAACACGTAACAGTGTTAAACAATAAATCAGCAAATCCAAATTATCAACGAAGATAAATTAAAAAGATTATTAATGAAGATAATTTAGAAAACAACAGAATTGCCAAAAAGGCAATTAACGACAACTTCTAATTATTAAATGAATAATTAGAAACTCATAATCTAATTATCAAAAAGATAATTAGATATCAACAAAACCATCAATTAAACCAAATCAGAATACGACACAAAATATTGAAATATCAATTAAAATGACAATTCGGGTAGGGCTGCAGTACACGCACGCGTGCACTACCTCGCCACTACAGCATATGGAATATGCAAAAGATCAATAAATCAAAACAAGATAGAATATCATACAAACCATACCGTGTGGCTGCAGTTCACGCTTGCGTGCACTGCCTTGCCACTACAGTGATAATGTACCCAAAAACTCAATTCCGTGTGGCTGCAGTTCACGCTTGCGTGCACTGCCTTGCCACTACAGTGATGATGTACACAAAAGCTCAACGAACCAAAATCAATGAAGAATCAAATATCGATGCCACGGCCTCAACGTCAAAGCAGAATGACATGGAAAATGTGCACGTATGTGCACAATGAAAATTCACAATCAAGCCTAAGGTCAAATCCAAAATATCGGATTCAACACAAGTACAAAAAAATCCATGCAACTCAATATCCAACAAATGTAAATCACAAAGGCTGCAGATGAAACAAGTACGTGCACCCACCAAACAAGGGTAAAACTGCAAACAAAAACTGCAGCAACCCCTTGAATACAATAGTTCAAGTTCCAAATATCAAGAGAAGATGGCAACAGTGTGCAGTAAACCATAAAGAAACTAGACCTATATGCATAGACAACTACAAGATGGAACAGAACACATAGGAGTACAAGAACAAATACAACCAGTACATATGTATATGTATACTACACACGACAGTAAAGAAAGAATGCAGCAAGACCCCAAAATAGACTACAGCAAATTCTTCAAGGTCAGAGATCAATAGATATTGAAGCACACATACCCAGACTAGACAACGAATGCATATACAATGCAATACTGGCCAGTGCAAGTAGAGACAGTGGTCAGACAGAGTGCAATAGGTCAGGAGCAAGTATGTGTACCTAAGGTACAACATATACACAACTGTGAGACTGAAAAATGCAAGCACCAGACTCGAGTACAAAAACTACAAACTCCGGTGCAATGAACCCAATTATAAACTCAGGCATGAATGAAACTACAATGTAGCTTCAATCGGAAACAATAACACCATTGAAACTAAACTCATATACACATTGTACTCAAGACAACCAGCATATATAAGTGTAGGGAAAGCCAGTGATCAAGCAACATTGCAACTTCGTTCATGTATATTTGACTAAAATCACAAAGCCACTATTCAAGCTTAAGATTCTAAGTCAAATGAATATAAAATGAAATGTCTAGGTTAAATGCAAAGGCCAGTAAATCGACAGACCCAAAGCTATCGAATACCCAGTATACAGCTACCTCATGAACTACATGAATGCAGACAAATGAACGATTGCCACGATGAATATACAGTGTAATGAGGGCTACAATGAGATGTACCAAGAAGTGATATCAGTGCAACAGTCAATGGTAAAGCCATAACTCAACAACTTAACCAAATTCAATGCATAACGGCCCAGACTTCAATTCATGAAACAGCAAAATCCAAGTGAGTATCAAGTCAGAGCCGTGACAACCTACATGGATGAGGCAATGCAAACAGCAGATCAAAAATGCACAGGAATGAACACATAGATGGCCAAAGCCGAAGTACGTAGGGGTCACAAAAATCAAAGCCATAAAAATCAGTGATGCCAGAAATTCGCGAAATCAAACAATAGATTCAAACCCAAATCAAAGCTGCGGAAATCACAAAATCACGTATATATGTGAAATTGAATTAGATGTGAGTAATCAAAAATTACTCACCTTTGTTTTTGAAGAGCACAAACTATCACGCAAAATCCCCATCGCTCAAACAACAAAGGTGCGGCTTCAATTGAAATTCGAAAGCCCTAACTTGAAAAGAGGAACGAACGAATAATTGCAGCCGCCATTTTTATTTTTATTTTTCTTCGTTCGTTTAGGGTTTGTAAAGTGAAAAATGACTGGAGAGATTCGAAGTTTGGAACGGGCCTTGACTATTATCACTGCACCAATAAACATGAACGTGGCCAAGATTCAAAGCCCACAACCCTTAACGAATATTTAAAAGAATTTTAACCCATTAAAATGTCAATAGTAATTAACAACCAAATTAAATCATCATTCGACGATAATTTATTGTTACAAAAATGCCGGGTTGTTACAGACTCCCCTCCTTATAAAAATTGCGTCCCCGCAATTTTCATAATAAAAATCATCAATAACAATTACTTTTCTAGCACAAACTGGTTAAGCTAGAAAAATAAAAGTCGAGAATATAAACATCAAAGAAATCTTTTAACTTCATATAAGAATTCACAAATTTTTCGACAAAAATCTAAATATCAAATAGATAATCAGAATACAGAAATCACAAAAGAGTAATATCTAATTATCGATACGATAATTAGAAGACAACAAAAATCTAATTATCAACAAAGATAATTATAAAACACAAATCGCAAATCGCAAAACCGCAAATATCTAGTTACCAAAACGGTAATCAGAAAACAACAAAGGTCTAATTATCAACAAAGATAATCAGAATTCAAATCAACAAATATTCAATTATCAAAAACGATAGTCAAATCTCAAATCAACAAATATTCGATAATCAAAAATGATAATCAAATCTCAAATATTCAATTATCAAAAACGATAATCAAATCAACAAATATTCGATTATCAAAAACGACAATCAAATCAATAAATATTCGATTATCAAAAACGATAATCAAATCTCAAATCAACAAATATTCGATTATCAAAAACGGTAATCAAATCTCAAATATTCGATTATCAAAAACGATAATCAAATCTCAAATCAACAAATATTTAATTATCAAAAACGATAATCAAATCTCAAATCAACAAATATTTAATTATCAAAAACGATAATCAAATATCAAATATTCGATTATCAAAAACGATAATCAAACCAACAAATATTCGATTATCAAAAACGATAATCAAATCTCAAATCAACAAATATTCAATTATCAAAAACGATAATCAAATCTCAAATATTCGATTATCAAAAACGATAATTAAATCAACAAATATTCGTTTATCAAAAACGATAATCAAATCTCAAATCAACAAATATTCAATTATCAAAAACGATAATCAAATCTCAAATCAACAAATATTCGATTATCAAAAACGATAATCAAATCTCAAATATTCGATTATCAAAAACGATAATCAAATCAACAAATATTCGATTATCAAAAACGATAATCAAATCTCAAATCAACAAATATTCGATTATCAAAAACGATAATCAAATCTCAAATATTTGATTATCAAAAACGATAATCAAATCTCAAATCAACAAATATTTAATTATCAAAAACGATAATGAAATCTCTAACATTCGATTATCAAAAACGATAATCAAATCAACAAATATTCGATTATCAAAAACGATAATCAAATCAACAAATATTCGATTATCAAAAACGATAATCAAATCTCAAATCAACAAATATTCGATTATCAAAAACGATAATCAAATCTCAAATATTCGATTATCAAAAACGATAATCAAATCTCAAATCAACAAATATTCGATTATCAAAAATGATAATCAATTCTCAAATATTCCATTATCAAAAACGATAATTAAATCAACAAATATTCGATTATCAAAAACGATAATCAAATCTTAAATCAACAAATATTCGATTATCAAAAACGATAATCAAATCTCAAATATTCGATTATCAAAAACGATAATCAAATATCAAATCAACAAATATTTAATTATCAAAAACGATAATCAAATCTCAAATATTCGATTATCAAAAACGATAATCAAATCAACAAATATTTGATTATCAAAAACGATAATCAAATCAACAAATATTCGATTATCAAAGATAATCAAATCTCAAATATTCGATTATCAAAAACGATAATCAAATCTCAAATCAACAAATATTTAATTATCAAAAACGATAATCGAATCTCAAATCAACAAATATTTAGTTATCAAAAACGATAATCAAATCTCAAATATTCGATTATCAAAAACGATAATCAAATCAACAAATATTCGATTATCAAAAACGATAATCAAATCTCAAATCAACAAATATTTAATTATCAAAAACGATAATCAAATCTCAAATATTCGATTATCAAAAACGATAATCAAATCAACAAATATTCGATTATCAAAAACGATAATCAAATCTCAAATCAACAAATATTCGATTATCAAAAACGATAATCAAATCTCAAATATTCGATTATCAAAAACGATAATCAAATATCAAATCAACAAATATTTAATTATCAAAAACGATAATCAAATCTCAAATATTCGATTATCAAAAACGATAATCAAATCAACAAATATTCGATTATCAAAAACGATAATCAAATCAACAAACATTCGATTATCAAAGATAATTAAATCTCAAATATTCGATTATCAAAAACGATAATCAAATCTCAAATCAACAAATATTTAATTATCAAAAACGATAATCAAATCTCAAATCAACAAATATTTAATTATCAAAAACGATAATCAAATCTCAAATATTCGATTATCAAAAACGATAATCAAATCAACAAATATTCGATTATCAAAAACGATAATCAAATCTCAAATCAACAAATATTTATAATCAAAAACGATAATCAAATCTCAAATATTCGATTATCAAAAACGATAATCAAATCAACAAATATTCGATTATCAGAAACGATAAATATTCGATTATCAAAAACGATAATCAAATCTCAAATCAACAAATATCCAATTACCTGCAGATAATTGGAAACAACAAATATCTAGAAATCAATTAAGATACTCTAGAAAATCAACATAAAAGGTTGGATCGATCCCATCAGATGGCGAGTTTTAGCTACGCCGCACGTGCATCTCAAAGTGGCCGAAGCCTACCAAGTACTATAAGTTTTGGCGCCTATCAGATTGACCCGAAGGTCCGCAGAGTGACCCGAAGGTCTAGTACTGGTATTTGACCCGAAGGTCCGCAGAGTGGCCCGAAAGCCCAACAAATGACCCGAAGGTCCAGCAGAGTGGTCCGAAAGCACAACAAATGACCCGAAGGTCCATCATATGACCTGAAGGTCCAGCAAATGACCCGAAGGTCCATCAGAGTGGCTCGAAAGCCAAATAAAATCATCAGAATCATCAAACATCAAATATTTCAATTAACGAGTCCGGAATTAACCAAAATAGCAAACACACATGTCCCATAACCACGAGTTTTACTAAAGCGTTTAATTCTCTTCATCGTTTCCTTGAAAGTGCAAAATTGTGTATTCAAAAAATAACATTTTACATTCTCAAACGGACAAATCCGGAATTAAGCGAATCAGTAAAAGAAAGGGGTCATAGTCCTCGATTTTGCTGAAACGTTTAAATCGCTTTCTCATTCTTTTGAAAACGCAAACTGCAAAACTTATGAAAACAATTTCATTTATTTTATAAAAGTAATAACTTATATTCTCAAACGAACAAGTCCGGAATTAAGTGAATCAGTAAAAGAAAGGGGTCATAGTCCTCGATTTTGTTGAAACGTTTAAATCGCTTTCTCATTCTTTTGAAAACGCAAACTATAAAATTTTTGAAAAACAATTTTATTTTTAAAACGATTTGTAAATCCGTGATAAAAACAGCAATTTAGTAATAATTTCAATAAGGAAATTGCACTTCTCAAAACACCGTAAAAATGGATTTCCAAATCAGCATTGCGGGATAACCGCTTGAAATCCACTTTAAAATATGACGGATACTGAAGTCAAAGCGACAGTAATTTTTTAACGTCAAAATCTCATCAAAATTTCAACAAACACCGTGATTCAAAAATCTAGCACCGGTGTGAAAATCCCGTTGTAAAAATAACGGCAACGAAATACGTTTCATAACCAAGCATCGGTTCAACGTAAAATTAATGTAGTAACGTGCAACTCATGTTTGCACGCACACTACCAAATAAACCAAGAAAGCATTCTATTATATCTTCAATTAAGATATTTTAAAACAGCATAATGAAATTAAATTCATTTTCATATTTCGATTTTTAAATCAAAATAATTATCAACTGTGCTCAGCGAAGCAGTCTCATTCTTTTCGCTGCGCACTCTGATGAACAAAACACAATTCACTTTTATTTTTAAATACAGATATTTAAAAATTTCATCAAAATTTCAAAACTTTAGTTTTGACTCAAAGCACCATAAAACTTCGACCGATAGTTGTAACACATGTTCCATCTAAGTTATGTTTTATATTATGTCCATAAACCCCAAGCTCTGATACCAACTGTGACGCCCCACCTCTATGATCACAATAACAAAGAGTATTAAAAGAAATACTATCCGTTATTACGAAGAACAAGGCTGGATAGGAGCGGCCATCCGTAGTTAGGCCTTACACTAGTATTGGTTATCTCGATAGGAGTGGTATATATCTTTGTTTTTCATCCCTTATTTATTTACTCCCATCGACATACCCAATTCCAGTATAAAACGAACCACGATGGTTCATAATAGTTTAGGACAATAAAAATAATAATAACACGGATCATATAAATGCGGAACACAGATAAAACAAAAAGTCTCATATATATATATATATATATATATATACATACATACATATATATATATATATAACTGATGTCAGTTACAATACATTTGACACGGTACATATGATACAACTACAACAGTCGACTCAGGAAGTTATATATACAAGTACATTATCGACTAATATACATGAATACATATCAACTTATACTATGACACGACAACTCCAAAAGATATGAAAAGTCTTCATAGCTCAAGCAACAACCCAAAATAAGATATCAACAACCTGTAAATAGTCGGTCTGACCCGAATATTAAATTCAAAAGAAAATAATACACGGGTCAGTCTAATTCAAACTCAGTTATTAGTGCACAGAAGCAATAATAATCAAATAAAAATTAAACGACAATCACCATAAATCTCGTATATCCGATCCTTAAACAAAGAAATCGGATAACGATAAATATAACACGTAACAGTGTTAAACAATAAATCAGCAAATCCAAATTATCAACGAAGATAAATTAAAAAGATTATTAATGAAGATAATTTAGAAAACAACAGAATTGCCAAAAAGGCAATTAACGACAACTTCTAATTATTAAATGAATAATTAGAAACTCATAATCTAATTATCAAAAAGATAATTAGATATCAACAAAACCATCAATTAAACCAAATCAGAATACGACACAAAATATTGAAATATCAATTAAAATGACAATTCGGGTAGGGCTGCAGTACACGCACGCGTGCACTACCTCGCCACTACAGCATATGGAATATGCAAAAGATCAATAAATCAAAACAAGATAGAATATCATACAAACCATACCGTGTGGCTGCAGTTCACGCTTGCGTGCACTGCCTTGCCACTACAGTGATAATGTACCCAAAAACTCAATTCCGTGTGGCTGCAGTTCACGCTTGCGTGCACTGCCTTGCCACTACAGTGATGATGTACACAAAAGCTCAACGAACCAAAATCAATGAAGAATCAAATATCGATGCCACGGCCTCAACGTCAAAGCAGAATGACATGGAAAATGTGCACGTATGTGCACAATGAAAATTCACAATCAAGCCTAAGGTCAAATCCAAAATATCGGATTCAACACAAGTACAAAAAAATCCATGCAACTCAATATCCAACAAATTTAAATCACAAAGGCTGCAGATGAAACAAGTACGTGCACCCACCAAACAAGGGTAAAACTGCAAACAAAAACTGCAGCAACCCCTTGAATACAATAGTTCAAGTTCCAAATATCAAGAGAAGATGGCAACAGTGTGCAGTAAACCATAAAGAAACTAGACCTATATGCATAGACAACTACAAGATGGAACAGAACACATAGGAGTACAAGAACAAATACAACCAGTACATATGTATATGTATACTACACACGACAGTAAAGAAAGAATGCAGCAAGACCCCAAAATAGACTACAGCAAATTCTTCAAGGTCAGAGATCAATAGATATTGAAGCACACATACCCAGACTAGACAACGAATGCATATACAATGCAATACTGGCCAGTGCAAGTAGAGACAGTGGTCAGACAGAGTGCAATAGGTCAGGAGCAAGTATGTGTACCTAAGGTACAACATATACACAACTGTGAGACTGAAAAATGCAAGCACCAGACTCGAGTACAAAAACTACAAACTCCGGTGCAATGAACCCAATTATAAACTCAGGCATGAATGAAACTACAATGTAGCTTCAATCGGAAACAATAACACCATTGAAACTAAACTCATATACACATTGTACTCAAGACAACCAGCATATATAAGTGTAGGGAAAGCCAGTGATCAAGCAACATTGCAACTTCGTTCATGTATATTTGACTAAAATTACAAAGCCACTATTCAAGCTTAAGATTCTAAGTCAAATGAATATAAAATGAAATGTCCAGGTTAAATGCAAAGGCCAGTAAATCAACAGATCCAAAGCTATCGAATACCCAGTGTACAGCTACCTCATGAACTACATGAATGCAGACAAATGAACGATTGCCACGATGAATATAAAGTGTAATGAGGGCTACAATGAGATGTACCAAGAATTGATATCAGTGCAACAGTCAATGGTAAAGCCATAACTCAACAACTTAACCAAATTCAATGCATAACGGCCCAGACTTCAATTCATGAAACAGCAAAATCCAAGTGAGTATCAAGTCAGAGCCGTGACAACCTACATGGATGAGGCAATGCAAACAGCAGATCAAAAATACACAGGAATGAACACATAGATGGCCAAAGCCGAAGTACATAGGGGTCACAAAAATCAAAGCCATAAAAATCAGTGATGCCAGAAATTCACGAAATCAAACAATAGATTCAAACCCAAATCAAAGCTGCGGAAATCACAAAATCACGTATATATGTTAAATTGAATTAGATGTGAGTAATCAAAAATTACTCACCTTTGTTTTTGAAGAGCAGTAACTATCACGCAAAATCCCCATCGCTCAAACAACAAAGGTGCGGCTTCAATTGAAATTCGAAAGCCCTAACTTGAAAAGAGGAACGAACGAATAATTGGAGCCGCCATTTTTATTTTTATTTTTCTTCGTTCGTTTAGGGTTTGTAAAGTGAAAAATGACTAGAGAGATTCGAAGTTTGGAACGGGCCTTGACTATTATCACTGCACCAATAAACATGAACGTGGCCAAGATTCAAAGCCCACAACCCTTAACGAATATTTAAAAGAATTTTAACCCATTAAAATGCCAATAGCAATTAACAACCAAATTAAATCATCATTCGATGATAATTTATTGTTAAAAAAATCCTGGTTGTTACAACGAGATAGTTCGAACGATCCATGTAGCCGGTCGACTCAGGGGAGGATGGTCGTCGTGTCGATGGTCGAAGTAAGGTTCAAAGTCGACCAGATTATGTATGCACGTGAACGTCTTCGGTGCACAGGAACCATTTTTTTTATGCCTGAGTTGTTGCATTGAATTGAGGGAAGAAGAAGATGAGTGTATCGGGAAAACACGGTCTTGACTCGGTGCCAAGCTCGAGTTAATCGATTGAGTAATCGAGAAAGGTGAAGGATGGTGTGGCTCGAGTGTTTGTACAGGAAATCTTTTTGTTAATTATTGAAGCTAAGTAATTAAGCAAGTTTACAAAGAGATGATGCATACATTTTCAAAACCAATTACTAAATAAATTACAAGTAAAGGTGATTATCAAGTTTTTAAGTTAAAAACAAAATTCAGGTTTAAACTAATTTTTCTTAAGCTATTTCTTTAAAACAATAATGGTTTACTTAAATGATTGGTTGAGTAAAAGATTTATAATTTATTTTAACTTAGATTAAGTTAAATCTTATGTTTAATTAAAACTTAACTAATAATAATAGTTAAGTACTAATTGAGAAGATGAAATGTTTATCATCAATTAAACTCGAGGATGTATGTTAATTTGCAAGTTAATTGATTTCAAAGTTTATTCAATTTTGATGATGGTTAAGAAAGTGATTAAGATGAATGACTTATCTTTCAACTAATTAAGGTTGAGTAATTTACATTAAATAATTAATTTAAAGAGGTTAACTAATTAATTTATGAGATTAATTAATGGTAAATTAATTAAGGATATTCACTTGTGAAATGGATTAAAGTATAATTACTGAATGTAATTTATAAAGCATAATTACTTAGCATAAGTAATTAACGAATAATTACTTAAAGGGAGATTACTTAAGAGAAGTGATTAGAGAGTAATTACTTAATGAAGTAATTAAGGATTAATTATTTAGTGTAATTAATTAAAGGATTGAATTAATTAAGGAAATTAATTAAGGATTAGTTAATTAATGAGTATGATTAATTAAAGGATAATTAATCAGTATAAGTGATTATAGGATAATTAATTTGAGTAATTAATTAAGGATAAATATGATTAATGTGAATGGGTGGAGATTAATTAAATTGTGTTATTAAATAAAGGCTAATTACTTAATGTAATTAAAGAGGATAATTAAGGGATGATTAATTAATGGTTTGTAATTAATTAGTATTAAGTAAGCATGATTAATAGTATTTGAGGTGATTAATTTAATTTATTTTAAATTAATTAGAAATGGTATGACAAATTAATCTTGCTTATGAATGATTGAGTGATATTGTATGCCTTAGATTAGTTGATATATCTAATATGTGGTTTGTGATGCTATGTGATATGATATGTTTGGTTTAAACTGTGATAGTGTGGGTATCTATCAATGATGAATTACTGTGTAAAGGTGACACCCTGTATTTAAAGTTTGAATTGTATTCCACTTGAATAACTTGGGTTAAGGTGACTTGAGATTCGAAGAGACCGGGGTCGGGTGTCAGTAAATATCCAAAACCACTTCGATTTGAAGTCTACTATAACTCTTTATAGATTGATATGTGAAATCAATAGGCTGAAATGGGATAAATTTAAATGACTGGACCATTTAAACTAAGTAAAGGTACTTAGGGATAGGATTTGTGAAAATAAATGTTGACTATAACAAGATGTGAACTTGTAGTGAAGTACGAGTTACTCGGGTTTTAAATAAGTGTATTGCATTGGTATTTTCATGTTAGATCGGTTTGCTCACGCTGGTTTCCAGCCTGACTCGGGTGTTACTTTGATGTAATGCTCGGGTCAGACCGAGTATTACAGATTTTCAGGTAAGGACGTTCTGGAGTTCAGGAGGCGAGCTGGATAGCAAGAACGTATGGAGTGTACCCCATTGAGTATTATTGATTTGTATCTGGAACATGTTGGTTGTATCTGTCCAGATTTTGTGTATATGTTGTAACGCTGATGTATTAAAGTGTAATTTGAAAGTACAGTTTTCCTTTGTAAAACTGCTATTTTATTTGATATTATATTTTGATCCGCTGCGAATGTGAGAATCTGTGTTGTGGTGTTTCTGTTTCTTCTTCTTCTTCTATCTCTTCTCTTCTTTTCCCTAACTATCTGGAATTTTCGGGATCGAAAATTTCGGGTCGTTACATATATATTCATTTCTAAATGGTGGGAAGTGAAACCGGAAATTTAATTCTTAAATTCTGTGTTAAGTCAGGATTTTCAATTATTGAAATAAATCAAAAATTGTGAAATATTTAAAGTATTTAAAAATTTAAATTGGAATTTTAAATAACTTGAAATGGTTAAACTAGTACAAAATTTATTTCAATTGCATTCTAATAAACATGTATAACTTACCTGAATTATCTAAAAAGTTGAAATGTTA
Organism: Allium cepa; assembly: GCA_030765085.1. NCBI lineage: Eukaryota > Viridiplantae > Streptophyta > Magnoliopsida > Asparagales > Amaryllidaceae > Allium > Allium cepa. Next base: position 454,693,707 of record CM060932.1, read on the forward strand.
AGATGAATTTGCAGTTGAAGGTTATATAAGAGAAAACTTCGGCAGAAGATTGTTCCAAATTAATTTCTTTTGCTTAATCAAATTGGTATAGTGCTCAAGTACATATGAAACGTTAATAAAGCTTACCTAAAGTATTCAAAGGTTTAAAATGTAATAAGAATATATAGTTGAACAATATACAATATAAAATGTAAGAAATAAAATGTGCAAAAACAAATTCTGATAAGGGAATTTATAGACAAGAATTGTGTTGTTATAATGAATGTTATACATTCAATTTATGTCATAAGAAATGTAAATGGAAACAAATTGAATAATAAAAAGAGAATGAGTAAATAAATGTGAACTTAAGAAACTAAACAGGTAATAAAAGAATTCATATTTTTGTGAATAAAATGTAACTTTCAAAGAATAGTTGAAATTGTATTATAAAGTGAAATTAACTCAAGAATAGTCAAATGGATTAAATAAACAGGTTAAAGGAAATAAAATTTTGTTTTGAAAGAAATTCCTGTAATAAATGTTAATAAAAATTGAAAGCGAATCAATTGAATGAAACACACTAAATTGAAATCAATCAAATGAGAATACAATGAATAATTATAGATTGAATTAATTGGATTGAAATCAATTTGTTGAATATTAATCAATTAAAAATAAAAGGAAATTTATATAGTTTCGAATTAATTGTTATATTTTGTATTCCAAATCTATCTTTTCTTTTTGGTTGTTTCTATTCTCCTACCTCCTTCCTTTTCGGGGACGAAAAGTTTTGAGTGGGGGAGAGTGTAATGATCCGTAAATTTTAACGGTTTTTAATAATGTATTTAACTGAATTTTTCATGAAATTTAACAATAAAATTTGATAATGAAAAATTGATATTAGTGGTACGTCTATCTAAACATAGCAAGTGATAAATTTTCATTGATAAATATGAAAGTTATTTTATTGTGTAATTTTCAATTTCAATTTAAAATCAGTTAAATTTAATAAAAATAATTTTTTTTCAAAATCTGAATATTTTTATACAATAAAATTATAAACTATTTTCTGAGTGAGACGTCATATTTCGTTTCATCGAATTTGAACTTTCTACCTCCGTTTATCTTATTTTCAGCCAATTTGCAGTAGTTTGGGAGCGAAATATCGACTTTTGATAGGATGATCATATCACCCATATCTGTATAACATTTTGTTCGTCTCGTTGTGCTGATCTCTACAGTATATTCATTCTTACATTTCGGAGTCCAATGCGCGGTGAATTCTACGAAACAGTAACCGTATCGGTACCCCTTTCATGCCTTTTGGTTTCTTGTGTCTATTCAATTCCCACCGTGTATTAACCCAACGATCATTAGCATTTATTTTTCTTGAATTTTGGTCCTCTCTTTTTTTATTCCACCTTTACATTTATATTGCTGTTGTCCCTTCATTTTCAATTTCTGGTTCACTCGTTTTTACTATGGAAATATAATATGTATATATAATATGGTTCACTTATATTTTGTGTACCGAAACCTTTGCCTGCTGCTTCTTTTCTCTTCCTCAACCTCATGCGAGCAGCCATTGAAGCCTTTGCCATCAACTTTTGAACCAATGCTTGTGCTTCCTCCATCGCCTACCCTTCAACGCCATCACGTCTTCCTCAACAGCCGCATCTACTCTTCCATTAGCCTAACAATACTCCAGCCTCTTCATCGACCTGACCCCCTCCTCCTTGAGATAGTGCTCCACATGACAAACCCGACCCCACATAGCAGCAACCTGACCACTTTTTCCTCCGGCCAGTGCATCGAGACCCGCCTCGGCGTCACCTCCACCTTCACCACCCATCATAAATAGCCAACCGCCTCCTTCATCCCCATCAACCCTAGCCCCGGCCTTATTCCCTTTCCCACGCCACCGAATAGCACAGCCGACCATCACAGCTTGTCACCCGAAGCCAAGCATCCAAACACCTATGTCCGCATCTTCCCACCAATGGCCGACCCTCTCCGCCTCTCCGTGCCGTAGCCACCCAAACACGAGCCTACCCATGTAGACCTCCACGAAGTGACAACCTTCTGCTGATCACCTTCCCTTTTGTTATATATATATATATATATATATATATATATGTGTGTGTGTATGTATGTATGTATGTATGTATAGGTATATATTAGCTCTGGAAAGTTTGTATATATAGTTATATATGTATTATAAAGTTATGTGCTGTTGTCACTTGAAATTTCTTCTATGTGTATAAAAAGAAAGAAATAGAGGATAACACACACATATATATATATATATATATATATATATATATTAAACTAGTATATATATAGTTTTCTAAGTTACATAAATATATTTTTCTTTTGCCCAGTTTTCCCAAGCCTACATATATTTGGTTACATGTATATGATATTACATATATGTTTATAATATATATACCATAAGTTTGTTTGGTTTTTAAAATGGCTACTCATATATACTTTCAAGTTTGTTTTTCTTCATATTCGTGACAACCTGTTTATTGATTTGAAACCAGTCCACTGCAATTATCTCATATAAATTATTATATATATATATATATATATAAAGTAATTTACATATTCACAGTAGTATGGATATGTTTATAGTATAAAATCTACCAGAGAGTTCATATAAAAAGTATGTGTAGTATGTGGTATTTGGATTTTAGAACACATACATTAAGTTTGTATTTTATATATATATATATATATATATATATATACACATATTATCGGTGCCAGTTGATTTCTGGTTTCATATATATATGTGTGTGTGTGTGTGATGATCATAATAATAATAATAAGTTTATATTTATTTTACAATAAATGTTGATTTTAAATTGTAATATGTACGTATGTTGTATATATGTTTATATATTAGTTTATATAATACGTGAATTCGATTTTCAAGTATATAGATTTTATTTTAAATATATGTTTTAAATTGATTTTTTAGAATATACATATATATAACATATCTTTTGCTTCATCGATCTCTAGTCTATCTTGACTTACCTTCTCAATACCGAATTCGTCAAAGCAATTCCTAGCTTGTCGCTGTCCTGCTAGACCGTGTCCGTATCCGTGTCCATGCATCTCATTCTTGTATATCTCTAGCCACGGAAGGTAAGCAATCACTCACGACTAACATTCTTATATTTAGTAAATTTAATTAACATGAAATGACGATTGAAATATGCTGTTAAATTTGAATTGTTAAGTTATTTAACTGTTAAATATGATATGCCATTATCTGCAATTGTTCACCTGTAATATATGACACCATATCCTATTATATATATTTATTTAATTTGTTACTAATGATATATTCCTGCTATTGATATGTTATATTATTTGTTCTCACTCTGCAAGTTCCCTGTTAGTTTAAATTCCCTATGGGTTGAAATGATACATACCCGAACGATATTATAGATTAGGAGCAAATCGTTATGTGTTGAAATGATAAACCCAAGCGATTTTCATTTATTCTTAAATTTTGGGATTGCGGGTTGAAATGACATATACCTGTAGATATTTAAATTGAGGATTGAAATGATAAATATCTGTATTACTTGACTATAGGATATAATATTATATAAGGACGCCATTGGTCTATATTTTAAAAAATGATTTCCAAAAATTTGCAAGGAATATATGGTTTTTAATAAATATTGATTTTTAAAATATAATATATAAATGTTATTTTTATATGTGTCTAAATTTAGATTTCTAAATTATATGTTCTGAAAATTTTAAATTTATAAGTTAGTTTTGGAAATATAATTTTTAAGATTTTACTTATAATTTTATTTTTTAAAATATATAAATAATATTTAATATAAAATAAATTTAATAATAAGATTTAATTTAATAAAAAATTTAATTTAATTAGTATATAATATGTTTAGGTATTTATTTAAATTAATATTTTAAAAATATATTTATTTTATAACTTTAATAATAAAGGTTGGGAAGATAAATTAATGTTGACTTGAAATTTAAATTGGTTAATAATTGAACTTAAACAAGAATTGATTTGAGCTTATTGATTTTGAAATTTTGAAAGAGATGATTCATAACTTAATTTGATAAAAAGTGATTAAATTAATATTCTCAATTTTAAATAAAAGTGAGATGGAATATTTAATATTGATTTAAATTTATAAATTGAGATTTTATTTAATTCTTATTAAAATGATTAAGTGAATATTTTCCAATATGGATAAAATTAAAGTTAAATGTTGAAATCTAAATGGAACTTATATTGAAATGTTTGAATATTAAAACATTGAATCTTATTAGAATTGAAGAGATAGTTCAAACCTGGATTTGAAATCAATATGAATTGAAATGGGTTTTTGAAAAGTTGAATTGAATTGAAATTGATGAATTTGGACTGATTTAAATTGAATTTTTGGAATTTAAGATGATTTAAATCAATTTATGAAATTGGAGGAAACTATTTTTATTATATACAGTATTTTAATATATATATATACACTATTTTAATATATATAAAGTATTTTAATATATGAACAATTTTAATTTATAACTAATTTAATATATATACTATTATTAATATCTAAACTGTTTAAGTCAAAGGTATTATGATTTCAAAAGTGTTATGATTTCGAAAGTGTTATAATTTTGAAAATGTTACGATTCTAGAAATGAATATTATTTAAGCGAATAATGATATCAAATTGATATGGTTGAAATGAGTATGATATTTTGATATGAAGTATGAACTATTTGAAATGAAATGACCGCGGTGTGAAATAATCATTTGGCTATTAAAGAGATCGGGATCGGATATTGTCATACTCTTTGCCAATACCGAAAACCACTTTAACAACTGTGTACGTGGTGGAGATTCCAGAACGAAGTAGGATGGCTTGGTTACGATTCCATATGAGGTTTTAGCGCAGCCCTGACTCTCGTGAGTCAGCTTGATGTGGCTAAAATAGGAGCCATGTCGGGCCAAGTGAGGTCATTCCTCCGATCGGGCACACTTGTTCGATACCATTCTATTACTTTGTGATTTGATTGGGTGCACTTTTGATTTGGGAGTGTGTCACAAGGTGGGTGGTAGTAGCTGTTATGTGTTACCACCAGTCTGGATCCGCAAACGGTATATCTACCCTAGCATTGCCTCGCGTTCCATATCGCATGCCCTATCGCGCCTTTTGTGAGTTTGTTTTTTCGTCGTAACTATGGAGTGCTCCCTAATAGCCCACTTGCGAATGGAGCTTACAGTATCTGTATAGACTATGACATTATATAAAAGGTGTTATGGGGGATATGGGAAACGCTTTAACGCTATTTTAATACTTCACTTTACTATAGACATTATTATAATAACGTATATTACTACATAATAGATTGTTCCACAGATACTTAGAGGATGGAAATCCCAAATATTCTTTAAGTTACTTGTATTTCAGTTGACATTTCACTTGAGTTGAAATTGTTAATATAAGAATGTTAATCCTGACTCGAGTGTTTTGTGTTTTTCTTTATGCTCGAGTCAGACTGGGTGTCACAACATTTGAGACTCACCTTTAGAGATTGGAGGTCTGTCTGAAGATCTATCTATCCAGCTTTCAGTTATTTCAGTTTATTCTAGTCATTTATGTTCAGACTCGTCAGTTGCTTATGTATTAATGATTCATTTTTATTTGAGATTCTGTTGTATTTTGTTTCAAAATCTGATGTTTTATAGTAGCTTCATGAACTACTATTCATCTATTCCGCTTCTTATTGTTGTAATACTCTATGTCTGTGATTATGTGATTGATTTATTTACTATACATGCTAAGTTTTTCGAAATATAAATTAACAATGTGATATTTTGAGCAATTCAAGTCTGACATGTGTGGATGCGAATGGTTCGAAATAACGGGTCGTTACAATGAGTGTTTTTACGATCATAAGAACTATATTTTTTTTATGTAGTTGAATTACATCGTAAAGTGAATTCAATTTTTTGATTATTGCTTGATAAATTAAATTGACATTTAATTGACATCTAATTTTATTGATTGAATTTAAATTGATAGTTAGTAAAATCCCAATTTATCGATAATTGGTTGATTGTTGTGATTATTGACCGTTTGGATGATGGATGGTGGTGGACGAAATTTGACTGATATTTTGGATGTTTTGATGTTTATTTGTGTTTAATATATCCTGTTATCACCCTGTATATTATTTACAGTATATAAAACTGTAAATTGAATTATTTCGAATGTGTTAAGAAATAGGTTGAAATCATACATACCCGTGACATTTATTTTTACATTGAAATGATATATATCCATCCTTGGAATTTAAATTGAAATAATTGATTCACTTGCCCGTATGATAGAAAATTATATACGGACACTGGATTGGTTAAAGTAATTGATTAAAAAAATTTGTCTTGAAATTATTTAAATGATTTGATTTAAAGGAATAAAAATCAAATTTATGGAAATCAAAAATTATTTTCGAACTGGACTCGAAATGTTGAGATTTAAATTTGGTAAACGAAATTTTTTTAATAATCGAAGTTGAGATTTTTTAGTTAAGATCAAACTGTGATGTGTATGTTAGAAAATTGATTTGTTTTAAAAGATTGAACTTTTATTCGAACTTTGAATATTTCTAAGAAAAGGTGATTTAGAATGATATTTCAAAATTGAGTTCAGAATTTAATTATATTTAAATATTTGGATTTTAAATTGAATATTTATGGAAAATTTTATTTAAATGTTTTGAATCGATATTTTGGAAATCGAACTCGTGATTGATATAAATCGAAATAGTATAGAATTGGAATCAGAGTTGAAATTAATTTGAGATTGGGATTTAAATTAATTTGGAATTGGAATTTTTAAATATATTAGAATTGGAGTTGAAATTAATATAGAATTGACATTGAAATTAATTTGAAATGGAAATAATATTCGACTAGAAATCGGAATTGAATCGATTAAATCGGAATGAAAATTGAAACTGATTTGAATTGAAAATTTTGAAAAGTGGACTTGTTTTAACATTGAAACTATTTTTAAATTAATATTTTTAGTATAAACTGTTTAAAATCTATACTCTTTAGAATATTTTTTTTTGATTTTCTAAACTATTTTAGTACATAAACCATTTTTATCACTCAAACTACTTTCTATTAAACTATTTTAACTATTTAACTTTTTAAATCTATTTAAAGTTATTTTCTAAAATTCAAACCGGTTAAGAGGGTGGTATGTTTATATTTAAATCTTCGATTTAAATGCGAATTTTGTTAAAGTGAAGTAATCTAAATTGTAATTCGAATCAAATTTCAGAGTGAAATCAATATATCAAAGTGAATTGACATTTTGAAGTAAAATATGATTTTTGAAGCGAATATAATGACTTCGGAATGGATTTGATTTTTTTTGAAATGAATATGATATTTTGATATCAAGTACGAATTTTTTCGGAATATAGAAGTACTAACGGTGTGTAAAAGATGTTTGGTTGTTAAAGAGACCAGTGCATCTTAGTGGCATACTCTCTGTCAACATTGAAACCACTTTAACAACTGTGTACGCGGTGGATGATATCCATAATGTAGTGGTTGAATTGACGACGTTTACTGGAATGAAGTAAGAGAATGATGATGTATAGTTTTGACACTCATGTCATAACTAAAATGACAAAGACAGAAGCCTATGTCTGGCCAATGAGGTTAGCTACCTCTAGCCATGTTGATCCCTCATATTACTATTGTGATTTCGTATTCGATGGGTACATCTTTTGTCGGTTGGATTGATTGTCGCGGTCGGCCATAGATGGGTTATGACCTGCCATAAAGGTTAAACTGGTAGAATCCTACCTTAGGCATTGCCTTACTGCCTTGTCATATTTATCCATATACGAACCCATTACGACTTGGTTTAGAAGTGTACAAATGTGTTAAGATGGATCAGTGTAAATCCTTAATGCTATTTTGATATTTATTTTACTGATAGACATTATTTATTGTAGCATATACTATTATATATAAATAGTTTAACGGATCCTTATGTGGTGGAAAAACTCGTAACATCTCTTAAGTTATTGCACTCATATTTATGATATTGATTTGACTTACATAAGATTATTTTAGTACTGACTCGAGTGTTTTGTCTTTTCATTATGCTTGGGTCAGTCCTGAGTTTTTTTTAGTGTATTGAAGATTATTCTCTGGAGGACAAAGACGAAGATTTTGGTATATTACTATTATTATTCCCTTATTCTTGCTATCATATATATTGATCACTTATCTCTAATGTGTGTTTGTGTATATAACTTTGATAAATGTGTATATATTATAATCAAATATATAGTAAACAGCTTCATGAACTGTTATTATTATTATATTTTATCATTTCCGCTATGAGATTATGTGTTTGTTTTCTTCTTCTTTTCTTATTTATCTTATTTAACCCCATTGATTATTTACATTCTGGATTGTTTAAGTTGGACATGTATGGATTATTGTTGATTTAAACCTTCCAAAATATGGGTCATCATATTGCATGATTAACATGAAGTCTTCAACAAAAGGATCAGCACAGTATGGAGTGAAACGAGTCTAAATCTACACCATAGGAACTACACACATTCCAAATACAAAGTCGGGAATCCCATGAACTCCACATCATGCTATCTCATACTTGAAAGCCTCATGCTACTAGCGTAGTCCCTAACTGAGTTGCGCCGCCATGGTCCAACACTAGAATTTCATAACAATATTTGTAAGGTACAATGTACATCCAAAGTACCAACAGAGTTACCCTACTAGCATGGAGCGGTGCGGTGAATTATGACTAACCACCAAGGCAAATCAAGGTACTTTAGCGAACAACATAACCCTAAGACAATTGGCGAGTATCTTACAACATCGCGCCCATTTCAACATTTCAAAATCAAACTATCCCACCTAAATAAAATTATATAATCAAAACCGAAATTATCTTTCCCCAAACACATTATCCTACCTAAATTCAAGTCATCAATCCACAATATATAATTAAAGGCATATGGATAAAGACGCGAGGTAGAATCCAATGGTGGAAATCAAACATAAGAAATGGTTAATGTCAACAATTAATGTGATGTCGTTTCATCTACAAAAGGGAAAGACTATAGAAGAAAAAAGGATTCAAATGTTTTGTACATAGAACTTATTACCGTAAAAGCTGTAAACAAAATCTTTATTGTTTTTTGTGCTTCTACCGTGAAAGAATATAAAAGATTGATTAATTTGACACATATAATGTGACGCCCCACCTCTATACCCACGCTAGCCAAGAACATTACGGTGAATGCTGTCGACTAGCACGGAGAATAAGGCTGTTGAGGAGCGACCATCCATGTAATTTCTTTGCGCGAGCACCGATATGTCAGATAATATAACATGCATTCTATTTCAAGAGGAAATCCGACATACCGACACAAACTCAAAGCTACTACACGGTGGCTATATAAATCCTTCGGAAAACAAATATAGAAATAAGCATAACACAAATCAGTCATAGACAATTCATATCACAAAGGCGGAATAAGATATGAATATTACACTAGAAAGTGTACATCAGAGTAGTGGTCTAAAAAGATCCACAATATCACAAAAGAATAGTTACACGAACTACACAAAAGAATAAGTATACATTAAGGAGTCTGTATCTCAAATGTATACAACAAAATAACTACTAATCTAAGTAGTTAACCCAAAAGCAAGAGAAATCAATCCCAAGGGAGAAGTCAAGCAGAAGCACCTGTAACATCTCGGTCTGACCCGAGTATTATTTAACAAGAAAATAATAAACGGATCAGTCTAACTATAAATATCAGATGAAACGATATATAATAAGAGATATGACATAACATATAATAATCACAATGCCAAGCTGTGATAAATAAGTAATTGAAAATCAACAAGAGATTAATCAATATCACAATAATCTACTCAAGATAAAAAGGAATGTCATACTCCTAATTTCATTCACCAAGCCACAATAAATGACATATATATATATATCCATGCCAATCGTAAAAGTTGGTGAAACATAAATTCCAGAATTCAACACACGAGATCCAGAAATCACAAGGAAAGGATCAACGACGTCGTACAGCGGGACATCCGATGAACCAAATCACAATCAAAGAGAACAACGACGTCGTACAACGGGACGTCCGATAAACCAAATAACAAAGACATAGCACGATGCTAGTCTAAAACCTAAAATGAACGTCGTGATCAAAGAGAAGTGTCGATTACACTAAGCTAGTAAATATATGAGCTTAGCTTCATGTCTCATAACCACTAGCTTAACTTAAATATTTACGAACAAATTGTAGATCTCCACTAGAAAATTGTCACAAGAGATTCAATCGAACAAGTACAAGAATTAACTGACGAAGTAAACGCAAGCGTTTCATACCACTCGTTTTACTAAGTCGTTTAATTAGATTTCTTATACGAGTGAGGTAAAGGTTTGTATATACTAATAGATTGAAAAACGGTTTTATAAACGAATTTGGTATTAAAATAGTATTGAAATCGTTTGAGGAAAGAGTTTTGATATTTACTACTAGTATAGAAAACCTTTATATTTTTATAGTGACAAAGCACAAGGGGGATTGTAGAAACAATCAATCACAAAGATCACATTCGAAGATGTGAATAAAAATCCAATGAAATCGATAAAGGATCCATCGAAGAGGATATATCTAAAACTCCCAAAGAAAATAAGTCATCGAAGATGATAATAAATGATGACAATAAATAGGATCATCACGAATCGATTTAAATTGGAAATTCAATCCAAAATGGCAAATTGGACTAAAACAGCAGGTTCAGTCGACTGAACAGAGTTTTCAGTCGACTGACCCTGTGCCTGGAAATTTTCCAGGTTCAGGAAACTTTCTGTTTCCAGTTTCAGTCGACTGTGCAGAGTTTTTCAGTCGACTGAATCATGCCTGGAAACTCTCGGGTTTCAGGTTCAGTCGACTGAACAGAGTTTTCAGTCGACTGAATCATGCCTGGGCTGTTTTTCAGCCTTATTCAAATGAAGAGCAAACTCTTCCAAAATGCAACCGGACGAACATTGGCTCTAAGGGTTTATGCCAATCGGCAACCCGGCCCTATATGCTCCTCGATGCATCACCAAAAGCATGATCAAACATCCATAAAAGGATTTTCACACAAATTTGGTTTAAAAACCCAAAAATTGGAATATTCACAAAACCAATCCAAATCAAGAGCAAATGCACATGAAGAAGTGTTAGGAATTCATACCCAACAACCAAAGATAATTATAGTCATAGATGTGAGATAAAAATCTCACCTTTGCACTAAAAATTATGAAGATGAAGCTTGAAAGCAAAGGGGAATCAACCACTCTTCAAATCCAACTCTAGAAGCTTGAATCTAAGCTAAAAAGAAGAACATTTCCTAAGTTAGGTTTAGGAAATTTCTGAAATTCAAAGAGAGAATGAGTTGGAGAAGAAGAAGAGGAAGCTTACCAATGGGTTCTCATGAACTTTGGAGCAAGGAGATGGATTTGCAAAGCAAGCTAGGGCTTAGGAATTTCTATTTCCCATTCTTTTCCTCCATATTTGCTTAAGCTTGAGTGTTAGGAAAATAGAAGAGAAGTGAATGAAGAGGAGAGTGTTGGAACTGAGTAAGGTGACTAATTGGCTCAGCCCAACCAAAGCCCTAAGCGGGAAAAAGTAGCAAAAATCAACTTTCTCCGAACATATCGAAGCTTATACTCAAAAAGGTCGCAAACGGTATTTTGAACTCAATGGAGGTGGTCTCGAGTCCTGATTCGACCGTATGCAAAAAGTAGATTTTTGGACTAAAATCCGACAAACGATAAAATATTTAAATAAAATATTTAAATATAAAATCGATAAATATGCGAGTTGTTACAGACTCCCCTCCTTAAAGAAATTGCGTCCTCGCAATAAGTAAGAAGGAAATATATGAAGTAACAACCATAGAAGCATATTAACACAAAAGAAAATTTTGAAATAGGAAGTTCACCATAAAGTGCACAAAAGAGTTAGCAAGAAATCTGGTGAAACTTCAATTTCCACAATAACACCGGGCTCAAGAATGAAAACCGGAATCCCTAAGGCATTCCCGTAGATAAAAGACGTGGGGAACGTCAAGAATAGCAGAAAATTGAGCCGGTGCAACGGCGTAGTACAAAAACGGTACGCCCGAAAAACTAGAAACTCAAACAATTTGGGACATCAGCGTAGTACAAAAACGGTACGCCCAATGAACCAAAGCAAAGACATCGATGTAGTACAAACGGTACATCCGATGAATCAAATAGCAAAGACATCGATGTAGTACAACGGTACATCCGATGAATCAAATAGCAAAGACATCGATGTAGTACAACGGTACATCCGATGAATCAAATAGCAAAGACATCGATGTAGTACAACGGTGCATCCGATGAATCAAATAGCAAAGACATCGATGTAGTACAACGGTACATCCGATGAATCAAATAGCAAAGACATCGATGTAGTACAACGGTACATCCGATGAATCAAAAGAAAAGACATCGATGTAGTACAACGGTACATCCGATGAATCAAATAGCAAAGACATCGATGTAGTAAAATGGTACATCCGATGAATCAAATAGCAAAGACATCGATGTAGTACAACGGTACATCCGATGAATCAAAAAGCAAAGACATCGATGTAGTACAACGGTACATCCGATGAATCAAAAGAAAAGACATCGATGTAGTACAACAGTACATCCGATGAATCAAATGCAAAGACATCGATGTAGTACAACGGTACATCCGATGAATCAAAAGCAAAGACATCGATGTAGTACAAACGGTACATCCGATGAATCAAATAGCAAAGACATCGATGTAGTACAACGGTACATCCGATGAATCAAAAGCAAAGACATCGATGTAGTACAACGGTACATCCGATGAATCAAATGCAAAGACATCGATGTAGTACAAACGGTACATCCGATGAATCAAATAGCAAAGACATCGATGTAGTACAACGGTACATCCGATGAATCAAAAGCAAAGACATCGATGTAGTACAACGGTACATCCGATGAATCAAATAGCAAAGACATCGATGTAGTACAACGGTACATCCGATGAATCAAAAGCAAAGACATTGATGTAGTACAAACGGTACATCCGATGAATCAAATAGCAAAGACATCGATGTAGTACAACGGTACATCCGATGAATCAAAAGAAAAGACATCGATGTAGTACAACGGTACATCCGATGAATCAAAAGCAAAGACATCGATGTAGTACAAACGGTACATCCGTTGAATCAAACAGCAAAGACATCGATGTAGTACAACGGTACATCCGATGAATCAAAAGGAAAGACATCGATGTAGTACAACGGTACATCCGATGAATCAAAAGCAAAGACATCGATGTAGTACAAACGGTACATCCGATGAATCAAATAGCAAAGACATCGATGTAGTACAAACGGTGCATCCGATGAATCAAATAGCAAAGACATCGATGTAGTACAACGGTACATCCGATGAATCAAAAGCAAAGACATCGATGTAGTACAACGGTACATCCGATGAATCAAAAAGCAAATAATTCGGAACACTGACGCAGTACAAAAACGGTACGTCCAATGAACCGAAGCCCGAATGATTTTCGAAACACCGACGTAGTACAAAAACGGTACGTCCAATGAACCGAACACAATAAAAGGACATCGGACGCTAGTCCTTAAAAGGAATGAGATAAAGCTCAATAAAACGAAGTATACCAAAACGTCCGATGAACTTGATAGAAAAATAATTCCATTCAGACAACATCAAAGAATTAACCACTTGTTGCCTTCGACAAAGCGCATTGGCAACACGATTTCCCTTTTCGGGAATAAAAGAATATCAAGATCATAAGATGCTAGGAACTCGAGTCAACATGAAGTTCCTTATGAGAAAATAATTATTCCAAAGATTTATGATCGAGGTAGAGAACAAATTTCTCATCCAAAAATGATGATGCCAAATTCCAAAAGTAAAAACAATAGCCGCGAACACTAGACCGGGAGTGGCATATCTAGTCTCGATAAGCTATAAAGATTTAGAAGCACAAGTGATAGCACGTTTTCCTTTACAAGAGAATGGCATTCCAAACCAATACGACTAGTATCGGTGCAAATAGCAAAGTCTTGGTTCCCCTTCAGGAATCACAAGAAGGAATAAGAGTATCGAAAAGAAAGAACTTCTTTTAAAATAATTCTCTTCTCCGAAAAGTTGAAACTTTCAAAATTACATTTTTACAAGTCAATATATCGTGTCTGATTGTCACATCAAAGCGTTTAGGAGATTTCTATCGATAACGTTGATCAAGCGCATCGACCAAAATTCTTAAAGCACTCAACGGGCAATACAATCACAAAATCATATTTTATAGGATAAATAAATCTCTTAAAAAGTTTTAAGAATATTCTTTGTTCGTTTCAAGAACAAAATCCAGTTTTACTTATAAATAAATCTTATGAAAAAGATTTGCAAAATTTTAAATTACTATTTTCATCCAAAATCAATAAATACAAGAATGGTCTCATCGAAATATTCATAGAATATTCGATTTATAAAATGGATGAAATAAGCTGGACAAATTGAATGACATAATAATTCGTTCATAGGAATCATAACAAGTGCGGAATGCGATAAGTGAAATGCTAACTTCCGCAACTTGTAGCAAACGAAAACCGGTGGTAAAGTCAAACTGAAAAGACCTTAACACCACACAAAAGATTTCTTAGGTGATAATCCTAAGACAAACTCAAAAATATCGGAAAATTTCTCAAACTATATGAATGAGAGAAATAACACTTTCCTTATAAGTGGGCTTAAGGAATAAAATGATTCCATCAAGTTGGAATCAAAATCATAAAGGAAAAATAGAAATCTGCTTAACAGATTGAAAATGTCAAAGATGAATAGTCCACTCGAAAAATAGGATATGGGCTTCACAATGATTAAGCCAATCCTTACAGAAAGGTCAATTCCGAGGCCAAAGCAAAAATATCGGCTTGGAAAGAAAAGTCACATAAAACAATCTCGACATCTAAACAAAAGCAAATTGAGTGTTGCGGATCTACCATCCGGATTCGCAATTCTCAATGAAGTCAATAAACCCAAAATATTCAAAGAAAAGAATCGACAAGTTCTTTTGATATAAAATAGTGAGATGAAACCCATATCAAAAAGAACTCAATTAAGAAGATCACAAAATAAATGTAATCAAGGATTAAATGAGTAATACCTTGACCACGAGAAGTGTTGCTAGGGGCCTGCAGCTTTCCTTCTCACTTGTTTGGAAGCTTAGGACACGAAGATAAAAGATGACCCGAACCTTTGCAATAACGGCAAAAGAGGGGCTTCGGGCACTCCCTTACTTGGTGGTCTGTGGAACCACAATTGTAGCATCGCCCACGACTAGAGGTAGGAACATTTGCTACCAGAGTTTGTTGCTTTCCTTTCTTATTAGAATCGGGGCCTCTGAATTTGATAGGCCTCTTCGAGTTATTGTTGAAGTCCTGTTGGGCACGCACAACTTCAACATCACCTTCATTATCGGCCTCTTCAAGACGAAGAGCGATATCAATAAGCTGATCAAATGAAACCTCAAGTTTCAGAAGTAATGGCTTCTTAAGATTCTTGTTCAAGCCATAAACAAATCTTTGATTTTTCTTCATCGGGGTATTAATATACTCAACTCCGTACTTAGAGAGAGATTCGAAAGATGCGACGTAGTCCGTCACAGAAGATTCACCTTGAACAAGGTCTATGAAACGCCGGGCTAAAGTTACTTTTTCAGCCTCCGGCACAAATTTCGATTCGAATCTTTCCCGGAATTGCTCCCAAGTGAGATCCGCCTCAACGATTTCAGAAATTAAAAGCTCATACCAATCTAATGCTCTTTCTTGGAGCATGCTAGAAGCCACTTGGACTCGATGTAGATCAATAAGGTTCATGCGAGAAAAGATGCGATCGCATGATTTAAGCCAAGCTTGAATTCCAATAACACTCTCGGATCCCTTGAATGGCCTTCCACCCAAATCGGTGTAGTCTCTGTACAAGCGTGCAAAACCGGATCTAGGATGAGTAGGCTCTGGATTGGTTCCGGCTGATTGAGCGTTCTTAACAAGATCTAGAAGCTGTTGGGCAGACATAAATACTCCATCCTGGGGAGTAGCACTAGATTGACCGGCGCTGGGACGGCCAAGTCTAACCATTTCTCTTCTTTAAGAAAGAAAGAAGAGGAAAAAGTTATTCTCAAAATAAATATCAAGCAATTCTTGATAGATAAAACAAGGAATCATAAAGAAAATAGGATAGAACGGTACGAAGACCCGAATTAAATCCTAAAGCACAACTCCTAAGATGGACTTAGGACGATGATCCTTGTTATAATATTCCATATTGTTCCGAAGTTTGGCTCTGATACCAAGCTGAGACGCCCCACCTCTATACCCACGCTAGCCAAGAACATTACGGTGAATGCTGTCGACTAGCACGGAGAATAAGGCTGTTGAGGAGCGACCATCCATGTAATTTCTTTGCGCGAGCACCGATATGTCAGATAATATAACATGCATTCTATTTCAAGAGGAAATCCGACATACCGACACAAACTCAAAGCTACTACACGGTGGCTATATAAATCCTTCGGAAAACAAATATAGAAATAAGCATAACACAAATCAGTCATAGACAATTCATATCACAAAGGCGGAATAAGATATGAATATTACACTAGAAAGTGTACATCAGAGTAGTGGTCTAAAAAGATCCACAATATCACAAAAGAATAGTTACACGAACTACACAAAAGAATAAGTATACATTAAGGAGTCTGTATCTCAAATGTATACAACAAAATAACTACTAATCTAAGTAGTTAACCCAAAAGCAAGAGAAATCAATCCCAAGGGAGAGTCAAGCAGAAGCACCTGTAACATCTCGGTCTGACCCGAGTATTATTTAATAATAAAATAATAAACGGATCAGTCTAACTATAAATATCAGATGAAACGATATATAATAAGAGATATGACATAAACATATAATAATCACAATGTCAAGCTGTGATAAATAAGTAATTGATAATCAACAAGAGATTAATCAATATCACAATAATCTACTCAAAATAAAAAGGAATGTCATACTCCTAATTTCATTCACCAAGCCACAATAAATGACATATATATATATATATATATATATATATATATATATATATATATATATATCCATGCCAATCGTAAAAGTTGGTGAAACATAAATTCCAGAATTCAACACACGAGATCCAGAAATCACAAGGAAAGGATCAACGACGTCGTACAGCGGGACATCCGATGAACCAAAGCACAATCAAAGGGAACAACGACGTCGTACAGCGGGACGTCCGATGAACCAAATCAAAAGACATAGCACGATGCTAGTCTAAAACCTAAAATGATCGTCATGATCAAAGAGAAGTGTCGATTACACTAAGCTAGTAAATATATGAGCATAGCTTCATGTCCCATAACCACTAGCTTAACTTAAATATTTACGAACAAATTGTAGATCTCCACTAGAAAATTGTCACAAGAGATTCAATCGAACAAGTCCAAGAATTAACCGACGAAGTAAACGCAAGCGTTTCATACCACTCGTTTTACTAAGTCGTTTAATTAGATTTCTCATACGAGTGAGGTAAAGGTTTGTATATACTAATAGATTGGAAAACGGTTTTATGAACGAATTTGGTATTAAAATAGTATTGAAATCGTTTGAGGAAAGAGTTTTGATATTTACTATTAGTATAGAAAACCTTTATATTTTTAAAGTGACAAAGCACAAAGGGGATTGTAGAAACAATCAATCACAAAGATCACATTCGAAGATGTGAATAAAAATCCAATGAAATCGATAAAGGATCCATCGAAGTGGATATATCTAAAACTCCCAAAGAAAATAAGTCATCAAAGATGATAATAAATGTTGACAATAAATAGGATCATCACGAATCGATTTAAATTGGAAATTCAATCCAAAAAGGTAAATTGGACTAAAACAGCAAGTTCAGTCGACTGAACAGAGTTTTCAGTCGACTGACCCTGTGCCTGGAAATTTTCCAGGTTCAGGAAACTTTCTGTTTCCAGTTTCAGTCGACTGTGCAGAGTTTTTCAGTCGACTGAATCATGCTTGGAAACTCTCGGGTTTCAGGTTCAGTCGACTGAACAGAGTTTTCAGTCGACTGAATCATACCTGGGTTGTTTTTCAGCCTTATTCAAATGAAGAGCAAACTCTTCCAAAATGCAACCGGACGAACATTGGCTCTAAGGGTTTATGCCAATCGGCAACCCGACCCTATATGCTCCTCGATGCATCACCAAAAGCATGATCAAACATCCATAAAAGGATTTTCACACAAATTTGGTTTAAAAACCCAAAAATTGGAATATTCATAAAACCAATCCAAATCAAGAGCAAATGCACATGAAGAAGTGTTAGGAATTCATACCCAACAACCAAAGATAATTATAGTCATAGATGTGAGATAAAAATCTCACCTTTGCACTAAAATTTATGAAGATGAAGCTTGAAAGCAAAGGGGAATCAACCACTCTTCAAATCCAACTCTAGAAGCTTGAATCTAAGCTAAAAAGAAGAACATTTCCTAAGTTAGGTTTAGGAAATTTCTGAAATTCAAAGAGAGAATGAGTTGGAGAAGAAGAAGAGGAAACTTACCAATGGGTTCTCATGAACTTTGGAGCAAGGAGATGGATTTGCAAAGCAAGCTAGGGCTTAGGAATTTCTATTTCCCATTCTCTTCCTCCATTTTTGCTTGAGCTTGAGTGTTAGGAAAATAGAAGAGAAGTGAATGAAGAGGAGAGTGTTGGAATTGAGTTGTGACTAATTGGCTCAGCCCAACCAAAGCCCTAAGCGGGAAAAAGTAGCAAAAATCAACTTTCTCCAAACATATCGAAGCTTATACTCAAAAAGGTCGCAAACGGCATTTTGAACTCAATGGAGGTGGTCTCGAGTCCTGATTCGACCGTATGCAAAAAGTAGTTTTTCGGACTAAAATCCGACGAACGATAAAATATTTAAATAAAATATTTAAATATAAAATCGATAAATATGCGGGTTGTTACATATAATTCCTTAACACTCAAACCACGTAAATCTCTTGTTCTCTTTACTTTTTAACTATTTTTGTGCTTTTCTCTTTGTTTTGTTTAAATTAACGATAATCCTCTTAGGCGTTTTAACAAACAATTAATTTGCAACCTTATAATTGTGTAAGCATTAAACAATATAATTACTTCATTAAACGACATTTTAAAAAACGTTAACCTACACTTCTTAGTTTTGTAAGCATAAAACAAGCCAACTACTTCTAATTGGCGTTGTGAGACTGAAATTTCTTGCAAATATTTTAGCGCTAGAAGGAGGCTTAAGCCTCTAGAAAATTTGGTTTTATAATTTTTGTGAATCAAACCACTACATCTCTTCAAACATGTATCTAGAAACCCCTCACTGAATTACTAGTTCCCCCACTCCTCCAATCGGAGCGGAACACCAACCTTTAAAATAAAAACAAAAAACGAACCAAACCCCTATAAATAACTCATGGGCCCATTAAGAAACACCCCATTAGACCTTATCCTGGATGCTCTTAATCATTTCATGATCCAAATAAATCAAAAGTTGGTTGAGCCAGAAAAACACATAGCCGAATACCCACCTCAGAGCCAATCCCGCTCATAACAACTCCATGGCTCGTTGCCATAAATCACTAGTCAAGCAGACTGCACGACTGGCTGATAAAAATGACAATGTCAGTAATGAGAACGATGTAATTGGCTTTAAGAGTGTAGGGACAAAGCTAAATAAAACCAAATCTAGGACCACCTCACATAAAATCCATATTGAAAACATAAATCCACTGTCACTTGAAAAGCATTTTGAAACAAAGTACGTGAGAGGATCATGATGCCAACACTATCTCAAGGGGGTGGCTCATTAAGAAACAAGGTCAAAGATGAGGAAATATCAGTGTTGAAGACTTGGGTTGAACAAATGTTATATTTATGCCAACAAACAAATGACAATGAGGTTGGGGGAATGAATTCCTCTTCATTCAACAAAGATATCATTGAGTCAGATTTCCTTGACAATTTCAGGGCTCTTGCCATTGATAAATACGATGCTTTATCAAATCTAAACGACCATTTGTGCATCTTTAAATATCACATGAATATTTTAAAAGTAGGAAGATTGGTTCGATGCAAGTTGTTCCCAACCTATCTGAATGGAGCAATATCGAGGTGGTTCGAAAAGTACAGATACATGGAGATCTACTTATGGGCTTAGTTGTCATCAGACTTCCATTAGCAATTCAATATTGAAAGGAAAGTATCCCTTGGCCAAAATACCTTATCCTGCGCCAATCAAAGGGACATCAAAAGATGAAAGCTTGTGCAGCTTTATAAATTGGTTCAAAGTCAAGGCAATGCTAATTGAAATCATAATTGAAGAAGTGTTGTTAAAGGCAGTGTATTCTAGTATAAAAAGAAATGGTGTTTTGGGATAAAAATGCAAGAAACCCATGTAAAAGAACAAAGGCATTCTATGAGGGAGCTAATGGCTAAATCAGGGTTGACAAAGCCTAAAAAGCCGAGTATACAATGTAACAAAGTTGTTCCCATCCAAAATGATACGAAGAGGGGACAGTGGTATAAGCTTATGATGAGCCGATAAAAAGGTAGATGGAGTTTATCTTCATTGGTCATACCGTACTCACACATAGTGCAGACATATCTTCAAAGTCACAAAATCTAAGCTAATTAATAGTTTCCCTAACGAAGGGAAGAAGCTTGAGGAAAATACTGGGGGTGCCTATTGCCGCTTTCACAATGCAAATGGGCACCATATCAAGACTGTCACAATCTGAAAAATTAAATAGAAAGACTGATCCTGATGGGTTATCTTGACAGTTTTTTAGAAAATTTTAGCAACTACTCTAACTAACTACCAATCTCTAGACACACATGGATCAAGATGGAAACCCTACATTCTAATCGGCCCCATCTATGGTCAACTCCCATCTCGTTGGAAAAAGTAAGAAGATAATGGAGTGGTATGTCTAGGAGGCATAGGTAGAAAATAAAACCACGTACCATATCAAACAATAACCTATTTCAGACATTGCATTCACTACTACTGGCTCAACAGAGTCCGTCTTTCTAAGTTAGGAACCCCTCATGGTTATGGTGTAAATATCAAACTACATCGTAAAGAAAGTATTCACTGATCTTGGAAGATTAGTGAATGTAATCTTCAAAGCTACTTATGACCGTATGAAGTTACTAGAGGAAATCCTAAAGCCAAGTCCTAAATTGAGTTACAGGTTCAACGATACCACGACCAACTGCTTGGCTAGATTTCTAGTGACGGATGGGATTGTTCCACCATACAAATCATTCTACGCTAGCTTACTTATCATGGACCAGCCTTTTACCATACAATGCCTTCCTAAGAAGACCTGCTCCCATTAGCATGTGGGTAATTATATCTCAAAAGGACTTACCATTGAAGTTGCAAACCCTTGCTAAAGAAGGGACGATTAGGAAGAATAGCATTATCTAGTGCTCTTTATTCTGTAACAATTAAGCATAGCTAAAAATGTTTTCAATCATATTGTTGTCACTTCCACTATATGCGAAAATGATAGTAAGTGATAAGCTAGTTCAAGGAACTACAACAGTTAATCAAATCACAACTGACACTAAAACAGGTTAATCTATGACCATAGTGCCATCACGATCTAAAAAGCGAAATTATCTTCATATGATCAACACAGACGAACACACTTCAGTCTTTGTGTAGTACCTCAGTGGAGCCGCATAGAGTTCAAGTAGCATAGCCTCCTTAAAACCTATAGAAGATGAGTGGATTTAAGGTTAGGCATGAACACTAAAGAGGTCAAACCTCTAGATGAACTTGAAGATGTTCAATTAGATCCTATAGACTTGTCCAGTTGTGAAGATAACATAAAGTACATATTTCGCTTCAAGTTGGTCAATTTCTTAAAGAAACCAACCGATTCATTCATGTGCATATGGCTGAAATTCACCCATCAATAATATACCAGGCCTTAAATATCGACCCAAATGCGCATCTAGTGAGAAAAAAGAGGCGGTCGCTTGATCAAAAAAGATATAACGTGCTACATGAGGAAGTAAAAAGCTAAAAGAAAATAGTTCATCATGGAAGCTTACTACCTTGGGTGGATAACAGATCCGGTTCTAGTGAAGAAACTAAATAGGAAGTGGCGGACCTACATTGATTTCACCAACTTCAATGAAGCTTCCCCCAAAAGACAAATTCTCTCTACCTAGAGTAGAACAATTTTTGGATGTAACCAGTGGCCATGAATTTCTTACCTTCGTGGGTGTGTACTCTTTTGGATTAGGTGCATTGGCAATGAGGTTAAATAAGGGAATTTCAACCTTTTATTAATTTGCACAAGATCGTATTGTATGTTTATACAAACAATAAATTTATACAAAACACGTTTAGTATTAATTAATAAAGGAGTTTGGGTATAGTTTTAATTTAACTAGTTTGTATATTATAATTTTATTATTTGTTAGGATTAAGAATAACATTTTATTATTATTATTATTTTAATTTTAATTTAATAATTTAGTTTTAGTTTGATTTTATATTTTAGATATTTAATATGTTTTTATTCATAATACATGCATTAAAACTATGTTAAATATGGTAATCTAACTTAAGGATATATGAGAACATATGTCATACATAATTAATTAAGTAACCATTTGCGATTTATGGTTGATAAATAGATTTAGTGTCATAGGTTAATAACAATGTCATGCATATATATAGTTGTATATATATATTCACCTTAGTTAATAATGATAAATATTTTTTCTCAGCCATTAGTTTGTACGTATGTATGTATGTAGGTACATGTGCGTGTATATATATCTATGTGTGTGTAATCCCACATTGTTTAAAATTAAACTTATATATATAGTTATTTATTAATTTTTTATTTTGGTATATACATTAATATATACATATAAATATTTGAAATATATTTTATTTAATAGTATGCATATACATTTACTCTTATTAAATAATTTGAAACTCAATTTAAAAAACATTGACCTTATTAAACAAAAGTGTTATTTTTATTATAAGATCTGGAATGCAAAATTGTTTTTTTAGATCAATAATTTTGTATGTATATGACTCAAATTTAGTTTTTCATATAAGTTTCAAATTTAAAATCGTTTCGACTCTTTAAAGTCTAAAATGTTTTTTATTAGATTATCGTAAGCAATCAAAAAATAATAATTTTTTTAAATATTAAATCAGTACGCATATGTATTCTATTTTTTTATATTTTAAAATAATAGGCAATTTATTTAATTTAAAATAAAAAATAATTTAAAAAGGATTTTAATATCCAAACATTATTATATATAAATTGTTTTCAAATATGTGAATATTTTTTAAAAGCAAAATCAATTTATATAAATAAATAAATATAATATCTTTGTAACAACTGTATCTTAATGGGCTTAAATTTCAATAAAAATCGAAACCCAAGTCCTATCAAAGCACAGATCGTTGGATTTAGTACCTGCAAATAAGCATGAACATTATTAGAGATTGATAGAAATCTAAACTTACAGCAGAAACAATAATAGGATAATAATACTAACTATGACTACTACCTTGGAACTAATGGTATTCCTTGAATAGCATATTGTCACATCAGCATTGAGCATGAGAGAAAGAAGACTTCTCCAACATCAAAGCACATCCAGCTCCAGTGACCGTTCCCCGAAATCTATCCCATGGGTTGTAATGAGGAGGATGTTAGAACAACGTTCTAGCGAATGAAAATATAAACTCTACATAATATAAACTTATACCGATTTGTTTCCATTTAATTTTTATGTCCATTAAGGTTAGCAATTCTAATCTAACCTTACATTGCACACACGATTACTTATTTACCCCTTCCTAAGGTATAAAATACTAACGAAGCCTTACCAACCACCCTATATTTTTAAACCCATTTGCCACTTAATACTTCTAAATATGAAGCAGGCCTCTATAATACTTTTTAAAAAGAGCAATAAGCAGACTCTGCCATTTAAGACCTTAATCAAGGTAGACCTCGTCATTTAAGGCCTATTCTCAAGATGATTTTCTAATAATGTCATCAATAGTCGGTGGGTCCTCGCTACAAGACCTTTAACCACTATTTAAGACTTTTGATATTTAATATC
Organism: Allium cepa; assembly: GCA_030765085.1. Lineage (NCBI taxonomy): Eukaryota > Viridiplantae > Streptophyta > Magnoliopsida > Asparagales > Amaryllidaceae > Allium > Allium cepa. The sequence continues at coordinate 454,718,116 of CM060932.1, forward strand.
CAACTATTACCGCTTTTGTCGCCGATAAAACCGTAGCCATGTAATAAACATCACCGAAGCCACTTAATACCTTTTATTGGAAAATAGGCAGACTTTGGTCATTTAAGACCTTAACTAAGGCAGACCCCATCATTTAAGACCTATCCCCAAGGCGTGCTCCTAAATGGTATTATTGTTATTTTGGCCTTAGCAATGTGAGAGACTGTACCCAAGCCACTTAATACCTTTTATTAGAAAATAGGTAGACTTGGGTCATTTAAGACCTTAATTAGGGCAGACCCCATCATTTAAGACCTATCCCAAGGCGGACTCCACACTAGTACTATCTAACTGACATTGCTTGGAAATCTCATTAGGCTACTTAATACTTCTTTTTTAGGAAAGTGGTGAACCCTTCAGTCACTTAAGACCCCAAACCTTAAGTTAACCCTTCCCGAGATATCCAACCTCACTCTTTAATTATAAATATGCATCTCATTATGTTACTTCTTTTGGTAGGGAGGTGGACACTACAGCCACATAAGACCTCAACACTAAAGTAAACCCGTTTAGAGACATCCTTATTTATTTATTTATTTAGAATCTCACTATATTACTTAATACTTCCATTGAGGAGAGGGGCGAACCCTATAGCCACTTAAGACCTCAAATCAAAAGCAAACCCCTATGGAGATATCTCATACCGCTCCTAATTCCAAATTTGGACCATTTAATACTTTCCAATTAAGATAGTAGGCCCAATCTCTCACGTCGTCGCGGTTCCTAGGATTAGTGATATTTCACATCAGTATTAAGTACCGACTTCTGGTAGCCTCAAAATGAAGGCAGTCATCCGTCGAGTGACTTTATTGACCTCACATCACTAACCAACTAAGTCCATTTAACCATCCTAATTCTTTACTTATATTATCTTAAGTAGACATTGGACTTAGCTTACTAATTTCCTTTTTATTTAAGATAATAAGATTTACTTTAAATATTATCTACCCATAAATCCCCGTTTAATGCTCATAAATGTCAATTTGTCCATAAAATCCTAGTGGACATTCCTAAGACATTTATGCATGATTACTAATTTAAAATTAGTAACCTTTTATATCTACTTTATTTTTATCAGTCCCATTAATCCATTTACCCTATCAACTTATTGCAACTCCCATATTTATTATCATTTTTTAGAGTTACAACCTTTTAAATTCATTTCCCATTAGTTAATTATCCTAAATGCGAATATTACGTGCAAGCATCGTTATTAGCTTTTTATTTAATTATTATAGGTGTAGTAAATTATGTACAAATATTTACTTTTGTCAAATATGTTCTAGTTATATATCTTCAGTAGAATATTCTTTTCCACGTCAAATTGTGGTAATCATATCTAAAAAGATTATCCACTATGATTTCCATAAATTAGTCCAAAATAAAATATTTAACTTTAAAATATAGAAGATTACATTGTTTGAAATTACAAGGAATAATCATTTCTTTTTATTACCGAAATAGACGGTGTAAATTACAATGAATTCATACTTTACACATCTCTTTCTTTTCTATTTGCATCCATTCCTTGTTAGATCAAACGCAGTATCTTTCGAAAACGGAAAGAAATCAAACTAATCTATAAATATTAGGCGGATCTAAATTCATACTTTCGGGAATGATTTGCAGACCAGGTTGTAAATAATTCCAAATTCATAAACAAGAGTATAACAGCAATAATTATTATATTCAGATGATATTCAATTTGTTGCCTACAACTTATACACAAATATTCAATTAGGCATAAAAATCAAATAAACACCAACGGGGTAGTTTTCATATACAACAATCTATAAAATTCCCACTTACCATTTAAAAGCAATTGAAATCTCTAAATCTGAAGTAGAACCTCTGATTCATCTCCAAATCCTTTTTAATCCAAGAGATATGTATAATAGGGTATATATGTCATATCCCACCTTTTTGTACGTTTTAAGCAGATACATGTGCAGACTCAAACCACACAAAACAGCGGATTATTATTGGGTGAATAAGAAAAAGCAGAAAAAAAGAGTAGAATCTCGCAGCGGAATGATAAAATATAATAATCAAATAACAGTTCATGAAGTTGTTTACAAAACATGTGATCATACTAATACAATACATAATCCGAGTTACATATAGCAGGGATAAATAAATAACAATGCAGCGGTATAGTGCAATGCAGTGGAATAACATGGTAAATAATAATACGATCTTCGTCTTCGTCCTCCAAAAAACAAGTCTTCAAATCCTGAAATGCTCAGGCTGACCCGAGCGAATTGAAAAGACAAAACACTCGAGTCAAAACTAAAAGAACTTATGTAAGTTAAATCAACGATAAATATGCGTGTGACGGCATCAGAGATGTTTACGGGGTTTGACATCTCCTATCCAGTGTCTAACGTGAGCACAGTAACTCAAAAGATGTTCAGGATTCACATCTTCTAAGGTTCCATTAAACTATCTACTATGTAGTAATGCGCTATTATAATAATGTCTAAAGTAAATTATACTATTTAAAAAATAGCGTTAAGGCTTTACATTTTCTACCTTAACAAATTTTTAGATGCCAATAGTCTATACAGTACTGCAACTCCCCGTAAACTGGAGCCGCCCGAGGATACCACATAGGTATGACATAAAACACACTCGTAGAAGGCATGCTAGGGTAGGTGATACGACACAACTAGGCAATGCCAGGGTAGATGTACCAATTACACTTTCGGACTGTTGGTAACGCATAGCCGCAACTATCGCCCAACTCAAAACACACTCCCGAGTAAAAATCGAAAGGTGGCTACCAAATAAATCAAAAGTCAGAATATTGCATCGATGGATGTATCCGATCAGAGGAGCTACCTCACTTGGCCTGTCAATTACTCCTGTTTTAGCCACCTTAAGCCAACTCATGGGAGTCGGGTCCATGTATATACCTCATATAAGATCGTTGCCACCATCCTACTTCATTATGGAATCTCCACCGTGTACACAGCTGTCAAAATGGTTTTCGGTATTGGCAGAGAGTATGACAACATCCAATCCCGGTCTCTTTGACAACCAATCGCTTATTACACATCCTATGGTTCTTTTACATTTCCAAAATATTTCATAATTGATATCAAAATATCATATTCAATTCAAACCATATCACTTTCGAAATTATTACTTACTTTCGAAATCATATTCGCCCTTGATGTCATAGTTCAATAATTATATTTCCTTTCAAAATTAAATTCACAATTTATATCAAAATATCGTATTCTCAAAATTATACCACTTTCAAATCATATTTCTTCCAAAAAAAATATTTTCAAAATAGGTTAAGTTCTTGCTTCAAAATCATCATTTTGATTAGTTAACATTTAAATCCCAACTTAGGTTATAACATCATTAACCATATTCACTTTAAAAATCGAGAATTTTCAATACAAACCCATCCATTTTACTTGGTTTGGAATTTGGAAGAAAATAATTTAAATAGTTACAAATATTAATATAAATTTAAGATAGATTAAATATAATTAAAATAGATTAAATAGCTTTAAAATAGATTACTTAGATTTAAAATAAATTAAACTAGTCTAATTAGTTTAAAATAAATTAAATTGGTTTAAAATAGATTAAAATAATTCATATAGTTAATATTAGTTAAATAGATTAAGTTTGAAAATCTTAATAATTAGAATTTTTTTAAATAATATATTTTTTAAATAGTTTATGTTAAAATATGAGTTCGAAATTAATATCAAATTAAACTATTCATTTCATTTCAACATATTTGGACCATTTCAAATTTTCAAACCGATAGACCAAATTTCAATAAACTATCGAATTTCATGTCGTTTCAATCCATGTTCAAAATATCAATACGGATTAATCCAATTTCAAAATATTTCAAAGTTATTTTCAAACAAATTCAATAACTCAATTTTGATAGAATTTCATTTATGCATAAAAGTTTAACTTTAAACTTCTGATTTAATTCCTTAAAGAAATTCCTTTTTAAACCAATTCGCATGTCAACACAAAACTTGATTTTTCTATAATACTTAAAAATTTATATAAATCAAATTTTATTACAAAACATCAATTGATTAAATTCAAAAACTTAAAGATTTTAAAATATTTAATTTAACCAATCCAGTGTCCGTATATAATTTTCCCCCCTAGGGACAAGTGATACGGATATTTATCATTTCAATCCGCAATTTAAATATTTTATGGTTGTATATCATTTCAAACCGCAATCCCGAAATATATAAAAATCCATAATGAACTTTCTGTTTATAACGGTATAAAATACAACATCCGCTCAACCAACATCAACAATCAACATCCATCACAATCATCATCCTAATCAATAAATAAATATCAATATAGAACTGATAATCAATAATAGGTATTTAATGGAAATTTATATTTAGTAATAAATTAAATAATGATTTAATTCAAATAAATTCAAATTAACCGAGGTGATGACTAAAATATACCAAACAGTCATAAATAAATTCCTAATCACATCATAAATTTAATTTAACGAACATAAGAAATTTTAGAAGTTGTGAATGAGTTAAAACACTCATCTTGAATTAAATCTAATTTAGATTCAATTTAAACCCAAAATTCAAATAGCCTCAAAACTCGTCCAAACCAGCATCAAAATGTCTGGTATTCTGATACGATTGTAGTGGAAGAAACCGTGCATGAAACAGACCTCGTATGTAGAAGTTATGTGTTTTAGAACATTTGGAATTTAAAAAATAAAATTAATTAATAAAATAAAGAAGACAACACGCCATAGCTTACACGTCAACCTTGTTCTTCGCTCATGAAACCCTACCTTTACAAACGCAGCCGCCACCATTGAGCAGAAATCGCTGCCACCATCGTCGGCTCTCACCCCGAACCGATAGCACCGCTAGACTCCCTAGCCTCGGCCGACCCTTCCCTGAGCCTCACTACCACCAATCATTGATGATCGACGAACCCCAATAGCCATCCGCCGCCTCCAATCCCAACCCTAATCCAATTCTAGCTGTCGATCAAGCCGTTGGACCATCAAACAAACTGCATCGCCGAACTCCACTCGACCCTCTCTCCGCAACGGTATCGTCTATTTGACGATCCATCGAACTCCATCACGATGAAACGAACAGTCGTGACTTGTTCTTCAATTTCTAGATGAATAGTGGTTCAAATTGGAAAACGAATTAAAGATCTGAGATGCGCTCGTCGAGAGCTTCAAATCGGTATATAAATCGATATAGTTTGTGAAGATTTGATTTTGGAGTTGAATTTGAAATGTGGGAATTAGGTTTTGTCTACCATTGGAATGAGGAGTTGAGAAGGAGATGTACATACAGACAATAGAAATGAGAAATAAGAAATGACCTAGGGTTTATTACGAGATATTTATAGGTAGGTCAAAATCGAGATGAATGGACATGATTTATTTGAAGGTTAAACGATAAATGACCCGAAAAGCCCGTTCTGTCTCAGGAACGCAAATGGGTCAATCCATATATCAAAATAGATGTTTTTAGATATTTTAAACTCAGTGGAATAGGTTTCAAGTCCTAATTCCATCATATGAAGAATTTATGCTAAAATCAACTTATTCCAAATTGATTTCAATTGATTTCAATTAAATTGATTTCTAGGCGTTTCGAGCCCGTACGATCAAACAACAAGTCTGATCGTTACAAAACTTGAAATCCTACAATAATTCATTATTACGGAACCTATGAAACTGGTTTCGTCGAAATTCGAGCCAGTTGCCAAAATGGCTATATTTCAGTTAATTAATTAAATTAATAATTAATTAAATCAAATTTTCAATTTCAACTCCATAATTAACAAATTTTATCATTTTTGATTTCTTAAAAAATTACAATACTTTAAACAATTTAGATATCAATTTAAAGTTAATTAATTTACCAATTACAATATTAAATTTCAAGTTCAGTAAATTCATTATTATCAATTAAAATTTCAATAAATCCATTTATTTGATTTTCAATTTTGTTATTAAATCAATTATCATCTTATGGATATAATTACCATTGGTATATATTTTAGTGCATTAATAATTTCCAATTTCATCTTAATTTCAATTTCGTAGTATTTAATTTCATTTACTTACAATAAATCCATTGAATTCTAATAAATTGATTTGATTCAATTCCAATCTTTTTATTTAGTCCATTATTACTCTGTAAACCTAGTGAACCTTTGTTTTACCTTTCATTACCTTAATATATTCAATGGTCATTTATTTCATACTATTTTATTTATCACTTCAATGTCTACATTTGTTTTCTTATATCAATTTTTACCCAAGTATGACATTTACATTATTTTGATTAATTGTAATTTCATTCAAATTGCTAATTATTAGCTTTAATTAACATTCTTACCATTCATTTTAGTTGTTACAACATCGTTGAATTACAAATTTCTATTTATTTCAATATTTAATTACCAAAATCTTATTAAATTAACTATTTTTAATTATCAAAAATTACGGGTTGTTACACTCTCCTCCACTCAAAACTTTTCGTCCCCAAAAAGGTAAAAGAAGGGGAAAAAAGGAATTAAGTGATCAATATATCTCTTATTCGAAATATTAAATTTATAAACCAATAAATTTACAAAATTAAATACTTTGTATAAAGTATACCAATTTATAACCATTTAAATCCCTTTATACTCAAATTAACAAAATTTGGAAAACACTTTCATAAAATTCTCTAAGTCCAAAATTTACAAAAAATTTCAGCAGTCTCCTTTGTACGGAGAGGCTCGGGTGAAATTATAATATCAATAATAACAATATATTTCAAAATTTTCAAAATAATATATCCCAAGAGCCGGGAAAAAAATAATATCGGTATAAACTGTAATCCGAGAACGTACCTATTTGTCGGGCAAATAACGCTTATTTTATGAAACTAAAAGCAGTAGCAATTGCTTCCATAACCTGTATTTCACTTATATAATCCAAAAGGAGTTGCAAATTACATAAAATGAAATATTTAAAGTTTTTTCAACCATTAACAAACCAATGAATATAAAACAACAATCACTTGCAACCACAGCATACAAACATCATATGAAATCAATACAAATCAATTATCCATCCATATCAATCAAAACAAATAGTTTGTTCGGGTTAAGACACTTTTAATCACTTAGGATGACAAATAACTACTAAGTATACCATTTACTCAATAGTCTCAGGTAAAACTCAATAGATTATTCATACATCCAAACAATTAGAAGTATCATTTTCCCAAACAATCTATAACCAAACAAACAACAGATTCAATATTATTTAAGTTTATTCTTATTAATTTCTTTCTAAATAATTTCATTTTTCTGAAGTTATAACCATTTAATTTAGTATGGTATTCATTTCATTATTTACTTTAATTATAAATAGCTTCAATTATTAACTTAAGTTTATAGTCTTGTACTTACTCTTCGTACTTATTTTTATAATAAATAACTTCCACATTTTTATAATTCATTTATTTATAGTATTCATGTTCAATTCCATTTCTTAGCATATCAATTCATTTACGTAAGCCTATAATTACTTGCTTACAATACCTACTTTCTATCACATTTTATTATAGTAACATTTCAATTATAACTTAAGTTTATAACAACTACAACATCAAATTCTTATTTATTAAAGAATTCATTGAACACTTACATTACATAAATTTTACTTGTAAACTTTTCCATTACATTTTCTTTTAATATTTCAACTTTCAAAATTGGTAAGTTATATATATGTCTTTAAAAATGTAATTGAAAGTTACATAAGTTTATCTTATTTTATTTTAGTAAGTAAATGTTCAATAATCATATCCTTTGTTTTATAGGTTACAAATTTCAACTTTCTTGTAATTTCCTTTATAACCTAGCATTTAATCTCTTATATCATTTAGAGGTTCCAATTATTAATTAGTTACGTTCCATTTCACTATAATAATTGAAACTATTGACTAACAGAAACTTAAGAACTAAATATCGTATTCCATTTCAAATCATTTTAAAAATAATAAATAAATGTATATACTTACCACTTATATATCCAATTATATTCAAAACAATTTGAAATTTATATTTCTTTATCAAAATAAATCTGTAGTAAAACTACTACAGTGGCTTTTCCACATTGAAATTCGAAAACGAATGTCGATGATGCGTGCACTCATCACCGAAATTATTTTCCAGCGATAGAGAGGGGAGTATAGAACTTATTTCTTTCCATGATTTTATAAAACAATTCTTTCAAATTATATTGAAATATTAATATTAGAAAATACTTCCTAAATAATATTATTATTATACCCCAAAATCAATCGAAAGAAATTTCCTAAAACCTCGGAACTTAAGTTCAAAATTTCCGATTTATTCACATTTTATTTGTAAATTTTATTTTACAACCAATATTTATAAATTTCACCATCTGTAGCGATCCCAGTTTTAAGCCAAATTTAATTCGGTAATTAATATAATTTTTGGATTTAATTGTGAATTAATTTGAATATTTTCTAAAATAAACAAGATATGTGTTTGTTTTGTAAATAGATTGTAATTAGAAATTTATTTGAAATTTAGATATCTTATAAATAAATTGGATTTAAAACTTTGTATTTTATGAAACTAATATACACATGTGTGTGTGTGTATTTGGAAATTATATTTTGAATTTGATATAATAATTTTTCAAAAAAAAACTATTTATGGATTAAATTCTACTATATATATATATTTATATTTATTTATTCGAGTATAATTAGTTTTAAAATCAATTTCTTAAGGTTATATAAATATAAATGAAAGGAAAAGTTTTAAAATGAAAATAAAAAAAATAAAAAAACATATAAATATAAAACTAAATTGAAAATATGATATAATATTAATAAAAACATAATAGATAAATTTATAAAGACATATAAATACAAGTGTAAACAAGATAATATGCATTAATACAAGTGTAAGTTAATTATACCATGAATTGGAAATTTGTAGCTTAATTGCTACATGCATTTACAAGTGTCACTTTATTTTATTTTTAAAAATTATTAATAAAAAGAATTACAAGATTTATACATACACATATACACTCCTACCCTTTCACTTTCTTTCATAATTTCAAAAACTAAAACCTGAACCTTAAACGAGAAAATAAAAATAAAAATCAAACTACAACTTCAAGGAAACAAAGTAAAGTGCAAATTCAAATTCAACAAGCAGATCAACAATTAACATTTCCAGATCAATTCAAAGATTCTAGAAAAAAATCAAAACAGATCCCAGTTTCAAAATAAAAAGCATCTTCAGTTTTCAAGATCCTAATCCGACAACTAAAAGCAAGTTCGAAATCAAGTACAACTCAGTTTAAATCAATTCAAAGTAGATCATCTCCAGGCACTCTGTTCATCATCTACAGATGAGCAAACTACTGATCTAAACTTGATGCTTTTGATTTAATACTTGAAGTATGTGGTGGAAATTGTTTGTATAAATATAAAAAATATGGCTGCATGTATATGTGTGTGTGTATATATATATACACACATAGATGAATGTGTGCATGTCTGTAAGCTAGTTTCTGTGTGTTCACAAGTTCAAAGAATAGCATAAATAAATTCATATCATCTCAAAGAATCAATTTTAGATCCCGATCTTTGAAAAGAAAAGGCTTGAAACAATGTAATTTCATTTTTAAAAATAATTTCAGGTGTTTAAATTTAGCATTTATTTCAAAAACTAGAATTTACAGTAAAATTCAACTCAAGGTAGAAAATAAATTGTTTGGAATTCTTGGTTTGATTCTATAACCTGATTCGAACTTGAAAATGATGAATTTTAGTATAGAAATCATGATTTTTAAGTTTGGAAGTGTCAAGATTTTTGGAGACGGACGATATTGGAACTTTGGCCAAATTTCGACGAAAGACAAAAAGATAGTCGTCGTGATCAAGGCTAGAGGTGGTGTCGAAGATGGCGATCGAAGGAAAAATACTTGCTGAATTTTTAGATCGACGTGGTGGTCATACGACGGTGAGTAGGGCTTTAAGACCAGTTTTGGTCGACGTCGTTATCGAAGTTTTTTCGTCATAGTGGGTGAAATAGTGTGGATCAGACCAGGTGGAGTTGAATTTGGGGACTGCAGTGGAGGTTCAGGCGGAGTTGCATGGGTTTTGGCATCATTATGCGGTGGTGTGAGGCGATTCTGTCGATGGGTTTGATTCCAGAAATAAATCAAGTTGCTCGATTTTGATATCCTGGCGATTTCATCGATATGGAAGGTTAGGCTAGTCGACGGTGATGTCGATGACATGTTGAAGGTCGCGACGATGATCGAAGTCGATCGGAGTTCTTGTGCACGTGCACGCGTGGGTTTATGTATTTGGGAATGTTGTTGATCGGGGAAGGAAAAAAAGTTTCTCTGTATGGACTCGAAGTAGATGATTGTTTGCCTCGAAGGAAGGTAAGAAGAGTGAATGTCTCGAGTTTAGCTTGGGAATGTTATAGTTTGGCTCGAGTATTTTAGCTTTGGGCCCGGGTTTTTTTTATTTAAAGTTGAATTAATCAGATTTAAAGGCTAAAAAATCAAAGCATTAACAAGTTTTAAAATTTTTAAAGTGATTAAATTTTCAAGGAAATGTTACCAAGTTATCAAAGCAAAGTATTAACAAGTTTAAAACAAGTATTTCAAAGATTTAAAATGTTTTGAAATTGTTTATTTAAAAGTAATTATATAATAGGTTAATTTCTAAATGTTTCCAAAGGTGATTTAATGATGTAATTAAATAAAGGATTAGTTACTTAATGTATTAAAGGATGGTTAATTAATTAATGTAATCAGTTAAGGGAATAATTAATTAATTAATTAAGGTAATTAATTAAAGGTTAATTGATTTGTGTAATCAATTTAAAGGATTGATTTATTAATGTGATTAATTAATTAAGGTAATTAATTAAAAGATGATTAATTTATTAAAGGTTAATTACTTAATGTAATTAATTAATGATAATTACTTAATGAAAGTAATTAAAGAATAATTACTTAATGTCATTAATTGAGGTGGGTAATTAATGGATAATTACTAAATGTGATCAATTAAAGGACAACTAATTATTGATTAGAGGTTAATCAATTTATGATTTGAAGGATAGTTTGTTAATATAATTAATTAAGAGTTAATTAATTATGTAATTAACTTAACGTTGATTTGTTTATGTGATTAAGGGGTGATTAATTAATTAAGGATAATTAATTAAAATGGATAATTAAGGTTGATTAATTAATTTCATTAATTAATATCAAATGATTTGTAATTAATAAATGTTAATTAAGCAGGGTTAGGGGATTGATTCATAAGTAATTAATTTCTTAAATTAATTATATCAGGTGTTTAATTAATCTTGTTTATGCATGATTGGATTATATTGAATGCCTTGAATTGTTTGCTATCTCTGATATGTGATGTTCTGCGGTATGATTGTGTTGGATTGAGCTGTGAACTATGATTTATTTATCTGTAATGAATTTACGTATTTATCTATGAATGAAAAATAAGTGTTATAGGATTATACCGCTTATCGATATTGTTGTGCTTGAACTGATGATGGTTGTGATATTTTATTGTTGTCTGTGAAACCCCTAGACTACACAACACACACACAAATATGGATTTCATGGGAAATTGGTTAAGTCATTAGTATTATGAATTTAAAAGTTGAACTTTGAATCCAAAATGGTTTGGAAGTGACTTGAAAAACTTTTTAAAAGGAAATTTTGGAATTAAAATTATTTTGAATATAAGATGGTTTGAAAATGAAGTTTTTAAATTCAAATAATAATATGGTTTAAAAAGGGTTATACATGTTATATAATGTATATGTATGGATTTTAAACTATTTTTAATAAACTATTTTGGGGATTTAAATTTAACCCAAATAGAACTTGCCGAAGATACGGCAGTTCACTGATTTTCCTTTAAAATGCTATAACTTGTGCATATTTGATCGGATTTTTCCAAAACGAAAAACGTTTGTTTTCAAAATGATAATAGCTTTCATATAAAGAAAGAATTTCCAGTTTTTTGTTGAAAGGATTTCGGGTTATGGGGAAATCAAATTTTGAAGTGGAAATTATTTTGAAAGCTATGAATGAATCTTTGTTAATGGTTGGTGAACCTTGTTTCCAAATTGAAGAAGATCTTACAAATGAATATTTTATTTAAAAGATTAAAATGGAAATTTGTTTAAACCATTCAAAAGGAAAGGTTTTGGGCTAAAAGTTGTGACTTGACTAAGATCTGAATGTATCCATATGTTTTTAAATAAGCGCTCATTATTCGGTTTAGCTGGGAGAGGGCTTTATGTCATAAAAACCATTCCGAATAAATGATACGACGAAATGGATAGCAATTGAAGATGGTGGTGAAGACCGGGTATTTTCGACAGCGAAAGAATTAGCTGCCGAATGTCTCTGCACCGGGTGGCCCCAGTATAGAGATTTTGATTACCCTATGTGATGGGGAATCCGGACATAATTAGGGATTATCCGGATTTGCAAGGACTTCTTTGGAAGTGCCTTCGGTTCCATTCAGACCTAGGATGGACTTGTATGGATGTATATCTGACGTTACACTTTGAGATGTAAAGCTGGTTTCTATCAAATACATTTCTGTTTGGTGGCGGAGAATTTATTCTCTTATCTTAACACCCTTCTCTGAGACGTACGAGCTCAGAGGTTATGTAGTTGATGGTTACTAGTGATATATTCCCAATTTGGTAATGTGGTATGCTAAGTGCTGATCATTGGTTGATTGAAGCATCGCTTTTGTGAAAAGCGTAGCTTTGTAGGACGAGACTTCATCGAACCTCACACCTGGAAATGGTCGAAACAGGAAGGATGCATTAAGGTTACGGGTCGCTCCCCTTAGGGTATGTGCATTTCCTTCTGGATAAAAAGTGGTATCATGGTGTGGAGCCCAGATATTTAACTTATGTGGTTGCTGGAATTTGTTGGTGTATCCCCGGATAAAGGTCGGTGACGACCGGGGGATGGCATACTCGTGACAGTTAGTTACCTAGTTACAAAGGTAACCCGATCTTGTGTTGGCTGAGAGCCGGTTAGGTTCTCGGGGCGTCCCTTCAAAGGCGTACCCATTCGAAAAGGAAGTTTCTTAGCCATGGCCATTTGTTGGAAATCCAATCACCCAATATGTGCCCTTTACAATTGCAGTTGTATAACCTGCCACCTCAGGTGGTAGCTATAGCAGGCATAATATAATGATACTTATGCTGGCTAAAATTAATATTATACTTTCGAAATGTTTTCTTCACTATGCATTAAAAATAATATCAAAAGGATTTTCACGTATCAAGCATGTTTGACTATCATAATGAGAAATCTCCTCCAAGTGTGCGATCGCATTTTGTGTGTGGCGGGAGGCCTTATGGTAGTTTCATTTTCCAAAAAGCACAGCGGATTTCTTTTTATTTATGTTTATTTCTTTTGTTCAAAATAAACTGTTTTTGTTTGCTCACACCAGTCCCATGACTGACCTGGAGTTTATTGTTCCCTTTTGATGGAAATGGGAAGGTCAATAGTGGATGAAATAGGCAGATTTCAAAAAAAATCATATTTTGTATCATATTGGACGATGAAGTCTAACGAGTTGTATTAGTTCCAACATAATTAATTCAAATAAAATTCAGTTTTATTTAATTTTCAAATTTATTTAATTAAAAATAATTTATATTGTTTATGGGTATATCATTATATACTCACATGTGTATAACGTAGACATGTTACATGGTATAGGGTGTACATGGCCAAGTTTATACGAGTATGATTTGAGATTGATATCTAGTATGTATATACTTCACACACACACACACACACTCTATATGTGTGTGTGTGTGTGTGTGTGTGTGTGTGTGTGTTGTGTCTGTGTGTATATATATCATTTGCCATAGTTTAAATTTTGTATAAAAATGTAAATGCATACAATATATGTAAAATTGGAAAATATAATTTATAATATATAAAACATCATTTAAAAAAATCACATATAGAATTTTTACTAAGCCTATATTTCAAATTTGAATTCTCAAATAAATATCTAATTTGAATTAGTAAACAAAATTTAAATTTCAAACTAGATCCGAGATCCAAATTTAAAGCTTGTTAAATATCTTAAAAATTGACTTTGAATTATTTAATAAAATAAAATACATATTTATATTTAATTTGACAAAAATAATTATGTTAATAATATACATACAAACATACACACACACACACACACACATATATTTGAATTTCAAACATATGATGTAATTAAATATTATTAAATGCGCGCGCGCACACACACACACACATAACATATTACAGTTGAAAATAAAAATGTTGTCTTTTTATTAAAAACTGCTAAAAGCATTTTTTTAGTTATATACATATATGTATTTAAATTCTTCAAACTAATTTATTATAATAAAAATATTCGAATGTAACATGAATATGATTCGGCTGAATTTATTAATTTCCAAAACAAAAATAATGATACATATACATTATCTAATTCAAATTTAATATATATGATAATGAATGAATAAATAAACAATGTTTGAAATTAAAATTTATATTTGTGAATATAATTTTTTTTGGTAAAATATTATGGCCAAAAATATTATATATATATATATATATATTTATATAATTATGTTAAATGTAATCTATTAATTATAAAATTAATTAGCAAATGAACAAATTATGGCATTAACAAATATACAAGTGGTGATAAATAGATATGCATCTAATCATACTAGAACGTCACATACATAAATTGTAAACAAGGATATACTTGATGATATGTTAACTTGGACTCACACATTGATCTAGTTTACCTTCTTGGTCTCTTATATCTACACCCACTACCGCAAATAGATAGCATGCCAACAACTGATCTAACTAGTTTCAATTGATTAGAGATGAATGGAGTTGGAAATGAAGGACCGTTGAGGGAGCTTGTAGCCAAATATAGTGAATGGGGAAGCCAAAAATTAGGGAAAAGTTGAGGCTTGGGTTTCTTTTTATAGGGAGAGCTGACCAAAAGATCTAGCACCATTCTCTCCCTTACTAAGTCAAAACTTGGACCCCTTCGCCTTCAGGCTTGGCCGACGACATCTTGGATCCATAATGAACCAAATCCCCTTTCAAACCGACTTGTAAATTATTTAATTAATCTAGATTAATTTCTTATCGATATCGTATATCGGTATGAATATATATAACTTTTATATACGTATCCAATAAATTACTAACAGCACCCCAAACAATTCTAAAGACAACTCCATTTTACTAAACAAACCTTATAAATAGCGATAATAATAACTAATAATCATAAATATTAATTACTTGATAAATATCATAAATCAATTAAATCAAGCGATGTTTCAACTACTGAATATGTTTGGTTGTGCGACTCACAGTTGTGATTTAACCAGTGATTATTATTTGAACATCTTAAATACCAATGTTCACATTTCATCTTAGATAATGGTGTGAAAATTTGACTTAATTCATCGCTTACAAATGTCATTGGTAAAATCAAATTTTACAATTTAACACTACCTTTTAGTGACGATTATTTACATTATTTCTCTTCATCAACATTGTATCACATTAGATTTCTAGAATTTGGTTTTGTTCATATAATCCACATTCAACTAGGATAGACCATAAACAAATTCCTTGACTCAATGATAACATTTATTATTAACCACGCTACTCTTGATTTTGAGTTTGAGTTGACTACAGTTGGCCATGATAGTAACCTCATATAACTAAGGAGGCTGATTCTCTATTGAATAATGTTTCGCTTTCGATGCTTTAAATCAGACTCAACTATAGTCGTTCGATGATCTCGATGCTATGATTTAGCTATAACCAAAGTGCACTACTAGAAAATACTGCAGTTTCCTACACAAAATTTCCGACGTCTTTCCTACGCCAAAAGGCGGGGCGTAGGTTAGGCGTAGGAAACTGGTAGAAAGAGGTAAAGACGTAGAGAAGGCGTAAGGAAATTTCCTACGCTTCTCCTACGCCAAATTCAACATGTAGAAAAAAAATCGTGGCGTAAGTAAGGTGTAGGAAATCGTCTACAGTAAAATGATACCGTCGAAAAGGCGTAGATAATCTCCTACGCCATTTCCACTCCTTCGTTAATTTTATACAATTACACGTTGGCGTAGGAAAGACGTAGGAAATTTCCCACGCCGTCTCTACGATTTTTTTTAGTTGGGTTACTCACGGTATAATTCCTAAAATCAGTTTTTAAATAAAAAAAGCTTTGCGATGCCTCAACCCAAAACACAATCAGTTTTTAAATAAAAAATACTTTGCGATTGCCTGTACCAAAGAAACTAGGGTTTCTAAAATCAACGCCTTCTAAATAAGCATCGCTGCGTACTCGGCTATTCCATCATCCTTGCCTCCTACGCTGCATACTCGGCTCATCCTTGCCTCCTACGCGATATTTTCTACTGCTGATTTGAAGTCTCGTCGGCTCGTCCTTGCCTCCTACGCGATATTTTCTACTGCTGATGCCTCCTACGCGATATTTTCTACTGCTGATTTGGGTCCGCATCGTCGGCTCATCCTTGCCTCCTGCGCGATATATTCTACTGCTGATTTGAAGTCCGCTACAGTCTCTTGCCACGCGATATTTTCTACTGCTGATTTGAAGTCCGCTACAGTCTCTTTGTACTGCCACTACTAATTAGGTATGCGAATTTCTTGTTTTGAGTTGTCTAATTTTCTAAAATTGAGTCGCCCTTTTATCATACTTGTACAGGCATGTTGGACTTGCTTCTTGCAGATATGTGAAACAAAGAATAGGATGTTTGTCTCTACTAATAGTGATGAATTATTCAAAATATCGTAATTTTTAATTTGATTCATACTTTTTTATGATACGTAGTTATATTATGTTATGTATTTAGGCTTAGACATATGATAACTTTCCAATGATTCCAAATGCTACCCCCAATCCATTGTATGATGAGTCTCAACCATGTACTTGTAAGTGCAAAATTATGCAATTAGGTGGTGACCAGGCATATGCACCAGTAAGGTGAGAAAGCAACTTGATAAGCTGACAAAGCGCGAAATAAGTTTATTTTGCTTTCCTATACCAACACTTGCAATCGTAGATATTCCCATAATTTAATTTTACCATGATATTTAGGCTTTGTGGAACCTATACTCGGGCATTCGTGACAGATACCCATTAGAACAGATAAGATTTTTATGTGAACTAATCAAATCATGTGAAACAAAGAAAGGAAAAGTTCACTAGTTGATAACTACCTTGACGAGTTGCTCAAAAGACCAAATTGGTTACCAAATTATGTCTGATGCATAAGTTTGAATTACTAACTTATTTGATACTCTAGTTATACATTCTTGTGTATTGAAATGCAAGATGTATATACAGTGCATCTGCTAGCTTGATTAGCATGGTTCTTTTTACTGAGTTCGTCCAAAGAAGCCACCCCAAACGCATGTGTGAAGTTGCACATTATACATATGCATTTGTTTTTGTTTTTCATGCCATGTTCCCAGGAGGCTACGTTAAGGGAAAGTTAAAATATTGATAAGGGCAAACCTTACTGCGATTTCTTATCGCCCTTGTACACCTAATTAACATGGATTTCTTCATTATGTATTGTTCGATCGAATATATGTCAACATACTATTAGTTTCGCTCTTTATTCTATACCTTTTACTTTATATATGGATTTCTATGTTTGCGTGCTGTAGTAACTGAGCGAATATTTTGCTAATTTGGTACTAGACCTGTGACGTCTGAAGCTGTCTGCTTACCCCATAGTCTGCCTACAAATTCCCAATTTCTTGCTGTATGATTGGTAAATGATTTAAAAAATGTTTAGTTGTTGTCTATATTTGTTGCTTGGTGTACTTCGCTGTTTATATTTGCTATATGTTCCTATTTGTCGCTTAGTGTAGCTTTGCTGCTTTTGCTGTTGCTTAGTGCAACATTTGCTGCTTATTATTTAAATAATATAGGTGGATTAATTTAGTATCTAATTATGCTTATTTGTTTAATTAAAATTAGTATCAAATATGGGAAATTCCGAAAGACGATTTGCTAAAATATTGATGTTGAAGCGACTGTGAATGAATTTGGCTTTCATGAATTCGCACAGCATTAATTAAATATGGTACTTAGTAATCCCTGTTTATCTACTGTAACTATTACATATTTAGACTAATTTTATTTGTGAGTTTGCATTATTTAGTTAGTTGAAGAAAAATCTTTTCTAATATCTCAATTTCTTGTTTTGGGTTTTTTTTACACTGAACCTATAATGTTCAGATGATATGTGGTAGAATACATTGGTAATCGTTTATTCATTTCCCTACTTTTTGCCAAGAGTCTTCCCCAAGTGGCTTGAATATCAAACCTTGGCCTTCTGATTTTGTCTGGCAACCACATAGTATTAATGCAAAAGTCATTTCGGGTTAATGTTTCTGATTTTGTCTCGCACTTAAGTTTTACACTCCATTGCTATTAGAGACACTACATTTGACGCCGTTCACAAACGGAAAAGGAAAAATCTGAATTGAGCATTTAAAAGGAAAAAGTTAAGTAAACGGAGAATACGTTTGACGCTACTAACAGTGTATTTGAGCGGGATATCTAAATTGTAATTTTTAACTGCATATGTAATTCTCATATATACAGAAAAAAGACTGATTTTTGTCTACTTTACCTGAGAATTCAATCACAATTTCTGAATGCAAAATCATGCAGGACTGTGATGCAACTGGCATTTATATTTGCAGTGCCAGTGCTCTTCAGTCCATAAATACTTCCCTATTTTCATTGCATGTGTTTAATTCTCAAAAAAAGGTCTAAATATACCATAAACCAATTCAATCACGATAGCTATATATATAGCCATTTCAATGGCGAACCATGCATGTTGGAACAGCTGTAATAAACACTTTTTATTTTTTTCCATTAGTGTGGCATCTACTGCATTTTTCTAGTTGCTTGAACTGACTTTGAATTACCCATTTATGAGACAAATCCTTGGATACATAAGAAGTTCCTTTATTCATAATGCTGCATATATTTTGGAATAGGAATAAACAAATAAATAAAAACTTTATATGATAGAAATAAATTAACTGAAATGTAGAAGTAGTTGATAAATAATTTCATAAGTACGTCTGTAACCACACACGCTTAGCTCATGACGTTAAACGATCATTTCAATCGAGCTTCATGTTGTAGTAATGACAAAAATACTGATATGAACCACTTAACATCACTGCAACGTATGCACAAGTCTTCCAAAATTACTACTAATGACATATTATTAAATAGCGACTCAATCAACACAAATAGTACTTCATTGTTAACAGTTCTGATAAAATATAGACCACTTTCAAACTTATTTACAAATATAGACCTATTTTTTGTTTTATGGACTTTAAATTTCCTAAAATTAAATATAATTTAATTTATTTATAATTATGCAGTAAAAGATGGATTATATGAAAGTTCGAACTTGGATGTATGAGCCTGGATGGAAAAGCGGATCAATATCATTGCATTTTAGAAATGGCGTGGAAGCATTTCTAAAAGCGGCATCTTGTAATAAAACAAAGATGATAGAAATTCGATGCCCGTGTAAGAAATGTCATTGCATGAAACTTCAAGATTACGAAACTATAACTTTTCACTTGCATAATTATGGTTTTATGCCAAATTATTATGTGTGGAGATATCACGGTGAATTGGGGACAAAGCATGATTCGACAGTGGTAGTTGAAGATGCAACCGAAACCATCGGTGCTAATTTTGATGACTATAGTATGGAAGATAGAATGACAGAAATGGTCCATGATGCTGCCGGTCCAAGTTTGTGGACTGATGAACCTGAAGCAGAAGAACTTGACTCGGAAGCTAAAAAGTTTTTTGATTTGTTAAAAGCATCGAAACGACCGCTTTATAAAGGTTGTACAATGACACACTTGTTGGCTACATCTAGGTTAATCAGTATAAAATCCGAATTCAATGCGTCGGAAAACATGATGAATGCGATTTTAAGTCTGTGTAAAGAAATGCTTCCACCTGACAATGTGTTGGCATGTAATTGGTATTCATTAAAAAAGGAAGTATCTGCATTTGGTTTGCCGTATGAAAAAATTGACACATGCCCAAGTGGATGCATGATATATTGGAAGGAAGATCAAAACCTTACGAATTGTAAATTCTGCAATAAAAAAAGATATAAGTCTACAAAAACCAATGGAAAAGGTGTACCTTTCACTCGTATGCATTATTTTCCACTTACACCCAGATTACAAAGGTTATATGCATCTTGCGCTACCGCAAAACACATGCGATGGCACAATGAACGACAACGAGAGGAAGGGATTTTATGTCATCCTTCTGATGGCGAGGCGTGGAAACATTTTGATAAAGTTTATCCCAATTTTGCTAAAGAATCACGAAATGTCCGACTTGGTTTGTGTACGGATGGTTTCGCGCCTTTTGCGTCGTTCGGAAAACTTTATTCGACATGGCCAGTTATTGTAACACCTTATAATTTACCTCCGTGGATGTGTATGAAGAATTCATACATGTTTTTAACTGTGATTGTTCCTGGACCAAAGAATCCCAAAAACGGAATAGATGTATATTTGCAACCTTTAGTTAATGAGCTGAAAAAACTGTGGATAGATGGCGTTGTTACTTACGACGTGTCGAGGAAAAATAATTTCAGAATGTTTGCTTCTTTATTATGGACAATAAGTGATTTTCCAGCATATGGGATGCTTTCTGGCTGGAGTACTAGCGGCAAGTTCGCTTGTCCTATCTGTATGGATTCGACTGAATCCTTTCGATTAAAATATGGCGGCAAACAGTGTTGGTGGGATCGTCATCGTCGTTTTTTGCATCCAAACGACCGTTTTAGATTTGATAAGAAAAACTTCAGGGCAAATACAACTATTACTTTAGAGCCACCTGACATTCTGAGTAGTGAACAAGTGTACGAGATCGTGCAAGATTATCCTAAAATGCATGAGATAGGAAGAGAGCCAAAAATCCCTGGTAAAGGACAAATTCATAATTGGTGCAAACAAAGTATATTTTGGGAGCTACCATATTGGAAGAATCTGAAACTTCGGCACAATCTGGACGTAATGCATAATGAGAAAAATGTGTTTGAGAACTACTTTAACACAATTATGAATGTTAAGGGAAAAACAAAAGATGATTTGAAGTCAAGGAAGGATATTGCATTCTACTGTAATCGTCCTGAACTAAAAATTGATAGTGAACGTCCAAATTTCAAACGTTTAGCTTGTTATGAGTTGGAAAATATTCGTCGTAAAAAAGTATTGGAGTGGGTAGAAAATTTGAAGTTACCAGATGGAATTGCTTCTAATATGAAACGATGTGTTGACATGAAGGACCTTCAACTATCGGGAATGAAGAGTCACGATTGTCATGTATTTCTTGAGACTCTATTTCCGATAGTTTTTAAGGAGCTATTACCACAAAAGGTTTGGATGCCCATAACTGAGCTTAGCTTAATGTACAAAGATTTATGTTCGACTACTCTTATTAAAGCTCATTTGGAGAAACTAGAGAAGGATGTACCGAAGTTATTGTGTAAATTGGAAAAAATATTTCCTCCTGGAGTTTTTAATAGCATGGAACATCTACCTATACATCTACCAACTGAAGCTTTAATGCGAGGACCGGTACAATATGGATGGATGTACCCTTTTGAGAGGTATATATATATATATACATAACTAAGGTGGATTTTTTCTTCATAATATTTTCATCATATCATTATGAGAATGTTATATTTAATATTTCATGTATTCATATTAAGGTATCTTGGTCACCTTAAAAAAAAGGTGAAACAAAAAGCACGCGTTGAAGGTTCAATTTGCCAAGCATACATTACCGAAGAAGCATCCACATTTTTCAATTACTATTTTGAAGACCATATCAAGATTTCTAGCAGTGGCCACCGTAATGAGGATGAAATGGATGATTCATCTGATATATCTCTATCCATATTTCAAAAACGGGGACGTCCATATGGTAAATGGAAAGATGGAGGTTTTCAGACAATTAAAGATTTTACTTTAGCTAAATCAACCGTGCTTCTCAATTGTGAAGAGCTATCAAATCTTATTTGGTATGTAACACAACTTCAATCAATTAAATTGATTTATGTTTTATATTATAAATTTTTCTTGGTAATTTTAATCGTCCAACAGTCAATTTGAAGAAGCAAATCCTGATGTTGAGCCCAGTAAAGGATTTGAGAAATGGTTTAAGAAATATGTGAGCATGATTTATTATATATTAATTGCGTTTTATATCATAAATCTTTATAATATTATAATGAATGTGAAATTATTTTAATAGGTTGATGATAATGGAATCACTGATGTTTGTTATGCAAAACTTGCATTTGGTCCTATGATGAAGTATAGAAAATGTCCAATTATGTACGTTAACGGCTATAAATTTCACACAACTGAATTTGGAGAAAATAAAACAACTTACAACAGTGGGGTGTGTGTTAAAGGTGGAAACGAGGATGATGATCTAGAAGATTATTATGGCATGTTACAGGAAATAATTGAACTTACTTACTCGATGGCACCAGAGCTTAAAACCTTTTTGTTCAAATGTGAATGGTTCGACAATAGAAAAGATGTAGGAATACGTCGTGCACATAAAGATTATCCACTTATTGAAATAAATCACAAAAGACGATACCAAGGTTATGATCCATTTGTGTTAGCAATGCAAGCGACTCAAGTTTATTATGTACCATATCCTGCTATGAACAACAATAAAGCGGATTGGTGGGCTGTCGTTAAAACAAAGCCAAGATGGTCATTCAATTCGAACATGATCGTAAGCGAAGATCAACCATATCAGAATGATTTGGACCATAACGGACTACTGCAAATCACTGAAGACATTGACGACATCGGACCACTTCATAATGAAGTATTTGATGGAGTAGAGGTTTACGATGATGTCGAAGTTGATTATGATATTGAAGCTGCTGAAAATGATATTGAAGATGAAATTGTCGAAGTTGATGAATGTGAAGATGAATATGATAGTGTAACTAATGGAAGTTATGATGATAATGTTGATTGGTAGCATGCTTTCATTAATATACTTGTTTGATTTTCCATTAGTATGAATTTTTACTTCAAATCAATCTTGTATGCTTAGTCATCTTTGGGTATTTAGTCTTCAGTTCATGTTGTTTTAATTGGTTTGTTGTATATTTAATTCTTCAAATCATATGTATTTCTCTATGTTATAGTAATTGAATTTAACAGGACATGTCTACTCGAGCTGATCGTCATCGTCGTTCCGTGAAACGACCCGCTCTACGTCTTTCTAGCAATAACACGTCTGACACAATACAACCTAGTGCATCTCCTATCGGTCAAGATGGATCGGGATCACAGTCAGCAGAGCAGCATAATATCATGTCTCCCGTTGTACGTCCTACTTCCCTTGAAGTTGATGCTACCAATCCATCGACTAATGCATCTGTGTCGGACTCCTCCTCCGTAACAAGGGTCGGAGTTTTCTGGCAAGCCAGTGTTGGGTAAGAATTCTTGTAAAATAAGTAATTGATGTTGACTTTTGCAAAATAAGTAATTAATTGATGTTGACTTTTGCAATATATATTTATGCTTTATATTTATATGTTTCAGATATGAGTTCACTTCCAGGGCTACATCTTATGCTATTCGAGTAGGTTTGTTAGCACGGGTTAACGATTTTTGGCCCAATTTTAAAAGTATACCCGATGATGTCAAGAAAGTGATGTTTCAGGAGTTTCTGGTAAAATAATATTAGTGTATTTGTGTTACATCTATTTTTTTGGTCATTACATTTTCCACTACATGTACAGGAGTCATTTCAATGGACAGATGATGCTTCACCAGCAATTGTGAAGCAGATATGGAATAGAAAAGCAAGTTTGAAGTATCGGGACTGGATTCACAGTATGAAAGAGTCAGGCAAGAAGCATCCGAACCTACCCCAGGAGATATATGAGCATTTTTTGGCATATTGGGAGCTTCCTGAAGTAAAAGCTCAGGCAGAAAAAGCTGCAAACTCTAGGGCTCAAAACCAAAAGCGACATTGTGGTGGTTCGAGATCCTTTGCGGATTATCGAAACGATTTGGTTTGATCTCTAAAATCTTGTTTTAACGTTAATTTACACCAGCTTTCACATTTTTACTCTATTTTTATCTTTATTTTCTAGACCGATGAACTTAATAGGGAGCCAACTACTTGGGAAGTGTATTGTAGGACTCACAAGGTCACTTCGGACAGCGGATCTACCACTAGTGGATGGATTGATGAAGCATCGATGGAATTTGCAGTAAGTGATTCTTATATCTTGGTTTTATTAACTGGTTAATAGTTTAATATGTGCAAGTTTAGTTAAATTTGTTAAAATATTTATATACATGTACAGCAGAGGGACATCGGATATTATTGTATAAAATTTCAATTTGATGTAAAAGGGTTTTGGTCTTAATGATCATGAAAGTACAGCAAATAAATAAATAAAATAATGATAAAAGATATTTTAAAGTAATTAATGAAATAATTGGAAGCGTAGTGCATCATTTCAATCAAAAGCGTCAAATATTTGTTCTGATTTTCAGTTTTGGTGTAATTCCATCTAAACCACTAACGCAGCAAATGTTGACGATTACGGCAAATTACAAACTAAACTGCTCGCTAATTGCGAGATGCTATGGGTGTTAAAATGCAAATTGAAGGTGAAGCAGTTTTCTGGTGTTGAGAAGTCAGAGCACTGAGATGTAAGGCTTGTAGTGGGTTGTTGGTGATGTTGCAGTAGTGAGATGGAAGGCAGTGATGTGTTCGGATGAGTTTGGGATTGTTGAATTTGGCGAGGCTGTTGGTGGGTGGAAAGAAGCTTCAAGCAACAGGAAATAAAGTTAATGTATTGCACTGGATATAGTGAAGATTGTGGAAATAAATTTTAATTATGGTCACAGTTCGCGGTCATGAGGGTGATGGTTGGTGATTGATTTGCAGTGAAGGTTGGATTGATATTTTTGATGATTGTGGAAGGCAGTAATAACAGCAGCAATATAGGAGATGGTTCTGTCTATGGATAATGGTGTGATGGTTTATGTTGTTCAGGTTGATGTGCATGGATGTATGTATGCACAGAAGTGTTGTCAAAGAGAGCAAGTTGTTTGAGGATGAAGTGGGATGGTTGTGCATTGATGAGGCAGGGTGTTTGATGGTAGTGGAGGGAGTATGGTAGTATTGTTTAGTGAAGTGAATATGAAGTATGTGGAAGTGGAGCAGAATTAAGAAGAAGAGGCATGTTGATGTTGCTTGAAGGTGTTGTGGGCAGAGGGATGGTGGTAGGAGATTGTTGAAGTGGATTGTAGTTTGTAACAAAGGGGGGATTGAAGGCTATGAAAAAAGGTGAGGATGTAGTATCATATGTGTGGTTTGACGACGAGGAGTGATTGTGGTTGATGAAGTGGCAGTTGCAGCTCTACGATGCGATTGTTTGGTGGTTGAAGTTGATGTTTATGTGTAGGTTAGTGATGTTGATGAGGTTGGTGAAAGTATGAATAGTTGCAGTGGAGAGTGAAGTGTTGTATGCTTTGGCAGAGGAGATGTTGTTGAGGCTGTGATGATGTTTGGAAGGAAGGATGCGGTGGCAGTGGATGGTTATGCTGGGGTAGTGAAGTGAAGGCAGTGAAATAGTTAATGGTTATGATGGAGTAGTAGATGGACAGTGGAACAGTTAGGTGATGTTGGATGGTGATTGGAAGCAGTGATGGTCTGGAGGCAGTGGTTAGAGGGGCTGGCAATGCAAATCAAAATTCAAAGAAATTGTAATGCAATGCACTGTAAAAAAACAGAAACTAGTTTGTGCAAGTTGTACCTGAATTGTGGAGTGCATATATGACAGTGAATGCATGTATAAATGAATTGTGGAGTTTGCAATAGGCAAGGAGAGGGTAATGGCAAGTGGTGGAGTGGTACCACAGCAGCAGTTAGGTGAATTTTGTATTAGTGAAGTGACAAGGGGATGGATGGTCGAGCAGAAGCAGTTGTCGAATGAAATTGAAATAGAAAATGAAAATTTGAAACTGATAACGTAATAGAAAAGAAAATGGAATAAAAATATATATTTTTTCTTTCTGTAAATGAAGTTTTTTAATTTTTTTTTTTAGTTTTTAAATATGCTAATGCAAAAACAGCTACAAAAAAAGCACACAACAATGTCACACAAATCAAACAACAAACACTTGCTTGCTGCTGTCAACTATACACAACAATGGAGAAGTGGTTCGCAGGTTAAAGGTTGAGGTGGTTTTTTTATGGGTGCGGGATGAGTTCATGGTTGTTTGCGAGGTGGTTGGTTTGATGTTGTATGGGATGGTGGTCATGTATGATGGTCTGTTGAGGTAATATGCAAGAGTTGCTGCAGTATTATGAGTTGTAACAGATGATATATGAAGCGCAGGCAGTGGTGATGTTTTTATGGCTTGTATGTACAGAGGTTGGTGATGGAATGTAGGAAGGCAGCTGGGTATTTGTTGTGAAATTGCAGTTGCAACTAAGTATATTTGTGGTGATCTGTTGTTGACAGAAATGGATGAATTTGGGAGAGTAGAGCGGTTGAAAACAGAGGCACAGGTGATGTATGAAGTTGCACAGATGGTTGTTGTAAAATGTTGATGACTGGAAATGGTAGCAAAGGGTGGCCAGTTGCATATAACAGCAGCAGAGGTGATGGTTGTGTTGTATATGAGGACAGCTATATGGCAGTATTAATGAAGGTTGTTAGTGAACAGATGTGCACTGTTGACCCAGTGTGCAGATATGCACAGTTGTGTTGCAAGTTCTATATGCACAGTGTGAAGCTTATATTTGTAGTGTTTCAGTGTTTCAATGATATGGTGGGTGATTGAAAATGGATGGAGCACGGTGCCAGCAGTGATGATATGCACAGTTGTGTTGCAAGTTTTGTTAATTAAAATACATTATCAAACTAGTCTTCAACACGGACCACAAAGTCAAATTTTAGCTGAATTTAGTTTTGTCATGTAGTTGGAATTAGACATATGCAGCTGCCAATAATGCCATATAATGTTAGCATAGTTTAGAATTAGTAATATTGGAAGTGTAGTACTCAAATGATCGCACATGATATATATGAATACACACACTGCGGTCTTAATACACAAAACATAAAACCATATTCAAGTACGTCCATTGAATATTATCAACACGCTCTTCAATGAATGTTCTGATTAACATATTCAAGTGAGTGAATATCACACACTGCTATACTCTAAACATAAAATTATCTGTCATTTGTGTTGTGTTTGTTGCAACTTCAAAAACCATGAGACCGTAACCTATTTCAAAGTAGAGTTTGTAAAAATGAAAGTAAGGCCAACAACATGTGCTGTCACATTTACATCCCTATATTTCATGTTCTATATTTCATGAAAGTAAGGCCAACAACATGTCCTTGAAACTTTAACTTGTGCTACATAAAGTGAAAATAAGAGACACGCTATAAAGTGAAAATAAGAGACACGATATAATCAAACTTAATACACAAAACATCATTCTCGTAAAAAAATATATAAATCAATGCCGCAACCTTTTTTACCTATTCTTTAATATCTTTACCACAACACGTTGACACTCATGTTCAAATATGTATTTATGTTTTTGTTCTTGTATTTGAAAAATCACAAATACAGGCACAATATCAAGCTAGAATTGAAGAACTGAAAAGTCAAGGCACAGTAATTTCGTATGATGTCGAGGAAGAAGTATTCGACAAGCTTACCGGTGCTATAGCTAAAAGAAAGGACCGTAGGCCATATTATGGCAATATCCCTGGAGTAAGTATTTAAACTTTCAACAAAATATTATTTTAATTAGTTTAAAATGCAGAAATTGATGCAATATTTGATAAAATGCAGAAATACAAAGACGCTACTTATAGCATTAATAAGGGAGAAGCACATACTAGAGCCAAACTAGAGGAAAAAGTGGAGCGTCAAGAAGGGGAGATTCAAATGCTGAAGATGCAGTATGAACAACTCACCGAGATGCTTCGACAGCGATTTGATGAAGAGCCGAACGATCGTCATGAGGAATGAGGGTATTGAAAACTTTTTAATGGTATCTGTATAATGTCATGTATCATGAACATATTATCCTATTATTTTAATATGTAGGAACTTGATTAATATTGTTTGACTTTGTAATATGAATGAGATATTTGTTTTTTGAATTAAAGATGAATGGTTTGACGTTAATCTTTTTGTTGGAATGTGTATATATATAAAATAAGTTGATTTTAGTTTCTATTTAATGTGGTGAAATGAAATAGAATAGTAATATATCAAAATTGCTTCAGAAATGACGTAGGGAAGGTGTAGGTAAGGCGTAGGTAAATGAAATATTAATGCAGCAAAAAGTCGTATGCATGGCGTAGGAAAAACATTAAAAACACAGGCGTAGGTAAACCGTGGATAAATGAATGACGTAGAAAAGACGTAGGAAACGTAATATGTAAGAATGACGTAGGTAAAGCGTATGAAAACTGGGCGTAGGGAAGACGTAGGTAAACAAATGACGTAGGGAAGACGTGGGCACTTATAGACGTAAAAATGTCGTAACAAAACCGTAGGTACAACATGGCGTGGGGAAGGCGTAAGAAAACTATGGCGTAGGAAAGACGTAGGAAACAACCCAACGGATGGCGTAGGTAAAGCGTAGGTATTTTATTAGCTACGCAAGTTTTACCCACGCCAAAGTTGGCGTAGGGGTTACGTAGTTAATACATTTACCTACGCCCCGCCTACGCCATTTTGGCGTAGGTAAACCGCAGTTTTCTTGTAGTGGTGGAGTATCCACATTGAAGCTCAATAGTATTCCCAAGTCAAAAGAACTATGTAATATAGTCACTCCAAGATTTCTTATTTGACCTAATTATTATTAACTTACAGGAAACTCTTGGATGAGTCATTCCATAGTCATCAAATAACAATCCATACATAAACCCTTGATGCCCCTAACAGATATGAGTAATACATTAGCCGATATTTAGAGACCATTACGTACTTCGATCTTAATGCATGCATCGATATCCTTTCCCAAAATATTTTGACCGAATTTTTTTAAAATAATATGTTATTTAATATTATGATAATTTTCTCATGAATATAACTCTTTGTAACTGTTATCACATAACATCTCATGAAGGATTTTTTATTAAATATACTTAAATTAATTATTTAATTAATATATCATAATATAACAAGTAAATATAAAAAAACAAATATCTTTTATTTTGAATGAGATCTTATTACAGAGTCAATAATTTACAATAAATTATAGAATTTCTCCTAAGGAATACCTTT
Source organism: Allium cepa (assembly GCA_030765085.1). Classification (NCBI taxonomy): domain Eukaryota; kingdom Viridiplantae; phylum Streptophyta; class Magnoliopsida; order Asparagales; family Amaryllidaceae; genus Allium; species Allium cepa. The sequence goes on from CM060932.1 coordinate 454,747,727, forward strand.
GACTCTCTCAGCTACCACATAGGAGTTGCCGCTAGTGTTAAGTTAGTGCATCGCAAGGGAGTTAACGTAACTGAATTGTTTTTGCATGGAAGTTGGCGTAGGTATTAATTCACATAAATTATCACAAATACCGAGATACATGGATAGCGTTGACGATGTATGTTACATGAACCATGACACAATTTGTTATGGAAGCTGTGGCAAGATATAATATATGAGCTGCTGCAAGCCATTGATAAAGTTGTACCATGTTGGTTATTTTAGTCACCTATTTCAATAATAGAAGTCATCACAAGTTATTATAGAAGCAGTTGTAAGTTCAGTAACCAATCACCGTTGACACGTGGTAAGCTCGGGTGGTTTAGTTATTTTCTACATATGTTCATAAGATCAAATTATAGAGATTCGGATATTTTGGTATTGTTTACCAAGGTGCTACATGGAATCATCTAGTTGGTCCACCTCATCATTCCTTCATTTGGTGCATTTCCAACCTTAATGTGATTAGATTGTAACATTGATGTTGCATAGACTATTCACAATTTTGTTTAAATTTGTACCTTCGGTGCTCTTGTGAAGTAAATGTTAAGTATGGCATATCTATTTCTTAGTAGACATTTTCAAGTGTCATGTCTAGTAGTAGACATCACTTTAATACTGTTAATTGGTAACCGCCACTAATGTAGAACACATAAACAAATCCAAACAAATCTAGTTAATTATAACAAAATAGCATATGAGTGAAAACGTTTATAGTTTTTGTCTTTTGAGGTAATTATTTAACATTGTTTCACAACGTAAAAGAACTTGTGTCATATAGATAAATTTTGAAACTACAATGTGATGGATTAGAGATGCTCTAAATATAGAATGCTTTTGAAAGTTTGATTTCCACTTGTCAAAGATCCAATGCCTAATAGATAAAACCATCAAATTTATGCCATGTTGCTCCTGCAACATATTAATGATCTAGTGGAAAGACACTTAGAGCCATCAGATTGAAGATGCATATCAAGCATCCAATGGCAACCAACTAGTATAAAAGACCCTACAATATTCACATAAAAAAGGGACTTCTCTCCTTGGCATCTTCCTCGCCTCTCATTCCTAAACTTGGTAGATTTGTATAAGCTTCAAAGCCACATGAATGACATATTAGGGAAAATAACTTTGTAACTTAGTAAAGTTCAAAAGAAAGAATGAATAACATGATAGAAGTAGGAGCACTTTAACTCCGAATCACTCTAAAATTAGAGTGTTTTTAGTTTTTGCTTGTTTTTCCCTTTATTCTTCTATGATTCTCCAAAAAGCGTTATCCCTTCTTATCACCTTTAAGTGGTAACTTCTCAAATTTTCCTATAAAAAGTGTTTCATGAGAAAATTGGTTAGCTAACCATATTGCTCTAATACCAAATTAGAGGAAAGATTTTTAGAAAATTATTATCTCAAATATACAGCGGGAGCCTTGTAGAATTAGCTATAGGCAAGGTAAAGTATATGAACCAAAACAACCAAATTATCTTTAAATGCATAACCAAATCATAAGAAATTTAATTAAACAATTGAAAAACTAAAATAGATGCACGAACTTTTAACGGGTCTGCTATCAACATGATAACGTACATCTGCATTGGGGGATATGAATGTTATTAATATTCTAGAGAGAGCTTACAAAGAGATTGATTATGAGGTCTTTTACAAAGTAAAGGAGATGAACTAATTTTTGCAACTACTAAAACCCTAGGTAAACAATGTATTTGTAGGATCAAATCATCCCGCTCATCCGATATAACATATTTCTTTGCACTTGATCTCCTTGCAAAGCAAACGTAAGGTTACGAAATTTAACCATTAGAACATAATTTCCGTGGAATGGGCTCTTTATTGATAAACATATAGTACAACATATTTACATATAAAAATTGGTTTATAGCTTGTTACTTTACATTATAAGCTAAAGTTAAAGCCTAACCCTATTTGCTTATCCTCGTCGATGAGCTTTCACGCACAATCTTTGTGGCACCACTCTCTCATTGCCTTCTTATTGTCCCAGATATTAAGGTTTCATGTTATTTAAAGTTGAAAAGAAAAAGGCAAAAATTGATTAGGTTTCAGGAACATAAGAAACTAGCGAGTGGGATTAGAATTTCCGTTGTTAGGTTGCCCGATATTACATATCCCAAGCTCTCTTTAACAGTTTAACCTCACATAAATTTCAAAGTTTTACTTCTATGTGCCATATACTCGACCTCAAACTCCCCTTTAACCTCACACAACTGTAAACACAAAACTGCATCCCAACCACAGAAGAAATATAAATGCACTGATGCATATACTCCACCACTAACAGACACGTTCGCCCCACATTTGCCATATGATATTTACATTACTACGTGTTTTTAGTTCTCCCACTTCTCTTATTCCCTTACAAAATTTAAGAATAGTATAAAAACTCAGCCTTAGCTGTAGCCATTGTCATTCTACTTTCGAAATGTCCAAACAAAACTGTAAGAACATGTCAACAACCACAACTACCAACTATGTCGTAGAGATCAAAGAAGAGGAATCAAGCCGAGAAAGACTTAAGAGACATAGAATGGAAATGGCAGGGCGAGTATGGATACCCGATATTTGGGGTCATGAAGACTATCTAAAAGAGTGGGTCGACTGCACAGCTTTCGATAGCTCACTTGTGCCGAAAGGAGCGGTATCTGCACGTGCAGCGCTTGTGCAAGAGTTTCGAAGAGAGAACGCTCGTGGGATGACGATAGAGAACAGGTGTTAATTGGAGATGTCCATCGTTGTTGGTTTTAATTAACTGGACGTCTTCTGAAAATTTTATATATATATATGATACAATATCTTTAAATCATTATATAATACTGAAATTTCATTTAAGTTTGCATGTGCCGGTATTTTAATTACTGTACTTGTATTTATTGTTGTGCAGCTTGTCCATGTTATGATTTGTACCAGAATATCATTTTTCTTGTTTTCTTCACGTAGTTTATAAGTCTAAATATTATACATATTTAATCTTTTCTCCGGGATTTTATAAATTCACTATTATTCTCTACCACGGTACCTCTTAACTATTGTTTCACTGGATGTGTTTTCATTATTGGTTGAAATGTGTCTGAAGGAAGATAAATATGTTATTTATATACGTTCCAAGTTCCAAAGATAGTTTATGATCAGGTTTAGTGTAATACCTACCAAATTACGGTACACAATTCAGATAATATACTCAGATAACATGAATATCCTTTTGTTACTGAATTATTACTGTAATTTACTTTTGAAATGTATGAATTGAAATATGCGTATATCAAGATATAGGTGTTTCTTGTCCAACGGATGAACGTGTGGATCAAACATAAGGAAAGTGAGTTTTGTCCAGTATCTCTGACTCTGATATTGTGCTGTATATAAAATTATAAATATTTAGAAATTGAATGGTTTTCGTGTTAGTTTACATTAAAGATGTGTTGGTATAGGAGATTTTCTTTAATTATTTCCTGTTGTTACATAAATATTCCTTCAAGTGGATAAGATCTTTAGCTTGCTGCTGCAAAAGTCTCAGAAGTTTGTTAAATTTGGTTCCAATTGCACTCAGAAGTTTGTTAAATTTGTTCAAATCGCACCTATGTATCTTTTCTTTAAAGAAAAGTTGTGATTTCCTCGCTATCTATTAGAACTTTGGCAGGTTTTGTTAAACAAAATTAGCTGTTAACTCTGAAATCCAAATCTCAGCTTCTGTTTGGGCCTGAGAACTAGTATTGAAGCTTCGTCTAAAAAACACGAGGTTTATGGAACTAAACATATTATATTAATTATTTGCTTTCTATCGCTGATGCATTTCCTTTCAATCCACGGCCAACCAATTTCAAAACCCTTCTTCAAGATAACAGATTAAATGAAGCAAGACATTTGTACAAGATACAAGTAATATAAACATTAACGGACTGTAACATGTTACAAAACCAATTAGAGAACTATTCATAGTCATGCAAACAATTAACAGTTCAGTACTCACATCAGCAAGGTGATATAACATAAGGACAAATTTTTGAAAAGTACCTATCAAAAAAACTTCTACCATAAATAGGTTTCATTTTAAACTTATTGCAGAAATAGATCTCATTTGGATATAGGTTGTGCATTTTTGGACTGCGCACGCTGTATTTAAAAAAAAAAATTAGCTTACGTATTCCATAAATGCGCAAACTTATATTTAATATTTGCACATTTATGGGATGCGCAAATAATAATTCAGACTTCAAAATTTCTAGCAAACCTCATTTCCTTTTTTAGTCTACTTCTTCCCACAACCCTCCATCAATCTTGAACATAACACATTCTATTTTTCAAATCGAACATCAAATCAAACTAATATTTTGTTAACTTTCAAATAATTACTTGTTTTATCTCTAAACTCTTTTTCATCTACGCAAATTAAAGGTAAAAATTCTTCTTGTTAAAATCGTTGCTAAATTACTAGTTATTGTTGTTGTTGTTGATAATTAATAGTTATTGTTGTTGTTATAAGTGAAATATTATGTATTGATAAATGATATTGGAAACCGAAGTTGTAAGTTTGATAATTGAGTGAATAATTGAATGATAACTTTTTATAGGATTGCCATCCAGACCCGTTGTTCTTTATCTTCAAGAACAACATAGAAGTGTAAATGAATTGCTTATGGAGGTATTTAATTTATATAGATTGATTGATTGTTGATTGAAAATGCAATTGTGAATTATTAATTTTATTTCCTTTTTATAAATCAGGACGTACAAACAATTTGATCATTCTAGCAAGCTTAAGAAAATACGTTTTAAAGATTCTCGATTGGAACAAAACTTAAAAATATCTGGTTTTCGGAAAGCAATGTAAGTTGAGTACATTAGACTAGATCATCATCTTCTTAAAATATTATGTCATCGTTGGAGGCCGGAGACAAATATTTTTCATATGAGAGTAGGGAAAATGACTATCACATTATGTGGTGTTAGCATTTTATTTGGTTTATCTATGGACGGTTTCCCGGTGTGTTTAAAAATTTGAAAGTTGATTATATGGAGTTATGTAATGATTTACTTGGTTTATTTTCATCTATGGAGGTAGTAAAATCTAAAAGTGAGATAACAATGACTTGGATTAAAAGTGAATGTCAAAAACCACTTGGAGCAAATGCGATGGATTTACATATACTTCGCCGTAGTCGTGTTGTAATTTTGTACTTTTTAAGTTGTCGAGTTTTTTTGAATTATTCAAATGGTCGATTGAGATTGAAATTTTTGTCATTTCTGGATGATTTAGCACATTGTGGTAACTATTTATAGGATAGTGTTGTACTTTGTTATTTGTATGTTGAGTTGACAATTGTTGATGTTAAGCGGTTCTTAACATTGTTGCAATTATAGTCTTGGTCTCATATCGCTATTGGACGTCCTGTTGTAAGAATATCTATCGATTCAGATTTTTATCTTCCCTTCAGTTGTAGGTGGAATTGTGCTAGCAGTTGGCGTGAAACTTCAAAAAAATGTACAATTTTATAGAAATGAATTGGGTTTACTAGCGGATGATGCCGTAACTTGGAAACCATATTCATTGATATATGCACTTGACCATGTTGATGTTCAATATATGTTTTCTAGTTGGATCGCTAAGAGTAGACTAATCTTATTTTTGGACTTTAAAATATATGCTCTGGATCGTGTGGTAAGACAATTTGGATTTGATCATCAGCACATTCCTGAGCCCATTGTGCCAATAGACCCAGAACCGAGTGATTGAATGGCTTTGCTTCAAGAAAGTCTAGCTTTATGGAATTCAATAATTGATTATGCTGAACGAGCGTGTGATCCTCCAACATCGTTGAGCGAGTATGAATATTGGTATTGGCAAATAACTCGTCTTTATACCTTAAAACAGTCGTCTAGGAGATTGGTTGCATAACTTCCCTGAGCTCCACTAGAGTGTGATGTGGTTAGTACTTTAATTTATAATATTTGTTAATTTTCATAATTTTAGAGCAAATGCATTGTTACATTTTTGTTTTTTTGCATAGATAAGCGGGATATATAGCGCTTTGGAGGTGGTTGATGAAATCGAAGACAATCGCTTTGAGTCGGAGAAGGTGAAAAATATGTGTATTGACTTACGACGTATACTGGATACAATTCTAGGTAGAAACAAGTTACGTCAACGGGCAAGACCTTTGCATGTTGCAAAAAAAGACATGCAAAAGTGGAGGGAGAAGAAACAAGTACTCTAGCGAAGGCAGAAGACAAACATACGAAAGTAGAGGAGGCACATACAGGAGTGGAGAAAGCATACACAGGACTGGAGGAAACACATGCGCTCAGGGGAGAAGGTGAACGACCATAGCCTATTTTGATTGGATGTAAACAACAATTTGCATATGACGATCAGTCATCTCTAGAGCATCAACAAGAATGGCCATAGTTGGAGAAACAACAATAAAAGAGGAGCTAATACGGTCATACTCAAGAACAAGAAATTCTTGCTTCGAACATAGACGAGTCGCAAAGTTCACAAACAATCACATATAAAAGGAAGAAAAAGAAAAGAGAAATACCTCTTGCAATTAAAAGGATTACAGATTGAGTTGTTTTGGTTTGGTATCTTATTGGCTATGGTGTTGTTATGATGAAGTTTTGCGTTATTTATTGATGTATATTTATATATTTGGATGGTGTATTTTGTTTAAATTGGTATTGGGATGGTATGTTGTTGGTACGTTTGTTGTTTTGATGGTACATGATCTTGATATGATATGGTTTTGGCTTTGGAAATTAGTAGGGATATGTAATGTTGAAGGTATGTTTGACGATATTTGTTGTTTTGATGATATGTTGATGGTATATTGTATAAATGATGGTATATTGACGATATGTTGATAGTTTGTTGGTATTATATTGGAGGGATGGAGTAGCAGCTCTCTATTTTTTGGATGCCAGAAAATATACTTTTTCGTTTATGAAATGTGCAAGTTATATTTTCGAATATAACGTGCGCATTTATGAAATGTGCAAGTTGTATTTGAAAATAGTACTTGTGCATTTCACAAATGAACAAGTATATTTTATGGCATTAAAAAACCAGAGAGCTGCTACTCCATCTTAACAATATAGAACATCATATTTCCTCTAAAGCATATCACGGCATATGACAACACAACCAACATCAAAATAGAAAATATGGGTAGTGTTCATCAATTCATCCATAGAAAACAAGACTAGAGTTCAACAATTCATACATAGGAATCAAATCTAGAGCTCATCAATTCATGTATAGGAAACAACTCAATGAGTACATGATTTCTTCTGAAGCTCTAAAGTTCTACATTTGCTACATCTATCTTGCCAGGACGATGATGGAGGATCCATGAAACCATTTATTCGAGCTGACCGTGAACATCCGAATTTCTACGCACCGGTGGTGGATGTATAATAGGACCATCGTAGACATTCCAATGACGACTATCAGATACAAGATGCAAAAAAGGAGATAAGCCGTAATATACTTAGCTATTATGTACCAAGTCGAGATTAAGTTCAAATATGCTCTATTCGCACTACCGGAGCCACGTGAACATGCTGTTAATACATAAGAGCACAGAAATGATCTAAATTTGGCATATTGCATGACTTGGCGACATTATCTGTAACAAACCTTATTTTCAACCATTTTGAAATATTAAATCTAATATAATTTTTGAATAAAAATGGTTATAAATAAAGATTTTACGATTTATTAATGGAAAGGTTATTAGATGTATGTTATAATCTAGGATAAAATCCTTAAATAACAAATTTCAATAAGTTAAAAAATGGTAACCCAATTCACTTGAACATATAACAATGTTGGGTTGCATATTAACAATAAGATTTGAAATAACAAATGTTAATATTGTAAGGAATAAAATGAATGTTTATATCTAATTGGAATACAATTGTAAATTTTAATTTGGATATAATTGTAAAGTTTAATAGGGAACAAAATAAATTATGTATCAAACAGTGAAATCATATGTTATTTAATTGAAATTGGTTTTAGCATAGAACAAGAAATAAGTTATTTGGCAAGAAATCTTTGTTTGTAAATAATAAATTAATAGATTTGAATTACTAAGTTGTAACAATTGTTTTATTATTATCCCATTATTTAACCCGTTTTGAAATTAATTTGGTAATCCATGGAATTTAATGTAACTGAAATATTGCAGTTAATATGGAAGAAGATGTTGACAGTAAAGTAATGAGTGTAATAAAAGGAAAACGGGAATTGTTGATTTTATATAAAGAACATTTAAGTTAAAATAAAAGAATTTGTTGGAAATTAGAATGTGATGAATTAGGGTTTATCACTGCTTTAATTTTGAATGTTGAAATTAATTTAATATTTAAATCTTTGGTTTAACATAAAAAAATTAGTATTTTAAAAGATTATTAATTCTTGTTTAACCTAGAATGATGATAGAAAACATTTAATTTAAAATTTAAAGGTGATTAAATCAGTTTAATAATAATTCGTTGAATAAACGCGTAAAAATTACATATAATTTGATTTTTAAGATAACTTCTATATACAATAGAATTACGGTTTAAAATTAGTTTCATTGAGTTTAAAAATATTAAAAACCTACATTTCGATATATAATATGATCTATTTCCATTTCGGGAATGAAACGGGGTTTTGGGCCTTTGTTATCGTTTTGGCCCAATCGATAGTTGTTCCATCTTTGTCTATATATATATATATATATATATATATATATATATATATATATATATATATATATAAGAAACCTTAGCAGCCTTCTGTTCTATTTTTCTATACGTACTTTCCAATCTAACCTGCTCCTTTTCAATAGTGAATATCCCTAAACCCAAATCTCCAATTTCAAATCTAATTCAAAAATTCAGACTGTTTAAACCCTATCGAATTATATATCGTCGCAAAGCTCTCAATGAATGAATTCAGCATCTAAAATTCATTTTTCGATTGGAGGCTCAATTTTTCTAGAAATCAACGAACCATTCTCGGCTGTTCAATCTTGGGTTTGGTTTCAAAGGTGTATATTCAACTAATCGACGATCGAGAAGCGCTGTAGTGTAGAGGAGGATGTACGCAGTCAATTTTATGGTTTGGATTGTTTCACATGTGCTCGATTTCAGCAAAATTCGGCCATGAAGCGGTGGCAGCAGCGGTTTGAAAGGTGGCGCCTTAGGGTCACACGTGGGGTGGAAGGTGCGGTCAGAGGAGGGCAACGCAGTGGCGTGGTTGGATCTGGGCAAGGCGGTCTCTAGGTGCGGCGATGGAGGTTGAAGAACAACGGCCGATGGGTTTGGGTTTCTGTTCGAACGTGAGGGTTTGGTAGGAGATGGTAAATTAATTTTTTGCCCTTCTTTATTTAATTTAAATTTAAAATTTCTAGCTCAAATAATTTTTGCATACAAACTCCGATTAATGTGCGGTTTCTTTAGTTGGACTCGCATTAAAATTCTAGACGATAACAAACTGGTTTGGTTGAATTTGGATACTTTTGAAATTTTGGGATTTTGTTGGATTTTTAATGGACTTAAAATCAAAGATCAGTAATTAACTCACTCACGCAGTACTAAAATTTCTTATGTTAGTTGAAATAAAATTATGAAGTGGTAAAATGTTATTGATTGTTATTTAGTAATTTAAACTGACATTTAAAGTGAATCTGATGTTGAATTGAATTGACATTTAAATTAATATTGAATTCAATTGCTAGTTAAACACCGAAAATCGTTAACTAGTAATTGTTATGATATATTAGTTGATTTGGATGCTGAATGCTTATTGATTGATATGTTGGACGCATCAGTTGTTTATTTATTTGGATATATCCCTGTTATTACCCCATTTATTATTTGACATCATATATATTGTCATTTGGACTATTCGAATTAAACTAAGAAATAGATTGAAATTATATATACCTATGTCATTTAATTATGGATTGAAATGATATATATCCATCCATATAATTAAAATTGAAATAACTAATCCTTTGGCTATAGGGCAGAAAATTATATGCGAATACCGGATTTATTAAATTAAATGGTTACAAATCTTAAATTTGAATTGGTTTAAATGATATTGTTTTAAAGAAAATAAAATATGGTTTATATGAATTGAATTATTATCTAATTGGAGTTTTGAAATGTTGAAATTGAGACTGTTTAAATAAAAAAAATTAAGGATTTAATTTGAAATTTCAAAGTGGAAAATGGGATATGTTTTTATTGAAAGTGAATTATTTAGAAGGTTTTTAATCTTTGAATTTACTTTAATTAAATTATTTATTAGTGATGTTTCTAAGTTTGGATGTGAAATGGATTTAAACTAATTATTTCAAAATGAGAATGTGAATTGGAACTTTTAGCCTTTGGATAGAATCAGCTAAATTGAGTTTAAAGTAAAAGTTGACATCGTTTGAATTGAGGTTGATTTAAATTAAAATTTGAATATGAAGTTGACTTGAGTTGTAAGTCGAAAAATTGATTTCGTTTTGAATTGCAACATGAGTTCAAATTGTTGTGAAAGAAAGAAACAGTTTTAATATAAACTATTTTAATATGTAAACTATTTTAACAACCAAACAATTTTAATATATAAGCTATTTTAACTATTCAAACTATTTTCAATGTTGAAACTATTTTATATTCAAAACCATTTCCAGTCTTTAAACTATTTTAATTATTCCAAACTATTTTTCAATATTAAAACTATTTTAATTATCCAAACTATTTTCAATATTCAAACTGTTTTAAAATTGAGAACTATTTAGATTTAAATATGAACGTTTTGATATGAAGGTATAACCTGTTTTGAATTCGTAATGATTTTGATGTGAATCTTATATTTGGATATAAAAATGACTTGCTTGAAATTTAAAAGAACCAACCGGTGTGATAAATGACGTTTGGTTGTTAAAGAGTCCAGGACGGAATATTGACATTCTCATTTGTGAATACCGGAACTACTTTAAAAACTGTGTACGCGGTGGATGATCCAGAATAAAGTGGTTGGGTTGGTGAACATTTGCTGGATTTGAAGAAAGAAAACGATGATGGATAGACCTCGACACTTGTGTCAGTTGGAAATAACTAAAACAGGATGACTTATCCTGACCAATGAGGCTAGCTACCTCTAGCGGCATATGTTCTTTTATGTTGTTTTTGACTCGATTGATGCACCTTTATTTGATTATGGAATGGATGTTCACGGTGGGCCGTTAGGAGTTACCACCAGTTAGGCGACTCGAATTGGTAGTATCCTACCTTGGGCATTGCCTCATATGTCTTGTCATACTTTTATCCTTATACACGACCACTACGATTTTTTTTTAGTATGGTACCTATAGGGGACTCACTGGCTACCGACGTTACTGGTTGTGTTATAGGACCTGCATAGACTACCTACTTAAAAATGTGTTAAGGGGGGTCAATGTAAAGCCTTACGCTATTCAATACTTTACTTTACTGATAGACACTACATATATAGCATATCTTACTATATATAGATAGTTTAACAGATCTTTAGGAGATGGATAATCCCGTAACATCTCTTAAGTTATTACACTCATATTGTACGCTTGATACGAGATGGAAAATCCCGTAAATATCTCCGAAACTATTACGCTCATATTTACTTGTTGTTGATTTAACTTACATAAGAACTTTTAGTTGTGACTCGGGTGTTTTTTTTCATTACGCTCGGGTCAGCTTGAGTATTTCAGTGTTTGAAGACATTATTCCTTAAAGATGAAGATGGACTTTGTTAGATCATATTTACTATCATTATTCCACCATATTATTTTGGTAAGTTTGTTAATTATACTATGATTATGTTGTAAAAATTAAAACCAAATGTATATTGTAAAACAGTTTCATGAACTGTTTATTTGATTATTATATTTTGTCATTCCGCTGTGAGATTTTGTGTATTGCTTTTCTTCTTTTTTCTTATTTTCTTATTAAATCCCATTGATTATACGCCCTTTTGAATGGTTGAGTTAGACATGTGTGGTTTATTGTCGACTTTAATCGTCCAAAAAGGTGGGTCTTCATATCATCATCTATATTGACTGTATAATCAAGCATATGAACGTCTTTCACTTGCCATTCAGTTATGCTATATCTCTTTATAGACAAGAGTCTTAATTCTATTAGAACCTTCAACTTATGTTTCAATGATAACAACTATACAATCATATACATATATAGGCTTTATTAAGATTACAAGTATATACTAAAAGCAGATATCATGATCAAAGATATTGAGACTCAAAGAGAAATGAAAATTCATTGACCATACTAAGGTTATTCTACTATAAATGAGTCGTAGATAAAATATTATTAAGGTCTCCTTAAGTATATATGCATAAATGATCACACACAATTTTATATACATCAAAATCTAGTGGAAAATCACTTTTTCACCTCACAGATGTCTGAAGTATACTCAAAGACATCTGCGGCAAGTCTCAGGTTAAAAATTAAAACTAGTCACAAACGTCTATCATTATACCACAAACGTCTGTCATGGCAAAAACTATCATATTTGAAAAGACACTTCTTTTTGAAACTAAAGGAAATCATCTTTCATGAAGAGTTGCTTCCATTAAAATGAAAAGATTTCTTCGAAGAGTGCCAACTCTTCATCTGCACCTCTTTGTTTCTATAACTATCATCTTGATTTAGAAGTAGAAATAACTAACTTAACATGATTCGTTCTTTGATTTACTATCTTGATTTCAAATCATTCTCTTGCATATACACTGATTACATACTCTCAATCCATTATAACCTTTTGGTTATATCATTTCCTACAACACAATGCAATCATATTCATATACTCAAAGGAGATCATAGGAAGATTTCTACTATAAGTCAAAAACTGTGTTATTGGAACACAAGATTGTCAAAGAAAATTTTGTATTAAGTATATTCCTCTGGACGAAGTGAGTGTAGTTTTTTTTAAAGAAAACACCGAAGAGGAGCTTCGGGACTGGACGTAGAATGGGAGGTCCGAGCCAATGTAAAAACTCTAGTTTTCATGCTTTGTATTTTACTATTTGTTGTCCACTATTGCATTGATTTACATACTTGTATATTACACACAAGTTAAATAGTATACAATCCATTAAACTTTAATTGGTATCAGAGCTTGGTCGTTTCAATGTACAGTAACACACAGTTGAAATTACTAATATGGAAAGTACATTTCAAGAAGGTCAATCAACTGCACGTTTCCATTATTCACTGGCTCTACTTATGCTTATTGGTCAATACGCGTGCGAATTTTTGTAGAAGCAAATGGTTTAGAAATATGGTTAGCAACTCAAAATAAATATAAAGCACCTAACACTGATATAGGCACATGGAATGATGCACAAATAGCAGAGGCGTCTAACAATGCCACAACTACGAATGTTTTATTTTGCTCGCTCTATAAAAATGAATTTTTATGAGTCATGTTATGCACTACTGCTTATGATATATGGCGTACATTACAAATTATCCATGAAGGCACAAATAAAGTCAAGCAAACAAAAATTTATGTTGTACAAAATCAATTTTCATCTTTTAAAATGAAATCAAACGAGTCAATTATTGATATGTATGCTAGATTTCAAACTATACAACATGATCTTATGGCACTAGGAGTTAAATTCACTGATTTTGATATAGTCACACGAATTGTGAACTCTTTGATAAACGAATGGGAAAGAAAAATTTAGTCATTGAAGAAGCTAATGATCTTTACCAACTCAAAGATGAAGAGTTAATAGGAAATCTGATGTTGTATGAAGCAAATTTACAGGCAAGAATAGAACAAAATCAAGAAAGCAAAAACATCGCATTTCAAGCAAATAATGACAACTCCGAATTGGATGAAGATGAGATTGTGTTCGTCGCTAGAAATTACAACAAGTTCAAGAAGTCCAAAAGATAATGAAATTTCAAAATAATATCAACACTAATTCCTCAAATCAAACAATGAAATTCTTCGGGTGTGATAAATTTAGCCATATAAAGAAAAACTGTCAACTACTCAACAATGACAAAAAGAAAAAAAAAGTGAAAATTTCAAAAAAAAAAAAAGAAGAGCATTTCAAGTAACTTGGGATGACTCTGACTCATTCTCTTTATCTGATAATGACAGTGACACAAAACAAGCAAATGTTTGCTTCATGGCTAGCACAGATGAGGTACGTATTGAATTAACATATGATGAACTTCTTGAAATTAGTATAGAATTAGATGACAAGTATAGAGAATTAAAGAAATTAAATAAATAAAATTTAGGAAAATTAAACAGAGCTAGATTAGAAATTGGAATGTTAAAAGACGGGAAAAGTGTTTTAGAAGATGAATTATATTTAGCAGAAAAAGAATGCAAAAAACTATCATCTCAAAATGCTACTCTAACACATGATATGAGAATAAAAAAAATAGAGAATAATAAACTTGAAAAAGAAAAGTATGACCAAAAAATATTGAATTAGCTAATACAGAAATTTCTGATCTCATAAATAAATTAGATAAAATTATTGACAATGTTCCAAAGTTTAAAAAAGGAAAGCAAAATCTAGAAAATTTGATAAAGGTTTCAAAACATCAGGAAATAGAAATGGTTTAGGATTTAACAAAAATAATCATAAACGTTGTAGAATTAATTTAGTCTCTAATAATAATCAAAATTTTAAGAAGTATAGTACATTATATACAAATTTTAGTAAAACAAAATCTAAATATTAAAATAAGGGAACAAAAACGATTAAGATAGGGATTACTAAAACAAATAACAAATTAAGATAAGGATTACTAAAACAAATAATTAAATAGACAAAAACACATAGATGTATATCTAAAAGAGATAGTTCATAATGAAATTTACATTTCTAAGGGTTCCAAACCTTCATGGGTATGACTACCTTCTCCTACTAACCCATGGGACCCTAATAAAGGATGTGGATGCCAATTAAAATTCTTTATTATTTTGCAAGTATCAAAAAATAAAAATAAGGTTAAATTGATACTTTATACTGGATGCTCCAAACATATGACGGGAAATGCACATGCTATCAAATATCATTTTAATGAACGGTGGCACGGTCACTTTTGGGAATAATTTCAAAGGATATGTTATCGGAATTGGAAACGTCATCAATTGGCACAAAGGACACAATCAAGAAGAAGGCATTGATTATGAAGAGGAAGAAGACGGTGATGAGATGTATGTGTTCGACACTCCACATTTTTAACAACCATGCATGGTATTTTTAAGGCTTTTCTATTCACGAGGACGAGGAGTACAACGGCCAGACGCAGTGACCAGGTACATATGAGCAGGATCCATCTTCTTACTGGGAGTATTACGAGAATTACGGAGGATTATCTTACTCGAAAAATCAATATAATTAGACTTTATTTTCTATACCTCTTATGCTTATTTTCTTTCTTATTTTAACAACCTTTGTTTTTCATTTTATGCTGAACATTAACATTTGATGATAACATGCCACGATTATTAACTATATCTGTATCATTTATCATTTCCCTTCATTTTGATAATGACAAAGGGGGAGAAATCTATGCATATACATAGGAGAGAAGCATATACATAGGGGAGAAAAAACATAGACAAACATGATAATACTTCTATTCTATTGTTGATATCTAATTATATGGTTTGTATTTCAATATATGGTTGATTTGTGATTGTATAGTTGTCATCATCAAAACGGGGGAGATTGTTAGAACCTCAAACTAATGTTTCAATGATAACAACTATACAATCTTAAACATATATAGACTTTGTCAAGATTTTAGGTATATACTACAAGCAGACACCATGATCAAAGATATAGAGACTCAAAGAGAAACGAAGATTCATTGACCATACTAAGGTTATTCTACAGTAAAAGAGCCATAGATAAAATATTATTAAGGTCTTCTTGAGTATATATGCATACACAATCATACACAATTTTATATACATCAAAATCTAGTAAAAAACTACTTTTTCACCTCACAGACATCTGAGGTATACTCATAGACGTCTATGAAAAGTCTCGGGTTAAAAATTAAAACAAGTCACAGACGTCTGTCATGGCAAAAACTATTATATTTGAAAACACATTTCTTTTTGAAACTAAAGGAAATCATCTTTCATGAAGAGTTTCTGCCATTAAAACGAAAAGATTCTCTTCATTTGCACATCTTTGATTTTATAAATAGCATCTTGATTGAGAAGTAAAACCAACTAACTTAACTTGATTCGATCTATGCTTTACTCTCTTAATTTCAAAGCACTCTGTTGCATATACAACAATTACATACTCTCAATCCATTATAACCTTTTGGTTATGTCACTTCCTACGACTCAAAGCAATCATGTTCATATAGTCAAAGGAGATCATAGGAATATTTCTACTATAAGTCAAAAACACTGTTATTGGAACACAAGATTGTCAAAAACACTTTTGTATTAAGCCTATTTCTTCGGGCGAAGTGAGGATAGTTCGTTTAAAGGAAATATCGAAGGGGAGTTTCAGGACTGGACATAGGACGGGAGGTCCAAACCAGTATAAAAACTCTAGTTTGCACGCTGTTTATATTTTACTATTTACTGTCTAGTGTTGCATTGATTTATATACTTGTATATTACACACAAGTTAGATAGTATATGATCCACTAAACGTTTAGGTTCTTCCATTCTAATTTTCGCTAATGCTTCCTACTTCGGTGTCAATTTGGACGTCCACTCTTCTCTTTGAGTTCGACATTCTAAAAGTAATTATTTAAACGATGAAAATTCCGTGCAACTAATGATCTAACAATTAAATTCCTTATTCCTTTCGACACACCGTTAAAGCTTTCAGAAACATTCGTTGTCATCATGTTGAATCTTACGCCACCATCATGATAAAGAGTCTAACTTGATTCTTGACCTTCCAAACTTGTTTCAATCCATGCATCGGCTTGTCGATGTACAGTCTGCAATTGTTTTCTTAGTTCACTATATTTTACGATCTCTGATGCCGTGGCAGTTGCATGTAGTAAATTTTGCAGCTCATCTGAACCAAATCCAGCTTTCTTGAAATGTGCTTTAATATGACGTATACAAAATATGATGATGTTCGATTGGCCAACCTTCTCTGAGTGCATGTGGAATTCCTTTCATACAATCTGAGATAAATATAATACATCGGTTACGTATATAAGGAATATAATACCATATGCAATTAATAAACCAACTCCACATCTGCCAGGACTCCGTCTGTAAAATAGCAATGGCTAACGGAAAAAGGCCTTGCTTTGCATCTACAGCAGTAGCTACAAGTAACGTACCATGAAAATTTCCATATTAATGAGTGCCAACAATAGAAAGTATTGGCCGACGGCGTCTGAAATCATCGAATTAAGGTCCGAAAGCCTAAAATATCAAAAACACCACGACTGTGAATAATATCATATACTGTAATGACCCAAAATTTGACCACTTTAAAATATACTATTTAAAGTGATTTTAAATGTAAAAATATGTAATTTTATATGATTCAAACAATATTAGATAGGACTTGAAAAAAGAAGTATAAACAAAAATAATAACATTTGCCTATATCGACAAAAGTGACAAAATGTTGATTTCATAAAAGTAAGTTTCAATGATTAAATAAATTTTTTAAATTAACTTATAAGTGTATATATTTTTAAATAGTAATATTCAAATTTATTTTTAAATTTGGTTCACATAAATAAATAGTTTTACTAAAATGTCAAAATATGAATGTAAAACATTTGTCGAAAATCAACGTCTTATCGGTTAAAAGTTATCGCAGCGTCGTCGCATTTTTATTTTTTTATATAGGAACATATATTCAAATTGTGTAAGTATTAATTAATTCACTAATTAAGTTTACTTTTACTAAACATACTTAGAAAATTCTAGAATAAATTAACAAAAAGTAAGCATAAAAAGACAACAAAAGTCAAAAAGTAAAACATCAAATCAAAGAAACATAATTATTACTTTCTTCACTTAATTTTTAAGTGAAAATGACATAAAGCAATGATTTGAAATGTGAAATTAACTGTTGAAAAAAAAGGTTACTTAAAAAGTAAGTAAGGTTATTTTGGTAAAGAGATATTTTGGTAACTTACCACTTTATTTTTTTCTATAAATACCAACCACTTTCTCTTTTTTTTCACTCCATTTCGACCTTCTTCCTCCTCTTTAAAGCTCTCTTTAACGGCTTGTTCTTCTTTTTTTTCTTACTAACTTTTTCAAAATCATATCAAATCAACTCCAAACACAATCAAACTTTACCAAAGAACTTAGAATACCATTAAAACATGATTTAGCATCTAAGAATGAAAGAAATGATGGAGGAGAGGTTGGAACCCATGGAGGCTGAACCATTTGAAGGAAGAAAGCAAGTTCGGGAAGCTCAAGAGCAAGAAAATAGAAGAAAGTGTCACCGATTTTATTCCAAGAAGGTAGGAGCAAATTCAAGTTTCCGCGGAAGCTCTGCTAGATTTTCGGGAGTTTAGAAGAAGAGGTCGATCGCATAAAGCAAAAGAAATGGAGTAGAAGTTGATTAGTTGAAGTTTGAGCGAAGTGTTGTTAGTTAGAATGTTGTTAGAAAGTTAATCGATTAGGTTAAAGGTTAGTACTCATATTCAAAGTTACTAATTTCTAAAATATTTCAAGTTAATAACATGAAAACTTTGTATATGTTGAATGATTTAATGGATGATAACTTGGTTGATATTATAGTTGATTATATGTTTGTAATGTGGATGATAACTTGGTTTGATAAATGATAAGAAAAATGATTAATAAGCATAGTTAATTTAATAAGAATTTAAATCCATATAAATATATGTATGGAAATTATTTAGCCTTTTAATGAAATCAAAATATCTAAGAAGATTGAAAATGATATAATACTATAATATGAAATGAAATGGAAAATGGATTTGAAATATGAAAAATATTGTTTAAAATGAGTTCAAAATGTTTTATAAATGTTTTAAATACATTTAAAAGTGTTTTCATGAAGTTTGAAAAGCAATTGAAAATTTAGTCAAAAATAGGCGCGTCGCGTAACGGTAGTTCGTGATTTCACGCTATAAAAGTCAAATGAGTGTAAAAGTTGGAATATAGCTCGGAATTCTTTCAGATAAGAATTTTTCAAACTATTATATCCATAGTTTTCCAACAAAGAAAGAAAATCGATATTACGATAAGTAGATTTGAAGATATGAGTCAAACAAGTTTTTGAAAAAATCGCGGTTTTGCAGTTCGGAATCTAAAACTTGATTTCTATGAGAATGATGTTTTAATATTATTTAAAAATATGAAATAAATATTATAAAATTTTTAAAATATTTTAAAAGTTATTTAAGTAATAAAAATATATTTTCAAATAATAAAAGTCATTTTAATTAATATAGCTTTAAAAAGCACTTTCCGTAGCACTTTTTTGCAGCACTTTTCAATAACTTTTGAAATATAGTTTTAGCACAACCGTTCTTTTCCAAAGCTATTGTAAAGGTTCTTAATGATTATTAGAGTATTCTAAGGGTGATTTGAATAATATACGGAATGGTTAGACAAATGAATAAGTGTTTTAAATAATGATTTGGAAGTTTTATAAATCATTTCTAAAGATGAAAGGAGTATGCAGAAACGACTAGTATATTTGTCCCGCTTGTGAGATCTAAACGGTAAAACAAGGTGTGTAACTAAGATTAAGAATGGAGCAACCAGTTCCCTGAACTTACATGGCCTTCATTTTATCTTTTAGACGAGGAGTGGAACAGATCAAAAGGAAAGTCCGGATGCTCTAAAAGATCATAATTAAGTTTTTTCCAAGATAAAAGAAAAGAAACAAATTCTTTGAATTTATTATAAATGGTTTATGTATAATATTTATAATATCAATATTTTATAAATAAAAGTCATGGAATTATAAATGAGTTTTATAAGTGTTAAAGTGAAGTTATAAATGAAAGATTATAAGTAAATAAGATTTAATGAAGTGGAATTTTATAAACATTGTTTTATAAATATTAGAATTAATTTATAATCAAATTTATATATGGATTTGCAACTGAAATTTATAATCGATTTTACAAATAGTAAGATTTTAAAGGAATGAATTTGTAAATAAGAGATTTATAAGTAATTAACTTATAATTGGATTTTGACTTATAAATGAGATAGAAATGGAATTTGTTATCAAAGGAATTTTGTATATGGAAGCTTATAAAATATAAATGAAATTTACAAACACTGTTTTGTAATCTGAAAGCAATTTATTTTGATATGTTTAATATGAAAGTTTATTAAAGGAATTATATTCACGATTTTGGGCAGTGAATAATCCTTTCAATTAAATGTGTAGAAGTAATGAATTTGTTAAGGGAATTATATTCACGGTTTTGGACAGTGAATAATCCTTTAAATTAAATGTGTAGAACTAATGAATCCGATAAATGAATTATATTCACGATTTTGGACAGTGAATAATCCTTTAAAGAAAATGGATATTTTTGAAAGTGATATTATAAAAAAGGAATTTAAATGATTTGAAAATAAAATAAGTTGTGAATTTACTTATTATTAAAATAAGAATGAGAAAATGTTTTCCAAATATCCAACAAGTGAAACGGTTTTGAATATTCTCTTTTTAAAGATATTTTGAAGTGAATAATTGGGAAGTGTTTTGAATTATAAACAATTAATAAAAACCAGGCATAACGATTGCTTAAGTGGTTAATTTTGTTTGTTACTTTGACAGTTAAATAATCGACTATCAAATTTGGCCATTTTAATTCAACTCATGTAGAAACTAATTAGTCGTACACTTAGTACGTAACTGGCCATGTAGGCTTGATTATCGTTTGTGTTGAGAATGTTGATTCATGTAGTACGGAGTTATTACTCCAATCTATCGATCATCCTTCTTGGCCGAAGGATAGCAAGTTGAAAGTTGGAGACGTGATAAGTCTATGAGACTTAGTTTCTATGTGAGATTGAGAAATGCTTTTGCGTTGTTGGTGCAAATAGACCGGGATCAAATTTATCTGAAAACCACTTCGGACCAACATTTATACGACAATTGTGAGGGTTGGTCGATGATATTGATATTTAAGATTTTCATAGTGACATATTGTAGCAGTGGTCTCTTCGTTATGAAATATCCAACGTAATGACTGTTCGCTACCATTCTTAAGGATTTCCCGATAGGATGTAGTAGAAAAGTACCTTTATTTTGTCCTATTCCTGGACAACTTATATGGACGAGTGTCTGGCATTACATTTCTAAGATTACATACATTGGTTTTAACAAACGTACATCAGTGGTGGCGGAGAAGGCAACTTCTCTTAGTTTAACATCATCCTTGAGACGTACGAACTCAAGGGTTGTATTTTTGTGGAAGGAAATTAGTAGTCAATGGAAATGGAAAATGTGGAATTCAAAGATGATATGATTTGTGATATGTCATATGTGAAAGGTAATTGAAACCTTTTTGGCCTCACTCTCCGGTAAATGACTCAAACAGGTATAGAAGCAGAATGGCTAAGTGAGTCGCTCCGTATTAGGAGATGTCATCACTCTTCTAGATATATCATTACATTCTATGATGTCGTGTATCTGATTTTTGTTTGTGCTTGTGGCCACGAATTAAAGGTCGACAATGATCGAAGTGATGACATATTCGGTACTATCCATGTATGAGTAGGCCGGTGTTATGTTGGTTTAGGCGGGTAGTATTTTCTCCCTAGGTACATCCCTCTAGAGGTGTACTATGTTGATTTGGAAAGGTAGCTCCTTTACATAGTCATTTTTGTATGGAAATCCAAAATCCAATATGTGCCTGCCATTTTCTATTGTAGCTTGTATTACAAGGTGTATGTTGGAATTTAATAATGTAACAATTTCAACTATTTTGATACTATTTGTGTACAATAGACACTATTATAATATAAGAGAATTTGAGATGAGATGTTTTGGTTATGGTAAGGTAAAAATCTTATTGGTATTTATTTGTGACTCAGTCTTACGAGATACCTTCTGTTTTGATAAAGGAAAGTTTTGATAATTTTATAAATCCAGCTGAGATGTGTTTTCTCACGCTGGTTTACCAGACTGATCCGGGTGGTTTTCTCTTTCAATTCTCGGGTCAGACTGAGTATATTTACAGGTTCAAATTTGGTGCTTTTGGAGCTTCAGCAGGCGAGCTAAAGATCTTCATGTCGTATACACCTATCTATTTATTATTCTGCTGCATTGCTTTGCATTGTCGTTGTTGTAAATTATCAACATTTTTGTGGACAGGTTATTATAACTGTCCTAGCTGATGATTATTTATTTTGTACTCTAGTATTGATTTATTATAGTTTCTCTTTGTAAAGATTATTGATCTATATTATATGTTATTCTGCTATGATGTGAGATTCTGTATTGTTTTGGTTTTGCTTCTCTCTTCTTCTTTCTTCTCTCTTTCTTCTCACCCTCTCTTTTTTTTCTCATGATTATCTGCAATCGGTGCACTCTATTTCGAAAATGTGTGGTTTATTGTCAGATTCAGAGGGTGCTGATTTTGGGTCGTCGCCTCTACAGTTCTAGGGTTCGCACTTTGCACGGCTCTAAGATATTTTGGCAATTCTGTATATGATGATTCCCAACCTCCGTATATTATTGCAACCGCTTTCTATAGTCCACGCAAAGCTCGATAATAACTTACTTTTATATGAAACATATTCAACATTATCTTCTGAACTTTTCTCATAGTCATATTTGTTTCAGATTTAACTAACAGAAGTATTTTGCTACATATAAACTTTGATGTCACCTGTCGATGGTTTGAGTTGATGGTGGCATTCAAACAAGTGCGATCCTCACCGTATGTTGTTTTTCTCCATCAACTATGAGATTTTCTCATTGATAGGATAGCACGCACTCTCTAAGAACATTTGTCATCCACATCACAATGAACCATATATTGATTTGCACGCGATTTTAATACGTGAAAAGAAACTGAATATTTAATCGCTTATTCGCATAATTGTTCATGAGTTTCTGTTTACTGTCAAAAATTAATCCAACACGAGGTCCTTTTTCAGCACATTATTTTCCAAACACTTTCACTCCTAATTGAAAGTTATCCATAATGGATTTCAGCATCATTATTGCAGTACATAAATCATCTGCTAGAGAATTTTCATATGTGATTTGCTCTTCATTGACATTTCCATCATCAACCTATTGATGATCTTCATATATGATTTGTGATAGCCCTGATTTTATAAGCAATTTTATGATTTAATTTAGCTTATGCTTGTTTAAATTTTTTTATAGAAAAATAGATAGGAATAGAAACTGTTTTATAAGTGTATAGTTGCAGCCTAAATGTGTACACAAGAGGGTGCACACACATGCACACATTTTTTTCTACAAGATAAAATAGGCAGAAATTAATTTGTAAGTTAGAATAAATAAATTACAAATACATAGGCATGCAGACATGATTATTGTAGACATGATAATGTCTTTAAAACAAGTTTAGCATAAAGAAAATAAATATAGGTAGGCTGGAATAAATATATGCAGAAGATAGTAAATACTTAAAATTATAAAAAGAAAATAAAAATAAAGACTTAGGCAAGAATAGGCATACATGTATTATACATGTACACCAAACAAATGCTTGCTGAAATAAAATTAAAATTGCATGGAAATGGTATGAACTTTTGAACAAACACTTTAGCCATTAGAGTAGGAAGGAGGCAGAAGATCAAAAGAAAAAGAAAAGCTTAGGAAAAAGGGAGGATTAAGGTGAGTAACCTCACTGGAAACATTGGCAATAAGTCCTGAATATTGAGGCAGCCTGACTAAATTCATATTTCATTTGTTTGCAAGCTACGTTTGTTTTTATGAATTGGCAACTTTGACTTGTTGTGTGATCTGTTTAAATGAAAACCCCTTTATATTGATTTACCCAGAATGAAAGAGCCATGGATTTAATGTTTAAATATGTTTCTCTGTGTTATGATTTAACTTTGAGATGAAGTAGTTAGTATGGGTTTTTATTTATACATTTATTAGTTTAAAGCCCAGGATGCTTAATATTGATATATGGTCTAAAAATGAAGGAGGATATGGGGCTGCAACATTGTATTGTTGCTTATGTCTCATATCAACAGAAAATAAATATATAGAGGTGCAATGTGTACATGTGCTGAGCCTCTACATTTAATGAACTATCCAATAAATCTTATACTTGTGATTTAGTCAGATTTGAAGATCTACATGGATCTGATTGAATCAGAGGTAGAAAGAAACCAACAGAAAATTATCTATGACCATATGTTTTTAGTAGGATCTATTGAAATCCATAGGAAAAATAACATGTTTAAGAAATCCCCTCTGTTGCTATGATGAAGTGCTTGCTTTTGAAAACATGACTTGTTAATCTCTGGATGTACACATGTGACTGAATGTTTTCTTCACTGCTTGAACATGAGATGCAGAGAGGAATTAATACAGCATTAAAAAGGGAAGTGACACTTAGTAACTTAACTAAGGACTTGGGATCTTAGGGCTACAAAATATTGCTTGGCAAGGTGAACATTGCAAGCTCACACATGGTATATTTATACCCAGGGGGATGAATGTGCCGGGTTAACAGTGAATATGTCCCAGACCGTGTGTGGTTTAACAAAGGGAAAGTAGCTAAAGACCATAAAGGAAAAAAAATACTTGATATTGAAAATTAGAAATAGGTTCATGTGAAGGCTTGGGTTAAATCCCTGATGGCCAAAAAATCTGTAGATGAGGAATGATGACTTAATTGATGATTGTGTTGACTGTTTTAAGGTATTCTATGGATAAATTCTAGGTTTGTTTTCTCTGCAATAAATCATTGAATTAAGTATCATTTTGTTGTGCACTAATGAACATGCACAGGTTACACAGAAATGTGCACAAGAGCAATATTGCATTCCTTTATCTATTTTAAAGTTATTTGAATATGAGAAAAGTTTTATAAATTTATGTTTTCAGTTAGACTACTCATACCAGACTAAGTCTGACCCTAGTGTGTTCTATGCACCATTGGGGTGTCTCATGTTTACATGGGGCAATTCATGGTGGTCTTGCAGGCAAGTAGAGCTTTTCTTGATCAAGCTTGGATGTTTAACTGCTTAGAGATTTTGGATGTTATGTTTAAAGAATTGCTGAAGTTAAATTAGATGTTTATGTTGAATTTTGTCAACCTTTTTTGTTTAAGTTTGCTTGAGAAACCAATGTTTTGCTATATACTATTTTGCAAGTATTAAACTTATATGTATCAGCTGAAACTCATGTGTTTTGTCTTGTCAATGTGTTTTCAAGTAATGAAATCTCTGAGTTTTTTTAAATTAATCAATTTATGATGATAGAAGATTCGAGTTTATAAGGATGTATGGATTGAAGGAATAACCTAGTATTTAACTTAGAAAATCTATATTTAAATTGATATGAAAATCTGGCAGAAGAAAGAATTTTGAGTTGCTTTGAAAATGGCTAAAAATGATATGTACTTTGTTTCAGAATAAATGCAAAATGAATATGGCTCACCTGACCACTTTATTGAGTCTAGGTTGAGCCAGCACTAAAGAAAAAGGAGAGATTTAAACTCAATTTTGCAGCAAAGCTTTACGACCCAAAACATAGGGGAGACTCAGTTATTTGGTAAAAAAAAAGAAGAATGAGAACCTGGAATTTTCCAGAGACACACATATGCACAGAAACATGCACAAGCAAGGGCACAGTTTATACGATAACATGATTATGGAAATAAATACAAAATGCTAAGCCTAGAAACATGAAACCAAAATCAAGCAATTATTTAAGTATGCCTAGAAAAAAAATATCTGATTTCTAGAAATTATATTGCTATGTGAGAAATTATTATTTTTAACAATTTCCAAACAGATTTCTACTTATAAATTTTTATACTCTGATTCAAGTAGAAAGTAACTTATATATCTTCACATATGTAAGTTTAAGATGATTTAAAGCAAACCAGTATTTATTGGTAGAAAGATCTTGGAGAGGAGAAAAATAAGAGAGATTATTATTTTCTTATTTTAGATGACCACTTTACATATGCAAAAAGAAAACATTTTTTAAAGAAAGTGGGTCATCTCAATTTGGTACCAGAGCTATGTTGTTAAATAACATAGCAAAATTTTGGATGAACTTGTTTGCATTGAATATATGGAAGTGTTGACTGCCTTGGATGCTTTGCTTTGTTAATGCTTACACTAGAAATATCTATTATGACTAAATAGTGATAGATTAAAATGAGTTAATTTACAGAATATTAGACAAAATGGACTAACCTAAGTGTCATATCCATAGAGCTATGGTAGGACCCAGACATCCAAATGTAGGGCCAAGTGAACCACCTATGGTGAATATGCAAGAATTCATGAGAGCCATAAGGGATGGAGTAGGCAACAGGCAAGAAAATCCACATGAGGAGCTTTCCAAACTACTCGAAACCTTTACCAATCTTGGAGGCAAAACTTTTGATGGTACAGAAGGGATCATGGGAGTTCAAAATTGGCTCAGAATTTTGGATAGAATCTTTGCAGATATGCAAGTTGAAACCAAAAGAAGAGGCAAAGAGCATCCAGACAATTAAGAGGAGCAGCTTTGGATTGGTGGGAGGTTATCATAGCTGGAAGGCCTGAAGGAGAGGTGACATGGAATCAATTTAAAGAAATGTTGGAAGGGAGGTTTGTACCTGCATCAGCTAAGGAATCTTTACTAGAGGAGGAATTCATTAAATTAAGGCGGGGGACTATGAGTGTCACTGAGTACACACAAAAGTTTGAATCATTAGCAAAGTATGGTGCAGTGCTTGTCACAACTTGGGAAGCTAAAAATGGCAGATATGTTCAAGGACTGAACCCAAGCCTTAGTAGAGCTATGTTGCCATATAAGGACAGGACATTTGATCAAGTTTTGGATTTGACTTTGAGAATTGAACAACATGATAAGGCCAGAGAAAATTTCAGGGCATTCAAGAATAACCAAAACAAGAAAGGAAAGGGTAAGTTTCACCCTTATGATAAGAAGAAACCAGACACAGCTTCCACCAAGAAACCAAAAGAAGTCAAGGCTACTGAAATTAAGAAAAAGATTACTTGCTATAACTGTGGTCAAGAGGGGCATATGAAGAATAGGTGCACAAATGTTAGGCCAGCATCCTTCAAATGTTACCATTGTGGGAAGGAAGGTCACATAAAGAGGAATTGTCCAGATTTTAAGCAAAGAAACATAGGAACTTTGGAAGGGAAAGGCAAAACAACTGAGGGAGCAATTGTTGAGAATCATGGCCAAGTTGAAGGTACTTTGCTTATTCACTCAATACCTTTTGCAGTAGTGTATGATACTGGGGCTACACATTCATTGATTTCTCATGATATTGCACAACAATTAAAATTGAATTGCATTATTATTGATAAGCCACAGCTTATTAGAAGTCCTATAGGTAGTTCATGTGTTCTGGGTATGATGTGTATGCAACTGGAATTATATATAGGGGGACATGTGTTTAGTTCAAACCTATATGTGTTGCAATATCCGGGCATAGGGATTATTTTAGGAGTTGATTGGTTAAGAAAATATAAGGCTATTATAAATATGGAAACATCTACCATATCACTGAAAATTCCCGAAGACAAAAGGGTAGTTGTTCTTTGTGAGATAAACAAGAATAGAAATATAGCCAACCTTTTTACACTGTCTAGTGAGAAACACATGCCTGCACTAGAAGAAATCCCCATAGTGAATCAATATACTGATGTGTTTGGTGAAGTTAGGGGAGTACCAAACTATAGAATAGTTGAGTTTTCAATTAAATTAATTCCAGGAGTTAACCTAGTAGTTAAAAGGCCAACCAGAATGGGGCCTAAGGAATTGATAGAACTGAAAAAGCAATTGGTTGAACTTGAAGAAAAAGGCTTTATTAGACCTAGTAGCTCATCATAGGGAGCACCAGTAGTATTTGTTAGGAAACAAGATGGATCCCTCAGGTTGTGTATTGATTATAGGGAGTTAAATAAAGTCACAATTAAAAATAAATACCCCTTACCAAGAATTAATGATCTCTTTGATCAATTGAGTGGTGCAAAAATATTTTCTAGACTTGATTTAGCTTCAGGATTTTATCAGATGAAAGTAGAAGAGGAAAGCATAAAATATACAGCCTTTAACACCATATATGGACTTTATGAATTTTTGGTAATGCCATTTGGCTTGACAAATGCTCCTTCCTATTTTGTTGATTTGATGAATAGGATTTTTAAAGAATATTTGGATAAATTTGTATTGATATTTATTGATGATATACTAATTTATTCTAATTCAGTTAGAGAGCATGAGAATCACTTGCATATAGTACTCCACAGACTGAGGCAAGAGAATTTGAAAGCAAAATTTTCAAAATGCACTTTTTGGCAAAAAGAAGTAAATTTTCTGGGTCACATTGTATCAGAAAAAGGAATATCTGTGGATCCAAGTAAAGTTATTGTAGTGCAAGCTTGGAAAAGGCCTACTAATGTCACTGAGGTTAGATCATTCGTGGGAATGGATGGTTACTACAGAAGGTTTATAAAAGATTTGGCAAAAATTTCAATCCCATTAACTAGATTGACTAGGAAAAATCAAGTGTTTGCTTGGACTGAGGAATGTGAAAAGGCCTTTGGGAAATTAAAGGAAGCACTAATACAAGCTCCATTACTTAAAGTACCTGAAGGGAATGAAAATTTGGTGGTATATACTGATGCAAGTGGACAAGGGCTTGGGGCAGTATTGATTCAACAACATCAAGTGATAGCTTATGCCTCTAGGCAGTTGAAACCCAGTGAGGTAAGATATGCTACACATGACCTTGAATTGGTTGCTATAGTGTATGCTTTTAAGTTATAGAGACACTACTTGTTAGGGGCAAAGGTTTGAAGTTTACACAGACCATAAGTCACTTAAATATTTGTTTTCACAAAAAGAATTGAATATGAGGCAGCAAAAGTGGATTGAACTCCTAGCCTCATATGACTTTGAAATATTATACACACCTGGTAAGGCTAATAAAGTAGCAGAAGCTTTAAGTAGACAATATGCTATTGTAGCTAGATTAATGATACAAGAATTTAACACTTTATCACTGTTAATTGACTCAGAGGTAGGAAGTGAGAGTGTGGAAAGCATGAGCATATGCAGTGAGAATGTAGAAATGGGAAAATTAAGTTTTATCACTCTGGGGTCAGAATTGAAGAATAAAGTTGTAAAGCTACAAGACCAAGATCCATTTTTATTTGAGAAGAAAACTCGGATATTAAATGGTGAGTCAGTGGAAGGTTTTCAGTTGAATAAACAAGGCCATTTGGAGAAAAGAAAAAGAATATGCGTGCCAGCAGTTGATGAGTTGAAACAAGAAATCTTGGATGCTTACCACAAAAGCAGATATACTATACATCCAGGAAGCACAAGAATGTACCACAACCTCAAGAGAGATTATTGGTGGACTGGATGAAGAGTGCAGTGGCAACTTATGTATCTAAGTGTATAGTTTTTCAACAGGTGAAGGCTGAATATCAAAATCCCTCAGGGATGCTCCAACCTTTGCAGATACCACAGTGGAAATGGGAAGACATATCCATGGATTTTATTGATGGTTTGTCTAGAACTAGGAGGGGAAATGATAGTATTTGGGTAGTAGTTAATAGGCTAACCAAATCAGCCCACTTTATACCAGTGAAGTCAGAAAGGAATGCATGTACACTAGCTCAGTTATTTATTAAGGAAGTAGTCAGATTGCATGGGATACCAAAGACTATAGTGAGTGATAGAGATACCATCTTCACTTAAAAATTTTGGCAAAGTTTTCACAAGGCAATGGGGACTGATTTATGCTTAAGCACAGCATACCATCCTCAATCTGATGGTCAAACAGAAATTGTGAATAAATTACTTGAAGACATGTTGAGAGCTTGTGTATTGGATTGGGAAGGAAGCTGGGAGGATCATATCTTTTTAGCTGAATTTGCATACAACAATAGCCATCACAATAGCATAGGAATTGCACCCTTTGAAGCTCTCTATGGGAGACCATGTTTGTCACCCTCAAGTTGGCTTGAATCTGGGGAAAAAGTGGTTTTAGGGCCAGAAAATGTGAAGGAGACTTCAGAGAAAATATCTTTAATTAGAAAAAGAATTGCTTCTGCTCAAGATAGGCAAAAGAAATATGCAGATCAAAGAAGGAAGGCAGTGCAATATGATATTGGAGATTATGTATTTATCAAAATATCACCCACGAAGAAGGTTCTAAGGTTTGGGAAACAAGGAAAATTAATTCCCAGATACATAGGACCATATAAAATTCTAGAAAGAATAGGAACTGTAGCCTATAAGCTGGAGTTGCCAGAAGAAATGAGAGCAATGCATGATGTTTTTCATGTGTCTCAACTGAGGAGGTGGGTTCATGATAAGGAAGCAATCCTAGAATCCACTAAAGATGTACAGATTGATCCCAGAACGAGTTACGAAAAGGAGCCAGTAGGTATAGTTGCTAGAGAAATCAAGAAATTGAGAAACAAAGAAATTAAATTAGTAAAAGTGCAATGGAGTCTTGACTCAAATGATTGTACATGGGAAGTGGAAGATAAAATCAGAAATGATTATCCACAACTGTTTGATTGAATGAAAGGTATAATATATAAATACTGATGGATGTTTTGATTGAATAGGTATTGTGAATTTTTGTTTTTATATACGTAGAATTTAACCAATTGATTGGTTTGAGAAAGGTATGAGAACAGAAAAATTGATTTTCTGGATTGATAATACTTAAGTTAAGTATGAAAGAATTGTGGGACACAATTCCTAAAAGGAGGGGTGTATGTGATAGCCCTGATTTTATAAGAAATTTTATGATTTAATTTAGATTATGCTTGTTTAAAAAAATTTATGGAAAAATAGATAGGAATAGAAACTGTTTTATAAGTGTATAGTTGCAGCCTAAATGTGTACACAAGAGGGTGCACACATTTTTTTCTACAAGATAAAATAGGCAGAAATTAATTTGTAAGTTAGAATAAATAAATTACAAATACATAAGCATGCAGACATGATTATTGTAGACATGATAATGTCTTTAAAACAATTTTAGCATAAAGAAAATAAATATAGGTAGGCTGGAATAAATATATGCAGAAGATAGTAAATACTTAAAGTTATAAAAAGAAAATAAAAATAAAGACTTAGGCAAGAATAGGCATACATGTATTATACATGTACACCAAACAAATGCTTGCTGAAATAAAATTAAAATTGCATGGAAATGGTATGAACATTTGAACAAACACTTTATCCATTTTTAGCAATTCTCTTTGCTTTAGAAAATAGAAATCGTGCAAATGACATAACCGGGGTAATAAAGCATATTTTCTGAAAATAAAAGCAAGGACCACTTACCCATTTTCTCTAAAAATAAAATGAGAGGCAGATCATAGTTGGTAGGGCAAAAAGGACATTGGGTAATTTCCTTAAACCCTAGTAGCAGCCAGGGTTTATATAAGAAGGCCGCAGTAAGGTTTTTACATTGCTCTGCCTTATAAAAGGAAAAAAAATATAAAATAGAAGTTAGAGGAAAATGTGGATCACCATCCATTAGAGTAGGAAGAAGACAGAAGATCAAAAGAAAAAGAAAAGCTTAGGAAAAAGGGGGGGATTAAGGTGAGTAACCTCACTGGAAACATTAGCAATAAGTCCTGAATATTGAGGCAGCCTGACTAAATTCATATTTCATTTGTTTGCAAGCTATGTTCGTTTTTATGAATTGGTAACTTTGACTTGTTTTATGATCTGTTCAAATGAAAACCCCTTTATAATGATTTACCCAGAATGAAAGAGCCATGGATTAATGTTTAAATATGTTTCTCCGTGTTATGATTTAACTTTTAGATGAAGTAGTTAGTATGGGTTTTTCTTTGTACATTTATTAGTTTAAAACCCAGGATGCTTAATATGGATATATGGTCTAAAAATGAAGGAGGATATGGGGCTGCAACATTGTATTGTTGCTTATGTCTCATATCAACAGAAAATAAAAATATAGAGGTGCAATGTATACATGTGCTGAGCCTCTACATATTATGAACTATCCAATAAATCTTATACTTGTGATTTAGTCAGATTTGAAGATCTACATGGATCTGATTGAATCAGAGGTAGAAAGAAACCAATAGAAAATTATCTATGACCATATGTTTGTAGTAGGATCTATTGAAATCCATAGGAAAAATAACATGTTTAAGAAATCCCCTCTGTTGCTATGATGAAGTGCTTGCTTGTCAAAACATGACTTGTTAATCTCTGGATGTACACATGTGACTGAATGTTTTCTTCACTGCTTGAACATGAGATGCAGAGAGGAATTAACACAGCATTAAAAAGGGTAGTGACACTTAGTAACTTAACTAAGGACTTGGGATCTTAGGGCTACAAAATATTGCTTGGCAAGGTGAACATTGTAAGCTCACACATGGTATATTTATACTCAGGGGCCTGAGTGTGCTGGGTTAACAGTGAATATGTCCCAGACAGTGTGTGGTGTAACAAAGGGAAAGTAGCTAAAGACCATAAAGGAAAAAAAATACATGATATTGAACATTAGAAATAGGTTCATGTGAAGGCTTGGGTAAAATCCCTGATGGCCAGAAAATCTGTACATGAGGAATGATGACTTAATTGATGATTGTGTTGACTGTTTTAAGGTATTCTATGGATGAATTCTAGGTTTGTTTTCTCTGCAATAAATCATTGAATTAAGTATCATTTTGTTGTGCACTAATGAACATGCATAGGTTACACAGAAATGTGCATAAGAGCAATATTGCATTCCTTTATCTATTTTAAAGTTATTTGAATATGAGAAAAGTTATATAAATTTATGTTTTCAGTTAGATTACTCATACCAGACTAAGTCTGACCCTAGTGTGTTCTATGCACCATTGGGGTGTCTCATGTTTACATGGGGCAGTTCATGGTGGTCTTGCAGGCAAGTAGAGCTTTTCTTGATCAAGCTTGGATGTTTAACTGCTTAGAGATTTTGGATGTTATGTTTAAAGAACTGCTGAAGTTAAATTAGATGTTTATGTTGAATTTTGTCAATCTGTTTTGTTTAAGTTTGCTTGAGAAACCAATGTTTTGCTATATACTATTTTGCAAGTATTAAACTTATATGTATCAACTGAAACTTATGTGTTTTGTCTTGCCAATGTGTTGTCAAGTAATGAAATCTCTGAGTTTTTTTAAATTAATCAATTTATGATGATAGAAGATCCAAGTTTATAAGGATGTATGGATTGAAGGAATAACCTAGTATTTAACTTTAGAAAATCTATGTTTAAATTGATATGAAAATCTGGCAGAAGAAAGAATTTTGAGTTGCTTTGAAAATGGTTAAAAATGATATGTATTTTGTTTCAGAATAAATGCAAAATGAATATGGCTCACCTGACCACTTTATTGAGTCTAGGTTGAGCCAGCACTAAAGAAAAAGGAGGGATTTAAACTCAATTTTGTAGCAAAGCTTTACAACCCAAAACATAAGGGAGACTCAGTTATTTGGTATAAAAAAAAGAATGAGAACCTGAAATTTTCCAGAGACACACATAAGCACATAAACATGCACACACATGCACAAGCAAGGGCACAGTTTATACAATAACAAGATTATGGAAATAAATACAAAATGCTAAGCCTAGAAACATGAAACCATGATCAAGCAATAATTTAAGTATGCCTAGAAAAAAAAAGCTGATTTCTAGAAATTATATTGCTATGTGGGAAATTATTATTTTTAACAACTTCCAGACAGATTTCTACTTATAAATTTTTATACTCTGATTCAAGTAGAAAGTAACTTATATATCTTAACATATGTAAGTTTAAGATGATTTAAAACAAACCAATATTTATTGGAAGAAAGATCCTGGAGAGGAGAAAAATAAGAGAGATTATTATTTTCTTATTTTAGATGACCACTTTACATATGCAAAAAAAACATTTTTTTAAGAAAGTGGGTCATCTCATGATTGCATTATTGTTAACCTCCATGTGATCGACCCAAGTTCTATGTACATCATTCATGCAAGCTGCTTGCATGCTATCTAATTGCTCTACGATATCATTTGCATTATCAACGTAATCGTCGTCGTCGTCAACACGACCAATGAATGCTTCTTCCGTTAGATTCA
The DNA here is from genome assembly GCA_030765085.1 of Allium cepa. Lineage (NCBI taxonomy): Eukaryota > Viridiplantae > Streptophyta > Magnoliopsida > Asparagales > Amaryllidaceae > Allium > Allium cepa. The sequence goes on from CM060932.1 coordinate 454,782,126, forward strand.
TTTGGAAACTACAAGTACAAAAAATAATGATAAGAGTAAAGTGTGTGAAGGTAATTTAAATTGAAAATGCTATGGTAAAATAAAACTCACTTAGTGACTACTTGAGATTGATTTGGATGTATAAAGGTATGATCCATATGTTGTGCTTTACTAGACAATACTCTAACCATTTCGCTATACCTATGCAATTAATTTATAAACTCTCTGCCGTGATGAGTTGGCATATACGAAGGATGTGCCAATCACTGTGTTGCTTGAAACCGTGTAGTGGGTATAGGCTCGTTAATAGAAATTGCAAACTGATGTGTTTCTACAATATTAACATGTTTTTCTTTTGCAATAAAAATTTCTATCAGTCTCATTCCAATAGAAAATGTATAATTCATATCATCGTCATCTTCCAAATCAATAGCGGGTGAACCATCATTTCCAATGCATTTCACCATTAATTTTAAATCATACTCGAGCGAATTGAGTTTTTCACTTCAAATGCAAGTTGTTTATGCCCTATAAAACTATATTTTTTTACTTTTCAATCCTTTTCGTTTTTCACCAAGATACCCTGATTTACCTTCTTCATCAACTAACAATTCTCCATCATAGTAAAATATAGTTGGAACTGTTGACATTATCTACAAAAATAATTAAATCACTAAATTTGATATCTTGATTTTATCACAAAACCCTAAATGAAAATTTACTAAATTAGTCCTTTATTTTTGAAGAAGATGATGTTTCCTGATGCAGTCTTCAACCAAAAGCAAGAAAATCAAGATTTTATAGAGAAATTTAGAATGGTATAAGAACTTGGGGAGAAATTTATTGGGTTTTGGTGAAATTGGAAGAGTAGAAGTGAAATAAAGAGAGGAAAGGTGCTTGTTACCCATAAAACATTCTCAGGAATAAAAGTACGAAATAAGGAACATGAGAGCGTTGACAAGAGTACGAAAGCACGAAGATGGTCTAGTTGAACATAGATTCCGACAAGGATGTTGTAGCGCTAGTACTACCTTTCAGAATAGGATAGAGGGATGTTTCGACTGTGTTAAAGGTGAACTATCGACAAGGTGGGAGGCTACATTCCGTAGGAGACAGCAAGCATGTTACCAGCATCCAAATCACACAAAAGAACACCTTTCGAAGGCAATGATAGTAGACACTCTACATTTCCGACAAGGATGTAGCAGTGCTATTATTACCTTTTAGAATAGGACAGAGGGATGTTTCGACTGTGTCAAAGGAGAGCTTTCAACAAGGTCGGAGGCTACCTTCCGAAGGCGATAGCAAGCATATTAATAGCATCGAAATCACACAAAAGAACACCTTTCGAAGTCAATGGGTACCAGCCACTCTACATTTTGCACCAGACCATTTGAAATGCCTTGGTTCGCCTTCATTCACTTCTGCCAGAGAAGAATTTAATCAATTCGACCCTTTCGACAGCATATATAGCCTTTCGACACGGTTAGGGCCACTCTTACCTAAGAAACACTACAAGAATTTTGATTTTTAGTAGCGCTCAAAAAACGCTACTAAAAGTTTTAGCAGCGTTTTGATGAACGCTGTTATAAAGCCCGCGACTAAAAATACCTGATTTTTAGTTGCACTTATTTCAATGCTACCATAAATCGTTTTACTGCAGCGTTTATGAAACTCCACTAAATTCTTTTTTTGCAGCATGTATAAAACGCTACCAAAAGGTTTTTTGACGCTACCAGTAGAATTTTCAACTTTACCCCTACTTTAAGGTTGCGTTTACTCGACGCCACTATATGTATTTTCGTAGCGTTTTTGAAATGCTACTAAAAATTATTGATCATTTTGCACCATTTTTTCATGCTATTATTTCCTGTTGATGGTCTATTTTATTTCTACTATATCAGTCAACAATCACTCACATAATCATCATATTCGAACAATTAAAAAAATATTAATCATATAATCAAATAAGATTTCAATAACCAATCTTATACAATAGATTTTTTATAAAATGACCAACATACAATAACCATTCGTATACAAATTTACATATCTAGTACTAATAAAATGTTATACCAAACCGGTGCTAACAAAACGCTTGATTATCCATAATTCTTTATTGCATGCAGAAGTGAAAGCTAGCACCACAAAAGTTCAACCTTGCTCTCTTCGAAAGTCCAATGCCTGCATAAGTGAAAGCACAACGTATAGATAAACAATTATGTTAATTCGTAGGACTACAAATCTGATATCAAACATCTACAATATTGTACAAGTGTACCATTCCCATCTACGTGTATGCTACGAATTCCATAAGCCTGGCCTTTTACTACCACTCCATCACCTGCACAGTTCATTTATTATAAGTTATCTTGCAGCTTTCTGGTATGTGTAAAGAAGGAAAATATACAATAATATAACTTTAGTTCAACAAACATTTACTACGAAATTGCTCTGTAGCAGGAGTGCTAATAGCCCAACCATTATTTCTGTAGAAGAATATGATTGGAACCCCCATCAAAAAGCAAAGTTCAAACTAGCATGAAAATCACCTTATATTTATTGTTATTTATTAAATTAATACCCCAAAGTGCTATTATAAAGCTAAGTTCTCAAAATTGCTCTTAAGCTAAGAACATGAATTCTGATGAGATACAACATGAAGTTTATGATTTTATATACTAATGATGCACACAATTTTAATAAGAATTCGTAAGAATATCTGAATGATCAAAAGATCATCAACTAAGAATCTTCATAAGTAGGTGAATTATTTGACCTGTCCCTAGTTGAATTATACTCCAAGGGATAAAATCATGATTAGAGGAAAGGGTTTTGTCGATACCTGCAGACTGATAATCATCCTATATTCAAAGCATATGATGTTTGTGCTACGGATCCCGCAACACCAAGTTTAACCTAATGGACACGATTCCTTTGATTCGAAGAAGAAAAATTGTGAAAACATACATGGTTGAAAGTTAACTATGACATATCTGCCGGATTATTAAGCCTAATTTAATAAACAAAATAGAATATGCAGACATGCAACTTGGAAAACTCAACTGGACGATATTGAATAGAATAAGAATATGGGGCTCTATTAATACCTGAAGCAGAACCATAAGGGTCAAACTCATCAAATTGATCACTTTCTTTGTTTGGAATTGATTATGTATGGCAGTTGCAAATTGATTACTGGATTGGGTTGTGACAGATAGAGTGCTTGATTTATCTGCATGTGGGGAGCATGCTTTTGTAGATGGAGCCAGATTCCCATTACTATATATAAGTTTGCCTTTGTTAGAGAAGAAAAAGTGTACCACAAAGAAATATTAACAAAATATGAGAAAGATCACCTTCCATTCCGAACTTGTCATGGGAATTTTTTACTGCTTCTTCATAGCTTGGAGTTGGACTTTGCTCGAAAAGCTTGTGATCAAAAGATCTGAACATACAATTATCAATCAATAAAGCGGAATAAAACATAGTACATGACATGAAAATGAGATAGATGAAGAATAAATTGGCTTGTGTTTCAGTTCAAGAAAATGATATTCACCTTTCCTCCTGAGAGGGTTCGTCAGGTCGACTAGCACTGCTTCTGTAACAAAGAGCAAATAGATGGTCTAAGAATAAGTTCAGAAGAAAAAATCAGTAAAGGATTCAATAAAATTTCTACTTCTATAGTCCACCAAGTACTTAGTTAATACCCTATTATCCATCGCATTAAGCTATTTAGGTACAAACTATAAACAAAATCTCAAGAGGTACAAGCACAATAAAAGTGATATTAAGACTCAATATAATCAACCATAAAACAAAGGATTTTTACATGTAAAAGAATAGAGAATGTATAGATTCCTTAAAATGGATAAATAAAATCGCAAGCATATGAAGTTCAAAATAGAATGCATATATTCATTGAAACTAATAAGCGAAATTTTGAATGAACGAGCAAACATACGAACAAATTGACCATGCTTAACTGCATATGCAATAATTTTGTCATTATTTAGAAATAATTTCAATGCTGCCATTACACATTAACATCAAAACTTCATGCTATTAAGCATTTCTATTCAATAACATAAAAACTTCAACTTTATTTTCCTATTAGGCAAGCATGATCAACAAAAGCAACAGCTCACACCTAGTTATTTCATTTTCCCATCAAATTAAAACAAGAGGTTACCAAAAGATCAGAAATTTAACACATGTTCCATACTCGGTCATTAAAAAACTAATTAGATACAGTTAATTCGGCTATAGATATAAACGGTAAACAACAAAATGATTGAATAAATAGTTCTAGAAATCATACACCCAAAATGAGAGTTATGATACTACTAGACACTACAAACCACACAAATTCTAAAAAGTGAGATTAAAGACGGTACCACTACAACAATGGCTTCGTTTAGCGATGGGAATAACCACCGGTGCAAGTGTAACTTCATACCCAAGGAATATACAAGTCGTGTCAAAGGAAGGCAAGCATTCAAAATAGTATTGTGCATATATCATATATGTAAATTTAAATGTCTAAACCGGTAAACTGAAGTTTACAGTTTGAGCACATCAGACTTACAGAATCAATGGATGTGTTATGGGTACAAATAACATATGAAGTGATGCGATGTCGATATAAATATGTTGGGAATCAAGGAAAACAGCATTGACGTGAAAACTTACCAGCATTTTGTTCTTAACCGAGAAGAAGCTATCCTTGCCAGCCATTGGAGTAGGCTTTGATGCTCCCACGGCCATAATAGCCCCCTTCAAATCCATCCATCCACTCAACTTATTGCAATTCGCATCGGCAAGCATCAAAGGTATATTTATTTGAAACTAATAGTTTTGTACTCATCTTGCCTGGAGGAAGTATAGCATCAAATCTGTCCACTCCAAACATACCCAAGTTCGATAAGGTAAATGTTCCTGTAAAAACAAGTCGAACTTCAATAACACATTCGTTTGGTACTACAATGCTTAATTACCTGGAACAAACTTCTATTGAAATCATATGATATGTTTGTGTTTTCCCATACATCATATTTACAAGTTTGTGCATACATTATTCAATGAAACATCTAACTCAATGAAACCATCTTATGCTATCAGTTATATATTTCATTTCAAGCAGTGTTAATTCTGACAGGTAAAATAATGAGTGCATGATGTTATAACTACACATGCTTCTTTGATTAAACCAATGACCTGAATTGTACTCATTTGGTGAAAGTTGCTTAGAATGAGCCTTGCCTACCAATTCTTTCCATTTTTGCGATAACAAATAGATATCAAGCTGCACATGAAACAATTAGTTCACTGTAAAACATGACAAGTGCAGATAAATATTGAAGTCTCTGATTAAGTACCTTGTCTGCATCTTGGAGAACAGGAGTGCCAAAAATCAAAGCTAACAACCTCATCTAATGTCTTTAGTTATTCAACTCGTATTTGTTAAGTACATTAGATATACCTTCGCCAAAAATAATAATTTAACGTATTATTCTTTGAAAGTAATAACAGCAGATGAACATACCAAAAAATTTGATCATATCATGAAAAATTCCCAAAATACTTGTACGGTGAATAAGATAGAATTTAAGCCTTGAGAGTTCCATTACAAGCACAAGGCGCTTCCATTTCAGCCTCATCTCCTTCTTCCTGACAAATTCGGCATTCTGATACTTTATTTTCCAATTCATCACCGTTATGTTTCACGAATTTCAAACTACTACTGTTTTTTGAACTCTCTTCTTCTTCCACCACCCCTTTTGTCGCAAATTCATCACTGGAAATGACGAAACTGCTTGAATCAAAGCATGTTGCGGATGCTATAAGCCTGTCTACACAAACCATGCAATCTCTTTAACATCGTAGATGGTCATCAATCTCTTAGAATGCGCAAGCTTTAATCACAATCAGAAAATAAATTTATAAAAATCAACCTAAATATACCTATTTAGGGCACAGCGAGGATAAAATCATGCTTTGGTGTTGTTGAATAGATACGACGATGTGGAGATGAGTGATGTGGAGAGGAACGGTTGAATCAAAAAGCGATTTGGGAAGCGATTTGGAAAATTTTGTTCCTCAGGTTTAGAAAATTTACAGGTGTGAGATAATTTAACGATGGGGAATGCACGGGCAAAGTTTATTAGATCGAAATAGGGGGAGAGTTTTCTAAGTATAGGCAAGATGGAAAACAACAACCGGTCACGTTTATTTTTGGCTAGGCAGGAAAAGTTTTCAAAGGAGCGGGAACAAAAAAAAATTAGTCATGAAACATATTTTGAAAAATTATTTTTGGTTGCATTTATGATAAAACGCCACAGTTTTTTGGAACCGTAAATAGTTTTTCTTGTAGTGAAAGAAGGGCTATATTTCCGTTACCATAAAGGCGTGAGATTCCGAATTAGTTGGGGGTAGAATCTTTCGATAGAGACTATTTACAACAAAGCCATTTTGGATGTTCCGACTCATTCGAAGCCAAAAGAATATATGTTTCAATAGCATCGAAGGTTAGCATCCGAGTTAGCCTGTGCGGTACATCAACAGTTGAGACAGGAGCACATCATTAGTCCTTTTGACAAAGTCGAAAGACATCCAGCGGCACTTGTCTACAAAGTCAAAGGGAAACATGGCAAGAGAGAGAAGCCCGGTCTCTTTAGCAGCAACTAAAGGAAAGGCGCAACTAAGCGCCTTTCGATAGAGCCAAAAGGAATCAAACAGTACCTTTCGACAAAGTCAGATGCGGTAAAGCTATTAAGTAGCACCTATCGATGAATTCAAAGGAAACAAAGAAAAAGTGAAGCCCAACTTCAAGTGGCAACAGAAAAATAACTAAAACCCTTTCGACCAAGTCGAAAGTTAGGGCTCAGGAGACATTCACGAAAGCAAAAGGACTGACTTTTCAACCGCGTCGAAAGCTTGGAGTCGAAAGGTCCCTAACCAGTATCTATAAATGTAACGACCCGAAATTTTCCGAACCTGAAAATTCCAGATAGTTATAAAAAGAAGAAAGAGATAGAAGAAGAAACCCCAAACATCTCACATTCGCAGCGGATAAAATATAATAAAAAATAATAACAGTTTACAAAGCAATACTATATACGTCGATTACATTTTAATATATCAAAGTTATACATTCATACAGGCACTGAATATATACAATTATCATGTCTCAGATATACTTATAATATAATATAGCGGAAGCACTCCATACGTTCTTGTCATCCAGCTCGCCTCCAGAGCTCCAGATCGTACCTACCTGAAATCTGTAATACTCGGTCTGACCCGAGCATTACATCAAAGTAACACCCGGGTCAGGCTGGAAACCAGCGTGAGTAAAACCCATATCATTTGATAATACTAAGTTCAAACCATGAAAGAAAAACCCGGGTAACTCGTACTTCACCACGAGTTTATTACTTGCTATGCTCAACACATTTTTCACAAATAAAATTCTATGTATTCTTATTTGGTTTTCAAAAATCCATATTATTCCTTTTCAATTTATTGACTTCACTCATCATATCCAAAGAAAATCATGTAAATTACAAATCTAAGTGGTTTCGGTATTTATTGATATCCGACCCCAATCTCTTCGAATCCCATGTCATTTTAATCCAAGTTATTCAAATGAGATACAATCCAATCTTATCATATCACAAAACATTTTATATTAGAGATAGCGATCATTTTAAGACATCCACCCCATCTGATCATTCACAACAAGACTAATAACTCACATTATCTCAAATCATTCAATCAAATTAATTTCTTCCATCACTATGAATCTTGCTTGCTTACTCATTAACTAATTATATACCAATTAATTAATCATACGCTAAGTATCTGTCTTAGTTAATCAATCCTGATTAATGTTTTCTTCAATTTCATTAAATAGTTAACCTCTCACAAATTAATTATACTTATCTACTTACTATAATTGACCTTTAATTACTTCATTAATTAATTAACTAAATTAATTACACAAATTCTTAATTTAATACATCAATTAATTAATATAATCACTTTATTGATTAATTAACCCATCCTTAATTACTCCTTATTTAGATTAATTACATAAAAATCCTTTATTAATAATTCATAAATCACCATTGATTAATCTCATCCAGTAATCTATCTACCCTTACTTATTTCCATTCACTAAGAAATTTATTCCACAATTACTACCACTCTTCCATTGATCTCAACCAATAATCACCCATTACTGAGTAGTTATACTTATCAAATGATTATCTTAAATTAATTTAACAAATTAATTACTTAACTTTACTAATCACGTTTATTTAATTAATTACATTGAGTAATTAATTCCTGCAATTACTTTAAATTTTGATTTGAATCTATACTTTAAAATTTTGTTCGAACTTACTTTATATGCCTTCGAAAACATAGTTACATCTGTCTTGGAACTTATTTATTAAAACCAAACTTGAACCCGGTTTACAATAGCAAGATACAAACTCGAGTAAAGTCGACCCCCCTTCTTCTCCAAAAATACAACACACAGCACAACACTAGTCACTCATCGACGTTCCCCAGCCTTGTCCTCAGATACACGTGCACGTGGTGCACGTACACCAGCGATCTACGACTCGCCGACCATCGATACAGGCCTCAACACGTCACAAATCACTCGCGTACTCCAAAACCTACCCAATTCGTCACCTAACACTCGAAATCGAAAAAGAGCAGTGAGCTCGAGAAAAACTGCAAACGACCCATCAGCTAAAAACGCCTCGACATCGTCATTCCGTCCACCAGAGAAGCTCGAATTTCATCCACGCCTCAACAACACAACAAACTTCCACCCTCATGAATCGTGTGAAGCTCGGCCACGCAGAAGTGACGAACTCGTCACGTTAATGACATGAACAGAATCTGTAAATGAAACCCTAAGATGATTTTATTCTCTTGATCCACACAATAGAAAAATATTCTGATATTCTTCACGAAATCCCCGATGCTTAAACTTGCTTCAACACAAATTCCAACATTTATTATTGGATCATTCATAAGTAATTGGTAAAATGCAATTTTAGTTCAAACTCCAACTGCCCTGAGAATACTAAACTGAAAATCTTCGTTTTGGTTTTAAAAATCATGTTTTGCAGTAAGAATTCAAACTATGAACTTGAATTAACTTTTCATGACAATCGAATTCATCATAGTTTATTTGATTACCTGTAAACAAAGTTTCCAATAAAAGAATTTCACTAACATATTCAATAAACTTTGAAAAATCTCTTGTTTGAAGTTTTAACATCCTGTTTGATAAAAAAAATGAAAACTTTACAATAATTCAGTTGAAAACAAACTGAAATTTGAAAGAAAATCAACCCTGAACCATAACAGTGAAGAGCAATATGCAGAGCAACAGAATTCTATTCAAGGGTAATGAATATGCAATACCACATGTTCAATAATTATCCTGGACTGATTTTAATTAAACTAAAAAAATTTAAACTTGATGTTCACTCACCTGCCAACAGTTTGAACAGAGCATACTTCCTGTAGTTTGAAAAAAATGCTAGCTTAATCCCTTGTCCTTGCTTATTTAGTTAAGATGTTTGTTTAAGTTTGGTAAAAAAAATGGAAATACTTGCTATATTTCTGATTTTCTTAGCTTTTGTCAACCAGCGGCAACTAAGAGTATGTATATATAAATAGAAGGAAAGCTATGCAGTGTACGTGTTTACTGGGTACAAACTTGTTCAGAGATTTTTTTTTCTAGCCTCCTTCTTTGACCAGGAAAGAGTTTGCCTTCTATCTCAAGCTTGGCCTAATGTATACTTGAAATGTTGTATTATAGGCTACAATTAAATGTTTGTCTCAAAATATGTTTACATAATTATCATTGTGTTAGCTGTGCATATAGGTATTTGTATAAAAATAACTTTGCAGGTGGGTTTTGGCTTGTATATGAAGATATGTTGTTTTAGAGATGTTTGTTTTATCTGGTATTACATTTAGCTTTCACATAAACATATATTCACACTTTGTCTTATTTTATACTTTATACATTTGTGATTTATTTTATTCTATACTTTTAAATTTACAGTTTATGCTGTATGCTTGCTTATTCATTTGATTCTATTAGAATGTTAACTATCAATTAAATTAGATTCATAAGCTTGACTTACTTATATTTATATTTGATAGAATTTGGTTTTATTTCAAACATTATGTTCTATATATAATATGTATCAAATGTAAACAAAGTAAAGTATTTTGATTCATTTATATAAGATAAGTTTTATTGTAAATATTATTGAGATATTTTATTTTAAATTTCCAAAATCAAATTTCCCTTTTTAAAAAAAAAATACAAATCCATACAAATAAATGGCAATTATTTTTAAAAGTCATATTCATTTTAAAATGATAAGTTTACTTTTCATTTAAATTACATAAATTATTTATTAAAATAATAGGGCCAAAAATCCAGGGTCGTCACATTCCTCCCCCCTTTGAATCTTTTCGTCCTCGAAAAGGAACGAAGCCAGATCTACTAAAATGCTTAAAATCATATAAATTTTTCTTTGATCATTTTTAAACCACGTTAAATTAAGTTTCAACTCATTTTATATTTAATTCCATTTCATTTCTAATTTATTCACCAACCATTCATTTAGCTCGACACATTCCATTCTTGTATACTACTTGCCATTCCCAAATCAATTCAATCCAAGCTTTTATTCAATGGGCTTTCACTCTTATTCGAAGCCAAGCTTCCATAAATTTTATACTTAAGTTAATTTACTTTTGTTTATTCTAACATCAAACTTAAGTTTACTTCTATATGATTCTCATTTAATCAACTTCCATTAAATTCGGTAAGCCCATCCATTTGAATTTTAACTTTAATTCATCTTCTCAATTTATCAAAATAATATCCAAGCACATACTTAATTCATTTATACTTCAAATTAATATACCACCAAATTTAAGTTCAGTCTGATAATCCAATTTTAATCACAACTTGATTTAGTTTTTATTCAATCAGACTTCATCCATTCAATATTTAACTCAATTAACTCATTTAAATTTTCAAGTTACTTACTTAATTCGTTATCGAATTCATTTTATTCATACAAGGCAATTCTCAATTTATTTCTATTCACTTGGATTTTGTTTTGCAATTCAAACCATGTTTATTATAATCCAATTTCATTTCATTCGACATCATTTCCATTATAACTATTTATATTCAAATCACATTTGAATTTTATTTGTAATTCAATCCATCACATTTTCAATCCAATTCTATTTATCTTTATTTTACAATATCTCTTCTTATTTAATTCATTATTAAATCTAAGTTGAATTCTATTTAAAATTCGAATTCATTTCCAAACCCATTATCAACTTGCAATCCATCGGTTTAACCAAGTTAAATTTTATTAATAAACTCAACCAAATAATTATTTAGCCAATTAGCTTACCCCCAACTTCTAAATCAATGTTCGATTTTGATTACAAATTCTCTTCATTAAAATTCCAGTTTGGATTTCCTTGATTTTCCAATATTCCAACATCTTTATTTAAAATTTTAGAAATGCTTTTAAAATTCACATCATGCTATTTAAAATAAATCTTTATAAAGATTCTTTTTATAACTCGATGTCTCAACCAGTCCATCCTTGTTCTCACAGAAATTCAGTCATACGTTGATCAGGCGTAGGACTGAAAATCTATAAGTACTTAGCAGACCCAATTTCAACATCCAGCGAAAATACTTAGGAAAGTAATTTCATTGAAAATATCGAAGACAGTTTTGAAAATAGAGGAAATTTTTTTTTTAGTGAGGATGCTCTGGAAATCATCACCCCCATCCATGGTCGCAGTTAACCCGATGATTACGTTGCCGTCCCGACAAAATCCACAGATAACTGTAGGCCTCCGCGCCCCACGATTACACCATGGATCCCACGACAGATCGCAGCTACAACTGGGGTTACGTAGCTATCACAGCAAAAACCCATATAACTGTAGGCATCAGCGCCATCGAATTTCGCTGCCAAAAATGAAACTTCTCCACTCCACTTGACCATAGATCGCAGTCTACCGATGTTGCGTTGCCTTCCCAGCAAAATCAAGTGTAGACCGTTAACACTCATCCTCCACACGATTTCGCTATGGTCCCCACAGTAGATCGCAGCGACATCGAGTTACACTGTCGTCACAGCATAACCCAAATGCCTTTGTAGGCATCAATGCCATCGACTTACGCTACCCAATAATTCTCAGGAACTAGTTTTGTCCGGACTCCTCACAGGATCAACTTTAGAACCCCCCTCCCCCCCCCCCTCTCCCCCGGGCTCAAGGCAGCACCACCCGGTGGCACTCCTGATAAGTTCATTTCAAGGGAGCGCCTTTTTCCCCAGAGCCATCGTCAAAATATTTTATACTATACACATATAGTATCTTTAAATCATACACCTAGTATGATATCATACAAAGCTCCTTTACACAAAATCGATTATTCCAAAATCGATAATTCTCAAACTAGGCTTCCCAAATTCCAGTATTGATTTTACCCAAAAATCAAAAGCCTTTCCAAAACCAAAGGTTCTCAAAACATTTTCCAAAATCCTCATAAGATCCTTTATATATATATATATTCAAATATATATAACTTCCAAAAATTTGGATTATTTCAATCTCGTATAAAACTCCTTTTTTACTTCAAACATGTTCAAAACTCCTTTTCTTCCAACAATAGATTCAACAATGGAAGATTTATCTTATATAACAAAGATATATAACCATGTTTATTCAAAATCAAATATTCAAATTTGATTACCTTTTTCCAAGATCAATTTCCTTTCTATTCACATTTCCTTTAATTCCCATTGAATTTGCCGCTTCAATTCTTACCTCGGTTGGGTATTTAAACCAATTAACAGTTTGAACTCCGACCAGTTTTAGTAAATAGATTGAAAAATTTAACAATAGATAAGTAGTTGAAAATAATTATTAATTCACCAAATAGCTATAAAATAATTAACTAATTGTAAAATAGTCGAAAACTAATTGAATAGTCTCAAAGATTCCAAATAATTGAAAAATAGTTGTAAAATAGAAATTAGTTTGTGAAATAGTTGAAAAATAGTAATTAGTTTAAGAAACAGTTGAAAGATGGTTAAATAGCTCCAAAAATAATGGTAAAACAAATATAAAATAAGTTAGCTTTAAGAAAGAAAAGTTGTATATATTTAATAGTTTAGAAAAATAAGTTTATGTCAAAACAATTTATATTGAAAATAGTCAAGAGCCAACTGTTCACTTCCCCAACAATTCAATTTAAATCTCCATTTAAAGTGACCCAATTCCAATTCAAATAACTCCAAATTCCATTGGACTTGATTAATTCCCAATTCAAGTTGAATCAATCTTGATTCCTTCCAAAATTTAAAACAAATTCTAGTTGATTTTAATCCTGTTCAATTTTAATTATAATTTTGTATTATTCCATTCAATTTGAATTATTATCAATTTAATTTCAGAATCCAAATCACTTCAATTTACTCCAATCCAATTTCCCATTTAAATTTTAAACTTATACATCTTCAATCACCAATCCAATTAATTCAAACAAAATTCAATTTTGAACTAATTCAATTAAATCTTGAATTTAAACTATCTCGAATTATAGAAATTCGAGTTAAATTCTCAAAGGTTGGTTTAACTCTTTAAACCAAATTAACCTTTAAATCAAAGTGTTTGACCATTTTAATTTCTGAGCCCAATTTCTCAAAATTCTCATTTTAAATTATTTTTACTTATGTATTTCAAGATTCAATACAATTTTATTATAAAATTTTAATTTATTATTCAATCTAATTTTCCAGTTTGAAGCCAGTTCTTAGCAAGTTTATTTTACAATTCAATTATTCAGACTTATTTTATTTATACAATTCCATTCTCAATTTAAAGATTTTTATTAACAATAGGATGATATTATCCAATTCATTTTTTTTTAAAACATTCATCATTTTCAATTTTTAGATCTCAATCCCGTTTTGAGATCACACTAATTCCCAGTTCAAATAAACCATTCCACTTTCCAAGTTCAATTCCAATTTCATCTTGAAACTTCCAATGCGGGTTGCTTGTTAACTTATTTAACTTTCCCAAATTAAATTTCAATTTACTTAATCCAATCAACCTTACTCAAATCGAATTCCCACTTCTAACCACAAAATTCTTTCCCTTTTATAAGTTCAAAACTTATATCACTTTGGGTTTTAATATCACACTTCAGGAAAAATCAAAACTCAACATTTAGAGTTTATTCCAAATTATCTTTGATATCATGTATATCCATACAAATATACATATTTATTTCCTTTACACATCAGATTACCTTTAAATTTTAAACCACCCTTGGTTTTAAGTTCACATCAAATTCCAAACAACCATTGTTTTCAACAAGTCCCAGTTATCCAAATAATACTCGTTTATTATTTCTTTTAGCACTTTGAAACAAGTTTCAAATTTCCGGACCTCGATTTAAAGTTCCACAATTTAGGTATTTTAAATTTTATAAGTCATACTTTACTTAAATGTTTACTTCTTTAGAATGTTTCATTTGCTCACTCATTAATACACATTTTATTTACCATTTATGATAATAACCAAAATTATCATATCTAAACCATCCATTATCATCTTATTCTGAAACACTTTCCAATTCAAGATTTCAATTTCAGTTCGAATCCATTTCAAACTTATCTTTATTTAATTTCAGTTTGGTTGTATTATATTACTTCTTAATTTAATTCGTAATAATTTAACAACCAATTTTCTTAATTTTGTTTAGAATGAAATATTGCTTTATATATCAAAATATAATCTTATATGAAATCATTTAAAATCTTTATATAGGAAAATAACAAGTACGCGCTCATATATATACACTCAACTCATTCTAGAGTACTACAGACTCTATTTAATGAGTAATCCCCACCAGAGCCAAGGTTCTCGCTTAACCTTTCTGCTCTGATACCATATGTAACGACCCGAAATTTTCCGAACCTGAAAATTCCAGATAGTTATAAAAAGAAGAAAGAGATAGAAGAAGAAGAAGAAACCCCAAACATCTCACATTCGCAGCGGATAAAATATAATAATAAATAATAACAGTTTACAAAGCAATACTATATACGTCGATTACATTTTAATATATCAAAGTTATACATTCATACAGGCACTGAATATATACAATTATCATGTCTCAGATATACTTATAATATAATATAGCGGAAGCACTCCATACGTTCTTGTCATCCAGCTCGCCTCCAGAGCTCCAGATCGTACCTACCTGAAATCTGTAATACTCGGTCTGACCCGAGCATTACATCAAAGTAACACCCGGGTCAGGCTGGAAACCAGCGTGAGTAAAACCCATATTATTTGATAATACTAAGTTCAAACCATGAAAGAAAAACCTGGGTAACTCGTACTTCACCACGAGTTTATTACTTGCTATGCTCAACACATTTTCCACAAATAAAATTCTATGTATTCTTATTTGGTTTTCAAAAATCCATATTATTCCTTTTTAATTTATTGACTTCACTCATCATATCCAAAGAAAATCATTTAAATTACAAATCTAAGTGGTTTCGGTATTTATTGATATCCGACCCCAATCTCTTCGAATCCCATGTCATTTTAATCCAAGTTATTCAAATGAGATACAATCCAATCTTATCATATCACAAAACATTTTATATTAGAGATAGCGATCATTTTAAGACATCCACCCCATCTGATCATTCACAACAAGACTAATAACTCACATTATCTCAAATCAATCAATCAAATTAATTTCTTCCATCACTATGAATCTTGCTTGCTTACTTATTAACTAATTACATACCAATTAATTAATCATACGCTAAGTATCCGTCTTAGTTAATCAATCCTGATTAATGTTTTCTTCAATTTCATTAAATAGTTAACCTCTCACAAATTAATTATACTTATCTACTTACTGTAATTAACCTTTAATTACTTCATTAATTAATTAACTAAATTAATTACACAAATTCTTAATTTAATACATCAATTAATTAATATAATCACTTTATTGATTAATTAACCCATCCTTAATTACTCCTTATTTAGATTAATTACATAAAAATCCTTTATTAATAATTCATAAATCACCATTGATTAATCTCATCCAGTAATCTATCTACCCTTACTTATTTCCATTCACTAAGAAATTTATTCCATAATTACTACCACTCTTCCATTAATCTCAACCAATAATCACCCATTACTGAGTAGTTATACTTATCAAATGATTATCTTAAATTAATTTAACAAATTAATTACTTAACTTTACTAATCACGTTTATTTAATTAATTACATTGAGTAATTAATTCCTGCAATTACTTTAAATTTTGATTTGAATCTATACTTTAAAATTTGGTTCGAACTTACTTTATATGCCTTTGAAAACATAGTTACATCTGGCTTGGAACTTATTTATTAAAACCAAACTTGAACCCGGTTTACAACAGCAAGATACAAACTCGAGTAAAGTCGACCCCCCTTCTTCTCCAAAAATACAACACACAGCACAACACTAGTCACTCATCGACGTTCCCCAGCCTTGTCCTCAGATACACGTGCACGTGGTGCACGTACACCAGCGATCTACGACTCGCCGACCATCGATACTGGCCTCAACACGTCACAAATCACTCGCGTACTCCAAAACCATACCCAATTCGCCACCTAACACTCGAAATCGAAAAAGAGCAGTGAGCTCGAGAAAAACTGCAAACGACCCATCAGCTAAAAACGCCTCGACATCGTCATTCCGTCCACCAGAGAAGCTCGAATTTCATCCACGCCTCAACAACACAACAAACTTCCACCCTCATGAATCGTGTGAAGCTCGGCCACGCAGAAGTGACGAACTCGTCACGTTAATGACATGAACAGAATCTGTAAATGAAACCCTAAGATGATTTTATTCTCTTGATCCACACAATAGAAAAATATTCTGATATTTTTCACGAAATCCCCGATGCTTAAACTTGCTTCAACACAAATTCCAACATTTATTATTGGATCATTCATCAGTAATTGGTAAAATGCAATTTTAGTTCAAACTCTAACTGCCCTGAGAATACTAAACTGAAAAATCTTCGTTTTGGTTTTAAAAATCATGTTTTGCAGTAAGAATTCAAACTATGAACTTGAATTAGCTTTTTATGACAATCGAATTCATCATAGTTTATTTGATTACCTGTAAACAAAGTTTCCAGTAAAAGAATTTCACTAACATATTCAATAAACTTTGAAAAATCTCTTGTTTGAAGTTTTAACATCCTGTTTGATAAAAAAAATGAAAACTTTACAATAATTCAGTTGAAAACAAACGGAAATTTGAAAGAAAATCAACCCTGAACCATAACAGTGAAGAGCTATATGCAGAGCAACAGAACTCTATTCAAGGGTAATGAATATGCAATACCACATGTTCAATAATTATCCTGGACTGATTTTAATTAAACTAAAAAAAAAATTTAAACTTGATGTTCACTCACCTGCCAACAGTTTGAACAGAGCATACTTCCTGTAGTTTGAAAAAAATGCTAGCTTAATCCCTTGTCCTTGCTTATTTAGTTAAGATGTTTGTTTAAGTTTGGTAAAAAAATGGAAATACTTTATATATTTCTGATTTTCTTAGCTTTTGTCAATCAGCGGCAACTAAGAGTATGTATATATAAATAGAAGGAAAGCTATGCAGTGTACGTGTTTACTGGGTACAAACTTGTTCAGAGATTTTTTTTTTCTAGCCTCCTTCTTTGACCAGGAAAGAATTTGCCTTCTATCTCAAGCTTGGCCTACTGTATACTTGAAATGATGTATTATAGGCTACAATTAAATGTTTGTCTCAAAATATGTTTACATAATTATCATTATGTTAGCTGTGCATATAGGTATTTGCATAAAAATAACTTTGCAGGTGGGTTTTGGCTTGTATATGAAGATATGTTGTTTTAGAGATGTTTGTTTTATCTGGTATTACTTTTAGCTTTCACATAAACATATATTCACACTTTGTCTTATTTTATACTTTATACATTTGTGTTTTATTTTATTCTATACTTTTAAATTTACAGTTTATGCTGTATGCTTGCTTATTCATTTGATTCTATTAGAATGTTAACTATCAATTAAATTAGATTCATAAGCTTGACTTACTTATATTTATATTTGATAGAATTTGGTTTTATTTCAAACATGATGCTCTATATATAATATGTATCAAATGTAAACAAAGTAAAGTATTTTGATTCATTTATATAAGATAAGTTTTATTGTAAATATTATTGAGATATTTTATTTTAAATTTCCAGAATCAAATTTCCCTTCTATTTAAAAAATACAAATCCATACAAATAAATGGCAATTATTTTTAAAAGTCATATTCATTTTAAAATGATAAGTTTACTTTTTATTTAAATTACATAAATTATTTATTAAAATAATAGGGCCAAAAATCCAGGGTCGTCACAATAAATATGACCCCCAGGAGTCAGTTATAGGAGATTTGATTTCTTCCACTTCTCACTTGTATCTTTCTTAAACTGGTAAACCCTAATTCTCAAATTAAGTTGGGGATATGGTCAATTTGTACAGCTGAGTTTAATAAAAAGAAGATTATGATAATAGTGTTTACTTAGCAGTATAAATTTCCTTACTATTCATAAATATGTCTATCCATAGTTAGACTGATCGAAAGGTCACCCCTTCGACTCCTTTGAAACCTTTAGTTCTTATATTTTCTAAGAAATTTTTAGCTCAAATCTGTTAGACTACAAGCGTTACCCCTTTCGACAATTAAGGAACCATTCCTACTCCGCTATTTACAGAAACTATTAGGATCTTTACCCAAACTCCTTGGTCTATGTCGAAAGGTGGTTTCGATAAAGTACTCAGGCTGCTCATTCGAAAGAATTTATCGTAAGAGAGTCAATCATTTCGATTGTGTCGAAAGGTCCCAAAGACAAGTGTGAAGTCATTTTTGCTCATCTAAAAAGCACATGAAAACTCAGCCCATTCGGAAGGAGGTTTCAAAAGCATTGTTCTTACTTTAGCTTAAAATTTGGGGTGTTGACAAGTTTTCTTGTCAATATTTTTGACGCTAGAAGGAGGGCTTGAACCTCTGATCCCTAACAACTTTCATCTTCGATTAATTGCATAAAATCAGTCGTTTTAAAGAAGAAAATGGTAAGAGCAAGGAGTAATAAAAGCAATCCAAGCGAAGAGGCTACTTAACAGTCAACTTTGAAAGATCATATGTTCTGAAACTCTAACTTAGGGAAAATAGGAGTTGGGCAACCCTCGACTCTAACAAAATTGGAAAGCAATGTGATCAAGGTCTAGAATCAATGCCTACAAATGGTAGCAATACAAGAATATCCTGAAAGAGCTCCATTCCAATCAACGAGAATTATGGAAACAGAGGATGAAGCGTGACTTCCAAATGAGGTAGAGGATCAAGAGTTAAACCGAGAAAGTCAAATAAAAGGGTCCCTCGAGCGATCGAATAGCCCAGTCCAAGGAAAAATCATGAGCAGTCACTGAAATGGAATTGACCAAGAAAACGTTCAACACAAAATAATGATGAATATGCTTGGAGAAAAGTAAATTTTTGATCTAGAAGAATATGTTATTCTACAAAAGGCTCTCTTTTCCGAAGAAATAATGGCGACAAATCTCCCCTCACACAGTAAAATTCCTTCACTAAAGTATGATAAAACCACTATTCCAAATGACCATCTTGACATTTTTGAAAAATGGATGAACTTATACAACACTCCAGAGGCAATTCACTGTAAATTTTTACCATTACTTTTTAGAGAGCAGCTATCAAATGGTATAGGAGTTACCGAATGGAAACCATCTATTCTTGGAAACAATTTACTTACCACTTGTGGCCCAAATTTCTTATATTCAGAGATATAACCATGGATTTTAGCTTGCTAGCAACCATCAGGCAAAAGCCAGGGGAGCTACTTGGCGAATATTTGAACAAATTCAGCGTAGAAGCATTAAGTGCAGAAAGTACAACAGATGGAGGAAAGCTTATGGCAGTTCGATCAGGGCTAATTGAACAAACTCCATTCTGGAAAGACCTTTATATTAATGGATGCAAAGATCTATAATATTTCTTTCACCGGGCTGAGAAGTTTATTCAATTAGACGAGATGCACCATGCTAAGAAAGAATTTCACCGAGAATCCAAGAAAGAGAAATTTGATTTAAGGCGTCTTGACAAGAGACCAAAGGAAAATGAAAACCCGAAGGAAATTCGAAGAAAGAATTCCAAAATAAATTATGTAGTCTTAAACAAACCCCTCTCCTACATATTCGCCAAGATAAAAGGAAATGAAAATTTTACCTTACCTCATAGGGTTCGGAGCGCTCCAGAGCCAAATAAAGGAGGAAATTACTGCAAGTACCATAAAGCGAATGGATATGAAACTGATGAATGTCGTGACCTATCAAATAAAATTCAAGGCATGATCAGGGTTTGTTTCTTGCAAGAGTTCGTCAAAGAAACCTGAAGGACATCTTGCTCAAGCTGAGAAGAAAGCAGCTCGGTAAATTGAAAATGCAGATCTCTATCAAGCCACGAGGACTCATGGCATTAGCTCAACTATGAATTTTCTCTTTCTCTTTTCATATCGTTTTAACTCAATTTGTATTTTCATTCATACTAAGATTTATGTATTGACCATATACTAATTAAAAATCAAGTTCTATTGAAGGTAAAACAAAATCAGACCAAAGCATTCAACATACTCTTAGAGTACAACACACTCCTGGCTACTTGAAAAGGACAGCTCAGATGCCAGACATGATGAAATTATCAATATTTCATTCAAAATAATATGAAGGCTACCCTCCAAGAAGTAGCAGATCACCGTCAAATCCAACATCAATTTAGGGGAAAATCCATATATACCAACTCTATTTTTAGCAAATAATTTTAAAAGAAATTTCTCAAACGTATCTTCCGAAGAAAACTATTTTCAATTATCCCACGTCCAGGGAGAATATAAATACCTACTTTGTCCTAAAAGTTGGTTTATGCGACCTATTTGAGATATTATGTAGCACTAGCGAATGCATACCAAAAACTTCAAACTGATCAATTTTAATATTTCAAAGTTTTCTAGAAATTATGGGCAGAGAAAAGCCTATTCATACTTTTTCAAGAAAGATTTAGAAATCGTCAAAAGTTGATTGAAACTCGGATTAGAGAATCCTATTCTTAACTCAAAGACTATAATTTCATGAATCATGATCTCCTAGTCTCCTATTTGAGATCTATGTCTCTATTATGAGGACAGCAAGAAAGTTTTTGAAAAAGAACACATTGAGAAAAATTCTTTATTAAAAGTATTCATGAGTCCAAACTATTTTTCAAAAGATAACCCCCTAATATACTAAGAGGGGTTAATTATAAATTCTTTCTCTCAAAGGAGAATCCATTTAAATTGGCCAAAACTTATTTTTATATACAAATACTCAAGTCTACGATGCTATCCATAACACCTCCCAGAGGAAGGGACATAAGCCCACGACGCTATTCCATGACACCTCTTAGAGGGAGGGACATAAGCCTACGACATTATTCCGTAGTCTCTTGGAGGGAGTCATAGAGCCCCTAACGTCAAAACCACCACTTAGGGAATAGGTCAGGATAGTACCCATCAGCAGCCTTTCGGTGGAAAGTCAGCTCATCTTTGACAATATCCCTTTGAGACATGGGAAGCCTAAGAGAAGGCTCATTAAAGAGTGGACTAAGATGTCCAAGCCCAAGAGGAGGCTCATTGAACAATGGACTAAGATGCCCAAGCCCTAGAAGAGGCTCATCAAACAGTGGACCAAGATGTCCAAGCCACTAGGAGGCACCAAACAAAAGAAGAAAGACAAAGATGTCCACAGCTTAAAACAAAAAGTCAAAACCCAAAAGAATTAAGGGTTAAGGAAAGTAATCTATCCGTGATCTGAAATAAAGATGAAACCCAAGAAAGGGAAATGAACAAAGGCAAAAGGGATAAAGTATCCAATGCCCAAAACCTAGAATGGATAAAAAAAAACCAAAATCATATTCAAAGGGGACAAGACATGGAATGACAAATCTAAGAACATCCAATGTTCGAGAAGTAATTTCTACATCAAAGGACTAAGAAACATGTATCCTAAAGAGATGACACGAGATAAAAGAATGGGTAAGAAGGATCCATAACATGATGTTAAACGCAAGGATCTATACAAGATCTAAAGGAATGGAATAGATAGCAAATTTTGCTACAAAGATAAAAGTGACCTCATTTGAGGAATGGACTGAATATCTTGAATCCTCGGAAATAGGGAAATCGCATAGGATAAAAGGAATAATATATAAGATGTGGAACCACTATTCCAAATTAATACAAAGTTTTAAGAAAACAACCAAACTCCAATATAGCAAAAACTCTACTGACTCATAGATCTAGGAATTTTTTTTTTAGATTTTTTAAATTTATTATGGCCAGGAAAATTTCTAATTTCGGTATTGGATAAATTATTAGCAATCTATTTTTCGGATGAAATCCTGATAAGATTTTGATTAAATTCCTGATTCCGTGAACTTAAAATTCCATTTTTGATTGAGTAAATCCTAAACCCCTACATTGACTTTATAATAATTAATTAATTTCACCTTTCTAATTCCACCGGTGAATTTCCATAGCGAATTCTTACTAAATTATTGGTTTCTTAAATTTTCAATTTCCTTATTGACATATATGTCGATTCATGAGTTTTACATGTAGCAGTACCCTGTTGAATTTTCATGATGATTTCCTATTGATCACTAGTTTTCTAAGTTCATGATCTCTTAGCTCCTCTTTAGGGAGTTTGCATGACAATTTATGGATTTCCCATTGATTTTTTGATTTTGAGTTAAAATGGAAAGATATCTAATCACATTTTTGGATTCTTAGATTTTTGAGTTTCCTTTTTATAATAATCTCCCGATTTAATGGAATTTTGGTTTACTTGCTTATTCTTGTGGTGATTGATAAATTCCATATTTTTGACTTCATTATATGAATTTTTTGACGATCCATTATTGAGCTTTCGACCTGACAAATTCTAAAATTACGTGTTGATTTTCATAATGGTTTGTGAATTTTTACTTTCTTTATTAGGTGTTAGATAATCCCTTATGATATTTTTGATTTAATGAATTCCAAATTTCCTTGTGGATCTTTACAATGATTTGTGAATTTCTTACGCTTACTTTCCTCAACAGATTTGAGATGATCTCCTATTGGATTTTTAGTATAATGATTTTTAAATCATCTTGGTGGCTTTTGTAATTGTTGACGAATTTTATGTCCCTCATTTTTTTGTTTGGATTTTGGTGGTCTAATGCATATTTTCTGATTTGATGAACCTTTCACTTCCTTATGGATTTTAATGAAGTTTTATGGTTTTCATATTCCAAACTGCCTTATTAGATCTTTAGATCATTGGCTTTATGAATCTTGAATTCCCTATTTTATTTTCATGACGATTCACAAATTTTATGTTCCTATTTTTTGAATTGAAAATTTTGATGAATACGTATTAGATTTCTGATTTAGCGAGTTTTAAAACTTCCTTCTAAGTTTCAATGATGATTTATAGATTTCGTGTGCATGATTTCCTTATTAGATTTTAGATGATCTCTTGATAGTTTCCAAATTTAAGAATCATAAACTTCCTTGTGGATTTTGATAGTAATTAATAGATTTCCAATTTCTCATTTTCTTATGCGATTCTTAATAGACTCCAAACTTTGAGAATCCTATATTCTACTATTTTGTGATGATTTGTAAATTCTTCATTAAATTTAAAATTTGGTTTTACTATAGGATATTTACATTTCCGAATGAAATCAATACTAAGTTACTTGCTACTTTATCATTAAATGAGAATTTCTAACCAATGGCATAAGGATAAAAGCAAGGTTAACTTAAAAGGATGAGATAAGGTCACCGAAGGCTCAAAATTGATATCTGCAGTTTGAAGAAGGTTTAACTCAAGGCAGGAATATCTGAAGTACATAGTAGACTTTCACCAAAGGTTCATTTATTTCAGCCAATGTCAACAAATCGGATGATATTATTCCACATTCTTAATGAAGTTTACTTGTGTATGTTTCAAAGCATCTTATTTGAAAATATTACCAAATAGCATCTTGAACATTAATTTCATAAGTTTAAGATTACTCATTAAGTTCTAATAACAAGGCCACAATCTTGATAGAGGTTATTATTTGTTTCGTAGGAAATAAAGAAAGAAAATCCTTGGAGTTTTTGTCCTAAAGAACAAAAGCTTCTTTTATACAAGGGGGCTAAATGTTACCCATAAAACATTCTCAGGAATAACAGTACGAAAGAAGGAACATGAGAGTGTTGACAAGAATCAGATAGCACCAAGATGGTCTAGTTGAACATAGCTTCCAACAAAGATGTAGCAGCGGTAGTTGTACCATTCAGAATAGAACAAAGGATGTTTTGATTGTGTCAAAGGAGAAATTTCGACAAGGTTGGAGGCTACCTTCCAAAGGCAATAGCAAGCATGTTAAGAGCATCCAAATCACTCAAAAGAACACTTTTCGAAGACAACGGGTAGCAGATACTCTACAATTTGCATCAAACCATTCGAAACGCCTTGGTTTCGCCTTCATTCGCTTCCGCCAGAGAAGAATTCAAGCAATTCGACCCTTTCGAAAGCATATATAGCATTTTGAAATGGTTAGGGCCACTCTCACCTAAGAAAGAAGAGCTACACGTCTGTTGCCATAAAGGCACGAAACTCCAAATCAGTTGAGGCAGAGGCTTTCGACATAGACCATTTACAACAAAGCCATTTTGGGTGTTTGGACTCATTCGAAGCCAAAAGAATACATGTTTCGATAACATCGAAGGTTAACATCCGAGTCAGCCTGTGCAACACATCAACATTTGAGACTGGAGCACATCAATAGTCCTATCGGCGAAGTCAAAAGACATCCAACAACACCTTTCGACAAAGTCTAAGGGAAACGAGGTAAGTGAGAGAAGCCCGGTCTCTTCAGGAGCAACTAAAGGAAAGGCGCAACTGAGCACCTTTCGACAGAGCCGAAAGGAATCAAACAATACCTTTTGACTAAGTTAGATGCGATAAAGCTATCAAGCAGCACATATCGATAAAGTCAAAAGGAACCAAAGCAAAAGTGAAGCCAAACTTTAAGTGGCAATAGAAGAATAACTAAAACCCTTTCAACCAAGTCGAAAGCTATGGCTCGGGAGACATTCACGAAAGCAGAAAGACTGACCTTTCGACTGCGTCGAAAGGTCCCCAACCCGCATCTATAAATACGACCTAAGGGGTCAGTTATAGGGGATCCGATTTCTTCCACTTCTCACTTGTATCTTTCTTAAACTGGTAAACCCTATTTCGCAAATCAAATTGGGGATATGTCAATTTTTACAATTGAGTTCAATAACAAAAGATTATGATAATAGTGTTTACTGAGCAGCACGGATTTCCTTACTTTTCATGAATATGTCTATCTGTAGTTAGACTGATCGAAAGGTCACTCCTTCAACTGTGTCTAGGCCTGCTAATGGGTCGGGTTCAGGTCGGGTCAACTCGGGTGCGGGTTGATTTTTAAACGGGTCGGGTCAACCCGTTTATTAAACGGGCAGGTATCGGGTTGACCCGATTATACATCGGGTGGGTTACGGGTTGATTCGTGTAACCCTTTAAGAATAATATTTGTATAAGAAATGGAAATGGGCATGAAAATGTGGAAAGTTGTTAAATGCAAATGTGTAGAAATAAGTGAATGACAACAATACTCTTCTTTTGCAAGCTAAGATGAGAATTTTAGAGCAAAAGAAGGGTATTGTTGTCATTCTTTTATTGCAAGCTAAGATGGGTATGAAAATTTGGAAAGTTGTTACGTGGAAATGGACATGAAAACATGGGAATGTGCATGAAAACGTAGAAAGTGGTTAAGTTCAAATGTGTAGGAATAAGTGAATAACAATAATACCATTCTTGTCAAGCTAAGATGAGAATTGTACGACAATACTGAGCTTATAAATGGGTTAGTCGGGTCAAATTCGGGTTCACGGGTCAACCCTAAACTCACCCGTTTATTAAACGGGTTCTAACGGGTTGACCCAAAAATAACCCGCCTTTTAAACGTGTCGGGTTAACCCGCTAATTTCCGTGCGGGTTTCGGGTCGTGTTTCGGGTCATATATGAAATTGACAGCCCTAACTGTGTCGAAACCTTTAGTTTTTATATTTCCTAAGAAGCCTTTAGCTCGAATCCATTAGACCACAAGTGTTACCCCTTTCGATAGTGTCAAACCATTCCTACTCCATTATTTTCAGAAACTATTAGGATCTTAACCCAAACTCATTGGTCTGTGTCGAAAGACGGTTTCGACAAAGTCCTCAGTCAACTCATTCGAAAGGATTTATCGTATGAGAGTCCACCCTTTTGACTGTTTCGAAAGGTCTCAAAGATAAGTGTGAAGTCATTTTTACTCATCTGAAAAGCTCATGCGAACTCAGCTCATTCGGAAGGAGGTTTCGAAAGCATTATTATTACTTCAGCTTAAAATTTGGGGTGTTGACAAGTTTTCTTGTCAACGGGGCTATTATTAATTTCAAGCTCAGAATTGTATATGCGCATTGCATAACCGCGCAAATACATCATACAAATTTGCGCATTTATGAAATGCGCAAACAATTTTTTTTTGAATCATTGCTTGCACATTTCATAAATGCGCAATCTTTATTTTAAAATGATGTTGGTGCGTTTTTTAAATGCACAAGCATCTTTCCAAAAACCAAAAACCTACTACTGATATAACACCGTATAATATCAATAGAACACCTATATCACGAATATAACCAATATAATAGCGTATATCCATGTATCGCCAATATATTTACAAAACAGACCTGTTTCAAAACAGACAACACCCTAGCCTATTGCTTACCATACATGTTCAATAACTTAAAAATACGGACACAAAAATAGAAAATAAATATATTCAAAGTATATTACAAACCATAGTACTTACCAAACATCATCTAATAACTTAAAAATACAGCAACATTGCCCAGTACCAAAAATTTATAGTCAACAAACAATACGGGCATTCAACAATTACATGAAATGACGGAACAAACATTTGATAAGTGTCACTAACACATAATAAAACGTACATAAACGTATGTCTACTAAGATCAACCTTAGCACAATTAGTCCCACAAACATTTATTTAAACAGAAATATGGAAATTCAAATATCACATGAAATCGAACAATATGCAAGCAACGACGTTCTCCTAAGCCCAAACAACTAGCGAAATTTTAGCCCCCAACTAGTTTTCCTCAATTCATTAATCAGCTTTTCCAAATGTCTTACTTTGCCTTGCATTTTTAAGGCGTATTCAAGTCCCCTAGCGTACACTAGACGATCAATTCATATCATATAATTACAGCATTCAACTTGACCAGAGTTCATTTTGTGTTCTTTATACGAACTACATCTATAAAATCTACACCATGCATTAGTTTCGGTTCTGCAAACAAAAACTGCACACTCATCTCCACATCGACAAACTTGATATGACCCAGTTGGCATAGCAAGAGGAACAGGATGTAGGCGCTCGATTATATTTTCATCGACGCAATTTTGTGTTTTCCCGCTTTATGGTTCAATGCAACTTCGCGTAAACGAGCATTTAAGGTTGATGTTTCAGAATGCAAATTAGAAAATAATGGATCAAATTGAGTCTTTGGAACGTAATCAACATCAAAGTCAATGTCACTCTCCTTAGCTATTCCTCTTTGCGTTTCAAATTCATAACAATGTCTCATCAAGAATTCATCGTCATCTTCCAACCGTTCATGTCTACCGTCAAAATAAACTAAACAACAATAACATTCAAGATTTGACAAAGAACCAAACTATGCTAAACAAACATAAAATATTATCTACGATTAGCTCTTTTACCTTGCAAAGAAGAAGTCTTCTCAAAGTATAGATTATTTTGATTTAGATTTGAAATCGGGAATTGGAATTGGAATTGGACGAGGTAGGGAATGAGTTATGTTGAAGATTAAATGAGGGCTTTGGAAAGATGGAGAGGAAAAGAGGAAATGAGTAAAAGAGAAAATGAGAGATGAAAATGAGGTTTGTTGAAAATTTGAAGCCGAAATTATTATTTGCACATTACATAAATGCGCAGATATTAAAGGTAAACTTGTGCATTTGTTGAATGCGCAAACTAAATAATTTTTTTGTAAAATATAGTTTAACGTTTTAAAAATGGGCGACCTATTTTCAAATGAGACATATTTCCACCGTAAGTTTAAAATGAGGCATATTTGTGCTACAGGTTTTTCTGGCAGGTCCTTTTTAAAAATTTATCCTATATATAATAAACATGCAAACCACAACAAACTAAACTAGAAATCAAATTAAATCAACAAATGAATGTATACACAAAGTTATAAACAAACACACACACAATCTCAGATTCAATTAATACATGCACGCAATCATAAATAAAATCAACCAGAGTTCCTAATGATCCTTTGCAACACAACAGTCCTTGCCCTCCTTATATCTCTACTGCACCTATCAGCTTGCTCTCCTAACTCTTCCACGCTCTTCATAAACCCTTCCAGCATTTTCTTTATCTCTTCAATCCCCAGCTTCACTCCCTCCTCTTCATTCATAGCAAACTCAGCATTCTGCAACAGTGAATTAATCTGCAGTTCCAACTTATCAATCATAACTTTAATACTCTCCAAATCCTTAATCGCTATATAAGTCCCAGCCTGCATTGCTCCCAGTGCTTCCTTCTCCTTCTTCAAAGTCTGTTCATATTTCTTCCATAATGAATCAAACCACTTCCCCATTGACCCTACAGGAATGGCTGCAGCTGCTGCCAGTGCTGCAGCGACTGGAGGAGAAGCAACTACAGCTGCAACTATCGAACATATTATGATGGCTGCAAAAGCAGATGCAAATATGATGCTCGATAGCCTTCTCCAAGCTTTCACCGACTTCAGCTTTTTGTCTAGTTTGTGCTTTCTCTGTTGTAGCCTTTCTATCATCATGATTTGCTGTGTGTAAACTGTTTGGAACACTTTGAAGAATTCTTGCGTGAATGGATCACCTGTCTCTTTGAAGTGACGCAGGTCTTCTAAAGTTCGTTCGTACTTCTTTCCTTGTTCGTCGTTGAAGTGTTGGAGTGCAACTTGTAGGATTAGTTGCGTGTCCCTTGCTTTCTTCAAGCATCTATTCAAAAACATTATAAAAAAGGTTAATTTACTAAGAGATATCTGAATTCGTAACATGGTAGTTTTACTTAAATAATATAACATTAAATTGTTTGGATATATAAGTTAAAATTTGTAATAAATTTCGGTTATAAAAGTTGAAATCTTATAAGCAAATATCTATTGCTTGTGAACAAATTCTAAGGAGCTTAATTCACTTCTTATAAATTGGTGGTAAATACATGAATAACAAGTCCAGTTAGTAGGATGCCCACCGAGCCCTTGGACCAAGGAAACCCTTCGGGATAGTCAAAATAACAGAATAATCAATTATATTATATGATATGAGTTATAATTTAAAATGTATGTTTCATTTTTAATATAAAGCATTTTCGTTTGGTGATTAGTTATCCAGTTACCTTCCAAGAGACCAGAGTTGCACAGAACAACGAATTTGACTTTTTTGTTTGATTTTCTGTTATGAACGAACAGTTTCGTGATGGAGCTACTCATTTTCTGGATCAGGGCGATGAATAATAATAAGTAACTTATAAGTTGTTTTAACTACTTATATAATCTACCAAACATGCTTTGAATCTCTAATATGGCATTACAAAATTTCAAAGATTTTTGTGCAAGAAACATGTTAAATTGTTTCTAAATTGTTTTAGTGTGACACAGTTAAGAAATTCTGATATACTAAAAATCAAAAAATACCATATCAACACAAAAACATGTGTACCTTTCAAGGGAAGCGCAAAAATCGAGAGTCATCAAAGAATTCTCAAAGTAATCCTCTACCAGCTCAAACAAATCAGGAGTACTCCAAATATCTTGCTTGCATTCCAAAATGACTTTGACAACTTCTTGATTCATTTCGAGTAGACAACCTGTGACCTCTTTGAGCGAATCAAAAGAAAGAGACCGAACCTCGACTCCAACAGCTAAGGTGGAGATTGCTCGACTCATGCGCATTTGCAATGTAGTGTCAAAGTTTCGAAGCTCTGGATCATGGCTGCAAGCTGCTAGATATGAGGTGAGTTCCTCCGTGTATTTTGTTGGCTTTATTGGATTTGGAACGGTGGTTTTTTGAGGATTCTTGCTCAGGCAGATACCCATTTCTGGATTTGATAGAAGATTAGAGATGATTGAGATGGGAGATGGTTATAAAGAGGATATTGTTAGAGAAAGAAGGATGAAAGAAAAGGAAAAAGGAGAAGGAGAGACTTTAAATTTGATTGAAACATACTTGTACGCATTAGAAACAGCTTATATGGCATTTGTGTTGAGTTCGGCCAAGAGAAACGCGGGAAGCAACTACTTGTATCCTTCCCACTGTGAAAACTACGGTAGGATTCACACTAGCGGACCTTAACCGTTCAATCAGGAAAGGACGGTTTTGAACAACCATAGGATTGATACTTGCTAAAGTAATTACAGCTGTTGGATTTCGATCCAATGGTGCAAGTGTAAGAACGAATTTTAGTTTTGATTGATCGGAGCAGGAAATCCTTTTGGTATTAAACATGTGTATGTTTGAATGTATAATGTGCGCCTCTTTTTTGTTTTGTTCCATCGAATTCAGGTTTATACTTGGGGAGCAAGAGATGCCAGTTGGCGGTATGAGGGTTAATGTTGCAATTGGAGCACACTTGATTGGTATTTATCGATGAGTACTCAGTAAAGCAAAAGTGGATGAAGGAATTCCATTATAAATATGGAAACATAAAAAACCGGAGGTAGGTAATATGATCACAAACTAATATTATTTGTACAGATAATATCGCCTCAAACCAAAATCAATTTGTAGAGAAAGAGAGATATTGTTGTTGAGAGTACTTTAGTTCTCATCAAGGGTAATAGAAGGCAAACTAAAACATTCAAGTCTACTCTCTTTAAGTATCTACAATACATCTTCTAAACTGTTGGAATACTTAGAAAATTAAGTTTTATGATAAAAGGATGTATTTTGAGATCAACTCCAATGAAACCTCAGTCAACCTCAGAGTGATAAGGTTTGATTGGGTCCGAAGCCACTTAGTGGACTAAAGTTGTTTAAGTGTGCTTATTGTTAGAAGAGTGCGAAGATACGACTTGATATTTTACAGTGGATTGGTCGATGCAATTTACTTTACTATGAATCTACTATTTTTATTGTTTGACTCTTAATTATAGAAATTAATACGAATACAGTAATTTTGTTATCTTACCTTTTAATTTGGAGTTTGTTGTTTTTTGAGAAAGAGAAAAATTCCATCCCTGGGCCATCAAGCCCCATAAATAGATGCTTATGAGCAGGACGATACAATCAAAGCATTATGGCCTCACGTGTTTGTATAGCCGTTGATGACATTTGGATGACTAAGATGTGTAATTTGGTTAGTTATGGGTGTGTTGTTGTAGGGAAGTAGTGGGAGAGCAATACCCTTGGCCATTTCTTTAGTCGGAAGAGGTTGCAGCTATGGCTGCTTTTGTCAACGGGAGTGCCTCAATTATTGCTTTTGTTAGAAGTTATGTAGTAGCTTTTTAGGCACCAGCCTTCAGAGTTTTCTGGCTTCGTGCGTGGTAAGAAGAGCGACTATCGAAGTGTAGTGTGCTTAAGATACCCTTTGAGAGGTTAGTTGGGGGTTTGGCAACTATTGAACAGATGCCAAGCAGACAGTGTCATGGTCGTTGGTGCCAACTTGTTGTAAATGAACCGATTGCTTATCGGAAATCAAGAAGCATGGTAACTCTTGAGTGGGCCAACCCAGTTGTGTCGCTAGTTTTGCTGGTGGTTTAGAAAGATAGTCATGTTGGGCACCTTGGTGCTGGCAGACGCTTGAGAGGATTGTTAGACAACGCTAGGCTCACCGTCTATAGTGGGCTCTTTATGGTTGTGTTGGGCCATTGTGATATCGGGCTATGTTGTTCCTGGTTGGGCATTTTCGATTGGATCTGCATCGGACTATGAATTTCTCGCGTAGAAAATCCATGCAACATTTTGCCCCAATAATATGCTCCTACAACGGGTGGGGGTAGACTTGTCCAATCACATTAAGTAGTTCAACATACATCGATATCAAAAGCTTTTGATGCTTAGTATTTTGATGCACTCGCGATCTATGGGGCCCGTAGCATGAAAGGATAATCAGGTGAAATTACAATCTTGAAAATTGACGGTTGAGATTTATGTTCCGCATTTATATAATCATGACCCTGCCCCTTCTTGTTCTTCTTTACCTACGACGTCTTCTATTATTGCGGTTTAAAGCTAAGAAAAAAAGTTACCCTTTTGGGGAAAACTTTAATCTTTCCCACAAGTCTCTTCTTATTCTATCCCTCATGTAAATGTCATTAGTTGTTTCTACGCCAATCATTTGTTATTTTGATTTCCCTCAAGTCGCTTTTCGTCACTACTATTGTTAGCACCAGAATTGGTCACTAACACCCTTAAGAGAGATTGTGTAGAGAGATTAATGAAGTAAGTAAAGTTAAACAAAGGATAATATGCAGATATAAATGCAGAAAATACAAATACCAGATTTATAGTGGTTCGGCGTAATTGCCTACGTCCACTTTGAGGTTAATATTTATTGCTTTTCTCGATAATCGATTACAGATACAATCCGTATACCAATTATATTGAATACAATTGCTAAGCAAAAAGGATAAGTCTTGAATGAGTCTTGAATGCGGCAGAGTCTCCCCGGTGTTATCGAAAAAGGTCCATTTCACTGTGCCCCTGCCTCTCTATTTATAGACGAAGGTAGGTTGGACTTCCCTGGTGGGCCTAGCAGCTTGGTATCTCGGCCCAATATAAGTAATCTCCGAATGCCGAACCAAAAATGCCGAACGACAGAGTGCCGATCGAAATCTTTGTGTAGAATGAAACGATGTACTGCGTGAGAGGTGCAGGCCGACCGAGAATCGACGCCGGATGGGGAAGGTGCCGAACGAAGCTGGAAGGCCGAACAGTCCTGGAATGATGAGCGAGGCATGAATGCCGAGCGCTCTAGAAGCCGAACGCTCTTGAATACCAACCGACCCAGTTGTGCCGAATGCCCCTGGAATGCCGAACACTCTCTAATGACGAACGTCCTTGAACGCCGAGCGTTCTCTAATGTCGAACGCTCCTGACTGCCGAGCGCTCTCTAATGCCGAACGTTCCTAAATGCCGAGTGCTCCTGAATGCCGAGCAGTGTGGAATGCCGAACGAGTTTGGATACCGAACAACTTTGTCATGCCGAACGGCCTTCAATGTCGCTCGACCATAGATGCCGAACGGCCTGGTCGTGCTGAACGAGAATGTTGAGTCCTTAGTTGCCTGGTCAAACCTCCAGGTAACACTTGCCCCCCTAAAGTGCATTACATGATCGAACGTGATGCGCTTTGAATCGCGTGTCCTCTGTGCTTCGCTTCGAGCTTTAGGTTTATTCTTCTTCTTGGTGGCGTTTTCTCGTGAATACTGGGTGAGGGAATGCATGCTGAACGTTATGTGAAAGCCGAGCAGCATAGCCGAAGCCAAGCGCCCTGGATGCCGAACGCCCTTGAATGCCGATGCCAAACGATGTCGTCATGACCGGTTCTACCGGTTATTGTCTCTTCGACTTCCTCTCTTCCCCTATAAAGTTCATCATTTTCCTTCTTCTTCTCTTCTTTACTTTCACCTCCGTTATCCTATATTCACGAACCTCGCCTTTTAACAAACTCCAAGAATTTGACTACCCTTCCTTCCTCGAACTTCATACCCTACATCATCCTTTTCCCGAGTCATTCGGAATTAATTAAAGTCGTGC
Source organism: Allium cepa (assembly GCA_030765085.1). Taxonomy (NCBI): domain Eukaryota; kingdom Viridiplantae; phylum Streptophyta; class Magnoliopsida; order Asparagales; family Amaryllidaceae; genus Allium; species Allium cepa. The sequence goes on from CM060932.1 coordinate 454,816,295, forward strand.
CCTTAACTCCAGAATTCTCCCGAGCTTCAATCTATTTTCTAGGTATCGACCCCTTCTATTTAAATGCTTTCCCTGACTAAAAGTTTTAATACGAGGCATAAGTTCGTAAATTAGAACCGTGGCCAATAGGTATTTCGTGGATGAAAGGATCGAACTGCGATTAGGGCATGTTATAGGGCTAAATGATGTAGAGAAAAGGGGAAGTGGTCAGAGGCAAGCACATGAGGGTGTTGATGGAAGATGTACTGTGGTTCGGTACGGTTCTCTCATGCTGAACGAGATTCGAGGGAAGAGTAGAGAAGGAGCAGAAATTGGCTAGAATGCCGAACAATACGGTCCAGTATGACTTGCCGAACGACTTGACCATGTCGTTCAGTATGGATGGAGGAGAAAGATAAAACCGTTGTTAAGGGCGAAGTGTCGAGCGTTATGGCTCGGCATGATTCGCCACATACTGAGCAAAAATAGGGAGGAAGTATGAATTGGATAGGATGCCGAACGATATTTCGGCCAAACAGTGCGTAAGCCGAACAGTCATGAATGCCGAACGATAGTTAGGCCGAACAACATTTTGGCCGAACGATAGTTAGGCCGAACAACACTTTGATTGAACGATACTTAGGCCGAACAACATTTCACCTTGCCTAATCATAAAACAAAAACAAAGACACGAACCTAAGCATACTGGCATATCGAACTAATCTGGACCGATAACTTCCTAGTTCCAATTATCATAAGCCTGAGCTGAAATCGATAAAAACAGATAAAAGCTTTTGGCATACAGTGTCAATGTCCGAGTCCAAAATTGAAAACATCGTAGGGCAGGCTTTTGGAGATGGTCAGCAATGACGGTCTTCGAAGGCAACAATTCAAAGCTCAACTTTATACCATCAACTCCGTGACTTTTAATTTCTCGGCGCTTATATTTGAATTATCACAATAGTTCACACACCACACAGGGGGAATACTTGTGTTGTTAAGTCTAACGTCGATTGTTTTTTAAGTATAGTTCAAACAGGTACTCTACTAAATTCAATTTCTATCAAAGATGTCCAGGAAATCTAGCTCCGCCACGATCTCAGATAGACCTGGGCCATCTTCTAAATAAGGAGTCGTAGATACTTCAAACTCGTCGACTTTCCCTGCTCATAACTTAGCTCCCGACGCCTGGGAGGCATCAATTTTCTTGGACAACCTGGTCGATTCATAGGTCTCGAAGATTAATGAAAGTGCACTCCGTCGGATATCCTCTGTCCACGGGATCCTATTCGACGACGTATTAGTTCCATCGGGGCACGATCGTCCACACTTGCCCCCAGTTGGATACACAGCTTGTAATAAATTTATGTGCTGGGTCGGCAGCGTGCCACCGTTCAACTCATTTCTTCGGGACATGCTGCAATACACCGACATTGCCCCGTCACAACTGCAGCCGAACGGTCACACCTTCATCTACGGTACCTACATCCTCTTCATGAATGTCCTCTCCAGGATTCCAATCCGGGTGACATCAGATATATATATATATATATATATATATATATATATATATATATATATATGATCAAGAAGCGGAGAGATGGCCCCTCTTTTATGTTTCTTGAGCTGTACCACAAATGCCAGATCTTGACTGGGGCATTAGCAAGTTCGCCCTGTAAAACAGGAATGGTTTTATGTGCGTTGCCCTCCTGGTTTCGCGAGGAGATGGGTGGAAGAAAGTAAGTTTTTTCTCTGGATCGATATTCATACTTGGTCAAAGCCGTGCCTTTTCCAACTCTTTTTTCCATCTTTTTAGATATCAATCCACGTCCTGACGGTCGCGGATATTTTGAAGTCGTCGAAGATATTAGAGCCCTTCCTGTCGAAGAATGGGACATCCGAACTCTCATTTCAAATGAGTCACTTACAACATTTGGACTGTTGGCAGAAGGCCGTCGGATAAGCCTTCCTCAAGGCGTTAGCATTCCCATGCCCGCCTCTGGCAAAGGGAAAAAACAAGCTGAGTCTTCAGCACGTAACGCTCCTGACGCACTAGAAGAAGGAGAAATCAAGGAAACCAAAACACCTGAAGCACAAGATGAGAACGTTGGTCCTGCTCAGGACTCGACAGTCAAAGTTCACGACATCAAAACGTCATCTTCCCCTTCAAAGAGTAAAAGGAGACTGACGTACAAGATAAGTAGAGAAAAAGTTGGCACAACCTCTAAAGTTACTCTTATTCCAACAGAGAAAGAGGCTTTCTCACAACGTTTAGAAAGTTCTTTAAAGGGTCTCTCGAACCTCTTCATACCTGACGATCTACTTAATTATGATTTTGACGATCCGGAGGCACTTAAACTTCACTCGCCCATCAGAGGTGATGCAGGCATTCAAGTCCAAACTCAGGGAGAAAAAGCTCCTATTAGTAAAGAAACTGGTCCGCCGGGGGAAACACTAGGAACACACACAAACACATGCACTCCACCTTGCACTTAAATTTCAGTCATCACGCTACTCTTTGCTAATTCGTTGTTATTTAAATCCTGCGTAGGTGACATGGGACATACACACGGAATTGATCGTCTTTGTGGGTCGTCTATCTTCCATCATTCTAGACGGGACTCGGGTTCCGAAAAACGTCGGGATAGAGATGGTGATGGTGATAGGGATTATCATTCCCGAGATTCATCATCTCGGAAGAAAACATATTATCAGCCCAAGTACCACCAACATCCCTCTTCCCACTCAGGGCAAAGCAAAGATAAGCACGGCCATAAGGGGTCGCAATCTGATGTTCCCCATGATCAACACTCTGATTCCTCCTCCACCCGACAGTCCCGGGATCCTCACAGGAGAGATGAACTTTCAAAGCCGTCTCCTCCTGCTCCTGTAACAGATCCATCAGTATTGGAGAGACTGGCCGAGCTTAAAGTTAAATTCCTAAAAATCTGCTTTGATGGTCTGAAGTTTCTCTCGGCGATCCATCATATTCCTGGAGATGTCAAGCAGAGCGCTATTGCCTGCACCAACGACGTCTATGTTCATCATGACGCGTTCGTTCATCTTACCAAGAAAGTGTCTGAAGTTTCCATAGAACGCCAACATGAGATTGATCGCCTGAAGCTTGAAGCTATTCATGACAAAGACATTATCAAAGCTTAGGACGAAGAGATTGCGTCTTACAAATCTAAGCTTGAGGCCACCCAGCAAAGCGCCAAATATACCGCTGAAGCCGTAACTCGTTTGGAATCATCTCACAAAAAAGAAATCGACGAGGCGATACAACGTTGTGGGGCATTAGCTTTAGAGAAAGACTCAGTGCAAAAAGAGAGGGATGCATTCTGCCTCCGAGTCAATGAACTTGAGGAGCGACTCCACAAAAAGGAAGAAGGGAAGATTGCTGTCCAAGAGACGGTATTGCGACGAGATCACTACAACGCGACTCCTAAAGGAGAAACTTGAGGGCGAGCTTTCAAAAGTTGAGGCGCTGAAGGATGAAGCCCGTGAAGGGGAAAAAAAGATAGTATCTGCGGAGATCGACTCCCGTCTTGAGACGGCCAGGGAAGAAGGTAGGAAAGAGGTCAAAAGCATGTTCGACCCGCTTATTGCCGAATTCAATGCCAGGGAAGAAGGTAGGAAACGAGCCTTCGGACCTGTCAGCGGCCAAAGCCCTTTATTGCAAAAGCTCCCCCTGAACGAAAGGAAAAGAAGTTATCGCCGGCCCATCCGGGATCGAGTCTCCAGCTCGTATGCCTACCCAGCCGGCCGGTCGGCCGATATTCGATCCTTTCGAACAGCACATCGGGTATGACCCAGAGGACCCCGGCCTTGGTGTTCACATTTTGTCCCCTATTCCAGAGGGTGAGACCCCCCTGACGGCTGAGAGCCAACCGGAACCTGGTAAGCAACTCTTTTGCTTTAACATTCCAAGAGTTTTCATTTTTCATCAGAAGTTGTCGCACTCTAATACTTACTTTTCCTGATTTTGTGCAGGCTGTTCTGATCTTGAGCCCGCTTCGAGGAGCGATGTCGCCAAGGAGGTGAGGGAAAAAACAAGTGAAGCCACTCACGCAGGAGAGGCTCCCGGTCCAGATGCTCAGGTGACCGGAGCACTTGATGAGGACAAATCTGAGACTTCCTCTCCCATCAATGGGAGTTATGGAGATGAAATTACAGACGTCTCTGAGTACACATCCGAACTGAGCATGAAGGAGCAACTTGAGAAAGAGAAGGAGAAGACGATCAAGATCAAGGTCGAACCTCAAACTGTGGACTTGGACGATCCTTTGAACAAGCCGTTGAAGGTCATCCTCCCAGGCGAGTCCAAACCCATGGATGTTCCTCGTACTTCTTCAGTTGTCACTCCCCCATCAAAGAAAGCTATCAAGGGTAAACGTACCGGGGAGGAATCATCTAGCAAAAAGTCAAAGAAGTCAAAAAAGCAGTCTTCGCTCTCGTTCAACAAGAGCTAGTTTAGATTATGTAATTATTTTTGTTTTCGTAGTTCATGTAAATAAAATTATTTGTGATGAATAGAACTTATTTTTTTCCCTCTCAGAGGACTGTTGTCGTTTGGTTTTTTGTATAACCATGGTCAAAATCCGAGCTATTGCAAGTTACATGAACTTCTCGATTCATCTTCAAACAAGTTGACAACTTTCTTGATATTTGCACATTCTTTTATCCCACGTTCTGGGGACTTAGAATATTTTCCAATCCGTACGCCAAGGACTCGATGACTTCAGGTCATTTATATCCAGTCCGCCCTCAGGAGACTTGGACATTTGAATCGTTTATACTCTGGTCCACACTCCGAGGGCTCAAAGTACTCCAGTCCGCACTCCGGGGACTTGGAGATTTGTAGTCATTTATAATCGAGTCCGCACTCTGGGGGCTTAGAGTACTTCAGTCCGCGCTCCGGAGACTTGGAGATTTTGAGTCGTTTATACTCGAGTCCGCACTCTGGGGACTTAGAGTACTTCAGTACGCGCTACATGGACTTGGAGATTTTGAGTCGTTTATACCCGAGTCCGCACTCTGGAGACTTAGAGTACTCCAATCCGTACTCTGGGGACTTGGAGATTTTGAGTCGTTTATACTCAAGTCCGCACTCTGGAGACTTAGAGTACTCCAGTCCGCACTCTGGGGACTTAGAGATTTTGAGTCGTTTATACTCGAGTCTGCACTCTCGGGACTTAGAGTACTCCAGTCCGCACTCTGGGAACTTGGAGATTTTGAGTCGTTTATACTCGAGTCCACACTCTGGGGACTTAGAGTACTCCAGTCCGCACTCTGGGAACTTGGAGATTTTGAGTCGTTCATACTCGAGTCCGCACTCTGGGGACTTAGAGTACTCCAGTCCGCACTCTGGGGACTTAGAGATTTGATTCGTTTATACTCGAGTCCACACTCTGGGGACTTAGAATACTCCAGTCTGCACTCTGGGGACTTGGAAATTTTTAGTCGTTTATACTGGAGTCCACACTTTGGGGAATTAGAGTACTCCAGTCCGCACTCTAGGGACTTGGAGATTTTGAGTCGTTTATACTCGAGTCCGCACTCTGGGGACTTAGAGTACTCCATTCCGCACTCTGGGGACTTGGAGATTTTGAGTCGTTTATACTCAATTCCGCACTCTGGGGACTTAGAGTACTCCAGTCCGCACTCTGGGGACTTGGAGATTTTTAGTCATTTATACTCATTCGTACATCAGACAGAGTAATGTATCTCTTAGTCATTTGTTACAGCGTTATCATACACAGGAACATCGATAATTCATGGGAAAAAGAAATGGCTTCAAGCCTTTATTAATGCAAATAAGATAAATTGTCCTTTTACATGTCGTAAACTAGGAATAAAAACTTGCTGGAAATAAATGCAACTAAAATATGATAAACAGAACTAAGTGTAATGATGCCGCAAATGTTCACCATTCCATGCTCGGGGGAGTGTCGCACCATCGACGGTCGCTAGCTTGAAAGTTTCTTCTCCAAGCTTTCGTTCAATGACGTATGGACCTTCCCATGCGGGGCTCATGTGTGATGGAACTGGGAAAACTCGTTTCAAAGCGAGATCACCCACGCCAAAGATTCTCGGTCGAACTTTTTCATTATAATATCGAGCAACTCGGTGCCTGTACGCGACCGCTCTTAAATTAGCTTCTTCGTGTTTTTCATCAATGAAGTCCAACGATTCCAGCAAGAGCTCTTGATTTGACTCAGCGTCATAATAAGTTACCCGATGTGATGGGACTTCAAGTTCCATGGGAATGACAGCTTCCATACCATATGCTAATGCGAATGGAATGTGGCCAGTCGCGGACTTATGGGTGGTTCTGTAAGCCCAAAGTGCTATCGGAAGCTCATCCACCCACTTGCCTCTAGCCCTTTTCAAACGTTTTTTCAATATGGATTTGATTATCTTGTTTACTGCCTCAACTTGTCCATTAGCTTTCGGATGAGCAACTGTTGAAAACTTTTTCTCAATACCATATTTTTGGAAAAATTCCCTGAACTCTTTGCTTTCAAACTGAGTTCCATTGTCTGTAATGATGGTTCGTGGCAGGCCAAAGCGGAATATGATATTTCGTATAAAGAAATTAATGACTTTCTTGGTGGTGATAGCCGCCAAAGGCTCTGCTTCTGCCCACTTGGTAAAGTAATCGACCGCAATAATCGCGTATTTTGCACCACCTTTGGATAGGGGTAAGGAACCAACTATATCGATCCCCTACATTGCAAATGGCCAAGGACTAACCATTTGTGTGAGTTCCGTCGGCGGAGCTCTTGGGATTTTCACATACTTCTGGCATTTGTCACATCTTCTTACGTAGTCTGCGGCATCCCGATTTACAGTTGGTCAATAGTATCCATAGCGAAGGATTTTCCTTGCTATCGTCTGCCCCCAGGTATGGTCGCCACAATCACCTTCGTGGACTTCCGTCAGGACTCAATTTATCTCATCATGGGCAATGCACCGGAGCAATGGGGTCGATAATCCCCTTTGATACATTATTCCATCACGCATTACATAACGAGAAGCCTTACGAATGACTTGTCGTCTTTCGCTCCTTCTTTCGGCCACGGCCCCGTGTAACAAGTACTGCTTGAATGAGGTCATCCATGACTCCTTCTCAATTTCTGTTTCTAACATGAAATCTACCTCCATTATATTTATGCTCGGAACATGTAAGGTTTTAACGGGAAACAATCCCATCTGCTGCGCATCGCAATGCTTGCAAATTTTGCCAATGAATCAGCTGCTCTGTTTTGTTCACGCGGAACATGTGAAATATCATAATACTCGAGATTCGCTAGCAACTCCTGAACTTGGGCCAAATACGGGGCAAGTCTTTGCCCCCTTGCTTAGTAGTCTCTACGCACTTGATACACCACCAATTGCGAGTCGCAGAAATTTCAACTGATCTTATTCCCAGTTCTTTGACGAGTCTTAAGACGGCAATCAATGCTTCATACTCGGCTTCGTTATTCGTTGCTGTAAATTTGAGCTTCAAAGCGTAGCAAAATGATCGGTTTTCAGGAGTTACAAGAACTATGCCAACCCCCGAACAATGGTCGTTAGATGCCCCATCGGTGTACATCTTCCATCGGACGGGAGGTATGGCATTGCGGCCGTTTGATTCGTCTGTCATGGTGAATTCAGCGATGAAATCCGCTAGCACTTGTCCCTGTATGGCCTTTTGCAGCAGGTAAGTAATATCGAACTAACTCATCTCGATATTCCATTTTAATATTCTTTCAGAAGTTTCCGGTCGTTGGAGTATCTGACGCAAGGGTTGATCAGTGTAAACACTGATTGGGTGTGCCTGAAAATATGTGCGAAGCTTGCGTGATGCAATCACCAAGCAATAGGCTAATTTCTCGATCTTGGGATAGTTTCTTTCTGCCCCCGTCAAACGTTTACTAACATAGCAAACTGGCTTTTGAACTCGGTCCTCTTCACGAACCAGAGCCGTACTGATAGCATGTTGGTATACTGCCAAGTACGCATACAACATTTCAAGGTCTATTGGTTTCGATAGCACTGGGGGGCTCTCCAAATGCCTTACCAGAGCTCGGAATGCTTCCTCGACGTCGGATGTCCACTCGAAAATCCTTTTTCCCTTCTTTATCATATCAAAGAAAGGAATGCACTTATCCGTGACTCTGGATATGAATCGGCTCAGCATTGTCACCTTTCCGTTCAAGCTTTGTACTTTCTTTTTAGTTCTGGGCACTTGTATGTCCCGAATAGCCTGAATCTTTTTCGGGTTAGCTTCAATTCCACGTGCATTCACAATGAAACCCAAGAACTTTCCTGACGCCACACCAAAAGAGCACTTCAAGGGGTTGATCTTCATACCGTATTGTCTGAGTATATCAAACATTTCTGCTAAGTCTCGGATGTGGTCATTTGATTGCTGTGACTTCACGAGCATGTCATCCACATAAACTTCCATCGTATTACCGATCTAGTCCTTAAACATTCAATTCACCAGACGCTGATAAGTTGCTCCCGTTTATTTCAATCCAAAGGGCATACTACATAGCAATATAGCCTCATATTTGTGAGAAAACTGGTGTGCTCTTGGTCTGGAATGTGCATCGGGATCTGATTGTATCCTGAGTACGCATCCATAAATGACAATAATTCGTGTCCGGCGGTAGAGTCGACGAGCTGGTCGATTCTAGGTAAAGGAAAACTATCCTTCGGGCATGCTTTATTCAGGTCGGAGTACTCAACACAAGTTCTCCACTTCCCATTTGCTTTCTTCACTAGCACTGGGTTAGATACCCATTTAGGGTAGAGGGCGTCGTGGATGAACCCATTGGCTTTGAGTTTGTCCACCTCCTCTTTGAGAGCCACGGACCTCTCCGAGTCCATACCTCTCCTTTTCTGTTTTAAGGGAACGTTTTTCGGGTCTATGTTCAACATATGACTCACAATTGTTGGAGAAATCCCGCACATATCAGAGTGTGTCCAAGCGAAAACGTCCAGATTCGCCCGGAGGAAATCAGTACGATCCTCGGCCATTGAGGGGTCGAGTTGTGATCCAATCTTAAGAACTCGTGATGGGTCATCCCGGCTGACTAAAATGTCGATCGTCAGCTCAGCCGGTGCTGCGTTTGTTTCCCTGGGTTCCACATCATCGTCTCTCGTATCTATGTCTCTAAGGATCCGAGAATGCTGCCCGAGCCAGGGCTCGGGCACTACTTGTCAATCACCAGTCTTTAGGATGCGGACGGAGTTGTCTGCAACCTTTCTCTTCTCTCTCCGCTGAGCTTCTCTCAGTTCCGCCACATAACATACGCGACCGGTCGCCTGATCACCATGTACAACACCGACTCCTTTGTCTGTTGGAAATTTCAATGTCAAACACCATAGGGCCAAAGCAGCCCTAAATTCTGCCAAGACTGGACGACCCAAAAAACATTGTATGGAGAGTCAACATCCATTACTACGAATAGTAGGACTCGCACTCTCCTACGCTCACCTTCCCCCAGTTCAACTGGCAGTTCTATATACCCCATCGCGTCAGTTGCAGCACCGTTAAAGCCGTGGATGTGGGCTTTGCATGGTTTCAAATCTTTCGTTTCCATCTTCATTTGGTCATAAGCCTTCTTGAAGATGATGTTGACAGAGCTTCCACAATCAATCAAGATTCTTTTCACGTAAGTTGGCCCGATTGTTGCAGATATAACCATCGGGTCGATAGTAGGAGCCTCCACCTTGTCCGCGTCTCGACTCCTAAACACTATATCATCAGTCATCATGCGTTGTTATTTTGCGGGGGTTCCATCTTCCACATTCAAACAACGTTCATAATTCGCATGCCTCAAGGAGGCAGCATATCGTTCCATCTCCTGCCAATTCTTTTCTGCAGGATGAGGTCCTCCGACAATAGTGTTTATGATCAATCTACCCACAGTCCGAGCAGTTTGTTCTGGTTGGCGTGGAGCCGGCCCGCGTCCGGGATCTGACGTTCCTTGCCTTCCATCTTGTGGGTTTTTGACAAATCCCTGCAATTTCTTCTGTCTGATCAACTTTTCTATGGCGCCATGGAGGTGTCTACACTCCTTGGTATTGTGCCCATGGGTCTCATGGAAGCGACAGTATTCCCTGTCTGTTTCTGTTCTTCAATGGACTCCTTTGGACCCAGGTTTCTGTATTCAAAGGTGTTACAGGTAGATAGATAAATGTTTTCAAGAGAAGTATTTAGCGGGGTGTATTCATTGTAGGTCGGAATTCTTGGCTTCCATCTCCCTGCTTCTCTTTTCTTTCCGGGATTTCCACCTCCGGATCCTTTGGACTGCCCAAGCTTGTTCGGGACGTTGACTTGAACTTTTCCCGAACTATCGCCGGACTGCTTCACGGTGATGTTACTTTTCACAGTGTCCTGAACAGGCCCTGGTGCCTTATCTCGTCTCGTCCATCGAGCCTTCTCCCTCCGTATGAACTGATGAGCTTTGGAATAGAATCGTTCCAACGTAGCTGGGGGCTTTCCCGCCAACCAATCTCCAAACTTCGAGTTTGGATCTACACCTCGCATTACCGCCATCAAAATTACGTGGTCGTTAGGATTGCTAACTTCAGTGGCGGCAACATGAAACCTCTATAAGTATGCTTTTAAAGACTCTCCCGGAGCCTGGATTACGCTTGATAGGGACATCACATCCTTTGGACGAGTAGCATGTATCCTGAATTGTTTAACAAATTTCATTGCCAACTCGTCGAAGCTGGATATAGATCGCGGAGGAAGTCGAGTAAACCACATAGTGGCGATTCCTGACAGAGTGATTGGGAAGAATCTACACTTAGTCGCGTCATTCACTCTTGCCGAATCTATCATCCATTCGTACCTCATCACGTGTTGCCTAGGGTCAGTCATCCCTTCGTAGGCTGGGATAGTCGACATATTGAATTTCTTAAGGTACTCAGCCTGTAGGATAACATCTGTGAAGGGTGTATGACTCCAAGACACTCCCTAATCTTCATTGGTCAGGCCTTGATTCTCTCTCATCAACTTCCTGACCATGGCTGATAAATCCGAAGTTTGTATGGACAGTGGGAGGTTGGGTTCCGTTCCACGGGACCGTGCGGGTTGATGTCCCGCTTGATTTGGGTCTTGGTGGTCCAAGCGTCCGGTCTCATCACGTGCCTGATCCCTGATGGATCGATCGGTAGCACCTGCTTGTGCAGCTTCATCCCTACGGCGTCTAGGCCTAGGAGGTTCATCAGCTGAGGTCGAGCTATCAAATTCAGAATAAGGAGCAGGACCACTTCCAGCATTCTAATGTTGCTGCTGGGCAAGCTGAGTCATAAGATTAGTATTGGCTTGGATCTACTCAGCAAGTTGCCTTCTACTTTCCTTGAGTTCTCTTATCAAGTCGTTGAACTCTGTTCGGGAAACGACCTTCTCTTGGTTCTGGGTGGAGGTTCCTGTGCCTTGAATTGCTGGTTGGTTGCTAGGTCCTATCTGTCGTACACTAGCAGTTTCATTGACATCTGCGTTGTGAGAGGCAGATCTAGTCCGTGGTCTCCCCATGGTAGAGTTGTCGGTTGTAACTCTGAGTAGAATCAACAGATGTCTTGCAAATGATTTGGATCTCCTTCGGGGGATTTTTCAATCCAATAGCTATAAAGTAGATCCTATCGTCCTGGGAATTCGACTCTTAGTGAAAGCACCAAAATGTTAGCATCAGAATTGGTCACTAACACCCTTAAGAGAGATTGTGTAGAGAGATTACTACAGAAAGTAAAGTTAAACAAAGGATAATATGCAGATTTAAATACAGAAAATACGAACACCAGATTTATAGTGGTTCGGCGTAATTGCCTATGTCCACTTTGAGGTTAATCTTTATTGCTTTTCTCGATAATCGATTACAGATACAATCCGTATACCAATTATATTGAATACAATTGCTAAGCAAAAAAGATAAGTCTTGAGTGAGTCTTGAATGAGGCAGAGTCTCCCAGGTGTTCTCGAAAAATGGTCCATTTCACTGTGCCCCTACCTCTCTATTTGTAGACGAAGGTAGGTTGGACTTCCCTGGTGGACCTAGCAGCTTGGTATCTTAGCCCAATATAAGTAATCTCCGAATGCCGAACCAAAAATGCTGAACGGCAGAGTGCCGATCGAAATCTTTGTGCCGAACGAAACGATGTACTGCGTGAGAGGTGCAGGCCGACCGACAATCGACGCCGGACCGGGAAGGTGTCGAACGAAGCTGGAATGCCAAACAGTCCAGGAATGATGAGCGAGCCATGAATGTCGAGCGCTCTAGAAGCCGAACGCTCTTGAATGCCAACCGACCCAATTGTGCCAAACGTCCTTGGAATGCCGAACACTCTCTAATGCCGAACATCCCGGAATGCCGAGCGTTCTCTAATGTCGAATGCTCCTGACTACCGAGCGCTCTCTAATGCCGAACGTTCCTAAATGTCGAGCGCTCCTGAATGCCGAGCAGTGTGGAATGCCGAACCAGTTTGGATGCCGAACAACTTTGTCATGCCGAACGGCCTTCAATGCCGATCGACCATAGATGCCGAACGGCCTGGTCGTGCCAAACGAGAATGCAGAGTCCTTAGTTGCCTGGTCTAACCTCCAGGTAATAACTATTATATGTATGTTGGGGGTTCCATATTGATGAAAAATGCATCTTTTCCCTTATTCATCATCGTGTTATATTGTTGAACATTGTTTAAACTTTGATTAAGGGAATATAGGGTGGTCGGGTTTGTCGTGGATTAAACTCCAATGGTTTGCCTCTTCCATATTTCTGCAAAAAATAAAAATGGTGTTTTTGCACCTTTGTTAGCATAGCAAATTACTGAACTGCCCCTTCATATGATTTGTGCATTGTCGAGATCTTATAAGCTTGTAATAAGGGTTAGTGAACAATTATTAAAGAAATGAACATACTGTACCCATTTTGACATACAGGGTGAATGTATAAATTAGTTACCGTGCATGGATAAGTGCATATGGAAAAGACAGATGCACTTCTCGTGGGCCTACCTGTATGGCCTATTTGGAGGGCGGTACTAGGCCTTCCTCTCTTATTAGTGGAAGGTTCCCTCGTAATTTTAATCAGCTTTGCTTTTGGGGTATTCAATAACTGTTTTATATTCTTAGGTAATTGATACGTGTTGCATATAACCAAAAAAAAACAATGGTGCACAAAAATAGCGGGAACGATTATGGAATCTCCTCCTTCCCCAAAATCGCCAGATCCACCCAACCCTCTACCTCTAGAGGCTACACCGTCTCGTCCAAATCTCTCTGATGTGATCCTGCCTTGTACAAATGTACCACTGCAACAGTCAAAGACTTTCAGATCGGCATACGTTTCTTCATCTACTAGTTCAACATGGCATAAGACCTGGGCAGTACGGTGAAAGATTTTGCAGTAGAGAAGGATGCAGATATTACAGACCTTACGTTTTATCCTCCTTCTTCTGATGGTGATGCGACAACAAGTACTATCGCACAATCAATGATCACGGTAATAGTTGATAGGTGGAGTAATAAATTAGTAGCGTATATACTAGGTCGGCGCCCCATGTATGCAAACTTCAAAATTTTCATAGATAAAACCTGGAATCCACACGGTATGTACGATTTATATTATAGGCAGAATGGATTTATATTCATCAAATTTTACAATCCGGAGTGTAGGATCTAGATTAACCCTAGAGGGGGGTGAATAGGGTTATAGAAAATTTTCTCGAATTAAACACAAAAACAAACTGCAGAGAAGTAAATATACTGAAAAGTAAATCACACACAAAATTTACCCAGCTTCGGCAACCCCTGCCTACTGCTGCATTCCCAGATTTCTATTAGAATTAAACAGTCTCCCGCTTACAAACACTCTAACAGACTCGCAAACCCTGCTACCGCCTATAGAGTTTTGCAAACTTGCAAACCCTACTTACTGAACTAATCCTAACTAGACAATCTGACACAACCTAAATCCTAGGTGGTGATTTACCAAGATTTGATTCGAAAAGGACAGACTTCAAAAAGAAAAATAAGAGCAAAAATAAATAAAAACTTAGAGTTCAAATTTTTGCCCTTAAAAAAAACTAATTAAAAAATTAAAAGGACCTTGATAATATAAAGCCGGCCCCTTTTATTAGTTAACCCGATCCTCTTTTATTTATTTTTTTCTTTTGTGAAGAATGGCGGTCGTTGCTTTCATTGTTCGATCTGAATTAGGGCTTCGGTGGTCTTTGATGATGCCGATCGAATTTGTTGCTCTTTGCTTCTCTGATGATCGACGGCTTGCCTCGAGATTGCGAATTACCTTTGGTACGTTGTTCGTACCTTTTGCTTTGTCAGGATTTAATTTGATTGTTCTTGTTAGCTCAACACCGCCGATGATGAACTTGGGTGAATATTTATAGGAGTCGAATTCCTAAATTTACATCGTATATTTTTTGTTACTTGATGGTCACGGCTTTGATTTTGAAATTGCGATATATTTGGTAATTTTGATTTCTTTTCGTGATGTCCACGTCTTCGACTCCGTTCCTTTTTCAGTTGACATTGACTTCGGTCATTTTGGGTTTCATGAATTTCTCGTTGACTTTGATATGCTTCCACGACTTCAACATTTACATTGTTCATCTCTCTGCTTTCATTTTGACTTTAGCATTGACTAACTTGATTTTGGGTATGCGAATCCACTACTCTGTATTAGCTTCGGCCATCACCATTGCTTTGATATTGTCTCTGTTGCATACATGTATTCCTGTAGCATGGTCGTGGTTTTGAAGTTTCTGTCATTTGTTGATTTTGTTCTTTGGTCACTAACTCCTTTGATTTGTGATTCACTTCATGTTGCTGCGTTTGTTTGCTGTATGTCGAACTTGCTTGCTTTGTATATATTGTTGTCAGATACTTAGAACTGTTAAGAACAGTTCGACTTCGACTTGGTCTTTGAGTTGCTTCACAGTCTTGTTGTCTGCTGTTGTTCATTCTACTGGTATCACTTGTCCATTAATTGGTTTCGTTGCAGTTTGGCTTTGTCTCCATGTATTTCATGTAGTATGGGTTCTCTACTGACTTGTAGTGTTCATGTTTGATCACTGGGCTTTGCATTGTGTAGTTGTCATATCTTGTGCTCGAGCTCTTTGCACACTGATGCATTCTGGAGTTGTATTTGCACCACTTTCTGTTGCAAGTGCTTGTATCATCACTATAGCATATTTTGACAGTGCCATTGTGGTCTGCACTTGCACACTACTGCTTGTTGCACTTGTGTACTTCATATACATGTGTGTCTGTGCTTGTTGTAGTTCGGTTACTTGTGTACATACTTTGTCGAATTCATTTGCATTGTCTTGTTTGGTCTAGATTGCTTTGCTACTGCATATTTGATGTGTGGTCAGACCTGAACTTCACTTGAGCATTGCTGGTCTCATATGCATTAAACTCTGGTCAGATGGAACTGTCCAGTTGAGCTTGTTTTGTAGTGATGCACTTGATGTTTGTATCTTGGTTTATGTTGTTTCATGTTTGAACTGGTTCTGTCATTTTCTTAGTGCATTGTGCATTTGTTTTGGACTTGCAGTTTGAATTGCATTGAGTTGAGTCGAGTTTGCAGTGATGGCTTGACCTTTGCACTTTGTTTGTTATTTAGTGCCTTCTTGAATTTGTGTAGACTGTGCATTACACTTGAGTTGAATCCAGTTTTACAACTCGGGTTTGACCTTGTACTGAAGTCGAGATTTTATTTATGTTGCACCTGAGTTGAACCCTCTTTTTATTTGGGTTTGACCTTGTGCTCCCCTGTCCCTATAACATTATCAAGTGTATATCGGTGTGCACGGCCTTGTGGCATGTACAGTGATACACTGTGCATGTCACATTGTTCGTGTGTGATGAATTCAAATGTAAATGATGACGAACAACCCAAATAACTGAGGAAAATATTATTTTCAAAATTCACATTTTATTTTATATTGCAAAAATATTTCTTTTTCAATTTTACCGCGTTAGTGAATATTTTTGCAGATTGCTCAGATGCTAGATTCTAATTGGAATGAAGTTGAAGATAAAATACGAATTGAGTGAATGAGTGATGTGTAGTGAGGTTAAATGTAAATATGAAATTGTGATGTATTTGTAATCAAAATTGTATATGTATAGTGAGCTTGAATTTTTACTATTCAACAATTGTAATAAATATTTGTTTGAATAAAATTTCTGTTTGAATTCAAATTCTGTGTTATTTAATTTTATTCAGCAAATATTTATTTAATCTATGAAAAATAAAATAGTACATTAACATATACATTTAAAAGAATGTATATATGTTTATTATCATCAAATAAAAATCATATAAGCGCATATTCAACATGGAGGACTGCGCTAAAATAATCAGATCAGGACCATATACTATTGGTTCCAAAATTTTGATTATTAAGAAATGGAAACCCTGTATTGATATTAACAAAGATTCTTTTTCTACGATTCCAATTTCGGTTCTTTTATTGATTTAAAACTGGAATACTGGAGCAACGAGGAGATTACTCGAATTGCTAGTGTCATTGGACGTCTAATACGTATGGATTCCAGTATGGCATTGGAGAACATGCTTAATTATGCGTGCGTACTTATATAAGTCGATTTTTAGTTTTCATACCCATCCACAATACAACTACGACTATTATAATGCTTAATTATGCGTGCGTACTTAATTATGATGCTGAAGATATTTATGCTAATTCAGAAGAACTTATTCATAGTGTAGCTTCTCATATACAAGAAACCGGCAATAAAGATAACATAGAGATTAATGTCTCCCCTATGGTGTCGAAGAACCCCGCGTATTTGAAGAAGCGAGAGATCTCTGCAAATCTCAAATCCCAAAAAACTGCTCCGCCTAACAGATCATCACAGAGCTCTTCGACGGGTAAATGAATATTATGACTTGGAACATTAGAGGCATGAATACTAATGAAAAAATTAGTCAAGTATTCATATCTTCTTAAGTCTCACAAGCTTAGTCTTCTAAGCTTAGTCGAGACTAAACTATCTACAAGTAGTGTTGACAATATGAAAATGAAACTGCAAGAGTGGAATATTATTCACAACAATGACACAGGCAGCAAGTGTCGTACTTTAATGTTGCTTCATAAATCAGTTTGGGAATATGTTGTTGTAAGCAATTCACAACAACACATTACCGTACTATTAACTAATAAAGGAGGATTACAATTTCACTGCACCTTTGCCTATGTTAGTAACTCCTTCCATGAATGACAAAAACTATGGGATTCGCTTCGACTCGACGCCTCATCTATATGGTCTCCGTGGTTAGCAATAGGGTTTAATAATGCTCTCAACACAAAGGACAAAAAGGGAGGTTTGACAATCCCTTTCATATGAATTCATTTAAAAATTCACTTGCGGTTTGGTTGAATCTCATTACAAGGTTGTAAATATACTTGGCGACGACGACGAATTGCAACGAACATAGACAAAGTTTTAGATAATTATGAATTTATGTCTATGTTCGCACAACTATCCACTATCACGCTACCTTCTTCAATTAGTGACCATACTCCTGTTCTTATATGTTTCAACACGCAATGCCAACGTCGAAAATGAGCTCCTTTTAGATATGTCAACAGTTAGTGCTATGAACAGGGTTACGATCACTGTATTGCAATGGGCTGGTCTGCCAATACACGGGGCATGTGTTTAGAAAAGTTTATTCATAAATTAAAGGATGTCAAGGAAGAATTAAATTCTGGAACAGGTTGAGAGCTTATGAAAAACCTATTACTCATTTAAAGTCTGAATTTGATACACTATTCTACCAACTTGATTAGGATCCGGAGAAAACTACTCTGTATGACTCTATGTACTATATGGGTCAGAGCTTAAATGAAAAGATCCAAAAGCATATTGAATTTTTACGACAACAAAGTAAGGTGTTATGGTTGCAACAGGGAGGCTGCAACATCAAAAATTTTTATGCCAAAATGTTAATGCGGAGACACGGAAATAAAATACGTGCACTGCTTGATTATCAATGAAACTATATCTACGACTGCAACAGTATTAAGGAGACGACCATAGACTACTATCAGCAATTATTTAATGGAGAATTGAATACATATTTTCCTCATATAGATACAAGAATGCAAATCAATTCAGCAGGGCAGCAGTACTTATCTGTTTAGTAACACTTACTAAAATTAAGGAGGCTTTATTCTCAATTAACAATGCTAAGAGTCTCGGACCAGACGGCTTCTCAGCCAAGTTCTACAAACATCATCGGGATGACCTACACACGTATTTATATGATGTTGTATTAGATTTCTTTATTACAAAAAAGCTACCACTGAGGTTTAACCATTATTTCATTACTTTAATCGCCAAAAAGATAAGCCAAAATTCATATCAAATTACAGGCCTATTTCTTGTGCTAATGTTTTATATAAAATTATATCTAAATTCATATGAAATGGAATTAAATGGTTCCTTCCGTTGTTAATTGTAGAAAATCAGTCTTCGTTCATACCAGGTAGAAGCATTGGGGAGAATGTTCTACTTGCACACGAACAAGTTCAGGATTTTGCTAAAAGGGGTAAATCTAAGATGTGTATTAAGATCGACTTACAAAAGCCATATGATATGGTTAATCGTGATTTTGTATGTCATATGCTCTTTTGTTTTGGGTTCCCCTCATCCATTATACAGTTAATCCGTAAATGTATTACTACTCTTAATTTTTCGGTTATGGTTGATGGTAGGCCTGAAGGGTTCATCACATCGAATAGGGGTTTACAGCAAGGGGGCACCTTGTCTTCTTATTTATTTTGTATTGCAATGGATTTTTTTTACACTGCTCATGGATGAAGGTTTTAATGACAAGAAACTAGAGCCTATAAATAAGTTTCAACCTAAAGTATTTCATTTATTATATGCGGACGACGTCACGATTTTCCTAGTAGCTACTACTGAGAATGCTGCCTACATGAATCATGTTTTTTCTAGAATGGAGGAAACAGTTGGTTTACGAATTAACCAGATTAAATCGCAGCTATTTTTTAATAAAGGAGCTGTGCGAAAATTAGAAATTACAAGCATCTTAAACATAGTAGAAAAGGAGTTACTTGTTAAATATCTCGGGGTTCCACTCTCATCAGATTACATCCATGCAGGTTGCTATCTTCCCTTGCTGTAGAGAACCGTTTCTAGATTAGAAGGGTGGGATACTAATTTATTAACAATTGCAGGTCAAGCAGAGTTGATTCAAAGTACAATTACACCAATAGTTATGTATTGGATACTCATCTATCAATTACCAGCTTCAGTATTAAAGAAAATTGATCATTTTTGTGCTGACTTTGTTTGGAAAGGCGAGCTGCATAAAATATCCTGAGATAATTTATGCAGGCCGAAAATAGAAGTTAGAGTAGGGTTACGAAAGTTCATATCTAAAAAATCAGCCAGAATTAAATTGCTGTGGAAGTTAATAACTTCTAACTGTTTATGGGCAAGATGGATGAGTACCAAGTACTTAACTTCATACAACTTTTGGGCGCTCCCTATGAATAACAATTTTTCTAGAACCATGAAATCTATTCTTCGACAAAGGGACTTGGCAGCTAATATAATGTCATGCATTATAGTCAACGTGGAGCATATGGACTTATGGTATGATCCATGGATCAACCATAAGTCCCTTGTCGACTTAATTGGTTGGAGCAGGGTCTACATGTCAACAATGATAACAGCAAGGTCAGTTATGTATTCATGGATGGGCGACTACAACTGTATCTATTATCAGAGACAAGGGATGTAGCGTCTTAGATTATGTAAGTTAAAACATCTACTGAACAAGCTACAGACTAATAGACCATAGTCAACCGCAAAAAATTCATTTTTTGAAGGTTTGGAATGAGATTCGAATCCATGAGCAGCAAGACGATGTATACAGACTAATATGATATAACAAAACAGCAAGAAAGTTCTGCCATACCACATACATGGCCTATATATATCACCTTCCTACAGTTGATCGACTTAATACTTGGGGTATGAATGTCAATTCACAATGTGATCTGTGTAGAGAGCATATTGAAAATCATCAGCATCTTTTTATCGATTGTGAATATATACTTATCTATGGAAGATATTGCTTCTTAAATTGGATCTGCAGCCTACAGTAGAGAACTCATTGCAACAACAACTCTCGAAATTGCAACATAGCTTTGCGAACAACTCTGGGCTCCAACAGTTGGCATATGTGGCGGCAGCCACAACCACACATCTTATTTGGTTAGAACGATCTACGCGACGGTTCGAAGGTAAGCACTGCTCAAAGGAACAACGTTGTAAACTACTTGAAATAGACATACACCTTCAATTAAGGAGGGGGTTAAACCATCGACAATTATCTATGGCAGAGAAGTGTTTATTCTTGTAATGGGGGATCAGGCTGAATGGCTACGGTTGATGTTACAGCTATGTTGAAGAGGTGAATTAGGGTTTTGTGTTTGTTCATGATGGGCCGGGTAGGGTGGTTTTATAATGGTTTTAAGAAGAAGCTATCTTTAATAAAATAATAGGTTTTAATGGATTAACCATGTTTTATTTTAAACCCACGGGAGTTGTATTACTATGTTATTATATTGCTTCTTTAAATATGAATATATTCACTTTATAATGGACCCATAACTGCAATTTGGGGATAAAAGGGTAGAAGAACTAGTTAGGTTAACCCAGTAATGAATATAAAATTGATTAAACTTCTGAATGAATGAATTGCATCTAGGAGGTCAGGAAGACAAAAATATAGGATGCTAAAATATAAAAGAAAGATATTGGTAGAGGCAAATAGGTTCTCGGTAAGCCCATGAAAACTGTGTACATGAAAAGATATTGGCAGGGGCTAATAGGTTCATAGTTAGCACATGAAAACTATGTATAAAGGAAGATGTCAGAAATATAGGTTCATAGTCAACCCGTGAAAACTAAGATAAGAGTAAGATACTGGAGTTACCAATAGGTTCTCAGTGATCCCATAAAAACTATGTAATTGAACAGGGAGTCCTTAAATATTTAACCGGTTATTAGTCAACCCATGAAAACTAATAGGTTAACAGTAACCCCAAAAACTATAATTGAGGCAGATAGTCTAAAATGAATGGGGATGGGTAATCCAGAGTTGATTCATTTGATTTGCATATCATCATATTATACTGTTTTGAATTGTTTTAACCAATGTGGATGTAGGAGTACAATATATGGTTTTATAAAGGTTTTGAGATACTAGTGAGGGGAAAGCCCATTCCACCAAGCACGTGGTCTCATTAGATATCTAAATGGTTTGAGATGGTAGATTATTATTCATATCAGGCTTTATGTCTGAATCGAAGTTTATGTTTTCCCCTTAAACTCTCGAGTACTCAATTTATTTTGAGTAGTTTGAGAGTTGAGGTTTTCAGGCACCTCTTAAGACGAATAAGCTTTCGGAGACGTATAGAAGGCATGATAGCTATTTAGAGTTCTCTTTTCTTTTGATTCCACTGTGTTGTTTGTAATAGCAAAGTTGTTATATTGCCTGCATATACTCTAATCATCCAAGGGGTATCTTCGTATATTTCTCTTGATGTATATTACAAATATATTTCCTCTGAACATGGTTTGCGAATTTGGGATTATGTAATGAATTGGAAATATTATGGAATAAAATGTGATTTTGTTGAAAGTTTAATTTTTTTCCATACTTATGTGTTTCTCTTTATCAATGAATCTAACACCATCGTATTTGGTCATCGAGGATTAATAACTATGGATGACTGCAGCATCCGTAGCCGTTAGTTTTGGTCCTCCAAGTAGGGAGATGTTACAACTTGGATCTATAGAAATGAGAAATATAGGAGTAGGTCGGACATAAGTCTGGTGAGTGAGTCATACTTTACGCTACACATACTACAAAAATAATATTATAACATAATACGAGTCCATCGCTCAATCGCCTAGCGTCCTGTCTACCACATCATACCAAACTATCATATACATATAATCATGTCACATCATGTCTATGTAGACTCACTTCACTATACTTGGCTCGTACACTATAGGGTTTCCTATTGGCCATCCGTTATGTTAATTATATATAATACCCATGCCTTGGACTAGCCTCATGCCCTACATTATCACATGCTGTCCTCACACTCACATTATAGATTTATGCCCTAGACTAGCATCATGCCCTATAGGGTCGCTTAACATCCACCTCCACACTAGTCCGCCAAATACTATAAGGGATCGACGCAGTATCTGGATCACCTACTTGTGCCACAAGTCCGTTCCATATCCATATCTGTATCAATATTCATATCCATCTCTGTATTCACATCTGTACCCACATCCGTATCCCGGGTTGTCTGCCTGTGTCACAATTCATTAATGTTCACATCCATTGTCGTATCATGTTTCCGCATCATAATAACATACATATCCGTTTAAATAGCAACCAATCATTACACATATTCACTCAATTCATAACGCAGTCGTTTGTCTCATCCTAGCAATTGCCATGCCATAAATTTTGATCGTTTTTCTCTTTGTTTCCACCTTCAACCGTCTTCGTTCTACCTCTGGTCTTCTGAGAACGTCCCTAGTACCTAGCACTACGTTTCCAAGTCTGGTTTAACAATTTATTTCCTCCATTTGTTCATATATTCATTAGACTTCTATAAATTTGTGTAAACCAAACTCTAATTCACGGTTCATAATCAAATTCCTCCCAAATCCCCATTTAATCCCATTTTCAGCGCATATATGTGTTTGTCTACACTATTATAACCAGCATATCATAATTATAACATCATGATTGCATTATACGAAAATGAAACCACGAATCAATCACCAAATTCATCATTTCTACCTAAACCTCCACTGTTCGGCATGTTGTTCCTCCTCTCTTCATAATTTCATCTCCAAATTATGATTGGTGCGTTCCTCTTCCGATAGCTTTGCAATGCCACTGATCTCACTAATTTCGTTGAGGTTAGAGAGAGATATGGCGATTTTTGTATTTCTTTGTAAAGAGGAAAATGAGTTAGAGAAGGAGTAGTTGTTTGTTTTTATGGAACTAAAACGCACGTTACTATGAGTTTTTTAAACAGAAGGAGGAAAAATAACCGTTCATTTCAAATTTCAAATTCAAATCTCAAGTTTTGGCTCCCAATCAACTTTATACCGTTTCTAACATAATTGCTACATACAGACTCCAAACGAGAAAAATCAAAATACTGCGTGAACCAGAGAAACGAGATGATCATAATGGCGCCAGTTTCTATCATCAAATTACAAAGTCGGAAAATCGATCATTTTGCCCCTCCTTATTTTTAATTTATCTTATTAACACATTAAATTCAATTATTTTCACATTATTATATTATTAATATTTACGTAAAATATTTATCAGTTTTCCAGGGTATTATAGTAACCGCCTATAAAGGGAGTCTCCAAAGCAGACTATGCTCCGGCTTTAAGCCACATCCATGCAGCCATGCTCCGTATCAATTATAATGCTACAAACAAGTTAAGTATAGTTCTCAAGCTGAACTCGGATGTTAACCCATAATTCCCAATATTCAAATTAGGTAATTAGTTTAAAGGAAAAATTTTAATTCAATTTTTAAACCAAAGACACAACATTTAGACTTTAGGCAGAAGGACAATAACGCTTTTTTTCAATTTTCCGATTTCGATTGTTTCCTCCGCTTTCGTCCAAGCTTACCCCAGCCGTCGTCTACCTTTAGCTACTGCTTGCCCTAGCTACCGTCGTCCAAGCAATCGTCGTCTGAAGTCATTGTTGTCCAGCCATCATCGTCCAAGCCTCTCTCTTGTCGAAGTTTGAATCGAATTGAATCTTCCATTGTCGACGTCGATTTCTTCAAAATCGAGAAAACTTAACTTGATGCCTCAACCCAAACATGTGTCAGAAATTATTCGACTTTTGAATTCAAGAGCTGCAAATTCAAGATCTAAGAAACGAATGGAAAAGCAGAACCTAGAAGAAGAAGAAAAAAGTCTAAAAAGTACCATGAATTTCAAATGATATTTAGATATAGCATTTATATATTTGAAACACGGTAGATTGTGTTTAATATGCTAAATAATAAACTAATATAGCATTTGTACTTTTAAATATAGTATCATTATCTAACTATGCAAAATGATAGTTGGATATAGCATAAGCATATTTCAACCGAACAATGAAGAAAAAACATGCAAAATGATACTTGAATTTAGCATAAGTATATTTAAAGTGAAATAGCATGAATAGAATATACAAAATGAAATAAGTATATCTAAAGAGAACTACGATGAATAGAATATGCAAAATGATAACTACATATAGCATCTGTGTTTTTTAATGTAACATTTTAATCACAAAGTTCACTACTATGTTTATGATATATAAAATGATAGTTTAATATAGCATTTGAGTTATGCACTCTACTATCATGTTTAAAATAGACAAAATGATACTTTAATGTAGCATTTTAATTATGAAGTCCAATATTATGATTACAATTTGCAAATTGGGATTTAATGTAACATTTGAATCACAAAATCCACTACCATGTTTAGATATATAAAATGACAGTTTAATGTAGCATTTAAGTTATGAAGTCAACTATCTTGTTTAAAATATGCAAAGTAATAGTTTGATATAGCATTTTACTTACGAAGTCCAATATCAAAGTTACAGTATGCAAAATGATATTTAGTGTAGTATTTTAATCACAAAGTCCACTAGCATATTTAAGGCATATAAAATGCTAATGATAGTCTAACATAGTATTTGAGTTATGAAGTCCAATATCATATTTACAATATGCAAAATGATAGTTTAATATAGCATTATAGTTATGAACAACAGCTTGAAGCTTACCAGAAATACAATCAACATCAAATACACCATCTGACACTAACAAGAGCAACATTCCACATCAAATACAAAATAATAAAACAATAAAAGACTAAATTGCATAATATACACAGAAATTATAGTTTCATATATCATAATAATATGAAAGATACAGTAATCACATGCAGAAACAAAAAACTGATCAAAAAACATTACCAATCATCAATAATTCCAGTACATGTCAAACATCTAATTAAGATCAAAATCGTGTTAGAATTCCATAGTGCTCACAAGCAGGCGGCGACGCACTCAAACTCAAAGCGCTCACAGCATCATCTCCTATTCTCGACATCACAAAGCACAACGAGAATGGCGAACTCGACTCAAGCAATCTAGAATGGAGGAGCGACGATCTCGATCTTCATCTGAGAGAAATGGTGAAGTGAGATGCATCTTCGAGTCGGCATCTTCAGGCGAATAGCAATAGTGAGTTTGAGAAGACGGAGCGTGGAATTTTATTCAAGGAGAAGCAAAGATCAATTTAATTTTTGATAGTCGACTTGATTTGAGGTCGAGGTTGAAGAAGACGCACGATTTAATTTTTGTTAAAGATTTTCCTTCAGCCGAAATTATAAAACCCGCGTCTTTAAAAAAGAAAAAAATTCTGTGCGTCTCTCAAGCAAAAAAAACA
Source organism: Allium cepa (assembly GCA_030765085.1). NCBI lineage: Eukaryota > Viridiplantae > Streptophyta > Magnoliopsida > Asparagales > Amaryllidaceae > Allium > Allium cepa. Next base: position 454,841,882 of record CM060932.1, read on the forward strand.
CGATCACCACTAAAAAAGGCTCTGATTCCGACAGCAAAGGACGACGGCTTCCGACGGCTGTTTTCCGACGGCTTTCGACGGGCCGTCGGCGGCCGTCGGAAGCCGTCGGAATTTCGCGAGTTATAGGGCTCGGCCGAGCCTTCTTCTTCCTCATTATCACATACGAAATTTTTACAAAAAAACCCCAATTCCCTTTTCCAAGCTTTCAGTCTCTAATTTCGAGCTTCAGGATCCTCCACGGCTGTCTAATCAACCTATATTGCTCTCAATCTCAGTTATAATATCTTATTTTCGTCAAAAACGTAATTTTTACCCTAAATCTAAATTTGCATAAGTTGATAAATTAGGATTAATTAGTAATTGCAATTGTTTCCAATAGCGTAATAACGGTTTATAGCATCATATGGTATACCTATTTCATCTTTTATCGTAAAATTGTGAAAAACATGTATAATTTTTTGTTGTTCATGTATATGTAAATCGTTGTGTATGCATTGATTTTACGATTGTATATGTATGCAGTGCTATTATCATTGTATTGTGTTAGTTGGAATAAAATAAAATGAATGAACGAGCTATAAGTATTATATTGCGCACGTATTGACTTATGAAATAAAAAAAAATGCATGGGTCTAAATTTTAATTGTGTGTATTGAAAAATGACAAAAATGTTAAACCAGCCTTAAGTTGGTGTAATACGTCGAATAAATGTGTTAAATTAAAATATATTTTTATAAATGTGAACAGTTAGTAAAACTGTATTTTGTCGTAAAATGCGCACATTTAATTAACTAATGTCCCTTAGACAGTTTTTGGCCCCGTCTGACGAGTGTTGTACATGATCGTTATATAAATAGTCGTTTTTTTCAAAAAATCGACCATTTATATTCATCTGGTACAATGTTATTGGATTTGTCCCTGTATTGGACAAGTCATGAACAGTAAGCATTTACATTTTGTATACTACTTCGTCTCAAACGGTTCATAAAATTTCGGCCTAATTTTCTTTTTTGTTTCCTGCGTACACGCATTTGTGTACAATGCAGAGAACAAAAGAGAAATGCTGCCGAAATTTTGTTGAATCGTTTGATATGAAGTAATATACGAAACGTAAATGCTTACTGTGTTTGTAATGGGAAGTAGTGTAACGACCCGTAAATTTAACCGGTTTTAATAACGTATTAATTGAAATTTTTGTGGGAATTTAAACGATAAAATTTTGAATAAAAAAATTTATATTTGAAATGCGTCTAGTTAAACATAGCAACTGGTAAATTTTCGTCCGAAAATATGAAAGTTTATTTCGCGCGTAAATTTACTTCAATTTAATCAGTTAAAAAGCGATGAAAATAAAACGTTTCCAAAACCAAAATATTTTTACATAGAAAAATTCTAAACCATCTTTTGAGCAAGTTGTCAGTTTGTCGTTTTTCCAAATTCGGACATCTTTGGATCCGTCGATCTTATTTTTTCTACGATTTTTATGCATTTTCCGTAGTATAAAATTTGAAAATTTTAAAAATCAAATCGTACCACTGATATCCGTATACCGTTTTGATCGTCTCGTCGTACTGATCTCTACCGTATATTCGATTGTCAAATTCGGAGTCCGTTGAACGTCGCACTTTGCGAAACGCCTTTCGTATCGGTACACGTTTCGTGTCTTTTGGGCTCTTGTGCCTATTCAAATTTCCACTGGGTAAACCAAGCAATCGGTCCATTCAATAATTTGAGAATTTAACCAATGTCTTTTGCTTTTCCCTATATTCCATTTTTAATTTAATTTGTGAATTCTAAATGAACGTTTCTTTTCACCTTTCTGTTCCTTTTTTTAAAACTTGATCTTCCACTCTTACGCAACTTATTTCCAAGCAAGCAACCACCGCACTCTTTTTCTCCTCCAGCCCGAACTCCTAAGCTTCAGCACCCGACCATCCCATTCCTCCACAATGCAGCCACGCCTTCCACTTACCTTGCCAACATGTGGCCGAACCCAGATTGTTCTGGCCGAGACCAAGCTTCACCATTTCGCTGACCCCATCACACTCTCTTCCAGATCTCACCCTACCCACGCGCCCCGACCACCTCCGCAGGCGTCACTTCCGCCTTCGCAGCCGCTAGTCTTCCTCTTCTCCTCCTCTTTGCGCGACAGCTTCTCCACTTATTTTGGTACTTGTATCTTATATCTATATGAATACGTTATATATATATATATATATATATATATATATATATATATATATATATATATTTTTATGTGGGTTGCTGTTTGCTTCATAATCATAACATTGAGTATATATATAGCTACTATATATACGTTGGTCATAATAGATTTTGTAAATGCATGAATAAATCTAATTGCTTTGTGTACAAAATTTTGTTAGTCTGCATATGTTTTACATCTTGGCTTGCATGCATGTAGACTATATAGTGTACACACATAGATTTAAAAAGTTTCAGATCTCTTCTTTTCGGTGAATTTATATTTGTAGTACAAAAGATCTATTGTCTTTATATGCATAATTTATATAAGTGCTATATTATTTTTGTTGTCTAGTATACGTTGTATGTATGGGCCTAGTTTAAAGTTGCGTGTTATACTATAATAAGCTTGTTATAATGTTGATATAAAATACGTTTATACCAATATATATATATATATATATTTAAGTATTTATGATAGTTACAATGTACAGTGTGTATGTAGACTGATTTATATCCAGTTGCCTATCTATCAATGAACATATATATTGTTCAATTTCAAAGTTTATTACTGATTTATGTAAGTATTTATAACAAAGTTCATTATGAACGTATATACATATGTTGATTATATACTAGATCACAATTTTCTCTTCTGCTGTTTCTTCTTCGCTGCTTTTTGGAAATGCAACTTTTGTTTTATATATTACAGTAGATAGTATACTATATTTTAAAGTTAGACTTCATGTTCACGATATCATATCTCGCTCATGTTTTATCGGAATGGGTTGATTCTATTTTAAAAAAAGAGCCGACGTTACGTAGTTTATGCATGTCAAATTTCAGCAAAATCCGACATCGTTTGATTAGTGGTCGAGGATCTAGAAGTTTGACCCAGGCAGCTGTTCTTTTGTACTTGGAATTATTTTACACTGCTGCAAACACGACCTGTGTTCATGTTTGACGCATCGTATTTCTTCTGTCTTACGTCGGAATACAGTGATTCCCTTTTTGTTTAAAAGATAAAGTTTTCTACTTTCTGCATATAAAATTTTAGCTTCATACGAGGTGGTTCAGTCCTCTGTTTCTTACCTGGAAGTCAGACCCAGAGAGGTTTCCAGACCTGAACATTTGACAGTCGCAACATGGCCTGAGTCTATGTTCGTGACATCGTAACTTTTCTCGTCTCTTGTCCAAATCAAGTGATTCTTTTGCAGTTTGAAATACAAGTTTTGATCTTTATTCGTACCAAATTTCAGACCATTTCGATCTCGGTAGCATATAGAATATTATTGTTAAACTTTGACGCAGGACGTGTTTTATAATTATTGCTATGTTGAATGTTTTGATTTGATTTCTTTTAAATGTTGTATTTAAGAAAGATGATTTTGGATATTTTTGTTAATAAAATAATAATAACAATAAATAAATGATAATATGCTTGAATTTAAATATATGTGATTTAATTGTAAGATGGCGTTAGAAATGCATATCTATGGAGTTTTATTTGTGTTAAATTAAATATCGATTTGAAAATATATGTTTAAAATTGATTTTTTTTTTATTTTTTTTTATTTTTTTATTTTATGTGTTTAATTTTGGAATATAGTTATGTATATATGTTCACTGATACCATTTACTTTCATCGCTCCTATTCTGATTTGATTTCGATGATTCATATTTAACAGCTTTGCTAGTCGATTCGTGCCAATCTAGTTATTCCGACAGTCGTGCTTACGATCCGTGACTCAACTTCGTTGTCTATTCATCTCTCTATCCTCGAAAGGTGAGCAATCATTCACGATTAATATTCTTTTATTTATTAAATTTGATTTTAGTTAGAACGACAATTGAAATATACTGCTGTTATTTATTGCACTGTTATTTATGTATCAGTTCATCTTTAACATCTGACACCGTTATCTGTTATGTATGCAGTAATAAATCCAGTTTGGTTGATAATTGATTGATTGATTGTTGTTTATATTGGATGTTAAATTGTAATGTATAAAGTGATAAATATTATGCAATTGAATTTGACATAGGATAGTTAAAATTTTGAATCGACATATGTGTTGAATTTGATTAGTTAAATTTATATAATATGACCCCTTTAAATGTTAAATTAATTGACACATAGGATTTGATTAATTACACCTTGAACTATTGAATGTATGTTGTTTAAATCGATGAAACTGAAACTGAAATTGAACGACAAGTGAAAAACCATAATGTAATAATCTTTAGTCTACATGAAATGATAGTGTAGATTCTAGAAATAATTATATTAATTTGCACAAATAACAATGTGAATTAATACGATTATTTCAGGATTATTTGAATTGATTATTGGATTGTTATTAATTGTTGTTATTGCTTATTTACTTTGACACCATCCCAGTTATCACACTGCAAGTTCCCTCTGTTATGCTTTAATTTTTGAATAAAATTGGAATCGGGTTGAAATGATAAATACCCAAATGAATTTGACCTAGGATAGAGAATTAAATAAAAATCCGATTGGTCAATAATTTGATTTAAAAATAAAATAATGATTTTATTCGAGAAAAGAATAAGTTTTGAAATGAAGTTGGAATTCGAATTTTAGAAAGGAAAATGTAAAGATTGAAATCTGAAACAAATATTAACGTAGAATTTGATGAAAGAACGTTGTTTGAAATTTAATTTTTTAATAATTAAATTTGGAATTATTAATAAATAATTTGGAATTAGGAATAATTGAGTTTTGAAATTATTAAGTTTGAAATCATTTAAAAATTAAATTTGAAATTATAATTAAGTTGGAATTATGATTAAGTTTGAAATTATTAAGTTGAATTTATAATTAAGTTGAAATGATTTGACAATTAAGTTTGAATCCGTAATTAAGTGGAAATGATTTAATAATTAAGTTTTAATTATAATCAAGTTTGAAATTATTAAGTTTTGAAATTATTAATTGAATTAGGATTGAAATTATTTAATAATTGAATAAGATTGAATTATTTGATAATTGAATAAAAATTGAATTCTTTGATAAGAGAAATTGAACTTTTGAATAAGTAAATTGGAACTTCGTAAATATTTGAAATTGAGTTTCTTTGTTAATTAAGTTTTGGAAATTATTTGAGTAAGTAAATAAGTGAAATTGAATTTCTTTAACAAGAAATAAAATGTGATTGATTGAAATTAATGTAAGACTTGTAATTTTGAGAATTTGATTTGACGAATCTAATATAGTAAAATTTGAAGTTTTGATATAATGAATGTGAACGTAAGTAATTGATTTAATGAATTGGGAATTAAGTAAAATTGTTTTGAATGATAAATTAACTTAACGAATATTGAATGAAATCGATAAATGAATGTAAACTGGTTTGAATGTTGAATTTAATCATATAAATGATTTTCGGAATAAAACTTATATATGAACTTGAATCAATATTTGAATTGTTTTAAAATAAAATTGAAATTGAATTATAAGATTTTGAAACGGAAATTTGGAAGTTTTGAAATGTAGATTTTGGAAATTGATTTTGAAAGACAAATGAAATATTGATTTATAAATTCTAATTGGAATTGAAATTGATTTGGTTTTGAAATTTATTAAATGACCAATCGGTGTAATAATTACGAAGTTATTAAAGAAACCGGAATCGGTTATGGATATACTCTCTATCTAAACCGAAAACCACTTTAATAACTATACACGGAGTGATGATCCAGAATGAAGTGGTTGGAATGATGTACGTGATGACTGAAGAAAGAGAACGATAATGGATAGCCTTGACACTTGTGTCAAATTGGAAATGACTAAAATCAGGAGCCGTGCCGGGCCAAATGGGGTTAGCCACCTCGAGCGGACACACTTCTTCGTAACTACTACTCATTACTTGTGATTGATTGGTGCACCCTCGGAATTTCAGGAGTGTTGTTTCGCGGTGTTGCGATCGCTGCGGCGATGCGTTCTCACCAGTCCGGATCAGGCGAACGGTAGTTTCACTACCTTGGGTATTGCCTCATGTGCCTTGTCATACTTCTATCCCTATATACGCGACCATTACGAATTTGTTTGTGTTATACCTATGGAGTACTCCCTGATATCCCACCAGTTTACGGTGGAGTTTACAGTGCTGTATAGACTATAACATTTATAAAAATGTGTTAAGGGGGATAATGGTAACGCCTTAACACTATTTTGATACTTTATATTACTGATAGACATTATCTATTTAGCGTACACTACTACATAGTAGATAATTTAACGGATCCTTAGAGGATGGTGATTCCAACATCCTTTGAGTTACTTGTATTTCGATTGCTATTTCACTTGAGTTGGATTTATTGATATGAGAATATTAATCCTGACTCGAGTGTTTTGTGTTTTGCTTTACGCTCGGGTCAGACTGAGTGGTTCAGCTTTTGAGGCTCACCTTTGGAGTTGGAGCTTTGCTTGAAGATCCAGCTATCTATCCAGCTTTCAGATATTCGATCATTCCAGTGATGTATTCTGATTCTTATATTTGACTGTTGTATTCGAGACTTCTGTTGTAACTTATTTAACTCTGATGTATCTTATATATTTATATAGTAGCTTCATGAACTACTATCTCTTTTACTTCTGCTGCATATTATTACTCTGTGTCTGTGATTCTGTGATTATTTATTTACTGTATATCTGAGTTTTACCAAATTTTAAATTAACAATTCGGTATTTTGAATTATTCAAGTCCAACATGTGCGGATGCGAATAGTCCAAAATAGCGGGTCGTTACAAGTAGGATGCCTGACCATGGAAAAATTTTTATACACTTTTTTATATCGGTACGTTAAAAAATAAAATGTGCCCTATTTGAAAATATTTTTAAATTTGTGAAGTAGTTCTTTAAATTCAAATATTATACGACCATGAAAATAATCTTTTTCGAATTTGTATTCTTGAAAATAAATATTAAATTTTAAACTTCTCATTTGTCAAATAGGAAAAATGATTGATTATTTTGTTGATCGGAGGATATGCAAGTACCAAAGAAAAGGACCGAGAGGCTCAATAAAAGAAGATTTTTACAATGGTATAAACATGTTTGTTGAATTCGCTTTAAGTAGGAAGCGATCCAGAAATTCGTTGTCCGTATAGTAGGTGTAGGCATTTAAAGTATTTGTTACCAAATATTGTGAAAGTTCATTTGTGCCAAAACGGTTTCGTACCCGAGTATTATGTTTGGGATCGGCATGGAGAAGTTGTAGCAAATACTCCTGTAGAGTCTAAAAGTGTCGTTAAAGAAATAGGTTTGACAGCCCTATAGATAATATGGTCGAAGATGCAGCACGATCAATGTTTCCTATCGTTGAAGTTGACGACGATGATGGAAATGTTGAAGAACCAAAGATTGAAGCAAATATTTTTTATGATTTACTAGATGCTGCTAAGAAACCTATTTGGAATGGTTGTAAAAGCGGCACTTAGCTGTCAGTAATCGCAGAATACATTGCGATGAAGTCAAGATACAACATCACTGAAGCTGGGTTTACGGCTGTTGTACAAGCTGCAAATATACATATGTCGTCCGATAATTTAATGTGTGAAAATCACTATGAAGTTAAAAAAATTATGTCGGCTTTTGGTTTACCTTATCAGAAAATAGGTACATGTTTAAAAGGCTACATGTTGTTTTGGAAAAAAGACGCAAACCTTAGAAATTGTAAAATTTGTAACCAGGCGAGATACAAATCAAGAAAAAAGAAGGGGAATGAAGTTCCGTACAAGCGTATGCATTACTTACCCATAACTCCAAGACTTCAAAAATTATATGCACCTTCTGTAACTGCATCTAATATGAGATGGCATGGCGTGAGAATGGAGGAAGAGGGTACGTTGACACATCCGAACGATGGAGAAGCATGGAAGCATTTCGATAAAACGTATCCAAATTTTGCAGCGGAGAGTCGAAATGTTAGATTAGGATTATGTACAGACAGTTTTTCTCCATTTTCTCAATTTGGTTCTAAATATTCATCCCGGCCCGTTATCGTCACGCCGTATAATTTACCTCCATGGATGTGTATGAAAACGCAATATATGTTTCTTACTGTTGTCGTTTCTGGCCCCAACGATCCGACACAAAGAATCAATGTATATTTACAACCGTTGATTGAGGAGTTAAAAATACTATCGAACGAAGGAGTAGAAACATACGATGTGTCCAAGAAGAAATTTTTTCGTATGTTTGCTTCTTTATTGTGGACTACAAGTGATTTTCCTGCCTATGCAATATTTTCAGGATGGAGTGCTGTCGGTCGTCTAGCATGTCCATATTGCATGGATGAAACACGAGCGTTTTCTTTACCTCATGGTAAGAAAATTTCATGGTTTGACTGTCATCGATGTTTTCTCCATGTAAATCATCCCTTCAAAGGAGACAAGAAAAACTTTTTAGCTAATAGAGTAGAAACCAGACAACCACCGACGATATGGTCAAGCGAAGACAAATATGAACTTGTTAGGGACTATCCAAAGATATATAAAACTAGAGAGCAAATAGAAATTGAAGGCAAATTAGTTGTTCATAACTGGTGCGAACAAACTATTTTTGGGGAGTTGCCGTATTGGAAACATCTTCTGCTTCGTCATAATATAGATGTGATGCACAATGAGAAAAATGTATTTGATAATATTTTTAACACAATTTTGAATGTGAAAGGAAAGACGAAGGATGATTTGAAATCAAGACATGATAAGGAGAATTATGTAAATGTCCTGAGCTTCATATGAAACCAAATGACAGTCAAAAACCCAATGCATGTTACGAATTAGATAATAATCAAGTTAAAGCTGTATTAAAATGGGTGGAAGGGTTAAGATTTCCTGATGGGATATCATCAAATCATCGTAGATATGTTGACTTTAAAAATGATTGATTGAGCGAAATGAAAAGTCACGATTCTCACATAATGATAGAAAATTTATTTCTCGTTATGTTCAAAGAACTACTGCCGTTAAAAGTTTGGAAGGTAGTAACGAAGCTTAGTATGTTTTACAAAGAGCTTTGTTCGACTACTTTAAAAGTGCAACGTTTACGTAAACTCGAAGTGGATATTCCTATATTGCTTTGCAAATTAGAAAAAATATTTCCGCTAGTTTTTTTAATGTAATGGAACATTTACCTGTTCATCTCCCATCTGAAGCACGACTTCGAGGTCCTGTCCAATATGGATGGATGTATCCATTTGAGAGGTATGAAATATTTTATCACGTAATTTAATAGCATTGAAAGATGAAGCTAATATAAATTAATTTTGCATAGATATTTGAATCATCTGAAGAAAAAGTGAGGCAAAAAGCACGAGTTGAAGGTTCGATATGTAAATCTTACATCGAAGAAGAAGCTTCGTTCTTTTTCTCTCACTATTTCGATGACCATGTGAATATTTCATTTGGAAGTGTTCCTCGTAATGACAAAGGCAACGAACAAGAGTCCTCTCAAGCAATGTTATCTATTTTTAGACAACATGGTCGGCCTTTTGGAAAATGTGTAGAAATATAACTAGACGATAGAGATCTTCATGTAGCACACACTTATATTCTTCTAAATTGTGCTGAGGTTGCACCGTTAGTTAGGTAATCTGAAATAATAATTTGTGTTTTATTCTTTTCTATAATGCATGTGTGTGTATAACCTAATGTAATAATTTGTTTATATAAACAGTGTTTATGAATGTGAACATCCGAACAGAGATCTCAGTAAAGAATTTTCCGGTTGGTTTTCAAATTACGTTTATGAGCAGAGAAATTGTGTTGTTGACAAAGGGTTGAAACATTTTGCGATGGGACCAAAAAGAGTGGTCAAGACATATCCAATATATTTCGTCAATGGATATAAATTTAACACCAAAGAATAAGATGCAGAAAAATTAACAAATAATACTGGTGTATTTGTTAAATGTAATGACGATCCAGAAAATCAAATGATTTTTATGGCATTCACAAATTTTGCAACTGACATATTTCTCACGATCCGCGGAGGAGGTGTTTCTATTTAGATGCAATTGGTTTAGCAATGTTCCTGGTTTTGGAAATAATGTGCATAAGGATTATAATCTTATCAAAATAAAGCATACATCGCACTATCACAAGTATGATCCTTTTGTACTAGCCAAACAAGCATTGCAAGTTTATTACGCTCCTTATCCGTCTCTAAAAAGAGATAAAGCAGATTGGTCTGCGGTTTTTAAAACAAAGGTCAGATTCACATTCGATGGGAAGAATATTCCGGACGAACAAGCTTATCAGGCATATCTTGAGCAAAATAACGAAATAATAATTACAGACGATCATACAGATTTTGGTCCTTTGGTCGATGAATCAAATGTTTTGGTAGAAGCGTTTGACAGTGCAGAGGAAAATATCGTAGAAAACGAGACCGTATCTGAATCAGAAGACGATGATGACTGATATAAATCTGAATCTGATTTTTTTACAATTGATGTAACTATGTTGAATTCTTAATGTATTATGAAATTGATGTGACTATGAAACCAAATCTGTTTACCATTGTTTACATATTTTACGTCATTTCCGTTTGTCATTTATTTAGCAATTTTTATTAAAAATGCAATGAAATCTGGTTATCGTCGGAACAGTACGTCGGAACAGTACACCCATTATGAATCAGGAATAACACACTTCTATTTCTATTTCTATTTCAGTCATTAATTAAGCAATTTATACCGTTGATGTTATTTACATATGAAATATATTTCATTATCATGTTATTGTTCTCTTATATAATGATGTGTATATATGTCACAGGTTTATCATAATGTCATATAGAGATAGGAGCTCTTCCCGATCATCAGGAGGCGATGGCAGTGGCCATCGCAAGAGTCACAACGTCCAATAGTTTCGTTAGTCCCTAGAGCAGAGGGTTAATAATTTAATTTTATTCAGCATCTTATTTTTTATACGATATATGTACGTACTTATCTGTATCGTATTTAAAAACAAAGAATTCGACCTACTTCCCTCGAAGGTTGTGCTGGATGTCTCTAGAGCTTCCTATCGTAGTAGAATGAGTGCTTGCTGACCGAAGTAGGATAACATCCCTCCTCACATTATAGAGTGTACATGGCAGGATGTCCTAGTATGTATATTTTTTCTGTTTTCCATTTTTAATTCGTTTTTATCGTTTTTCCACTGTTTATCATTTACAGTGTAATCTTTTTTTTTTTACTTTTATCGTGAAACACAGGCTGAGATAGACATCCAGACAGACGATATGCTACTGGCACGATGATACTGGATGAAGAAGATGCGCAAGAACTACAGGGACTCGATATCTGAGATTAAGAAATCTGGTAAGAAACCACGGTGGATGGGGGAGAGCATATGGCAAGCTTGGTTGAGATACTGGGAGACAGACGAGGCGAAGGCAAGTATACTAAATTTTTTTGAATTATTAATTTGACGTGATCGAAAAATAATGTATCAAATTTTGAATGTACAAGCAGAGTCGGATAGAAACTCTACAAACAGAAATAAAATTCCCGTCACTCATCGCAGAGGATCTAAGTCATTTCAGCAGTATCGACAGGAGTTGGTAAATTTACTGAATGATAATTGTAAATAGTTTATGCTATATAATTTTAAATGTATAATAATTATATGTAAAAATCAACTTCAGGAAGCTGAGGTGCATGGTCTCGTGGGCTATATGGACATGTTCACTCGTACGCCTGCTGTTGAGCATGTAAATCCGGACGGGACTGTTTCGTGTACATGGCAGGACGATAAATCCAACAAGAGCCATGTAAGCATATTTCATTTTATGCAGCATTAGTGATTGTTCTGCTTGTTAAACTATAATGAAATAAGATGATGTTATTAATTTGTTAATGCAGCAAAAGTTTATGGAGCAGCGCCAGAAACTCCTTGTTGATACGGGTCGAGATCAGCTGACGACTGATGAGGGGGACACTATTTTTGAGTCCGTTATGGATCCAGCAGAGCATGGCAGATGATACGGATTCGGTAATCAAGTGGTAAATAATTTATTTTACTGCTAATTTGATATTTAAGTCATAATTCTATGTTGGATTATATAATTTTATCTTAAAATACTTCAAATATGCTATTTTGACCTTTTCAAAACAATAAACTTGAATTTTATTCATTTTTCCATTATTTAAAAATATTTGAACCTTGAAAAATCCTCCATATTGAATTTGAATACAAACCAACCAAATGACTTTATCACACCAGTAAAGCACAAGAAGGCAGAAGATATGAACGTTATGTTACTTACTAGATTACATAGATATACACATACACCTACAAAGATCATACAGTTAAATTAAATATTTATTGCAGGCCAACAGTCAGAGACGGGGTCGGCGAAATAGAGCTCAGAGCGATCTAGCAGATATAGAAGAATTGCGGTTAGAGTGTCCCAGCTGGAGGAGCAGAATCGCCAACAGGCCATGCGGACCACACAGTTGCTAGAGTACATGCAGCAGTTTGGTGGCCGCTTCCCTTCCTCGACTGGCTCTGGATCTAGAGGAGATTGATTCATTACTTGCTTGCTTTTTCAGGTATGTTTTTTTAGTTTTGAATGATTTGGTAGACGCTGGAGGTAGTTGTTGATTTTTGTATGATTATATTTGATACACTTGGTTGTATGGTTGTATGAAGATGTGGATGTTGATGATTTTGTATTATGTTGTGTATGTATGACATGGTAGAACACCTGTTGTTGAAGTTGTTATGAATGTTAGAATGGTTATGTATATTAAGTATTTTATTTTGATGTAATTTGATGTATTTGTGTGTTTGATGAATTTTGTGTAGTTTGGGTTTTGATATTTGGTTGGAATATTGTATACTGGATTGTGCAATATTGGGTGTAATAGTGTTTGGATGAGAAATGTGGATGGAAGGCTATATTGCAGCAATTATAAAAAAAATATAACAGATTTCCGATGGCTCCCGACAGCTTCTAAGTGGTCATTTTCCGACGGCTTCCGACAACCTGTAGGTCATTTTTTCCGACGTTTTCCGACCGTCGGAAACCGTCGGAAGTCGTCGAAAACCGTCGGAAATATGTTCGGCGCGATGTGTCGGAAGCCGTCGAAAAAACCGCTTCCCGAAGCCTTATTTTCCGACAGCCATTTCCGACGGCCCCCCACGGCTTCCGACGGTTTTCTGCCTTCGGAAATCACTGTTCACCTTGTAATGAATGTGTTTTTCGTTCAGCCCATTTTCCTGTATTCAAATTTCCCGGCTAAACTCCAAATTCAAAATTCTCGCCTTCAACTAAATTTTCCTGCCTATAGAGATTGTCCATACTTTTAGCTACATTAGCAATCCATGTATAGATCAAAGAGTAATGGGATGAATGACATGTTTAAGGATCAAACACTTAAGAAAAAAATAATGGATTTAAATATGGATTAAATTTATAAATTTTAAGAAGGGTGTATAACAAAAAAAAATTATTTATTTTAGAATTAATAACAAGAAAAAAGAAGGTTTTAAATGTCTTTTGTTAATATAAGTGGTTTTAATAAGAAGAATGATTAAATACAAACAACAAAATTGATAATTAAAATTTCCATTAAGCACTTCTAGGTAAAAAAATCAACACCCTTGATATGGTGTTACGAAGCACGTAATTTTTTTTTCCATTGTAATTTTACAATACAAAATGATGTAGTTAATACCTCGCAAATGCCATGTTAAAGCGCATGTCGCACTTTGATCGCCAGGTTCTTCAACTTAACGCTATTAAATAGTAGATTCACTCAAGTCCCGCTACTTTTCTGCTACGTTAGCTAAATAGAGGATTATTAGTCCCCGCTTTAGCAATTTTAATATAAAAAGATTAATTTGACATGTTCTATTATATATCAAATCAATAAATTTTGGGTACAAGAGTAAGTTCAAGTCTTATATACAATTCAGATTAAATTCTATTTTCGTGGATCACGAAATTATTTGATCTGTTTTATAAAACTCAACAATGCTTCTATTTTCAAGCAAATGGCGTGGAATTGAAAAGAAATCAAATTTGAAGATTTGATTTGACGTGGAATAACTATTTTTGCAACACGCTAGTGTTTTATACATACCCGCTGTTTTATCCCTCCTATCCTTTTTACACGCTGATTAACTGCACACGCATGAAGTACATTTCGGGCAGTTAATGAGTTATTCGGATGTCGTATACCAATATGCACCCACATCATTGTCCATCATTGGCAACGCCGCAGAAATTCTGTTAATGTTTATGAGGTAATTTATCATCTCAAGCATCAATAACTTGTCGTCTAATCAAAGTTATTAGACCAATGAGTCAACAACTATACTCGGTGACATCATCGTTTTTATTCGTTAATCCATTGAATTCTGAAATTGCCGGTCTTTTTCGTATTCTACTTACCATCATTAATTTGCCACGTCGTGGATTTTTAGCGTCAAGGTTAGTGAGACAGTCAACTAGTTAAGGCATGATTATTCAATGGTATCCAATCACATCACAGAAACAAGTATTACAAGGTTAAAGCGCCATGCTTGCAACCTGCTTGATGAAATGTGGTACTAAGATTGTTCTTCTATTTATTTTTGAATTGCACTCAATAAATATATGATCAAGTATTTTTTTGCTTCAATGCGTGTAATTTTGATATTAGATATCGAGTCCTTTTCTGAAAGAAAAACATACACCTTGGAACTACCCACAAGCCAGAGTTGGCTAAGTTGAAGGGAATAACTGTGTTGCGTTGTATGTTGTAACTGGAGAACTTAGCTCCTTTTAGTTGTAATTTGATACCCATGCAAGATTGGCAGCATATAACATAGTAAAAGTTTAGTCTTATATCATTTGTATATGAGCTTAGTAATTAGCATAGCTGCATGTAAATATTTGTTGAACGTCCTTATTAGATTGAAGATTTTTTAGAGCATATGAAAAACATATTTTTACTACTACTACTAGCGTAAATCTCACGTAAGTGCATCTAAAAGATAGAAATATTTAATATTTATTTAATAAAAAATTAATGGATCGATGTGTGCCATAAGTGCAAAACCTTTTGTCGTCACACTGAATTTATTTCAGACGGTTTTGTTGGTGGTGTCGGTTGTAAATTGATAATGAAATTCCGTTGATGTGTGTTCGAGAAGAGTATGGTGTAACCGATGGTGAGATTCTGTTGATGAGTGTAGGATATTTTTAGAATTTCAAATAGAAATAGTGGAAACCTCTTCATCAAATTCTCATAGAGATTATTATTATTATTCCTTAAAACAGTTATGTTATACAATGAAGTGTTTGTTTTGAAAATTTGTTTTTGTATCAGATATTTGGGTTGTTTCTTTTCATATTTTCTGATAGGAACCAAGTATATGTGCATGAACAATTTGTTATATTCATAGTGTATCACCGTGAATATCACAAGATCGTTTCCCAATTCCATCTCATTGACTAGTGCAAATGCGCACATGTACAAGTCGAATATAAATGGATATGACATATGTATTACACAATTATACAAATATACATGCATATGTATGCATGTATATACATGAATACGCGCATGATATTACAAAATCTTGAATGCAAAGTTGAAATGCAACAAGGCTTCAAATGGCACAAGAACTAGACCAGCCAACAGCATCACAAGCATGCTCAAGTTAAATAACATGAATGCAAAGCTTCCACCAGACCAGACTTAAGAGTTCAAGTGCACCAGACGTAGCAAATGGATGTACACATGAAGTTCAGAGCAAACAAGGGACAGTCTAACTCGAAGAATATCAAGGTCGGTGCAATCAGAAAACAACATATGGAACCAAACTGCAACAACACAATTGTGAACATAAGGGATGCAAACAGATTTGGATCAAGTGGCAGGAACCACACAAGCATAGCTTGGATATGCAGACCCATGAAGATGCAACATGACAACATCAGTTTAACTCGAAGCAATGCAAGTGAAACAAGGCCAACATGAACATGAGACCAAGGCAACCCAGATCAATGAAACGAAAGTACTCAGACTAAAATGCAACCGGGCTCATAATTGAACCAGATAACAGAACGTACAAGTACAAAGCAAAATTGAACCAGACTTTAACATGTTCAAATATATATGGATATGCATGTATCAGTTCAGAGCCAAGCAGGAGTTCAAATACAAAGAAGCACATATGGTCAAGAACAATGAATCAAGCTACAAGCATGACTACAACAACATGAATGCAAATTGACTCCAACCAGTACAAAGGCACAGACATGTTGACTTCAAGATGATTCAGACCAGCATGCATGCGTAGATATGTACAAATAAGCAGCATACATATATACATGCGTGAGCACACATGTATACATACATACATGTATACACACACACATACATAAATACATATACATATACATATACATATACATATACATATACATATACATATACATATACATATACATATACATATACATATATATGCAATGGAAACCAGACTTCATTCAACATGAACCAAGCAAACAATGAACAGTGATATGCAATAAGCAAAGTGTAATGGTAAATCGATAATTATCAGTAGCCAACAGTGAACAGTGATATGGAACAAGCAAAGTGTAATGGTAAATCGATAATTATCAGTAGCCGTGGGAAATCCAAGTCAAGGAGCAGTTAAAAAGAAACGATCAAACATCCTTTCAAAAGTTCGAAAATTTAATGCCAGCAAAGAATGTTGTAGTGAAGTCAATCACAGACAATGGTTCAATGTCGTAGGGGATTTCAAAATGAACAAGTCAAGTTTATCGCAAAATTCAAAATACCAAAGTCGTAGGAGCAAAAGAAGGAACCGACTTAAGCTATTTAAGCAAAATTCAGATATATCAAAGATGAACAAGTCAGAGTCATCACTATCATTCAACCAGTAATTGAACAGCCAAGCAGCGCAAGAGATAAAATCATGAAGAATTCAAAGCAACATATACGAACGATGAAATATGGTTTTGTTCCCTATAAAATCCTAATTACATCATCGACAGAAAATCACGAGTTCGAAAACAATCAAGTCAAGCATAAACAAATATTGAAAAGGGGCAAATCACCTACTAAATAAAAGTAGCATTTGAACTCGTTACTGAAGCAACCGCGAGCAAGTCAATTAACACAAGAAGCATTCGAAGCAAATTGAAGAACGAAACCATATCAACAATCAATTTTAACCTCAAACTCAAAGCGGTGGCTTCGATTCAAATCCCTAAGTGTTTGAAGAGCAAAAGTAAAAGATGATATCGACCGAAGAAGATTACAGTGAAAAGGGGATCAACTTATTTTTACTGCACTAATAATATTTGTTGGGCTGGCCTTTTATTTTAGTATTGGGTTATAATTTTTAAAATAGGGTTTTATTTTGTTTAGTTTATTTTATTTGTAATTTCCTTCTAAAATTCGAGTCAAACTCTAATTGTATAACTAGGTACGTACTCCGGTTTTGTAGTTCGAGAATTCGTAACTCAGCGGCTGAATTGTAGCAGAGTTTTGAGCTTGGAGTTAGGATAGTCATGTTAGCGGGTGTTGCAAGTTTACGTGTGTAAGCATCCAACTACTTAATTTCTAGTAGAAACGTTGGGGGCAGCACGTAAACATGTTATTGCCGAAGCTGAGTAAATTTGTGTATGTTCTCTACTGCATCACTTTCTGTGTTTATTTTTATTTGTGTGTTAATTTTTATTATTATTAGTATCAACTTATTCACTTCTTTCTAGGATGAAAACGATCCTACAATGAATACATGTGTGTGTGCATGAATAAGTATGCATACACTTGTATAATATGGGATTGAGTCCAAATATGTTAATGATCTTTACTATCAACATGAGTGTTTCTCGAATATAATTTTGCAGGAAAAGACAAAAAAATGTGGCGTTCTATTAGATATGGAGTGTAAAAAAGATTTTATTTAATATCTCCAATTTTTTTTTTCAAAGTTATTATAATCCTCATGGCTCATACACATATATAATATACATATATGTATGTATGTCTTCAGGTTGACCATCATGTATCAGCTTGTATATGTATGTTTGATTTCTGTTATGCGGACCTAATCTAGTACTTCGGCCCTGTATGCAAACTTAATTCCCCCCCTACAAACATAAATACATTCACAACTAATAATATAGTATTTTAATCGTATATAATATATAAAATTTCAAGACATCAATGTCAACCAAAATATTGAAATAAATAAATTGAAGTTAATTATAAAATAATAATCATGTGAATGCAAAATTTTCTAATTATTACTAATTAAACTTGTTTCTTTTTCCTGCATTCCTCAGAATTTGGGGGCCTTGGCAGCATCTTGGCCATATACGCAGGCCCGCTTGCTTTTAGGAAACAAATGAGTAGTTCAAGTATCATGATTTGAGTAAAGTAATTTCTAGTCTAGGAAATACTTATAGTATTAGCTGACCTCAATTCATTGAGGTTAAGCTAAGAAGCAGATGATCTTCTATCAGCTCACATCTTTAGAATATTTAATATTCATGGGATTCCAATTATCTACCTTTTGAAGTTCACTACAGTTATTTATTCATTTAGCACCACTGCTTTTCTTAGCATACAATGACAGTGACCATTTCCAGTGTTTAGAACTTGGATTTTCCTAAGAATCATGTTTCCTCGAATTAAATCAAAATGCGACCGAGGGAAATCAAAGTTGAGCTTTTCTTTTTGATACACCTAAAGACGGAAGGACGGTAGGGAAACAAAGCGAAGTTGAACAGATAGACGACGGAACCACGGGAAGGACTGTTTAACTGGAATAGTAATAACCAGCGTCTCCTTCTTAGAGCTGCGCTACCTCACTAGAGCTACACACCATTCATTGGGCCTAATCGACTGGGCTTCACGGTGCAATTCGGCCCCTAACAAACTGGGCCGCATCTAATTGTCATGCCAGGTAATTTGTTCAGAGCACCAACTAATACAATCATGCAGTACTGTTTGAATTTTGTTATGCAGTGTTAATCTAATTTTGTTACACAATTAGTCAACTACAATAAAGATACATCTTGCAAACTAATTTAATATGAAATAGACATATATATTTTCAAAAATTCATGCCCATCCCTTCAAAAATAAAAAGTTTTAGTCATACAATAAGCAGCGATGAACTTGGACAGTTATAGTGGGTTCAGAACTTTTCTTTTAATTATAAATTAAGACTAAGAAGTAAGGAATTATTATTGTATAGCAATAGCATGCGTACGCACACAAACATAAGACTATTGGCATTAAGAAAGCTAATATGCTTAAAATTAATGGGCATAAACCAAACCTAAACTTTCATACTGTAATCGGAAATTTGGAATGTATGCATATATGTAATATCTGATGTATTATAAGTAGTTTGTGACTATTAGGTAATATTTTATTTTAGTGTAATCTAGGGTAACTGTACTTCAGTAGTTTCACCGTCAACTAACTGCCCGATTTCCCATTCTCCACGATGTTATATTTTACTGTTAGGTCAGATATGGAATGTATTAATATATACACTAGCATTGACCCTATTTTACTAACTAGCAAAAATAAAGAAGAACGGCCCTAAGAAAAGAACTTGTTACTTTCATTAAGTCATGATGATTTCTTATGTTCAACTATTATGTCACGGTAGTTACATTTGACATCAGATAAATTTGATTTTTTACCCACCCTTAATTCAGTTACTATAGAAATATCAACCTAACGCCACTCTTATAATCTCCCATTTACTATTGTTTGTTAGTCCTTTTTGTATACTCTTTATTGGAATTATCAATACATGATATAATCACAGTGGCTTTTCTTATTCTTTATCACAATAAAGCCGCTAAAGTAAGCTGAGGCGGTAAATAGAGAGTTATTCATGACACAATCAGAACGTGATATATATTATCCCATTTACTATGCTGTATTTATATACAAAGAAGTAAAGTGGAAATTTACAATAATGCCCTCTTTATACAAATATATATTATCTTTTCCACTTCAGCCGTATACTTCATTCATTCATTTGCCCCCTTCAAATTGATCTAGGGTTTTCTCGAACTCTAATACGCTTGACCTTCATCACAATGCTCTCTGAAAATAAAAGACTCTTAAAATCTTTGATTGCGAGAGTCAGTCGACCTCCTAGCTTGAGAAAAGATTCGTCTTTCACCAGCAGTGATGGATCTGGTTAATCTGTGGCAATAAACTCATAAATATCTACAGATCTGAGGTTGCTTTTAGGTCAATGAATCTCCAGCTGCTAATTAATGGAGTCATTTGAAGTCGAACTCTGATTTGACTTCTGTTGTGACGATGAGTTTGTTGAACTATCATTTTGAGGTGTTCTGTCTCCTGATATGAGAAGTTTTCCCTTCTAACTTGAGATGTTGCCGATTATGATAGATCGATTTGGCTTATGGTATGAAGTGATGATGTTGATTTCATTGTTGAGGCTTTTGACTTTCAACTCATCTCTGAATCGACAGAAATTTTGGGCAGATAAAGCCTTTGTGAGTATATCTGCCCTTTAGTAAGGAGCAAGTATATGATTTATTTCTATTTTGTTCTGATTTACTTGTTCCCTTACGAAATACAAATCTAGCTCCATGTGTTTTGTCCTTGTATGCAATATTGGATTTGCTGATAATGCCACAACACTTAAATTGTCGCACCAAATCACTGTTCTTTTGCTAATTTGAATCTGTAGTTCATTGAGAAGAGATTCGATCCAAATTACTTATGCTATGCTACTAGCAAGACTGCGGTATTTAGATTCTGTACTTGATCTGGATACCGTAGGCTGCTTCTTTGAGCACCATGATATATGATTTTCACCCAGATAGATACAATACCTTGATGTTGATCTACGATCATCAGGATCTGATGCCCAGTCAGCATCAGCATATCCAGTAATTGCTAATTGTTTGCTTGATTTCATAGTTAATCCATAGTCTAGAGTACCATTTAAATATCTCAGGATTCTTTTTACTGTCTTCCAATGTTCATCTAGAGAATGATGCATGTACTGACATACTTTGTTGACACTAAAAGGTATCTCTGGCCTGGTAATGGTTACATATTGTAGAGTTCCGACAATACTTCTATATTCTTTGTCAAAAGTTATTGTGTCTCCCTTGTGCCTTGATAGATGCAAGTTACTAAACATGGGTGTTGGCATGGGCTTTGCTTTCTGCATTTTTGCTTTGATGGGTATTTCTTTTATATACTTTCTTTGATATAGATGTATTTCTGTCTCTGACAATCCGTTGACTTCTATACCTAAGAAGTAATTGAGTGTTCCCAGATCTTTGATGGTGAACTGTTTGTTAAGATAATGAATTACATAGTTGATTTCTTCTTTACTATCCCCTGTAATGATGAAGTCATCAACATAGACTAAGATATATGTCAGTTCACTATTGTGGTTTTGATGAATAGTGATGTGTCAGACTTGGCTTGTTGATAATCCAGTTTCATAAGTGTTGCCTTTAATTTGTCAACCATACTCTTGGGGCTTGTTTTAGTCCATATATAGCTTTATTTAGCTTGCATACCATTGTATTATTCTTTGATTGAATGAAGCCTGGTGGCTGCTGCATGTAGACTTCTTCTTGAAGTTCACCATTCAGAAAAGCATTGTTTACATCTAATTGCCTGATATCCCATCCTTTATGTAGATCTATGGTTAGAATTACCCTTATTGTAGTTGGCTTTATTACTGGTGAAAATGTCTCATTGAAGTCAAAACCACATTGTTGACTAAAACCTTTTGCAACTAGTCTTGCTTTATATCTTTGTATAGTTCCATCTGGATTTTTCTTTAACTTGTAAGTCCACTTACATCCAATTATGCCTTTATGATTTGGTGGTGATACAAGATTCCAAGTTCTGTTTTTCCATCAGTGCATTGTACTCCTCTTGCATTGCATTTTTCCAATTTTCATTGTTGAGAGCTTGTTCAAGAGTCTCTGGCTCTTCATCTGTTGTACATGTAGTATATAGCTTTGGTTTAAAGATTCCACTCTTGGATCTTGTTATCATTGGATGTCCCCTGACTTCTGATTGCTGATGTGTGATTGAAATTTGCTTTGTAATTTGATTATGATTACTGTCTCTGCTGCTAGTTAGATGATTGCTTGAGACTGTTGGAGATTCATCATTTTCTTGTATTTGTTTAGATTGAGTCTGACTTGATTCACTGTTGGATTGTATATATTGAGTATCTGACTTTGTCTCTTTCTCTCGAATATGAGGTGATCTCTGATGATTATCATACACAAGTATGGGTGGAATGGATACACTTGGATTATATAACTTCTGAGTAGTTTTTACATGTTGTGTTGCAAATGAAAACACATGTTCATTGAACACAACATGTCTTGAGATAAATAATTTTGCATTGCTATCCAAACATTTATATTCTTTCTGATTTACACCATAACCTCGGAAGGTGCATGGTGTAGATCTAAAATTTAATTTATGAGAGTTGTATGACCTTCGATGAGGGAAACACAGACATCCAAATGTTCTGAGATTTTGATAATCTGGTCTCTCATTAAGTAAGACTTTCATAGGTGTTTTGTCCTGTTTTACCTTTGTGGGTAGTCTATTGATTAGATAGACTGCAGTTCCAAAGGCATCTTGCCAAAACTTCATTGGTAGTGAAGCTTGAGCAAGTAATGTGAGACCAGTTTCTACTATATGTCTGTGTTTCCTTTCAACTAGCCCATTTTATTCAGAGGTATAGGGACAAGTCATTCTATGTGCTATTCCTTTTACTTGAAAGTATTCTTTTAATGACTTGTACTCTGTACCTCCATCAGTCTGCATTACCTTTACTTGCATACCTGTTTGTCTCTCCACCAGTTTTATGAAGTGAATAACAACATTTTGCACTTCTGATTTGGATTTCAGGAAATAAATCCAGGTGTATCTGGAATAAGCATCTACAAACGATATATAATATTTAAAACCATAATCTGAGTTTATAGGTGTTGGACCCCAAAGATCTGATGCAACAAGTTGCAATGGCCTACTAAACTCAGATTGTGATTTTGGAAAGGCCAATTTATGACTCTTTTCCATTTGACAGTAAGTGCAGACATAAGAGGAAGGTATACTATCAACTTTTATATTATTATCAGACAGTACTTTCTTTACAATCTTTATACTTGGATGTCCCAACTTACAGTGCCAAACATCAAATAAACTTTTATCATTTTGACTTGATTCATTTTCAGCTAAGTAGCAGCAATTTCTTGAACTGTTTGAACATTTATCATTTGAGTTTGAAAGATTGAATCTGTATAGCCCATTGTGAGTATTACCCTGCAATAATATTTGCTTGGTCTGAATATCTTTAACTAGGCAATATTTAGGATAAAATTCAAAGTACACATCATTATCCTGTGCAAATTTTGACACACTGATAAGATTTTTCTTTATTTTGGGAACTCTCAACAAAATTATTGAGATTAAGTATTCTTTGTCTCCTAATTTGTGCATTACCAGTATATGTAATATTAATACTATAATCATTTCCCATACAAATAGATTGAGTACCTTTATATTCCTTGCTGCCAATGTTTAGGTTCTGAAGATTGCTGGTAACATGATGTGTTGCTCCTGAATCTGGGTACCAACATTCATTGCGGTAGTCTTCTGACCTTCCTGATTCTGACACATTTAGGTTATGTATTTTGTGATCCTCTGTAGTGTTTCTATTTTCATGCTGCATGCTTGCTATGTTTGCATTAATGCCATTGTTTCTCTGATTTGTTGAGTTTTGGGTTGCACTGTAATTGGCATCGAACCTGAAATAACATCTGACTGCAGTGTGTCCTAATTTTCCACAAATTTGACATTTTGGTCTGTTATTGTTATTACTTCATCTGCCTCCCCTTCCTCTTGATCTTCCTGTTTGATTTCTTTGATAATTTTGATCATTTCTTGATCCTTGGTTGTTTCTTGCTTCACTATTTCTGTCCTGAGTTCCGTTTCTTGAATTTCCTGCATAGTTAATTGACAAGTCTGCATCAAATGCTTTCTTACGTTCAATCCTTTCCTCATGAGCAAGTAAGGTAGCATGAACAGATTGCATGGGGGAATAACTTCTTGAGATGACATTACAGCTACCACTGCTTCATATTCATTGTCTAGACCATTCATGATGGTTAGAATCTGTTTTGTATCAGAAATTTTATGACCAGCGGCCTCTAAAAGATCACAGTAGTTCTTGATTTTACCCAAGTATTATCTCATTCTCATATTATCATTTTTGATGTTTTGCATCTGCCTTTTATAATACATAATGTTTGCTACTGATTGAGAATTGAATACTTGTTCAATGGTTTTCCATATTTCATTTGATGTTTTACAACCAATGACTTGTGGCAAAATCTCTTTACTGATGGATGACAGAATCCAAGAACTTGGTAAATGATCTTGCCTTTGATATGCTGTATAATCTTTATTGTTGATCAATTTTCCATCACTATCTGCTGTGAATTTGGGTGGAGTAGTATTGGTTCCATGAATGTATTCTTCCAGGCCATAGCCTTTTAATGCTGTTTCAACTTGAAACTTCCAGAGCAAATAGTTTCCTTCATCTAATTGTATTGTTATCCACTGACTTTGTGGACCGATTATGGTTTTTATTAAATCTTGCACAGGTTCTGGCCTTTGCTGTGTCTGATTTGCCCTTCTTGATGATGAAGAAGTGGATGAATCTTGACCAGAAGTGGTTGGCGAGATATTAGTTGGATTGTTGAGATCGTCTGCCATGATTTAGCTTCTAAAATCTTGAAGCAAATGAGCAGAATGACCAGTGTGCAGCCAGGTTCTAATGAACTTATGGCGAGGCACACACGAATTGGTAAGAACAGAATTGATACTTTTTTGATCTTGGCAAACTTCTCAGACGATGAAGCTTTTCTGATGAGAAATCCAAAATAAAAACCACAGCCAATGTACGGTTTCAGATGATGAATCTATTCTGACGACCCGCCTTGGCGAGGTGGATAGCCGTGAGGCAAAGAAGGCTCCGATACCAAGTTAAGAAATTGTAAAAAATATGTTTTATTTCTTTTGGCTTTAGTTAACAGACTCTGTACAAACTATGCTATATTTATATATAAAGAAGTAAAGTGGAAATGTACAATAATTAACAGGTTATTTTTCATGCAGAAGCATTTGTATACAGGTCACAGTTTAGTGTTTTTTAAACGAAGATCACAGTGACATTTCTAACATGATATCATATTTCGTATCTAATTTAATTTTTGTTGTTTACTGTAAGCACCTGAATAGTAAAAAGTAATTGAACAGCGATTAGATCACTGTACACGATTGAGGTAGAACTTCCTATCACTGTACACAATTGAGGTAGAACTTCCTATCACTGTACATGATCGATGCAAATTGAAGGAAAAAGCCATATTTTCGTATCCATCAGTGCACATCGATTCGTATCGATTGGTTCGTATCCACAATCCTGCCTCGGTTCGAATCCATCGATCTCGCATCAGTCAGGACGGCTGCATTTTCGTATCCATTCATTTCGCATCGATCGGTTTCGCATCGATCAGACCATCCCGCTTCGCACCCATCGATGGGCCCTACTTCGTATCGATCAATTTTGCACTCAAGCAACTGTTTCGTATCAACCAACTCTGCATCCATCAACCAGTAACGCACTTCGTATCGATCGACCAATGCCTAGTTCGCATCCATGAAGGAGGCGTTTATTCGAATCCATCAGGGAGCTTCAGTTCGTATCCATCACAAATATCGATACGAAATCACCATCGATACGAACTAAGCCACCTATCTCGATTCGAACTAGGCATACTGCAAATCAATACGAGGCACATATAGTTGATCGATTCAAACTGTGTAACGGCACTCGATACAAACGAGGCGAAACTCATGGATATGACGCGGTCAACTGGGAGAAAAAGGCGGATCGATGCGAGATATGCGCGCCACGTCGCCGCGTTGTCACGTGCCTTGATCGAGTCGAACAGATGGATATGAAACCGTGGATTCGAACTCAGCAGCATACGAAAATCACAATCTTGTATCGATCATATCTCACAAACCACTAGTCCAAATGCTATGAAATTTTCACAGGAGCTTACGTGCAAGCTAAGAAATAATCCTACCAAGTTTCAGCTCGATTGGATCATTTTTTGATGGATACGAAATTGTTTCGTATCGATCACAGATCGTGTCGAAACTTGATGGGGTAGGTCGCGTGGGTCCACTCACGTGCCAGAAGAAGTCTCCCGAAGTTTGAGCGCGATATCAGCCTCCTACGCCTATAAATAACCCCTTGAAACCTACAGAAAATGGGTCTTTTGGGGCCATTCGACGTCCAGACTCTGTTGGATTCAATCCTACATCTTTCTATCATCATTGTATTCAAAATTCAGAGCTATAATCTAGTAATCTGCTGTAACAGAATGAAATCATCAAGTGAATCAATAAAGCTATCAAGTTCAGAGTGGACGTAGGCAAGATCGCCGAACCACTATAAAATCTGCGTCGTTTACCGCTTTCTTTTGAAGTTTCTGAGTGATTTATATATTTGTTATTCATCTGAGATCTGTGATTGTGAATTATCAACTATTGGGTGTTTGTGACCAATTTTGGCACAAACATTTTGGTGTTTTCGCTGAGAAGGGCTAATTCAGGTATTCTATCGTTTGAGAGTTAAATCAGAAGTTTTAGAGATTCAGATCAGAAGAGTCATGATGAGACAATCAAGTAGAAGACAAAGGGCTGATAGGAGTCAGCATGAAGGGAGTCAAGAGGCTTCTTCAGGCGCAAATCAGGCATCGATTTTCATCACCAGAGATGAGATGGAGGCAATGATGAAGAGACAAGAGGAGATGATCCAGAGTTTGTTTCAACAGATTGGGCAACTTGGAGCGCAGAATCGAGGAACAGATGGAGTTCAGAATGGAGCAGGATCATCCGGCGTGGCGGGGGGCACACACTTGGAGCATGTTGATCCAATCCCGGGGGAGAGAGAGAGACATCCGAGTAACCTGGTGGTAGTAGAGGGATGAACGTTCAGCCAGGGGGGCAGATTCCTGAAAGCTCTCACAGACTCGGGGGGCAGATCGAAAGCAATGAACGAGGACCACATCTTGGAGACAATGATAGATTGGCGGATATGGTCAGGCGAGCCATGAGGGGCGGATTAGTAAACAGAGATCTTGAAGACGTGAACATGAGTCCTTTTTCTTCTGCGATTAGGATGGCTAGGAACCCACCAGAGTTCAAGTTACCATCAGTGGAGATGTACGATGGGAGGACGGACCCCGCGGTCCATCTGACGAAGTATATGAGGCACATGGAAGTGCTGGGGGCATCACAGGAAGTCATGGCCCGATGTTTTCCATTGTATCTGACAAATATTACAGTACTATGGTTTAGGCAGCTGAAGAGCAACTCCATAGGAACGTGGGCTGATTTAGCCGAGAGATTCATGAGGCAATTCAAGGTTCACATCGCAAGACCCAAGAATGTGATGAGCTTGGCAACTTTAAAACAGAAAGCCGGGGAGTCTTTGAGGAATTATATGACGTGATTCAATGCGGCAGCAGCATCAGTGGATCGGCCAGATCCATCCATGGTTATGATGACAGCTGTGTTTGGAATAGCTGATGACATAGAGTTTAAAAATTCATTAACTAAAGATCCACCTATGGATTTAGGAGAATTCTATCACGAGGCAGAAAAGTTTTTACGATTGGAAGATGCCAGTGCAGAGAGAGAAGAAGGAATCGACGTGTGCGCAATCAAGGGCGGAAATCCACCTGGAAAGGGTGCGGAGACTGGTAAAGGAAACGAAAGGCTGAGAATAATGATGACAGGTCAAAGCGGCCACGGAGGGAGCCGCGATTCACCACTTATTCTGAGTTGAATGAGAGTTTGGAGCGAATCTATCAGGATACCAAAGAGCAGGTTTCCTATCGTAAACCAATGCGAAGGGATCCAACTGTTGACGAGAGAAAATCAGACAAATATTGCTTATTCCACGAACTGAATGGCCATAACACTAACGATTGTAGACATCTGAAGGATGAGGTGGAATGACATATCAGGAATGGTAGACTACTTCAGTATGTGAGGAGGCGAGCTCCAACGGTGGAGCCAGAGCGACCACTATCTACATCAGCTATGGGTGACCCTGAACCGGGACACCGGATGGTTATCAATTGATGGATTGATTGAAATAATGATGAACAAATCGTAAACTCCTCACTAACACGGTTAAATCGTTTACACGTATATGAGATCGCGAAAGATCCACATGCATGCTCTGAATGACTACTAACCGTATCATAGTGAGAGTTTACACTTTGACATCCATGTCTTGCTTCTGCTTTGTTTTGGTTTGGACATTTGGATTTAGTTTGATTAGACATTTCTGTTATTGAATTCATGTGAACATCGCTTTAATATTTGGAATTATATGAAAGAATTTACTTGTATACCCGTTGGATCACGAACGGTCCACAAACACACCTTGTGTGGCGATGAACCGCCAAAGTCTTTGATTCAGAAATTCAACCGAATGTGATATCTGATTCTAGTAACGCTAAGTCTCCCTCAACATTCGATCGCGAACGATCACATTCTGCCTCGTGCGCCATTCAATCGCGAACGATCACATTTTGCCTCGTGTGGCACCCGACCGAGAACGGTCACAAATCACATAATACGATATCCGATCGCGAACGATCACATTCTGCCTCGTGCGGCACCTGACCGCGAACGGTCACTATTCGTCAAGAACGACGTCCGATCGCGAATGATCGCAAATCGTCTATAACGACATCCAACCTCAAACAGCCGCCCTTCGTTTGAAGCGGTAACCCGACCACGAACGGTCACCATTTGCCGCGAACGGTCACATTTCACCATTTGCCGCGAACGGCATCCGACCGTGAACGGTCTCATTCCATCATTTGCCGCGAACGACATCGACCGCGAACGGTCCCGATTCACCTCAAATGGCATACGATCCCGAACGATCGTCATTTGAGGTCGTATGAAACTATCGAGTTCTTTACAGGTTGTTGACAGGATATGAACATCCAGCTTATGGCATTACAAAACACACCTTCCTATCGCAAGGCATGTTTTGGGGGGCAAGTGTTATCCCGCCTTTTGGCAAGGCCGTGATACCAAAAGATTGATCGAAAAGAAAAGACAGTTCGTCTCAAAGATTGGTTATACATTGTTTCGCTATGGATATCGATGAATTTTGTCCGAGACCGGATCAGACTACAATTGATAGGACACGGCAAGCAAAGTCATGGAAGCCAACATTCCAAATTTCAAGTCAATCCGAGTTCGTATGCTAAAGTTATGATCGATGCAAATTGAAGGAAAAAACCATATTTTCGTATCCATCAGTGCACATCGATTCGTATCGATGTGGTTCGTATCCACAATCCTGCCTCGGTTCGAATCCATCGATCTCGCATCAGTCAGGACGACTGCATTTTCATATCCATTCATTTCGCATCGATCGGTTTCGCGTTGATCAGACCATCCCGCTTCGCACCCATCGATGGGCCCTACTTCGTATCGATCAATTTTGCACTCAAGCAACTGTTTCGTATCGATCAACTCTGCATCCATCAACCAGTAACGCACTTCGTATTGATCAACCAATGCCTAGTTCGCATCCATGAAGGAGGCGTTTATTCGAATCCATCAGGGAGCTTCATTTCGTATCCATCACAAATATCGATACGAAATCACCATCGATACGAACTAAGTCACCTATCTCGATTCGAACTAGGCATACTGCAAATCAATACGAGACGCATATAGTTGATCGATTCAAACTGTGTAACGGCACTCGATACAAACGAGGCGAAACTCATGGATAGGATGCGGTCAACTCGGAGCAAAAGGTGGATCGATGCGAGATATGCACGCCACGTCGCCGCGTTGTCACGTGCCTTGATCGAGTCGAACAGATGGATACGAAACCATGGATTCGAGTTCAACAGCATACGAAAATCACAATCTTGCATCGATCATATCTCACAAACCACTAGTCCAAATGCTATGAAATTTTCACAGGAGCTTATGTGTAAGCTAAGGAATAATCCTGCCAAGTTTCAGCTCGATTGAATCATTTTTTGATGGATACGAAATTATTTCGTATCGATCACAAATCGAGTCGAAATTTGGTGGGGTCGGTCGCGTGGGCCCACTCACGTGCCAGAAGAAGTCTCATGAAGTTTGAGCGCGATATCAGCCTGCTACGTGTATAAATAGCCCCCTGAAGCCTACAGAAAAGGAGTCTTTTGGAGCCATTCGACGTCCAGACTTTGCCGGATTCAATCCTACATTTTTCTATCACCATTGTATTCAAACTTCAAAGCTATAATCTACTGTAATCTGCTGTAACAGATTGAAATCATCAAGTGAATCAATAAAGCTATCAAGTTCAGAGTGGACATAGACAAGATCGCCGAACCACTACAAAATCTGCGTTGTTTACCGCTTTCTTTTGAAGTTTCTGAGTGATTTATATATTTGTTATTCATCTGAGATCTGTGATTGTGAATTATCAACTATTGGGTGTTTGTGACCAATTTTGACGCAAACAGTATCTAATACAACAAATAAGATGTTTGAAATTGACCATTATCGCAGATATGGATGTGAATATTGACTTATAATTTTGAAGAGGTTAGAAATTTCAAGACAATCTTATCATAAAGTAGGTTAAAAGTGTATGAAATCTATAACTTTTGGAATAATGTAGCTGAAAATATAACATGAGTGCTTAACGGGTGCTCTAAAAGAGGTGTTCTTTGAAATTTGAAACCTAAATATCACCTCTACGTGTAGTAGTAGAATGAATTTCAAACTTGTAATTCATCAAACTCATAATACTGTTCGCCTTGCCTAACAAAAATCTCTTTGTTTAGTTGCTGCAAGCGCACTCACACAGTCTGATGTTTTCCATAAGTTGACCCCTGTGAAAACTTCATTCATTAGTCTCTTTGAACGAATATTTTCATTACCCGTTAAGCCAAAATACAAGTGAATGCTCTGTCTTGAGTGTATGTCTTTATACGAAGAATAACTAAGGATGAATGAGAGACCTACTTGGTATGAGTGATGTAGATATGGGCCCTTTTGTGCTTTTTTTGTGGAGCATTAAAGCTACGAAGTAAAATTATTCCAACTTGTGATCTCAGGATATTACTTTCAACGTAGACAATCCTTCATGTATAATACAATACGGCCGTTCATGGACAAACATACAAATGCGCACATGCGCAATTGTACCCTACACATAAACCCGTCCAGTAATAGGATGATTAACTAACTCAAAGTTGAAACACTACAAATTATAGCATCTCACGCTTCTCTGAGAAACAGATCAATGACTGCAATAATTATGATGTTGATGTGTATACGATACAACTTTGGTAGAAGAATCAATTTAAATTCATTAACATCTACTAAATACAAATTATGTATCCCAACACTTTTCTCGTTGCTATACAATTGTCGCAGGGATATTCTTGTCTCAACGATCGTTTCCGTTTTTGGTTTCAGATCCTTGACTGGTAATAAACCGATGGAAACCAATATTTGTTTGTTATATGCTATTATCTCAAGCTAGCATATTGGTTTATTCCGTAATACATTTTTTGCCAGCTAAATATCGTTTAAAAACTATTTTGTTATCCTGTTTAGTTTTTTTTCTTTCGAAATTGATTATAATTTATTCCTGAATGTAAATAATTACACCGGTTATAGGTCAATGTGAAACTTTTGACGTTAGCTATTTCTATATTAATAAATAGGAACTGCTTAATTTGCCATGTCAGCTCGACCAGTAAATTACTAGATGATCCTGTGTGTTATTTGCTGTGAGGCCAATTTAATTTTTAAATAAATTTGAAAGGAAGATACCAACTGAAGTTTACATTCTCATCACTCATACTGCATACACTTGCAATTATTCATTATGTACCGAGTGTTCTTTTACCATTTTAAAGGAGAAACAGTTAGTTTAATAATTTTGACATTGCATGATGTGCCTTGAAGGGACCTGTATCTCCGTTGTGGTGCAAAACCAAAATAAAGGCTCACCTAGTGTTTCAAGCCATTGGATCAAAGATCTAATAACCCAATGCAACAGTGTACTTTAGCAAAAAATAACATTGCTAAAACACACTAGTGCTATGAACCATTAATTTTTTAATCCAATGGTCCAAAGCCTGTGCATCCCTGCTTTGTACTGTAGCGAATCATATGATATTTTTTCATGTTGACACGCCCACAAATGCAATTTTTAATAGTTGAAATAGATTAACTGCTTTTTGGTCCTACAATGAAGTTTTGAAAATACATTTATATAAAGGAGGACATTGGTTCACACGTTCAAATCCTGGTTTTGACAAAAAATAGTTTTTAGTACTACTCAAAAAAATTTGGAATATTATAAGGTTATAGGTATGAATCTTAATGATGACAATCTTTCACTTACATTTTTTCTTTCTAATTTTCATTTTTGTAATGTATTTTCTCTTCTAAACATCAATAAATGTGCATTCATCTTTTTTTTTTTGTTTCCATAGCTATATAAGACACATTCTTTATTTCGATTTCTGTATAATTTTAGCATGCTTTTTGAAAAAGTATATTTTCAAATGAAAATGATTGCTAATCATAAATAAAATCTTTTTTTGGGTAACATTTTGTACGGCGTTTGATTTTTTTCTCATAGAAAGCCTTTTATTTTATTACAGTAGAAAATTAAGATTACACATACTATGTATATATGTTTTGTAATATATATAAAGTAGAAAATAAAGGATCAACGACACCCTTTATTTAGCATTATTTATAGTGCTCTGAAATCAACCACAAGTTTATATTTAAATATTTGATTCATGTGACAGAAGAGAGAAATGATAAATATTTAAATAGAAATTTATGGCTAATATTAGGGGATACATATGGTGCTAAACAAAAGGTGTCATTGTTCGTAACTCTCACACACATATACATATATTTTTACATTATTTTAATCTACAATTCAGTATTTTGAAATCATTTCTAACTATACTTTTCAATATAATATTTTATCAAATCGAAAACAATCATGTAAAGTTTGATTGTGTCAATTTAATATATATTTGTTCAAAGCTATTTTATTATACACATGTGCAATGCACGTGTTAGAGTACTCACAAACCAATAGAAAATAATAACATTCTTTTCATTCTCGTTCGTAAGCAGTTTCCAATCGAATTAGTTTTTGTTTTTACAAGTAGTAAACAATGATAGACTACGAGCTAAGTTGAATCAAATGAACAATAGTATTAAGTTAAATAGTCTGATTAGCATTGTAAATTATATCAAAATATTTCTCAAAAGGTTTTCAACTCCATCATATATAATCTTTTTGCTATTGACATCTTTGTGTAGATCAAAGAAGAATAATAGAGAACAATTGTTGCAACGACATTTAATGTGTTGGACCGTCATACTATACTTCTACAAGTTTTACATATTTTAAATTGATGTTATGATGTCATGAATTGACATTTAAACTATTGAAGTTTAAATTGTAACCTTTTATTTTTCCATGGAACGTGCGCCCTTTGTAAAATTTATTAACGTCTTTCACATGCTAGACACAAACAATTTGTATCATTAGTTTTGCATTTTATATGCGGTCTTTCACCATTTTCAAATGAAAATTTTAAAATGTAAATAAGTTCACAAGTTCGAATTTCAATTTCAGCAAAAAAGTTATAATTTTTTTCTATATATTTTTCAATTTATAATTATTAAAACTATATACAAAATTGAACTTTCATAATTTTTAATAATTATACAAGGGTTCTTTTTGCATATGCCAAAAAATCTTGTGAATTGTACTTCTTTTGTAATTTGACTTTCTACATACCCCCACCATTATTCTGCCCAAAATTATTTGGTGACAGACATTTCTTTTGATATGTTATAAGGATCACTAAATTCAAGTTTGGAGTGTCAACGAGTTATTAACTTTTCAAGTTAGAATGTATAATACAAGTACTAGAGAAATACATTGGACAACAAAAGATAACTATAATATAAACATAGTTTTTACCACATGATATAATTTTCTTACCATTCCATCTTCAGGAGGCAGATTGAGTACCGCGTTGTTGATTTTTGCAGCTGCAAATAATGGTAAATAACAGGTACCCTCTGTTTATTTTTTTAATAAAACGAATACTTGCACACACTTGTCCTCTTATTATATTATTTAAATCGGAATGTGTGGTTGAAATCAAGAAGGAATAGAGGTATAACAAAAATGAGGTGTAGCCGATCATTTGCCATACATACATACATACATACACACATACATATGTATGTGTGTGTGTGTATGTCTGTGTTTGTTGAAATTATGCGATTCAAACATGTATGAACCATATTGGAGAATACATGAAACCCTAGATCGACAAGGAGGAAGAAGCAACTTCGTCTGATGATGTGCCAGGGCTTCTAGGCGAACCAGGAATTCGTTCGGTGGTGAAGATGCCAGACCAGAAATCTGGTCCGGTGATGATCTTATTCTGAAGCGGTGATGTGTAGAATGCCAGACGTGAAATCTCACCCGGTAATGGTTGGCTCGGTAGCTGATGAGAAGAAGAGATGGTTATTTGATGAAGTAGCATTCTTGTCCCGTAGTCAAAGCAGTTCCAAACAAAATATTTGGTTCGGTGGAGGAGTGGATTTCGTTCGGTGATGACAGTATTTTTTAGCAGAGGGAAGTATGGATGTCGGTCCAGATTTGTGGTTCGGGAAGATGCCGCTCCAGATTGAAGGTGCTATACTGGTCCAAGTTTTGTCAGTTCAGATTTTTGTTCGGTAGAAATACCGAACAAAGTGTTGCTACTCTAGATTTTTTGTTCGGGCGCGATCCAGATGCCAAGTACTGATGTCGAACCAGATGATTGCCGAACCAATCTTTGCCGAAGCAGATCTCAGAGTTGATATGTTGCAGCTGCTCTGCTCACTTTCTCATTCTATAAATACCGGAGCTTCTACACTTTAATGGCGAACAATTTAAAGAGCAAAAACTCTGCAAATTTTTGTGCTCTGTTTTGTGCCTCTTCAATTGAGTGATAGATTATGGAAAATCTCCACATATATTTTAACTCTCTAATCTTGAGTGGCTTGTAATCTCTTATACTTGCTGAATAAAAGAAGTTGTTGGATCTCCGTGGACGTAGAATATTCATATCCGGACCACGTTAAATATTCTGTATCTCTTATTTCTGCCATTGTGTCTGTGAGGTTGCATAATTGATTTTTAAGTTGCATTAATATCTAAATGGAAAATAGTAGATCCTGATCAAATAATTCGCTTCCGCTCAAATTAAAAATATATTTCACTACAGTTTGGTATCGGAGCTAGTGTTATTGTTTCTGTTTGGATATTAATGGTTACTTCTAGTAAGTCTGTTTGTAGTTCTGCTGTCAATTATGGAGTAACTTGTTTTGACAGAAATTGAGATTTTGGTACTTGAAAGATGAAGATGGATATATTAAAGAAAGAGAAGACTAATAAGGTTTTTTCTACGCCTAAGAAATAGAAAGATATTGATGCAGTTGATTTTAAAGAGATGGAAGATGAAGCTCTCACAACAATTCAGTTGAGTTTTTCAGATGAAGTTCTTAGAGAATTCTCTTAGAAGAAGACGGCGATGGAACCATAGGATGCATTATCAGATGCATATCAAGACAAGTCTCTCACTAATCGGATTATTCTTTAGTAACAACTTTATTCGTTCAAGCTGAAGTCTGGAGCTGATCTCATGGAGCATGTAGATGCTTTGACCACTTTGATTATGAACCTGAAGGCAACAAAAGTTGATACTATTGATGAGGCCCACGCTGTGATTCTCTTATGTTCTCTGTCCAAGGAGTATACTGCTTTTGTTAATTCCATGATTTATGGCCGCAATAAAATTAGCCTGTCTGATATAAAGGCTGGTCTTCATAATGAAGTTTTAAGAAGTAGATTGGCAAGCACTAGCTTGGATGGTGATACCGAAAGCTTATCTATTCAGAGTGGTAGAAGCCAAAGCAGGTTGAAGAATGGTGGTCTCAGTCTGGGGGGCCTAAGAAGTCGACTTGTCATTATTGTAAGAAGCCAGTGCACTTCATAGTACAATGTCCCAAGCTTGAAGGTAGAAGAAAAGATTCAAAGCAAGCCTCAGTTTCTGCAGCAGAGAAATCAGATACAGAGAGTGACACCGTTGTGTTTACAGCTTCTGGCTTTTCTAGGAAGACAACTTATGCCTGATTGATTCTGATGCATCCTATTATATGGCACCTGATAGGAACTGATTTTCCACTTACCGTAAAATTGATGGAGGAGAACTTCTGATGGGTAATGATGCTTCTTGTCGTATGTTTGGTGTTGGTAGTGTGATGATTAAGATGTTTGACGATGTTATTCGTACGATCACTGATGCTAGACATGTACCTGATTTGAGGAGGAGCTTGATTTTTGTTGAAGCATTGGGTAGACTTGATTTGAAAATTGTAGTGGAAGGAGAGAAAATGAAGATATCGAAGGGTTCTATGATTGTTATGAATGGTGTGAGGACATGAGATCTTTATCTATTAAAAGGCACTACTATAGTCGGTGAATAATCTTATGTTACATCTGTTGATTCAGATTCTTCTAGATTATTGCACTTACGGATGGGTCACATCAGTGGGCGCAATATGGATGAGTTGAGAAAGCGAGGATTGATTGATGGATTTCATCATTCAAAACTTGGTTTTTGTGAATAGTGTGTTCTTGGAAAGCAGACAAAGATTTCTTTTGGTACATGGAGCATAAAGCAAAAGTTGTCATGGAGTATGTTCATACAGATGTTTGGGGTTCCTCCCTTGTTAGTCCCTAGGTGGAGGCAGGTATTTCATTTCATTTGTAGATGATTTCTCTCATAAAGTATATGTATACTTTCTTCGGTCAAAGAGTTAAATCTTTGCCAGGTTTCGAAAGTGGAAATCTATGGTTGAGAAGTAGTCATGGAAGAAATTGAAAGTTCTCCGTTCATATAATGGCAGTGAATTTGTATCACGGGAATTCATCGATTATTATGAGTCTGAAGGCATTAAGAAGCATTACACCAAACCAGGCGATCTCCAGTCTAATGGAGTTCCAGAAAGGATGAATCAGACATTATTGGAGAGAACAAGGTGCCTCAGATTGACAGATAAATTGAAGAAGAGATTTTGGGCTGAAGCTTTATCTATGGCAGCTTTCCTCATCAACCGTACACCTTCTACTGCCATAGATATGAAGGTCCCTGACGAAGTATGGATGGGAGAACCTATTAGCTATTCATTCTCATAGTGTTTGGTTGCCCAACTTATGTGCATGAGAGTAAACGGAAGTTGGAACCTAAATCTTACAAGTGTATCTTTCTAGGCTATAGGAGATGAGTGAATGGATTTAGGCTGTGGTGCCTTATTAGCAAGAATATCATTATGAGTAGACATGTGACTTTTGATGAAAATGCTATATTAAAGGTGCAGCCTTCCTCATCGGATGACAATAAGAGTACGTGTGAAGAATACCAGACACAAAGCATGTCATCTTTTGATTTTTTTTCCATAGACGTTTAGATGGTGTTTCCGATGACACCGTGGTTGATGAGGATAATACCGATGTTGGTACAGAGGATCAGACGTAAGTGGAGCTCATTCAAAATCTAGGCCCATCAAACAAAGAAGAAGCCTAAGTGGCTTGATGAATTTGTTGGATTGAGCATCGAAGACATTAACTTCGATGATACGACAACATATGCTTTGAATGTTATCTATGATGGGCCCTGTGATTATAAAGAAGCTATCGCATCAGTTAGCCGTTCCAGTTGGTTAGTTGTTATGGATGAGGAGATTAAATCATTGTAGAGAAATCATATTTGGGATTTGGTGCCACTTCCTACTGACAAGAGAGCTATTGGATGCAAGTGGATTTATAGAGTGAAAGACGGTGAAAATGTCGATCTCAAATACGAGGCAAGATTAGTCGCGAAGAGCTATGTTCAAAAGAAAGGGGTAGAGTATCATAACATCTTTGCTCCAGTGGTTAGGCATACTTTTATTCGTATTCTCTTGGCATTAGTTGCTCATTATGATATGGAATTAGAGCAACTAGATGTCAAAACTGCATTCTTGCATGGTGATTTGGATGACGAGATTTAATTAAAGCAGCCGGAATGGTTCATTGATAGTAGCAGACTAGATTATGTTTGCAAACTCAAAAAATCTCTATATGGACTTAAGCAGTCTCCTAGACTATGGTATAAGAGGTTTGATAAGTTTATGCTTTCACAAGGATACACCAGAAGTTTCAAAGACCAGTGTGTTTATTTCAGAAGATGTGATGGTGATATAATTTATTTGTTATTATATGTTGATGATATGCTGATTGCATCTCGGAGTATGGTCAGAATTAAGGAGTTGAAAGCGGAGCTCAATAGAGAGTTTGACATGAAGGATTTAAGAAAGGCACAAAGAATATTGTGTATGGAGATAACCAGAGATAGGAAACAGAGAGAGTTAAGGCTCACTCAAGTCGAGTACATCAAGAAGGTCCTCGCTCGATTTGGTATGGAGAAAGCCAAACCGATTGAAACTCCTTTATGTTGAATATGCTAGTAAATGATGTTTGATGATAATAAACATATATATATATATATATATATATATTCATTTAAATGTATTTATTAGTGTACTATTTTATTTTTCACATAATTAAATAAATATTTGCTGAATAAAGTAAATAACACAAAATTTAAATTCAAACAAATATTTTATTCAAATAAATATTTATTACAATCTTGAATAGTACAAATTTGAGCTCTCACTATATACACAATTTTCAAACAATAAAATTTTGATTACATCACAAATTTTCGTTTACAAATGTTCTCACTACATATTGCTCATTCACTCATATTTATCTTCAACTCTATTCCAGATTGAATCCGCCATCTGAGCAATTTGCATAATACACTGACGTAGTAAAATTGAAAAGAAAATATTATTACAGTGTAAAATTAAATGTATTTTGAAAATATTATTTGCCTCAATTATTTAGGTTGTTTGTCATCATTTATTTTTGAATTCATCTACACGAAAAACTTGTGACATGCACCGTGTGTCACTATACATGCGACAAGGCCGTGCATACCGATATACACTTGATAAAATTGCAGGGACATGTGAGCACAGGTCAAACCCAAATGAAAAGCCGGGTTCAACTCAAGTGCAATACAAATAAAGTCATGACACGAGCACAGGGTCAAACGCGTGTTATAAGCTGGATTCAACATAGGTGCAAATTCAAATGAAATGGTCAAGACACAAAAATCAAGCCTCAACTAAAGTTCACGTCGTTCACATGAAAACAGAGACTAGACAGTCCATGCATATATGCATGTCGACTAGGCAGTGAACAAAGTCAACAAGACTGCATCAAGAAACCAAAACCAGACTACACAATGAACCTGATATGCAAGACACATATGCACAAACAGTGGCAATAATCATCAAAATTCACAGGTCTCAATAGCACAGACTCGAAGAAAAGAAATTCAAGATGAATGCATATACATCAATGTGCACATCATCTATCCAATGCAAGCTCAGATGAGCAAGTGCACCAAAGACTAACAGCAAGTATCGACCAAGAAAAACTAACAAATAACAGCAACATGCATATGAACTCAGTGGTCAGTGCAATATAGGACCAGGTCTTAACCAAATGTAATGGCAATATACACAAACCAGTGCAAACAGTAACTCACAAAAGTTTGAAAATGCACAAGTGAAAATGACCAGATTTCGAGATAACACTACAAATTCAAATGAAAACAGTGTGACACACACATGCATCAATGAAACCCAAAGCTAACGCATACACAGGTACATGCCGAGACAAAAGCAAGCAGTGCAACCCAAAGAACAAAACAGCAACCAGACCTGACAACTAAACCTACATGAAGTCTAAAAAAGTACATATCTACGGGAACAACAAGTAACCAAGCTACAGACGTCAAGCACAAGTGCAACATCAACACGGCAGGGAGACAAAATCGTACAAATTCATATTTTCACAAAATCAAGTGACCAAAGTCAAAGCAAAGCCAGACATGCCAGAGTTTTCATGAAGCCAAGATGAACAAGTCGAAATAAAATTCTCATCCCAAAAATATCAAAGGTACGAAGTCAACTGAAAATCAAGTCGTGGTAATCAAGAAATCAAATAATATCAGCAGCAGTTTCAAACCAAATTCAAAACCGTGGTGAGCAAGGAAAACATTGTCAAATCGATCAAAGCCGTGAAAATCAAGTATCAAATATACGAAATTGACAAAGTCAGAAATTATCATCAACATCCAAGCAACATCGAATGGCCGAGCAAAAGTATTGACGAATTCAAATGAATTCAGAAGAACGAAAACAAAGGGATTCGAACCCTATATAAATGTTTAACATCATCGGCTACAAATCCATTCGAGTTCAAGTAATATCATAGTGCATAAAATCAATTAGGAACTTGAATCAAAGTCGAGGGTAATATAAATCGAAAAGGGGATAAACATACCAAATTCAAAGCATCATTCAAACTCGACGAATGGAAGCAGTCGAGTGCAACTCGAGGAGGCAACCGATTGTCGAAGCAAATCAGAAGAACAACAGTTGTAATTGATCAACAATCAATCGACTTCTTCAATTACAAAATCCATAATTTTATCAGAGAGGAACGGACGAGTAACAAAAAGGAAGCAGCCATAATCGCAAAGACATCAGGCCGACATAATATAAAAGAAAAAGAAAGGGGTACTCTTTTATTTGTTTTGGGCCGGCTTCTTCAACTTAGTATTTGGGCTTTAATATTTTAAATTAGGGTTTAATTGTTTTTAATTTTTTTAATTTTCTCCTTTTAAACATTTGTAATTTCTAGTCATGTGACCAGGGGACGAACTATGGTAGTGTAGTTCGAGAATTCGCAACTCAATGGATGAGTTATGGCAGTGTTTTGAGCATAGAGTTAAGGTTAGTTGATATCGGGTGTCACGAGTTTACGTGTGGAAGCGTCTGACTACTTAATTTCTAGTAGAAACCTTGGGGGCAGCACGTGTGCAGGGTTTTGCCAAAGCTGGGTAAATCTATGTGTTTTATTTTCTGCTTTTTATATTCTACTATTATCCATGCTGCTATTATTGTGGTATTATCTGTGTAGAGATTATTTATATACTTTCGCAATAAATTTTTATAATTAATAGTATCATCCTATTCACCCCTCCTCTAGGGTGAAATAGATCCTACAAGTGGTATCAAAGATAGGAACAAAAGCCATTTTTGTTTTAAAAAGTTTGATTTTTTCAAAGACCAATTTTTCTTACAAATTTGAATTTTTAAAATGGCTTTTGTTAATAATTTTTTTGCTGTGGATCGGTCCAATATTATTCCTCCTGTTTTTGATGGAACAGATTTTCTGAATTGGAAATTAAAAATGGAATTTTATGTTAAATCTGTTAAAATTAAATGTTGGAATATTATTGAAAATGGGTGTGATGTAATAGACGAGAAAATTACTTCGATTAATGCTCTTGCTATGCATATACTATATTCTCATATTAATCAAGATAATTTTAACTTTATCTCTCATTGTGAAAGTGCACAGGAAATCTGGAATACTTTTAATGCAATATATGGTACAAAAGTCAACAACCGTGAGAGATCCCCCATAATCAAATCAGGAATTAAAGAAACGTGCTTAACAGGATTGGTAAAAGAAAGTAGTGATGATAATGATGATGGAGCAGCTGGCTGGCGTTACTAATGAAGAGATTCAAAAAGTAGAACCGTAAATACAGAAATCCAGCTCTAAATCAACAAGTGAAAAACAGAATAATCAAAGCACTAGACAACCCAGAAGAACGAGAAATCATCTGTCACAAGTGCATCAAACCCGGACACATCAAGCCTAATTGTTCTCAGAATCGATACGGCATAGTAAAGAAATTAAAACGGAGAAGTTTTACAGCCATATGGAATGAAAGTAATGATGATTATAAAAGGACTAGCAGTGA
The DNA here is from genome assembly GCA_030765085.1 of Allium cepa. NCBI lineage: Eukaryota > Viridiplantae > Streptophyta > Magnoliopsida > Asparagales > Amaryllidaceae > Allium > Allium cepa. The sequence goes on from CM060932.1 coordinate 454,884,307, forward strand.
GAGTAAGAAAGAAGATCTTTTCCTTCGAGGTGATATAACTGATAGCGATAATGATGAGCCAAGCAAGGTATCAAAACTTACTCACTTAGAATTATTTATATATTTCTACGAAGTAAATGACTGTTTTGAACGACTTAGGAAAAAATATCCCAAAATTGAATCACAAAGAGATAGTTTGATAGAATCAAATGAACAGCTTAATCAATTGGTTAAAAACTATTAAACTAAGATCCCTAAGTGTGATAAGTATCCATCACTCGAAGAAGAGATTAAAAAATCAGAAATTAAAATTAAATCGCTTGAAAATGAAATTTTGATTTTGAAAAAGAGTGAAAATACTAGGTGAGAGAATTCTATTAAAAAGTGCACACAATTATTGAACGAAAATGAATCACTAAAAACACATGTCCAACAACTGCGAACGACCTTAGGAAAATTTTCCAAAAGTGAAAAGTCGTTGAAACAAACTATTAATACAGTTAGACAAGAATTTGGATATAATCAATTTGAAAATGTTAGAAATGAAATTAAGCAAGTCAACTCCATGTGCACAATTTGTAGAAAAACTGGGCACAATCATAATATTTGCTGGTATAGACCCAAAAATATCAAAACTATACCAATTTGGGTTCCAAAAGGCACAAATATAAAATCCCTCAAAGTCAAACAAATCTGGGTGCCAAAATATATATATATATAACCAGTTTTGGGTCTCCACAAACATATTTTTCAAACTCATTTGCCACTAACAACCATGGACCTATAAAAACAAATAGGTCACAAAAATATTTTCTCGTGTAGGTGTGGTGGCATGCTAAGGAACAACAACAGTGTTATCTAGATTCTGGCTTTTCCAGAAACACAACGGGCGATAAATCAAAGTTCCTTAGCCTAATACAAAGGTGACAGAATCACAATGGACAACAACGAAAAAAATTATCGTAAAGGTAAGAGAGGTAATGGTATATTCATCTTGAACGATATATTAAATGTGATAATCCGCACCATAATCTAATTTAATTCAGCTAGTTATGTGATGATGAAATGAATGCTGATTTTGATTCTGACTTTTTCAAAATTGTTGGCCAAATTATTCGTTTATGCCGAGAACACTTTAAAAATCTCTAGAGTCTTTGCACTACTTCATGTAGATTTGATTGATGATAATACATTTGGTTGACTCTATATTCACGGTTTTGTTTACATGGTTTCAATTCAAATTCAAAAGATGTAAAAATGAATTCAAGGTATTTGTTGCATCATCACGGTCTGGTATATGGCATCAAACTAATGATAATCTCGAGTGAAAGAAAAAATCAGATGCAGATTACACTGGTAATCTAGTCGGCAGAAAAATTATTAGTGAAACGTGATGTATGTTGAGATATTCAGTAGCTGCATCATTTTCAGAAAAAATATCTACATATTTTTCATTTTAAATAATTTTCAATTAGCAGACATTTTTCTTATAAAACCCTTTCAAGAAAATAATTTTTGTTGACCTTGTTTCAGACTAGTTATTTTTGAAAATTTGATTTTATAATTATTTTTGGATTTGATCTTAAATGACTACATTAACTAATCTGACTCCCTACTGATTATCAAAAAGATAAATAGTGATTGAAAAAGTGATGAGTGTTGATATTAATCATATATTATAACTTGAGACGGTATAATTAGTAAATTTCTTTAGAAATTTAAACAAGAGTTATGAAACTTTTTGTTTGGTAAAAATTCGATGACCATTTCTATTTCTATCATGTTTCCATCGACCACCGATCATCAAAATCCAATATAGTATGTCAATATGTGGTGTTTTAAATAGGAATCATTTGTTTTTTATTTTATTATATTTTTAGCAATAAAAACATTCAAAGTATTCACTCTCATTTAAAAGTCCTCACGATTATGCATGGGTGAATTACTTGGGATTTTTGATTACGTGCTTCCATGCTCATTTAAAAGTCCTCACGGTTATGCACGTATAGAACGCATATCAAAATTGATTAATTAAATAAACAAGTTGATTCTAATCCCATTTAAAAATCCTCACGGTTATGCGTGGTTAGAAGATACTTGAATTCATTTATTTTTCTTTTTAGAAATTTGGAGTACTACTAATCTCATTTAAAAGTCCTAATGGTTATGCATGGTTAGCAGATATTCAAATTCCTGAAATAAATATACCACAAATAGACACAACTATATGCTTTTGTATGATGACATCACCCCTATCATTCTAAAGTGGAATATGCAACTAACAGAGTATCTATGATTTTTGTTTGATTTTTTATTGAAATTTAATATTTATACTCGATTGGGTATTGATATGTATTAATGTCTATCACTTAATCTTTATTTTTCTAACACTATTGCTCTTTTGCTGATAACAAAAAGGGGAGAGAAAAGTTAAGATTTTGGCGAATAAAGGTCAAATATTCTCTATATGCATCTAGGCTCATTCACATATTTTTATTCATGCATATATGAAGGGGGAGCCTTGTGTAGAGAGGGAGCACTCAAATAGGGGGAGCGAATTGAATGATCAAATACATTTAATAAATTCAAAATCTTAAATATATGTTTGTTATCATCAAAATGGAGAGATTATTGAATATACTAGAAAATGATTTTGGTTTGATGATAATATATATATATATATTCATTTAAATGTATTTGTTAATGCACTACTTTATTTTTCACATAATTAAATAAATATTTTCTGAATAAAATAAATAACACATAATTTAATTTCAAACAAATATTTTATTCAAACAAATATTTATTACAATCTTGAATAGTACAAATTTGAGCTCTCACAATATACACAATTTTTAAACAATACAATTTTGATTACATCACAATTTTTCATTTACAAATGTCCTTACTACATATCGCTCATTCACTCATATTTATCTTCAACTCTATTCCAGATTGAATCCAGCATCTGAGCAATCTACATTATACGTTGACGCTGTAAAATCAAAAAGGAAATATTTTTTTGCAGTGTAAAATAAAATGTATTTTGGAAATATTATTTGCCTTAGTTATTTGGGTTATTCATCATCATTTATTTTTGAATTCATCTACACGAACAACTTGTGGCATGCACAGTGTGTCACTGTATATGCCACAAGGCAGTGCACACCGATATACGCTTGATAAAATTATAGGGACATGTGAGCACAGGTCAAACCCAATTGAAAAGCCGGGTCCAACTCAAGTGCAATACAAATAAAGTCACGATACGTGCACAAGGTCAAACCCGAGCTATAAGCTAGATTCAACACAGGTGCAAACTCAGATAAAATGGTCAAGACACAAAAATCAAGCCTTGACCAAAGTTCAAGTCGTTCACATGAAAACAGAGATTAGACCGTCCATGCATATATACATGTCGACCAAGCAGCGAACAAAGTCAACAAGACTGCATCAAGAAACCAAAACCAGGCTGCACAATGAACCTGATATGCAATACACATATGCACAAACAGTGGCAACAAACCTCAAAATTCATATGCAATCAGGTCTCAACAGCACAAACTCGAAGAAAAGAAATTGAAGATGAATGCATATACATCAATATGCACAACATCTATCCAATGCAAGCTCAGATGAGCAAGTGCACCAAAGACCAACAGCAAGTGCCGACCAAGCAAAACTAACAAATAACAGCAAAATGCATATGAACTCAGTGGTCAGTGCAATGCATGACCAAGTCTTAACCAAATGCAATGACAATATACACAAACCAATGCAAACATCAACTCACAACAATTTCAAAATGCACAAGTGAAAATGACCAGACTTCGAGATAACACTACAGATTCAAATGAAAACAGTGTGACACACACATACATCAATGAAACCAAAAGCTAACACAAACACAGGTACAGGCCGAGACAAAAGCAAGCAGTGCAACCCAAAGTACAAAACAGCAACCAAACCTGGCAACTAAACCTACATGAGGTCTAAACAAGTACGTATCTACGAGAACAACAAGTAACCAAGCTACAGACTTCAAGCACAAGTGCAACATCAACACGACAGGGAGACAGAATCGTATAAGTTCATATTTTCACAAAATCAAGTGTCCAAATTCAAATCAAAGCCAGACATGCCAGAATTTTCATGAAGCCAAGATGAACAAGTCGAAATAAAGTTCTCATCCCAAAAATATCAAAGGTACGAAGTCAACTGAAAGTCAAGCCGTGGTAATCAAAAATCAAATAATGTCAACAGCAGTTTCGAACCAAATTCGAAACCGTGGTGAGCAAGGAAAGCATCGTCAAAGCCATGAAAATCAAGTATCAAATATACGAAATTGACAAAGTCAGAAGTTATCATCAACATCCAAGCAACATCGAATGGCCGAGCAAAGTATTGACGAATTCAAATGAATTCAGATGAACGAAAATAAAGGGATTCGAACCCTATATAAATGTTTAACATCATCGGCTACGAATCCATTCAAGTTCAAGTAATATCATAGTGCATAGAATCAACTAGGAACTCGAATCAAAATTGAGGGTAATATAAATCGAAAAGAGGACAAACATACCAAATTCAAAGCATCATTCAACCTCGACGAATTGAAGCAGCCAAATGCAACTCGAGGAGACGATCGATTGCCGAAGCAAATCAGAAGAATTGCAATTGTAATCGATCAATAATCAATCGACTTTTTCAATTACAAAAGCCATAATTTTATCAGAGAGGAACGAAAAAGTAACAAAAAGGAAGCAGCCATAATCGCAAAGACATCAGGTCGACATAATATAAAAGAAAAAGAAAGGGATACTCCTTTATTTGTTTTGGGCCGGCTTCTTCAACTTAATATTTGTGCTTTAATATTTTAATTTTGGGTTTAATTGTTTTTAATTTGTTTTTTTGTATTTTCTCCTTTTAAACATTTGCAATTTCTAGTCGTATGTCTAGGGGACGAACTACGATGGTGTAGTTCGAGAATTCGCAAATCAGTGGTTGAGTTGTGGTAGGGTTTTGAGCGTAGAGTTAATGTTAGTCGATAGCGGGTGTCGCGAGTTTACGTGTGTAAGCGTCTGACTACTTAATTTCTAGTAGAAACCTTGGAGGCAGCATGTAGGCAGCGTTTTGCCGAAGCTGGGTAAATCTATGTGTTCTATTTTTTGATTTTTATATTCTTCTATTATCTGTGCTACTATTATTCTGGTATTATCTGTGTTGAGATTATTTTATATACTTCCACAATAAATTTTTGTAATTAACAGTATCACCCTATTCACTCACCCCACTCTAGGGTGAAATCGATCCTACACGTTAGGCTCTCATTTTAAGTTGTCAAAAGATTTATCTCCCTCGTTGGTAGAAAACAAAAGGTATATGGCTGATATACTTTATTATAGTGTTGTTGGTAGTCTTATGCATGCGATGGTGTACACATGACCGGATTTAGCCCATGCCGTGGTGTTGTGAGTCGATATATGTCTAACCCAGGCAAAGAGTATTGGCAAGCAGTGAAGTGGATTCTTAGATATCTTTGAGGCACGTCTTCGGTGGTCTTGTTACATGGTGGAGTGAATGGTGACATCTCCCTTAGAGGATACTGTGATTCTGATTATGCTGGGGATTAAGATGCTAGGAAGTCAGTGTCGGATTATATTTTTACACTTGGCATAGGCTTGATTTCATAGAGATCAAAGTTGCAATCTATTGTAGCTTTGTCGACTACCGAAACAGAGTTGATATCGATTGTGGAAGCAACAAAGAAGGGATTATACTTACTTTAGTTTTTGGATGATCTTTTAGTGGTGCAGCGGACAATAGAGCTATTTTCAGACAGTCAGAGTGCGATTCATCTTGTAGAGAATCAAGCTTATAGTTTAAGAACGAAGCACATTGATGTTAGAGGTTTCTTTCTTATGCTTGAGGAAGAACAAAGCAAGATCAAATTAGTGAAGGTGATTACTTTGGATAATCCTACGTATATGTTGACAAAGTCACTTCCAAAGGACAAATTTGAGCATTGCTCGAACTTGACCAGTTTGATTCCCGTTACTGGAGCACCATGGAGCGCTAGACCCAACAACTTCTATGTTGATTGTTTGATGATGAGACATGCATATTTGAATCGAGGTGGAGTGTTGAAATTGTGCGATTCAAACATGTACATACCAAGTTGGAGAAGTCATGAAACCCTAGGCCGACGAGGAGAAAGAAGCAATGTCGTCCGATGATGTGCATGGGCTTTTAGACGAATCAGGAATTTCGTTCGGTGGTAGAGATACCTGACAAGAAATCTAGTCCAGTGATGATCACATTTTGAAGCGGTGATGTGTAGAATGCCGGAAAAGAAATCTCATCCGGTAATGGTTGGCGGTAGTCGATGAGGAAAAAAGATGGTTGTTTGATGAAGTAGCAATATCGTCCGGTAATCATAGTGATACCGAACCAAATATTTGGTTCGGTGGAGGAGTGGATTTCGTTTGGTGATGATAATATTTTTTAGCAGAGGGAAGTACGAATGCCGGTCCAGATTTGTGGTTTAGGAAGATGCCGCTCCAGGTTAAAGGTGCTATATCGATCCAAGTTTTGTCGATCCAGATTTTTGGTTCAGTAGAAATAATGAACCAAAGTGTTGCCGTTACAGATTTTTGGTTTGGGTGTGCTTTGCCGATCCAGATGCCAAGTAATGATGCCGAACTAGATGACTACTGAACCAATCTTGGCCGAAGCAGATCTCAGAATTGATATGTTGCAGCTGCCCTACTCACTTTCTCATTCTATAAATATCGGAGCTTATACACTTTAATGGCGAACAATCTAGGGAGAAAAAACTTTGCCAATTTGTGTGCTTTGTTCGTAACTCTTCAATTGAGTGATAGATTAGGGAGAATTCTCAGCATATGTTTTAACTCTCTAATCTGGAGTTGCTTATAATCTCTTATACTTGTTGAATAAAAGAAGTTATTGGGTCTCCGTGGACACGTGATATTAATATCCGAACCACGTTAAATCTTTTGTGTCTTTTATTTTTGCTATTGTGTTTGCGAGATTGCATAATTGATTTTTAGGTTGAAATGATATCTAAATAGACAATACTACATCCTGATCAAATAATCCGCTTCCGCTCAAATTAAAATAAATTTCACTATAATATATATATATATATATATATATATATATATATATATATATATTTATGAGAAAGTCTATTTAGACACAAAATATGGGCACATTATCTTCATCATTAGATTGCCCCCAATTTCCAACTCTCATATAACGACAAAAATATTTAACGGCTGAGATGTTTTGTGTCTTCAAATTGGGCCTAATTTTGGGTCTAAATAGCCTCCTTGATACAGAATTACACTTGGATATATCTACAGTTCCTCCACATTATGGCAACAACATCCTTGATCCTGCAAGGCATATAATAAAAATCAAAGCACATGGCATTGATCATGACTACCCGACTTGGGAAGAGCCTACAAATTTCCTTAACAACTCAACACCCTAGAGTACGATCAACATCACTATGAAAAATACAGAGCCTACATAATTGGACAAAATCTGAATTGGACAAGCGCAGACAACAAAAATTTCAAACTACATGCTGAATCCCTAGTGAAAAAATATACATCTACAGAAACATAGAAGAATTTGAACCAGAATATAGGCCTTTGAAATCTTCTATCCTAGGCCTAATACTATAAAAATCTATAGGAAACTACATATGTCGTTAACAGGAGAAGACAAAGAAGGTTCTACCAGGAGTAATAAGACAAAAGAAGATGAAGACATAATGGACTGATGTGACAGAAACCTACCGCACAGATAAAGTATCCACTAAAAGCACATACGTGGAAAAACAAAGTCTGGTGGATGCTTGCTTCTTATCTTTTCTTTTTTAAGTGCGCCATTATGTGTTAGTAAAGTGGGCCCATAACCCACAGCTGTAAAGTAGCCTCCTTAGTAGCACAAGGAGGAAACATATACAATTTTGCTTACCTAATACATTGAACAATAACAGGAAGAGAAGTAAATACTGGACTTATACTTAGACAACAAGAAGCAATGAGAGACTTAGAACAAATACAACTGTTAGATTGGAAACATATAATAAAATTCTTAAATGAATTTTTGTATTATGCCACAACCTCCGACAACTATTATTCTAAAGAAATAGGAGATAGATTATTTTCTAAACTTCCTGGTGATTTAGGAAAAGAAATATGGACATCATAGGGAGGAAATTCTTTCCTAAGTGATGGAAACCAACAAACTATAAACCTAATGTCTAACGAAGCTATTAAACAATTAAGAATACAAAATTATAAGTTAATCCACCTAGGACTCATTGTCATAGGAATAAAAGGATTAGTCAGACAGAAAATAGGAGCCAAATTACTAATAGTACTAATTGATGACAGACACCAAGACTTAGACAAAGCAATATCTGGGACAATAGAAGTTGATATGAACAATAACGTTGGAATTGTTTATATTTCACCAAACTTCACAATGACATTGCAAGATTTTTATAAACACATAAAAGTAGTTATTCAGACAAAAGGATTTGAAAATTTCAATGGTAAAAATATACTACTTGATATAACATTTCTGGGAAAATGTATGACAAAATATACTCCCAAAATAAAGATAAAACTTGATGAGATAATAAAAACACTAACATCCACTGGTATAATTTTTTTTAAACCAATGGAAATAGACTCATCTATATTAGCAGGACATGAATGGACCATCTAAAATCCTAATGAAAATAGGGACACACTTAAACCAAATGACGTCGTAACTTATACAAACCCTAATGGATCAATAGCCTTAAGATTTAAAGACTATGGACCTTCTAACCAAAAAGACATAGACACTGATGATGAATCAAATTTTGAACTCTAAAGAAACTTGTGATGGATAAAATAATATAACCTAAAGAATTAGGAATGGTCCTTGGACCATTCGAGCTATATGAATTGGAACAACAACTTAAAAGGACCAACCAGATAGACAATAACACATTTATCTATATTGATGATGAAAGTAATATTAGGATTAAAACAATATTTACATTAGAAACCTTCTTAAAAGACTCCAAAGAAACAATTAAACAAAAAACAGAAGACCTTAATAATGATTTAATAAGTGAATACACCTACCACATAGAACTAATGGAAGGGCAATGAGAAAGCTCTACAGTAACCTATCCAAAAGAATCCCCTCACAAAATGGATTATCCTCTAGGACACCCTCCTAAAGTAAATGTTAACCCATATACCGATGAAAATAAAGATTTAAGAACAATAGGAAAAAGAATACCTACTGAAAAAACATTTTTTGGAAAAGATGCAGTAATACTTAATGTTACAGAATGCCATCCTTAACTATTAGATACATATTTAGAACAATGGACTGCCGCAATAGCTAGAGATTATTCAGCCAAACACACAAATATAATAAGAGGAGAGGAAATGGTTAGAATAGCAGAGAATTATTTAGGAGATATAGCTAAAGGAATGTGGAAAGCATACAAAAGTAATTTCCCAGATGAAGTAGCCTCCTTAGTAGCACAAGGAGGAAACATATACAATTTTGCTTACCTAATAAATAGAATAATAACAGGAATAAAAGTAAATACTGGACTTACACTTAGACAACAAGAAGCAATGAGAGACTTAGAACAAATACAACTGTTAGATTGGAAACATATAATAAAATTCTTAAATGAATTTTTGTATTATGCCACAACCTCCGGCAACTATTATTCTAAAGAAATAGGAGATAGATTATTTTCTAAACTTCCTGGTGATTTAGGAAAAGAAATACATAAATCTTGGAATGAAACATATGCTAACATTCCTAAAACTTATGATAACATAGGAATTAGAATAACTCACATCATTTCTGAATTAAAAAAGAAATGTACATATATACAAATCCTGAGGGAATTAAAACAAAAGAATTATGGATTTTGTTCACAAATATATACTCTTCAACAATATGGATCTAAAAGCCCTATTGTCAAAAACATAAACCTAAGAAACAGTATACCAAGAAGTACTACCTTAGAAAATCAAATGCGAGAAAACCATACTTAAACAAAGAGAGACATGTTAGGAAATATAATCCAAAGAAAACATATGCAAGTACCATTACATGCTTCGCATGTAATGAAAAAGGACATTTGCCTTCAACATGCCCTAAAAAACACAACTTATATACTAGGGAATCAAACCTAGTTGACTATGTTAAAGAAGATCTACTTGAAGTAGCCTCAGACGTATCTGAAACTTCTACAATATACTCTATAGTATCATTAGAAGGATTAGAAGAACAGGAAAACACTTCTAATTCAGACTACTCTTTAATAGAAGAACTAACAAATGAACAAGCAAGATTGACAGACTTCCCAATTGAACAATTTTTGAATTTAATGAATCATGAAGAATGTATACATGATTTCAAATATAAAATGGGAACTGACACTACAAAATGCTACTTTTATCCTTAGTATCCAGCTTTTGACAAAAGATTCAAATGTATAAAATGCACCACAGAAATATGTTATAAATGCGCCAAGACTTACTTTAACTTAGAAACTCCTAACCAACATAAATTACAATATATTGATAAAAACAAAATTAATGAAGATAGGATAAAAACCTTAGAAGATAGATTTAACAAATTTGAAATAGAAATAGATGAACTAAGAAAGATATTAGAAGAAACAGACAAACATAATAAAGGGAAAAGTAAGGGGAAAAATATTATAACAGAATTACAAGAAAATAACCTCACCAATACAGATGAAGTAATACAAATCCCTTTAATATGTAATCCTGAATGTCTAAGAGAACTTCGGACACTAACCTTAATAAACATTAAAGGATCAGAAATTGAATTATTAGCATTCATAGATATGGGAGCAACCAGCTCAACAATAAATTCTGAATTAATACCCCAATACTTAGTCACAAAAGCTAATAAACCAAAAAAAAGTACCCAGTTTGACGGTACAACCAACATTATAACAGATATAATTACTAACGTACAATTACGATTTCACACTACTTGTGACAATTGGTCATCACATTATAACTTAAAACAATTATGGGTCACTAAATTAAATCTAAGAAATATAAATCTAATACTTGGATTAGATTTTCTCTTAAGTGAAAATGGAAGTTTTTCCTTCAATAAAGACTATTTACAAATAGCCAAGAAAACAACATTAACGCCTCTTATATCAGAGTTTCTGCCTGAGAAGCGTGGTGGAGATAACAATACACAAACCCAAAAACTAGAATGTACTTGTGACATTCCAGGAGAATGCCAACAAAAAGAAACTAGTAAATAACAACAGAACAATTATATTGTTATGAAAATATACATGACATAGAAACAGATAATTACTATATACATGATATAGAAATAGATTTGATCCAATCAAGCAAAATGAGCAATATTCTTTTAACAACTGATGATATAAACCAAATTATCAGTAGACTCGAAAAAATAGAAATAATAGGAGAAAAATCACTAAAATATTGGGAAAAAGACTCGGTTTATTGTAAACTAGACACAATTAACCCAGATATTACTATCAAAACCAGATCACCCAAATATGACAACTGGATGATTGGAGAATTTAAAATGCACATAGATATCCTAAATAGACTAGGAATCATAAGAAGGTCCGACTCTAGACACAGAACCTCGGCCTTCATAGTACAAAAAGAATGGGAAAGAAAAAGAGGACAGAGTAGAATGGTAATGGATTATACCAGACTAAATGATAATACAAATGAAGATGGATATTGTATTCCCGACAAAGATGTATTAATCAACAAAATACAAAATAATTATTGGTATTCTAAATTTGATTTAAAATCTGGTTTCTGGCAAGTTAAAATGCACCCAGATTCTATACCATGGACAACTTTCACTTGTTCAGAAGGACATTATGAATGTCTTGTAATGCTATTTGGATAAAAAAATGCCCCACAAATATTTCAAAGAAAAATGGATGACATATTTAAACATTGCAGTAAATTTACATGTGTATATATAGATGACATACTAGTTTTTTCAAAAACAACAAAGGAACATATATCACACTTATACACAATATTTAAGCTCTTCGAAGCATAAGGGCTAATTATTTCTAAAAAGAAAATAGAATTATTTAGAAATTCCATTGATTTCCTAGGAGTAAAAATAGGAAAAGGACAAATAGAACTCCAGCCCCATATATCCAGAAAAATATTAGAATTTCCAGACAAAATAGAAAATTTAAAACAGTTACAATCATTTCTTGAACTCATAAATTATGGAAGACCATTTATAAAAATTTTATCCAAATATACCGGACCCTTGTATAACAAAGCAAGTCCCAATGTAAAAGGGAATTCAATAGCGAAGACATAAAACTAGTCCAAAAAATTAAAGAACTATCAAAAAACTTAAATCCACTAACGTTACCATTGGCCACAGACTATTTGATTATAGAAACGGACGGTTCTTCTTTAGGATGGGGTGGATTATTATTAAGCAAAAAATACAAAAATGATCCTAAATCTACTGAGAAAATATGCAGATATACTTCAGGAGCATATAAAGAGAAGGGCTACATGACCTCTTTAGATTATGAAATTCTAGCCATAATATATGTTTTGGAATCATTTAGACTTTTTATAATATCTCAAAAAGAAATAACCATAAGAACAGATTGTGAATCTATAATTAAATACGCAAACAATAAAAAGGAGAAAAGTATAATAAATAATAGATGGCTAAAGTTTAAAAATGCAATACTAAACTGCGGAACTAGGATAATATAGGAACATATTAAAGGTATTTCTAAAATACTACCAGACAAATTATCAAGGTTACTAAACTCTTCTGAAAATTGTACTAACTCTTTTGAAGAATGTGATTTTGTTAACAGAGAAGAAGAAATAGGAATGGCTACTACAAATCAGATAACAAGCAACAAAAGATTTCTGAAAACATATACACAAAACTGATTTGTTACAAATGCCCAACTATCTGAGGAACAACAGATGGTATTAGACAACATATGGAACCTGTCAACCACTCGACAGGAAAACAAACAAAAGCTAAGTATATTATATACTTTGGTTGAGTTATTTACAGACACAAAAACACAAAGAAATTTACACACTATTGTCTGTTTAACGGACCTAGTGCTGGCATATATCTTGATTGGGAAGAAATGGTTCCTAAACTTAAGGAACTTGAACAAAACCCAAAATATGAGTGACCATATTATAAAGGCTATTACACTTATGAGATGACCAAGATTGCTATTAAAAAAATTCTTGGAACAGATTACATAGTCTCTGACACAATTAAACAAATACAAAATATAGCCTCAGGAGTTCAGATAAAAGAAGAAGTACTAACTCCTACAGAAATATGCTTACAGCCCAAAAAAACATTTGCAGCTATTACAAAGGAGGCCAATATAGGAAAAATGGTACTGCTTGGACATATCCCACAAGCTTCTCCAATACAAATAAAAAGTCAGTAGATTTCTTTTCCTGAAACATTTGATAAAGAAATACAATTTCTACAAAATACAAAGAAGCAAAATGCTCCAACATACAAGGAGATTTATTCCCTACTTACAAAAATATCTTCACAAAAAATTCCTGGATTCAAAATAAACTAGAAAATATTGAGAAACCAAAATATTCCTTGCACTGAACAATTTGCAGATTGCAAAGAATTCTTATCATACTGTAGATGCACGATTGTTGCATCCATGCCACTTGTTAGTCTTAAACTGTCACAATACAAATATCTTGTTCATGACAAATTTATTTTAGATCCAACTACTCTCTTAAACTATGGTTTTGTCAATGATATCTATATAAATGGTTTGCATCCAACAGAACTATCAGAGCCTCTACAGCAGACTATTTTACAGAGGTCCTTGATACAGAATTACACCTGGATATATCTACAGTTCCTCCACATTATGGCAACAACATCCTTGATCCTGCAAGGCATATAATAAAAATCAAAGCACATGGCTTTGATCATGACTATCAGACTTGGGAAGAGCGTATAAATTTCCTTAACAACTCAACACCCAAGATGTATGATCAACAACACTATGAAAAATACAGAGCTTACGTAATTGGACAAAATCTGAATTGGACGAGTGCAGACAACAAAAATTTCAAACTACATGCTGAATCCCCAGTGACAAAAATATACATCTCCAAAAACATAGAAGAATTTGAATCAGAATATAGGCCTTTTGAAATCTTCCATCCTAGGCCTAATACTATAAAAATCTATAGGAAATTACATATGTCATTAACAGGAAAGACAAAGAAGGTTCTACCAGCAGTAAGAAGACAAATGAAGATGAAGACATAATGGATTGATGTGACAGAAACCTACCGCACAGATAAAGTATCCATTAAAAGCACATACATGGAAAAACAAAGTCTGGTGGATGCTTGCTTTTTATCTTTTCTTTTTTAAGTGCGTCATTATGTGTTAGTAAAGTGGGCCCATAACCCACAGCTGTAAGTTATCTTGTTGTATTTCGAGAGTGTTCTGAGCATGGCTATATAAAGACATGTAAGGCCTTCAAAACACTTATCTCTTCCATTGTAATCTTATTCCTCTGTAATGAAAACTCTAGTATTTACCTTTTTTAATGTCGAGCATTGGTCCCTTCATGAGCTAATTAATTAAGACGAGAATCAAGGAAGAACGGTGAAGCAGCCTAGGTAAGACTCTTAATCATTTTCTTCCTGGTTTGTGGTTAAAGATGCAATGTTCATGTTATTCTAAATTCTGAAATTATCTTATATGTTGTTTAATTCAAAAGACGTAAACTCGTTTGAAAGAGCAAAGTACCCGTTTTAGCCGTTAGTCATGAGGACGCTAGGTGTTTAGGGGAAGAAACTCTTAGAGTGACATGGTGAGAATTGACAACTTAAAGGAGTCTTTCATAATTTTCAAAAACTGAACAAAGGTTTATGCTTGAATGGTTGAAGAAGAAAATGAATAATATTATACATAGTGCCTGTGTAACTTAGTATTCCTAGATTCACGTCCGCTTTCCTAAATAATATCAAGTTTATCAAAATAACAAACCTTCTAATGAAATACTTACAAAATCATTTAGAGGAAGAATTCCTTACAAAATTGCTATTTGTTCTAAAACATTCAAACCCAAGCTAGCAAGATCAATATATTATTGCAAACACATTTAAAAACAAGTATGTGAATGAACTTATAGACATAACTGATTCTTCATTAAACCTATATAACGTAATAAATGAAATAGACATATTTCATTATCTTACGCTAACAAAAAATAAAAAATTACCTTAAGCCAAAGATTTCTAAAACAATTCCATAAGGAATGGATGAACATATTAGTACAACAAGAAGAAAGAAATAGATCTACAGAATATGATTTTGATATGGATCTTTACCATGACTGGTAAAAATTTTAAGACAGAGAACTACAGAATGTTAAGTAAAAAATTAGAAGACTCTGAAATAATAAATAAGATAAAGATAATTAGGTTCCTAATTCTTTACTTAAACATTCATTTAGTGCAGATAAAATCCTCCAAGTTGCCATTAAAGTAGTACAAAACCGAAAACACTGTAGCAGCCACTGTAGCAGCATGACAACAAGGACAAAAAATTCTCTTTACTGTAGCAATATGATAACAAATTTTTTTTTCTATTCTCTATCTCTCCATTATAATAAATGAAATAGACATATTTCATTATCTTACGCTAACAAAAAATAAAAAAAATTACCTTAAGCCAAAGATTTCTAAAACAATTCCATAAGGAATGGATGAACATATTAGTACAACACGAAGAAAGAAATAGATCTACAGAATATGATTTTGATATGGATCTTTACCATGACTGGTAAAAATCTTAAGACAGAGAACTACAGAATGTTAAGTAAAAAATTAGAAGACTATGAAATAATAAATAAGATAAAGGTAATTAGGTTCATAATTGCTTACTTAAATATTCATTTAGTGCACCCTTGGGATAAAATCCTCCAAGTTGCCATTAAATTAGTACAAAACTGAAAACACTGTAGCAGCCACTGTAGCAGCATGACAACAAGGACAAAAAATTCTCTCTACTGTAGCAATATGATAACAAAAAAAAAATTTCTATTCTGTGTCTCTAACCAAATGGAGAGATAGAGAATAGATTTATTTTTTTTTTGTTATCATATTGCTACAGTAGCGATAATTTTTTGTCCTCGTTGTCATGCTGCTACAGTGTTTTCGGTTTTGTACTACTTTAATGACAACTTGGAGGATTTTATTCCAATGGTGCACTAAATGAATGTTTAAGTAAAGAATTAGGAACCTAATTATCTTTATCTTATTTATTATTTCAGAGTCTTCTAATTTTTTACTTAACATTCTGTAGTTCTCTGTCTTAAGATTTTTACCAGTCGTGGTAAAGATCCAAAATCATATTTTGTAGATCTATTTCTTTCTTCTTATTGTACTAATATGTTCATCCATTTCTTATGGAATTGTTTTAGAAATCTTTGGCTTAAGATAATTTTTTTATTTTTTGTTAGCGTAAGATAATGAAATATGTCTTTTTCATTTATTACGTTGTATAGGTTTAATGAAGAATCAGTTATGTCTATAAGTTCATTCACATACTTGTTTTTAAA
Source organism: Allium cepa (assembly GCA_030765085.1). Lineage (NCBI taxonomy): Eukaryota > Viridiplantae > Streptophyta > Magnoliopsida > Asparagales > Amaryllidaceae > Allium > Allium cepa. The sequence goes on from CM060932.1 coordinate 454,901,018, forward strand.
TGTGTCATCCCTTGTAACCCATGTTTTCCACTGCATAATCTAATTTAAATAATGTTATGATGCGAAAGAGAAAGAAATAAACGTTATTTAAATCGGAATTTATAGTGGAAATCAAAGGGCCGTAGCAAAATAGAGATGTCGTTGAGCGTTTCCCATATATGGTCTTTGAACGTTTCCCATATATGGTCTGTAAGTAGGTTTGTCAAAATGGTCTTATTTTCTTACTCCCGTTAATGGCTGCCTAAATTTTTTTCTCTTCTCCGATTGCTCCCCCCTGTTTCTCTTCCTACTTTCATTACGCCTTTTCTGCTTCTTGTTTTGCTTCTCCGCGGGAGGCTATGGGTTATTTTATGGATTTGGGGATTTTCGCTTTTACGGGCGATTTTGTAAGGCGATGTCCTCCTTTCGCTGTCGTCGCTGAAGCCTTGCTTGCGATTGTCCCTTCTCCGGTGTCGGTTTGTATCTCGAGCGATAGATCGGTCGCCATTGAAGTTTATTCCACCGGGGCCTTCTCTGCTCTGGCTCGTCACAAGTTCTTGTTGGTGGATGGTCAGTTCATGGTTTTGACGCCTTGCTTTGTGAAGTCTTCCCAGCTTTCGTTTAGATCTGCTGATATGGAGGTTAGCGATCTTCAGATCCAGTTTGCCCCCAAATTGATTTATGGGGAGGCGTTGGGTTTGTCGCTACCTTTGTCGTCTGCTTTCTCTTTTGGCTCCGTTGATGCTGTTCTCGACTGTGGTCGGATGGGTTTGCACCTTGAGGATGAGTCAGTGTATAGGAAGAAGGGAGAGTTCACCGCTCCTTTCTCTCCTCGATTATCTATTCTGGGTAGTGCGGTTTCTAGCCCTACCTCTGTCGATTTCAGCTTTGGTAAGGTTTATGGTGGATTGGCAGATGAAGATTTGATCACTTTGTCTCCATCCCCGTGCCTTCCGATGGTGCCAGCATCGGTTGAGTGTGGTTTTTCACCAGGTCTCGAGAGTGGTTCTGTAGATTGGTTTAAGGTAGGTGGTGGGAATTTGTCTGCAGTTTCGTTCTTGGGCGATTCAGCAGACAATGGCTCGGTTGCCCCTTGCCTTGCCGTAGTTGAGGAGCTTTGTTGGAAGGTATGTTTTTCTTGCTCGCTTTCTTTGGTGGCAGTTTATGCTGGGTTTCCTTGTGACGGTTGGGGGTTTTCCTTTGTTGTTGATTTAGTTTTCTTGAGCCATGACACACTTAGGTGTGTGCTCCCTGACACTTACGCCTATGCCGGGCCTGGTAGTGTGTCAGGTCACTGTGGTGACTTATTCGCCTTATCGTCTTTATGTTTGATTGGTAGCTTTCTGTCGAACGTAAGGCTCTCGTCGGTGTTAATGGCTTTCAGCAGTATGATTGTCCTTTTCTCGTCCCTAGTATGGAACTTTTCGTCCGGTACTTTTTGTTGGGTTTTGGTTTTGAGACACTACGACTGCATTATGGTGTTGCGAGTGACTTGTTTGATTTTTCGTGCGGCGATGTTTTCTGTAATCTATCGGGGCCATCGATCTGCTCAGTGGGCCGGGAGTGACTGGCGTGGGCGGTATCCTTCTTTCTTCGCTGTGAGTATAGGGATCGTCGGTGATCACTATATGGACAGCAGTGTATACCGTCAGCCATCGGAGCTCCGTTATCATCGTTCCGCAGATTGGCGCGCCGCGCGAATCTCACTTTCGATTCGGGGCTGTACTTTTAGTGACAGTCTCGTTATGGTAGGATTCCCACAGCTAGATGGGACGCTTCTGGATAGCTCCCTTACATTTGATGGGTTTTATTTCTGTCTTCCCAGTATCGCTCTTCCGGTACGCCGTTACCGTGGTCTATCCCGTATTTTAGCTGAGTCGGGGGTATCAGATCCTGTCATCCCGGCCTCATCATTCTTTCGCTCTTTAGCAGCTCCTATCTTCCCCGTTTCAGATCAGAGCCGGTGGCAGGGCACTGCTCGCCTTTTTCGCCTTCCCTTTTGCTTACGTTTTACTTCTGCTGATTCTGCCCCTCCTGTACTTTCGCGTCCATCTCCAGCGTTCTGCTCTGCAGAGTGCTCCTTTCCCTCTTCTTCTTGCTCTCTGTCCATTACCATCCCGATGATGAGTAAGGCAGAGATTGCGCTTCTGAATGAGCGCCTTGATTGTCTGTCCAGGAACTCTTGTTCGGAGTTTGCTGGGGCTTATCGGTCATCATCGACCGATTGTGAGGAGTCATCTACGGCTTCTGTTGAGCCTGCGGTATCTCTGGCTCGTCCTTTCCGTCGCAGAGTGCGCAGAGTCCATTCTACTCCTCGTACCATCCGTACACGCTCTATAGCGGCGTCAGAGCAGGTCGACAGATCTTCTCGGCACTCACTATATCTTGTCTGAGTTCGCTTGGTTTTTTTTCCTTGTTGTAGTCTGCTTTATCATTCTTCTTTTTGTCTCGTCATGTCGAATTTTCTCTTCTGGAATGTTCGCGGTATTGGGAACCTTGATTCCTTGGCTAGGCTTAAACGCATTGTTCGGAAACATTCGGTCGGTGTGCTAGCAATCCTGGAACCTCTTCTACACTCGGTGGAAATTACCAGTACGGTTTTATCCTTAGGTTTTGGCGGAGGGTCTGCCAATGTATCGGGTAAGATTTGGATTTTATGGTCCAAATCCTATTCGGTCCACCCTATTTTCGACTCTTCCCAACTCTTTTCGGTAGCCTGCTCTTCTTCTTTCTTTAGTTCTCCTTTTCTGTTTTCGGCAGTGTATGCCAAATGTGTTCGGTCAGAGAGGCTATCTCTTTGGTCCGATATTTTAGGTCTCAGTCCTTTGGGTTTTTCTTACTCGGTTATTGGCGGCGATTTCAATATTGTCGCATGCCAGGCAGATAAACGGGGTGGAGCGACCATCAACCGTCTTGCTATGACGGATTTTAACTCTTTCATAGTCGGATCTGGTCTCTCTGAGCTACCGTTCGTGGGATCGGCGTTCACCTGGTCTAATAACCAGGTTGGCCCTAGTCGTATCCTATCCAGGCTAGACCGGGTCTTTGGTTCGGAGGATTGGTTTCGGTTACCTTTCACTTTCTCGGTTGTCCACCTTCATCGGACCTTCTCTGACCATTCCCCGCTATTAGTTCGTTGCTCTCCTTTCTCGCTGTTTGGGCCCTCGTCTTTTCGTTTCCAAAGTATGTGGAGATCTCACCATACTTTTCTTCAAGTGGTAGCTGATTCTTGGTCAGTTCCCATCATCGGTCCTCCCTGTTCTGTTTTCTGTCGCAAGCTGAAACGCCTCAAGGGCTGTCTTAAAGTGTGGAACACGAACGTATTCAAGAACATATTCGACCGTGTTCGCACTGCCGAAGAAGCTCTAATTGTTGCGGAAGCTTTGGTTGATGAGTCTCCGTCATTACCCAACAAGGAGGCGTGGGCTTCTGCTCAATCTTTTTTTGCCTCGGAACTTCGTCTTGAGAATGAATTCCTTCGCCAAAAGGCTAGAGTCAAGTGGGTAGTTGACGGCGACGCGAACTCCAAATTCTTCCACTCTTTCATTCGCAAGAAAAACAACCTTCTTACCATTCGTGAGATCATGCGCCCTGATCTATCTTTAGCATCGTCGCCGGTGGAAGTCATAGATACTATTGTGACTCACTTCCAATCCTTCCTAGGCTCGCCTTCGGTTTCCGAATCCGATCCTTCTCTTTTAGCTTTCATTCCCAGGTTGGTCCTCTCGCCTGAAAGTGATATCCTGTCGGATTTCCCGTCGGCGGAGGAAATCCGTGCTAATGCTTTTGCTCTGAGTAAGGATAGTGCTAGCGGTCCAGACGGTTTCAACGGTTCCTTCTACCGTTGCTGCTGGCCTATTATTCAGGATGACTTCTGTCGTGCTGTTCAGTCCTTTTTCGTTGGTAGTTTCCTCCCCTCTAGCTGGACTTCCACCAACCTTTTTCTCATCCCGAAGTGCAACTTGCCGCGCTCCTGTGGCAACTTTCGGCCTATCAGCCTTTGTAACTTTTCTAACAAGGTTATCTCCAAGATTTTAGCTACCCGGTTGGCCCCTTTCCTTGAGCGTATTATCTCTTCATCCCAAGCGGGATTTGTTAAAGGGCGCTTAATTTCTGACAATGTGTTGTTGGCTCGGGAACTTATTTCCCAGTTAGATAGGAAAGTGCGGGGCTCGAATGTTGTTTTCAAACTCGACATGGCTAAGGCTTACGATCGTATGTCGTGGTTTTTCATCATTAAGGTCTTGAGAACTTTCGGTTTCCCGGAAACTTTTATTGACCTTGTTTGGAGGCTTATCTCCAACTGCTGGTTCTCTGTGCTCATTAACGGTTCGGCTAATGGGTATTTCAGGGCTGGGAGAGGTATTCGCCAAGGAGACCCGCTATCGCCTTCTCTTTTTGTGATCGCGGCTGAGGCTTTCATTCGCGGTCTACATTGCTTGACGGTATACGGTCAGATCCAGCGTTTCGGGATTCCGAGGGGTTGTCCACTCATATCGTCTCTGTCCTTTGCAGATGACATTGTTATCTTCTCGAACGGTAGTCGCTCATCTATTCGGAAGCTCCTTAGTTTCATTCATCTTTACGAGAGTTCATCCGGTCAGCTCGTTAACTCTTCGAAAAGTTGTTTCGTCCGGGCGAAGGATTGCCCCCCTTCTAGAGCTTCCTGGATTGAGACAATTTCTGGTTTCATCGAGACCACGCTTCCTCTTCCCTACCTGGGTATAGTTCTGTACCGCGGTAGGAAGCTTAATGCTTATTTTGATCCGTTAGCTGACAAGGTACGGGGAAAGGTCATTCGTTGGAATGCGGCTCTTCTCTCTCGGGCTGGCAGACTGGTTCTCATAAAGTCCGTGTTAGATTCTATGGGAACTCATGTCTTTGCGACTATGACCCCTACCGCCTCCTTCTTTAGGTCGTATCGCTCTTTGGCCTCTTCCTTTTTTTGGGGCAACAAGGAAGGCGATCGCCGCCATCATTGGATCTCTTGGGATTTGGTTTGTCGCCGCAAGAACGAGGGCGGTTTGGGATTGCGCAACCCCAAGGATATTTGCTCCGCCTTCGCTTGCAAACTGTGGTACAGATTCGGTGCTAACAACTCTTTACGGTCCTCTTTCCTTCACGCTAAGTACCGAAGGCTTGCGGGCACAAATTATACGGGTTCTCCGTCCTATGCTAGCGAGACGTGGAAGCACATGCAGTCAGTGAAATCCTTATCTGACTCCCACGGCGGTCTTTTAGGATGGGACGGCGCTCCTTTTTCCATCCTCAGAGCTTGGACTTCGATTCGTACTCCTTCCCCCATTCGCCCTTTGTTTTCTTTCATCTGGGATTCTCGATCTCCACCAAAAGTTTCGACCCTTATGTGGCGTATCCTCCATGATGGCCTTCCTTTAGACGAGAACATTCAGCGGATAGGCATCCCATTAGTTTCCCGTTGCAGTTGCTGCGACAACAGGGATTCGGAATCCTTGAACCATTTATTCTTCACTGGTTCTACGACCAGATCTTGCTGGAACTTCTTCGGAAATTTGGTAGGTGTCCGTGGAATTACCAGATCAGTTAACGATCTTCCTTCAACTTGGTGGTCTGGGAACTCCAGGAAATCTCTTCGTGCGATCATTCATCGATTAATTCCTTGTCTTCTTTGCTGGCACATTTGGTGTGCTAGGAACAAGGCTATCTTCGATTGTGCTCCTATGGAGCCCGTGACCATTATTAGGCGAGTCAGGAATGATGTATTCCTAGCTTTTCGTGGTCGGCCGTTCAGGGGACGATTTAGCCCCAGTATCCTTCCTCTAGTGGGTCTTCTTTCAATTACTTGTGCGATGAGTTCCGCTAGATTGGGAGTCGGTTGAGTGTTCCTGTAATGGCGTTGGTCTACATCCAACGTTCCTGACTCTCCCTCCCCCCCTTTTTTTTGTTTGATTTGATGTGGTCGCTAGTTTTTCAGGTCCAGGTTTTGGTGGGAGTTTTATTTTCTCCTAGGTTTGATTCCATTGGTTGCACTTCAGCGTTCTGTTATTCTAGTTGGATGTTGGTTCCCAGAGCTCATCTGGTATTGCTGTTTCGCTGGTTGGGTTTGTTTGAGGCCTGCTACTATGGTTCTCTATGGTTTGCGAGTGATGGCTTGCGGTCCCATGTGGTTCTTGCACTCTTTGTCGGTGGGTGGTTTTCTGTGAGGTGGACTGGCCTACACCTTTGGGTGTAGCGGGATTGTTGGTTGAGCGGCTGCTTTTTCAGTCATTTTAGCTTTGTATTTTGGTGCTCCTGTTAGCTTAGCTTTTTCTTATTTTTTCTGATTCTTTGTTTATCGGGTATGTCGGTCGCATACTCTGAAAGTCTTGCTGCTTTTTGTGTGCCGTTGGAGAAAGGCTTGTTTCTCCATTCTATTATAATACTATGGTTTAAAAAATATAAATATATATATATATATATATATATATATATATATATATATATATATATATATATGGTCTGTAAATCATAGCTGAGCATATTATAAACGGTGAATACACATCCACCTTTCATCTTGGTTTAATTAGACGAATTTATTTTTAACTAACATGAGCTAATCCATAGTTTCCCTTGTTTGTTAAATAGAGGTTTATTCATCTCATAATCTGCTGTCCAGGTTATGTCTGTCTAGCCTCGGAGGTTAAGTCTGTCTAGCGTCGGGGAATTCATTTCCAGATTTTAATTTATTAATAACTGAATAACTACTGTATGTATACGAGAACGATAAAAATCTTTTTAACATCATGACAACTTCGTTTTGTTTAATAATTTCCTTTCACACATACTAAGGTTTCTTGTTCATGTGGCGTAAAAAATCCCTTACAGTTTGTGCTTCTAGAATGACTATAAATATAATAGAAGAAACAACACACTTCATATGTTTATTCTTGTGGGGAAATCAATATTAATCCAATTGGCCTACCTCGCTTGTCATATCTTAGCAAACTAAATTGTAATACCAAAAATTATTTTGATGTGCTGTCAATAAGCTGTAACACCTGCAATATGGATTTCTTAGGTAAGTAGCATATCAGATGTTGACATTACGTACATATTAGTTTCATTGCATGATGTTTTCATTATTTAAAAATTATTAAGAAAATGCTAACTAGATTACAAATATTATATCTTGATGGTTACATCCAAAAAACACCACATTTTTATCTATATAGAATGTTGTAGGTGTGCCTAAACTCATCAAACCAGATATTGGTTCTTCAGTCTAGTCTCTGTCAGTAATATGAGCAATTTATTGTTGTATAGTATATAGAAAAAGATTTTAATTACTTATAGTGCTAATTAAATGTGTATTGAATTCAGAAATTAAACCTAAAGCTTGTTTATTAATACTTATATTTTCTTACCCCGTGTGTGTTTTTTTTAATAAATATATTATTTCAAGCTATATCAAAGACACAAGCAAGAACATTATTTTATGCCATATAGTTCTACTCTATTTGTGTTTAGTCCCTCTGTTGGTTACCTTCATACAACATATAATCCTTAGCATGTTTTGTTGTTGTGCGTCTTGTATTAGATTCTATTGTTTGCGTACCTTGGTAACATAATATCTATTTTTTTTTATGTGGATAATGCTGCGTTGGTAGGTTATAATGCTGGTTAAATCTTAAATTTCCAATAGATGCAGACCCGGACGATAATGAAAGCCGCTGAAAAATATCTTAAGCGAGTTAGGTAATCACAATAATAGGATACTTGAAACAAACAATTTATATGGCATAATCTGATACGAAACAGAGATATGAAGTTTGCGTTATAGGTTAGATTTTAAACTAAACAATCATCTTCTAGAAGATGAACCTTCTATTGATTCCTATATTAAGAACTATGTAATGTATCAAACCATTGTCTGCTCATATAAATAGCAAGGGCCCCTTTTTTACGAAGCGATCAGGATACTTGAGAGGAGATATTGGTTGAAAGAGGAATGCATTTGATGACGTGAAAGTGGTATTTAAATGAAGTATTCGAAACGTGATTTCTAATTTAAGTGATATATAGTTAATTAATTATTTGATTTTATTGTGTAATTTACGTTTAATTAAAATGAAATAAAAGAAAAACAAAATCGAAATACATTAAATTAGTTAAAATACCTTAAACATGCAACGATAAACAATGCATAGAAAATACATCAAAACCACTAATTTTTTAAAATTCTATTTGTTTGCATCACCCTGCTTTATCAGATACATTTGGTACTCTTTTACGTGTTGTTTATCCGCAATGTCCGACAACAACCAACTTTTTGCTAATTCGTTATTAGGAACATTGAATATCTCTCTATCACCGAGTTGCATAACAATTATCAACGTTTCACCAAAATCAAATTCTCTTCATTCGCCAATACGTTGAAGGCGAACAACTATATTTGCGTAGTTTACAGAATTTACTGTGAAATCTACGTTGTTTGTGTTGTTGCATGTATTCAGACTTTTTGAATCCGTACGATAATTTTCATCTGTCTCTTGTGTATTTAGTCAGTGATCTCGCATAGCTTTTCATCTTCTCCATGACGTCTTGTTCCACTACTACGTGCTTTGTTAGCACCAAAAAACTAAATAATCAATTGGTCATTTTTTATATTTTAAAACAATCTATCAAACTCTTACAAGTAAAACAAAAAACATGTATTAACATATACAGAATAACTAAAACTAAAATGCATATATAAAATATCTTTACACGATAATTCCACCATTGCTTGGTGCTTGTAATAGTTTGTCTTTGAATATCCCAGCCAGAACCAGTTTTGTTGCATACACTTTCTGATTTATCGTATTTATGTCGAAGTTTGCTTTCATCTATCGGTCCAATATGTGCAATGTTATCTGCAGCTTGGTTAAACTTTTCCGCTACAATTTTGTGCACTTTTTTTATTACCATCAGAAACTACATATGTTTTTATGCACATTCCATCAGAATTTGACTATCTTCAGATGACCAATTATGTTTGCCTCTTTTCGACGTTATACCAACATTTTTAAAATTTAAAAGTACAAAAGTATGCAAAAAATTCTAAAATAAATATATACTGTATATATGAAAAAAAAATGCCACAGAAATAAAAAATTTAAGACAATTTTGTACAGAAATGGGGACCTAGGGTTTACTGTACCGCCCCGCCTCTTCGATATCTCATCCTCTCCGTTCTTCGTCTACCACTATCTTCTCCTTCGTTGCTGTGGTTCCATTTGTAAATATTGCGTGGTCAGTATGAAGAAGGTTTATTTTCCTCTATTGGAATCTCAACGTCGACAAACAAGTGACCATACCCACCGCTCTGACCACCAGATATGGCCGTGTTGTGAAGCCACCTGCCCTCTCCGACTTTGATTTCCCCCCATCCTCAACAAGGCACCTACTAAATGAAAATCCAAAGCTACTCCAACTACCTCGCTGCGATGCAATCCTTCCCCTTACAGTCATATATCTTTGCCGCAAAATATTCTGGATATTCTCCCGCCGCCGGCAACTCTTTTTTGCTGACACTGTGCTGCTATTTAAATCGCTTGTTGCTTCATTGGATCCTCCTGCTCCTAATGGTGGTTCTGTACTTAATACTCCAGTTCTACCTGCAATGCCTACTAGCCCTATTCATGTGCAAAATATTGGAATGGGTTCATCCTGATTCAACAAGCCATGATCCTCTTTGTTTTCCAGCAAGCCTAAAAATGCTGACAGGCATTCTACTAAACGCTTTAAAATTTCTGAAATGTTAATGAAATACTTATACCTCCAAAAGAAGTCATTGATGGGGATTCGGAATTTTGGAAAAACTCGCCTGTTGGGTTCTTTTTGTATGATGACTTTCCATACTCTATTGTCAAAAAACATTTATAGAACCATTGGAAATTAACAGGTTCATTGGCAGTTCGTTTCGACAATGATATGTATTTTTTGACTTTGAAAATGAAGAGGAACGTAGAATGATTATGGAAGCGGATCCGTGTGTTATTAATGACAAAGTCTTTATTATAACCTGATGGACTCCATCGATTGATGTTGCTAGGAAGCAAGCTATGTCAATTTTTATCCGGGCAAAATTTATTTGCATCCCCTCCTCTTTTCAGCCCCTTGAGGGTCTTGACTGGTTGGCAAAAAATATTGACGAACTGATTTGCTTTGACGAGAACACAGACTATCTGGAGTTTGCAAAAGCCCTTATTGAGATCATCCCTTATCGGTTGTTGCCGTCTAAGCTAACGGTTGCGATTTCTGAAAACGGAACTGCTCATATCTCAATTCCCTATCAATGAAAGTCATCGATCCGCACCCGTTGCCACTCCTTTGGGAATACTATTTCGACTTGTATTCATATTCCCGATTCGAGTATGTTGGATTCTTCGGCCCCTCCGCCCTCAATTCCTGAAAATGTTCCTTTACAAGAGCCCTCTCCCAGGCAATGGAGGAAAAAAAAAAACCGCCGTCCCTACCTCTGACGAGCCTCTGCTTAATAAACCTCTGCCTATGCCTTCTCCCACTTTAGTTGTCCCTTCAAAACTTCTGATATAGCCAAGCTCGATGCCTTACTTGCCACCGCATTTTCTACTGACAACTCCGAATCTACTAAACTCCCTGTGGACAATTGCGATGCAGTTGTGATCCCTACCCCTTCAGAACCAAGCTTTCAGCAGGTTCAGGATCCTAGCAAAACCTCTAGCTCATCAATACATCGTCCTGATGATCTCGATGATGGAATAGACACTACTAGAATAACAGTCATTTCCGAGGACTGCTAGCCGTTAGCGCCGTCGCTAGGCGTCGGAAAAGCCGTCGCTATGGCGTACACGCTTTCCTTCGATTGGCAACGGTATCGAAGATTATTTGGCGACATCTACTTACAGCACTTTCCGACAGTTTTGTGACAGTTTTCGATGCCCACATGGCGTCCAAACATTCCTTAGAGCTGTCGAAAACCTTCACGAACCGTCTGAAATCTTAACCATTACAATGTCGATTGTCGTTGCTAGCCGTCGAAAACCGTCGGAAATTCGTGCAATTTTTTATTTCTATAGCCATTCGATTCCTATACTATACATACATATCAAAACTCAATTTCACATATATCATGTGAACAAGATTTCTTGTCAACACCTCAAAATTATGCTGAGGATGTGAATGATCCTTTAGTCAAGTAGAGCAGAAAAAAAGGAGCGAGTCCTTTTAGAATTTCTTCTTAATTAGACTTTAGCAAGTAGGAATTATCCAAAAGACCTTTCGACTGTGTCAAAAGAGCTAGGTTCCATACTTGATGATCTTTCGGCTTTGTTGAGTTGGATTAAGCTTCCATTTGAAAACTTTTCTTTTAGAATTGGTAGAAGTATCTTAGAAAGTTTTCCATTAAAAGGTTTCAACCCTATTGGAAGCCTTGTGGGTTATATAGCTAGGACTTTTTTCAAGAATCTGATGTTGAGGTTCCGACCCTGTTGGAAGCGTGGTAACCTTGATGATAAGGCTTGAATCAAGAAAATTGGTCTGAGCTACGACATTGTCAAGAACTTTAGGATTTAGAGTAGTTTAAGCTTTGGATTGGGATCCTAGGTGGGGGTTTCGATCTGCTTGAAAGCTGTGGATATAACCTCCTTGGGTTTGAATCAGTAATTTCAGGCTTCAGTGTTTAGAGGAATGGTTTTGTAACGCCCATTCCCGAGACCCACCTTAGCAAAGATAATTAACAAGTAATTCCGTCTACTAAAGTGGAGAATAAGGCTGGTTAAGGGTGACCATTTATAATTTTGTCTTAAACATCTACCGAATACCTCAATAAATGCAGTATAATTTTTCTTTCAACTAAAGTGGATCGACATACCCAGTAAATGCTTAATCCAAAACTATAGGCGGCTAACGGATCTATCAGAACAAAATGCAATAACTAAATGTAAAACACATCACAGAACAGTAATCAACATCATATATATACATATACACTGGTCCATGTTTAGTACAATACAATATGAATACAATAAAGATAGTACTCGACCACACCATTTACATCGAATCAACTGTAAATACATCAGAATATGCAAAAGAAATAAACTACTCAAGCGATAGATAAGCTAATGTCCAACATCAACTTCAAGCTAAGCCCAATAGATGATACCTGAAACAAATTGGTCTGACCCGAGTATAAATACACGGGTCAGTCTGGCTACACAAATCAGTCAATATCGATAATATGAAGCAGAATGAATATAGTGATACTTCTTCTCGAATGAGGAGAAGGATTAGATAACTCATAGCTCAATACTTAAGTAACAAACGCTACCTAAGTGACTAAATACCTCGAAAGAGGTAACTCAAACTCAATACTTAATAAAACACAAGTGCCTCATATCATCAGCGATAACCCATAATGAACTCAAATTAACTCATATAAAAATCGAGCAAAACTCAAATGGTTCGATGAGGCATTACCCCAAAAAGGAGAAAACTCATCTCAATCACAAATAGAAGTCATGAAAGCAACAGAAAATAACTCCATAAGAATGTGAGATCTCAAACTCATAAGTAAGCCAAGACGGCTAAATCTCACACATACATCTCAATCTTAAAAGCTCATGGAACTCTATACGAATTCAAACTCATAAAATCTCAAACTCAATAAAGAATTTGATGCATGTTTAAAACTTAGAAAATCTTAACACTAATCCGCCAAAAACGGCAAAACTCAGAAAACTCGGATTGACCAGATCCCTGATTATAATGCCGAAGCAATGCTACACATGCTAAACTCAGACAGCTGAAGCCTTAGACAAGGTCGCTAACACCTCACAAAGAAGTTCGTCCTCACGACAAGGTCTCTAACACCTTTTCAAGCCGTTTTGTCAGCCCTAATAAGGTCGCTAACACCTCCCAAAGAAGTTCGTTCTCATCAGAAGGTCGCTAACACCTCTCAAAGCAGTTCTGCTAGGTAAACATTGCGAATGTGTCATAAACTCACGGATAGAAACCCGAAAAGTGTTAACGTGTGTCGCATACCATATGTTCGCACTTAGCGGTTTACTAGCCGCTAGTCGATGCCACACTAGGAACATCATAAAACTCAAAAAAATCATATCTCGCCTCGTCTCATTGGCAAGTGATAAAGAGACACCATATTCGTCTCATCTCATGTACAAGTATTAAATGGCATCATAACTTATCTCATCTCATCGACAAATAAAAACATCGTGATGGTTCCTCATAAACCATAAATCTCAAAATATGAAATCATATACTCAAGACTTGCCTTATATCATTGGCAAGTAAATAAAACATCGTGATGATTCACCTCGACCATACTCCTACATAGGAGATCTCAAACCATAATACTTGCCAAATCTTGGCCATCTTAAATAATTCCAATAAATAGGAACTATAGAAATTAAAATATGTCATAAAATGTTAAAACATCTCAGAATCATTAATCTCAAATAGCTTCGATCGTACAAGTCCGGAATTAACCGAAATAGTAAACGCACATGTCACATACTACATGTTTTAATTCTCTTTCTCATACGTTCGAATAGTGTATGTTTTATATATAAAATAGTTTATTAGAGAAAACAAGCTTCTAAAACTTTTTTCCAAAAAGACTAATAAAACCAATATTTGAAATTCCTTTATTATAGGAAATAAATAGATTTTTTATTATAAAAATAATTTTAAAATACTATATAATATTAATTTTAAATTTCCATTTATTTCAAAAAAATAACTTAAAAAATGCTTTAGTGAAAACCGTGCTCGAAAACAATGACAAACAAGAAAGATAACTCAAGACCGATAACTTGAGTTCAATACGAATTCAATTAAAATTTAACCCAAAATCAATTCAAATTTTATTCAGATTTGAATTTCAAATTCTCCAAATATAGCTAGCGTATTGATAGGCATCATAGCTCTCAAACATCTCAAAAACAATAATCAAAATCGAATAAGAATGAGAACAAAAATAAGCTAATACACTACTCGGGTCAATAATTGTTATTGCTGTCATTTTGCTCTCGGAACAGCGACAAACAAACATAGTTTTGACCAAGCAAACATAAAAATTTCAAGAAACAAAAACATGAAACTTTTAGTACAAAGTTTATGCTTTTCAAAACATCTAAGGTTATTGAATTGGATAAGAAATGAAAAAGTTATGATAAAAATAGTTCAGGGGTCTTAATTGCAATACCTCTGTCATTTTGGTCTCGGGATAGCAACAATCAAACACATTTTTGACCAAACCAACATTAATATTTAATAAAACTCAAAATGTTAAACTTGTAGTACATGATTTGAGCTTTCCGAACATCCAAAATTATCAAATTCCGATGAAAACCGAGAAAGTTATGGCTAATTTTGTTTCAGCTTCAAACACAGAGCATATATAGATTTTGCTCTCGGGTTAGCAGTAGAAAAATTCAATTTTGACATAGCTAACCCCAAAATTACAGAAAACTCAATACATGAAAGTTGTAGCACATAATTTGGGCTTTCCGAAAAATTCAAATTATCAAACTCCGATCAAAAACGAGAAAGATATAGCTCAAACAATATCAAATTCAAACTCATGAAATTATGTCAAAGATAGAACTATACTTCTATTTTAAAATCTGTTTCAGGTCAATCAAATGGTAAATTATCAAAATCTAATCTGAAGAGAAATTATTGCTTATTGAATCTAGTTTCCAGCAAAAAAAAATTTGACCTAAATCGGATAAGAAATGAGTTACTTATTGCTAAAATACTTCTCAAACCTGTAATTATTGTTGCTGTCAATTTGCTCTCGGGACAGCAACAAACAAGCATAATTTTACGCAACCAAACATCAAAATTTTGGAAAACTCAAAACATGAAACTTGTATCTCATAATCTAAGCTTTCAATAACATCTAAAATTATTGAATTTGGTTAAGAAACGAAAAAGTTATGCATAATATACTGACAGCAATTTACAAATGAACATGCAACAAACAAAATTTAGATTTCTTAAATTGAAATCTCTATCAAAGCTAGAAAATGTGAGTTTTGATACTCACCTTGTGATTTTGTAGGGAAAAACTCAGATTTTTAGCTAGAAGATTGAAGCTTTGAGGAAGAAACAACTTTAAATAACCTTCTCTAATCTTTATTTGGTTGATTTACTTCTTGAATTTGCAGCAAATTGATTGAAAATATAATTTTTGTTTGAGGAGGCCATTGCTTTTCTTATTTCTATTTACTGTATAAGCTTTTGAGAAGAAGAAGTAAAAGAAGAAGAAAAACGCACTTTAGTTTTTCTCTCATCAGATGTTGGATTTTGGATTCAAACCTTACCCTATAAGCCCAGCCTAAAATACTTAGAGAAAATTACAAAGGAATGTACATATTTTAACCTATATTATTACTATATGCACACTTTTCTTCATTTTAAAGCCAAATAAAATGAATACAACCTTTTATGTGAAAACAAAATTTCTATTTGAACAAAATAAAATTTATTTTAACAATAAAAAGTTATTTTTATGAATAAAACGTTATGTTTATCAATATTACACCATTTACCCCATTTTTTAACACAACAATTTGTATAAAAATTGTTTTCTTGTCAAAATATTACAATTGATCATTTTAACTATTTCTAATCATCAAAATATTATTTTCAAACAATATTTCATCTCTTATATTAATCAAATTTATATTTTCTTTATATTTCTCCTTTTTAAATCCATAAAAGATTAATATTGATAATATTTTTCAATACAGTTATGTTTACCCAAATAAAATTATAAATTGAGTATTCTCTACTCAAATTCTCAAAATAAAGTTTTCAAAACTTTATTTCCATTAATTTAAATTTATTTCAATAATTGAATGTTGAAATACATCACCTATTTAATTTATTAGCTCCAAACTAATAATTACTCAATATTTCAATTTATTTAAGCCAAATATTTATCCAATCAATATTTAATCCTATATTTATACCCAAATAAAAAAAATAAATTTTCAACTATATTTTTCCCATTTTATTACAAAATCCATTGTTTATTCCAAATAAACAATTTAAAATTTTCAAT
Organism: Allium cepa; assembly: GCA_030765085.1. Classification (NCBI taxonomy): domain Eukaryota; kingdom Viridiplantae; phylum Streptophyta; class Magnoliopsida; order Asparagales; family Amaryllidaceae; genus Allium; species Allium cepa. The sequence goes on from CM060932.1 coordinate 454,917,066, forward strand.
TATATTTTAATTTAAAATATTAAATTATAACTACCATTATAATTTAATATTAACAGGTAATCTCTAAAGCCATGGTTGTTACAGGTTTCGACCTTGTTGAAAGCTTTAACCCAGAGAGGAGATTGCTCTGAATTAGTTACGGAAGTTATTAGAACTTATAGTGGTCTCGACTATGTCGATATTAGCCCTTCGATGAAGGTCAGACCTGAAATATAATGCTGAATCCAATAAATCTTTAATGGAACAGTAAAGTAAAATAAAGCATTCAAAACTTCCCTTTATTCAGCTATAATGTAACGACCCATAAATTTTAACGATTTAAATAATGTAACTAACTAAAATTTTCCATGAAATAAACATTAACAAATTTTGCAATGAAAATTTGATATTTGGAATACATATATTTAAACTTAGCAAGTGGCAAATTTTTATCGAAAAATATGTAAGTTAGTTTGGTTGTGAAATTTCAATTTAAATTTAAATCAGCTAAAATTTGATGAAAATAAATTATTTTGAAATCTGAACATTTTATATCAGAAAAATGTAAACTATTTTATGAGTGAGACGTCATATTTCGTTTCACCAAATTTGGACCGCTCTAGCCCGTTTACCTTATTTTCGGTGATTTAGCAGTAGTTTTGGCAGCAAATATCAAGTTTTGATGGGTGGTTTGTGTCACTCATATCTATGTATCATTCTATTTGTCTCGTCGTGCCGATCTCCGCAGTATATTCGTGTGTTTTGGTGTCCGGTACATGGCGAAATCTGCAAAACGGTTAGCCGTATCGGTGCATATTTTGGTCCTTTTGGGCTTTCTTTGACCTTTCGTTTGTCCATCAAGTAAAGCTAATATCCATTAGTTATTAATATTCCTTGAATTCAATGCACTGTCTTTTGTTATTCCTACCTATTCAATATATTTCTTTGATTCTTTCATTTCTCATCCCTCTTTCTTCTCTGCTTTCATTATATATATATTGCATCGAGATAACCTGCTCGAACTTGCTTGTTCCCTTCCCACTCTTCCTCCAACCACGCGACCTCGTCCATCAGTCGACCGCCTCCACCCTCCGCCCTCCTTTATCTGTTGCCCATCCACTTGCCAACCCATCTTCCCTTCGACACAACAACCCTTCGAACAAGCCGCCATCACTTCTCCTTCGCCTCTCCAGCCATCACCTGGTTCCCTCTTGGATTCCCTTAGCCTAACACCCGCCATGGCACCATCTCCACCACTGTCAGCCTCAACCGCGCAGCCACACCAGAATGCAACCCAAACCCTTCAGCGCACCTTCCCTCAACCCGACCACTGCCTAGTGTTTTCCTCCTGAACCGAAGCACCTAAAGGCCTCGCAACCCATAGCACCCACACTCCACACAACTCCGACCATTCCACATCACCACAGCCACCGCTTCAATCCCACAACCATATCCGCCCAGCAACCCGAACCTCCAACCGAACCTCCTCTGCCTTGTCCACCCCTTCCCTTCCCTTCTTTTCACCACCATCGAAGTCTTCCCACTGCTGTGCCCTTCAGTAGCCGCCCAACACCAATAGCTGCACCAAGCAACCATCTTCCCTCTGAACCGAGCTGCAACCCCGCCCCTTTCTTCCCATTGCCGAGCACCCTTAGCATTATATATATAAGAATAAAAAGGGAAAAAGAGAATATTATATATATGTATATATTTTGTTTTTCGTCGATTTCAAGTTCATCGTGCTTTACTTTGGATTTTTCTTTGGAGTTTGCTTTAAAAAGCTTGGTTGTTGATTCATGTTGTTGGAATTGGTTTTGCTTCGATCTTAGATTTGATATGTTATAGATCTCCGCTTTACTCCATTATTTTATCATCACCTTCATAGCCTCGAAAGGTGAGCGATCACTCACGATTATCATTCTTATGTTTATTAAATCTATTTCATATGAAATGACGATTGAAATACGTTGTTAAATTTGAATTGGTTAGTGATTTGATCATTGAATATGATATGTTATTATTTAAATTTGTTCACCTATGTTAATTGACATATGACACCATAATATGTTAGTATATATATTTATTTAAATGGTTAATTATGATACATGTCTGTCATTGATATGTATGTCATTTATGTTATTATTCTATTGTTCTCACACTGTAAGTTCCCTGTTAGTTTAGGAAATCCCTGCGGGTTGAAATGATATACACCCTAACGATTTTATAGATTAGGGAAAATCGTTATGGTTTGAAATTATAAACCCAAGCGATTTTATTAAATTTAAATTTTGGGGTTGTGGGTAGAAATGGTATATATTCGAAACATTTAAATTATTACGGATTGAAATGATAAATATTCGTACCACTTGACCATAGGATAGAAAATTATATACGATTTAAATTAGCGTTATTTAGCGAGTTCGCTTAATTTATATGCGATTACGCAACCAAAATCTATCCAAACAGCTCCCTGTACCTGTACTTACTCAAATGAATCACATAAGTTTCATAAGCATGGAATTTTTATAATATTCCATTCCTTTAACGAACTTAAACGCATGTTTTCCATAAAACAAACATATTATAACATGTATATTTCTAATGCGTAAACAAGTACGATGTTCAAACATTTAATTATCCTTTTACAATCAATGCATATTCAATTTTACTCAATTTCAAATTGATTCACAATTACTTCAATTGCATTCCATTCATATCCACATTCATTATATTCAAATCCATTTTGTTAATCTCGAAATTTATTCTATGGAAATCAATTCTCGAACAATTCAGCTCAGGTTCATGCGCTTGCATTATATTATTTCACTTCCAACTTATATTACATCTTTTCCATTCACTTTGATTTAATTTACATACTATTATTCACTTCATTTTATAGTGAACGACATTTCATTCCATGATAATTTATTTATAAACCATTTCATAAAATTTTTCTAAGGTATATTATAAACATTCCATATCGCTGCTTAAGTTCATATTCGGCTTCATAACTTAAGTTCATACCCTATCTTATCCAATCCGTACTCCAAAATCATATTCAATATATTTACTCTTAAATTGAATTCATTTCTTGCTATCAAATCTTAACCATTTTAACTTAGTCATACTTTTCCATTTTCTCAGCATAATAAGTTATATAAATTCATTTATCCACAATTCCCTAAATTTCCACTTAAGTTTGCTCACATTCAATAATTATAACATACGGTTATATAATCACTTCACAATTTATGTTTATATTCAATTTACTCAAGTCCAATTCACCATTCACTTAAAATTCAAAATTTTGAATTTCCATTTCTTTACCATAATATCAAACCGTTTTCATTCTGGTTTTGCGATTTCATTTCTCAATTCATAAGTTCAAAAACTTATTTACTTAAAATCTCATATTGCTTACCTAAGTCCATTCACATCTTATAATCATAACTCTAGATAATATATTTCACTTTATAGCTTAAGTGTATCTATTCCATTCAATAATCATAACTTTTAGTTATATAATCATTTTACATTTCAAATTTCATATTTAATTCAATTCAAATCCAATTATATTTTATTTTAACCCATTATGTTCATTTTAACTTACTCAAGTTAAACCTTAATCCTAGGATTAAAATTCACACTTTTCTTTCTTATCTATATCAAATTCAAATTATAAGTTTAATAATTGATTTCCTTCTGACTTCACAAATCATTTAAATGGAAATCCTAGATTCAATCATCGGGTTTAATTTCAAATCATTTTAAATCATAAATATACATATATCCATTTTTGTATATCAAATCATACTTTTGGAATTTCAAAACAACTTGTTTTTGTTAGAAATGAGGATTACGGATCTTAAGGCTAGAATTAACACTAGAGGGGGGGGTGAATAGTGTTTTAAGGAATTACTACTTCTTTTTGGGTTTATATTAATTTGAACACAAATGTATAAAATATTCAGACACAGATATGATCACAAAATCAAACACAGATGCAGAAATAAAGCAAAAGCAATAAAGGAAAGAACACACCGAATTTTGTATTGCCTCGGAGTTACCCTACATCTAGTCCCGCATACAAGTATGGATTTCCTTTCAAAATCAATTTTTACAATTACAACCTCAATTTCAAGGCCACGATGTACACCATGTTAGTCCGTGAGATGATGTTTTTGATGACAACAACTTTAGAATAGATTATAAAATATAAACACTAATAGTGTAAATTTAGATATATATGTATATGCAGGATTTAACCATGCAAGTACCAAGAATGAAGACTGTATAGTATAGAGATTCAAGATATCAAGTTTGAAGACTCATGAGTAACAAGAATATCAAGATTATCAAGAGTTTAAGTAATTTATCATTTTTTAATTAGAAATTTTGTTAAAACTCCTAGAAAAGCTGTAACAGCCCGCAAATCCGTACCCCTCGAGTCAACACTATTTTACAACAATCAACTCAAGTTGCATAGAAATACGAACCATTTGGGTTTAAGAAGAAGAGGTAGAAGAAGAGGAAACAAAATCAACATCAGAATCTAACCATCGCAGCGGAATAAAATATAATAGATAATAAATAATCTTTACTCAAAATCAAATATATCAGTTTACATATATTACATCATCAGAGTACATCAGTCACAACTCACATCAATAACATACAATGGGTACACAACAACTCAACACAGCGGAAATATATATATATACAAGTACGAGAATACGTATCGTCATCCAGCTCGTCTCCTGAGCTCCACAGCATCATATCCTGTATTCCATAATACTCGGTCTGACCCGAGCATTACAGTTAAATAATACCCGAGTCTGTCTGGAATACCAGCGTGAGAAAATCACACCCAATTGATTATTAAAGTTTTAAAAATCCTTTGAAAACAAAAGCATCTCGTAAGACCACGCCACAAATAAACATGTCGGGTTTTTACCTTACGATAGCTAAAACAATTTTTATAGAAATCCTCTGATATTATAATAGGGTCTGTATACAAATACCTATAAAATAGCCGAAATTGTTACATTATTAAATTCCAGCTACTAGCCACAGAGTGGGTAATACAAAAAAAACTCGTACATGGCTCGTAGGGAGAATGGATTTCCAACAATGACTAGGCACCGGGGTACCACCTGTCACAGTACGGGGCCTAGATCACCGTACCAAGGATTACTCCCTTCATCCCCTGCAACACAAGGCCGGAACCATTCCTTACTGAACAGTCCCGAACAAGATAAACCCCGTGGTTGGCGCGACCAACCACCCACTAAGCCGAAATATATAAAAAGGGACATCTAGACAGGGGAAATATCTTGTCCTGCTTGGGCATGACCCACCTAACCTTGCTGCATATCCCCTGATTTTCAGTCATTCACGGTTGATGAGGCTTGAGGCTAAGCGTTACCTTTAGAACGTTTTCACATAGAATGCCCATCGCCCACCTGACGATGTTTCGCAAGCATTCATCCATACAAGTCCGTCCCGGGTTCGAACGGAACCGAAGGCACTACTCCTACTACATCCATTTTGGAAATATCCTCAGGATTAGTAGCGACTAGCCCTTGCACTTCACTGCTCCATCTTCGACTCCGTACACGTTTTTCGCACGAAACGTACAAACCGGATCGAAGTGGTTCTCGAGAAATAAATCTCGATCCCGGTCTCTTCGAAACGATCAACGCATTTGTCCAATATTGATAGTCGGTTATTTAACTATCAATTAATATTCACAAACAACCATCAACCAATAAATAATTTCCCAATTATTTATCCATCTCAAAATATCTTTACAAGATATATTTTCACTTTCAAATTCCTTTGAAATAGTTTCAAACCATCATTCTTTTCAGGATCAACTTTCCCAAATATTTTCTATCTCCACTGAAATCACCAAGCACAAAACTAGATTTAAAATAATCTAAAACACTTTACTTAGAAATATATACCTTTAAAACATATAAATTAAAACTACTTTAATAATTTGTTAAAATACATCTTATATGAATATTTGAAAATAAAGTTACTTAATACAATATGTAACTAGATTTCACTGTTGAAACAAAATGCTAAGTCACTCTTTAAATAATTACTACTATAATAGATTTGAGAAAATACTTACTTTAAAATTTAAAAATTAGAAATAATAAATTTTCAAAACATACCTTTAAAACAAATTTTAAGACTATTAACTTGTATATAAAAATTTACCTGAAGATGTACTTAGTTAACCAGGGAGAATTCCAACTTCAACCACTTAAATCAATTTTCCAAATTGATTCCCAATTTATTTCCTTTGAAATAAATTTCTTTGCTTATCAGTTCATTTTGAAATTCAATTAATTATGGACTTTATTATTATTTTCAGTTTGATTTTTAAATCCTTTAGCTGAAATATACAAATTTCAGGTTATTTCCAATTCCTTCTTTATTTTTCTTAAATAATTTAAATCCTAAATTTAAAATAATTATTTTATTCTTTTAAACAGTAACATTGAAGTTTGAGTTTTTCTTAACTTTCTATTTATTCATAAATTTCTTTCCACACACATAATTTATAAATTAGCGTTTTGAAAACACTAATATTCTTATCCAATTCATTTTAGTTTACTCACATTCTTTATAATTATTTTCTTAAAAATTTACTCTTTTTTTTTCCCAAAGATCAAATGCTATATAATTTGATAACTCAGAGTCCAAAATATATCCAAGCAACTATAGCATTCAATATTTCAATATAATTCATCACAGAATATCCACAAAGCATAACAGCGAATAAATAAACAATATATATATATGATGAGGGACCCAGTTGGATCCCTCCAACCTGTTTTTCCCTGCATCCACAACCGTCAGCACAAAATAATATACCAAGTCCAAAATATCATACTATATCTCATCAATTTATTCAACCATTCAAACAATTGTTTAAATTTAATCATTTTAAATTTAATTTTAAACTGAGTGAGATTAACTCACCTTTGACCTTTACTTTGCAACCCCATCCATCTCGCTTGTTTTCTCGATTTATAGACCTTGTATAAATAATTTATACAATTTATTAATATTCGAACAGATTGAACAATTAAATTCCATTGATATAAATTTTATTTTATCTAATTAACTTTAACTTCTAACAAATCTTCTTTTAATAAAATACTTGATCTAATTTTTCTCTACCCACATCCTTTTAATAACTTTATTTAACTAAAAATTTGATATTAAACAAATTTGTTTCCACAATACATTATCATTCCAAATCGAAACAATATATTATTTTCTGCTTATAATTTGTTTCCTTTTACACTACTGGACAGTATTTATTTTTATTTTTATTTTCAAAATCTTATCTTTATTCTGTAAATAACCGTAGAGATCTATTTTACAGCATATACATATATATATATATATAAATCCATATCCCTAAACAAAATAATTTAGTTTATAAACTTACCGATTAAAATACCTCTACTTTTTTTTTCAAATTTATACTTTTTATTGTAATTGTTATTATTTTCCTTTAATATTAAACTTTTAAATTGATAAAACAAATCAAAAATACCTCACCTTCCAGATCGCGGTCCACTGTGCCCTAAGGCAGAAGCCCAACCTCGTTCGAACGCCACCATATCTACGTGAATCGCCAAGTTCACGATGTCGCGGCATCCCTCCTTGCCTCCACTAACGATCGTGGCCCAAACCCCTACGAGCGCGAGCACGAAACCCCCAAAATCAGTCCTACTCTGAAAGCTTCGCCGACACAACCAAACTGTAGCCGTGTTCGAACCCTAATTCGCAGCCGCCCCTGCCCCTCATCATCATTGCTTAGCTCGTCTTTGATTGCGAGCGAAACCCCATAACTCGTCGATTGCGTTGAATTGGCTTCATGAATTGGGGCGTCGAAGAGATGTTCAACATTATTTTCGAATCGACTCACTGCTTCTCTTTTTTTTCGATTTTTGAAACCGAGAGAGGGGTCGGCTTTGATTCGTATTGAAAAGCAAGCGGCCATTTATTTTTGATTTTTAGAAATAGGTATAAGGAAGAGAGTGGAGGGACTGAAAATAGTGAGTACGATTTGATCAGGTAGGGCGGCCATAGAAATTTCGATGTAGTTGATATCGAATTCTTTTTTTTTTTAAGAAGAGAACGAACATTATTTTGCTTCTCTTGGTTGTGTGATTTTAAAAGGATAATGGAGGGGGTGCAAGGCTTCCCTTAGAAGCTATTTTTATTTTATTATTTCTTTTTGTATTATTATTAATATCATTTGTTTTATCCCATTATTATTATTATCTTCGAGCATTTTGATTGTTGATCGAACGGCTAAGAATTCCAGATTAAATACTTTGTCCATTTTCTAATTATTCAATCATATTATTTAATTATCAAATAAATAGCGATATTCGTAATTCAAGTTGAAATTATTATCTTGAATATTTAAAATAAATTAAATATTCCGATTATAAATGCCCGAAAAATCTGGATCGTCACAAAAGCACTGGTATCATAAAATCCAATTTATTCGTGGAATGGAATCCACTTCGAGCCTGTTAAAGGGATGGAACCCTAAATAGGATGGCACCTACGAAAAATCTAGTGGAACATCATTTTTATCCACTAACTTTTTATTCAAAATGATTTTTCAAAATTATATCCTGTTTTCAAAATGATTTCAAAACCTTCCTTTTAAAAGCATCAAAAACATCTATCCTGATTTCAATTACTTTTAGCCTCAAAATAATATTGAATTTCAAAATCAAATTATCCTTGGTTTTAAACTATCTTTTAAAATAAAAGTGTATATATATATATTTAATATTAATATATATAATTAAATATAAAATTATAGTAAAATTATATATATATATATATATATATTATTCTTTATATTTACTTATGGATTTAATTATAGTCAAGTATATTTATAAAGTTTAAAATAGTTTTAATATAAGATAAAGGTTATTTTCAAAGAAAATCAAAACACCAAAAATCCCTTTGGGATGTCGACATACTCAGGTACCCCATGTCGACATGGTGTCAGTTGAGCTCAAAATTTAAATTATAAAAGAAGTGTCTATTCGTCATAACTCTTCACGAATGGACATGGCTGTTGTTCTTCTATAAATAGGGGTTAGTTTCAACGAATTTTAATTCAGTTTTTCTGGTTTTTCGCTCCTCTTCTTCCTCCATATTTCTATATACATATTCTTACAATTACTCTGTCGAAATCAACATTGAATCTAACTAGATTATCTCTGGTTTGATTCTCTTTCACTAGCTCAATAAGATCCTCAGTGCTATTCAGAGTTATAAGCTTTTTGTAATCAACTTAGCGAGAAAAGGTGTGACTGTGGCCTTGGAAATCAATCAAGCGAGATAAGGTGTGATTGTAGCCTTGGAAAATCAATTGGGTGAACTTGTTGCCCGGGAAATCAAGTATCTCTACCCAGAGGATTGTGATTCTGGAGGGTATACCTTGTTGCCTTGAAATCGAGGGTGTAATTGAAAAGATTATTTTTTGAAAGGAAATCCGTACTTGTCTGTGGGACTGGATGTAGGGTAACTCCGAACCAGTTTAAAATCCAGTTTGTTCTGTCCTTTACTGCTTTTACTTTATATTTGCATCTGTGTTTGATTATGTGATCATATCTTGTGTCTGAATATTGCATACATTTGTGTTCAAATTAACAAAAACTAAAAAAGATTTAACAATTCTCTAAAACACTATTCACCCCCCTCTAGTGTTTATTCTAGCCTTGAAATTCTTAATCTGCATTTCTCACATTTGGTATCAGAGCAAGGTTTTCAAAGTTTCATAATCCGATTTTTGAAAAAGTTTTCAAAATAGCTACCAACACTGGTATTGATACTAACACTAGTATCCCTGTCACTTGTTCATTTATAGAAGACTAGAAGGTCAGTCTACTGTCAGATTACAACTTTTTAATGGTAGTAACTATGCATATTGGGCATGTAGGATGAAAATATATTTACAATCTATAGGATTAGACACTTGGAATATCACACAAACTGAATATTCTGAACCCACAACTGATTTTGCACAGTGGACCGCTGAGCAAAAGACTGTTGCACAAAATAATTCTAAAGCAATGAATATTCTATTTTGTTCACTAGATAGAAATGAATTTAATAGAGTGTCAGTTTGTAAGTCTGCATATGAAATCTGGAAAACTTTGCAAGTGACTCATGAAGGAACAAGCAAAGTTAAACAGATCAAAATTTCCATGCTCACAAATCAGTTTCAATTATTTCAAATGAATCCTAATGAGTCTATTTTTTATATGTATAGCAGATTTCAGGATATTGTGCATTCTTTAATATCCTTGGGAAAGGAATTTTCTGAAGAAGATCAAGTCAGAATTTTTTTAAATTCTCTTACTCCAGAATGGGATCAAAAGACACTTGCGATCGAAGAGGCAAATGACATCAGTACCTTAAAGATAGAAGAATTAATAGGTAATCTAATGTCATTTGAAGTCCAAATGATTGGGAGAAGAGAAAGAAAAACATCCGCAAAGAAATCGATGGCATACAATGCATTGACCAATGGATCAGACTCAAACAGTGATAATGATGAAGAGCTAGCCTTTATGACCAGTAATTTTAGGAAATTCCTGAAATACAGAAAGATGAGTAATCTCAAGAGAAACAACTATACGAACTCTAGAAATCAGAATGTAATGCCAAATAATGTCAAATGTTTCAACTGTGATGAACTAAGCCATATCAAAAGAGACTGTCCTTATCCAGATAAGCAAAATCCTCCTATGAACAATGATTCAGTAAAGAAACGGAAGCGTGCATTTACTGCTACTCTAGATGGCTCAGATCCGTCCTCAAGCGATGATGGTCAGAAGACAGATAATTCAATTTTGTGTTTCACGGTAGTTCACGATTCCGACGAAATCAGAGAAATGGACTTAGAAAAAGGTACACATTTACAATATAATTGTTGAAATTGCATGCTTAGAATTAGATGTTTGATTGCTCGATTGATTGATTTTGAATTAGTGTGGTATTTGAATTTTAAATTTTTTACTATTATTTTATTATTATTTTATTATTATTTTTATTATTATTTTCATAATATAATAATATATTGAAAAGACTATAATTCTAATAATATTCCAGATATATATCATTAAATATAGTAAGTATACACACACACACACACACACACACACACACATATTAGAGTACTTAGGAAAAATAAATCACAACAATTCGTAGGCACATGTGGACATGGTTCCCACCATGATGTCGACATGAGTATCAGAATTTGAAATTCAAAATTTAAATTCAAATGGTTGAATTCCCCTCCACCTTTTCACTTCATTCAATCCTCTGAAAAGGCATCTTTTGACCAGAGAACATGGCCTTTGAGAATCTATTTATTCACTATCTTTTATTATATCTTTTCCCTCTCATTTTCAAATTCAAACTCTCTCTTCGAAACTTCAAGCTCTCTACTCTCTACATTAATGGCTTCTTCAAGCAACCCCTCCACCATGAGAATTTCCAGAAAGATAGAAGAGCAACTCTTCAATGATCCTGAGGCAATAAAAGCATACATCAATTATGCTAATTATGCCAAAGTCCATCCCGAAAAGTTTGCTATCTTTCAAGATTTTTCTTCTTATGAAATTGATTCTCTTTTCACAAACAACCAAATTCTTAGTCTTGTTGATGTTTCTCAAAATGATTTTGTTTGCTATCCAAACCTTGTCAAAATTTTCTATGCAAATTTAAACCGTGGATTTTATAATGGAAATGAGGATGAAATTTGGAGTAGTGTCAAGGCACTAGAATTGTTTTGAATTGTGATCTTTTGGGTACCATTCTCAATTGCAAGAGTACGGGAATGGATCTTTCTAATTTTAAAATCGATGAAAATGATCATGAGACATTTCATCACATTTTCAAAGGGAATGATAATTTTGAATTCAAAAATCGAAATTTTCGACCAAAAGCAAGAATTGTCAATCTTCTTTTGCAACATACTTTGACCCCAAGATCGGGGAATTTTAAAAATCCTACTTCAAAAGTTTGCAAAGCTCTTTTTGCTATTTTTGAAAATTATGATATTAATTGGGCGCAAATTATTTTGGATGCACTTCGTCCTAAAAATCTTAAAATGGGTGAGAAAATTTTGTATCATGGAATTTATCTCACTCGGATTTTTAACTATTTTGGAGCGGATTTCAAAGGCGAAGAATTTGTTTCTAGAAAAGTTTTCAATCATTCCAGCATTTTGCTTATTAAAAGTTTATTGAAGTTTAAACTTAAACATAACTGAAGAAAAAGACAAAAGGGAGAAAAAAAAGTAGGAGGAGAAGAAAGAGAGGGGACTCGGGAAATGGTGGAAAGAACTCGAGTAAACATAAGGATGCTCTCAGGTTTTGATTTCAACTGGCAGCCTATTAAAAGTTTGGAGTTAATTATCTTAATAAAATTTTAAGTATTGATGATTTAATAAAGGCTTGACAAATTAAGCTAAGAAATTATTACAAGTTTAATTATTTAAGTAAATACTTAACAATGTTTACTAAAATTTTAATTAATATTTTAATTAAGTAGTTAATATAAGGTAAGTTTTAAATTTAATTAAAATTAAAGTTTTTAAGTTAGTAATAATTTGATTTCAAAGTTATTAAGGAGGGTTTTAAAATGTTAAATAAGATGAATTGTTGTTAATTAATTGTTTGAAAGGGGTAATTAAGAATGACTTATTAATTTATAATTGTAATTAACTAAGTGATTGGAGATTAATCAATTTGAAATTAAAGATTGGTTAATTAATAATTAAGTGTTTAAATTAATTTGTAATTGAGAATTGTATATTAGCTAATTAAAGTTAATAAATAAACAATTAATAGTTAATTAATTAAGTAATTAATTAAGGAACAATGATTAATTAAATTAATAATTAAGGAGTAATGAATTAAGTAATTAAGGTTTAATACATTGATTAAGAAGTAGTTAATTAAATGGTATGTAATGGAATAATTAGTTAATAAATGATTTATCATGCAGGATTAAAGATGCTTGCTTATGGACAATCGTATAAGTAGAATATCTGGATTTGGGATATCTATTTGGTGACATTCTGTGATACTCTGTGATATGCCTTGATTTATCTGTGATATATGCTATGTGAATTCAAAGTGTTGAATTAAAAAATTGTTTTAACTATTAAACAACTTGACCTTTAAAATAGCGTTTGGATTTCGAAGAGACCGGGGTCGGGTATTAGAAAATACCTGAAACCACTTCGAATTTTTATAGATTGATATGTGAAATCAATAGGCTGGAACGAAATGACTTAAGTGAATTGGACTATTTAATCTTAATTTTGGGTACATAGAAAATTGACGTGTGAAAAATTGACATGTGAATTATTAACGTTTGGTATTTCATGTTAGATGAGTTTACTCACGCTGGTTTCCAGCCTGACCCGGGTGTTACTTTGATGTAATGCTCGGGTCATACCGAGTATTATAGATTTTCAGGTAAGGACGATATGGAGCTCAGGAGGCGAGCTGGATGGCAAGAACGTATGGAGTGTTTCCGCTGTATTATATTGTTTTATATCCGAGACATGATGATTGTGTATATCCATTTTCTGTATATATGTAACCCTGATGTATTAAAATGAAATTTGACAAGTACAGTTTTCCTTTGTATAACTGTTATTATTTGTTATTATATTTTGTCCGTTGTGAATGTGAGACGTTGGTGATTCTGTTCTTCTTATTCTTATGTCTCTTTCTTTTTCCCTAACTATCTGAAATTTTCGAGATGGAAAATTTCGAGTCGTTACGGATTTATTACAAAGAAGCCTATAACTCTGAATAACACTGAGATATTGTTGAGATAGTGATAGAGAATCAAACTAGAGATGATCTAGTTAGATTCGATGTTGATTTCGGTAGAGTAATGGTAAAAATGTATATAAAGAAACGTGGAAGAAGAAAAGGAGTGAAATCAGAGAAAATATGAATATAAATTCGTTTAAAACTACCCCTATTTATAGTAGAACAACCGCCATGTCCATTCGTAAAAGAATATGACGAATATGCACTTCTTTTGAAATTCAAATTTTTGAAACAAACTGTCACCTTGTCAACAAGGGGTCTTAGGGGTTGTCGATAGGCCTAAGTGATTTTTGGTAATTTGTTTTTCTTTGAAAATAACTTCTATATTGTATTAAAACTATTTTTAAACTTTATAAATATACTAAACTATAGTTAAAATACATAAATAGGTATAGAGAATAATGTTTTGGTATATATAAAATTTTACTATAATTTTATATTTAAATCTAAGTATAAATATTAAAAGTTAAATACATTATTATTAAAAGATAGTTTAAAACCAAGGATAATTTGATTTTGAAGATAAAGATTATTTTGAGGCTAAAAGTATTTTAAAACCAGGATAGATGTTTTTGATCTTTTTTTTAAAAGGAAGATTTTGAAATCATTTTAAAAACAAGATATAATTTTGTAAAACATTTGAATAAAAGTTAGTGGATACAAAACAATGTTCCATTAGATTTTTCGTAGGTTCCATCCTACTTAGGGTTCCATCCCTTTAACGGGCTCGAAGTGGATTCCATTCCACGATTGAATTGGATTTTAAGATGCCAGTGCTTTTCTAGAAGTTTTAACAAAATTCCTAATTAAATTACTTATTATTGAAATCTTGAACTCTTGATAATCTTGATACTCATGAGTCTTCAATCTTGATATCTTGATCTCTATACTGTACAGTCTTCATTCTTAGTACCCGCATGGTTAAATCCTGCATATACATATATATCTAAACTACAATGTTATTATTTATTTTATAATCTTTTTCTAAGGTTGTTTTCATCAAAACCATCTTCTCAAGGACTAACAATCTCTCCCTTTTTGATGATGATAATCTTTGTTTATAAAATATTACTTCTTTCCTAATAACTCCCCCTAAAACTAATAACTCCCCCTTAATCTATGCCTAACTATCCTATTTTATCTTCTCCCCCTTTGTCATCAACAAAAACTAACTCCAAACTATATAACTCCCCCTTAATCTAGTACTATATGACATGTGATTATAATGATAGTGTTATCATAAATAATCAACACTTAATTCTAAAACGAAAACTTAGTCCTTAATAACTAACTATCCTAACTAAGAATCCATATATGATAATACTTATAATAGTGATAATGTGAGATTTCAAACATAAGAACACAAATAATTTATTATATATTTTGTTATATTTACATTTGCATAGAAGACAAAAGTAAGATCATATAACAATAAGAAAGTGAGAAAAGAAACTAATGTGTGTCCTTGGAAATGGGATATCTATGAACCGAACAATTTGGGTAGTGGAAACAGAAATTTCCACGTTGTTCGACTAGATTTCCATCCTTGTCAAAGCACACTTCGCCAACGCAAACGACTTTGTCGTCATCTTCAGCATGCTCTTCTTCCATGAAGGCTTCTTCTTCTTCTTCCTCGTTGTCCTGTTGCACTTGATCTCTTGATGATTCTTCATCAATCAAGATCGGATTAGCGTGATTGTCCATTAGAAATTTTTGCAAATTTCTAAGGATATTGCCTTTCCGTTCTTGTTCTTTGGCCATTCTGAGTTGCACTACTTGAATTTCAGTCATTAATTGCAGTGCATCCTTCAAGGAATCCTCCATTTTCATCACTCGTGCAAGCGTAGTTCGTTGAAATGGTCCATTAGAAGGAGAAAGGAACGAAAAGGTTGAATTTTTGTTTGATTTGGAAGAGGAGGCCATTGTTTAATTGTTTTCAGAAGATAGATCAGATAAATGACAGAAAAAATGAACAAAATTTAGAAATAAGAAGAATATATAACCACTTATTTGAATTTTGGTGGGCAAATTTCAAAAATAAAAAAATCGTTACATGTCGACGGGGTAAGAAAGGGTTGTCGACATGGTACTTGATATTTTTGATATTTGATTTATTTTAATTTAATTTTTAATCATACTTTGTTATTTATATTCTATATTTCAGTTATTAAACAAATACCTAATTCTCTTCTTAATTTAATAAATATAGATTCTTTTAAGGGTTTTGTTAAGATATCAACAATTTAGTTCTCAGAATTGATATAATCGAGAGTAATTGCTTCCTTACTTATATTATCTCTGAGAAAATAATGTCTGATATCAATATGTTTAGTTAGAGCATGATGAGTAGTATTTTTGGATAAATTTATTGCACTAGTATTATCACAATAAATTGGTGATTTTGAGATATTTAAACCAAAATCTTTTAAATTTTTTTGCATATATATTACTTGAGAACAAGCCAAAGCAGCAGAAATATACTCTACTTCAGTTGTTGATAAAGAAACTGTGTTTTGCTTTTTACTAAACCAGGAAATCAGAGAATGCCCCAAAAAGTGACAAGTTCCACTTGTACTTTTTCGGTCTGAATTACAACTAGCATAATCAGCATCACAGTAAGATATTAATTCAAAAGAATCATTTTAGGATAAAATAACCATAATCAAAGGTGTGTTTAACACATCTTACGATATGTTTTACAGCTTTTAAGTGGGTCTCTTTTGGTTGGGATTGATATCTTGCACAGAGACAAACACTATGCATGATATCAGGTCTACTATCAGTAATATAGAGTAGTGATCCAATCATTCCTCTATATAATTTTTGATCTACATCTTCCGATAGATCTTCTTTACTTAGGTACTCATTGGTTGCCATGGGAGTAGGTTTTCCACTTGCAGTATTCAAACCAAATTTACTAACTAGGTATTTCACATATTTTTCTTGACTGATAAAGATACCATTATCTAATTGTTTTATTTACAATCCTAGAAAGAAGTTTAATTCACCCATATGACTCATCTCAAACTCTTTTGTCATTATTTTAGAAAATTCTTTATTCATTTCAAAATTAGTTGATCCAAAAATGATATCGTCTACGTAAACTTGTACTAGTTGAATATCATTTTTATTTCTTTTAATAAAAAGAGTATTATCTACTTTACCAATTTCAAAGTTTGATTATAATAAGTAAGATCTTAGTCTATCACACCAGGCTCTAAGAGCTTGTTTTAGACCATATAAAGCTTTCTTAAGTTTGTAAACATTATTCTGTAATTTTTCATTTTCAAAAAGTGGTGGTTGTTCAACATGTACTTCCTCTTTTACAAATCCATTTAAAAGGCACTTTTAACATCCATTTGATATAATTTGAAATTATTATGATTTGCGAAAGCAAGTAGAATCCTAATGGCTTCTAATCTTTCTACAGGTGCAAAGGTTTCATCAAAATCTATTCCTTCTTCTTGAGAATAACCTTGAGCAACCAACCGGGCTTTATTTCTAACAAGCTCTCCTTGTTCATTCATTTTATTTTTATAAACCCATATAGTTCCAATTATAGTTTTATTTTTAGGTCTAGGAACAAGTTCTCAAACATCATTTCTGGTGAATTGATTTAGTTCTTCTTGCATAGCCAAAATCCATGAATCATCAGTTGATGCTTCTTTTGGATTTTTGGGTTCAATAGTTGATATAAAGGCTACATTGCTCATTTTACTTAGTTGATTTCTAGTTTTAACAACATATTGCATATCTCATAGTATATTTTCTATAGGATGATCTTTTAAAAGTTTAATCTTTTTATTAGGATGATTAATTTCATTATTAGTTTCTGTTGACTCTTGATTTTGAGTGATTAAATCCTCTTCATCATTTGTATCTTCAAAATTTTTGAGACATTCATCGAATGAAACATGCATTGTTTCTTCAATGGTGTTGGTTCTTAAATTAAACACTCTATATGCTTTACTTCAATCAGAATATCCGATAAAGATACCTTTGTCGGATTTAGGATCAAATATATCTAAATTATCTTTTGCATTTAAAATAAAACATTTACTTCCAAAAATTCTAAAATAATATACCTTAGGTTTCTTTGTGTGAAGAAGTTCATAAGATGTCTTATCAGTTAAAGGTCTAATTAAAATTTTATTTAAAATATAACAGGCTGTATCAACTGCTTCTGCCTAAAAATACTTTGGTAATTTACTATCTGAAAGCATAGTTCTCACACATTCTTGAATCGTCCTATTTTTACGTTCTACTACTCTGTTTTGTTGTGGAGTTCTTCGAAATGAAAAATTATGAGTTATTCCCTTTTCATTGCAGAATTCCTCAAACTTTTCATTTTCAAATTCACTACCATGATCACTACAGATGGTTATAATTTTTAGAGAAAGTCGATTTTGAATCCTTTTTGTAAAGTTCTTAAAATATTCAAAAGTATCACTTTTATGTTTCAAATATATTGTCCATGTAAATCTAGAATAATCATCTACAATTACAAAAACATATTTACTATGATTTATTGACAGAATTTGAGATGGACCAAATAAATCAAGATGAAGTAATTCAAGAGGTTTTGAAGTTGAAATCATATCTTTTAATTTAAAGGGACTTTTTCTAAGTTTTCCTAATTGACATGCATCACATAAACTATCTACTTTAAAATTCATTTTAGGGAGACCTCTTACTAGATCATGTTTTGACAGTCTAGATAAGAGTTTGAAATTCAAATGCCCAAATCTCTTATGCCAAATCCAAGGGTCACTTGTATTTGCCAAAAGACACAGGTTATCATTTGAAACTTTCAAACTAAGAATATAAATATTCTTTTTCCTAATTCCCTCAAATATTATGGTTGAATTATTATCTTCAATGTGGCACTTATCTTTTTCAAATTTAATTTCATATCCTTTATCGCAAAGTTGACTAATACTGCAGATAATGTTTCAGATTCTTAACTAGCAAAACATTAGTAATAATAGGAGTTTCAGAGTTACTGACTTTGCCAATGCCAATCACATATTCTTTTGAGTTGTCTCCAAAGTTAACCGGTCCTCCGTCTTTGTATATTATATTAGTCGGCATATCTGGATTACCTGTCATTTGTCTAGAGCATCCACTATCGAGTATCCATTTATTCTTTTTGATCTGCACAATTTGTCCATTGTGAATTGATTTCTCAACACCCATAAAACATGTTTCCTACACATCATACAATTTTGGTAGACAACTTGAATTTGAATGTTGATTATATGCAGACTCTAGAGGCAATGATGATCTGAATATTTCTAAACTAGTATTAACAGGTTTTTTAAACATAGCCATTTTAAAAGCTTTTTCAAAAATCATATTATGAAACTTTGAAAACCTTGCTCTAATGCCAAATGTGAGAAATGCGGATTACGAATCTTAATGCTAGAATTAACACTAGAGGGGGGAATGGGGGTGAATTGTGTTTTAAGGAATTACTAATTCTTTTTGGGTTTATAATAATTTGAACGCAAATGTATGAAATATTCAGAGACACAGATATGATCACAGAATCAAACATAGATGCAGAAATAAAGTAAAAGCAATAAAGGAAAGAACACACAGGATTTTATACTGGTTCGGAGTTACCCTACATCCAGTCCCGCACACAAGTACGGATTTCCCTTCAAAATCAATTTTTACAATTATACCCTCGATTTCAAGGCAACGAGTTACACCACTCCAGATTCACAATCCTCTGGGTAGAGATACTTGATTTTACGGGTAACAAGTTCACCCAATTGATTTCACAGGCTACAATCACACCTTTTCTTGCTTGATTGATTTCACAGGCTACAATCACACCTTTTCTCGCTTGATTTATAACAAAGAAGCCTATAACTCTGAATAGCACTAAGATCTTATTGAGATAGTGATAAAGAATCAAACCAGAGATGATCTAGTTAGATTGATTGTTAATTTCGGCAGAGTAATGGTAAAAATGTTGTAAAGAAATGTGGAAGAAGAAGAGGAGTAAAATAAGAGAAAATATGAATATAAATTCTTTTAAAACTGCCCTTATTTATAGTAGAACAACAACCATGTCCATTCGTGAAAGAATATGACGAATAGACACTTCTTTTGAAATTCAAATTTTTGAAACAAACTGCCACCTTGTCAACAAGGGGTCCTAGGGGTTGTCGACGGGCGTAATTTGTTTTTCTTTGAAAATAAATTTTATCTTGTATTAAAACTATTTTTAAACTTTATAAATATACTTAATATAGTTAAAATACATAAATGGTATAGAGAATAATATTTTGGTATATATAAAATTTTACTATAATTTTATATTTAAATCTAAGTATAAATATTAAATGTTAAATATATTATTATTAAAAGATAGTTTAAAACCAAGGATGATTTGATTTGGAAGATAAAGATTATTTTGAGGCTAAAAGTATTTTAAAACCAGGATAGATGTTTTTGATCTTTTTTTAAAAGGAAGATTTTGAAATCATTTTGAAAATAAGTTATAATTTTGTAAAACATTTGAATAAAAGTTAGTGAATACAAAACAATGTTCCACTTGATTTTTCATAGGTTCCATCCTACTTAGGGTTCCATCCCTTTAACGGCTCGAAGTGGATTCCATTCCACGAATAAATTGGATTTTAAGACGCCAGTTCTATTCTAAGAGTTTTAACAAAATTCCTAATTAAATTACTTATTATTGGAATCTTGAACTCTTGATAATCTTGATACTCATGAGTCTTCAATCTTGATATCTTAAATCTCTATACTGTACAATCTACATTCTGGTACCTGCATGGTTAAATTCTACATATACATATATATCTAGACTATAATGTTAGTCTTTATTTTATAATCTTATTATAAGATTGTTGTCATCAAAACCATCTTCTCAGGGACTAACAGGTTTTGCCTAAAACAATTATCTTTTGGAATTTCTAAAACAAACTTATTATCTTTAAACAATCCAAAACAATGACCACGGCAGTAATCCGTCACTTAGAAACTCAAAATGAATACTGATGATGTGGCCATATCACCAGAATTATTTGTCGGTGACTGAAGTGAGTTCAGTGCTTCCTTACTTCCAAAATCCACTTAAAACAAATTTTTTATTTAGAAAAATCTTCAAAAGAATACTCCATTATTCTTCACAAACCACTTTGGAAAACATTTCCAAAATCTCTAAGATTTAAAAATTCCCAAATACTTAGTTCAAATTCATTTAAAACATTTCCTAAAATTTCCAGGATTTAAATTCCAAATTCTAGTTTAAATCCAATTCTAGTTATAAATCATTTATACAATTTCTATTTGGTTATATAAACCATTTCAATTTTTATAATCTCGTTTTTATTATAATATTAATAGCCAAACATTCCAATTATACTACAGTAATTTCATGAAATTATTTCTTTTAAATCAAAATACAGTTGGGTTAAATTATTTCATTTACCTTCTTTTCAAAATAATACTGTGTCAGTTTACCTTGTTTCAGAGTTTAGAAACCCATATCGATACAGTTATACTTTCCATACCAACCAGAATTCATAAACACTCAACCGATAAGTAAACACAATATAAATCATTTTATTTGATTGACATGCACAAGCTCAAATCTATATACACTCAATAACTCATTCTAGGGTATTACTACCCTATCTTTAATGAGTCAAGTCCCATAAAGCTAAGGTTGTCACTAAACCAAAGCTCTGATACCAACTGTGACAATCCACATTTTGGAAGGTTTAAACTGATAATAATCCACACATGTCTAGCTTAAACAATCTGGAACATAGATAATCCATGGGGTCAATTAAGAAAAATAAGAAAAGAAAAAGAAAAAACACAGAATCTCACAGTGGAACTATAAAATATAATAATCAAATAAACAGTTCATGAAGCTATTTATATTATACATTTGATTATAATTTATACAACATTTATTAGAGTTATATACACAATAGAGGTAAATAAATAATGTAGTAGACAACATGATGCAGGAATAATAATAGTAATAATTTACCAAATCTTCTTCTTCGTCCTCCAGAATAAATCTTCAATAAGTTGAAAACTCAGTGCTAACCCAAGCATAATAAAAAGACAAAACACTTGAGTCGAGACTAAAATATTCTTATATGATTCAAATCGATATCGCATAAACATGAGTGTCGTGGCGTCAGAGATGTTTACGGGGTTTCACATCTCCTATTCAGTGTATAACATGCGTGCAATAACTCAAGAGATGTTACAGATTTTCCAACCCTTGAGGATCCATCAAAATATTTATATGTAGTAGAATACACTATTTACAATGTCTGATCAATAAAATAAATATCAAAATAGTGTTAAGGCTTTACATTGATCCTCCTTAACGCGTACAGTTTTCATATAAAACACCAGTAAACCGTCGGTGGATAGGGATGTGCTATGATAAGACAACCCTAAATCAAAATCGTAGTGGTCTCGTATAGGGATAAAAGTTTGACAAGGCATATGAGGAAATTCCCAAGGTAGGATACTACCAGTTCGGGTCGCAGGGCTAGTGGTAACGCATCATAGCCATGACCGCCCACTGCGTCCATCCATCCCGTATTGATTCAAAGGGAGACTATCCCAAATCAAGGTGCACCACTCAAAACCAACAACAAGAGTAATAATATGGACCGATTCCATGAAAATCGAATAACGGATGTCTACTCAGGGTAATTAGCCTACTTGGCCCTGTTAAGCCATCATGTTTTAGTCATTTCAAATTGGCCCAAGTGTCAGGGTCTATATATCATCATTCTCTTTCTTCATATCCTGCAAACGATGCCAAATCCAAGCACTTCATTCTGGAGTCACCGCCGTGTACATAGCTGTTAAAGTCGTCCCAATATTGACAAAGAGAATACCAATAAAAGGCCCTAGTCTCTTTAATAACAAAACGTCGTTTTACACACCGGTGGTACCTTTATATATCAAAAACAATTCGAACTTGATATCAAAATATCATATTCGCTTCAAAATCAAATTCTTTTCGAAATCACCATATTTACTCCAAAATATATCAATTTAGTTCGATATGTTGATTTCATTTCAAAATTCAATTCGAATTACCATTTAGATTATAACTTCATTTAACCCAATTCGTAAATCCACGATTTAAATATAAACGATTCACACTCGAACCAGTTTGGATTTTAGAAAACAGTTTGAAATTTTTAAATATTTTAAAACTTAAAATAGTTTAATATAAAATAGTTTAAGTATTGAAAATGGTTTATATAGGAAGATAACTTAAAAGATCAAAATAATTTGTATATTTAAAAAGATAGATTTTAAAACAGTTTATAATAAAATAAATTTTTTTAGAATGGTTTCAAAGTCAAACTAATTCAATTCCAAATCTTCCATTTTAAATCATTTTCAATCTCAATCCAATTCAACTTAAATAAATTCCATTCCGATTTCAATCCGAGTTAACTTCGATTCCAATTTCAATTCAAATAAGTTTCAAATTCAATTTTTCACGTCAATTCCATTTCGATTTGAAATTAATTTATTTCAATTTCAAATTAATTAATTTCGTCTCACTTCTAATCTGGATTTAGTTCCAATTCAATTCTCAAATTTAAAACCATTTAAGTTTATCGATTTCGAATTCAATTTCAAAATATCGACCTAAATCATTTAATTCAAATAAAACTTCAATGTTCGAATTTAGATTCAAATCTTTGAAATAATTCAATTTCGAACTCAAGTTTGAAATATCCATTTAAATTTACCTTTACCGAAATAACTTCAAAGTTTAACTAAAAGCGCAAATATTTTTAAACAATTCAATTTCGATAATTCAAATTATATTTCAATCATGACTTCAAATTCCAATTAACTTCTTTAAAACAGTTTTCTTTTAACTAAAATTAATTTTAACATTTCAAACTTGAATTCGTGATTAATTCAACTTTATAAATTCGATTTTTAATTCTTTAAATCAAAATCATTTAAATAATTTCAAAACCAAGACTTTTAAAATTATTTAATTTAACAAATTTTGTATGCCTATATAATTTTCTATTCTATGGCCAAGTGAATCAGTTATTTCAATTTAATTTAGGGATGGATATATATCATTTCAACCCAAAATAATTGTCAAGGTACATATCATTTCAACCTATTTATTAATTTATTTGAAATAATTCAATTTATATTTTTATATACTATAAATAATATACATGATGATACGGGATATATCAAAATAAACAAACATCCAAATCATCCAAAATATCAAACAATAGCATCCATTGCAATTAACATCCAAATCAGCCAATAATTCACTACAATTTCATGGTTGTCAATATCAGGTAATTTACTGGCAAGTAAATTCCAATGTCAAATTTAACTGTCAATTTCAATACTTATAGTCAATCCATATGTCAATTTCATTTTCAAATAACAGTCAATAAAATTAGATAACTTCACGATTCAATTTTGACGAACATAAAAATAATATAGGACATCGTGAGCGTTAAAAACACTCACCTGAGTTTTCAGTTTTAAATCCAATCGAACGACGTTCGATTTAACCTAAGATTTTATCTAGCTTCAATCATCTCCAAATCAATTCCATATTGTGGTGCTTGTCACCACGACTCCATCGCCTCTTATTTCATTCAATTTCGACCTCGTATGTGAAAGATATACAATTCATAAGAATTTATAATTTATAATATAATGAATTTACATTTTTATTTTATTTTTTAACCTAGTTTATTCTGGGATGCATGATCTAGCTTTACGAATCTAGGCTACATGCTCCAATCTCCTTCTTCCCTCAGGCGAATGCCAGGATCAAACGCACGCAACAATCGCTTCCACGTTCTTGGAAAATCACGCCACCATGATTGCCTAGAACACGATCAAGGACCACCGTTCGAACGTTGCGACCCCCCTCTACCTTCGACCCAAGCCATGTCATGCTCGATCACCTACAGCCACCAGAAAATGGCGAAACAACCACCCCGTTCGAGCTTGGATCCACGACGATCCACTGCTTTGATTCTAATCATCTCCATTGATCTTAAAGATCCCGTCGCCCTCTACGATTACTTAGTTGGATGTTCATCACGAAAGCTTATGGATTTGGAGAAAAATCAAGGGAAAGGCTGGCCATTTTCAACCTTGGAAATAAGCTGGCGGTGGCTGCTTATTATTAGGGTTTAGGGTTGAGTGCATGCGCATATATATATCTGTGTGTGTGTGTGTAATCTATTATTTTAATATTATTCCGACTATTCATGCGAAATTTTGGATTAACTCCAATCAAGGCATGCCACCTGACGTTTATAATGTTTTATCCCTATTTCGAACACAATGGAACAAGTTTCAAGGCCTAATTCCATCGTATGTGGAAGTTAGCTTTCCGAATCGAATAAAAATATAAAATTTTCGATATTTAACTCAATGTGCTTCTATCCCATACGACCAAACGGTAACTCCAAATGCTATGAAATTTGAAATCAATTAATAATACACTATTATTGATCCAATGGAATAGGTTTCGTCGAATTCTAAGATTGTGTCCGGGAAGGCTATTTTAACGTGTCGATTGAATCACAATTTTCAAAATCGATGAAATTGCTTGAAATTCAAATTTTAAAAACTTACCAACTCAATTCTAATTAAAAATAATTTACATTCATATTAGAAACCATTTTGATTAATATTAAATCACCAATTCAATTATTTACACTATCTCAAATATTAAATTTCACTATTAAATTAATATATAAAGTTTTCAAATTTTAATTTATCAACTTTTAGTTTCATTCAAAGGTCCACTATCATCACTATAATTTGAAAAGAGTTTAATTCAACTTCAGAAATCATTTTCGTTCACATTTAACTCCGGATTCACATATTTACCCGATTTCCAATACTAAATTTACTTTTCACCAAATTCATTTAATCGCTATATTTGAAATTTTAAACCATTTCACTAATTCAACTAAAATTTCCATATTCAAAATTAATTAATATTTCAAATTCAACATTTAAAAATAAATTTAATGTTCAAAACCATAAAATCAAAATTCCAAGTCGTTACAATCCCCTTAACGGGTTTCGATTTTCATTCAAAATTTTATATTTTTGTTCATCATTAATAAATCTAGGTTTTAAGTTTGGAAATTATTTTTTATACTTTTGAAATTGACAAAGATCGATTTACGTTAGTACTCATTTTCTTAGCTAGTTTGATTTATTTATCTGTAAGAAATTTTTAGAATCCTGGGTTGCAATCGGGTTTGGGGAAGATGGTGAAATATGTTTTCTTCACCCGGAAGTTTCAAACATATGGATGAAAAATTGGCGCCACAAAATGACTTTTCTACCCCTTCAAAAGAAATTGCGGCAGCAACTAGAGTTTGCTTCCTTAGCTCCTTTCGATGAGGTCGAAAGGTGCTCTAGTGCCAATTTGATCAATCTTGTCGTAAGGTTATGCTATCGAGTAGAGAGTAGGAACACTTTCGATAGCATTGCGTTTTGACCAAGTCGAAACCTTGTAATCCATTTTCCTAAGTTAATTTTTGGAACCATTAGACCCCGTCGACCACTTCGACACTTCCTTTATCTACTACGTCAAAACCCCCTAGAATTGGTTTGGTCTAGCTTCATCAAAACGTCCTCAAGTACATATAAGTTTAACTTAGAATCTTTCAACTTCAATGAGTATGTTAGGTTTCGAAAACATTAGTATTTTTCTAAGGAAACCTAAGTTATAGGTTTCGACAATATCAAAGGGTCTTGTAGCTTGGTTTATGAAATGTTTGTAGTGTATATTTTTGTTCAAGTTTTTGAGTTGATCTTAACTATCTTTCCTTAGCAGTTAGGTTCCTATAGAGCTTTCGACACTGTTGAAAAGTGATGATTGAATAAATATTTTGTCTTATCCTTTCGACCCTGTCGATAGCTCAGGGAATACATTTACTTAGGCTTTCGACAATGTCGAGATGTACTTGTTAAATGTTGATGTCCCTTTTCCTTTCAACCCTGTTGAAAGCCTAATGTCTTTGGTTTTTAACTTAAACTTTTACTCAAATTTGAAGTTTTATATTGGTTTATGTTTGGATTATCTAGTAGGTTTCTTTGACATGTTCTTGAAGATATGCTAAATTCATAATTAACTAAAAATTTTAACTGATGTGCTTTCACTTGGCAAAGTCATGATTTCCATAAAGAAGGCTGAAGCCATCTCCAAGCACTGTCATTTCAACACAAGGTGAAGTCACTACCATTCTTAACAACTTTGGCATTGCTGGTATAGAAGCCATTCCCCCTAAAGAGACTGACACCATTAACAACCCTCCTGAAGGGTTTTTTTTGCCTATACTGCCATCCACATATGGCATGGAGGATTCTTCACCTTCCTAGAATTTTTATCTACATTCCTTTCTTACGTCAGGATTGCTGTAATCCAGTTATCACCGAATGTCTATACTTATCTCCTTTCCTTAGAAATGATGGCATTGGAATCTGACCTTCCACCTC
Source organism: Allium cepa (assembly GCA_030765085.1). Lineage (NCBI taxonomy): Eukaryota > Viridiplantae > Streptophyta > Magnoliopsida > Asparagales > Amaryllidaceae > Allium > Allium cepa. Next base: position 454,944,503 of record CM060932.1, read on the forward strand.
TCAATGCCGAAGCAGTGAATTACTTGACCCGTTGGTCAAGTTAAGCAAACTTAATAATCAGATATACGGAGCCAACCCCCAGAAAAAGTTGATTTCAGACGGGGTTAATAATTTCAGAGACTGGGAAAATCAGTTCTTCTTTGTCAAACGCTCTTCTGGCATCCACGGGACTTTTGCTTCTCCTCGTAAGCCTTGATTTTTGTTGCTTTCCCTTACTTAATGTTTTCTGTCACCTAATCTCAGCTTTTATCATGTGTTCCCACTAAAGAGCTTAACAACGACGATAAGAAAATAATTGAACTTTAATTGTAGCCTTGAGCCAAGTTGGAAGTAGACCGACGCTACTGACTCCCACCAATCTACGAAAACACTCTCTTCTGCCAGTAGGGTAGAGGATCTTGGGAACTCCTTCATCTGTTCAACACACTTCTCATGGTAAACGCTTTCTCTCCCTAGGAGACTCATCCACTTTTTCTCCTATGTCGCCCATTTTTGCTGATCACTCTGGTATGTTATAGGTCAAGTATTCACTTTTCATCCTTAGCATTCTCTAAACTATTAGGCTGACTTTGTAATTTGTTTGAACTTGTTTCAGCTTCTACTCAAGTCACAGTGCCCATCAGTAGTGTTGCCCCTCTTCCTCCAACTTCCGGAGTATCGTCCGTTATAGAATCACTTGCTAAATCTAAGAAAGCTTTTAAAAGGAGGTTAACAGAATCTTCTGAAATTGGGCCTCCGAAGAGGGTTGCTAAAATTATAGATGTCGAGAAAGAGAAGGAGCGCTTATCTTTTGAAAAGGTTCCGAAGAGAACGATTATGGAGGCTCCCGAAGATAAGTCAGCGCAAACCCTAGCTGCAGTTGATCCTGTTACTCGTATTTCCATTTTAGATTCGCCGACCGCTCTTGCCCAAATGCAGCTGGTCTTGAATTCGCCTCCTACCCCAAGGCATGCTCCTTCTCTGCCGGAATCTTCTTCTCCTTCCACCATCAATTTTAAAGAGATGTTTGAGTCTATCCTTTACTTGGAATCTTTCATTTCTAACCATTTACCTTCTTCTGCTCTTGATTTGATGAGGCACTATCACTCTTTATTGGAGCAACAACTTTTAGTATATTCTTCTTCAATTGACCTTATCACCATTGGTTCTCTCTTAAATCATTAACTTGCGTTACATTTTTCTTTCAGATTTCTAAGAGTTGGTTAACTTTGAATGAGCATGTTTCAAAGTCCTCTACCGAATCTTCCAAACTTCAAGAGGAGAATTCTGAGCTTAAAGATCAATTGTCTTCTCTGTCTGCTGCTAAAAATGATGCTTCCATAGAGTTGGAACGAGCAAAGCCTCTCTTGCTCGTACTGAGGCTGATCTAGAAGCAGAAAGACAGGCTCATCAGCTCCTTACCGATGAGAAACTTGCCATGGATCTCACTCTAAAAGATTCTGAAGACGAGAACGTTTGTTCGGTCGCATGGAACATCTCTCTGGAAAAAAAAATTCAAGAAGACTAGAGCTTTGTTAAAATTCGTTGTCCATATCATTACTGATATCAAGGAGCGAGTGTCCTAATTTGTCAGCTTCACTCTAGGGAAAATGATGCTGAAGACATATGAAGATGCTCTTATGCTTGCATATGCTGACCGCTACAAGAAATGCCCGGAATTTGGCTTTCCGTCGCTTGATTTCGCCTTAGTCGATAGAGCGATGGGTAATATTAATCAGATGAAGTAGGGGGCTGAGCCTGCAGATGAAGAAGAAATCAATGCTTCTGAGAATCCTTCTTTTGATGTCCCCTTCTTCGAAATTGAATCAAACTCTGAGGAGGAGGGTGACAAAGATGATGCCGTCGAGAAAAAGATGAAGACGATGATGATGGTAGTGATGATGAGAATGACGACGACGACCTTGCTAAAGGCCAAGGTTTTGATGGAGATAAAGGGGGTTCTTTTGAAACTTTTTAAAAGGATGGCGAGGACAATGCTCAACCTCTTGAAAAAGAACCATCTCCTCAGAAGGATGTTCCACTCGCATCCCCTGGACCTTCTACTCCTCTTGAGAATGAGCCTGCTTTTGTTCATGCTGAGGATCCTAAAGGAAAACAGTAGGCCTCACCGGTCTCCATTCCGGTATCTCAGGTATGGGATTCTCTGTTTGAATATCTTTCACTTCAAAGATAATAATTAGTGAAAAATCATTTGTTTAAGACAAGAAGGAAGTCCACCCTTCCCTATAGGAAAAAACTTAAAAGGAAACAAGTCAAAATTAACAAGTTATATAGGGAGTCAGACAAAAAGATAAAGGAGCACAATGTCCTATCTGAAAAGTATCATAATCTCGATAGGAGTACCTTTGTACTAGCGTCTTTTAAATATGAAAGGGCTGCCCCTTATTAAAGATAGCGCGCCTCAGATACAATGCTCTCTTAAAGGAGAATCGAGAGTTACTTACTTTATTTTGGTTGATGATTGGAGAAAGAGACATTTTAGTTAACTTTTTGCATAAAGATTGTTGCAGACATTCGATTATAGACTTTCCGTACTTAGGCGAATTCAGCAGTTTACTTAGACATTTCCACAAAAGATACTTAGATGAATTTGGATATTACCCGCATCCCTGAGCTTGTTGGAATTTCCTACGGGTCAATTAGATTCCTCAAAATCTCCCCACTAGAAAGGTTTACTACAAAGATAATTTTGTCTCTGAGTTTTTCTCTAAGTCTGTATTTTATGAACGAAACGAATAGTTGTAAAGAAATGTTATGATATATCAATTTAAAAATGTTTGCTTTGGTTTTAATTTTTATGCTTAGCTCCGTTTTATTATGATATTACAGAATGACTTTCCATCGGGTCGACTTGTTCCTAAAGACCACTTAAGTCAATATGTTAAACTAAGGAATATGTTAAACTAAGGAGATTTTGTCATCAAGAGGCATCACTTTTATAGTTTTCAAAGTTAGCAAGATATTGCTTTCTTCGAGGCTTACAAAAACTTTACTTGGAATACCCTTGCCTCCGCTTTGATTTCCTTAGGAACGAGAAAGAAACATTTACTAAGGAGACTAGAAAATTTCACACCAAATTAAATTGCATTCGCGATAGTCCTCCAATTGGGAAGTGGGACTATAGCAAATTCCCGTTGGTCATTACCCTAGAAGGATTCATTATCCCTTTCGACTCAACAGTTACACTTTCTGCTAACTCTTAGATAAAATTAGAAAAGTAGTTTCTGAACTTTAGATGTAATCTAGTTGCTTGTTGTATCTTTTAACTTTGTCGTTGGTTTAAGCTGTAATTCTTTGTTGTAATAATAAAGAATTTTTTTTATCCTGATCTTGACTTTTGTTTTGTTTCTTTTGCTTAAATAGGAGCTATAGTTTTCTACAATTTTTCTCCCTCATAATCTATCATCAAGTGTCGATTCTCTTAGAGTGAAGTTGTTACAAATAAGTGGAGGGATTGTGCCGATCGATGATGTTTTACTGGAACGTTTTGGCGGCAATGTTGAGACCATGCAATGTCATAAAAGATACTTGGTTCAGAAAACCATAGCTAGCAATCAAAAAGATCATATTGCCTATCTTGATGCTAAAATCAAAAGTAAAGATGAAATGATCACCGCACTTAAGCGACAAGTGAAGACTAATCCCACAATTCAATTTGATCATAAGATGTCCAAACTTATTCAGCAAATAAGTGACTTAGAGCTGAAATTAAAGGATAGTCAGGCAAAGTGTGATTCTTAGGAATTCATTATGGGGGACGAAATTTCAAGTATTGATTCGCCGGTCGCTCACTCTACTCCTAGGCTATTAAACCCACAAGATCAAATCTTCTTGTGGCCGAAAATTCACTCCTATGCTCAACCCTCCCCTGGTTTTAGACGAGAATGCTATGGGAAACTGGTGCAGAAGAGTCAAGATTGAAATAGCCAAATATTTTGACAAGCAATAGAAAGTCAAATATTCCCAGACTATCAATGATTATGCTGCCAAAAATCAAGAGCTTAAATGCGATAAATATTCCCTTCTGAAGCACGTCGCAAAGTTACAAAGGGATAACAAAACTCTTAGGGCTACGAACAGAGCTTTTAACCGTGCTCCAAATACAAACATTGACGCGATTGATGACGAAAACGGGGCTAGGTAAAAAGAAAAGAAACTCAAAGAGGTTCTCAGCGTTGCGATTCGTCACGTAGTGGATCCTTCAGCCACTAAGATATGATTATCTTCGTGGTTTTTTAAATCATCTCATGACTTATGTAAATAATATAAATTTGGAAAATCACATGAATTGCAATCCTTTTCTCCGATATCACTTCCAAAATGCTTTTTATAGCTCCTTCATTACTTTTGAATTTGCTGAATCTTTTATTTTTCTTTGCTATGTTGATTTATCTTAAAAGTATGAAGCAAACAACATTTATAATTGTTAGCTTGAAATTGACATACCGGTCTATGTATATTATTTGCTTAAATTAACAAACCATCTTATTAACTACTTGAGAGATAATCTATGTCAAACATTTAAATCCCGTCTTCAACTGTGATGAGAAATACTTGAGAATTTAACTTCAACCATTTGGCTGGAATATCTGAAATTTGCCGATAGAAAGTCCTACCTTATCACAACGGCATAAATGTTGTAATGTAATCTTCATGATATATTTAATAAAGAACTGATTCATCTGAATTTCGAAAGTAGAAATCCTTCGACCCATTCCTTGATATTAATGGGATTTTGTAAATTAGAAATCCAAAACTTAGAGTCATAAACTCTTTACTGTGACCTTCATGATAATATTCACTTACCCAGATTCGGGCATTTGTGATAGAAAAATAAAAATTCATTATCGAAATTTCACGTCCAGATTAGGGCTATAATTAATTGTTTCGATACCCAGATTCAGGTATATTAAGAAAATCAGGGGTTGATAGAGACCCGAAACCCAAATTCGGGTATTCCATAATGAAGTTCTGAAATGAAAATCTCGAAACCCAAATTCGGGTATTAATTGATGACATATATATATATAATGCCCGAAACCCCGATTCGGGTATTAATGGATGAAACTTTAGTATAAGAGCCCCAAGAACCAGATTCGGGTATTTATAGAAGATGTTTAGAAATGAAAGTCCCGAAACCTAGATTTTGGTATTTATAAGTAGAGCCTTGTTCTACTCCTTCGATGTGTGAACCCTTCAGGTCTTGTATAGAAGTAATTTTTCTAGTTGGCTCTTGAGCTTGGATGTCTTAGTCTGTAATTTGAAATCCCCCCTTCTCAAGCTTGAACATCTTAGTTCTTGATCTGATGAGCCTCTTCTTGGGCCTAGACATCTTAGTCTATTACTGAATGTTCCTCCTCTTAGGCTTGAACGTCTCAGTCCATTATAGAATATGCCTCTTCTTAGGCTTGGGCATCTTAGTCCATTGTTTAGTAGGCCTCTTCATAGTCCTAGACGTCTTAGTCCATTATTGTCCAGTGCTATTGCTTAGCTCATCCTAGAGACTGGAACCAAGGACTTACTCGACCTCCCTCCAAGAGGCACCTTTCCCTGACCCTTTTATAGCGTGGACAGGGGCCTGTTCGGTGCTCTACCCTGGCCACCTTATGGACCGGATAAAGGCTTACTCTGTCCTCCCTCCATAAGGAGCCTTACCCTGGCCCTTTTGAGATGCAGATAAGGGCTTGTTCGGTGCTTTACTCCCGCCGTCTTATGGCGTAGATAAAGGTTTACTCCGTCCTCCCTTCAGGAGTTGCTTTGACTTGACCAGAGGTGCTACCAAGGGCTTGTCCGGTGCTTTAACCTAGCCAGCTTATGGCATGGCTAAAGGCTTACCACCCTCCCTCTAGGAGGTTCTCCACCCTGGCCATCTTGGCATGGATAGAGGCTTTTCTACCATCTTAGGTACTATCCAAATTTAAGGAGTATTTTACTCCCAACCATGTAGATTTTTCTTTGAAAATCAACTCATTATTGATTCTTTTTCAAATCCTGTTTACATATTCCTTGATCTTTCCATGTTGAAGGAAATTTATGATCATCCCCTCCAGGGCTCTGCAATGGTTAGTTTCATGTCCATTCATCTTGTGGTAATGACAATAGGATCCTCCTAGGTTCCTTTCATGTTTTCGTCTCCTTTTCTATGATGGCCGGTAGTAAAGCTCATCCTTTGTAAGCAAGTAGACATTCTCTATAGAAGTTGTCAATTGCACTCTTTTGGAAGTCTAGACTTGAAAGTTGATTCTTCCAGATGGCCTTTTGACTTTTTATTTCTTGGCCTTATTCTTTCATGTTCTTCAATTGCTTTTGTTTTTTCCACCCTTTGAAATTCTTGAGTAGGAAGTTTTTTTGCTAATATTGGTTGCCACTTATGTGCAAAGGCATTGTAATCATTCATTATCTCTTTCTCAATGATGGTGCCTTTGGAATAATGTTGGATTGTTCTTCTCATTTGATTGAAGATATTGTCACTTCCATTTGTTTTCTTTTCAAGTGCAAAGAAAGGGGTGGGGACAACATGAAAAGTATTTAGGCTTCATTTCTTAGGATCATAAGAGTCCGCTTTCTTCTTGTTTATAATTCTAAGAGCTTCTAGCCTCGGCCTTTGCTTTTCATCTTGAATGGCATTCTTGGTGAACCTTGAAGGGAACCTTATCTCATGGGGCTCAAATGATCCTTGTTTTGGTCTTATGACTCTTCTGTCCACAATCAAACTAAAGTGGATGAACTTAAGAAAGGATTAACTTGGGTTAGAGAATAGTGGTGTTGGGGGTTTATCCAAGTCGGAGGTTCGAGCCCTCCTTCTAACGTCAAAAATGTTAATAAGATTTTTTGTTAGCACCCCAAAATTATGCTAAGGAATGTGAATTGTCCTTTAGTCAAGTAGAGCAGAAGATAAGGAGTGAGTCCTTTAGAATTTCCTCTTAATTAGACTTTAGCAAATAGGAACTATCAAAAAGAACTTTCAACTGTATCGAAAGGGCAAGGTTCTGTGCTTGGTGACCTTTCGGCTTTATTAGGTTGGATTAACATTCCCTTTGAAGGCTTTTTTTCGAATTGGTAGAAGTATCATAGAAAATTTTCCTTTAAAAGTTTCGACCCTGTCGGAAGCCTTGTGGGTTATATATCTGGGACTTACTCCAAGAATATGATATTGAGGTTCCGACCCTGTTGGAAGCGTGGTAACCTTAATGATAAGAATTGAATCAAGAAAATTGTTCTGAGCTCTGACCTTGTCGAGAACTTTGGGATTTATAGTAGTTTAAGCTTTGGATTGGGATCCTAGGTGGGGGTCTCGATCTAATCGAAAGCCGTGGATATAACCTCCTTGGGTTTGAATCATTAATTTCAGGCTTCAGTGTTTAGAGGATTGGCTTCAACCTTGTTGAAAGCTTTATCCCAAAGAGGAGATTGCTCTGAATTGCTTATAGAAGTTATGAGAACTTATAGGGGTCTCAACTATGACGATAGTAGCCCTTCAATGATGGTCAAACCTGAAATATAAAGGTGAATCCAACAAAATCTTTCATGGAACAGTAAAGTAGAATAAAGCATTCGGAACTTCCTTTTATTTAGCTATAAAGACTTTATCTCTTCATACACCCAAATTGATTTACAAATTAGGGTCATAAGACTTTATTTAAGAGTATATAGGCTGAGAATGAGATATTCAAAGAGATATTCAAAGAGATATTCTTCATTGTCTTCAGAAGGTGTGGCTTCGAATTGATCGAAAATCTTTATCTAATTGAAAGGTTGTTAATGAAGGCGGAAGATTGTTCTTGGCTCCTTTATCTCCTTCGAAAGGTAAGAACCCACTAGATATTCATTGGAGAAACACTATGTTACCTTCTAAAGGTATTGAAGCTTTCAATTTTGACGACAGTATCCCTTCGACTCCTTTGAAAGGTTTGGTAGAAACTCTTCTCGCTTGTTCAATGCTTGAAGAGGTTTTGACTCAGTTGAAAGGTGATTTTTGGAGTAACATATCCAATATCCAAACTCAAGCAACATATAATTAACTTCTATCCAATATCCAACTCAATCCCCACCAATTCAACACATAAAACAAAAAACAAACAATACACCAAATAATCAACAATCAACATCAAATATATCAATCAACATCCAACATGTCGAAACAAACTAACATATCATCCAACATAGCATCAAAATATATCAACCATATCCAAATACATCAAATTCAAAATGTCCGAACATAAATGTAAAGTAACGTACCCATCATGACTCATCATCAGCTTCGAAACCATCGAAGAAGGTAATGACCCAAGCTGCTGCACCTCAGCCAAGTGTTGGTTCAACTGTACCATCTCTGCAGCACGATGGTGATCTTTCTCTTGCAGCTCCACGATTATAGCTCTAAGCTCCACGATCTCTTTTTTGTCCTGAGCATTTTGATATACTTTCTACGAGGACCTAGCCTGTAGTTAATCAAGAGATATGTCAAAAAATCATAAACGTATTTTAGTAGCTAGTGTAAACTAAGAAGGAACAAATAAGTAAAGCACAATCATTGTTAAAAAATTAATGATATATTTTTCTGTGACAACTTTTCAGATTATTGGTTTAAATTTATATATTAGTAAATTTTTAGAAATTACCGCTTGATTCCCAAAGCCATAACGCCTACTTCGTGATGTGGGCTCCATGCTGGACTCAAAAGTCGCGTCCTCCTCGTCAATTGTCAATGAATCCCATCCCGATCCCTCCAACATCTGTGCTCGTGCTTCTGTAAATTTTTCCTATACTGGAAAATAAAATATAATTGAAATTCACACAAAAATATTTTAATTATTCTTTATAACTAATTAATTAAAGTGATCAATAATAATTTCTATTTTAAAATATGCTTACATATGATATGCTTGCTTTATCATCACTCCATGTGTACGATATTAAGCCATCTTCGTTTGTTTGCTTGGTGGCATGAGTACAAGCAAATACGTCCATACAAGAGACTGGACCAACGTGCTCTATTTCCTTAAATAATTAGTATGTATTATTGTTGTTTATACAAGATTACATAAGTTAATAACCATTTATAATTGCAATTAATAAATTTACCAGATCCTCATGATGATATTGGAATGATTTGGAGACCCCACGATGTATAATTGGGTTCTTATTCCTATTTGTGGAGTTCCTCTCCGACTCCGTACGCAAATTTAAATTGAATATTATATATTTCAGCTTTAAATTATGTATTATGTATGGGAAAAAATTAAAATGATATATGATAAAATTACCTCGAATTCATCACTATTCCACCAAGCAACCCAAGCATCCCACATGCTAGCACCCATCCAGTCAGGCTTCTTCCTAGATTTTCTTATGCTAGACACTGTGTCTCAGTAATTCTTAGACATCTTGGAAGTCCAGTGACACTGGCAAAGGTCAAGGTCTTCTTCCTGCAAGTTTACTGCCCCCAGTACGTTGAAATAATATAAGCTATACATTTATACTTAGTAAGCAAATTGTAAAGTGTAACATATAATGATATATAAATTTACGCTTACAAGGAAGTCCTGCCAGATACTCGCCCTCGCCAGATACTCGCCCTGACGAGGTTTGGGATCTTACCCCACCTAGAATAACAATTAGTCATCTCGCTCTTGTACACCTGCTTGGAAATACTAACAACAATTGTTGACGGCTCTAGCTCAAATCCACCGTGATAAATATGATATGGACCTTTAATTAATTATGACTAATATATCATTTAGAAAATATTTATAATGATGAAATAAATTTAATACTTACGACCCATCTGCTTTTAGTTGTAGTAGTCTTTTCTCTGATGGGCCGCTGCCATCACCTCCTACATCATTTCCAATCTGAGTAGAAGAAGGGGAACTTGCATGGGAAGAACCATGACGTTGAAAAAAAGACATACTACCTGTGATAGATATATCATTTTATTGTGGTAGAACATATCATTTAATTATGAGAAAACATATCATTTTCATAATAAAAAAATGTAACATCAATAATCACATGAATTACCTTCTATAAAAATGTACATTATTAATCAATCCTCATCGTTTTCTGATTCAAACTCGGTCTCGTACTCTATACTGTTTTCCTTTATAGTCTCAAATGCTTCTACTAACGCATTTGATTCATCATTTAGAGGTCCAAAATCAATTTGGTCATAGGTTAATATTATTTTGCTTTTTTCCTCGATATCTGCTTGATAAGCTTGTTCGTCTGGAATATTATTTCCAGCAAACATAAATCTTGCCTTCGTTTTAAGAACCGCCAACCAATGTGCTTTATCTCCTTTTAGAGATGAATAAGGAGTGCAATAAACTTGTAGGGCTTGTTTGGCTAGTATAAAAGGATTATACTTATGATAACGTGATGTATGCTTTATTTCAATAAGACTATATTTTGGGTGCACGGTAATTCCATAACCGGAAACATTACTGAACTAGATGCATTTAAATAGAAAAACTTCCGCCCTAGGTCTTGTGAAATATGTCAATTGCAAATCTGTGTTAACATGCAATAAAAATCATTTATATGATCATTTAGATCATCACTACCTTTAACAAATCAACCGGTATTGCTAGTTAATTTTTCAACACCATATTATTTAATGTTGAATTTATATCCGTTGACGGAGAATATTGGATATGTCTTGATTTTAATTTTTGATCCCATCGCAAGATGTTTCAGTCCTTTATTCACCACACAATTTCTAGGATTAAAAATGTAGTTCAAAACCAATTAGCGAATTCTTTACTGATATCTCTACTTGGATGTTGTGATTTGCAGACACTATAGATATAGATAATATATTGCATTATAATAAATGTACACGCGTATGAATTAAAAAAATATCCAGACTTATAATTAAATAATACCTAACGAATGGTGCAACTTCAACACAATTGAGAAGAATATATGTGTGTGCTACATGGTAATCTCCATCGTCTAACCATACTTCCACACATTTTCTAGTAGGTTGACCATGTTGTTTAAAAATAGATAACATTTCTTAGGACGATTCTTGTTCAACGCTGTCATCATTAACGCATAGCACTTTTAAATGATAAGTTCACATGGTCACTGTATTATGAGAAAAATAACGAAGCTTCTTCTTCAATATACGATTTGCAAATCGAACCTTCAAATCATGCTTTTTGTCTAAGTTTTTTCTTTAGATGATTTAAGTACATATTGAAAAATATTTCAAATTAAAATATACTTATATATGTAATTAAACTAATATTTAACATACCTTATATAAATAATGCCTCTCAAATAGCTACTTCCATTCATATTGCATTGGACCTCGAAGACATGCTTCAAATGGAAGATGAAAAAGAAACTACTCCATTACATTAAAGAAACCTAGATGAAATATTTTCTCTAATTTGCATAGCAGTATAGGAATTTCTTCCTTAAGTTTACGTAGACGATTAACGTTTAACATAGTTGTACAAAGCTCCTTATAAAACAAACTAAGTTTCGTTATAACTATCCAAACTTCTACGGGAAATAGTTTTTTGAAAGCGACTGCTACCAAATTTTCCATCATTATGTGACAATCATGGCTTTTCATTCCAGTCAGTTTACCATTCTTATAGTCATCACATCTACGAAGATTAGAAAAAATCTCATTGGGAAATCTTAATCCTTCCACCCACTTTAATAGAACTTTAACTTGGTTACTGTCTAGCTCATAGCATGCTTGGGTTTTTTTAGTGTCATTCAGCTTGATATAAAGCTCGGGACGATTAGATACTGCTTGGATATCACATCTTGATTTCAAATTGTCCTTAATCTTTCCCTTAACATTCAAAACTGTATTAAAAACATTATCAAACACATTTTTCTTGTTGTGCATCACGTCAATATTATGACAAATTACGAGATTTTTCTAATAAGGCAATTCCCAAAATAAACTTTATTTACACCAATTATGAACCGTTGATTTACCTTGAATTTCAGTTTACTCTCCGGTTTCATGTATCTTTGGATAATCCTTTATAAATTCATATATATCTTCACTTGACCAAATCATTGGTGGCCGCAAAGTGTCTTGTCTATTAGTTGTGAAGTTTTTTCTATTTTTTCTAAAAAGATGACTAATACGAAGAAAAAACCGATGACAATCAAACCATTACATTTTCTTCCCATGCGTTAAAAAAATGACAGTGTTTCTTCTATGCAATACGTACAAGTTAGACGACCGGCCGTACTCTAATCAAAAAGCATTGCATACGCAGAAAAATCGATAACAATCCATAATAATGAAGCGAACATAAATAAATTCTTATTTTTGAAATGTCCTACGTTTCAACTCCTTCATACCATAATGTTTTCAACTCTTCAATCAACGGTTGTAAATAAACATCGATTTCTTATGTCGGATCGTCAAGGCCAAAGACGACAATAGTGAGAAACATATATGGAGTTTTCATACACATCCACGGAGGTAAATTGTAAGGTGTAATGATTATAGGCCAAGATGAATATTTAGAACTAAATTAAGAGAATGGTGAAAATCCATCCGTACATAACCCAAGTCTAACATTACGACTCACAACTGCAAAAGCAGGATATGTCTTATCAAAATGTTTCCTTGCTTCTAAATCAGTTGAGAACGTTAACGTATCTTCTTCTTGTGTTCTCACACCATGCCTTCTCATATGATGCGCGGTTACAGAGGATGCGTATAACCATTGGAGCCTAGAAGTTATAGGTAAGTAATATATACGCTTGTATGGAACTTCCTTCCCCTTCTTTTTTCTTGCCTTGTATCTTTCCTCGTTACATATACTACAATTCCACAGATTGATGTCTTCTTTCCAAAGCAACATGCAGCCATTTAAACTTGTATCTTTTTTTTAATATGGAAAACCAAAAGAAGACATAAGTTTTTTCACTTCATTATGATTTTCGCACATCAAATTAACGGTGGCATGTACCGTTTTGCAGCTTGTACAAGGCTGTAAATCCGGCTTCTATGAAGTTGTATTTTGATTTCATCGCAATGTATTCTATAATTACTGATAATTGGATACCGCTTGTGAAGCAATCCCAAAGATATTTCTTAGCGGCATCCAATAAATCATAGATTTTTTGCTCCAACATTTGGTTTTTCTTCGACATTAACATCGTCATCATAAACTTCAAAAGTAGGGAACAACGATCGTGCTGCATCTTCAACCATGTTTTCTATGAGATTTGTCATCACAATTTCATTACCCACCCCCTCCTTTGAATGTACATGATTAGATGTTATAAGTTCTCCATGACGATCTCATACAAAACAATTCTGCATGAGCTGGTATTGGCACAAATAGACTTTAACCATATCCGGTACCAAATGCTTCAACAATTTGCACATGCTACATGGATAGTGATTTTCTCCGTCATTTCCACTATAACTTAAAGAGAATTCAATAAATACATTTATACCACTATAAAAATGTTCCCTTATTGGACCCTCCATTTCCCTTTGAGATTGATACATTCAAGCACGATCAATAAAATAATCGATCATTTTTCCTATTTAAAAAATATGATAGAGATTAAAAAAGAATTAATTATTTTATGGATTGACATTTTGATTTTTCAAATCATTTATTAATCAATATTCATTTATGCATTTTGGGGATTGACACAAATTATGAATAAAATATTAAACTTTTAGTTTATTGTTTTCTTCTTTGATGGCCGGTCATTTTACTTCCCATTACAAACACAGTAGTAATTACATTCCCTAAATCAATTCAATTTAAACGATGAAAAACTTTTTGGTAGCACTTCCCCTTTGTTCCCTGTATCATACACAAATGCGTGTATACAGGGAACAAAAAGGAAGTGCTGTCAAAATTATGCAAACGTTTGTTTATAAAATGTAACTACTTTATTGTGTTTGTAACTTGTCCAATGCAAGGAAAAATCAAACAAACATTTTATCAAATGAATATATATGTTCATTCTATGACAAAAACGAATATTGATATAACCATCTTATACATTACTTGTCAGACGGGGTCAAAAACTCTTTAAGAGATATTAATTATATACATAACATATATTAGCATATATATTTCATTTATGCGTTGTAATGTTTTAATAATTTTTTTTATAAAATCTTATATGTTTCAAATTATAACAAATTATGGATATAATATTATATTTCAAAAAATAAACCTCATTATACACTCATTTATTTATTGATTTTATCGGATTTGACGTCCAAGTAAACTAGATTTGTTATATAAACTATTAACTAATAATTAATTTTTAATAATAATATTTGAATTGGTATTGACATTTTAGCACACTAATTAACACTAAATCATATCACTAATTCGACACATAAACTAATTAACCTATGTTTAGCCATAATTATATTTTAATTATTGGATTTACACACTTATAACCGTAATTAACATATCACAATCAATCAACATACAATTGCAAATAATCAAGAGGGTAGTATGATCAAATACAACTAAAAATTAACACTAATTAAAAATATTAGAGTAAATTAGACTTAGAAAAAATACCTCTTTCCGCTGAAATTATAGTGCTGGAGGCTGAAGCGGAGAAGTTAGAGATGTTTCTGGTGGTGGCGGACGATGTACAGTAGTGGCGGTCGGATGTAGGCGAATTTGAAGGAAGAGAAAGAGTTAGGTTGTGCTTTGGGGGAAGAAGATGGAATGGAATTACTCTCGTCAATTCCGGTAAATCCCGACGTGCATCGGTTTTCGACGGCCGCCGACGGCACCTTTCTGATGGTTTCGAGGGCAAAAGTTCGGTTATTACAGAATTGCCATATCATACCGTCGGAAAGAGCCGTCGGCAATCGTCGCAACCTTCTATCACGATAAACAGTAATTTTAGCAGTGAGAGTAACACATTACTAATTTTTTTTCCTTCTAAGGATTGATAGTTGTTGTCCATTGTTATGTATTGTTTCTTTTGGTATTTTGGTTCATGGTTATTTGTAATGCTTGTGAGTTATATCTTCTTTAGCAACAAATCATTTTCTTTTTTAGATTAATAAAAAGTGGACAGCCCACTAAAAGAACCGGCTTATACATACATACATATATATATATATATGTATATGTATGTATGTATGTATATGTATGAGAATGGTTCAATGGCACCTGTAGTAATGCAGAACCCCGGATTGTGTGGTGGAAATCAGGGGACAAGAAGAGTGCTGCACTACTACAGGCGCCATTGTGTGTGTGTATTATATATACGCCCACGGAAATGTAAAAATATATCTAAAAATATATGCGGATTGAATGGTGAAAAATGGATTTCTCAGATTGAATATGCAGAATAAGAGGTGATTAAGGAAGATGGAATATATTGGAGTCGAGAGGAGGAGGATGGAGGAGCCGTTTGGGTGAACGGTTCTATGCATCCGACTCGTCGGACGCCAACATATAATTTCTCTCCAACTGTGTCAACGGGCTATTTGAGAAGAAACGACCGTTACCGCACTGGATGTGTAGTGAGCATTAACGAGCCAAGACAATGCTGCAAGCACTAGTGTCCATGAAAATTATAGGAACCGATTTCTTGGAGACCACAGGGTACTAAAAGATATAATAGCTAATAGTTCTCATTGAAGTTAGAAATAAGACTAGATTGTACATATACAATTTTCCATTGATCAAAACGATTATGAAAAAATATCTGGTTAAGAGGATTGCCATTTGTGACTGTGTCATTGGACTTTCGACGTAACCTTGTGGTTAAACCTACTTATGTTTAACTATAATTTTACATGAACCAATACTTGCATAGGATAAAAACTGAGAAAAGGAAACCAAATTTCCTTTTTACATTGAGCAGCAACATCCATAACATGATTGTGGCATTTCGTCATGAGTATATCACTCTAGCACTACTACTTCTGATTTGTTCAAAATTTAGGGTGGGATATAGAGAGTAAACATTCACATTCGACGAAAGATTTTGGTTCTGATATTGTTATTAATGACTTATAATCACTTATTATCACAAGGTGACCAACTAATGACGTGAAAACCAATTCCTTTTTCCATTTATTTGCTCTCTTTTTTCTAAAAAAATGAAATGCATTGGTACGACTATCAGTACGTCTATACATGTGACTTATTTCAATGAAACGCACAAATATTTATATTTGGTAACACGAAATAATTACATTGTTCAGTTTAACCCAAGATTAATAAGTCTAGCTTTGATACCAATAGCGAATCAATTATTATTAAAAGAAATAGTCAATTGATATTGTTGATAATTGTCCCCTTATATTGATATAGGTCCATTTGTCATTAATGTCCCATTGTTCTAAATAGTTATATTGTTAGCGTGTAAAATTAAGTTAACTTCTAGTCTCTTACTTCCCATGGATTGGTAGGTATGGTTTCTCTATTGTAGTAGAAGCTAGATAATGTGTTAGCAAGGAAAAGCTAGATACTTTATCATTTCTTTATTAGAAAAATCAAGTTTTGAGGTTTCAACCGAAACATGGAGATTTCGGTCATTCCTTTTCAATTTCAATAAGGATCAAAACAAATCAAACTGAAACTTCCATTCAATAAAACATCATCGAACTTCAAATTTTACAGAAAAATTCAACAAGAAAATTAATTAGTGTTTCAAATATGTCGGTATTAAAAATCTGAAATTTTAACAAAATCATTATATATATATATATATATATATATATATATATATATATGGTGTGACTAAAAAAAGTTTAAAACAGAGTAATGAATAAATTTTTTTTGTGTAATAAGTATTTATAATTAATTAGTATTGTTCTTTTATTGTTTAATTTTCAAATAAAGATAAATTATAAAAAAAATCAATAAATTAATAAATATGCGTAATTATACTAAAAATAAAGAGCAAAATCCAAAATCCAAAACATAAAGTTGAACGTAGATCCCTAAAATTTACAATGAAATTTCTAAAATTACAAAAGATCAAGACGAAAAAGGGACCTCGAACCTTGTCTAAAGCACAGCTTTCTACCAGCTAAGTACTCCGATGGAGAAAAGTGGCCGTTAAGATTTTTTATTTCTTTTGAATAGTTGTAGTAGTAGTAGTAATAAAAGAATTGAGGTGGTTTCAGTGAGAATCTCATTTCTATTATCTAAAAAACTAGGCACCATACTAGGCAACTATGCTCTACCATTTCTTGTGGAGGAGTTTTTTTCTTGACTTTGATTATATATCATTCTTTCAGATTCAAATTAACACATTGTACAATATTTATATGAAAATTAACATATAAACCAAAAAAAAAAATTCTTAAAAACCAGTAAATGTTTACAAGATATATTTTGGTTTGAAAACTTGTCATTTTAAAAGTATGTAGCTTGATTTTTCAGCTAAAAAACAAAGCAAAACTTTCACCTCCAATAATTTAACGCTCTCTAGTAGTGGTGTAGTTATAGGAAACTCTAGCCTCTTGACCTTTACTGATATTGTGAGATCATTTTATTCATAATGAAATATTTTTGTTGTAATGCCCTCATTGATAACCAATTTTTTTCTATAGCAAAATATTGCTCTAAGTGGAATCATTCCTGTGGACATCGGCACAGTAATAAAGGAAACAAAATTCAAGTATGTTTCCATGAATGTTGATATTACATGATACTTGTTATTATTTTTGTTAATTTTTATACACTATTTACCCTACACCTTCTATACTAACTAAATTTTTTTCTATGAAATTTTATTTTGCTACCCTTACTAAAAGTTAATATTTCTTTTAAATATAAGAAGTAATGTAACATGTGAGATCCACATCGAAAGTGGGCTACATGTGTTAATGTTTTCACTTATACATAGGAACTTATTAATTTTTTGTGAAAATATCATTTTTTATGAAGTCGGTATGTAAACAAAATAAAAATAAATAAATAAATAACTTACCATTATAATTTTTGTAAACGAGTCCTGACTACACTCACCATATATTTTCTTTGCTTGTATATGGTGTTAGTGAAAATATTTTACAAAATATATTGTATGAGTTATTTGCTTTTAAACAAGAAAAAGAGAAAGAGAACAGGAGCTGGGATTGGAAATAGTCCCACGTCTTAGAATTATAGTAACTATATTCGTTTAAATATAAGTTCCTCAAGGGAAGGTTGGGCCATTTGGGCATCCAAATGTTTGCTTTATTGTGAGGAGGAAATTCACGAATAATCATCTTGGCTCCATTGTATATTGTGAGACGATTTGTCTTAACCCACAACACCCAGTTGATCTCTTTTTCTTTGTAGATTACAACCATTGTCTTTGCCAGATCGAAGAATTCCGACATCAATCTTAAGATGTTTATGTTGGAGGCCGGACTTAAAGTGGTGGTTTATGTTCTTACGACGTCCAAGCCAGAGGAATCAAAAAATGAGACTATTGCGCAAACCCGATCAAGACTAAAGCGGTAAATGTGAGAAATGCGGTTTACGGATCTTAAAGCTGGAATAACACTAGAGGGGGGTGAATAGTGTTTTGTGGATTTTCTAGATCTTTTTGAAACTTATGTAATTCAATCACCAACAAATGCAATTCGCAGACATAGATATAATCACAGAATCAGACACGGATGCAAATACTAAATAAAAGCAGTAAAGAAAAGAAAACACTAGGATGTTATACTGGTTCGGAGTTACCTACATCCAATCCCGTACAACCATACAGATTTCTTGTCAAAATAATCTCTCAGATTACACCATCAGTTTCAAGGCTGCGAGGTACACCCTCCTGTATTCGAGTCCAAGGAAACTATCTTGATTTAACAAGGCTACCGATCACTTAATTGATTATCGGGGCTACAATCACACCCAATTTATTTCAAGGCTTAACCGCACCTTTTACTCAACAGTTTGATTTACAAAAGATTCTATAACTCTTAATAGCACTGAGATTTATGGAGAGAGTGTAGAGAATCAAACAAGAGATAATCAAGTTTGATTCACTTGGTTTTCGGCAGAGTATAGTTTGGGATTCTTTAGAATAAATGTGGAAGATGACGAGGAGAGAAAATAAATGAAATTAGATTATAAATTCGTTTATAACTATTGGTATTTATAGGAGATCAACAGCCATATCTATTCGTGAAAGGATACGACGAATAGACATTTCTTTCGAAAACTTGAATTTTGAACTTAACGGGCACCATGTCGACATGGGGGGTTGAGGGATGTCGACATGCTCAAGGCAAAAATTGATATTTTGGTTTTCTTATCAAAATTGGTTTCTATAATTTGTCAAAACAATTTCTAAACTTTGTAAATATATTTGAATATAGTTTAAACATATAAAAGAGTTTAGAAATTAATTTTTAATATATATAATCTTAATCTATAAAGTGATTTGAAATCTGAATATATTAATATTTTAAAGCTAAATATTTAAAACAAGAGATAGTTTAAAATCAAGGACAATTTTGAAATCAAAATATTAAAAATGATAAAGATAATTTTGAGGCTAAAATATTTAAAACCAAGAGAGATGTTTTTTTAAAAAGAAAGTTTTGAAAACATTTTTATTAAAAGCAAGAGATATATTTTTGTAAAACATTTTTATAAAATTAGTGGATATCAAAATTGGATCACTGTATGTTCCACTAGGTGTTATCATGGGTTCCGTCTCACTAGGGTTCCATCCCTTTAACAGGATCGAAGTGGATTCCTTTCCACGAATAAATTTTGAATAATGATGTAAGTGCTTTCAAGAAGTTTTAACATAATTCTAGACTCGATACTTATCTTGTACTCTTGAAATCTTGAACTCTTGATATCTTGATACTCATGAGTCTTCGATCTTGATATTTTCAGTCTTGAATCTCTATACTGTACAGTCTTCATTCTTGGTACCTGCATGTTTATATCCTGCATATACATATATATGTATATATATAAACTATAATGTTAGTATTTATATTTTATAACAAGTCCTAAGGTTGTTGTCGTCAAAACCATCATCTCATAGACTAACAATCTCCCCCGTTTTGATGATGACAGCCTATATTTATAAAATATACTTCTCCTTCACAATAACTCCCCCTAAAACTAATAACTTCCCCTTAATCTAAGCCTAACTACTCTATTTTAAATTTCATCCTCTTTGTCATCAACAAAAACTAATCCTAAACTAATATATCTCCCCCTTAGTCTTATGTTGGAGTACCTATGACAAATTATGATAGAGTATATATTTGTATAAAATAACATGAGTTAATAATAAAGACATGACAAATATGAAAGTTTAAACCCAGTATATGCTATGTTTCATACAATGTTATACAATCCATTCAAACCAAAACAATTCTAACCAAAGCAAATCAAATCATATAATTAAAAATTAAGCAATTCAAACGGTAAGAAGATTAAATATTTCTAGGAACTTCTACCAATCCTTCTTCTCCAAATATAGGTCCTTTTTAATATCCTCCCAATCTTCATTATCTTGAATCAAAGTTCCTACAGGATTTGCATCGAGATCATTTTTATTTAAAGCAGAAATCATCCAACGGAGGGCATCGAAATGCTTCTCTTGTTCTTTTATCATCTGTATTTGACTTAGTTCTAAGTGCCTTTGATTACGGAGAATAAAATTAAGTATATTCTTGAAATAAATTGAGAGTTTCTTCAAGATTATCACTTAAGAGTTTGAGAAAAGGAAGCATTTTTGATAAGTAGTGAAGAGATGCAAATGGAGATAAATAGAAATGAAAAGATTACAAATTTCAGGAATAAATATGTGTTTAAATAGGTAGAAATTAGTTTAAAATGAATAGACACGAGTTAGTTATTTTTGTTTCAAAATTTAAAAAAAAACAACCAAATCAGACAGTTATATATCGACACAGGGGTAGAGGTATATCGACATGGGTCTGTTAATCTATGTATCTTATTTATTTTTGAATAAGTATGTATATATAAACTTATATACATACTAACATTTATTTCAGAGACACGATAAGGTAGAAAAACATAAGATAGATGATTTTTATAAATAGATGAGGTGATATATAAGATACTACATAATATGATAAAAAGAACAATACAAGCTTGCATAAAACAAATTAATACATCACAACCTAGTTCTTAGAATGTGCTAGAGGATGAGGAGGATGATGGCCAAGTTTCCGACCAACTTTAGTAAAGAATTTGTTCGTATTGGTGGACATTTTATCCATTTTCTTACTAATGGATCTTTTGAGAATCTGTTGATTTTCCATTATAATCTTTTGATTTTTAAGGAGAGTTTTATTGGAAGGATTGTTAGTATTGGTAGAATATTCAATACTTTCCAAGGAGGTTTCTTCATTATCTTCTTCAATTTCCATTTCCTTCCCTTCTTCTTCTTCATTTTCTTCTTCCATATCTTTATGTGCCAATCTTTCATCCTTTTGGGCAAGAGATTCATATTGTTGAAATATGAAAGGAATTTTCATGAGAGAAATGTTGGCATGATTAACACTTTTCTTGAAACAAATTCTTCCCTTTTGTAATCAACACCAAAATAATTGAAAATCCGAGTGAGATAAACTCCATGATACAAGGTATTCTCACACATTCCAAATTCTTAGGACGAAGTTCATTCATAATCACTTACGCCCAATTAATGTCATAATGACCAAAGATAGCAAAAAGAGCTTTACAAACTTTTAAAGTCAGGTTATCGAAATTTCCCGATCTAGGAGTGATAATATGTTGCAATAGAAAATTGAAAATACGTGCTTTTGAATGAAAATTACGATTTTTAAATTCAAAGTTGTCATCTCCTTCGAAATTGTGATGAAATGTCTCACGATCTTGTTCATCAATATTAAAAGTTGAAAGATCCATTTCTGAATTCTTGCAATTGACAATGTTGCCCAAAATTTCACAATTAAAACAATTTTAGTTCCTATAACACTACAAATTTCGTCTTCATTTCCTTCATGAAAACCATGATTCAAATTCGCATAAAACATTTTAGCAAGATTTGGGTAACAAACAAAATCATTTTCAGAATTGTCAAAAGACTAATGATATGGTTCTCTTCAAGAAGAGTATTGATTTCATATTTAGAGAAATCACTAAAGAGAGCTAACTTTCCCTTATGATTTTTTTTGTAATTAGCATAGCTTATATAAGCCTTGATTACTTTCGGATCATTATAGAGATACTCTTTAATGGTTTTAGATAGCCTCATTGTGGATGGAGTGCTTGAAGAAGCCATTTTTGGTGAGAGTAGAAAGTTTGAAAGAGTGAAAGAGTGTTTGAATTTTAAAATGAAAGTGAAAAGTTATGATAAGATAATGGAAATAAATAGATATTCAACGGTCATGTTCTCTGGTCAAGAGGTACCTTTCTAGAACACTGGATTTGGTGAAAAGGTGGAGAGAAGTTCAAAGATTTGAATTCAAATTTGAGTTTCAAATTTCTGACAGGAATGTCGATATCATGGGTAGGATCATGTCGACATGGGTCAGAGAATTCATGTGACTTATCTTTTCTTATATACTTTAATATATATATATATATATATATATATATATTTTAAAGTCTATATATTTTCTGAAGTTATATTAAATATAATACGCTTTTAATAAAAATATTATAATATTAAAAATAAAAATAAACATAATAATAAAAAATTTAAATTTCAAACAACACATAATTTCAAAAAACAATCAAGCAATAAAACAACTTTAAGCAAAACAATTTCAACCAATGTATTGTAAACTTGTACCTTTTTCTAGATTCATAACTCCGAGATCATCGGAATCATGAATAGCCATAAAGCATATATTTGAATTTTTCGTCTTTTGATCATCATCGCTTGAGGA
The DNA here is from genome assembly GCA_030765085.1 of Allium cepa. Classification (NCBI taxonomy): domain Eukaryota; kingdom Viridiplantae; phylum Streptophyta; class Magnoliopsida; order Asparagales; family Amaryllidaceae; genus Allium; species Allium cepa. The sequence goes on from CM060932.1 coordinate 454,967,349, forward strand.
TGAGTCTGAGTCGTCTAGTGCAGCGGTATACGCTCTTTTCCTTTTCTTTGTATTATCATTGCTTGTAGGAAATTTTCGCTTATCAGGATGCAGACAGTCTCTTTTGAGATGGCCTGGTTCCTCACAGTTGGAACATTTGACGTGATTTGGATTTCATTATGATTTCTAGAATTCCTGTGATCATTCATTTTGAAGTTGTTCATCTTTCTGTATTTTAGAAACTTCCGAAAATTCATGGTCATGAAAGTTATTTCTTCATCATCATGACTTCCCGAGTCTGATCCATCTTTTAATGCATTAAATGCAATTGACTTTTTTTCGAATGCCTTGCTGCCTCTTCTCCCTTGCATTTTTACTTCGAATGACATTAGATTTCCAATCAATTCTTCAATCTTTAAAGTACTGATATCATTTTCTTCTTCGATTGCAAGAGTTTTCTAATCCCATTCCGGAGTAAGAGAATTTAGAATTTTTCTGACTTGATCTTCTTCGAAATAACTTTTTCCTAATGATATTAGAGAATTCACAATATCCTGAAATCTGTTATACATATCTGAAATGGACTCCTTAGAATTCATTTGAATAGTTGAAACTTATTTGTGAGTATGGACATATTGGTCTGTTTGATTTTGCTTGTTCCTTCATGTGTAACTTGCAAAGTTTTTCAAATATCATATGTAGACTTATAAACAGATACTCTATTGAATTCATTCCTATCAAGTGAACAAAGTAAAATATTCATGGCTTTGGAATTATTTTATGCAATAGTCTTTTGCTCAGCAGTCCACTGTGCAAAACTAGTTGTGGGTTCAGAATATTCAGTTTGTGTGATATTTCAAATGTCTAATCCGATTGACTATAAATATATTTTCATTCTACATGCCCAATATGCGTAGTTACTTCCATTAAAAAGTGGTGGTCTGGTAGTAGACTAACCCTACACAAATGAACTTGTGATAGTGTTAACAGAACCAGTGTTGGTAGCCCTTTTTAAAACTTTTCAAAATTCAGATTATGAAAACCAATGCTCTGATACCAAATGTGAAAAATGCGGATTACGAATCTTATGAGTGGAATAACACTAGAGGGGGGTGAATAATGTTTTATGGATTTTCTAAATCTTTTTGAAACTTATGTAATTTAATCACCAACAAATGCAATTCACAGACATAGATATAATCGCAGAATCAGACACAGATGCAAATACTAAGAAAAGCAGTAAAGGAAAGAACATACCAGGATTCTATATTGTTTCGGAGTTACCCTACATCCAGTCCCGTACAATCATACGGATTTCTTATCAAAATAATCTCCCATATTACACCCTCGGTTTCAAGGCTACGGGTACACCCTCTTGTATTTCGAGTCAGGGAAAATCTCTTGATTTAACCAGGCTACAAGATCACTTAATTGATTTCTGGGGCTACAATCACACCCAATTGATTTCAAGGCTCAACCGCACCTTTTACTCAACAGTTTAATTTATAAAAGATTCTGTAACTCTGAATAGCACTGAGATCTTATGGAAAGAGTGGCAGAGAATCAAATAAGAGATAATCAAGTTTAATTCACTTGAGGCTAAAATATTTAAACCAAGAGAGATGTCTTTTTGAAAAGAAAGTTTTGAATTTCTTTTTTAAAAAAACAAGAGATATATTTTTGAAATTTTTTTTACAAAACTAATGGATATCAAAATAGGACCACTATATGTTCCGCTAGATATTATCATGGGTTTCATCCCTTTAACATGCTTGAAGTGGATTCCATTTCATGAATAAATTTCGAATAAAGACGTAAGTGGTTTCTATAAGTTTTAACATAATTCTAGACTCAATACTTATCTTGTACTCTTGAAATCTTGAAATCTTGATACTCATGAGTCTTCAATCTTGATATCTTCAGTCTTGAATCTCTATACTGTACAGTCTTCATTCTTGGTACCTGCATGTTTATATGCCGCATATACATATATATCTAAACTATAATGTTAGTATTTATATTTTATAACAAGTCCTAAGGTCGTTGTGATCAAAATCATCATCTCAAAGACTAACAGTAAAAAGATGATTACATATGCAAGGGAAAATATGCAATGCAATGACAGATCCTCTGTACAATAAATCAACTACCACAGAAGTATGAGATGCACTGATGGCCAAGCATCTGATGGAGAATGCAACAAGTAAGAAAAATTTGGCTAAATCATTTTTTAACTATAAAATGACTGATGCTAGGTCTATAGTACAACAATTCTATGATATAATGCATATACTAAACGAATTCACCCAACATAATAGAATATAGATGAGGAGATAAAAGTCTCATCCATAATAGATAAAATTCCCTCTTCTTGATAAGATTAAAGGAAAATCTTAAACATAAGAAAGAGGATATGAGTATGGATAATCTTGGACGGTATTTGTAAGTGGAAGAATAAGTTAGGCAGAAAGAAATCACTGAACCAACAATGTTTCCATCTAAGATCTACATAGTGGAGGAAAAAGGAGGAAAACAAAACCTCCGAGAAACCTTTTAATAAAAAAAGGAAATTTTAGAATGAGAAAAACTTCAATAACTAAAAGGCTAGGAAAGTGAATGAGCGCTACAATTGTGGAAAACCCGATCATTTTAAAAGAAATTGTCATATCCTTAAAAAGAAACCTCAGTCGACAAAAGAAAACTTAGCAGCCATAATATATGAAATCAGCACGATTGAAAAGAAGATTCTTGGTGGATTGATTCTGGTGCTATTAAGCATATGTGCAACGACAAAAGTCTATTCAAGAAACTTGAACCGTCTAAGAATGAAAATTATCTCTATATGGAAAACTCACCGAAAGCAGCGGTCAAGGGTTAGGGGTTGGATTTCACAACCAAGAAGATTCTGACATGGAATGATGTATATTATGTGACCGAGGTTAGAAAGAACCTTGTTTCTGGCAATCTATTAAACACGTTTTGCTTCAAACAAGTCTTTGAGTCAAATAAATATGTACTGAGGAAAGGCAGAATGTTTGTTGGAAAAGGGTACATGTGTGATGGAATGTTTAAATTGAATGTTAATAAATGGTTGATTCTGCTTATGTTGTTGACTTGTTTTCTTTATGATATAGTAGATTAGAACATGTTAATATTAGAAGTATGGATAATACGATTTCAATAAATATAATCCTAAATATGATAATAAATTTGATGATAAGTGTAGGAAATGCTCTTTTACCAAAATAACTAAAAAACTATTTTTAGTAAAACCTATTAGTACCACTAGTCTGTTACAATTGATTCATAGTGATGTTTGTGATATGCATAGTACTCCTATTAGAGGAGGAAAGAAATATTTTTTACATTTACAAATTACTATTTAAAATACTGTTATGTTTATTTAATGCATACTAAGGATGAAGTATTAAATACATTTATGACCTATAAGACTGAAGTAGAAAACCGGTATGATGTTAAAATTAAGATCCTTAGATCTGATAGGAGAGATGAATATTTTTTTCGTGCATTTTGTGAATCTATAGTTTTTATACATGAGACATCTGGAGCTTATACTCCACAACATAATAGAGTAGCAGAACATAAAAATAGGACCTTTACTGAAATGGTTAATGGTATGTTATGTAATTCTGGTCTTAATAATAGTTTCTGGGGTAAGGCGTTACTTACATCCTGTTGCATCTTAAATAGAATAACTCATAAGAAAAACAAAGTCACACCTTATGAGCTTTGGAAGAAATGCGAACCAAATCTTGATTATTATCGAGTTTGGGGATGTAGAGCTATTATTCGATTACCTGAACCAAAAATCAGAAAATTAGGGCAAATGGGATTTAGTGTAATTTCTTAGAATACGCTCAACACAGCAAGGGTTATAGGTTTTTAGTAATATATCATAATAATTCGATTGAGGAATACACAATAATAGAATCTAGAGATGCAGTGTTCTATGAAAATAGATTCATGTCTGTTCCATCCAATCCATCTATTGGTGAAACAGTGGAGGTTAATACACTTATATGTGAAATGGTGGAGGTCACTGAACCCATTCGTGAATTGGAGAACACTTAGGAAAATAATGATCAAACTTGTTGAAACTGTTAAGAGAAGTAAAAGAATGAGGACTGAAAAGTTAATCGACCAGATTTTATCACTTATTTGGTTGAAGGATCAAGAGATGGTATTAGACGTCAAGTAATGTTTTCTACAACCATACATTTTGATCCTTTAACATATACCGAGGCCATAAAGTCTCAGAATTCAGCTTTTTGGCAAGAAGCCATAATGATGAAATGGATTCTATTATGGGAATTCATGCAAGTGGATATTTAAAAATAAATTAGGAGCAAAGGTATGATAGAAAAATTTAAGACTGGATTAGTTGCTAAGGGATATACCCAAAAGGAAGAAATAGATTAGTTCGATACTTATACACCTATAGCTAGAATTTTAACCATTAGGACATTAATTCTATTAGCATCTATTTATAAATTAAAATTCATCAAATGGACGTCAAGACTGCATTCTTAATTGGAAAACTTGATGAAGAGATATATATGTCCCAACCAGAAGGTTTTATGATGTCTGGACAAAAACATAAAGTATGTAAACTTATTAAATCACTTTACAGTCTTAAACAAGTACCAAAATAGTGACATGAGAAATTTGATAAAACCATAGTGTCAAATATTTTAGGATTTGCAAACCAGACAAATGTGTCTATAGCACATTTCATAATGGTAAAGGTGTAATTATATGCCTTTATGGTGTTAATATGTTGATATTTGGGACTATACCTTGAGTATTTAAGAAACGAAAAGATTTATATCTTTATGTTTTGACATGAAAGATATGGAAAAAGCTGAAGTGATTCTAAAAATAAGAATCATAAAAACATCAAAAGGGTTGGTTATTACCCAGTTTCACTACATAGAAAAGATTCTAGAAAGGTTTAATCAATTTGATTGCAAACCGGTAAATACCTCATTTGATTCAAATATGCAACTATATTCTAATACTAGTAGATCAATAGATCAACTAGAATACATTAAAGTTATTGGTAGTCTAATATATGCCATGGCATGCACAAGACTTGGTATTGCTTACGCTATTGGCAAAATGAGTAGATATACCAACAACCCTAGTCATATATACTGACTAGTTGTACAAAGAATTTTAAAATATTTAAAAAGAACCATATACTATGGTATACGGTAGGTATCCAAGTATAATTGAATGATATGCATATGCCAGTTGGAACACTGGAAGAGAGAGTAATAATAAATCAACCAGTGGATGGATATTCACTCTTGGTGGGGGAGCAATATCCTAAGCCTTAAAGAAATAAACGCGTATTGCAGATTCTACCATGACTGCTGAATTTATAACATTGGCTTTTTGTAGCGAAGAAGCAAAATGGTTAAGAAATTTGGCATTAGAAATTTTTATATGGCCAAAAACAATGTCTTCGGTATCTGTGCATTGTGATAGTCAAACAACAATAATAAGAGCATACAGCCAGATATATAATGGCAAATTTAGGCATGGCCTAAGGCACAGTGCAGTGATGCAAATGCTCACCGATGAGGTAATTACCATTGATTTTGTGAGATCTAGCCAAAAATTGACCGATCTATTTACAAAAGGACTTGCAAGAGATTTGGCATTGAAAACATCAAAAGAAAAGGGTTTAAGCGAACAAAGAAATCACCTATAATGAAAAATCAACTTAACATAATGAACTTCATTATCTTGAGTTCAATAAGCAAAAGTACATGATACGATGTGATTTGAATCACTATAATATTAGTCTGAACAACTAATATTATATCCATTCAAAAAATAGTGCTTGGTACCTCTAGTGATATGGTGTAGGTTGTACTACTTAGTACTTAATACGTTTGTGAAAGAAGCACGATTGACGTGTATAGTTATATAACACTTGTAAATAAACATACCAATATGAATGCACGAAGGTGGTGCCCCTTCTACGTGACTATGGCTTAAGTCTCTAAGATCATTTCATGAAACCATGATATAGCTAGAAATAAGGTCAATTAACGTGTCGGTTTATGAACTATACTACAAAAAGAAAACGAGTTTGTGAAACACATCTGGTACGTCGCATATGATAGTTGGTTCAATGCTTAGTCAACCATTCTATCCTAGCATGCTCCGGTAGGCCATCACCATATATAGATTCAAGTCCACAAGATATTTATAATTATGCACAAGTTTTCCTACAACATATGATAAGAGAAACTTTAATAAAAATTTGGTGGAAGATTGTTAGTGAAATTTTTTATAAAATATTTTATGTAAGTTATTTTTTAAAATAAAAAGAGAAAGAGAAGAGGAAGTGGGATTGTGTAATGACCCGTAAATTTCGATAATTTAAAACTGTTAATTTAATCATATTTTATGAATTTATATTGGAAGAAATAAAAGATTGATGGTTTATAAATGAAATAATAATTATAAGTAAAGGTAATAATGTTAATTCAAGTTGGCTATTAACAATTTGAATGAAATTTTAAATAATTGAAATAATGTAAATTGTTATACTTGGTTATAAATTGATATAAGAATACAAATGCAAACGTTAAATTCATAATGATATAGTATGAAATAAATGACCATTGAATAAAATTTGGGTTATATAAGAATTGTAACATTTGTTTGTAAGTAATGAACTTGTAAATGTAGTTAAATGTAAATATGACAAATGTTTGGATAAGAAGAATGGGTATCAAGATTTATTAGTTTATTTGAATTTAAATTATAATAATTGGATTAACTACATTTAAGGAAATTTAAAATTTAAATATTATGTAAATGGAAATTGTGATGAAATTTTAGAATATTAATGTAATAAATCATGAACCAATGTTAATTTTATCCATTTGATAATAAGGAATTGAATAATAGGATGAAAGGTCAATTAAATGGAATTATTGGAAATTAAATTATAATCTATCAATATATTGAAATTGAAATTAAAACTTTGTAATTGTGAAATATTCCACAATAAATTGATATAGGAATTTGTTTTAAAGGACTATAAATCACTAAGTAATAAAGAGTGATAGAAATTGTAAATTATAAATATTGAATTGAAAAGTGATTAATTGATTTAATATTAATTTATTTAATTAACCTGAAAAATAGCCATTTTGGCCACTGACTCGGATTTCGAAGAAACTAGTTTCATCGGATCCTTAACGGTGAATTATTGTAGGATTTCAAGTTTCATAACGATTGGACTCGTCGTCTGATCGTACGAGCTCCAAACGCCTAGAATCAATTTAATTGAAATCAATTGAAATCAATTTGAAATAAACTGATTTTAACATAACTTCTTCATATGATCGAATTAGGACTTGAAACCTGTTCCATTGAGTTTAAAATATTCAAAAACATCTATTTTGATATATGGGTTAATATAGTTTCGTTCTGGAGCCGAAACGGGCTTTTTGGATCGTTTATCATTCAATTAATCTTGTCCATTCATCCTATTTCTGACCTACCTATAAATAGCTTGTTATAAACGTTAGCCACTCCTCATATTCATTTGTCTGTACGTACATCCCCTTCTCAACTCCTCATTCCAATGGCAGATTAACCAAGCAAACTCCTCAATCCAATTTCAAAACAAAATTTAACTTCAGATTTAAACTCCTTAAAAAAATTCGAGAAAAATGTAAATCGAAGATCTCAACGATGCGAATCTGCATCTGTTCTCGATTTCTACAATCAATGCTTGAGTCAACTTCAAATCGCGATCAAAGCCAGATTGGGCGTTTTCGATTGGGGCAGCAATCGAAGAAACGGTTTTTGAGTTTTAAAGAGATCGTGGAGGGGAAGCTAATGGTGGTAATCGCGTGGGTTCAATCGATCTATGGCAACGGGAATTTGTGGATTAGGGTTCGAAGATCCAGTACTTTGAGGCGATGGCGGCATCGGAGGAGGGGACCGATCATGGCGGCCTTCAGGGCGAGGGTACGTGTAAAGGAGGCGAGGCGAGTGGTGGTGGTGGCGTCGGCTGGGATGGTTAGAGGGAGGCGTATTTGGATGGTAATGCCGGCTCTGGGCATGTTTGCACGGGTTCAATCGTGTGAATTTGTGCTGCAACATGGCGATGACGTGTTTGTTGCCTATTTGTTTGTTTAATCTTTTTTATAAATTTTAAAACCCAATTGTTCTAACTTCCATACCTTTCACATGCGAGGTCCATCTCATGCGCAGTTTCTTGCATCGGTATCGTAATAAAATTCTGGACATTTTAACGCTAGTTTGGAAGAATTCAGAGACTATTTGAATTTAGGCCCTAATTTGGATTTAAATTCGATTTAAATTCAAAGGTGAGTGTTTTAACCCACTCACAACTTCTAAAAGCTCTTATGTTTGTTAAATATAATTTATGATGTGATTAGGATTTTATTTATGACTGTTTGGTATATTTTGAATTATCGTATCAGTTAATTCAAATTTATTTGAATTAAATCATTATTTAATTTATTATTCAATATAAATTGCCAGTTAAATACCTGCTATTAATTATTAGTTCTATATTGCTATTTACTGATTTATTTGGATGATGATTGTGATGGATGTTGATTGTTGAATTTGGATGAATAGATGTTGTATTTCATATAGTTATAAACTACAAGTTCGTTATGTATTTTTTTATTTTGAGATTGCAGTTTGAAATGATATACAATCGTAAAATGTTTAAATTGCGGATCGAAATGATAAATATCCGTATCACTTGACCTTAAAGTAGAGAATTATATACAGACACCGGATTTGTTAAATTAAATGATTTTAAAATCCATAAATTTTTGAATTTAATCAATTGATGTTTTGAAATAAAATTTGATTTATATAAATTGAAGTATTATAGAAAAATCAAGTTTTGTGTTTAAATACGAATTGGTTTAGAAAGAAATTTCTTTAAGAAATTAAATCGGAAGTTAAAAGTTAAACTTTTATGTATGAATGAAATTCTATCGAAATTGAGTTATTGAATTTTTTGGAAATAACCTTCAAAAATTTTGAAATTGGAAATATCCGTATTGATATTTTGAAAATGGATTGAAATGACATGAAATTCGATAGTTTATTGAAACTTGGTTTGTCAATTTCGAAATTTGAAATGGTCCAAATATGTTGAAATGAAAAGTTTAATTTGATATTAATTTCAAACTCATATTTTAATATAAACTGTTTTAAAAGTATATTATTTTAAAAACACTACTAGAAAAACAGTAAATTCCAACGCCCCTGTTCCAACGGCCGCCAACGGCATTTCCAACGGCTCGTTAATTTTTTACGTAGCCGTCTTAAACCGTTAGAAACCGTTGGAAAATAGCCGTTTGCGGCCGTTGAAAGCCGTTGGAAAATTTCCTGCATATTTCCAGAGACCAACCTTCAGCTCATTATTCATCTTCTCAACCGAAAATTACCCCCAAATCCACCATTCCATCATCTCCAATCTTCATTTGCCGGCCCAAACACCATCCCAACAACCCCCGACGCCATCTAGAAGCTACTCCGGCACATCTCCACCGTTCTAGTTCTCCAAATCGGTAATTTTCCTAAAGCTAATATTTAGGTTTTTTTTGATTTAGGGTTTAATTTGAATGTTGATTGATTCCTACTTGTTAGTGTATGCATATTACATTATATTATCCTCTAATTGCAACCATTATAACATAATGAACAAGTTATTTTAATTGATTGAAAATTTTGTAATTTAAGATATTGCATTAGTTTATGTTATTTGGTTAGTATATTAAACGTATGTGTGTGATAGAGTTTATTGCATTTGGAAGCCGTTAAAACGGATATTTCATATGTGCGAATACGAGCTTTGTATTTGTGTGAACACGCGAATTAATTTAGTTTATAATGAATTTTGTGTACAAATTTAGCGTATAAAATGAATTTAGTACTTATGTAATAAAACGGTAAAATATAAACCAATATTAATTAAACGAATTATATATTCGAATTTAATATAAACAAATATTTAAATCCTTAGATATTATTCGGCCCCGTCTGACAAGTGTTGTATATGATCGTTTTAGGGATATTCGTTTTTTCCACAAAACGGACAACTCTATTCATCTGATACATCATTTGTCGGATTTGTCCCAGTATTGGACAAGTTACAAACACTATAAAGTAATTATATTCCGTCAATCATATCACTTTAAATGGTTCACAAAATTTCGACGGCATTTCCTTTACGTTCCTTGTGTACACGCATTTGTGTACGATACAAGGAACACGGGGGAAATGCTACCGAAATTTTGTGAATCGTTTAAAATGATATGATTTACGGAATATAATTACTATTGTGTTTGTAATGGGAAGTAGGATGACCGACCATCAAAGAAAGACACATAAGTGGCAATGAAACAATAGTTGCTTATTTAAAATTTTCAGTTTGTGAAATAAGCAGTTTGCGGCCATTGGAAAATTTCGTGCAAAATTTAAAATGAATGATTTATAACATTTTTACTCTATCATAGGTTTTCTAGTAGGGAAACATGGTCAATTACTTTAATGATCGGAGCTGGATGTATCAAAGAAGGGAAACTAGTGGCGCAATAAGCGAACATTTTCTAAAAGGGGTACAAGTGTTCATCGAATTTGCTATAAGTAATATTGCAAACGATGAAGAAATTCGTTGTCCGTGTAGTAGATGCAAATTGTTGAACTATTTAGAACCGAATATGGCTAAGGTTCATTTGCGCCAATTCGGCTTCGTACCCAATTATTTGCTGTGGGATCATCATGGAGAAATTGTAGCCCCTAATAATCAAGAACAGTTGGTGGAGGTCATCAGCGAAGAAGGTAGTACGAATCTCATAGAACATATGGTCGAAGATGCAGCACGATCAATGTTCCCTACCGCAGTAATTGATAACGACGATGTTAACGTCGAAGAGGAACCAAATGTTGGAGCGAAAAAAATATATGATTTATTGGATCATGCTAAAAAACCCCTTTGGAATGGATGTTTAAGCGGCTCTCAATTATCGGTAACTGCAGAATACATTGCAATGAAATCAAAATACAACCTTACAGAAGCTGGATTTACGGCTGTTTGTGCATTACATTGATCTCTGATTAATAATGCATTTATCTAATTTATACAATTTTAATGACAATAAGTGTATACTCACACACTCAACACGTACACAACATGACACATTTGTAGCATATTGTATTACATTTTTTAATGGTTCATCATATCATGATTATTATAATGTGTATATGTATGTATATATGGCAGGTATATATATTATGTCCGGTTCCGGTTCTGGGTCTCGGCGACGTGGCTCTTCACGTCATATTGGAGAGAGTAGTGGTGAGCCACCAGCTCGGCCACTTGTTTACTTACAGCCTAAGGCTGATGAGACGTAAGTATCATAATTAGCGAGCATAGCATTTTAATTTTTTAATTGTACATGATATATCTACAATTGTCTAAAGTTCAATTTTATATTTAACGCAGTGGATTTGAGTTGGAGCCATCCAAAGTGGTTCTGAGCATTTCGAAGCAGGCGTACATGGCTAGGATGACCGATTGCTGGCCCAAGTGGGGCAAGATCCCCGACGACGTGAGAGAGACGATTTGGCAAGATTTTCTGGTAAGTTTATACCGCTTTACAAGATGATTAATTAAATACAAATAAATAATTAGTAATATTTTCTCATTGTACAGGGCGCCGTAGATTTGCAAGAGCCTGACGTCAATTTAGTTCAGCGACACTGGAACTCCAGGATCGCGAAGAACTATAGAGAGACTATGTCGGAGATTAAAAAAGTAGGAAAGAAGCCCAAGTGGATGAGCGCGACTGTATGGGAGAAATGGGTTGATTGGTGGAACTCTGAGGAGTTCAAGGTAAATCTACAATAAATCTCAGCATTTTTTTGCTGTTTAATAAATAATTAATCATTGTAAATTTGCAGGAGGAGTCAGCTAGGAACTCGGCAAACAGGAGCAGGAATCCTGTATCACACCGTGGAGGCTCCAAAACTTTCCAGCATCACCGCGAAGATTTGGTAAATTTATCTATTATCACATTTGTATATTGATCAGTTCAGTAATTAGTTATGTACAGTTAAATTATCCAAATTATCAATTGCGGGAACGAGCTCGTGGAGGCTCTGTTGGCTTAGTGGACGTGTTTGCTCACACCCACGCGTATAGGCAAGTAGATGAGGCTGGCAATATCATATATCAGTGGGGTGAGCAAGATAGGGCGACCGAGGCATATGTATGCATTTTTTAATTTTTAATACTTACACGATAAGTTTATTAATTTCTAGCTACGCAAAATAATTACATGCTACTATTTTTCAACTGAAATTTTTTTTTTTCATTATAGTCGAGGTTGCAGGAGGCACAGGCTTATGCGCTTGAGCAGTCTGGTCGTGATGCGCTGACACAGGAGGAGCAGGATAACATTTTTACCGCTGTTATGGATCCGGCGCAACGGAGTAGACGTTTTGGCTTCGGAAACCTAACGGTAATTAATCCTTTTACATATGTACAAAAAATCAGCGTTTAGATATATAATGTTATAATATTGTATATGCTGAGACAACCCTTTTGCTATTAATTTTATTTGCAGGCTCGACAGGCTCGACAAGCTCAAAAAGACCGAGACAAAGAAGAAATCGAGAAGCTTAGAGCTATGGTTGAGCAGCTACGGGAGGAGAATCGTCTACGAGCCATCCAGGTGGAGCAGTTGGATCAAAAGCTTGTGCAGTATTTGCAGAATCATGGTACCCTTCCTTCGTCGTCTGGTGCTTCTGGAGGCGACGAGGATCCTTGAGGAGGTATGTTTTTGAGTATTTGTGTTTGAACAATGTATATATTGACTTGGAGATGTTTTGATGTTGATGGTGATGTTGTATATATTGGTACGGAGTGGGTGAGAAGTATTTTGATGGTATGATCATGGTTTAGTGACATTTGTTGATGTTATGTACGTTGATGGTATATTTTGTGATGTTTGATCGGTTTGGTTTGTTTATATTGGTGTTTTATAGATTTATGTGCGTTGTTTGTATTGATATTGATATATATATATATATATATATATATATATATATGTGTGGAATTGATTGGAAATGGAATGGAAATTGAATGGATTGGAAATGGTGTGGTGGAAGGTAAATAGGCTTGCTGTTGTACAGCAAAATAAACCCAGTATTTCCAACGGCTTCCAACGGCTTCCAACGGCGTATTGACCATTTTATTGTAACGGTTTCTAACGGTTTCCAACGGCTATAAGCCGTTAGCGGCCGTTGGAAACGCCGTTGGAAATGGTCCGTTGTTTCCGTTGGAAAGCGTTGGAAGTCGTGGGATATATTCCAACGGCTATTCCAACAGCTTCCAACGGCCGCCAATGGCTAAAAGCCGTTGGAATAGCCGTGTTATCTTGTAGTGAAAATTTCAAATTATTAAGATTTTCAAATTTATTAAACTATTTAACTAATATTAACTATATGAATTATTTTAATCTATTTTAAACCAATTTAATTTATTTTAAACTAATTAGACTATTTTAATTTATTTTAAATCTAATTAATCTATTTTAAAGCAATTTAGTCTATTTTAATTATATTTAATCTACTTTAAATCTATATTAATTATCTATAACTATTTATACTATTTTCTTCCAAATTCGAAACCAAGTAAAATGGATGGGTTTGTATTTAAATTTATCGATTTTTAAAGTGAATACGGTTAATGATGTCATAACCTAAGTTGGAATTTAAAAGTTATAACTAATTGAATATGATGATTTTGGTGTAAGAATTTTACTTATTTCGGAAGTATGAATTTTGAAAGAAATCACGATTTTGGAAATGATAATAATTTGAAAGTGATATAGTTTTGAGAACACGATATTTTGATGTAAATAGTGAATTTGACTTTGAAAGAAAATATAATTATCGAATTATGATTTCAAAGGCGAATATGATTTCGAAAGTAAGTAATGATTTCAAAAGTGATACGAGCTGAATATGATATTTTGATATCAATTATGATATGATTTTGGAAATATAAAAGAACCATCTGGTGTGTAATAAGCAATTGGTTGTCAAAGAGACCGATATTGGATGTTGTCATACTCTCTGCCAATATCGAAAATTAATTTGATAACTGTGTACGCAGTGGAGATTGCAGAATGAAGTAGGATGGTGGCAACGATCCTAAAGGTATATTTACGTGGAACTAACTCCCGTGAGTTAACATAAGGTGGCTAAAACGGGAGCGATTCCGGGAGAAGTGAGGTAGCCCCTCCGATCGGACACATTCCAACGACACTATATTCTGACTTTTTATTTATTTGGTTGCCACCTTTCGATTTTTACTCGGGAGTGTGTTTCGAGTTGGACGGTAGTTGCGACTATGCATTACCAACAGTCAGGATGCGTAATTGGTATATCTACCCTGGCATTGCCTAGTTGTGCCGTATCACCTTACCATAGCGTTCCTTCTACGAGTTTGTTTTGTACCATACCTATGGAGTGCCCTCTGACAACACCCAGTACCGGTTGGATTACGGTACTGTATAGACTATGGAAATGTATAAAATGTGTTGAGGGAAAAATAGGCATCGCCTTAATGCTATTTTAGTACTTTTACTTTACTGTAGATATATTATAATAGCTTATTGTACTACATAGTAGATAGTTTAACGAATCCTTAGGAGATGTGAATACCGAACATCTCTTAAGTTACTGCACTCACACTAGACACTGGATAAGAGGTGTCAAACACCGTAAACATCTCCGATGTCGTCACATGCATATTTACCGTTGGTTTAACTTACATAAGATCTTTTAGTCTGACTCGAGTGTTTTGTCTTTTCAATTCGCTCGGGTCAGCCTGAGCATTTCAGGATTTGAAGACCTTATTTCTGGAAGAAGACGAAGATTTTATTATTAATATTTACTATATTATTGCACTGCATCACACTGTTCCGTTGCATTGTTATTATTTATCTCTGATATATGTAACTCTGATCCTGTGTTGCAAGAGTATAATCAAATGTTTTGTAAACAGCTTCATGAACTGTTATTTGATTATTATACTTTGCCATTCTACTATGAGATTCTGTTTTCTTTTCTTTCTTTCCCTGTTTTTCTTATTCACCCGAATAACAATTCGCCCTTCTGTATTGTTTGAGTTGGCACATGTGTCTGCTTAAAGCGTCTAAAAAGGCGGGATGTTACAGATTGAGAATAGTCCCACGTTCTAGAATTATATGAACTATATTTGTTTAAATATAGGTTTCTCAAAGTAAGGTTGGGTCCTTTGAGCACCCAATTGTCTGCTCTATTGTGAGGAGAGAAGTCATGCGTACCCACCACATGTGCGCTTTCGTCATCCGTCTAGCTGGGATAGGTCGGGTTAGGATTTGAGTCCAAACTATATTTTGGATAGAAATATTTTAGTTAAAACAGGTCAGATTTGAACCCTTCAACAAACCTAGAATTTGAATTTAAATGGACATAAATGGATGTGATGGGACATTTGAATTCAAACAAAAGGAAGCGTCATTTGACAGAAGGCGCAACTGTTACGAACAAAAAGTCACCTCTTTGCGAACCCAAGAACTGTTTTAAGTTAATCATCTTCTTCTCCTTGAAATTTGCAACGCCTAAAAATCGTTTCAGAATCACTTTTTCTTTCTGAAACAGAAACAACTGAAAAACATTGTAAATTCTTATTTGTCTCATTCTTCTCTCATATTTCATTCAATACATATTCGGGTCGTGATACCGCATATCAAAAAATTGATACTTTTGTCACTGCAGTCAATTCAAAAGATAGTTTGAATCGATTTTGATAGTGCAATCGCAATCGATTAAAGAGAATAATCATCTCGGCTCCATGGTATCTTGGAAGACGATTTGACTTAACTCACAGCATTATTTGTTTGTTTAAACGAGTGGTGCGGACAAATAACGTCTTAAGGAATGCTTCATCGACGTGTTTCGGAGGATCTCACTTACTTTGAAGATTACAACCATTGCCTTTGTCAGATCGAAGAATTTCGACAGCATATGGTGCAGTAGTGTTTGGCTAGTATTTTTGCTAAGAAAAGATGACTTCTAGCTTCTAAAATTGAATGATTCTCAAGAGTGCCATATCTCAAATTGCAATTTGCTTAAGATAAGCACGCAACTGCTTAATACTTACAAACGATTATTCCCTAAAAGTTAAGTCATGAGCCAATCAATCATTTCGTAGTTCTTGTTATAGTTTGCTAGCAAATTAGTATGCATGATGTGCATCATATCCACTGACTACTATTTTTTAGCACTCGGTAGACCAAACATTATTAGGTTTAACAATATGTGAACAGTATCCTGTGGGAAATTTGCATTGGTCCAATGATACACACTTTAGGTTAATTGAAGAGATTTACTCTATTGTCGAAAACCAACCATTGAACCTCTCAGTTGGCAACAGGTGATTTGCCCAGTTGAGCTACCCTTTAAGGATACACCAATTGTTGTATGTTATATACATTAAGCTTATTTGATTTTATGTAAAAAAATAAAATTTATTCAAAAAAGGGGGACTGAATCAGTAACAAAATGATTTAAACAATTTCAATTACTATTTTATTTATTTACCTTGTGCAATCCTGAAACCAATTAAGTAAAATTTGGGTGAGCCTGAACCGCAATTCACTATTAGATAGTCAAACATTATTGCCTTAACAATTATGTGCCATGGCGGGATCGAACTTGCGAATTATTGGTTAGCACGTTTTTTTTCTATAAATTATAGTCTTACTCCAAAATAGTAACAAGTTTTTAGTTGAAAATAGTTATCCATCATATATGTTAAAAAATAATAGAAATAAATGAAATATCTTATTGAAAATGAAATAATAACAATAAGTAATAAAAAGTTAAGTGCAAATTATTGGTTGGAAGGTTGATATTTCAAATGTTAGTTGTAACCAGTTTAAAAAAGACACGATGCCATCATATAAAATGTTTCTCCTTTTTCAATATTAGAGATGCATCTGTAATCAACTTCAATTTATGGATGGCATCAAGTGACCCTATGTCCCTATATATGTTTATGAATTCAATGTGCTATTCAGCACTACTTTAAAGGAGCATAAAACTTAGTTATTTAATTCATTTAATCTTCCTAAGCGTTAGGTTTTCCACTAGTTAAGTCCACCTTTACGTAGTTTGTAGTTTGTAAAATCTTCATGCTATGTCAATGCAAGTGTTAACCAACAAAACGTAATCCTTGCATTTGCAAAGATAAATTGTGGATTTGTGGTTTTATTTTTTGTTTATATGCATCACATTACATGTTTTCATGGTTAAATGTGCTTGTCCATGGGGTAACGTGGTTTTATTCCATCTCACATCTCACATTTATATAATATAATTTCAATAAGATTGGCCTCCTAATTGGTGAAGATTTTCATATGAAATTTCCCCATGCATGTTCTACTCTGTTCCAATGCTTGTTTTAGTTCTTACATCAGCTATACATAGAAGATCAAAATGATTTGTCATTGTTTTTGTTTAAGTACAGTACCTTTCTTCCCTTCTGATTCTGCACTAAGTAGCACTTTTATATTGGGTTGGTGGTCCCGATCACTTGTATCTTACCCTTTTTTTTTAGTCTGTATATTAATTGGAATAATGACATATAAGTGATGTTAGCATGAGATGATGAAGTAAGTGCATGGTCCCAATGTTAAAGAGATGAATATTTTTTGGATGACAGGCATTATGACTCAAGGAATCACTGGATATTTTCTTTCTAACTATTTTATCTCAAAGTTCAATGATGAATGAATGGAAAACACTTTTATTGTATATGTCTTATCCTTTGATTGATGGTAGAATATTTTGGTTGTCTGCTTCTTTTATGACGAATTTCACTTTTGTGGTGAATGTCAATTAACTTTGTAGTAGTCCAGTTAATTTGTTGATTATATCCTGTTGAGAAACATCGATCTTCATACATGAAAATTCTTTACAGATTCTTCTATGTTAACTAAGAGTCGTGATTTTTTCCCCCGTAATGCAGGGGGCTTAGAGTCACTTGATCATTAACAACGGTGTCCTTAATGTGTATCATTGTCATTGATGAAAATATCTGGTGCTGTCAATTTCTGCTGTCTCTATCATATTTTGAGCAAAATATCAAAACACATATTGTGCTTGTTGCTGTACCAAAATAGCCCGTTGTGTTGGTTTTTTCTGAACAAATAATGATAAATCCTATATTTTGTTAATACAACCAGTTCTAATCATGGCATTTTACCTCAATGCTTGTGCACTGCATCGATACTAGAGGAAAAATGACAAATGGGGAAACACGTGTTATTTACCACAGAGATGAAAATTCGATGGAAAGAAGAGGTGGGGCAATGAAACCACATCATACTCCGTGATGCTAAGAACGTCATAAGATGTTCTTTTTATTACCAATGCTAAAGAAATCATACCCTTTAAATGTTCCCCGCTTTTTATTACCATTGATTATTGTTACTATCACTTTCGGTTATGAAAGAGACTTCCTCTTCTTCTTCATTTTTTTTTATTTTTTATTTTTTATTTTTTACTTACCATGAGGAATATCAATAAAAGTAGTCTTCCATGTGTAATCACATTGTAAATCGTCAAATTTACCATTTTATTTTTTTATCTTAATTTTTTTTTAATCTTCAAATACCAAGCAGTTTCGACAAGATTCCGTCGAACAATTTTATAAGTTCAACATCTAGCTATTGAAATAAGAATCTCGAATAAATGGTGTCGTCTGGGAAACAAATTTTCGAGACAGGTGTATCCTTCCCGATGGATGTGCTGCCTTTTGATTTGTGCACATCGACCGTATAAATTTACTTCGACATGGCTTTGTCGTTCCCGAAAGTTTGGCAAGAATACGACAATGGTTCGTCAAAAATATTTTTAATTTCGGCATTAATACTGCTTTAAAAATGATCAACCCCACCCGTTTATACAAATGCGGCGACATCTCTAAGTTTAGTTACTTAAAACTCAATACACCCATGACGAATCTGATACTAGCATATGAAACCCCACACCGAATTTGCTATTAAAATTTTCTAAACCCTAACATTTGTTACTGGAGCAAAAAAAAAAAAAAAAAAAAGAGCGTGAGGATAGTTCTCGCCATTGTTGAAAAAGCTCACAGATGAAGAGAAGCTATACCGTGAACAAAGGTTAAATGAGATGAAAGGCAAAGGGGGAAAAAATAAATAATTTTTAAAAAATGTGGGCACTCCTCGTAGTAATTCTATTTTGGTGGAGTGTAATATGAAAATGACCCCCTCATAACCAAAAGTGCGGGCTATCAAATAATAAATCCTAGTTTTGAAAATTTCAAAATCATTTTTGTGAAAATCTCAAAATCATTTCGCGTTCTCAATTCTTCCATCAACGAACTTCGCAAGGAGAAAGCTACCCGTCGTAGCTCACAGTCGTCGTAGGTGGCTCCTTCCTAGCAGCCTCCTTCATCGCAGCAACCATCACAAAGTATTATTCGTCACTTTTTTCTACAAAGATCGAATTAGCCGATTATTTATGTTTTTCGTTCGATTACTGAAAACCGATGCTTGGTTTTATATGCAGCGATAAATTGCCGTGTAATTATTGTTGAACGAATACAAGTTGTCATGGAAAATAATCGTCAATTAAAAAAGTATCTTTTCTGCAGACAATGGATTATGATTTAATGCTGTTATTTTACGGGAATAGATAAGTTACGGTAGTACAAAATCTATTGTTTTGGATACCTTGATATATAATAGAGGATTGAACCATCACAAGCACCATGTGTATGCCTACGATTGCTAAAAAAGATTATATATTGCTTTAACCCGTCCATTTGATCAAGATTAAATTTATTCTCATTAGATATTTTCTTTTGATTTATGTTTTTGCATTGAATTTTTTTCAAGGGAAGGATAAACAATCGATGACTACATCCTTACAACGCAAACCGGTTGAGGAACTCGAAAACACAAGGAAAATGACCGTAGTACAAGAATCGGAAAAATCACAAGAAGTTAGTATTGAAGACGAATCAAAAATAATGCTTCAACTGATAATGGGTCAAACAGTGATGATGTAAATAGTGATGGTTCAAATAATAATAGTTCTAGGGATGATGAGTCCGGCAACAAAGAAGTAGAAATACCTATTAAGTTGCCAATGGCCATTCCTACTTAAAAGTTTTAAGTACATGCATATGCTGTTTGGAATAAGCATGAGGTTTGCCAATTATATTAAAATACATATCATATATAGCACTTTTTATTGTTGTACTTAAATTTGTGAACTTGAAAATTATAAAAGAGAGGACCTTTGAAATGCATTTCACATTGGAGAAAACTTTAGGAATGAAATTTAGATGATATGCCAATTCAAGTAGTTTAAAAAGTAAAAAATTAGGGTTTATATAGCTTAGCATAATATACATATAAGCATGCACACTATGTAACAATTTCAGCTTTTGTCGAAAGATGACATTCGAAAATTAAGTCTTTTCATATGTCGTTTAGAGAAACGACAATTATTTTAGTTGGTATTGCCTAAATTTTAAAAGTGCCCGTAATTGATTATTGCTTGTACAAGGAAAATGATGATCGGAATGTGATCGATCTGTTAGTAAGTTGATGGAAGTAATGCAAAGGAACAGTCGGTGACTCATAGGCAGTGGCTTGGTTAAGGGAACCCACCGGAGCCGTAGAGAAAGCGAGTCTTCATAGGGCGATTGTCACTGCTTATGGACACGAACCTGGGTGATCTATCCATAACCAGGATGATGCTTGGGTGAAACTAAGTGGAGGTCCAAACCGACTGATGTTGAAGAATCAGCGGATGAGTTGTGGTTAGGGGTGAAATGCCAACGATTCAAATTTGGTGAAGCTTCACCTTTTATTAGATAAATTCAATTAAAGAGAATATAAAGAAGATGCAATTAAACATGATTATGAGATCGTTGCTCGTGCTTATCTTATTTTTTTTTTAGGTTGATCTATCTTTTGAGATAAGTCTAGGATGAAGGGGTTAGTTAATTACTTGACATGTTTTAGGAAACATTAATCATATAGGTGAACAAGCATGAAGAATATTCACATATTTATATCATCGGTTAGGTTTGGCTTTGTTATCAGCAAAAATCATTTCGACCTTGTCGAAGCATAAACGAATGCAAAGAAAGGCTTCTTAAAGAAAAATGGAGATAACATGACCTTTCGAAAAAGCTGATGGGATGTTTTTGCAAAATGTTAGATGAACTACGTGCTTCTGAAGAGGTTGAAAAAGGACAAGACTACCCTTCTTCTTTAGTTGGTCCCTTCCAAAAAAATTGGTTTCACATGCATAAAGGGGTTTCGCATGTATTAAACATGCCTTTCGAAGGCATCAAAAGAAAGGTTCCGCATTGATCAAGGAGATGACTTTCGAAAGCTACCTTCCGCAATCATCTTCTATCCACCAAGAGGCCTTCTTCATTACGATTGACCTTTCGCAATTATTCATACACCACTGTTAAGTCCTTTCGAAACCATCCAAATGCCCTTCCTTACTCATTCAAGTGGCAACATATCATGTTGGTACCAGATCTTAACAACAATGAAGAAGTATAGGAAGCCTTTAACTATGCTACAACTCGTTTGAAACCATGGAAATACTCTTTCGACAATGTCGAATGCCACCATAAATGCATATCAGTGGAGTGCAAACCGATTCGATACCCAATGATGGAAGGAAGATTTGAATTCAAAGTTTAAGCAAAGAAAGCATCATCACCTTTTGCAAGCATTGGATGTGTACCTTTCGAACACGTTTGAACATCATTTCCTGCTTATCCAGCACTTCAACAACCAAACAAGGGCCGCTCCTGTACATTCCGATGGAATCGAAAGCACCCAAGTCCTATTCGAAAGCACTTAAAGAGGTACTTAAAATTCAATAGCGGTGGAAGGTCATCAAGGCATCCTTTCGACTAAGTAGAAATGAGTGAGACGAAGGGGTCCAACCTGCACCTACAAATAAGACCTAAGAGATATTATTTTGAGGATCTGAATTCATTCATTCTATAATTACTCTTCTCTTGAGATTGTAAACCCTAATTCCTAAATTTAATTTGGGATTTCACTTACTTGTAATACTTAAACCTTTGTATTCGTGAAAATTTTCAATAAAGCAAATACATGGTGCTTTCGAATACGTAGATTCTGATTTACTGCTTATATATGATTTCGGCAATGAAGTACATGTATTAGTGCATATCGAAGAGAACCTTTCGAAGGAGTAGGATCCTTCGGATTCAATTAAAACCATTTAGATCCCATTAAATCACAACCTTAGATTACCTCAACCTATCCGAAAGGTGGTTTTGAGAGGTCTTAGGTTATTTCAGCTGATTCAAAAGGTGATTTAGAAGGGGTCTTAGATTATTCCAACTGATTCGAAGGGTGGTCTCGAAGGGGTCATTCACACTTCTAATTTTTCTTTGTGGCGTTGGCAAGATTTCTCATTAACATTTTTGGGGCTAGAAAAGAGGGCTTGAACCTCCGACATTGTTGAATTCCCAGCCTTACTTTCCCCTACCCCTATGCCATTCCAAGCTAACCTTAGACCCTATACCACAATGCTTAGCAAAATCAAAAAGTCCGAGCAAGGATCTTCAGAACCACACTTGATTGGATTCTCTCATGAAACTATTGAAGATTCTAAGCTATATGAAGAACAAATGTTAAGGTTGGAGGCTTTAAAATCATGGAAAAGAAGAAAGCTAAATCTTATGATCCGGACAATTAGAGCTTGAACCCATTTCACATTGGTCCTGCACCCATCTTTGCTTTAGGAGAAGCAAGAAGTATGGGTGATAAATTGTTTGATCAAATGAGGAAGACCAATCAATTCTATACTAAAGGCACTATCTTTAAGAAAGGAATGATTACTATACATTTGCTTAGAAATGGCGTCGAGTAATAAGTAAACCATTACCTTCATATGAGTTTCAAAAAATTCTAAAAAGGAAATTGATTATTGAGGGTGGAGCTCCAAAATCAAGCAACAAAAGATCTAGAAATCAGCCTCAAAATACAAGCTTCAAATCAAGACTCCCTAGGAAATGTGACTTGACTACATCAATTAAGAACATTTACTTACTGACAAAAGAGGAACTCAGCCACTGGCCATCTAAAAAGAAAAAGCCCAACTACGAAAGAAATATGGAAGGAACTTATACCATTTTCATTTCGTGAATGGGCTTGACACCAATCAACGCAGAGCTCTTGAAGGGATGATCATTAACTTTTCAAACAAGGAAAGATCAATGGATTTGTAAAGAACTCGTAAATCAATTCAATAAAGCGTCTTTGTAAGAAAACCTACATGGTTAGGAGTAGGATTCTTCTTAAACTTGGAAATTACCTTAAACGGTCATAAGCCTATGTCCACGCCAAGATGGTCAGGTCAAAGTGGCTCCTGGAAGGAGGTCAGAGTAGATCCGCATCAGAAATGGCTAGGTCAAAGCACTAAAAGCCCTTGACTGTGTGTACGAGGCCAGGTCAAGGCACCTCTTGGAGAGAGGACAGAGTAAGCCCTTGAACATGCCACGTTATGGCTAGTTCAAGGTATCGACCAGCCATTAGTCCTGCCTATAATGCCTAGTTGAAGCACCTCCTAGTAGGAGGATGGAGTAAGCCCTTGATCTTGCCATGCTATGGCCTGGTCAAGGCACCGAACAAGCCATCAGTTCCGCCTATAAGGCCTAGCTAGAGTACCTCTTAGAGGGAGGTCGGGTAAGTCCTAGGGTCTTTCTTGTGGATAAACTAACCAAGCACACTAGACAACAACAGACTAAGACGTCCAAGCCCGAGAAGTGGTTCACTAAACACAACAATATACAAAGCCAAAAGGGTGGCACATGTCGAAAGAATCAAGAACTAGAGAGGCGACACAGTCCAAAGAGTGGTGTAGAGTAAAAAACTCAGATGAAAATTTATGAACTTCCACTATTCAAATAATATTTTACAACCCGTCCTTCTTACTACAAGGAACATATTTCTAGTTTCCTATTATTTCTGAATGATTATTCTCGAACTACTTTCATACGAATTTATGGCCTTCGGCTAATTCCCGAAAGATGATTTCTTGCCTTCACTCATTAATACCCAGATCTAGTTTTGGGTCTTCTGTTATTAATTTCAAGATCTTTATTATGGACTTCTATTCTTCTACTAACATCTGGGTCTCTTTTACTAATACCCATTATGGGCCTTGAGTCTTCTACTATTAATTTTGAGATTATACTTAACAAAACCCGAACCTGTGTTTCGTATATTCTATTATTTCATTATAATGATTTTTGAACTTCTATTCTCCTCTCAAAAGAGGTTTCTCTAAAAATGCTATATTTGGATTTCTGGTCCTCTATTATTAATTCCATAATGAGATAGATGGACTTCCATTAATGTAACCAAAGTTGGATTTCTTGTCTTCTCTCATCATTACCAAAGTTAAATCTCAAGGCTTCCATTATTCTCCGTCAAGAATTCTCGGTCTTTAGTCATTCTTAACTATGGATTTATCATCTTCAGATGAAGATCTATTAATTTCCATCATTCACAGATTCGGACCTTAGGAATTCTATTATCCAGAATTCTAATTCTATATCGAATAATATAGACAAACTACCAAACATTTTCTTATATAAATCTCAATTTAATGATAAAATGTTGTCTAATTTGTACTTTGTAGGAAAATAAGATTGATGAGGAAGACCAAATGATTTAACAAATACCAGAACCATGGCCAAGGTAATCAAAAAGAGATTTAGAAACAACAATACAAGTACAGATTAAGGCTACAAACCAGGTGCTATTGATATAATTTACATAATCTATAAAATTATTTACAAAGCATATTATACAATGTAACCGTGAGCCTCAAAAATCTTGTACCACACTAAATTCTTAATAGTTAAAGGATCAATAATACAACGTATTGCTATACAACGAATTTCATTGAGTTTCTTTTCTTTCTTCCTAATTTCATCAGCGTCATCAATAGACTCGAAACGAATCTTCAAAGCACGATTGAAAGCTTTGTTTGCTCTTTTAAAAGTCTTGTTCTGCCTTTCCAAATCATCAATACGCTTCTGAAGAAGATAGCTTTCGTATTCAGGTTTTTGAATTTTGCTTGCGTACGCATTGATGCGTTGGGAGTATCTTTCTTTTTGTTGATCGTCGAAGTATTTCATCATTTCAAATTTGACATTCCGGCACCAATCGCTTACCGCATTTTCATTTAAACCTAGGGGACGGTTTGTTATGGTAGGGAATTTCTGAATGGCTAAGGAATGAAACCTTGCTAATTTACCAATAGTTAGGGCGATTGGAGAAATTGGTAAATCAATATTTGGAACATCACCTTCCATGATAACTTCTAAATATTTGCATTGAGCTTGACTATTCTTTAATTTTATTTCCAAATCACTCCCTTGGAAAAGCTTAGACATCTCATGATCACAGTCAATCGAAGGATTTGATCTACCGTGACGACCCAGAATTTTGGGCAATATCAATTTAATAATCTGAATTAAAAATTAAATTGATTTGATAATTGTTTTTTATAATTTTAATTTAATTTGGTAAATTTATTCTTTTAAAAGCAAATAAATATCTAATTGATAAATTTTATCTTTTAAAAAGTTAATAAAATATTTTCTATTTATAATGTATATATTTGTATATATTGTAAATAGGAAAGCTTTGGTTGTATTTAATAAATAAATAAAATCAGGTTTTCAAATTCTAATATGTTTTGGTAATTTGGAAATTATGATTTAATTTACAATAAAACTTTTCATAGACTATTTAAATAAGTTAGCTATATGGTTTTAAAATACTTAAGGAAAATGTTTAAATTGTTTAAAATATATTTTTAAGCTTAAGTTTAAATTTAAATAAGAGTAATAAAAGATTTGTTTTATCTTCCTTAAAATATTATTTGATAAATATGATTTGGAAATATATAGAAGTTTAAAATACAATTTACATATGAAACATTAATTTGTTTAAGTAATATAAGTAATGTATAAATAATAGGATAATTTCTTTTATAAATTGTTTTAAATTAGCAAATTGTTATTTTTAAACAATAATAATAATGTGTTATTTTTATAAATATATTTTAAAGAAAATTGAATTGCTATTTTCAAATTTAATAGGTTGTTGATTTTAAATTGGATTTTGAATTTAATTTGAATTTGGATTTAAAATTTAAAATTCAATAGTTAGATATTTTAAAATATTTGAATTTAAAATAAATGTATAAATTTTGTTTGTGTATAATTTGTTTTATTATGTTTCTTTAAAAGAAATTTAAATATATACATTTAAAACAAGGGATAAAAGCTTTTATTTACTTTTAAAATAAATAAAAATAAGTAAAATTACTTATAAGACAAATGTTAATATATTAAGCGATATAAGTGACAAGTGTTAACAAATAAACTATTATCATGACAAGTGTTAAGATGTGGAACAAGTCTTATTTTAATTTTTGATTTTTTTTCTTTTTATTTGTAATAAATTACATTTTTTATACTTATATGAACATATGCATTTCTTCTTTTCATTTCTTTCTATTTTCTTTTCAAACCAAGAGAAACTCAAAACCCTTTCTCAAATGCAAATCTGAAGATCAATACAATTTTCAGATCAGAAACTTATACGAATCAAAATTTAAACCAGTAAAAAATTCCACAAACCAAACCAAAATTTGTAATCTTCTCCTCAAAAACAAATGCAAACCAGAAATCATCAAACCTGAGAACATCTCCTCAAAACATTCTCAAACCTGTGACCTTTTCCTCAAAAATAAACTGAAATCAAAATCTGTAACCATTTTATATCAAACCCTGTAAGCATTTTCAAAGCCCATACATTTTCAATATTAAAATCAAGACTGCAATTTTCTTCACCCTGGAATCAACGAGCCTGCATGCATTCTTCAGCAAGTTAGAGCATTTTCAACTAGATCCAGTAACAAACAGATTTAAAACCTATGGGTTTAACTGGAATTCTATGATGATTTGTGCAGTAATTTAGTTTGCAAATGTTTGTGAAGATGAATGAATGTGTGTATATAAGGATTACATGACTGTATATTACTGTGTTTATATAGTATGCTATGTGTGTTTTACGGGCTTGATTACTAAAATAAATTCAATATCTCATCACTACATCATTATTAGATCTTGATTTATGAATGAAAAGTTATTGAAATTATGTAACTTTTTTTAAAAATAACTCTGAAAATTTGTATTTTGCAGTTATCTAAAAAAACAGTGATGATCTTCATATGTGTTCAAAATCAATTAGGCTGATTTCGAACTTTGATTATATAAACTAAGATGTTGAACAAAATGATGAATTTTGGTATATGAATCTGAAGTTTTAAGTCTGTGTACATGGTTAATTTTCGAGTTGGACGATTTTGGGAATTTTGTCAACTCACGACGATTGATGGTGATTCAGAGGTAGGGGTTGTTGTCGAAGTTGGCCTAGGGGATGAAGATCACTGGAAAAATAGAAGGAGATTTTTCTGATGATCGTATCGATTAGTCAGAGGTAAACTAGGGCTTTTGGTGGGGTTCTGTTGAGTGTAATGGCAAGGTGTTTTCGTTTAAATCAAGGCATTGAGTTCGACCTCGAGTGTTGGAATGGCTGCGTGGGTCGTTGACGAGGCCGAAGTCAGAGGGATGTGCAACAGCCCAAATTTTTTTCAAGTATTTTTCACTTGTATTTTAAAAACTTTGGGGTTAATTATATAAAAATCTAAATTTTAAAGTGATTAAAAATAAAAATAAAAACAATTGACCAAATTTTTAATTAAATAATAAGATCTCTGAAATTTTGACATGGTTAAGAATTAACTTTAATTTGGAAATTTGGGTTTTTGTCGAAGATGGTAAACAACTTAATTTCTAGCAAAATCAAGTTTTAATTAAGAAAACATTAATAGCTTAGGTGGTTAAGACATCTGGGCTATTTACGATAGGTCACGAGTTCGAGTCTCAACACGGTCAGAATTTCGAATTTTTTTAGTGTATAAATGAACTGGGTAATTACGCGTTAAAAAGGGCGCGTAAATTTAGGGAATAAATACCGTATATATATATATATATAAGAAAACGTATAGAATTTTAATCCGTTATTTCGGTATATTTTGGGCATAAAATATTATGGCTATGGTACACATTCTTAAAAATATGACCTTAGTGTAAATGAGTAAATTTATCAGTGGCGTGTGTTTTAGAGGTAAGGAATATTCTAGCATTCAAATCAAATATGTTGCCTCTAAATTCAACGCATTACTTTAAAAATTTGATTTCATAGATTTTTTTTCCATTCAAACAAAATTTATTTCTTGCATTTTTCAAAACACAATTTGCTCCTAAATCTCAGTCATGCGCGGTATATTTTATATGCGCAGTATCCATTCTCCTATCTGTTTGCCTATTTCATATGCGTTTTTCTCTTTACTCATATCTCTTACGTTATTTTTCTCTTTCCAGTAAAATTTACTTTCCAATTTATATATATTTTAACTTGATCAAATCATTTCCAAAATGCTAAATAATAAATGAAAGTTTCACTTTGTTTAAGGATAACTCTAAATGGGAATTTTAATAAAAAAAATAAAATTGGATTATATACTTGCTTTAAAAATTTGTAATATTTGGTCCATTTGGATAATAAATCGCCTTTTTATGGTAATAAGAATCAGAGAGAGATGTAACCAAAGTTTTATCTTTTTAATTTAGTAATAAATGTTAAGAATTTATAGCATATTAATAAACTGATAATTTCGAATTTAAAAAGGGCACGCATTGGAATGGTATAAGTAACGTATAAACGTATAAATTAAAAATGTTATTTTTGCATAAATTTTTGGGCGTAAGGTAATGCGTCAGTTTGGCGTATTTAAAAAAATTATATTTCTATATCTATATGGATTAATAAAATCAGTTAGGAGATTTCCAACCAAAACGTATTGATTTCGTGCCTATCCGTTTCTCTAAAATCATGCACTGATTTAAGGAGATTCCCACTACCAATATTGTTTTCAAAATCGTGCTTCCCTTTCACGCAAATATCATCTGAAAAGAAATCAAACTTGCTTTCCTTGCGCGTGACATATCAGTGAAATTTATTTCCTTTAACATCTTTGTCATTTGCCTCTTTAGAAAGATTTGATTTAAAAACTTTCACAAATAAATTTTATTCCACTTGCCATTCATTCCTCTCAATCAAATATAATTGCTTGCCTTCTAAAAATCAATCAATCAGAAAATTAAATTTCTTACCGTTTTCTCTCCGTGACGTAAATCAACGCATGCATTCAAATCTGTCCTTGAAGTAGCATCCAAAGCAAATTAATACTTGCTGATTCTTTGTATATAAATCTCTCAGACTATAAAAATAGCACGCAACTATTAATTGAAAAAAAAAGAGATATAACGTTGCAATCAAATTTTTCGTAAATCTGGCAAGAATCACGCATATATTATCTGAGAGAAAATCAAATTTGCCTTCCTTTGCGCATGACATAAAATTGTATTCTTTTAACATTTTTGGCATTTGCCTCTTACCTTCCTTATCTATTATTTCTTACGCATGTCCCTGTATTCATTTTTAATTCACGCATCAGAATGAATACATTAAATCAAGAATTTTCGTATAACTTGGAATGGTTCAAATTCTTTCCTCTCTGCATTTAAAATCACTCAGACTTATCCATTCGAATGAAAGAAAATTGGCAATATTAATCACGTATAAATTATCTTCCATCAATGCTTGCCGTTTCTTCTCTTCATTTAAACCTTGCTAATCAAACAATGCAAGCCTTATCTATTCAAATCTGGCAATATAAATCGCGCATATTTTTCTAGAAATCAAACTAAAGAAAACTGGAAAGAAATCACACATATTTTTTTCGCTTGCCTCTTCCTTAAATTTCGCAAGTTGTTTATCTATATATATACACCATACTCAGTTACAAAATTCCACTATCTTCTCTCTGTTTCTTCTCGTGAGCTTGCATACAATCGAGTAATATTTCTATTCCTCTTCTTCTTTTGTATTCTCTTTGTTTTCTTTCTCCCTCCCTTATATTTTTGTTTTCCTTCTTCAGTTTTTTCCTTTTCGTTTTCACCTTGCTCGGCTACTTCTCACTCCATATTTCTACCGTCTTTGACTAAGTACATGCCTTTCTTTCCCCCCTGATAGTGTTGCCATGTTTTGCCGTGCATATCATATAGGAAGTCAAGCTTAGTTGCATTCTGTAGAGATTTCATGCGTGTGTGCCTGTAGTTGATATAGGTTGTTATAGCCATAATGAAAAAAAAGAAGAAGAAAGACATTGAGTAGAACTGATAGAAGGCTTTCCAAATTTGAAAGAAGACATAGAATGTCAAAATGAGACGTGTTTTGCAAGGCATGGTTCATAAAATGGCAAAAGAATATAAAGAGTTTCAGTTGAAGGCCTGCAATGCTTTGAAGCATATAGTTGCGTGGGATAGTTTGCATCTATGCATGGAGATATTGGACGTGTTATCTGAAAACTGAAGGGGAGGCGTGACTATAGGGGAAAGGACTTCAAAAATATGGAGATGTTATGATGTGTGCATGTTTTGATTTGGAGTTTGGCAGAGACGTGTTTATCTAGGCAGAGACGCAAGCTTTGCATAAAATTCATATTTTCAAACTAGATAAGTAGGACATGCCATTGGAAAATTTATATATATATATAATAATAATAATAAATAGCATTGCCAAGCCTATGAAGTTGGGGTAGGGATGTGGGGTGAGGCAGTGGAGCAAAAGCTGAACCAAAATCTTTTACTTTATTCGTTCCAATTGTCTCAAAATTTTTGCTTTGACCGTAATTTTTAAAGTCACGTATTCGGTATTTGGATCTTGAATCTAGGCGTGACATCCGGGGAAAATTTGATCGTTACCCGCTGTGCGATTCATTTTCGGGGGACTTTCATTTTGAATCAAAATTTCTGCAGCTTTAAGGTGAGTATTTCTCACCAGACAAACATACCTATATATCCGTGATTTATCACAAGTGTATTTGTAAATTATTTATTAAATTTTATCTGCCTGTGATATAACGTATGATGTTAAACACCATTTTAAATTGACACCTCATCAGTTGTTTATCTATTGTAATATTTTTGCAGTTATACTATGTAATTCTTATTTACTGATTAAATCATCACTGCAAGTTCCCTATAAATTTGAGACCGTTATAGGCTGAAATGATAGGCCTGAACGATAATCATTTCTTCATTTATTTAATTGTTTAATTATTTATTTGTTAACTTGGGATTGCGGGTTTGAAATGATAGAACCCGGGATTTTGTAAATTGCGGATTGAAATGATATAAATCCGTATCACTTGACCTAGGATAAAAAACTATATACAGACCCGTGGTTTATATAATATTTTTCTTAAATGTTAAAAGTATTTTAAATGGGAATTTATAATATTCTGGTTCAAATGTAAAGGATTTTTATAAAATTTATAATGATTTTTGAATAAGTCAAAATGTTAAAAAAAAATGTTTAAGTAAATTTTTTGGAATATAACTTATTTTGGGAAATTCTGAAATTTTGTTAAAAGTGAGTTTTAGTAAGGAAATAATTGATAATAAAGTTATATTTGGGAATTTAAAATTTGATTGTTAAGTTAATAATTTATTACAACACTTAAATGCTGTCTTTTATAAATGAACTGTTTTGACTTACAGACTTTAGGTGACATTTCATAAATGCTACGGAAACTGAATTTTCGGATTGTTTAAAATAAATGGAAATAATCTTTGGGGAAAAAGGCTTAAATTTTGGAATTTAATATGTAATTAATAAAAATAAATAAGGAATTGACTTTAAATGGTTTTAAATTGAAGAATTTAACTTTTAAATGTGAGTTGAAAGGCAAATTAATTCCTAAATAAATTGAATAGAATTAAATGGTATTTTATATTAAATAAAATGACTGATGTTTAAATAAATGATGGCTGAAATGATATTATGGTATTGAAATGTATTTGAAACTTATTTTGATTTTTAAAGTATAGATACCATTTCTAAAAGTTGTAACCACGGGTTATAATAACGTTTGGTTGTTAAAGAGACCGGGATTGGATATCTGGCATACTCTCTGTCGATACCGAAAACACTTTGACAACCGTGTACGCGGTGGAGATTCCAGAATGAAGTAGGATGGTGGTGACGTTTTCTTTGAGGTAAATACGTGGACCCGACTCCCGTGAGTTGGCATAAGGTGGCTAAAACAGGAGCGATTCTCGGATTAATGAGGTAGCACCTCTGATCGGATGCACTTCTTCGTATGACATTCTATTACTTTTGTGATTGTTTTGGTGCGCACCTTTGATTTGGGAGCGTTGTTCGAGGTGGGCGGTAACTGCGACTACGCGTTTCCATCGATCCGGATAGCAATTGGTATATCTACCCTGGCATTGCCTAGTTGTGCCGTGTCACCTACCCTAGCATGCCTTATACGATTTTGGTTTTGTACCATACCTATGGAGTGCCCTCTGACGACGCCCATTCCGGGGGAGATTACGGTATTGTATAGACTATGGGAATATATTATGTGTTAAGGGCTATATGGGTAACCCCTTAACGCTATTTAAAAGTAAGTTTATTTTACAAATAGACACTATTATAATATCGATGTATTACTACATAGTAAATAGTTTAACGGATCCTTAGAGGATGGGCGGTCCCAAGCATCCTTTAAGTTACTTGCCTTATATTATAGTACACTTGAATTAGCTTACACTATGTAAGTATGTATGTCCTGAATCGAGTGTTTATGTTTTATTTTACGCTCGGGTCAGCCTGAGTTGCAGTTCAGTCATCATCCCGGAGCTAGGACTTCTGTAGATCCTTTCAAGTTGCTGGCTTCTTTCTGTCCGCTATCTTATTTATGAAATCAAGACTTTAGGATTTTTGGATTTTCTATTCGATGATTTAAACTATATTTGGGATGGAAGACTTTGTAATTTGTATTTGTTGAGACTATTTATAGTGGCTTCATGAACCACTAAGTATTTTTAAATTCCGCTGCGAGTATTCTGATTCTGTGTCTGTGACTCTGTGATTAATTATTTACTGTATATTTTGAGATTTGCCTAATTTTAATTACAACGCGGTATTTTGAACAATTCAAGTTCGACATGAGCGGATGCGAATGGTTGAAAATATCGGGTCGCTACATTTGGTATCAGAGCTTTGGCTCTAGGCAAATCTTAGAATGTATGATAAATTTGATTTACAGAATCACTTTCATTTGAGCTTGAATCTCTTCCTTTTCGAATTTTGGAACGTTCCCTGTGGTTTCGAAGTTCATTCGTGTCCCTCACTATTCATTTTCTTTCGATTTCTGGAGTATCCCATAACTCCATTTCGGATGATCTTTATAGTGAATTGACGGTCTCGCCAATATTCTAATAAAGGGGTGAAACTCCTTTACAATTAGCATGGATTCACCAGAGATTTATATTTAACCTCGGTTTAGATGCTAGTATCTTTGGTTATTCCGAACTCTATCTCTTCGGATCGGATGGTAAATCTACATTCGATCTGACTCTTTAAGTCACGGTTGACCAGGTTAAGGTTGCCCGCGATTTATATAAACTTATCTAGTTCCTTGTTCTGTTATGTAATCATCGGATCTTCTGATTCCAATTTATCTTTAAATCAAAATTCTCTTTGATTTGAATCCATCAAATTTGAATCTCTATCCTTGTTTTGAAAAATTTATTCCTATATTTGGGAAAAATCTAATATTATATATATAAGTATAATTTTCAGAATTTGACTAGTTGTTTAGAGATAATAGTGTTTGATTTTATTTATGGTTTGTAAACCATTGGTTTTGTCTTATATAAATAATTGAACTATAAAACATGGTTATAAATTTATTTGGAAACAGAAATGGATTCAAGAATTTAAGAATTTAATTTCTGATAGTTTCAAACCTTGTGTTTAAAGTCTTAAAAGGATATATTATTATTTAAATTATTTTCGAATATAAATTTATTTCCAAAGAATTTTTAAAGTTTTAAAAATTAGTGCTCTTCTCTTTGTCGCTGGAAAATAATTTCGGTGATGACTACAACATCATCGACATTCATTTTCGAGTATCGAAGTAAAGAGACCACGTTGTAGTTTTGCTTCAAAAATTTAACTGATTTGAATTTCTAAAATATGACTTAATTTATAATATATATAGATATATGATTTAAATTTGATTTGACATATGTTATATGTACGTATTTATTTATCTATAAAGGGTTTGAAGTTAATTGGAAATTTAATTCATAAATTTATGTTAAAAGGTGATTCTAATGATAAAATAAATTCAAATTTGGAATGAATATTTAAACTTGAATAATATAGTTGGAAAATTTTTACTTGTATAATTGCATGCCAATATAACTTACCTAAATCATTCGGAAATTAACTATGTAATTGGATAATGTATAATATAAAAGGATTTTATAAATAAAAATTTGAGTGGTTATAATAAATGTTATACACTTAAAGTTTCAGCTGCAACAAGACAAATAGAGGTAAATAGAAATAAAATAATAATTGAATAATATACAATATCAAATGGTGTTAAAGGAAATTTAGAAATATATTGGAATAGTTATATTAAATATAATCTACTTAATATGTGCGATAAGATATATTAAGTAGAATATATTTAATAATAATCTGGAATAAATAAGAATTAAATTTGTTGAATAAAAGATGATTATTATAAATGACTATACAAATTTCTGATTTTAGAAAATAATTGGATAATAAGATAATTAATTTGGAAATAGTTAAGATTGATTTAACTTCTGTAAAAATCAAATGAATTAAATCAATTATTGAATATTAATTAATTTAAATTGAATTTATATGGTTTAGATATTGAGAAAAATATTTGACATAGATGAGAAAAATATTGAGAGAAATAAATTTAATTATAGTTTGGAATAAAGAAGAAACTAAATGGGGAATTTAGTTTATTTTGGGAAATGGTAAATTTACTTTAAAAATTAAGTTAAATTACCATTTCAAATTTGGACTAAAATTAAACATTTTAAATTAGAATGTTATAATACCTTGTGTACAATTTGGATAAAAAAAAATGGATGATTTTTTTTAGTGTAGGGATATTATACAAGTAAATATGTAAATAAATAAATGTTAAAATTTTAAGTATAAATAGATGAAATCAATGATTAATTTAAAATTGAATTTTTATTGTTTAGATTAATGATTCTAATTTAAGTTTCAATTTAGTTTTCTTTCAGGTTGTTTCTATTCCCCTACCTTCTTCCTTTTCGAGGACGAAAAGTTCTGAGTGGGGGAGTGTAACAACCCAAATTTTTTTCAAGTATTTTTCACTTGTATTTTAAAAACTTTGGGGTTCATTATATAAAAATCTAAATTTTAAAGTGATTAAAAATAAAAATAAGAACAATTGACCAAATTTTTAATTAAATAATAAGATCTCTGAAATTTTGACATGGTTAAGAATTAAATTTAATTTGGAAATTTGGGTTTTTGTCGAAGATGGTAAACAACTTAATTTCTAGCGAAATCAAGTTTTAATTGAGAAAACATTAATAGCTTAGGTGGTTAAGACATCTGGGCTATTTACGATAGGTCACGAGTTCGAGTCTCAACACGGTCAGAATTTCGAATTTTTTTAGTGTATAAATGAACTGGGTAATTACGCGTTAAAAAGGGCGCGTAAATTTAGGGAATAAATACCGTATATATATATATATATATATATATATATATATATATATATAAGAAAACGTATAGAATTTTAATCCGTTATTTCGGTATATTTTGGGCATAAAATATTATGGCTATGGTACACATTCTTAAAAATATGACCTTAGTGTAAATGAGTAAATTTATCAGTGGCATGTGTTTTAGAGGGAAGGAATATTCTAGCATTCAAATCAAATATGTTGCCTCTAAATTCAATGCATTACTTTAAAAATATGATTTCATAGATTTTTTTTTCCATTCAAACAAAATTTATTTCTTGCATTTTTCAAAACACAATTTCCTCCTAAATCTCAGTCATGCGCAGTATCCATTCTCCTATCTGCTTGCCTATTTCATATGCGTTTTTCTCTTTACTCATATCTCTTACGTTATTTTTCTCTTTCCAGTAAAATTTACTTTCCAATTTATATATATTTTAATTTGATCAAATCATTTCCAAAATGCTAAATAATAAATGAAAGTTTCTCTTTGTTTAAGGATAACTCTAAATGGGAATTTTAATATAAAAAAAAAATTGGATTATATACTTGCTTCAAAAATTTGTAATATTTGGTCCATTTGGATAATAAATCGCCTTTTTATGGTAATAAGAATCAGAGAAAGATGTAACCAAAGTTTTATCTTTTAATTTAGTAATAAATGTTAAGAATTTATAGCATATTAATAAACTGATAATTTCGAATTTAAAAAGGGCACGCATTGGAATGGTATAAGTAACGTATAAACGTATAAATTAAAAATGTTATTTTTGCATAAATTTTTGGGCGTATGGTAATGCATCAGTTTGGCGTATTTTAAAAAATTATATTTTTATATCTATATGGATTAATAAAATCAGTTAGGAGATTTCCAACCAAAACGTATTGATTTCGTGCCTATCCGTTTCTCTAAAATCATGCACTAATTTAAGGAGATTCCCACTACCAATATTGTTTTCAAAATCGTTCTTCCCTTTCACGCAAATATCATCTGGAAAGAAATCAAACTTGCTTTCCTTGCGCGTGACATATCAGTGAAATTTATTTCCTTTAACATCTTTGTCATTTGCCTCTTTATAAAGATTTGATTTAAAAACTTTCACCAATAAATTTTATTCCACTTGCCATTCATTCCTCTCAATCAAATATAATTGCTTGCCTTCTAAAAATCAATCAATCAGAAAATTAAATTTCTTACCATTTTCTCTCCGTGACGTAAATCAACGCATGCATTCAAATCTGTCCTTGAAGTAGCATCCAAAGCAAATTAATACTTGCTGATTCTTTGTATATAAATCTCTCAGACTATAAAAATAGCACGCAACTATTAATTGAAAAAAAAAGAGATATAACGTTGCAATCAAATTTTTCATAAATCTGGCAAAAATCACGCATATATTATCTGAGAGAAAATCAAATTTGCCTTCCTTTGCGCATGACATAAAATTTTATTTTTTAACATTTTTGGCATTTGCCTCTTACCTTCCTTATCTATTATTTCTTGCGCATGTACCTGTATTCATTTTTAATTCACGCATCAGAATGAATGCATTAAATCAAGAATTTTCGTATAACTTGGAATGGTTCAAATTCTTTCCTCTCTGCATTTAAAATCACTCAGACTTATCCATTCGAATAAAAGCAAATTGGCAATATTAATCACGTATAAATTATCTTCCATCAATTCTTGCCATTTCTTCTCTGCATTTAAACCTTGCTAATCAAACAATGCAAGCCTTATCCATTCAAATCTGGCAATATAAATCGCGCGTATTTTTCTAGAAATCAAACTAAAGAAAACTGGAAAGAAATCACACATATTTTTTTCGCTTGCCTCTTCCTTAAATTTCGCAAGTTCTTTATCTATATATATACACCATAATCAGTTACAAAATTCCACTATCTTCTCTCTGTTTCTTCTCGTGAGCTTGCATACAATCGGGTAATATTTCTATTCCTCTTCTTCTTTTGTATTCTCTTTGTTTTCTTTCTCCCTCCCTTATATTTTGGTTTTCCTTCTTCAGTTTTTTTTCTTTTCTTTTTCACCTTGCTCGGCTACTTCTCACTCCATATTTCTGCCGTCTTTGACTAAGTACAAGCCTTTCTTTTCCCCCTGATAGTGTTGCCATGTTTTGCCGTGCATATCATATAGGAAGTCAAGCTTAGTTGCATTCTGTAGAGATTTCGTGCGTGTGTGCCTGTAGTTGATATAAGTTGTTATAGCCATAATGAAAAAAAAAAAGAAGAAAGACCATTGACGAGCATAACCCTGTAATACCATTGAGTAGAACTGATAGAAGGCTTTCCAAATTTGAAAGAAGACATAGAATGTCAAAATGGGACGTGTTTTGCAAGGCATGGTTCATAAAATGGAAAAAGAATATAAAGAGTTTCAGTTGAAGGCCTGCAATGCTTTGAAGCATATAGTTGCGTGGGATAGTTTGCATCTATGCATGGAGATATTAGACGTGTTATCTGAAAACTGAAGGGGAGGCATGACTATAGGGGAAAGGACTTCGAAAATATGGAGATGTTATGATGTGTGCATGTTTTGATTTGGAGTTTGGCAGAGACGTGTTTATCTAAGCAGAGACGCAAGTTTTGCATAAAATTCATATTTTCAAACTAGATAAGTAGGACATGCCGTTGGAAAATTTATAAATATATATATATATAATAATAATAATAATAAATAGCATTGCCAAGCCTATGAAGTTGGGGTCGGGATGTGGGGTGAGGCAGTCGAGCAAAAGCTGAACCAAAATTTCTTTTACTTTATTCGTTCCAATTGTCTCAAAATTTTTGCTTTGACCGTAATTTTTAAAGTCACGTGTTCGGTATTTGGATCTTTAATGTAGGCGTGACATCCGAGGAAAATTTGATCGTTACCCGCTGTGCGATTCTTTTTCGGGGGATTTTCATTTTGAATCAAAATTTCTGCAGCTTTAAGGTGAGTATTTCTCACCAGACAAACATACCTATATATCCGTGATTTATCACAAGTGTATTTGTAAATTATTTATTAAATTTTATCTGCCTGTGATATAACATATGATGTTAAACCCCATTTTAAATTGACACCTCATCAGTTGTTTATCTATTGTAATATTTTTGCAGTTATACTACGTAATTCTTATTTACTGATTAAATCATCACTGCAAGTTCCCTGTAAATTTGAGATCGTTATAGGCTGAAATGATAGGCCTGAACGATAATCATTTGTTCATTTATTTAATTGTTTAATTATTTATTTATTAACTTGGGATTGCGGGTTTGAAATGATAGAACCCGGGATTTTGTAAATTGCGGATTGAAATGATATAAATCCGTATCACTTGACCTAGGATAGAAAACTATATACAGACCCGTGGTTTATATAATATTTTTCTGAAATGTTAAAAGTATTTTAAATGGGAATTTATAATATTCTGGTTCAAATGTAAAGGATTTTTATAAAATTTATAATGATTTTTGAATAAGTCAAAATGTTAAAAAAAAATGTTTAAGTAAATTTTTTGGAATATAACTTATTTTGGGAAATTCTAAAATTTTGTTAAAAGTGAGTTTTAGTAAGGAAATAATTGATAATAAAGTTATATTTGGGAATTTAAAATTTGATTGTTAAGTTAATAATTTATTACAACACTTAAATGCTGTCTTTTATAAATGAACTGTTTTGACTTACAGACTTTAGGTGACATTTCATAAATGCTACGGAAACTGAATTTTCGGATTGTTTAAAATAAATGGAAATAATCTTTGGGGGAAAAGGCTTAAATTTTGGAATTTAATATGTAATTAATAAAAAAAATAAGGAATTGACTTTAAATGGTTTTAAATGGAAGAATTTAACTTTTAAATGTGAGTTGAAAGGCAAATTAATTCCTAAATAAATTGAATAGAATTAAATGGTATTTTATATTCAATAAAATGACTGATGTTTAAATAAATGATGGCTGAAATGATATTATGGTATTGAAATGTATTTGAAAATTATTTTGATTTTTAAAGTATAGATACCATTTCTAAAAGTTGTAACCACGGGTTATAATAACGTTTGGTTGTTAAAGAGACCGGGATTGGATATCTGGCATACTCTCTGTCGATACCGAAAACACTTTGACAACCGTGTACGCGGTGGAGATTCCAGAATTAAGTAGGATGGTGGTGACGTTTTCTTTGAGGTAAATACGTGGACCCGACTCCCGTGAGTTGGCATAAGGTGGCTAAAACAGGAGCGATTCTCGGATTAATGAGGTAGCACCTCTGATCGGATGCACTTCTTCGTATGCCATTCTATTACTTTTGTGATTGTTTTGGTGCGCACCTTTGATTTGGGAGCGTTGTTCGAGGTGGGCGGTAACTGCGGCTACGCGTTTCCATCGATCCGGATAGCAATTGGTATATCTACCCTGGCATTGCCTAGTTGTGCCGTGTCACCTACCCTAGCGTGCCTTATACGATTTTGGGTTTGTACCATACCTATGGAGTGCCCTCTGACGACGCCCATTCCGGGGGAGATTACGGTATTGTATAGACTATGGGAATATATTATGTGTTAAGGGCTATATGGGTAACCCCTTAACGCTATTTAAAAGTAAGTTTATTTTACAAATAGACACTATTATAATATCGATGTATTACTACATAGTAAATAGTTTAACGGATCCTTAGAGGATGGGCGGTCCCAAGCATCCTTTAAGTTACTTGCCTTATATTATAGTACACTTGAATTAGCTTACACTATGTAAGTATGTATGTCCTGACTCGAGTGTTTATGTTTTATTTTACGCTCGGGTCAGCCTGAGTTGCAGTTCAGTCATCATCCCGGAGCTAGGACTTCTGTAGATCCTTTCAAGTTGCTGGCTTCTTTCTGTCCGCTATCTTATTTATGAAATCAAGACTTTAGGATTTTTGGATTTTCTATTCGATGATTTAAACTATATTTGGGATGGAAGACTTTGTAATTTGTATTTGTTGAGACTATTTATAGTGGCTTCATGAACCACTAAGTATTTTTAAATTCTGCTGCGAGTATTCTGATTCTGTGTCTGTGACTCTGTGATTAATTATTTACTGTATATTTTGAGATTTGCCTAATTTTAATTACAACGCGGTATTTTGAACAATTCAAGTTCGACATGAGCGGATGCGAATGGTTGAAAATATCGGGTCGTTACATTTGGTATCAGAGCTTTGGCTCTAGGCAAATCTTAGAATGTATGATAAATTTGATTTACAGAATCACTTTCATTTGAGCTTGAATCTCTTCCTTTTCGAATTTTGGAACGTTCCCTGCGGTTTCGAAGTTCATTCGTGTCCCTCACTATTCATTTTCTTTCGATTTCTGGAGTATCCCATAACTCCATTTCGGATGATCTTTATAGTGAATTGACGGTCTCGCCAATATTCTAATAAAAGGGTGAAACTCCTTTACAATTAGCATGGATTCACCAGAGATTTATATTTAACCTCGGTTTAGATGCTAGTATCTTTGGTTATTCCGAACTCTATCTCTTCGGATCGGATGGTAAATCTACATTCGATCTGACTCTTTAAGTCACGGTTGACCAGGTTAAGGTTGCCCGCGATTTATATAAACTTATCTAGTTCCTTGTTCTGTTATGTAATCATCGGATCTTCTGATTCCAATTTATCTTTAAATCAAAATTCTCTTTGATTTGAATCCATCAAATTTGAATCTCTATCCTTGTTTTGAAAAATTTATTCCTATATTTGGGAAAAATCTAATATTATATATATAAGTATAATTTTCAGAATTTGACTAGTTGTTTAGAGATAATAGTGTTTGATTTTATTTATGGTTTGTAAACCATTGGTTTTGTCTTATATAAATAATTGAACTATAAAACATGGTTATAAATTTATTTGGAAACAGAAATGGATTCAAGAATTTAAGAATTTAATTTCTGATAGTTTCAAACCTTGTGTTTAAAGTCTTAAAAGGATATATTATTATTTAAATTATTTTCGAATATAAATTTATTTCCAAAGAATTTTTAAAGTTTTAAAAATTAGTGCTCTTCTCTTTGTCGCTGGAAAATAATTTCGGTGATGACTACAACATCATCGACATTCATTTTCGAGTATCGAAGTAAAGAGACCACGTTGTAGTTTTGCTTCAAAAATTTAACTGATTTGAATTTCTAAAATATGACTTAATTTATAATATATATAGATATATGATTTAAATTTGATTTGACATATGTTATATGTACGT
Source organism: Allium cepa (assembly GCA_030765085.1). NCBI lineage: Eukaryota > Viridiplantae > Streptophyta > Magnoliopsida > Asparagales > Amaryllidaceae > Allium > Allium cepa. The sequence continues at coordinate 455,009,537 of CM060932.1, forward strand.
ATTTATTTATCTATAAAGGGTTTGAAGTTAATTGGAAATTTAATTCATAAATTTATGTTAAAAGGTGATTCTAATGATAAAATAAATTCAAATTTGGAATGAATATTTAAACTTGAATAATATAGTTGGAAAATTTTTACTTGTATAATTGCATGCCAATATAACTTACCTAAATCATTCGGAAATTAACTATGTAATTGGATAATGTATAATATAAAAGGATTTTATAAATAAAAATTTGAGTGGTTATAATAAATGTTATACACTTAAAGTTTCAGCTGCAACAAGACAAATAGAGGTAAATAGAAATAAAATAATAATTGAATAATATACAATATCAAATGGTGTTAAAGGAAATTTAGAAATATATTGGAATAGTTATATTAAATATAATCTACTTAATATGTGCGATAAGATATATTAAGTAGAATATATTTAATAATAATCTGGAATAAATAAGAATTAAATTTGTTGAATAAAAGATGATTATTATAAATGACTATACAAATTTCCGATTTTAGAAAATAATTGGATAATAAGATAATTAATTTGGAAATAGTTAAGATTGATTTAACTTCTGTAAAAATCAAATGAATTAAATCAATTATTGAATATTAATTAATTTAAATTGAATTTATATGGTTTAGATATTGAGAAAAATATTTGACATAGATGAGAAAAATATTGAGAGAAATAAATTTAATTATAGTTTGGAATAAAGAAGAAACTAAATGGGGAATTTAGTTTATTTTGGGAAATGGTAAATTTACTTTAAAAATTAAGTTAAATTACCATTTCAAATTTGGACTAAAATTAAACATTTTAAATTAGAATGTTATAATACCTTGTGTACAATTTGGATAAAAAAAATGGATGATTTTTTTTAGTGTAGGGATATTATACAAGTAAATATGTAAATAAATAAATGTTAAAATTTTAAGTATAAATAGATGAAATCAATGATTAATTTAAAATTGAATTTTTATTGTTTAGATTAATGATTCTAATTTAAGTTTCAATTTAGTTTTCTTTCAGGTTGTTTCTATTCCCCTACCTTCTTCCTTTTCGAGGACGAAAAGTTCTGAGTGGGGGAGTGTAACAACCCAAATTTTTTTCAAGTATTTTTCACTTGTATTTTAAAAACTTTGGGGTTCATTATATAAAAATCTAAATTTTAAAGTGATTAAAAATAAAAATAAAAACAATTGACCAAATTTTTAATTAAATAATAAGATCTCTGAAATTTTGACATGGTTAAGAATTAAATTTAATTTGGAAATTTGGGTTTTTGTCGAAGATGGTAAACAACTTAATTTCTAGCGAAATCAAGTTTTAATTGAGAAAACATTAATAGCTTAGGTGGTTAAGACATCTGGGCTATTTACGATAGGTCACGAGTTCGAGTCTCAACACGGTCAGAATTTCGAATTTTTTTAGTGTATAAATGAACTGGGTAATTACGCGTTAAAAAGGGCGCGTAAATTTAGGGAATAAATACCGTATATATATATATATATATATATATATATATATATAAGAAAACGTATAGAATTTTAATCCGTTATTTCGGTATATTTTGGGCATAAAATATTATGGCTATGGTACACATTCTTAAAAATATGACCTTAGTGTAAATGAGTAAATTTATCAGTGGCATGTGTTTTAGAAGGAGGGAATATTCTAGCATTCAAATCAAATATGTTGCCTCTAAATTCAATGCATTACTTTAAAAATATGATTTCATAGATTTTTTTTTCCATTCAAACAAAATTTATTTCTTGCATTTTTCAAAACACAATTTCCTCCTAAATCTCAGTCATGCGCAGTATCCATTCTCCTATCTGCTTGCCTATTTCATATGCGTTTTTCTCTTTACTCATATCTCTTACGTTATTTTTCTCTTTCCAGTAAAATTTACTTTCCAATTTATATATATTTTAATTTGATCAAATCATTTCCAAAATGCTAAATAATAAATGAAAGTTTCTCTTTGTTTAAGGATAACTCTAAATGGGAATTTTAATATAAAAAAAAAATTGGATTATATACTTGCTTTAAAAATTTGTAATATTTGGTCCATTTGGATAATAAATCGCCTTTTTATGGTAATAAGAATCAGAGAGAGATGTAACCAAAGTTTTATCTTTTAATTTAGTAATAAATGTTAAGAATTTATAGCATATTAATAAACTGATAATTTCGAATTTAAAAAGGGCACGCATTGGAATGGTATAAGTAACGTATAAACGTATAAATTAAAAATGTTATTTTTGCATAAATTTTTGGGCGTATGGTAATGCATCAGTTTGGCGTATTTTAAAAAATTATATTTTTATATCTATATGGATTAATAAAATCAGTTAGGAGATTTCCAACCAAAACGTATTGATTTCGTGCCTATCCGTTTCTCTAAAATCATGCACTAATTTAAGGAGATTCCCACTACCAATATTGTTTTCAAAATCGTGCTTCCCTTTCACGCAAATATCATCTGGAAAGAAATCAAACTTGCTTTCCTTGCGCGTGACATATCAGTGAAATTTATTTCCTTTAACATCTTTGTCATTTGCCTCTTTATAAAGATTTGATTTAAAAACTTTCACAAATAAATTTTATTCCACTTGCCATTCATTCCTCTCAATCAAATATAATTGCTTGCCTTCTAAAAATCAATCAATCAGAAAATTAAATTTCTTACCATTTTCTCTCCGTGACGTAAATCAACGCATGCATTCAAATCTGTCCTTGAAGTAGCATCCAAAGCAAATTAATACTTGCTGATTCTTTGTATATAAATCTCTCAGACTATAAAAATAGCACGCAACTATTAATTGAAAAAAAAGAGATATAACGTTGCAATCAAATTTTTCATAAATCTGGCAAAAATCACGCATATATTATCTGAGAGAAAATCAAATTTGCCTTCCTTTGCGCATGACATAAAATTTTATTTTTTAACATTTTTGGCATTTGCCTCTTACCTTCCTTATCTATTATTTCTTGCGCATGTACCTGTATTCATTTTTAATTCACGCATCAGAATGAATGCATTAAATCAAGAATTTTCGTATAACTTGGAATGGTTCAAATTCTTTCCTCTCTGCATTTAAAATCACTCAGACTTATCCATTCGAATAAAAGAAAATTGGCAATATTAATCACGTATAAATTATCTTCCATCAATTCTTGCCGTTTCTTCTCTGCATTTAAACCTTGCTAATCAAACAATGCAAGCCTTATCCATTCAAATCTGGCAATATAAATCGCGCGTATTTTTCTAGAAATCAAACTAAAGAAAACTGGAAAGAAATCACACATATTTTTTTCGCTTGCCTCTTCCTTAAATTTCGCAAGTTCTTTATCTATATATATACACCATACTCAGTTACAAAATTCCACTATCTTCTCTCTGTTTCTTCTCGTGAGCTTGCATACAATCGGGTAATATTTCTATTCCTCTTCTTCTTTTGTATTCTCTTTGTTTTCTTTCTCCCTCCCTTATATTTTGGTTTTCCTTCTTCAGTTTTTTTCCTTTTCTTTTTCACCTTGCTCGGCTACTTCTCACTCCATATTTCTGCCGTCTTTGACTAAGTACATGCCTTTCTTTTCCCCCTGATAGTGTTGCCATGTTTTGCCGTGCATATCATATAGGAAGTCAAGCTTAGTTGCATTCTGTAGAGATTTCGTGCGTGTGTGCCTGTAGTTGATATAGGTTGTTATAGCCATAATGAAAAAAAAAGAAAAGAAGAAAGACCATTGACGAGCATAACCCTGTAATACCATTGAGTAGAACTGATAAAAGGCTTTCCAAATTTGAAAGAAGACATAGAATGTCAAAATGGGACGTGTTTTGCAAGGCATGGTTCATAAAATGGCAAAAGAATATAAAGAGTTTCAGTTGAAGGCCTGCAATGCTTTGAAGCATATAGTTGCGTGGGATAGTTTGCATCTATGCATGGAGATATTAGACGTGTTATCTGAAAACTGAAGGGGAGGCGTGACTATAGGGGAAAGGACTTCGAAAATATGGAGATGTTATGATGTGTGCATGTTTTGATTTGGAGTTTGGCAGAGACGTGTTTATCTAAGCAGAGACGCAAGTTTTGCATAAAATTCATATTTTCAAACTAGATAAGTAGGGCATGCCGTTGGAAAATTTATAAATATATATATATATATAATAATAATAATAATAAATAGCATTGCCAAGCCTATGAAGTTGGGGTCGGGATGTGGGGTGAGGCAGTCGAGCAAAAGCTGAACCAAAATTTCTTTTACTTTATTCGTTCCAATTGTCTCAAAATTTTTGCTTTGACCGTAATTTTTAAAGTCACGTGTTCGGTATTTGGATCTTTAATGTAGGCGTGACATCCGAGGAAAATTTGATCGTTACCCGCTGTGCGATTCTTTTTCGGGGGATTTTCATTTTGAATCAAAATTTCTGCAGCTTTAAGGTGAGTATTTCTCACCAGACAAACATACCTATATATCCGTGATTTATCACAAGTGTATTTGTAAATTATTTATTAAATTTTATCTGCCTGTGATATAACATATGATGTTAAACCCCATTTTAAATTGACACCTCATCAGTTGTTTATCTATTGTAATATTTTTGCAGTTATACTACGTAATTCTTATTTACTGATTAAATCATCACTGCAAGTTCCCTGTAAATTTGAGATCGTTATAGGCTGAAATGATAGGCCTGAACGATAATCATTTGTTCATTTATTTAATTGTTTAATTATTTATTTGTTAACTTGGGATTGCGGGTTTGAAATGATAGAACCCGGGATTTTGTAAATTGCGGATTGAAATGATATAAATCCGTATCACTTGACCTAGGATAGAAAACTATATACAGACCCGTGGTTTATATAATATTTTTCTGAAATGTTAAAAGTATTTTAAATGGGAATTTATAATATTCTGGTTCAAATGTAAAGGATTTTTATAAAATTTATAATGATTTTTGAATAAGTCAAAATGTTAAAAAAAAATGTTTAAGTAAATTTTTTGGAATATAACTTATTTTGGGAAATTCTGAAATTTTGTTAAAAGTGAGTTTTAGTAAGGAAATAATTGATAATAAAGTTATATTTGGGAATTTAAAATTTGATTGTTAAGTTAATAATTTATTACAGCACTTAAATGCTGTCTTTTATAAATGAACTGTTTTGAGTTACAGACTTTAGGTGGCATTTCATAAATGCTACGGAAACTGAATTTTCGGATTGTTTAAAATAAATGGAAATAATCTTTGGGGAAAAATGCTTAAATTTTGGAATTTAATATGTAATTAATAAAAAAATAAGGAATTGACTTTAAATGGTTTTAAATGGAAGAATTTAACTTTTAAATGTGAGTTGAAAGGCAAATTAATTCCTAAATAAATTGAATAGATTTAAATGGTATTTTATATTAAATAAAATGACTGATATAAATGATGGTTGAAATGATATTATGGTATTGAAATGTATTTGAAACTTATTTTGATTTTTAAAGTATAAATGCCATTTCTAAAAGTTGTAACCATGGGTTATAATAACGTTTGGTTGTTAAAGAGACCGGGATCGGATATCTGGCATACTCTCTGTCGATACCGAAAACCACTTTGACAACCGTGTACGCGGTGGAGGTTCCAGAATGAAGTAGGATGTTGGTGACGTTTTCTTTGAGGTAAATACGTGGACCCGACTCCCGTGAGTTGGCATAATGTGGCTAAAACATGAGCGATTCTCGGATTAATGAGGTAACACCTCTGATCGGATGCACTTCTTCGTATGCCATTCTATTACTTTTGTGATTGTTTTGGTGCGCACCTTTGATTTGGGAGTGTTGTTCGAGGTGGGCGGTAACTGCGGCTACGCGTTTCCATTGGTCCGGATAGCAATTGGTATATCTACCCTGACATTGCCTAGTTGTGCCGTGTCACCTACCCTAGCGCGTCTTATACGATTTTGGTTTTGTACCATACCTATGGAGTGCCCTCTGACGACGCCTATTCCGGGGGAGATTACGGTACTGTATAGACTATGGGAATATATTATGTGTTAAGGGCTATATGGGTAACCCCTTAACGCTATTTAAAAGTAAGTTTATTTTACAAATAGACACTATTATAATAGCGATGTATTACTACATAGTAAATAGTTTAACGGATCCTTAGAGGATGGGCGGTCCCAAGCATCCTTTAAGTTACTTGCCTTATATTACAGTACACTTGAATTAGCTTACACAATGTAAGTATGTATGTCCTGACTCGAGTGTTTATGTTTTATTTTACGCTCGGGTCAGCCTGAGTTGTAGTTCAGTCATCATCCCGAAGCTAGGACTTCTGTGGATCCTTTCAAGTTGCTGGCTTCTTTCTGTCCGCTATCTTATTTATGAAATCAAGACTTTGGGATTTTTGGATTTTCTATTTGATGATTTAAACTATATTTGGGATGGAAGACTTTGTAATTTGTATTTGTTGAGACTATTTATAGTGGCTTCATGAACCACTAAGTATTTTTAAATTCCGCTGCGAGTATTCTGATTCTGTGTCTGTGATTCTATGATTAATTATTTACTGTATATTTTGAGATTTGCCTAATTTTAATTACAACGCGGTATTTTGAACAATTCAAGTCCGACATGAGCGGATGCGAATGGTTGAAAATATCGGGTCGTTACAGGATGTGAATTCCAGTTGTCGTGATCGTCATGGCGATCTAGATTTTTGCTTTTGTGGTTGGGTTCTGTCGTCGTTCGAAGGCTCGATTTCGAGTCAAGTTGAAATTGCGATATATGGATGGTCGTGAATGATGTCGAGGTCGTTATCGACTTATCGGAGACCAGAAGAATGGCCAGAGGAGGGTGGTTCATCGGTACACGTGCACCGTGCACGTTGGGTATCTGGTGTTGAAGGAAGTTTTGGGGAAGAAGCAAATTGGTTCGGCTCGAACTCGATTCATTTGCGTGTTTTGCTCGAAGCTTGGACATAGAGCTCGTGTGATTGCTCGAGTTTTAGTTGTTGGCTCGGGATGGATTTTGGATTAGTAGCAGGTTTCAGAACTTTGGAAAGAAATATGATTCAAGCTTAAAGCAAAATGAAATCATTTTTTTTTTCAAGATAAGTATTTTATAAAGTTTATTATAAAAGTGTTTAAAACAAATATTAAGTTATTAAAATAATTTGTTTCCAAAAAGAAGCATGTTTTATACAAGATTAATGGTGGTTAAAAATTTAATGAGTTTAAAAAAAGGAGTTGATAAGTAAGTTTTCAAAAAAAGAAGATTTTAAATTTAAATAAATTTTGGTTTAAAAGCTTCATCAATCTCTTTTGTATAAAATAAGTATTCTTTAGCATTTGATTCAAAAGGTTTGTAAATGGATATAAATTTTGTTAAAGTTAAATGTGTTAATCATTTTTAAATCTTAAATTTAAAAATGAAATTTAAAGTGTAAATTTTAAAATAAGATTTCGAAGACTTTGTAAATGATAATTAAATCATATATAAGATGAATACTTTATCTTACAGTTAATTAGGATTTAATGTCTTAAAATTAATTAATTAAATTAAGAAGTTAATTAAAAATTTAATTAATCTATTTAATTAATTAAAATTTAAGGATTTATAAATAAGTAATTAAGGATCACTAACTAATTAATTATAGGTGAATTAATGTGTAATTAAGGATCTTTAATTAGATAAGTTAAGCTTATAAATTAATTAGTCAAGTAATTAAAAGATTAATTAAGTATAGATAAGCACTTAATTAATTAAAGATTAATTAATTGATAATTAAGACTTAATTAATTTATAATTAATAATGATTAATTAAAGTAAAATTACTTAAGAAAGTAATTAAAGAATTGTTAATAGTTAACGAAGATCATTAACTAAGGATTATTAAGCAGTTAATTAGTGATATTAATTTAAATAATTAATTAGATTAATTAAATAAGAATAATCATTTGTGGAATAGTTTAAGTATAATTTCTTAATGAAAGTAATTAAAGGGATTAAGTACTTAGTGTAATTAATTAAATTAATGTGATTAGTTTAAGTTAATTAATTAGTTTAATTAATTTAAAATAATCATTGGATGATGGGTTAAGTATAATTACTCAGTGTAATTTATTAACTATAATTACTTAGTGAAGTAATTAGTGAATAATTACAGGATGTAATTAATTTAAGAATGAAAGTAATTTGGGTTTAATTACTTAGTGTAATTAATAAAGAAGGATAATTACTTAGTGAAAGTAATTAAGAATTAATTACTTAGTGTAATTAATTTTAGAATTGATTAAAGTTATTTTAAGATAATTAAGTGATGTAATTAATTAAGGATAATTAATTACTAATTGTAATTAATCAAGGTTGATTAATGAATAAAGAGTAATTATTAAATATGATTAATAATTAATTAAGAAGTAATTAAGGGATCATTAATTAATGTAATTAATGATGTAATTAAGGATTGATTAATTAAAGGGTAATTAACCAATAATAAGTGATTATAAAGTAATTAATTAAATGTAATTAATTAAAGTAATTAAGGGTTAATTACTGTAAATGGTTAAGGATAATTAATTTGTATAATTAATTAAAGGCTAATTACAGGATAATTAATCAAGGATTATTAATTAAGATGAATGATTAGATGGTGATTAATTAATTGATTTGTAATTAATTAATGATTATGTAAGCAAGATTTATGTGATGAAAGTAATTAATTTAATTTATTTTAAATTAATTAGAGATGCACGTAATTAGTTTAATTCATTTTAAATTAATTAGAGATAGTGTGAATAATTAATCCTTACTTATGTATGAATGAATGATATTAATTGCCTTGAATGGTTTGAGATCTCAGATATGAGATAAGTGATGTTTTGTGATATGGATGCTTTGGTTGAAGTATGATGATAATGTGAATTATCTATTTGTGATGAAAATATGGATTATCTACTTGTGTGATGATGTGAATTATCTATCTGTGTGTATATAGATAATGAATTGAATTGTTTTAACTTTAAAACAACTTGGACCTAAAAGATGGTGTTTTGGATTTCGATGAGACCGGGATCGGGTTTCCAGATATGGATACCCAAAAACCACATCGATCCAAATTAAGGATAGGTCATGAATCACAAGTGAAGATGAAGATTCAGAGTGCAAGGGTTATTGTCGTTAACTCTGAGGGTGATTCCAAAATGAGTGTAAGAAGATAATGCCTTTGGTTTCGTTCGAACCCGGAACAAACTTGTATGGATTGAATGCTTTTAGAACATCGTCAGGTGGACGATGAGCATTCTAAGATAGATGTGTTCTATAAAGGTAATCGTAGCCTCAAGCCTCATCAACCGGGAAGGGATAAAACATGGGAAGTGCAACAAGGCTAAGTGGGTCATGCACAAGTAGGACGAGATTTACCCCTGCCTAGAAGTCCCTTTTTATTCGGCTGTGTGGGACGGTTAATTCGCGACAACTGCCGGGGTTGTCTTGTTCGGGACTATCCAGTAAGGGATGGTTCCGGCCTTGTGTTGCAGGGTATTGGGAGTAATCCTCGGTACGGTGATCTAGGCCCCGTACTGTGATGGGCGGTACCCCAGTAGCCCTGCCATTGATGGAAACCCATTCTTCCTACGTGCCCTTACAATTTTGATTGTATTACCTACTTTTGTGGCTAGTAGCTGGAATTTAATGAATGTAACAATTTAGGCTATTTTCTATTTACTTGAAAACCCTAGACCCTATTATAATATTACAGGATTTCCTATCAAATTTTTTGGTTAGCGTAAGGTAAAAACTTACCCATGTTTATGTGTGGGGAGTCTAACGTAATACCTTTTGTTTTCAAAGGTTTTTCAAAGTTAAGCAACTTTAACCCGTTTACTCACACCAGACCCATGTCTGACCCAAGTGTTTATTTTCTGTTTTATTAAATTCTTGGGTACTCATATTATATATGAGTAGTCGAGGGATTCGGGTTAGCTTTGATGAATTCTGGAGGAGATTTGGAGCAGGAGGCTTCAGCGAGTAGATATATAGTGGTTTCGCTGTGTTTGAGTTATGTCTGTATCTCTATGATATCTTGAGTTGTATAGTTAGATAGGTGTTTATAACTGTCTAATTTGTGATGTATGAGTTATGTAACTCTGATGTATATGATACTATGTAATATTTTATGTGATATATTATATTTCATTTGTTCCGCTGTGAGAATCTATTGTTGTTGAGTTTCTTCTTTCCTATCTTTACTTCTTCTATCCCTTTCTTTCTTCATTCATGATGTGTCTTTCAATGGAGAGAAAGATGGGCCTTGACATCTACTTTGACGTTTAATTGAGAAATCATCTCATCTTTCTTCTTGATATCCGCTCGAGACTAGTGATTTGATCATTAAGGTCTCTGGTGCGTTTTGAAGCAAAAATTTCTAACGCCATTTCAACGCTTGAGTATTGCCTTGAAGTCTAGTAGACAAAGGATCTTTAGATAGGCTTCCCTTTCAAAATCCGCAATCAATCTATCCCTAAGATTGCTAAACAAGATAAGGGATCTAATGAGAGAGGTGTAATCACTAACCGTATTTCCTATTCAAACAGACAAAAAACAAATTAATACCCAAAGAACAAACCTCTTTCATTACAACAGTAAGGGTTAAAACTCAAAAAGAAATAAAATAGTGGGTACAATATCATTTTACCTACTTTTCCCTATCACACTTAAAGTTAGAAACAACATTTTTAACTTTATCTAAAGAGTTAACCGAAAGAATAATTGTCGATTCAAAAGTGGCATTAAATCCTTCCAGTGTAATAGCTAGAGGACCTTTGCCATAATTGCACTCTCCAGCCGGAGGACGATCATGAGCACAAATTAATTTTGTATGATATGTCCAAATTTTCTTAAGGAGCGTTCTCTTTTCTTCACTTAGAAAATTAAAGTGAAATCGCGGATGTTGGATATAAAGCTTTTTAGATCTCTAAGAAAGCAATATCTGGCCAATCTTGAGGATTTCAAGAGCAAGGTTTTTTCTCAATAATCTCTTCTTAATTTGACATATTTTCCTAAGTAATCCCTAGTAATAGGGCTGCTTGAGATATTAACGCAATAAAATAAAACTAGGTGTAAAAAAACTAATATAGAAAGTCTATATAATAATATAATTACATGATTATAAATTTTCTTCTGGTTCATACAAGATTGATTTTTTGAATAACTCAAATTTGAACTTATAATATCTAAGTTTTTCTAGAGGAAATGTATGAAGAATTGAGTTGACCCGTGGTAAGTTCCAACAAGCGCCCAGTTGAGTATCAGACCCGAATTCATCTAAGCATCTCTTATAGAGGTATCTAAGTAGAGCCCCATTAAAGTCACCTAAATATGAAAAATGTATAGTCCAATATCTGCAATAAGCTTCATAAAGGAGGTCTACCAGGATATCTCTATCTTCGATTAGCGTCCAAAAGTGTGGCATTAATTCTTTATTCTCTTCTAAAAGATTGACATAACGAAGAATGCCCTTTTCAATCGAGGGTCTACTTGTTGATCTTTAAAAGTCGCTAACATTGTACCGCTTTTGTTAAGCTTATAATACTTGTTAGAAAGTGCATTATATTCTTTTGATTGTTTATTTAACTCCCTATACATGCTGTTTATTTCCACCTGTTTCTTTTCAAGCTTTGTTTTTTTAAGGGGTATGGATTTCTTCCTTATCTAAAATGGAAAGATATTAGCCAATGTTATCTTGGAAGTGAGAGGCATTTTGATAAAGAATTCCATACCTGAGAAACTAGAATTGAAGTTTGTAAGGTCTGCTTCTTCCCTTCTTGTTCCTTAGCATCAAAATCAACGTCTTCTCTTTGGGGTTCGAAGGAGTTAGACTATTCAATCTTACTCTTTCTCTATGGGCGGTAGTATCAGGGATAACTTTATCTGATGCCTTAGAAGTGTCACCATCACCTCCTCCATGAAAATCATCGCAATTACCCTCGTGATCACCCTCGTTCCCACCAGCACCCTGACCTTTATCGTCAACATTAGGGTTGTCGTCATCATTGTCATCCTTATTTTCATCCTCAACAACAAAAACTTCGTTGCCCTTTTCATCTTCCTCTCATCTGAATCGGAATCTTCTTCCATAGGAGGGGCTTCAAAGATAGTAGCCTGGTGGTATCAAATTCTTCTCTATTGGGGACCTCAATCCCTTACTCCATTTCTTTAATTTTGGTCATAAGTCTTTTAACCAGCACAGCATCGAGAAAGTGAAAACTTAAATCTAGGCGCTTCTTAATATTATCTGAATAAGCTAACATGAGTGCATGTTCATAAGAATTTATGATTATATCATTTAGATAAGTGCTTAGAAATTGAGATACCTTTTTCTTAGCCTCAGAAATGGTTTTGATGGCCTTGGATAAAGAATCTTTTTCTTATCCAACTTCTTTTTGAAAGAAGTATACTTCTTCTTTAGAGAAGAATGTTTAGCGTTAACCTTAGCCTTTTCGTCCTCAAACTCTTTAAAATCATTTTCAAAGCCAACACTTCATCGGCTAAGATTTGTCTAGCCTTCCTCTCCTCAGAAATTGTAGATTCTACTTGAGCAAGAGAAGCATTCAATCTTTTTTGTTCTCTCACTACGTTATCTTTAGCAGTAGTTAGGGAAGTGATTTATTATTTAGGGTTAAGACTTCTTCTTTGAGCTTTGACATCTTAGCGGAGGATATAAAAATATGTTTTTGAAGAGAGTACTGACTTTTGGAAATCTGAACAAAAAAGTAAAACACGAGTCAAGATTCAATATAAAAATAGTAGTAAGAAAATCAAGCAGTATGGAGTATACCGGGAGTTGTTGTTCAATGAGAGACCAATAATGACTCGATGGATCAAGTATAGAGATAGACAGTATAATAGCAGAAAATGATGGAGAGCTCATAATTGATCACACAACATTCTCAAAATCATTAGGAGGAAATGGCGATGAATGTCTAGAGAGATTCCACTCTTATAAAGGAGTTGAAGTGCCTAAATCCTTCTGCATTTGCTCAATAGTGCTTGGAGAATCAGATACAACTGTATGAGTCATAAAGTCATCCTTTGAAGGTATCATTCTAGTTTGATTAGCAGTAGCAGAAGGTAAATCATCCATTGAAGAAGTGGGATCAAGAGTGGGACCCACTAAAGCCTTGCTTGCACCAAAAAATTCACCTTATTTTTGGGTGAGAGAAGATTGAACATCAGTAATTTTGACCCTCTTAGGAGAAAAGACCGTGGTGGTAAATTTGCTTAATTTTCTTATAGCAATCATTCTTGATCGAGCAATAGCTTGGGTCAGAGCTAGAGTATCAGATTCTGAAGATGGAGGGAGTGTATCTCTTGTAGTTAATTTGGTCGGAGGAACAGTTATTAAAACCAAAAAGTATAGATTGGTAAAAACAATCTAAAAAATAACACGATGACAAGTTATAAATAATACACTTATGCTTACTAGGTTGATCGGGATAAATTGGAGGCAAAGATGAAAAATTATTGGGGTCTCCAAAGCTAGGAAGCGTTTTCTTTTTGAATTATGTTGGACAAGAGGAGGTTGTTCAAGAATCCTCTGGCCTTCTAGTAGAAGGGAATGTTCTTAGAGGTTGTTGTGAGTCAGTAATGTAAGTGTATTCCCAATGCGATTTGAGGCAACAGTTGGCAACTTTACAATTCTTCTGCCTTTATCATCGAGATCCTTAGGAGCAGGGCCTAATACCAAAACATTATTCAGCAAAAGAAAACATGTAAATAAGAATAAAGGTAATGGTCTACTTACGAGGAGAAGAGAAGGCTCCATTGATACTTGGAAGGCATTTGATATAGAAGAATAGTGTTTCATAATCCTTAAACCTGTTTATTCCCTCAAAAACTTAAATTTTGAGAGGGCTGGCCCGAAAAATCTGACTGTTCAAATTGCTAAGTTTGACGAGGCGTACTAAGTAATTAAGAACTTTAGCACTTAGAGAAGGAAATCATGACTCTAAGGCCATGAGCTCCAAGGAAATGAGGTATGTATATACGTTGGGTGATAATTGGATAGGATCTATGCCAAGATGACATAGAAATCTCAAAAAAACTCCGAAAATGGAATAAAACCTACATGCAAAATATAGATGGCAAGTGTAAGCAAAATATCCCCTAGGAGGATGTTGAACGGTGTCATTATCACCAGGAGGAATAGCTTCAACTCCTACAATCCAGAGTCATTAAGAATCGAGTCAACTTCATCTTGGGAGGTCATAAGAGAATGCCTTGAAATCGCTTCAACCTTCTTTGGAGAAGATTCTAATTTCAAGATTATATTTTTAGATTCTTAGAAGCTCTTTTAATGCCCATGACTCTGCCATGTGATGTAATTTAATCAAAGTTAAGATTTTTTCCGCTAATAACACCTTCCGAAAGGGTGTTAGAAACCTTTTACAATGGCTCAAATACCCATGTAGTATTTGGTTCTATGCCTTCAAAAGGAGGTCAAAGTTACTTAAAAACACATAAATCGATAAGCTTTCGAGAGTGTCGAAACCAATGTCAAAGTCACCATTTTATGGTGTATATGCACATAGACATATCCTTCGACAACGTTGAAACCCATAAATTTTACAATATTATAACGAGTGAAGCTACCCATGCAAATTCAACTTGAAAATGTACATTGTTGAAATGCCATACCCTAGTTAAGTCGAAAGACTTGAAACAAAGTAGCATTGACACTAACGAAAAACATGAAGACGTTTCGATAATGTTTATATTGGAAAAGTGAAGGTAGCTAAATTCCAATTAACTATTATGGGTTTCGAATGAGTTGAAAAGGTATAATAGATTTTGAGGCATTAACATTAAATTGAGATAACAACAAACATATGTGATTATCTAAATTTTTTGGATTTTGACTGAGTCGAAAGGTTGCTTAAGGGTTTTGACGGTAACAGAAAGCGTACTATTTTTAATTCAATTAACAATAAGGAACATTAATTTTTAACTTTTAATACCCTCTAAGGTATTGCGCATAATATGGGTCAAGCATGAATCTACATACAATGGCGGAAAATAACCCCAAATTTGGCAAATTCAAATTCGAACCCTAATTGGTGCCATAAATTAGTCAAAATCGGCATAGAGCTTGAGTTTAGAAACATCTTACGTGAACGACAAACATGAACTAATTTCAAAATTCAAAACAGTAACATGATATCAAACCTTAAAAATTTAAAATCAAAATTGAAAATGAAAAATTGATTTTTAATATAGAATAATGGACACTCACCTTAGATTTGAAAGTACGTCTCCTAAAATTATGAATTTAATGAGAAATTGAAATATCTGATTCTTGCTCTAAGATTTTTTAGCTGCAGGTGAATGAAAGGAGGGAAGAAGGAAACGTAATTTATAATCAAAGAAGAGGCAAGGAAAACCATTCATTCAGATTCAAATGAATGACCAAGATCCATTTGAGAATATTAAAAGGCGGGAAAGCTTCGTGCCGAAATAATGATGGGTGTCAAAACAGTTGACTTAAAAAGTCAAGAATGTTTCTTCGCTAGGAGGAAAATGTTATCAACGAAAATCATTTCGACCTTGTCGAAGTTTAGAAGAACGCAAAGGAAGGATTCTTGAAGAGTAATGGCGACAACAAAACCTTTCGAAAGAGTCAAACAGATGTTTCTGCAAATGTTAAATGAATTATGGGCTTTCGAAGAGGTCGAAAGGGGACAAGGCTACCCTTTCCCTTCAGTTGATCTCTTCTGAAGCAGTTGGTTTCACATGCATAAAGGGGTTTCACATATGTTGAAAATGCCTTTCGAACATATCAAAAGAAAGGTTCCATTTTAATCAAGGAGATGACTCTCGAAAGCTATCTTCCACAATCATCTTCTGTCCACCAAGAGGCCTCCTCCATTACAATTGACCTTTCGGACTGATCCATCTGCCATTGTTAAGTCTTTTAGAAACCGTCTAAAAGCCCTTCCTCACTCATTCAAGTGGCAACCTATCATGTTGGCGCCATATTTTAGCAACAATGAAAAAGTCGAGGAAGCCGTCACTATGCTACAATCCTTTCGAAACCAAGAAAATACCCTTTTGACATTGTCAAAAGCCACCAAAATGCATATAAGTGGAATGTAAACCGATTCGATATCCAGCGATGGAAGGAAGATTTGAATGTTCCAAAGTTTATGCAAAGAAAGCATTATCACCTTTTGCAAGCATTGGATGTGTACGTTTTGAACATGTTTGAACATCCTTTCTTTCTTATCCAGCACTTCAACAACCAGATAAGGGTCGCTCTTATACCTTTCGATGGAGTCGAAAGCACCCAGGTCCCATTCGAAAGCACTGTTAAAGAGGTGCTCTGCATTCAATAATGGCAGAAGGTCATTAAGGCATCCTTTCGACTAAGTCGAAAGTATTGATGCTAATGGGTCCAACTTGCGCCTATAAATAAGACCCAAGATGTATTATTTTGGGGATCCAAATTCATTCATTCTATACTTATTATTCGCTTGAGTCTGCAAACTTAACTCCTAAATCAAATTTATGATTTCACTTTCTTGTAATACTTAAAGCCTTGTATTCCTGAAAATTATCAATAAAGCAAATACATGGTACTTTCGAATACATAGATTCTAATTTACTGCTTATATATTATTTCAACAATTATCACTGCATATTGGGAGGAACCTTTTGATGGAGTAGGATCCTTCCCATTCAATTAAAACCCTTTAGATCCCATTAAACCACAACCTTAGATTACCTCAACCTATCTGAAAGGTGGTTTCGAAGGAACCTAGGTTATTTCAACTGAATTGAAAGATGTTTCGAAGGGGTCTTTGATTGTTTCAACGAATTTGAAAGGTGGTTTCAAAGGGGTCATTCACACTTTTAATTTTGCTTTGGGATGTTGAAAGAATTTCTTGTTAACGGGCTTCTAGGAGGGATGTTAAGCAGATGGCGGGATATTTGATATAATTGACTCTACGTATATTATATTATTTCATATTTCTAATAAAATTTAACATACCGTATTAACTAGTATTGATTTGGGCATGGATTTATGATCTTTTTACTATGCTTCCAAGTGTCATCTCCAGCGAAGCTTATAATAACACAATGCCTAGGATATGTAGATAGCAATCTGTGAAATAATTCGATGATGTAACCTCAGCCTTAATACGGCTATGAGAACAACTTGATGATTTAACTACATAGGATGTAAGTGATAAATTGTCCTAAGAAAAATTAGCTAACTATGTAATATTTTCTCTGTTCATTTTAAATTTTTAGGTATGTTGGGACCCTTACCGAGATGTGAGATCTCATTACCCATTGCCGATGTCGCATTTTACAATGGTGTTATATTATGTTCTAATATTGCCGAGCCATACTATCCTAATAGAATATTAAGGTAATTCGAAATTTTTCAAAGTGTCTCAACTAATCCAAGGGAGCCGAAAAAATGTCCTAAAGGATTGAATTCTAGCAAATACAAGGTTAAATATGATAACAACTAATTATTAGTATGCTGAAAATGGGCAGGATCATGTAGTCTAAAAATCTTGATTACTGCTTGTAGTCGAACCTTGAGATTGTACTGCTACGTGGCATGGAATTTGAATGTATCGCATCCTACTATTCTACTTCCGAATATGAGGCAAACTAACTGCACAAGATTGATGTTATTGAGAAGATGTTAAGATAATTTTCATATTTTACTATATATTTTGTATTTTCATTATGCAGTCTTATTTTGTTCATTTGTAGAGATTGGTCATCGGTACTACGATGAAAATGCTAAAGAAAAATTAGAATGCTCCTCATTTCAAAAAGATGTCGCAATTATTGCAAGTAGATAAAGCAACCGTGGACCTGTTGGTTGAAGCTTTGAATAAACCTAACAAATGTGAAAAATGTAAAAAAAGTTCGAATGATTTAAGAAGTTTGAATTTTTATTGGATGTATTTTGGAATTAGTATTATTATGATATTTTTTTGTTATAACTAATAAATTTGAAAAATAATGTTATATTGTGATGTTCCGTATGTCGTTTTAAATTTGGAATGCATGAAGATTAATATTATTTAAAGACTAAAGTCTGTCAAGTTGTTATAAAATTGTTATGATCACTGTCTTCCGTCATTTTTGTTGTTTTTATTTTGTCATCTTGCATTGTATTAGTTTCTTCTTGTTTTGTTTAAAAGATGTTGATTTAAAAAATTGAATCATTGTACGGTGGTTATTTGCCATAGATTTCCTACCTCTACGGTGATTACTTGCCGTCATTTATTTCCAAAAACCATGCCGAGTACACATCATTTGGTATTTTATTACTTAAGAAATGCACCGTTTGGATGTTCAAAGAACCGCACGGTGGTTAATTGCCGCCATTTATGTAAATTTATGGTGGTACACACTGCTGTATTTAGTTTCAATATTGTACTTAAGTATTGTTCGATGCCTGTAACAACGTATAATAATTAAGAGCCGTGGTTTTATAAAATTCATAGTTACAAACAGCCGTACGAAAAACAAACACAATACTTATTTTCTCATACATACAACTATCAGTTTCATAATAATAGATACATTTTAGTCATATATAGCACAAAACAGTCGAATCACTACATTATAAAAAAATTGTCAGAAACCAAACGAACAATTAATTTCATTTAACATTTTCAAAGCACCACAGATAATTCAATAATCAATCCTAATTTCTTATCAAAAACAAATCATTTGCATTGCCTAGAAAATTTAATAATAATTTCATTAAACAAAATCATCTTTGGTTGCCATATCCTGAGGTCGAAGTTTAACAAACTCAATTTGACTTTCGACAAATAAATCACCCTAAAGGATGGCTTCCTCCCTTGACAACCTACGCCAAAAACTAGCAACCGATTGAATAGACATATCTTTTATAAGTATCACTTTAACAAAATGGTCTTTGTGAATATGTGCAGAAGTAATAAAGCAGTGCACTTCAAGATTAGGACCTTTTTGATGTAGGTAAAATGTTAGCGATTACATATTCAAAACATATACGACCACTCGATTAAATACATTTGCTATCAAATATCATGTTTAGGCATTATCATCTAATTCTTCTTGAAACAAGGTTAGTATAATAAACCAAAGCCGATTTCAAATATTCACAAGTTATGTTATCAAAATGTCTATCATACAAATCTTAATTTTGATGAAGATCGCTCAAAATGACTTGTCTTGCTTCAATCCAACTATAGTTCAATTCATTCACCTGTTCCAACATAACGAAAACCAAAAATATAATTACCTATTACATCTTCAACAATAACAGTACATTTATGCAAAATTTTGGTAAATAAGCTAACGTTTTGAAATTATCATTCATCGACTTTGTTTCTTTTCCACCAAACTCTTCCTTCGATTTAAGGTTCTTACATTTCAAAGTCAATTTCTTATTAATACTTAATTGAGATAATTTTTCTTCCTTTGTTGCCGAATATTCAAATCTAATGGATCTCATTTTGTAGATTGTGATTATTTCTTTTGTTTTACACTTAACTTACTTTTACTGCACGTGGTCTACCTTTGTGTTAGCCACTTTTAGGTTTCACCGTAGAAGTTGTCAATGTAAAGCTCTCTTTTAATTTCACTAACATAGTTTCTTTTTCATCCTTTGTAGTGGCATTTTTTTGTGCTATTGAAATTTCATAGTATGAAGCAATTCCACTGAATCTTCTACTTATGCAATATAGTTCAATTTCCTTCGATGTTTATATATCATTTCTAATGGTAAAGGACAACCTTCATTGTAAAATGCTAGAATTTCATGCGTACAAGCAGGGCCGTATATTGATTGATTTAAATGGTCATAAGCTATTGAATCCATAAATATTACGTTTATGTTTGCTAATTCTTTCGCAACTAAGTCCAATGTGTAGAAAGAAACTCTACGTCATATTTGTCTAAACAACGGAATTTGATAAGTTTTTCTCATTCCTCCTAAAATTCTTTCAAATAAAGTTTTAATTTTCATGTGTTGTATGCACAACATATTATTCAATTTTTTCCTACACTGCCATAAATGTTGCATGTGACATTCCAAGATGTTCTTTCAATTGAGCATACGAAGACTCTGCTCTAGCTCTTGTTTTATTATCACGGTGCTTAATGTCATCCGCCCAAGCAGATGAAACATATGCTTTTTATGGGATTTCTTACTCGAATTCTCTACGAAGTTTCTGAATCTTATTAGAGAGATAAAAATGACATAATTTCATTGGATTTCCTAAAATAATATGAATAAAAAGTGGAGAGGATAAGGTTTGTTTATAGGGGTTGAAACACACAAGAATTGTATGATGGATGTAGGTAAGGAACGAATAAATCTGGATTGTTAATATAATAACACACCCATTCAAACCCTAGCCACCACTGCTAGAAATTGGCTTCGACTGGTCGACCGTCCCTCTCCTATCGGTAATCGTTTTGGGTCGACCGATTGCAGTGAGGGTGTCGAACGGTTGAATATTTTGGGTAATAATTAATTCCGTTGCTTTATCAATTAATTTCTTTCTCCTATTCAACTTTAACGTTAAACGTTAATTAATGTTTACTTAGCCCCCAGGCTAATTTTTAAATTAAAATCCTTATTTAAATTTGAATTCAAGGTAAATTACTTTAAATTTGAAAACTTCAAAAGCTCATAACATCTTCGTTTGAGCTCCGTTTTCAGCATACTATATATGGAAAAAGGATCAGAATTCGACCACGAATGCAAAAGAATAACTTTCGTGGTCAAATTCCAATGTTTATAAAATTTTCATATTCTATCTTATCATATTTATTTCAATTTAATCCATTTATTTTTGGTTTATTTTATAAAATGTTACACTCTCCCTCCTTTAAATTGGATTTCATCCCAAAATCTTTCTATAAACGAATAGCATAACACACAATAATATCCTTGTTATACAACTGAGTTATCTATACAACCATCTACTCAACCAATAGTGCAATGTGATTATGTACTACAGATATGCTAAAATAAAATCAATCCTAGTGTGAAGGTGTAATCATGCTATGCAAGTACGCATGAAAAACCCCAAACATACATAGAATTTCTACATAAGTGCAAAGTGATTGTGAAAAAATGTAACAACCATCTCCTACCATTCAATATAGCAACCACGATTCAACAAAATCCTAAAATAATTACCAATGAAAAGTTCTGGGTGAGTGCTCTTCATCTTCTCCTCGGTCTTCCCTGTGCTTTCCACCGGTCAGTCCCCCATTGTACTGGAACCAGCCTAATTATTTTATTGTGGAATCTCCTAGTACAATGCTTTATAATGCGTGCGGTGGCATGAGGCACTGTTGGCTCCTTCTCAAAATCCCTCAACTGATCAGGCTCTACTATGTGAGCGGCATCATGAAGACATTTTCTAAGGTGAGAATGTGAAAAACATTGTGAAGTTCTACCAACTCATCAGGAAGCTCCATGTTGTATGCCAGTTTTCCTATTCTTTTCAGAATTCTGAATGGCCCAACAAAGCTAAGCGTTAATTTCCAGACTTGCCAAACCTAACAACATTTCTAAGAGGGAAGATTTTAACAAACGCCATATATCCAATCTCAAATTCATGTTCTTTCTTTCTTTTATCCGCATAAGATTTCAAATAATCTTGCATTATCTTCATCCCTTGCTTGATCAACTCTACTTTTTTCATGGTATCACAGATCAATTCGGATCTGAGTAATACTTTGTTGGTGGTTTTCCACCAACAGATAGGCGTTTTTCATGGCCATCCATAAAGTGCTTCAAAATGGGCCATACCAATCGTCGCTTGATAGCATTTATTATACGGAAACTCAACCAAAGGTAGATGTTGCTTCCAATGTCCTTCGAAATCCAAGACATAAGCACTCAGCAAGTCCTCCAAAATCCTATTTACCCTCTCTGTTTTTCCATCAGTTTGTGGGTGATATGCCTTGCTAAGGTTTAAAGAAGGTCCAAAAGGTGTTGGTAGGCTCCTTCAAAACTCGCTAGTGAACAAAGGGTCCCTATTACTGATTATGCTTATAGGAATTCCATGTAGGTGAAATACCTCCTTAATATAATTCTTTGTGAGAGTAGTGGTAGCCCTATTTCTCCTAATCAGAATAGAATGAGCACTCTTAGTGGGCCTATCCACAACAACCTAAATAGCCCTATTACCCTTCTAAAATTTAGGCATTCCTTCCGCAAAATCCATTATAATATGTTCCCACTTCCAAGTTGGAATTTCTAAAGGTAATAATAATCCACTAGGCTTTCCTTGCTCATCATTTATTTTCTGGCATATCAAACACCTAGCAACAAACTCAGCTACTTTTCTTTTCATTCTCTAAGCACTTCTTTCAACAAATCATTAATCATTTAAACACAAAGACGTCCATCTCTTTTCAAACATCCCATCTCATCAACTGAATACTTCCTAGCATAGGGCAAATGTTCTCCTTTTCTAAATCTCTTCAAAATCTCTACTAACTCCTCATCCTTCACTTATTCATGCCTTATACGATCCATCAAGGCTGGTTTAGTCTCCAAAATTGCTAGAAAACCTTGGATGAGTTCTATTGACAGTTGGAAGTTAAAATTTGAGAGAAACTCCAATAGTCTCCATTAATATATAGCACCTAGGGTTGCATGTCTCTGACTAAGGGTGTAGGAAACTACATTCCCTTTTCCAGGGGTATATTGAATTCTATAGTCAAAGGATGCTATATATTCCATCCGCCTCTGTTATCTAAGATTCAAATATCTTTTAGAAAAATAGGTATTTAAGTGATTTATGATCAATGAATAGCTCAAACCTTTTCCTCAAGAGATAATCCCCAAATCTTTAAGGCAAAGACAGTGGCTACCAATTCCAAATCATGCACTGGGTACCTCTTTTCATAATCCTTTAGTTGTATACTAAGGCAACTACTTTCCCCTCTTGTATAAGAACTGCCACTAATCCTATGCCACATGTATCTGTGAAAACCATAAGTGGCTTGGTTCCATTTGGAATAGTGAGCACAGGTGCACTAGTCAATGACTCCTTAAGCTTCGCAAATACCTTGGTGCATCTATCATCCCAAACAAAAACTAATTCTTCTTAGTCAATTGGGTTAAAGAGGCTGCTATTTATGCAAAGTTCATGATGAACTTCCTACAGTAGACTGCTAGCCTTAGAAAAATCCTAACCTCGGATGCATTACTAAAAGTCTTCCCTCCTTGGATAGCTTCCACTTTAGTAGGGTCCATAATCTATTCTTGTTCTGAAATAATATTCCCAAGGAATCTAACTCCATTTTTCCAAAGTGGCATTTAGAAAACTTGGCTTTGAGTTGATTTTATTTTTAAGGTCTCCAATACCTCCTTAAGGTAGTCCTCACGCTCCTTCTTGTTTTGGAGAAAGCCAAGGTATCATCAAAAAATACCACGACAAATTTATTAAGTTTCCCTCTAAATACTCTACTCATTAAATCCACAAAGTATGCTAGGGCATTTGTCAGTCCAGAAGGCATTATTTCCCATTCATAGAGTCCATATGGAGTATGGAATGCGGTCTTCGACTTGCATTCCTCTGTCATCCTAAACTGATGGAATCCCATTACTAAGTCTAATTGGAAAAAGACGTTAGCTCCTACAAGTTGGTTGAACAAGTCATCTATTCTAGGTAGAGGGTACCCATTCTTCTTGTCAACTTGTTCAACTCTTTATAATCGATATATAGTCTCAAAGAACCGTCTACCTTAGTAGTAAAAACAATAGGGGTTCTCCATTCAGAAATACTCCTTTGAATGAATCCTTTCTTTAATAGGTCCGAGATTTGCTTATCCAATTCACTTCTTTCTTTGGGGGCCATATGTCTTAAAGGTAGAGCGATGGGCCTTGCATCCTTCTTCAAATCGATTCAGTACTCAATCTTCCTATAGGGTGGGAGACCAAAGACATCCTCAAAGACATCAATAAATTCACAAACTACGGGTATAGATGATGACTCTCTAAAAATAGATAGACTTAGTAAGTATAAATAGCTTAACTCAACTAAATATTTTGGTGTGCAAAGAACTTCTAGGTCATGACCTCCATAACTCCTTAATTGTACTACCCTCTTATCGTAGTTAAGAATGGCTCTATAATATGATAACATATTCATACCCAAGATAAGCCCATTCCCCTTGAAATTTAGATTGCATACAGTATATTTGAAATTAACATCGAATATGTATAATGCTAGGTCTTCGCAAAAAAGAGAAAGATGGGTCGAACCCCTAATGGGATTGGAAACCTCTATTGGGCTATTGACCATTTGAGGTTGAAGGTTTAAGAAATTTGCTACATTCCTAGCTATAAAGGAATGTGATGACCATGAATCAATAGGGTACTAATGGTAACTCCAAAAATAAGAGTTATACCTTCTAGAGCTGCTTTTTCTTGGTCTCCTGGTGGCTTACTAGGAATAGGAATGACTTCAATAACATGGGCATGTCCGCTTGATCCTTCCTTAACTATCTTGGGGCACTGATTCTTATGATGCCCTTCCTCGTGACAATTAAAGCACCTACCTTTAAAGGCTTCCTTCATCTGACTCACCTTATAATATTTAGCTTCATAACCTTTTTTGGCATTTCTCACACACCTTCCCATCCTTCTTAAACTTCCCCTTGACTTGTTGTTGGCCCAAAAGCTCCCCTTCTTAGACCCTCCTTGCTTTTGGGTCGGTGAAGATTTCTCCTTCTCCATTCCCTTATCTTCCTCATTGGCCACGTCCAGCATTGCCATTTCTACCAACATCTCATACGTGGCCTCAATAGGTACTTAATTCAAAAACATTTCCCTTAGCGGGGAATTTAATCCCTTCATGAACTTTATGGCTTTCTTCATAGGTGCGTTTATTATGCTCATCTTAAATTTAGCCAATTTGGTAAACTTAGCTATGTATTCCTTAATGGGGAATATTCTTGTCTCGGCTGAATAAACTTTTTGAATTACAAGCTAACCTATGCTCTAAACATGAATTTCATCTCAAAATGTCCTTAAATTCATCCTAAGAGAGTATCCTTCCAGGGTTCTCAACAGTCACAAAGTTCAACTAATTTAAGGCTTCTTCCTTAAGGTGCTAAGCTTCTATTCTTCTTCTTAGCTGATCACCCCAACCAAGCACTATAAATAACTTCTCGTAGTTACTAACTCAAGTTTTAGTTTGTCGAATATCCTTGAGGTCCGAAGTATGTCTTACCTCCCATATTGAGAAAGTCCTTACAAAGCTTAGGAAATTTGATAGGATGAGGTGACACATCGGCGTGAGGAGGGGAGGGTGGGTAGTAGGTGCTACCGGTATAGCTGGAGGAATAGGAATCTACTCGACAGTCCTAGGATATTGTCTAAACCATTCAGACATACCACGAATGGGTGGTCTTTCATGGGTGGAGTCCTCTTATCCGGAAGAAGATTGATTATCATCCATATTAACTATTTGTAGGTTAAATCTTTAGTGAAGATTTCCTAAGATCGTATTTATGTGTTGAGAATAAAGGGTTGCCTAGTGTATATGTGTATGTTCAAGAAAATAGGCTATTTATTTGATGATAACAACCATATAAATATAAGTATAATGTTTTCCAAAGTTGTACAGCGTATTTCAGGATATTATACAGGTTTATACAAGTACAAGATAATCGAGTTCGAAGACTAATTAGTAAAAATACTAGAGATCCAAATTCAGAGACGATCAAGGTAGATGAAGTCTCATGAGTTTAAAGACAAAGACACGAAGAGTTCAAAATTATATTTTGTAGTTATTATATATATATTAGATTAATTTGTTAAAGTCCATGGATAGAAACTGTATGTTCTTTGAATACTCTCTTATCAAATTAATTAATTTATATTTATATTTATATTTATTTTCGAATACTTATTTTCAAAATATATTTCTGTAAATATTTTATATATTAAAAAGTGCTAGAAAGTATGTTTAAAAGTTTTACAAATTATTAGAATTTTATATACACTTTAAAAGAATTATTGTTTTTCAATATTAACATGGGTATGTCGACATACCCAACCTAAGTATGTTGATATACAGACTATTGGAGAGATGCCTTTTGAATTTTGAATAGGTGTGATTTTTGGCTACATCTCTTTGCAAGTAGACAAATCTGTTCACACACTATATAAAGGGGACTAGAAAACGAATTTTATTAAATTCTTTCTTCGCTTTCTTCTTAATCTAAATTCTGATTATATATTTTACAAAATCCACTTTCTATACTCTTCGAATTCATTCAAATTTAATCTCTCCTTTACTATATATTCATTCTCTACAATCTACACACTATTTGAAAGTATCCTCTCATTAATTCACATATCAAAGTGCCATCAAAAGAGCTCTAGGATATTATGTATCCAATGTACGATTGTTCGTATTTGGAATCAACAACTCGCTACTATTATTTATTTGGGTTTTCTTTTTGCCCGCTCAAATCAATAGGTGTGCTTGTTGCCTGTTCAAATCAAGATGGTGTGCTTAATGCCCAGTCAAATCAAGTGAGTGATCTTAGTGCCTGATTTATTCAAGAGAGTCTACCATGAACTTGTAAATCAGGAAGGTGTATCTCGCTGCCTCGAAATCAAGATTGTGTTTTGTTTTGCTTGCTACCTGTTTAAAATAGGCATTGGAAAAGAAATTTGTACATCCATTGTACAGGACTAGATGTAGGATTGATTAATCTGAACATGTATAAAATTTCCTGGTTTTATCTTTCTCACTTTACATATGATTATCTATTAATATATACATCCGTGTTTAATTATCTGTTATTTAAGTTAAAATTTGAAATTATTTAGAAATTATTTATACAAGTTATAAAACATAATTCTTATTCATCCACTCTCTAGTGGTAAAGTAGCCATATGATCCATTCACAATAGTATTGGAACATTTTTGATATCAAAGCATTTGGTTTTCACAAACTCATTATTTGATTTTTTTTTTGAAAAGTATAAATGGCTTGTAACACTGTAGCACACTTTTTAATACTTTTATGGTAGGAAAATCAACTGCTAGGCCCCTTTTGTTTAATGGTGGTGATTACACTTAGGGGTCTTGTGGGATGAAAATTTATTTGCAATCCAATAGTTTAGATATTTGGAATATTACACGAATGAGCATATTGGACCCAACTGAATGCACAACTTACACACCAGACCAAAATACACAAGCACTTAATAATTTTAAAACCATGAATATTATGTTTTCTTCCTTAGATAAAAATGAATTTAATCAAGTTTCTATTTATATATATCTGCATATGAAATTTGGATAACATTACAAATCGTGCATGAGGGTACCAATAAAGTAAAATAAACTAAGATTTCCATGCTAACTAATCATATTCAACTTTTTGAAGTAAAGCCAAATGAGTGTATTTTCAATATGTATTCTAGATTTCAGGATATAATTCATTTATTAGTATCATCAGGTAAAAATTTCTAAGAAACAGATCAAGTTAGCAATTTTTTAAATTCACTCTCTTCTGAATGGGATCAAAAGACATCTACAATAGAGGAAGCCAATGATATTAGTTTATTAGAAATTGAAGAGTTAATTCGTAATCTAATGTCCTATGAAGCACGGTTGCAGGATAGAAAGGAAAGCAAGGCAACCAAAAAGAAATCAATTGCATTAACCACAACATTTAATTATCAAGACTCAAATGATGGTGATGATGCTGAGGAGATTGCTCTTATGACTTGAAAGTTCTAGAAGTACAAGAAGATGAACAACTTTCGTAAAACCGAAGAAAAAAATTTCCGAAAATAGAAATGTTTTTAAGTGTTATGACTGTAGCAAATCTTGGTCATCTACATAGAGACTGCCCATAGCAAAAGAAAGTACCCAACATTGATGCATTTAAAAAGAGAAAAAGAGCCAACAATGCAACTTTGAATGATTTTGATACTGCACAAGTGATAACGAACTAGATAAAAAATGTCATATGTGTTTCACAGTGATGGAAGGTTAATCAAAAGAGACAAAGGGAATGACAAAATCGGTATATTTTACATTTCATATCTTATTGTTTACATTTTAGAAATTATATAGGAATGTGATAATAATAACAAGTGTGTGTATATATATATACAAGTAAATATGTATGAATATATACATATATATATATATATACGATAAATATTTTTTGATTTTGAACTTTGAAATTTCGGCTCATAGGTCGACATATGTCACATAGGTATGTCAAAAGATCTAGCAAAATTTCAGAATCCTTTAAAATTTTGAACTTTTGGAATTACCTCATATTTACATTAATTTCAAATTTTGAAAGTCACCTTTTCACATGTCACATGACTGTTCATTCTCTATTTATTCACCCTCTCTTTTCTCATCTTCTACACACTGTATTTCAAAAGTTAAGCTTATTCTTCACTCTCTTTCCTTTAAAATAAACCAAAAATATCATATTCAAACCAACCTTCCTTATCTAAAGCCATTAGGCTTACCTAAAAGATCAAATGTCAACTTTATAATAATGTAGAGTCCACTGAACTTATATTGAGTATGCTACTTATGGAAAAGTATTTTCGAAAAGGCATGCAAATTTTAATGAATTTTCTTCTTATGGTTTACAAGTTCTTGTTCTAGAAAATGGTATTTTTGATTTAATCGATTTGTCTCAAAATGAATTTCATTGCTATCTTGATTTGGTTAAAATGTTTTATGCTAATTTGAATGGAAAGTTTTTTCAAGTATAAGAAAGTCTATTTTGGAGTAGTGTAAAATACACTACTACTTTTTTAGATTGTGAAATTCTTGATCAAATTTTTGGTTGTAAAAGTAGTGGAAATTAGCTCTCTACTTTGAAGTTGATTATGGTTATAGAGAAGTTATGCATGATTTATTTTCTAATGATGCAGAGTATGGTTTTAAAGGCAAAAATCTTAGGCCTAAAGTAAGACTAATGTGTCTTATTTTACAATAAAGTATTACACCGAAGATGGAGAATTACGTCAACCACACTCAAAATGTTTTCGCAGACCCTTTTGCTAATTTTGGAAAATATGATATAAATTGGTCTCAAGTGATTTTGGATGACTTTGTTCAAAAGAAAATATCTAAGCATGAGAACACACTTTACCATGGTATGTATCTTACTAGAATTTTCAATTATATTGGTATCGATCTGAGAGATGAAGACATCCCGCCTCTCAAAGTTATCGACAAAACCAACCTCTCTCTTATGCACATTCCTCTTGATTTCGAACCCTTTGAATATGTAATGACATGTAATTTTCAATAATTAAAAATAGTTAATTTAAAAAGATTTTGTGATTTAATATTGAAAGAATATAATTTATGATGTGTTAATGTGAGAAAAATTGAAAATTTAAGATCTAATAATAAGAAAACAACTAATATGAAATGGAATAATATTAATTCAAGTTAATTGATAACTACTTTGTATGTAATTCCAATTAATTGAGAGTTATAATTGGTTATGCATTGTAAATGAGGAAATAAATTGAATGTTGTATTAATTTATGAAATAATATGTAATAAATTGCAATTAGATAAAATCAGTGTTATGTAAGTAGTTATAACATTTGTTGAAGATAATAAACTTATAAATGTGATTAAATTTAGAAAAGATGACAATTGTGATATGTTACATATTTATATAACTTGTTAACTCAAATTGGAAATAAATTGCAATAAATGTAATTAAATATCATGTTAATGTAAATTATAATGAAATTGGAGAATATTAATGTAATAAGCTATAAACGAATGTTGAATATATATACATAGAGTAATAAATAATTGAACAAAAAGAACTAAAATCAAGCTTAATTAATTTATTGGAGTTTAATTCATCATTAATGAATTTATTGCAATTAAAGTAAACATTGTTATTAGTAAATTAATTATCACCAAATTGATATGTAAATTTGTCTTAAAATTGTGTAAATGTCCAGGTAATCAAAAATGATAAAAATTGTTAGTTATTATTTTTGAATTAAAAAATGATTTAATCAATTTAATAATAATTTATTTAACTAACGTGAAAATAATCATTTTGGCAACTATCTCGGATTTTGATGAAAGCAGTTTCATCATATCTGTAATGGTGAATTGCTGTAAGGTTTCAAGTTTCGTAGCGATCAGACTTGTCGTTTGATCGTACAGACTCGAAACACGTAGAAATCAATTGGATTGAAATCTATTTGAAATAAGCTGATTTTTAATCTAACTTCTTCATATGGTAGAATTAGGACTTGATTCCTAATCCATTGAGTTTAAAAATATTGAAAACATCTGTTTTGATATATGGGATGAACCAATTTCGTTTCGGAGGAAGATCAGGCTTTTCAGGTTGTTATTGTCAATTCAAATCTATTGAATCGTGTTTATTTTCAATCGGGCCTTGTTCACATAAATTGTCATGTTCTAACCCTAGAAGTCTTTCAATTTTATTATTCCTATATGCACATCAACTTCTGTCTATCTCTCTCTTCTCAGTGGCAGCAAACAGTTAAATTACAAACCCAAAATTCAATCTCCAAACCAATTTCAAAATCAAACTCCTCAAAACCATATCAAATTATATTCCATTTCGAAGCTCTCGATGAGCACAATTCAAAACTGTGATTCGTTTTTCGATTTGAGTTGTGCAAGAAATCACCAATTTATTTTCGACCATCTATTTTTGGGTTTGTCGTTTAACGGCGGATCTTCAATTCTGTGATGATCATAGGATGATGGAGCGTAGAGCACAACATATGGAGTCAATCCATACAGTTCATTCATGGTGTAGGTGAGGGGAATCGCCAGAATTTGGCCAAAAGAGGGGACGGCAGCGACAGCCTTTGGAGGCGCCTCAGGTGGTCTCCCGACCATAGGCAAGCTCGGCTTGGGGCAAGAAGCAGGGCGGCGACACTGGATCACGGTGGCGGCGTTTGTTGATGCATACGGTAGAAGAAGGGGTCGACGGCTATTCATGGGTTTTGCTAGTCCGTTTTGCTGTAGGGTCTCATGTGCGATAGGGTTAGGAACAAGGTACGCTAATTTACAACTATGCCATTGTTTAATATTATTTAGTTTTTAATTTAAATGTTCTAACGTTAATAAATTTTTCATACGAGCTCGAATTTGGACGCGGTTTCTTGCGTTGTGATCGTATCGAAATTCCAAACATTTTGGCGCAAGTTTGGATGAATTCTGAGACCGTTCAAATTTGGGCCTTTATTTTGGAATTTTAAATCGATTTGGAATCAAAGGTGAGTGTTTTAGCCCACTCACAATTGCTAAATTATCTTATGTTAGTTAACCTAAATTATGGTGTGTTTTAGAATTGATTGGTTGATGTTTGGTATATTTAAATTGTCATTCTAGTTAAATTTGACTTTTATTGCATTTAATCATCATTTAATTTAATATTGAATTAAATTGTCAATTTAATATCTGTTAATGATAATCAGTTTTCTATTGATGTTTATTGGTTAATTTGGATGATGATTATGATGGATGTTTGATTGTTGATATTAGATGACTGAATGTTATATTTTATATTGTTATAACATTGCAAGTTCCCTATGGGTTGAAATGATACATACCCGAATGACCATATAGAATAAGGGAAAATCGTTATGGGTTAAAATTATAAACCCTAACGATTTTCATTGAAAGAAATTTTGGGATTGTGGGGTGAAATGTTATATACCCGTAAATATAAAATATTTGCGGATAGAAATGATAAATATCCATATCACTTGACCATAAGGTAGATAATTATATATGGACATTAGATCGGTTAAATTTAATGACTTGAATCCTATATTTTTGAATCAAATTATATGATATTTGAAATCAAATTTGCTTATGTAAATTCAAATATTGTTGAAAATCCGGGTTTTAAATGTGAAATTGGAATTGGTTTAAATGAATTTTTTAAACGACTTGTATTGAAATTTGGAGGTTGGACATGGTCATAATGTGTATGAATGAAAGAAATAGTTCAATTTGATATTAATCTCAAAGTTATTATAATTAATATAATTTTTTTTAAAACATATTACTTTCAAATCTTAACTATTAAGATTTTCAAACTATTAAATTAATTTAAGTTATTTTGAACTATTTGAACTATTTTAATCAATTTAAAATAATTAAATTTATTTTAATCTATTTATTACAATTTAATCTGTTTTAACCTAATTAACCCATTTTAAATTATTTTAAATCTATTTGATCTATTTTAAAACTATTTAATCTATTTTAAACCTATTTAATTTATTTTAAACTATATTAATCCATTTTAATCTGTTTTAAACTTTATTAATCCATTTTAACCTATTTTAAACTATATTAATCTGTTAATCTATTTTAAACTATCTTAAACTATTTTTAAAACTAATTTAAACTATCTAAACAATTTTTTGAATTTCAAGTCTTGTAAAGTGAAAGTTATATTTAAATCCTTGATTTTTTAGTAGAATATGACTAAATGTTGTAAAAACCTAAGTTAGGATTTAAATAACATATTTTGAGTAAACGTGATAATTTTGAAATAAGGGTTTAACCTATTTTGAAAATATGATTTTGAAAGTGAATATGATTCTGGAAGTGACATGGTTTGTGATATTTTGATATCAATTATGAAACGGTTTTATTTTGGAAATTTAAAAAACCATTCGGTGTGAAATAAACATTTGGTTTTTTAAGAGAGCGGGATAGGACATTGTCATACTCTCTGCCAATACCGAAAGCCACTTTAACAACTATGTGCATGGTGGAGATTCCAGAAATAAAGTAGGATGGTTTGGCGAACGACTCTGTATGAGTTATGTGGCTCTGACTCCCGTGAGTCAGCATAAATGTGACTAAAAAATGAGCCATGCCGGGCAAAGTGAGGTCATTCTTCCGATTGGACACATTTCTTCGATACCATATTATGGCTTTGTGATGATTTGATGGTTACCCTTGATTTTGATTATGGGTTTGTGTTCCCAGGTGGGCGGTAGTAGCTGCTATGCGTTACCCACCGTCCGGATCCGCAAAACGGTAGAATCTTATGCTGGCATTCCCTCGCCAACCATATTCACATGCCCTATCGCGCCTTCTACGAGTTTGTTTTGTACCATATCTATGGAGTGCCCTCTGGGTAAACCTCCAGTTTACGGAGGAGCATACGGTACTGTATTGACTATGAGAATATATAAAATGTGTTAAGGTTGGTATGGGTAATGCCTTAACGCTTTAATACTTTACTGTAGACACTATTATAATAGCGTATTGGACTATGTATGTAGATAGTTTAACGGATCCTTAGGAGATGTAATCCCGAACATGTCTTAAGTTACCACACTCATGTTAAACACTGGATATGAGATGTCAAACCCCGTAAACATCTCTAGCGCCGTTACACTCATATTTATTTACTGTTGATTTAACTTACTAAGATCTTTTGGTTTCGACTCGTGTGTTTTGTCTTTTCATTACGCTCGGGCCAGTCTGAGCATTTTAGTGCATCGAAGACTGCTTTTCTGGAGGACGAAGATGGAGATTTGTATACTATTACTATTTATTCCACTACATTATACTATTCCGCTGCATTGTTATTTATTTCTATTGTATGTAACTCAGATTCTTTATTGTATAAATATAGTCAAATGTTCTTTACAAACAGCTTCATGAACTGTTTATTTGATTATTATATTTTGTCATTCCGCTATGAGATTCTGTATTTTTTTCTTTCTTTCCCCGCATTTTCTTATTTACCCGATAACAATCTTCCATTTTGAATGGTTTGAGTCTAACATGTGTGGTTTATTGTTGATTTAAACTGTCTACAAAGACGGGTTGTTACAGAATATCTTCACAAAAAGGAAGAGAGATTGGCAAGGGAAGAAAAACAAGATATTCTAAAAGAAGAAGAAGAAAGTGACGAAATGGCGATTGAAGAGGAGGAAGAGCAAGAAGTAGAAAAGGAAGAAATGGAAACTTCCCTAGAAAGCTTTGATAAACCATCTTGCTATTCTAATAAATAAATTTTTAAGAACTAAGAAAAGCTTCTCAATAACCAAAACAAGCTTAACCACTCCTTTTGTAAAATTGTAACTCCTCTCTCAAATAAGTTGGAAAAATACTTTTGGAGGGGCATAAGGAAACTTGGCGCAAACTCTTCTTCTTCATTATCATCTTTTTAGACCTTTTATCTACCTTTGTATTTCTTAGTTATATGTTTTTCTAATTTTATTTCATGTCATTCTCATGCATTTTTCTATTATGTCCATTTACTTCCCTTTTATATTAATGAAAATCATTTAGAAATTTATTTTTTCTATTTAATAGTATTCTTATATTCTCTGGAATTCAAAATTTAAGATAAAATATAAAAAAACCTAAAAAATAACAAGAAATATGCAAACTTCTACATATATGTCGACATATAGGACATAAGCATGTCAGCATATACCCGATAGTTTTTCTTATTTTTGAAATTCAAAAATTTAGTTAATTTTTGGAGGGAGTAGTTGCTAATTCAACATTTCAATTCTATAAAATCCCACTTCTTCGAGAAAAACTCAAACGTAATTCATCTTCTTATTTTATTCCTCTCCACTCATCACTTTTCATAAAAATGGATTCGAACATAAATTTTTCAAGACAAAAACTTAGTGAAAATCTAGAGAAGACTATCCAATAATTCAAAAATGCTCTTTTCTACATTCTACACAATCAAAGACACTTGGAGTTAGTTAAATGCAAGTGACCAAAGAATAGAAAAAATAAATCGATTCTCTTCAACGTTTCATTTTCGATTTCGCCAAACAAGTTTAAAGCAACGCTTCTAAATGCTCGAACTCTAAAGCAAGAATGGATGACGAAGATTGGGAAGTTATCAACACCAATCCCATCTTTGGATCTAAAGGATGGATCGATGTTTCCAAAAATACCCGTGTTTTAATGTTTTTATTTATCATTTTAATTTGTATTAATTTATAATTATTTGTTTAGACATATTTGTATAATTAACTCTAGTAATATTTGAACTTTTCATATAATTGATGAATAAATGTAAAGTTTGTTATATATGGTTTGAAAACAATTATTAGTTATGATTATATACATACTTCGTTATCTCTCTAAAATATTAGTCAATTATTATTGATTTTTATTCCATATACAGCATTATCACATATATATGTCATATTTAGGGAGAGTTTATTTTCTTTCACCCATTTTTGTTGATGATAAAGGGAAAAAAAATACAAAATATAATATATGCATGTACTAAGGAGGAAATAACTAATTAAGGGGAGTTACATTATATTTTGTAACAAAATATATTTTCATGGTTGTCATCATAAAAAAAGAAGAGATTATTAATACCACAGATGTTGATTTTGATGGCAACAACCATACAAATATAAGTACTAATGTTTTCTCAAGTTATATAGAGTACTTTTAGGATATTATACATGTTTACAAGAACATGATAACCATGTTTGAAGACCGATCAGTAAAAAAAACTAGAAATCCAAATTCAAAGATGATCAAGATATTTGAAGACCGATGAGTTTAAAGACAAAGACATGAAGAGTTCAAGAGTATAGTTTATAGTTAGTGTATATTAGAATAATTTATCAAAGTCCTTGGATGACAGTCGTCTATTCTTGAATACTCTCTTATCAAATCTATGTCATGCGATCATTTTGGGAGTTTTGTCATGCGATCGTTTTTATGGGATCAAGTATTTACTTACTACCTAATTCTGAGTTTCAACCGAACTACTCTTCAATATTAATGCTATAAAAGTTTCAAGTGCATTGGCTTTGTATATTTTGAGATATTGATCGATCTTCTTCGATTTACGCTGTTTTATGGATCATTCTCGATCGATCCATATAAATTCTTCATTTGTCCATAACTCAAGCATACGAACTTCGATTGACTTGAAATTCGAAATGTAGCATCATGAGGCCCTCCTTGTCACTTGGATTGATCGCACCTTGATTAGGATCCGGTCCGAATTCGCCCAACTATTGTCCATGGTTCCAATTATCATTGATTTCTAAGCCTGGTAACCATATCTTCAGGTTTATTGCCTTGATGATCACAGAAGCCATTTTGCCAACGTTTAAGATATATTGCCTGGTCAAAAGATGGTATAACACCATGGATGGCAAGAAAGAGGACTGTGTCTTTGATGACAACACTCCTATATCATTCCAATAAGCACTTTAGTATAAAGACTCCGCACTTTGGCTTAGAGCAATGAAATCCGAAATAAAATCCATGTATGAAAACAAATTATGGAATTTGTTTGACATGCCCTAAGGGATATAACCCCTTGGTTGCAAATGGATTTTTAAGAAAGAGCTAAATGAAGATGGACAAGTAGAGACTTACAAGGCATGCTAGTTTTGGAAGGATCTCATCAAATTCAAGGTGTTGATTATAACAAAACGTTTTATCCCATAGCAATGCTTAAGTCCACATGGATAATGCTGGTTATTGCTACATTCTAAAAATATAAAATACGGCAAATCGATGTAAAGAAGACATTTCTAAATGGTGATTTAGAGG
This sequence comes from Allium cepa, assembly GCA_030765085.1. Taxonomy (NCBI): domain Eukaryota; kingdom Viridiplantae; phylum Streptophyta; class Magnoliopsida; order Asparagales; family Amaryllidaceae; genus Allium; species Allium cepa. The sequence goes on from CM060932.1 coordinate 455,046,190, forward strand.
AGACCATTTATATGTTGTATTTCAAGGGTTTTTAGGTTAGTGGGAGTGAGGGCAAGGGTTGTAAGTTTTTAATGTCCATTTACCAACTTAAAAAAGCTTCAAGTTGTTGGATAAGTGTTTTGATAAAGTAATCAAATAGTTAGGTTTTTATCAAAGCATATAGGGAGCATACGTATTTCAAAAGGAATAGGGAAATGTTGCCGTATTTTTAGTGTTATACATTGATGATCTTCTATTATCGGGCACTAATGTATTGTTATCACAATCAGTGAAAGCTTGGCTTTTGAAGAGCTTGTTCTTAAAGGATTTGGTAGAAGCAGCCAATATACTAGGTATAAAGATCTATATATATGTATCTACAGGCTGTTGGGATGGTCTCACTCCCTATACATAGATATCATACCAATAAGATCCAGTATGGAGGATTCCAAGTGTGGAAATGTTACAACGCAGTCTAGAATCGTTCTTTCTAAGTAGAATGTTCCTCAAACTAATGAGGAGAAAGAGCAAATGAAGAGGATATCTTATGCTTCAGCAATCAGTTCTATAATGGACACTATGTTACGTACTACACTGGATGTGGCATATGCATAAGCATTCGTATGATGATGCTTGTCTAATCTTGTAGAAAAATATTGGATAACTGTGAAATGTATGCTTAAGTATTTCTTAAGTACCAGGGACTAATTCTTAATGTATGGGAATTGATACACCCTTATGAAGGGGTATGCCGACTCCAACTTTTTGACTTTTATCGATGATAGTAAGTCAGTGTTAGGCTATGCATTTACTAATAATGTTGGGGCTATCAAATGGAAAAGTTCCAAATAGGAATCAATAGTTTATTACTCGATGGAGGCCAAGTACATCGCCGTAAATGAAGTAGCTAAAGAAGCGGTATAGATGTATATGTTTTTAAGTAAGCTAGAAATGATTCCCGACATAGAGAATCCAATAACATTGTTTTGTGACAATAATGCGGCGATAAAGATTGCAAAGGATCCTAGAGCATATAAGAAATTATGACATATTCTTTGAAAGTTCCACCAATTTAGAGAATTCATTGAAAAGAAAGATGTCACGATACAAAGGGTATATACCAAAACAACATAGCAGATCCATTCATGAAGGAGGGGGTGGCTAGATCGGTTCTTTTCAAGCTGATCGAAGGGATGAGATTGAGATTCTATAATTAACCCCAAGTGCAAGGGGGAGAGCGATAGAGTTAGGGGTTTGCCTTTAGGGTAATTTTGTGATATATTATAAGTTATTAACTCCGTAATAAAATCCCGTTTGAAATAAAAAATGTTTTTCTTTCTATTATATACTTCTTATAATTTGTTGTAACTAATAAATTATTTTATGTAAGTACATTTTATAGAAAATCCATAAAAGGTGTGTTTTGTGATAGTTATTATAAGGGTCGTAATCATGAGCAATTTATCACACTATAGTAAATAGGTTGTTGTGAATATTCATGGTCAAGATGTATCGAGACTAAATATTGATAAATCCATTGAGAAAAGAGTATGTGACGGTTTCCAAATGTTGAGTGGAGTATTACTCATGGATGTTGGGGGCACCAATGGGTTATGTACCGATAATTATTAGATAATTATGGAATGACTAATTCGATGGTTTTATATTGGTTAATATGACTAAGGTCAACAGAAAATATCAATATGATTATATTACATAATTTTCTCAACTTGAGAATATCGTTAAGCTTCAATGTGGAAACTCCACTTTGATTATAGTTAAACTGTGGCATGGCATCCATTGAATGACTATAGTTGGATCGAGTGGAATCATTGGAAGTGAAATACAATTGAATAGAGGATTCATCTTCTCAGTTACATGATGTTAGCATCACATTTAACTAAGTTCAACTCGAAGTCAATGTCTTTTGCCAGAGTAGTTCGGTTAATTGAAATTGTTATCATTGAACCAAGTACTTTGTGTTTGGACTAGAAAGCAAATATAGAAGATACTGGAATTTTGACCATTTCCAATTTCTATAAGTCCTAATGTGATTTAATTTTGACGTAAAGATTTAGTTAAAATAATTGTTGCTACCGAGTAACGTTTAAAATAAGTAAAATTAGATTTTACCGAAGCTATGTAAGCGATAGATTTACCATAAAGTCACACCACTAGCAAAGGTGGCGTGTGAACTTTAATATTTGAATTGTTCGATGTTAATCGCCGACCGAATTTACACCTAAGTGTCACACAATTGGAATATTGAATACTTTGACTACCACCAAATTTAATTAATTACAACTATTATAAATTAATTAAACAAATTAATATTTATGAAATGTTAATTATAAAATTTTATTTCATTTATGTTGAAAATAGTGTGTGTGTATAAAAGTTGTATATACATGCATCGATATACGATATATATGTGCGTTTAAATAGATTTATACACACATTTTATCGAGATTAAAGCAGGTTGAGGACTTAAAGATGGGCAAGCATGGCCAATTATAAGTGGTAGGAGAATGTGGTTGAAGGATTCTAAAATGTTTGAAATTGGAAAATGAAATAGTGGATCTGGATCCACTTTTAATACCTCTAACCGTCGGCTATTTAAATACCTTTAACCCCTATTTTTCTAATCTCTATTTTTTGCTCCCTCCTCTATCATTTTAGTCCACCCATATCCCTTCACCCCTCCATTGTTTCTAGCAATTTAAACTGAAATTTAAATAAAAATAACACATCGGTGGTTAGTGCTTTTAGTTTGGTAGTTCTCTCTAGAAGTTCTGGATACAGATTCAATAAGTTAATTGATTCAACATTTGAACGTGTTACATTTAAGCCATAGCAAGGTAATAATTTTATTTATATTCATATATTATATATATTTTTGTATCTTTTCATTTTAATGCTTTAGATTTTATATACTATCATGAATCCACACATGTCTGTGTTGTTAATATTGGATGAATGTGTATATACATACATAAATATACATACATACATATATCAAATAATCTTTATATATATATGTTTGTATATCATTCAGCCGACAGTTTAAAAAATGTGTTTTAATTTTTGAAAATATATTAATATTTGAAGGCCTTTAAAACAAAATTGATATATATGTATATTAGCATATAAATGCATATGTGTGTGTGTATTATTAATGTATACACATGATAGATTTTTGAAAATAAAATTATATATGTATATTAAATTAATATCTTATATATTTATATAAATTATTTTAAAATATAATACATAACTTTTATATAAAATATTCATATATATTGTAAAATGTACGTATATAAATATTTAATTAAATTTTGCATCTGTTTTGAATTTTTTTAATGATTTCCATACAGAGATATCAAAACATAATAATAAAGTTATTTTGTTAAGCATTATTTTGACCAAATATATATATATATATAAAACTATTTAAATTATTTAGTTACATTAAAACATATGTATTGTTATTTTATGCTAAATTTCTAAATATTAATTTATAATGTATATAAGATTATATATTAAAAAAAAATTAATTTTGTAATGCGTATTATATATTGTTTATTTAGAAAATTAATTTATTGATTTGAATTTATAATTATTAAATATTTTATTACGTATATCTAGATTTAATTTGAAATTTGACTTTAATTTCAAAATGTTTATTAATATTTACAATTATTTTATATTATAATGTCAAATACACCTACAAACATAGAATATACACATATACATATCTAAATATTATATTTTATAAACATTATTTTATATTATATTGAAACTATATATATGCACACACATACATATCTCTTTGTGTTTATATATATATATATATATATAAATACACACACACACACACACACACATATATTAGACATCACATATGCATATGGAGAGGCTAAAATGTCTGTTGCGATGTAATCTCGGCACTTACATATAGGCATGCTAAACTGTGTACATCATATATATTGTACGTGCACATATACATACACAAACACACATGTGTATATGATATGGAAGTTGTATTATATAATACAAATATAATAGTAAAATAAAACATTATTTTCAAATAAAATAAAATAATGATTTTATTTAAAATTGATTTAGATCAGATTTAAATAAATTTTGACTTCATATGCCCAATAAGATCCAAAATGGAATGAAATTTTTAAATTTACTCAATTAATCCCCGCATGCTGACCGAGATCCAACATTAATAACCTTTTTTCAACTTTGCAAAAACATCTCAAAAACATCATTTGTCTCAAACTCAAGTTTGCAATTTGTAATAACATCATTTTCCATATGCCATAGACACATCATTAATACTGTGTTAGGATACACATTTTTCAAACCATTGACCAAAGCTCATCTCTAACGGTAATTATCACTTTAGGTAGACTGTCAGGCATTTACAATTGTTTAAGTTTTGAAAGTGCCTTTCATAATTTTCTTCCCTTTCATGTGCTAAAAAAGCATGAGCAATACGAAATGTTTGGTCCGTAAAAGTCATCCCAACAATATCCAACAAAGGCGTATCGTTTTATAACTGAAATCAAGTAGTAAAACGGGCGGGAAACATTTGCACAAGGTTATAGATTTCGCATGTGACCACATCAAATCAATGAAATGATCACTTGACGGATCTGCATTATGAAAATAGACATAATATTTTCTTCAAGCAATTTCATTAGTTGTTGCATCACGAATCTTCATTTTATCGTTGAATTTGCATCTTATATTTTTCATTATAAATTATCTTCATAGTTAACATATTTTTTGGAAATGATTTTTAGTAGTCATAAGTACCTCTCTTGGTTGAACACCCATAACGATCATTTCTACTAAAAAAAATTCTCCTCTTAATAATCTTGTGGCATATGGATGACCCATTAATCAATATGGAAGCTCATGATTATATATGTGATTACATACATTAACTTTCCATTTATCTTCCCCTACATAAACACCTTTGATCAAAAAAGAACAATTGCACTTTCTCGAAGCACTATCTTGATGATGATTTATAATTTGTCTTAGTTTTCATTTTTACAATGATGACTTCTATATGTTTCACCTCTTTCATAACCTAATGCAACCTTGGTTTTTTACCCAGTCCTAATTTGTTTGATTTGACTATTAGTATGATGTTGTTTATTTTTTGTTACAATTTCACTAATGAATTAAGGAATTACGAGATCCGAAAACCTCAAATTTTAGTGATAAATTAATCATGTTTAGATCGATGCAATTTATCATATTTGATCAAAAAAACTTACTTCATCTGTTAGAAAGTTATTTGTAACATCAACTTCAACGCTTTTAATAATATTTGATTCATTATCTTGTAGAGCTGGTTGATCTTCAAGCATCGTAGCATCAACGATTTTCGTCGTGTCTACTTGCATCTCATTGTCAATATCCCTCCCTTAGCAAACATTTATTATGACAATATAACAAAATTTAAAGGAAAAAATAATGTATAAGGACAAACCACATCTGAAAATAATTACGTCTGAATTATCAATAACAACATCATCAATTTTTACATTTTCAACCATAGATTTGCTCACAAATTCATTCAACAAACCCTAGAAAATATATCAATATGAAATTTCAACATAAATAATAAAGCAATGATGAAATATTTACAACTAAATATGATTACCACATTTTCCTCCATGATGTAGTGATCAACCATTGCAGGATATGAAATTTCTCTCTCATTTCGCCCATAGAACTATTATTCACCATTAACTAATTGTTTCTCCTTTGACTTTGGATTTTTGAATTAGGGTTTTTGAGATGGAAGAAGATGAGAAGGGCAGATTCGACAATGGAAGTCGACGGATTAAAATTTCTAGGAATTATGTGCGAGAATGGAGAAAATGTGCTAGAAGAGTTTCTTGGGTGATTAAAAGTTGGGCCAAGGATTAGAATATGGTATTTGAAAAGAGTTAATTTAACTAGGATTATTATTTTTAGTTGTGGTACTAGGTAGCACATTCTATAGTGCCCTTTGCAGCATACATCTTATAATTACTTACAAAATTTATCTTGATAATATGTTTTTTTGGTAAGACCTTATACTTTGAGAATTTGCTGAAGTTGGAAATCATCAAAATATCTAACCATCCATTCCATTATAGGTCAAACAATTAAACTGATAACGATTACTGATTTCATTTAGGTATATCTTTTTTTATCTAGACTCTACGATCCAAGATTGGATGAATCCTTGTTTTGATAAATTATTGATGCAAAGCTTTAAACTTCCTTATCACAGTTTGCACATTTGTTGTACTCACCATATAGGAAATATAACATAAGTGTATAGTATAATTTTTTTTTAAACAAATGGGGGAAATAAAGAAGAAAAAGTCTTGGGAAACTAGTGAAAATTTGCTACTTTTAGTTGACATTATTTCATTTTTTAGTCCCATAATTTTATCAATTGTCTTTTTTGAAAATACATGACACATATGACGAAGAAACAAAAAGAAGTTGTATGAAGAATTGAATGAGAATAAAACCAAAAAGGAAGTGAAATGATGCAAAGAAGGAAAAATAATAGGTTGAAACACACTAAAATATGACCTATAAGGAGCAATAAGTCAACCTTCAAGGACTATAGGTCATCTATTTGATATTACAAGTCAATTGTTAGTATGTTGAATCAAACCAAAGGAAATTAAGTGGTTAACATATTTCTTATACGATCAAATGATAGAGTTTAAAGATTAACCACTCTCCTCGATCAGTAGCAACTTAAAGCCATGCTTTTGGGTTATTTGTTCACCCATTTTGACATTCAAACCGCTCATATCTTCATCCTATTGCTTTTCATAGTTAGAGACTAAACATATACTTTGATCCCTATGCTATCAGAATGCGTTGAAGTCTATGAAACTACGAAGATCAAATTAGTGTTTTCTTTTAGAGCTTAGTTTTCACAAATGGGTTTTTTTGGATTAAAATTATTGCTAATAGGTCCATGATTATGATAATAATGTTTAAGTTACTGTATCTTTTAAGCATTTTTTGGTGAAAAGTAATAAAATTGGCAGATCCGGGGATGTAGATCATGTTAATAAGAGCAAACTCAATTTTTTATCTACTTTTCTATTTCTGATCTATTCTTGATTAAACTATGATTGATTGGAATCATTTATGTAGTGATTTTATTTCTCTTCGATTGTCATTGGTATTCACAATGTTTGGCATTAGTGAGGATTCACTTGGAAACCAATTCTCAGCAGTTAAACCATCAACCATCACAGAATGGATTGAACCATTATTAAATCATTAATATTCTATTGAAGAATTTAAGACTTTGAAAATTAAGATGAAGACTTGGAAGAAAGGTAGGATTTATAAGTCAATTTTAGGCCGAAGAAATTAAAAGACATGTTGATTAATAGGTCAAAGGAATCGAAAAGGGAAGTTCTCACTCCCATTTAACCTACCTAATTGCATCATTCTTTAGCACTTATTAAGGTTGTTACGATTAACAACCCTGCCTTTGGAGATTACCTGTTAATATTAACTTATAACGGTAGTTATAATTTAATATTTTAATTTAAAATATAATTGAAAATTTTAAATTGTTTATTTGGAATAAACAATGAATTTTGTAAACAAAATGGGAAAAATAAAGTTTAAAAATTTATTTTGTTTATTTGGGTATAAATATAGGATTAAATATTGATTGGATAAGTATATAGCTTAAATAAATTGAAATATTGGGTAATTATTAGTTTGGAGCTAATATATTAAATAAGTGATGTATTTCAACATTCAATTGTTGTAATAAATTAAAATTGATGGAAATAAAGTTTTAAAAACTTTATTTTGAGAATTTAAGTAGAGAATAATCAAATTATAATTTTATTTGGGTAAACATAACAATATTGGAAAATATTGTCAATATTAATCTTTTATGGATTTAAAAGGAGAAATATGAAGAAAATATAAATTTGATGAATATAAAAAATGAAATATTATTTGAAAATAATATTTGGATGATTCAATAAATTTAAAATGATTTGTTTTAATGATAAGAAAATAATTTTTGTTATGCTTGTTATGTTAAAATAGTGTTTTTTTGTAATAAAATAATGTAAATTGTGTGATATTGATAAAAATAGGGTTGTATTCTTAAAAATAACTTTATATTGTTAAAATAAATTTTATTTTGCTAAAATGACAATTTTATTGCAAAAAATTTGTTGTAGATATTTTATCTGGTTAAAAATTAGAAAACCAGTGTATAAATTGATTAAATAGGTTAAATATGTATATAACATAGGAATTTCTCTAAGTATATTTAGTCTTGGGTTTGGGTAAGGTTTGAATCCATTAACCCTATCTATAAGCATTTGGTAAAGTGGAAATAGCTGTACTTATCCTTTTTTCTCATCTTCCTCCCCAAATCAAAAGATACAGTAAATAGAAAGAAAGAAAAACAATGGTTTTCTCTAACTAAAACTCAATTCCACTCAATTTCGCTGCTAATTCAAGAAGAATTTCACCAAAATAAGAATAGAGAAAGGGTCTTAAAGATCAATTTCACCTTTAAGCTCGAATCTTTCTTCACAAATTTGGGTATTTGCTATCTAAAATCAAAGGTGAGTTTAAAACTCACATTTTCTAGCTATGATTGTGATTTCAAGTTAAGAAATCTCAATTTTGTTTGTTGGATGTTCATTTGTGAAATTGCAGTAAGTAAATTGGGAATATCTCTTTCTTTATAAATCAGAATTTGATAATTTAGGAAGTTCTAGAAAGCATGGACCTAAGGTTATAAGTTTTGTGTTTCGATTTTTCTAAAATTTTGGTGCTTGCTTGATCAAAATCATGGTTGTTTGTTGCTATCCCGAGAGCATATCGACAGCCACAATGATCATACGTCTGAGAATTGTTTTGGCCATAAGTTACTCGTTTCTTATCCGAATTAAATAGCATTAGCTTTTCTAGAAAGCATGGACGTAGAGCTACAATTTTCATGTTTTGAGCTTTCCATAATTCTGAAGTTATCTGGGTCAAATTTGGGTGTTCCTGTTGCTATCCCTAGAGAAAAACTAACATTTGCTCTGTGCTTGAATCTGAAATGGAATTAACCATAACTCCTTCGTTTCTAAACCAACTTCAATAATTTTATATGTTCTGGAAAGCATATATCATATACTACAAGTTTTATGTTCTGTGTTTTCTAAAATTTTGAAGTTTGCTTCGTCGAAATTATGTTTGTATGCTGCTGTCCTGAGTGCAAAATAACAACAATAACAATCATTAACCTTAGGATTGTATTAGCTCATTTTTTCTCTCATTCTCGTTCGGTTTTGGTGTTGTTTTTGAGATAATTTGAGAGCTATATGCCTATCAGTAGGCTAGCTATATTTGGAGAATTTGAAATTCAAATTTAAATAGAATTTGAATTGATTTAGGTTAAATTTGAATTGAATTCATATTGAACTCAAGTTATCGGTCTTGAGTTATCTTTCTTGTTTTTCATTATTTTTGAGCATGGTTTTCACCAAACCATTTTTGAAGTGATTTTTGAAATAAATGGAAATTTCAAATTATTATTATGTAGTATTTAAAAATTATTTTTGTAATATAAAATCTATTTATTTTCTATAGTAAAGGAATTTCAAATATTGGTTTTATTAATCATTTTGGGAAAAAGTTTTAAAAGCCTGTTTCCTCTAGTAAACTATTTTAAATATAAAACATACACTTTACACTATTCGAACGTATGAGAAAGAGACTTAAACGATTTAGTAAAATACGTGGTATGTGACATGTGCATTTACGATTTTGGTTAATTCCGGACTTGTACTATCGAAACTATTTTAGAATATTGATTTTGGGATGTTTTGCCATTTTATGGCGTATTTTGAGTTTTATAATTTCTATCTATTTGAAATTATTTAAGATGACCGATATTTGGCAGGCATATTTGAAATCTCCGATGTAGGAGTATGGTTGAGAACTATTACGTATTTTACTTACCAATGATATAAGGCAAGTCTTGAGTATATGATTTCATATTTTGAGATTTATGGTTTATGAGGAACCATCATAATGTTTTCACTTGTCGATGAGATGAGACAAGTTACGATGCCATTTAATACTTTTCGATGAGATGAGACAAGTATGGTGTCTCTTTATCACTCGCCAATGAGACAAGGCGAGATATGATTTTCTGAGTTTTATAATGTTTCTAGTGTGGCATCGACTAGTGGCTAGTAAACCTCTAAGTGCAAACATATGGTATGGGACACACGTTAACACTTTTTAGGTTCCTATCCATGAGTTTGTGACACATTCAGGATGTTTACCTAATAGAACTACTTTGAGAGGGTTAGAGACCTTGTCATAAGGATGAACTTCTTTGGGAGGTGTTAGCGACCTTGTCTGAGGCTTCGGTCGTTTGAGTTTAGCACGTGCAATATTGCTTCGGCATTGCAATCAGGGATTTTTCTAATCCGAATTTTCTAGGTTTTCTGTTTTATTGTGATTTCACCATTTTAAGATGTTTTATTACATCGATGGCCTAGTGCTATATAAGGTGTTATATATGTGGTTATTTCATTTATGATGTTTTAACTCTTATTGAGTTCCTTGAGTCATGACTTTGGATGATTTCATGATTTTATAGGATATTCTGGGTTTTGCCATTTTGGCGAGTTGAGATTGAGATTTATACACATTTATACGGATGAGATGAGGTATAATTGAATTTGGAGATTCTTCTATATTTGAGTTTTGGATCATCCTATTTAAGCATGTTTTATGCTTGCCATTTTGGCGAGATTTTGTATTGATGTTTTTCCTTTTAAGGAGATATGGCTCATGGCAACCATGTAGACATTTTGGGATGTCGCTGATGGTATGAGGCGAATGTTTATATCATTTGAGTATTACTATTGAATTTACCTCTTTTGTGGTCTTTGTATACTTAAGTGACATTAGTTCACTTAAGTCATGGGTTATATTCTTTCTGTTGCCCTTTCTCATTCAAAAAGAATTATCACCTTATGTCTTATGCTTCGTATTATCATTTATCCTCATTAACTGACTGTTTTAGCTAGACTGACCCGTGTATTTTGTACTCGGGTCTGACCAAGTTGTTTCAGGCTAGCTATCAGTTACGGGACTTAGCTTTGATGCATCTGCTTCGATATCAGCCAAGCACTTTTGTGTAGTTTATATTTCTTTTCGCTTGACTCTGATATATATTTGATTAGATGTATATAATGTGGTCTCCGTACCACTTTTGTGTATCAGTTTGTGTCATACTAGGATGTATCTGTGTATATGTATTTATATATATGATGATTACTATTCTATGATGCGATATACATTCTGTTATTGTATTTTGTCTTGATAGATCCATTAGCCACTTATAGTTTTATATTAAGCATTTATTGTATATGTCGATTCACTTGAAATAGAAAGAAAAAATATAGAACATTTATCGACGTATGTAGTAGACATTTAAGACAAGATTATAGATGGTCGCTCCTAACCTCCCTATTCTCCACATTAGCCGAGAGAATTGCCCAGTAATTCTCTTTGTTAATATGGGTCTTGAGGTGGGGCGTCACAGCTTGGTATTAGAGATGAATTCAGAACAAAATTGGATAAACATAGAACAGAAGCATATTTTATGATATATCCAAGTACAGTACAAATGTTAAGAATACCTTAATCATCGTGTCCTTTACCTTATCATGTCTTTTGAAATAGATAATTTGGGATATATCTAGGAATACATTTTGTTCAGTAATATTCCCAAATTTAATTAATGACATCTTATCTTAGGAGTAATCCTAATCGTGATTGTTTTATTCGAGTCCTCTTTAATACGGGTGCTTGACACCCATCCGTATCGAAGGAGTTTGTTGATGATCTTTAATGTTCTTATCGTATGATTTCTTTGAGGATTGCGAATCCTATTGAAGGGATCCGCAATATTGGGTACGATGCTTGAGGATTTTATGATTTTTCCTTATAGCTTATCTTTTCATGTGAATTAGCACGTTTTTTCCTATCCACGGTTTGGAATGATTTGAGTTGGGGTAGCTTGGGTATTTTCTAGTTGCATTCTGTAATCCAAAGGATCCTATATTTACGTATCCTAATTTTAGCTGATTTGTTTTTTCTTGCTCTTCGGAATGTTACTAATGATTTTGAAGTATCTGTATTCACTCTTGAGTTTCGAGATGCTAATGATATATCTCGAATTCCTGTCATTGTAACTCTGTTGATTTCTGTGAGTCCGCTTTCGGTATGACACCCAATTGGGCAATCGAATATTGTATTGACTTTATTCTCGGTTCTTGGTCTTTCGGTTGTCCTCCTATGAGGATGTCCACTAGGGAAATGGGGTGATTCATTGAATTTATTTGATATTTTCATTCTTACCCCCTTTTGAGATATCCTCCTTGGATACTCAATTGTTGACATACTTTGTGGCATTACTTCACTTGAAGTAATGATGTGTTGTTTGTGCTCTTCTTCTCATTCGAGAAGATATCTTGCCATTACTCTTATATCTCATTGATTTCTTTTAATCTATCGAGTGGTGCTAAGGTCATTCTTCGGCTTGACCTTACACCAATTTTTCATGAGCTACGAGTCGCAGAGGATAGCGTTACTCTTACCACATTTTGCACTCGTTATTAGTCTTGTGAGTGGTTCGTTATACCGTTCGAAATAATGGACACTCCAGTCTATTCCATCAGTCTTGAGGATCGAGTATTCTGGGAATATCTCATGAGTTCTTCTTGTGTTTTCGATTTTGATAATAAGTAATAAGTTGTGTTTTCAAATTTATCAAAAGAAATTGAAACTGAAGATATGTTTCTAAGAGAAATTGGACTATGTTTTTGGAAAAAACATAGAATAATTTAAGTATTATATATAAGGTATTTCTTTTTAAAGAAAAACGAATTTTTGTGTTGGGTTGTCCGTCTAGTGCTTTAAGAATTCTGGTCGATGTGTTTGACCAACGTTATCGATAGGGATTTCCTAAACGCTCTGATGAGACAGTCAGATATGGTAAATTGAGTTTCAACAAGTAAAGTTTGAAAATAATTGATATGATGGAGTATTAATTTTTTTTGAATGTTTAATGAAACCATTGAACCATAGTGAATGTTGGAGGAGTGGAGAGGCGTTTTGATCATTCGATCAACTCTACAGCCAATCGATGGTGTCATTCACTATAAAACAATGACGAGACAATACCCTTAAATTATTTGAAATTTATGAATTTGAATATGGTAATTTGGATAAGTAAAGTGAACAATTCTAATTAAGGGGATGTATTAATTAGAAGAAAATATTATTTGATGCTTTGATTAATAAAATGATGTATTTAAGGTAAAAAATACTTTGGTTTGAAAATTAAAATATTAATTGTATATGTTAGTACAACTTATTAATGATGACTATAAAAATTTATTTTGATTGATAATCATTAATATTCTCTTGATAATGGAAGAAATTAGTTATCTCTTCCAAAATGAGTTTTCATAATTAATTGTTTTTAAAGCTAGATTTTGGAAAGTAATAAAAATATTTCCACTTAATAAAATGGTTTGTGATGATTACATAAAGTTGATCATCATTTTATATGTCTTAGCTTTTCAGGGAAAAAGAGGACCATTTAATAAATGATTTAGCAAAAAGTTTGTTTGAAATTGTAGTTTGAAATTAAAATGGTTTGGAAGAATTACAAATTTCAAATTGATTTTAAAAGCTGAAATTTCATTTAGAAAAGTACTGTACTAGAACAGCAATAACTAGAGATTTATAACTTCAAATGAGCTCAATCTTATTGCAAACGAAAGAGATTTCAGTAAGATATAAAGTTTTTTTTACCACTTTTAAATATTTTGCCTTTTACTAAGTCTAAAATGGGTTCGAATATAGATAGGCAGTTCTGCCCTATTACAAAATTCTCTAAGATTAAGCTGAAAGTAAAATTTAACACAACTTTCAAGCTGTAAATCCGATTTTGATGATCTTTATATTGCTGGAAAGCACAGACTTAGTAGAACAACTTCATTTTTATAAAATTCTTCATATTTTGTAGTTTTCTGGGTCAAACCTGGTCTTATTTACAGCAGGTTTGAAATGAAATTGATTTATTTCCCTTCAATAATTAAGTGTAGCATTTCTTATTTGTGATCATGAACTAATATCATCTATTTGAGTTAAGTATAGGTGGAAAGAGGATAGTGAAATATATTTTAAGCAAAAATATTATATATATAAGTTTGTTGAAAACCGTTTTAACCTGCTAAAAGGGAAAGGTATGTTTTCGGATTAATTTTAAGAGTTAAATGATGATATATATTGCGTTTCCGACCTAATGGTCGATGTATACCATATAAATCATTTTTATAATATTGAATACGGCCCTCCATACAAAGGAGACTCCGACGATTTTTCTGAAAACTTCTAACACTTAGAAAATTTGAGAAACAAATTGAAATATATATATATATATATATATATATATATGTTGCAAACAAGAGAAAATCTATGGAAGAATTAGAGAATAAACCACCTTTCGGTTGACTATCTTGTCTCTTTCATTTCTATCTTGTATTGGTGTGGTTCCTTTCTGTTGGGCGAATTCTCACCACCAATCCAAAACATTTTTCAAGCAATGTCGAACCACCGTCCTCCCAACAATGCCGAACCAACTTCCATGATCAGCCTCTGCCGGTCCAAACTCCAACCTCATCCTCCACCGAACCAGCCAATCTCCAAGTCCTAGCCGGACCATCACCCCCCCCCCCCCCCCCCCCGTCGAACCAGAGACACTCCACATCAATGCCGAACCAAGCCCCCAAGGCCAGTGCTGCCGAACCAAGCCCCCAAGTGCAGTGATGCCGAGCCAACACCCTACCGAACCGCTTCCCACCGAATCAACTAACACCGATCCACATCTCATCACCACCGAACCAACTGCCTTACACCCCTATGCCGAACCAACCTACCACCGGACCACATCCCTACCGAGCCCAAACATCTCTTCCCTACCGGACCAAACCCCAACCTTCTCCAAGCACGGCCGAACCAAAGCTTCGCCGAACCAGAACGCCGCCAGGCCAGATTGCTTCAGCCCAGGCCCACCAGCAGCTATATACATCCAAGACCCCTGCCCCCAGCCTCACTCTATAAATAGAGGGGCAAGGGTACAACAATGGCAGACAAGTTTGAGAGCTCAAGCACGGAAGGAACTTTCAAACAACTTTCATATACATGTATACAAAGCTTTGTACTTGTAATCTGAAAGAAAAAGGATAATAACATATAAAGTGGACGTAGGCACGTTCTGGCCGAATCACTATAAATCTGTGTGTCTTTTACAGTTCAGTCCCTGCTTTTTACATATTTGCATAAGTCACCCAAATCATTGAAAACCACATAAAATCAACTAAATAATATGACTTGGAGGTGTTTGCCCATTTTTTGTGCAAACATTTTTGGTGCTTTCACTGGTGAGCTTCGAACCCGAAGCTTCAAGCTTCCCCCACTCAGCCTTCTTCCTAACAAAATCGCTTGGTGCCTAGACAACATGACTTCCAGGCAGAGAAAGGGAAAGAACATCGCAACTAGCAGCATTCCGGATCCAGTAATTACAGATCAAGAGAATCATCCCATTCCAACAGCAGTACCGAACGAGGATCAGACAAACCCGACAGCCCCTGCCACAGAACAACCGGCAGCAATTACTAGGGCAGATCTAGACAGAGTTGTGGCTGAAGTAACTAACCGCTTCACATCCCAACAAGAAGCTTTGGTGGACCAACTCATGTCACGCTTAAGGGATGCTGAAGAATCCAACCGCGACACTAAATCATGGGGTGAATCCCAATCCGGAGGATCTGGGGGGCGACAAAGGTCTTCCTTCTTCGAAGAAACTATCAACAGAAACAACAATGGTAGGAGCCGAGCCCGAACTCAGCCCGAACTCCGACCCGAGGAAACGCTTGGAACCGAACCCCGCAGGGGAGGTACCAGGCAAGGATCGGATGTAGCTGAGCCGGTCATGCTGCCTAGCCAGAGAAACACCAATGAACGGAGCCGAGCTAGAATCCAGCCCGAAGTTGACCCCGAGGAAATGCTTGAAACAGAACCCCACAGGGGAAGTTCAAGGCAAGGGCCAACTATAGCTGAACCTAGCATGCATCCGGACAGCCAAAGACAGCCGCTGGGAAACGTTAGGAGTGATAGACTATACCACCCCTACAGGCCATCCAGATAGAATCGATCCTACAGGGAAGAATCAAGCTCTTTCTTATCTGCCCCATATTCTGATGAGATGATGGCACGATTGTTCAGAGAATGCATCCAACGGGACCAAAGAGATCGTGGGATAGGTGCTAGGGTAACCAGCCCTTTCACCCGCGATATTGAAATTGCCATCACCCCCCGAGAGTGGAAAATGCCGACAATGGAACCATACAAGGGAACCTCTGACCCCGTTGTACACCTGCAAAGTTACACACAACATATGCTCATGAGCGGGGCAACGGAAGGAGTATTATGCAAATGCTTTCCACTATTTTTAGCAGATCTAGCTACCTCCTGATTCTGCCATCTACCCCAAGGATCCATCAGTTCATGGGAAATGTTGAAGGAGAAGTTTATCAGCCAGTTCCGCATTCATGTGGAACAACCCAAGGATGCTTACTCCCTATCTACTGTCAAACAGAAACCCGGAGAGACACTGCAGCAATACCTAACCTGGTTCAATGCCGCAGCGGCAGCAGTTCAACATGCCGATGAGAAACTTGTCCTGATGGCCCTCTGTAGTGGTGTGCATCCGGATACCAAGTTTGCTAGAAGACTAACTAAAGAAAAACCAGCTACCTTGCCCGATTTCTTCCATGAAGCTGGAAAGTACATGAGACTCGAAGAGGCTACCACTGAAAGGCAGACAGGACCACAGGCTAAGACGGCTCAGGGAAACGCCCCCGCCGCAGCGAAGAACATTCGGAGAAACGACTCCAGAGACAATGCAGGGGGCAAGAAGGGAGAAAAGCGCTTGTACCGACTAGGACCGAGATTTGACGCTTACACTCCCTTGAATGAAACAGTCGAGAACATCTTCCTGGCCACCCAAGACAAACTTACATACAAGCTCCCCCCGTACAAGAAAGAGTCAGACCGCGCAATCCAGTCCGAAAAATTCTGCCGTTTCCACGAGTCTCATGGGCACGATACCAATGAATGCCGCCATCTCCGAGACCTAATTGAAGAACACATCAGGAGAAAGAGGCTGGAACGCTATGTAAAGGGCCAGGATAGGATTCCAGCTCCCGCCAAGGAAAACCCAGGGCAGCTCCACCCAGAAACAGGCGGAGGAAACCGCAACACCAGCGGTTCCAGCCAAGAGAAGATAGTGGTTCATACAGTATCTAAGGGGCCACACATCGCCGACAAAAGCTGGGAAGAAATGGAAAGATATGGAAACTCGCTCAGAAGGGAGGGAGACTGCGTCAATTCTGTTATGGAAGAACGCCACCCTAAGCGGAAGGAAAATAATGACATCACATTCAGTGGGCGCGACCTAGAAGGAAGGCAATACCCTCATATGGATCCTATGGTCATCTCTGCCTGGTTCGGCCCGGCTGAAGTTTTTCGAATCCTAGTTGACACTGGAAGCTCAGTGAGTATTCTGTTCAAGCATGCTTTCGACAAAATGAAGCTGTCAATGAAGGACGTGTCTCCCTGCAACAAACCGCTACACGGTTTCACTGGAGAAGCAAAGTTGCCCCTCGGACAATTGGATCTCTTTGTTGAATTGGGAAGTCATCCCTACTCCGCCGTTCGGAAACAAACATTCGTGCTAATAGACAACCACTCGGCCTACAATGCCTTTTTAGGAAGACCAGCCTTGTCCGACTTCCAAATTGTCCTTGCCCCATGGTGCCTGAAGATGAAGTTCCCAACGAATAATGGAGTGGGAGAAGTAGAAGGGGATCAAGACGCCGCTTGGGACTGCTATGTAACCGAACTTCGCAATAATCGCAGGAGAGATAAGGGGAAAAATGCAGAGACTATTCTCTGCATGAAAAGCTTGGAAGCATAGCAACTAAAGAAAGCCCCTCCTCTTCGGTATACCAGCGATCCTTTCAATGAATTAGACCCCAGGGACAAAGAGGAGGAGGCCACCGCCGAGCCTGCAGAGGCTATGAAATTCGTATCTGTAGACAAACGCGACCCAAGTAAACTGCTGAGAGTCGGATCTCAGTTAAAAAGAGAATTAAAGAATCAACTCATTGATTTTCTTCGCCACAACATGGATGTATTTGCATGGACGCACGCTGATATGACTGGAATCTCCCCGGACATTGCATGCCACGCACTAAACATCGATCCTACCAAGGTACCGGTAAAGCAAAAGAAGAGAAGTATGGGGGCAGAACGATCAGCAGCCCTCGAGGAAGAAGTAAAGAACTTACTTGCCAATGACTTCATACGTGAAGCCATCTACCCGGAATGGATCGCCAACCCGGTACTGGAAAAGAAAGCTAATGGGAAATGGCGAACATGCATCGATTTCTCCAACTTAAATGACGCTTGCCCGAAAGACTGCTTCCCACTCCCCCGAATCGACCAACTCGTGGACAGCACTGCCGGACACGAACTCTTATCCTTTATGGACGCATACTCAGGATATAACCAGATCCCTATGCACGCCCCCGATCAAGACGACACTAGCTTCATCACTGACCGAGGATTGTACTGCTACAAGGTAATGCCATTTGGACTTAAAAACGCTGGAGCTACTTATCAGCGCCTCGTCAACAAGATGTTTGCAGAACTGATAGGACGAACTATGGAAGTTTATGTGGATGACATGCTGGTAAAATCGAGGAAAGCCAACGACCATATAAACCACCTGGACGAGATGTTTCAAGTACTTCGCCAATATGGAATGAAGCTGAACCCTCTAAAGTGCTCCTTCGGAGTATCATCGGGAAAGTTCTTGGGATTCATCGTTCATGGCAGGGGGATTGAAGCAAACCCCGAATAAGTACGAGCTTTACAAGATATCAAGACACCATCTACTCGAAGAGAGATGCAAAGCCTAAACGGGAAAGTGGCCGCCCTGAGTAGGTTCATCTCTAAAGCAACCGACAAATGCATCCGTTTCTTCGAAGCTCTAAAGAAAGACAAATGAAAGTTCGAATGGACCGACGAATGCTCGACAGCCTTCCTTAACTTAATCGGACACCTCCAGAGACCACCGGTACTTTCAACTCCAAATGAAGGCGAGGAACTATACCTATACCTTACTGTGTCACCACATGCCCTAAGCGCTGCGTTGGTGAGAGAAGACAACCGCACGCAACGGCCCGTATACTTCGTAAGTAAGAGGTTTATGGGGGCAGAAGTCAGATACCCTAAACTTGAAAAGCTAGCATACTGTCTGCTTATCACGTCGCGGAAACTACGACACTATTTCCAGTCTCATTCCATCAGAGTTTTAACCGATCAACCGCTAAGGCAAGTGCTCCATCGCCCCGACACTTCTGGGCGATTACTTAAGTGGTGCATCGAACTAAGTCAATATGATATCACTTACCATCCTCGCACCGCTATCAAGGGGCAAGCCATAACTGATTTCATTGCCGAATTCACTACTAGCGAAGGTAAGGACCAATCTGAAATAGCAGAAGATATCAAGTGGAATCTCTTCGTAGATGGAGCGTCGAACGAACAAGGCTCGGGGGCAGGTGTTGTGATAATCACCCCCAGGGGAAAGAAGCTGCACTACGCCCTAAGATTGGAATTCGCTGCCACCAACAATGACGCAGAATACGAAGCAGTGATAGCCGGATTAGAACTTGCACTGGAAATTGGAGTCAGTTCTTTATGTCTCCATAGTGATTCTCAACTTATTGTAAATCAAATACTGGGAGAATTCCAGACTCGAGGAGAATGACTCACAGCGTATCTAAAGAAGACCAGGCTAGTGCTTAATCAATTAGATCACTATTTAATCAAACACATTCCCCGAGAAGAGAATCAAGAGGCCGATGAACTAGCAAAACAAGCTAGCATGAAGAACATCACTATTTTCGGAGCATTAACCATCTCAAAATAGCTGGCACCAAGTTTCGAGCAAGTGAATCTGATAGCTGCGATCAACGAAGAAACCTGGATGACTCCTATCCGGAAATATTTACTAGATGGCACACTGCCCGACAGGCATAACGAAATCAAGAAAATCTTAAGGAAAGCTTCCCGCTATACATTACAAGGAGGCATCCTCTATCGGCGCGGCTTCTCTAATCCCTTATTAAGGTGTATCGCTGGAAGGGAAGCCAGGGAAGTCTTATCCAACATCCATCAAGGGAGCTGCGGAGATCACACTGGAGGGCAGACTCTGGCAAAGAAGATACTCCGATATGGATATTATTGGCCCACTTTAAACAAAGATGCCTTGTACTTCTTCAAGAAATGCGACAGATGTCAGAAATTTGCCAAGATTCCTCGACTACCCACAAATGAGATTACCCAAATGACTAGCCCTTGGCCCTTTGCAGTATGGGGAATTGACTTGATTGGTGAACTGCCAATGGGTCGAGGTGGAGCTAAATATGCTATAGTAGCAGTCGACTATTTCACCAAATGGGTGGAAGCAGAACCTCTGAATAAAATATCTTTGATAAAAATCATTAACTTCTTGATCAAAAATGTTCTATGCAGGTACGGGTACCACTCAAAATCATATCAGACAATGGACTTCAGTTTGACAACAAGGAATTCACCAACTAGTGCCAAGAGAACGGGATTCACAAAAGCTTCTCATCCGTGGCCTATCCCTAGGCAAACGGCCAAGTCGAAGCTGTCAACAAAATTCTCAAAACACTGATCAAGAAGAAACTTGAAAAGTCAAAGGGCGCTTGGGTGGATCAACTTCCTACGGCACTTTGGGCCTACCGCACATCTTTCAGAACATCAACAGGGCATACTCCTTTCTCTTTGGCATACGGACCGGAGGCAATGCTCCCAGTTGAGACTATTGTGCCTTCCCACCGTAGGATCCATTACAACCCAGAAGAAAACGAAGAACTCCTCCTCATGTCTTTGGATCTGATTGAGGAGAGAAGAAATGATGCAGCACTCAAAGTAGCAGCTCACAAACAAAAAGTGGCAGCACTATACAACTCCAAAGTCAAGCATCGCAGCTTACAAGAAGGAAATCTTGTCCTCAAGCGAATTTTTCCGCGCCCCGGGGCACTGGACCCCATCTGGGACGGACCATATGTAATTCATAAAGATCTCCACAACGGAGCTTATATTTTGTCAACAGTGGACGGAGAGGTGTTCCAGAGGGCATGGAACATCCGACACCTCCGTCGATACTTTTCTTAACTTGTACTGCCCATATGAAGTGAATTAAAAAAGAGAATCAGTGGACGTAGGCATTTTCGTGCCGAACCACTTTAAAAAAACTTGGCTCTTGTTAACTTGTTCCTTTGTATTTTGGCTAGTTGTTAAGCTTTATCCTTTGCTGTTGAACAAAATCCTTTGCAGATGACATTTCAATTCAGAGCTTCACAACACAACTCCACCTGGACAAAATCTAACAGGTACCCTACGATCCTATACCCTCGCCAATGAGACACTTTGCTCCGGTATCCCTCTACCGCGAGTTAACTCATTGTTTGCCTCGGCCCTTAAAGCCGACTGTAATAAGCCGAGTATAAGCCACCGAGAAGGCCGATTATGCCATGGCAGCTCATTACAGCGATTCGGCTCGCCGGAAACTGTGAACCGACCATAAGCCCCAACATAAGGTGTGGCCAGCGAGGGGTAGTTCACAGTTGACGATCGGCCCCCACGCTAGCCGGCAACAGTAAATCGAATAATACCCACGATTACGGGCCATAATGGCCCGGGTAGTTACTGTGCACGATCGGCTCCGATGTGTCTTAAGTGCGGCTGTGGTAAAAAAGAAAACTCCCCGCAGAGGCGTAAGATGGGTGAAAAATGTCTCCAAGACCCACAGCTAGGGAAAGTGACTACACAACCCGTTTTCCACGAAATTAAGCACATCGATGGCCTTCCGTGACTGGAAGTTTTGCTTTTCCTATATTTCCATTTCATTTAAAACTTTTCTCCTATTCTCCGTAATGGTGCTTGAAAGTACAGGACATGAAATAGGGAACGCTCGCTAATGGGAACAGAAACTTACAATCGGATGACGAGACACTCAACAGCATTCCATGCTTAGTCTTACAGGGCGCACGAAGTTGCCGTCCACAGCCGAAACATGAAGGGCGGTACCTTCTACTTTTATACATTAATGCATAGCTGCAGTTCATATTCACACATCACATTTACGTTGCAAAATGAGAAAATTATACTTTAAGAAAAAAACTTGGCATCAGGCACAGTCAAGTCACTAGTAACATGCATAGTTACATCACTTACACAGCACAACAAAATAGCGATAACATTCCAACATAAAGGAATCAGCTTATGTTATGAAATTACATAAAGTCATTCACCACAAACAATATTATTACAGTCACATCAATGTTTTGGACTAACATAAACAGCGATAAAAGGAAATCAAAAGGTGGCCGAATCCGGACGAGGAACCAGCTGCGTCCACGCTTCACCCTCATCCTACCAACTCTCCAAGCCTACTTAGCCGCAGGGTCCGAGCTCCCAGCATGTTGATCGGAAGTCCCACCTGTCCAATTCAGAAGAGGAATTCATTAAACAAACAGTAAACGATCAAGTTATGAAAACCTAAAAAGAAAAGAAGGGGAAGCAAGGCTTGAACTCAGAACACTCAAGATGAAATGCACATTCATTACCAGCTTCAATCTTCTTTGCATTGACTACACATTTCAACATCATATACGAAATTACATGATCAATCCTTCTGCGGTCATGAATAACCAATTGCACTACCTAGATGATCATAATCTTTGGAACGATATTGATGGTCTGCCCAGTGGATTTGATGATGCTCAACTAGATTTCAGTAAAGGATCATTCAGTGGTTTGAACAATGAAGTACCAGATTTGGATGAAATAATCAATGCCGTTCCTCTAAACCATCCTTCAGATCCTCGTTTAGCTTCTCTGACCCTTTCTGAAGAGTTCAATATCATCTTCAACGACTTGAGTTATGAGATAGAGAAGTCCAAGTTGAGCTACAGAATATCTAATGATGATCAGAAGGAAGAATCAAAAGGCAAAAAAAAAATTAAAAGAAATAAGAAGAAATTAACGATGAACAAGGAAAAAACGGCCTTAACATTTGAACTAGTATCGAAGTACTTTTACTTGCCAATATCGCAAGCAGCGAAAGAATTAAACATAGGTCTAACTCTTTTGAAGAAGAAATGCAGAGAGTTGGGAATTCCTCGGTGGCCTCATCATCAAATGAAGAGCATGCAGACTCTCGTAAGGAATGTTCAGGAGAGAATGGAGAAGAAGGAGAAGAGAGACTCATGGATGCTCTATCATATGGCATAAGCCCCTGGCAGCACCATGAGCGCTCTATCAATCCCAAAAGAACGAGATATGGCGTCGAGTTGTTCCTCTTTGAGGGAGCTAGGAAAACAGTCGGGTGGGGAATTCAGAAGTTCCTCGGGACCATACCCATCCACTAACGACCTCGGGGCAGGTCCATGTTGCGCCGGTCTTGGCTGGGCTAGGGGCACGGAGGGGGACTCTCCTTCGCCCTTAGACTTCCGTTTATCTGATCGGGTTTCCACTTTGTGAGACATTTATCTACAAACACAAAAGAAAAAGTACATCATTTAAACGGAAGGTATAAACATGCAAGTATCATAGTCTGAAATTTCGCCCGAACTCCTGGTGTCATTCGGTAAAGCAAATATAAAAGTCCATCTGGTAAGGAGTTCATTCAACACTCGGAATCCCCGAGTTCATTCAGCAAGGCCCAACCTAGAGCCCTTCGGCATTCAAACTTAAAATCTCATTCGGCATTTAAAACTCCAAATCTCATTCGGCAATACAAGCACAAGTTCATTCGGCAGAAGCAACCTCACCTGGAGCGGCAGTTAGGATCGACGCAGTACTTGGTTGATTCGGCTGTTTCGAGTAAACGAGTTTGATTCGGCACTCAAGTGATTCGGCTATATCAAACGGTAAAGGGATAACAGTAGTATGATGCCCCTACTTATAGGCGAGCACAGGATAACCAGACCAGATGATTTAGCACTTGGAACCGAATAAAGCCATCCCAACTGCAAGAAAACAAAGCACGACACATGCAGGCATGTGCCCCACTTTGGGGGGCAAATGTTGGGCGAATTCTCACCACCGATCCAAAACATTTTTCAAGCAATGCCGAACCACCGTTCCTCCCAACAATGCCGAACCAACTTCCATGATCAGCCTCTGCCGGTCCAAACTCCAACCTCATCCTCCACCGAACCAGCCAATCTCCAAGTCCTAGCCGGACCATCCCCTCCTGTCGAACCAGAGACACTCAACATCAATGCCGAACCAAGCCCCCAAGGCCAGTGCTGCCGAACCAAGCCCCCAAGTGCAGTGATGCCGAGCCAACACCCTACCGAACCGCTTCCCACCGAACCAACTAACACCGATCCACATCTCATCACCACCGAACCAACTGCGTTACACCCCTATGCCGAACCAACCTACCACCGGACCACATCCCTACCGAGCCCAAACATCTCTTCCCTACCGGACCAAACCCCAACCTTCTCCAAGCACGGCCGAACCAAAGCTTCGCCGAACCAGAACGCCGCCAGGCCAGATTGCTTCAGCCCAGGCCCACCAGCAGCTATATACATCCAAGACCCCTGCTCCCAGCCTCACTCTATAAATAGAGGGGCAGGGGTACAACAATGGCAGACAAGTTTGAGTGCTCAAGCACGGAAGGAACTTTCAAACAACTTTCATATACATGTATACAAAGCTTTGTACTTGTAATCTGAAAGAAAAAGGATAATAACATATAAAGTGGACGTAGGCACGTTCTGGCCGAACCACTATAAATCTGTGTGTCTTTTACAGTTCAGTCCTTGCTTTTTACATATTTGCATAAGTCACCCAAATCATTGAAAACCACATAAAATCAACTAAATAATACGACTTGGAGGTGTTTGACCATTTTTTGTGCAAACACTTTCGTAGTGTCATACAGAAATCATATCGATACTCATTTTGTTGGTTAGAGTTCGGGTTGGAATTGTGCTAAATCCCAACTTTACTTAAGGAGCTTTTGAGAAATCAATTTCATTCGAGTAATCTTTTATGTATAGCATCTTGTTGAGTTCCTATTTCGAAGGTGAGATGACTTCGAAATTTTATGTGTTGCTCGAAAAATTCAATGGTTTGCTAGTCTCAATATTAGCGCTTCAGAAACCATAGAATTAATCGAGTGAGTCTTGTCTTGGTTTTCTGCCATGCTATCTTGAGAGTGTGAGAATTTCTTTTAAACTCGAGCTAGTCTATCCTTCCTTTGATTGACGAAATTAATAGGTTGAATACAAACTCTTCTTTAAAAATTACGATGATGCAATTTTACTAAAGGGGGAGTTTGTAACAACCCTGGCTTTGGAGATTACCTATTAATATTTAATTATAACGGTAGTCATAATTTAATATTTTATATTAAAATATAATTGAAAATTTTAAATGGTTTATTTGGAATAAACAATGAATTTTGTAAATAAAATGAGAAAAATAAAGTTTGAAAATTTATTTTCTTTATTTGGGTATAAATATAGGATTAAATATTAATTGGATAAATATTTGGCTTGAATAAAATGAAATATTGGGTAATTATTAGTTTGGAGCTAATAAATTAAATAAGTGATGTATTTCAACATTCAATTGTTGAAATAAATTTAAATTGATGGAAATATAGTTTTAAAAGCTTTATTTTGAGAACTTGAGTAGAGAATAGTCAAATTATAATTTTATTTGGGTAAACATAACAATGTTGGAAAATATTGTCAATATTAATCTTTTATGGATTTGAAAAGGAGAAATATGAAGAAAATATAAATTTGATTAATATAAAAGATGAAATATTGTTTGAAAATAATATTTTGATGATTTAATAAAGTAAAAATGATTTTTTTTAATCTATTTTATATGAAGATTATTTTTGTTGTGCTTATTATGTTAAAATAGTGTTTTTTGTAATAAAATAGCGTAAATTGTGTAATACTGATAAAAATAGGGTTGTATTCATCAAAATTAATTTCTATTGTTAAAATAAATTTTATTTTGTTAAACTAATAATTTTATTGTAAACAATTTGTTGCAGATATTTTATTTGGTTAAAAATGAGAAAATTAGTGTATAAATTAATTAAATAGGTTAAATATGTATATAACATAGGAATTTCTCTAATTATATTTAGCCTAGGGATTATTTGGATAAGGTTTGAATCCATTAACCCTCTCTAGAACCATTTGGTAGAGAGGAAATAGCTGTACGTACCCTTTTTTCTCATCTTCCTCCTTAAAACAAAAGATACAATAAATAGAAAGAAAGAAAAACAATGGCTTTCTCTAACTAAAACTCAATTCCACTCAATTTCACTGCTAATCCAAGAAGAACTTCACCAAAATAAGAATAGAGAAAGGCTCTTGAAGACCAATTTCACCTTCAAGCTCCAATATTTCTTCACAAATTTTGGTATTTGCTATCTAAAATCAAAATGAGTTTAAAACTCACATTTTCTAGCTTTGACTGATATTTCAAGGTAAGCAATCTCAATTTTGTTTGTTGCATGTTCATTTGTGAAATTACTGTCAATAAAATGGGAATATCTCTTTTGTTATAAATCAAAATTTTATAATTTTGGATGTTATGGAAAGCATAGACATAGGGCTACAAGTTTCATGTTTTGAGTTTTCTAAAATTTTGACGTTTGCTTGATCAAAATCATGCTTGTTTGTTGCTGTCCCAAGAGCAAATCGACAACAACAACAATCACAGGCTTGAGAATTGTTTTGGCCATAAGTTACTCGATCCCTGTCCGAATTTAATAATTTTAGATATTCTGTTGGAATATAGAGCTACAATTTTCATGTTTTGAGCTTTCTAGAATTTTGAAGTTATCTTGGTCAAAATTGGGTGTTTTTATTCCTATCCCGAGACCAAAACTAACATTTGCTCGGTGTTTGATTCTGAAACAGAATTAACCATAACTCCTTAGTTAAACCAAATTCAATAATTTTAAATACTCTGGAAAGCTTATATCATACACTACAAGTTTTATGTTTTGAGTTTTCTATAATTTTGAAGTTTGCTTAGTCGAAATTATGTTTATATGCTGCTGTCCTGAGCTCAAAATGACAGCAATAACAATCATTGACCTTAGAATTGTATTAGCTCATTTTTTCTATCATTCTCGTTCGGTTTTAATGTTGTTTTTGACATAATTTGAGAGAAATAATGCCTATCAGTAGGCTAGCTATATTTGGAGAATTTGAAATTCAAATTTAAATAGAATTTGAATTGATTTTGGTTAAATTTGAATTGAATTCGTATTGAACTCAAGTTATCAGTCTTGAGTTATCTTTCTTGTTTTTCATTATTTTCGAGCATGGCTTTCACTAAACCATTTTTGAAATGATTTTCGAAATAAATGGACATTTCAAATTATTATTATATAGTATTTTAAAATTATTTTCCAAATATAAAATCTATTTATTTCCTATAGTAAAGGAATTTTAAATATTGGTTTTATCAATCATTGTGGGAAAAAGTTTTAAAAGCCGGTTTCCTCTAGTAAACTATTTTAAATATAAAACATACACTTTTACGCTATTCGAACATATGAGAAAGAGAATTAAACGATTTAGTAAAACACGTGGTATGGACATATGCGTTTACTATTTCGATTAATTCCGGACTTGTACTCTCGAAGCTATTTGAGATTATTGATTCTGAGATGTTTTGCCATTTTATGGCGTATATTGAGTTTTGTAATTTCTATTTATTTGAAATTATTTAAAATGGCCAATATTTGGCAAGTATTATGGTTGAGATCTCATATGTAGGAGTATGGTCGATGAGAACCATTACGATGTTTTGTTTACTTGTCAATGATATACGGCAAGTCTTGAGTATTTGATTTCATATTTTGAGATTTATGGTTTATGAGGAACCATCATGGTGTTTTTACTTGTCGATGAGATGAGACAAGTTACGATGTCATTTAATACTTGTCGATGAGATGAGACAAGTATGGTGTCTCTTTATCACTCGCCAATGAGACTAGGCGAGATATGATTTTTTTGAGTTTTATGATGTTTCTAGTATGGCGTCGACTAGCGGCTAGTAAACCGCTAAGTGCGAACATGTGGTATAGGACACACGTTAACACTTTTTGGGTTCCTATCCATGAGTTTGTGACACATTCACGATGTTTACCCAACGGAACTGCTTTGAGAGGGTTGGCGACCTTGTTATGAGGACGAACTGCTTTGGGAGGTGTTAGCGACCATGTTAGGGCTGACAAAACGACTTGGAGAGGTGTCTGCAACCTTGTTATGAGGAAAAACTTCTTTTGGAAGTGTTAGCGACCTTGTCTGAGGCTTCGGTCGTCTGAATTTAGCACATGCAGTATTGCTTCAGTATTCCAATCGGGGATTTGGCCAATCCGGGATTTCTATTTTATTGTGATTTCATCATTTTAAGATGTTTTATTACATCGATGGCCTAGTGCTATATAAGGTGTTATATATGTAGTTATTTCATTTATGATGTTTTGAACTCTTATTGAGTTCCTTGAGTCATGAGTTTGGATGATTTCATGATATTATATGAAATTCTGGGTTTTGCCATTTCGGCGAGTTGAGATTGAGATTTATACATATTTATACGAATGAGATGAGGTATAATTGAATTTGGAGATTCTTCTATATTTGAGTTTTGGATCATCCTATTTGAGAATGTTTTATGTTTGCCATATTGGCGAGAGTTTGTATTGATATTTCTTCTTTTGAGGAGATATGATTCATGGAAACCATGTAGACATTTTGGGATGTCGCTGATGATATGAGGCGAAAGTTTATATTATTTCAGTATTATTATTGAACTTACCTCTTTTGAGGTCTTTGTATACTTAAGTGACATTAGTTCACTTAAGTCAAGGGCAGTATTCTTTCTGTTACCCTTTCTCATTCGAAAATTAAATATCACCTTGTGTCTTTGTGATGACCCGGAATTTTGGGCAATATAAATTTAATAATCTGTATTTAAAATTAAATTGATTTGATAAATTTTGTTAATAAAATTTGACTTGATTTAATAATCCAATTAAATAGATATTTAATTGGTGAATTTTATCTTTTAAAAGCTAATAAAATGCTTTCTATTTATAATATTTATATATATTGTAAATGGATAAGCTTTGATTTGTCATTTAATAAACAAATATAATCTTGTATATTAATAATTTGGAAATTATTATTTTTATTTAATATATAACTATTCAAAGCTATTTAATAAATAACTATATGGTTTTAAATACTTAAGGTAAATATTAATTTGTTTAAATTATATCTTAGTTTAAGTATAAATTAATAAAAGGTTTATTTTATTAATATAGCTTGATAAATATGATTTGAAAATAAATATGAAAGTTTAAAATACCATTTACATAAAATATTTATTCACTTAAATTAGATAAAGTGATAAGTAATTTATTATTTCTTTTATAATTTTTTTAAAAGTGATAAATATGTTATTTTCAAATAATATTAATAAATGTATAAATATAGATAGATTTTAAAAGACAATATTTTTGTTATTTTTAAATTAAATATATAAATTAGCTTTAAATTGGATTTTTAAATTTGTGATTGGATTTGAATTTGAATTAATTTTGAATTCAAAAGAATAAACATTTTTAAATTATTTGGATAAGCTTTCATTTTTATATAATTTGTTTTATTTCATTTTCTTTAAAAAGAAATGCACATATACATTTACATATGAAAGTAATATATATATATATATATATATATATATAAGTATTTAATAAATAAATAAAAAGGGTTTTATCTACTTTAAAATTAAATATAAATAAGTAAAAATATGAATATAACAAGTGTTAATATCTTAAGTAACTAATGAGAACTAATAATCTACTCTAATTGACAAATGCAAAGATCTAATACAAGTGTCATTTTATTTTATTTATTTCTTTTAAATAAATCATTTATACTTATAAAATATGTTTTCTTCATTCTCATTCTTTTCTAATCTTCATTCTCAGAAACTAAAGATTTCAGCTGAAAACAAATCAGTTTCTAAACTCTCTAAAAAAATAAGAAATCATATTCAAATAGAAATCTGAGAAATGCCTCCTCAACCCAAAAATATAAAGCATGTAATTTCATTTCCATACCAAACTCCTCAAACAAGAAATCATGTTCAAATTCAAAATTAGTAATCATCTTCTTCAGATCAAAGCCAAAATCTGAAATTAATTTGAGAATTAAAACCTGCAAACCCATTTTCTAAACCAAAATCAGTAATAAAAATCCCTCCACATACCAGAAATCAATCACCGGTAACCATCTTCAAATCATTTACCTGAAATTCATTTTTTTTGCAAATCATTTTCAAGATGTTCAAGCAAGCCTGCATACAACTGCAGTTTTAAACCAAGCCTGCCTGCAAGCATTTTCAAACCAAATCTGTGAAGCATTTTCAAAAATCAAAAGCAGTCTCAACAAGTTTTGAAATCAAAGAAGCATTTTCATATCTTAATATGCAGTTTTAAAAGCAAAGGCACTCTGGTTTTTAAAATCAAAACAAAAGCCTTTCAAAAATCCGGTGCTTTGATCATCACTGTTTCCAGGTGAGTAACGTCACAATTTTAAAAGTTTAGGTATAAGTTTATGTTGCATGTTCGTCTCTGAAAACAAGTATGTTTGTGAATATATTTTAAATCTCTCTGTGTGTGTCTATATATATATATATATATATATATATATATATATATATATATATATGAATGTTTGGTGTGCATTGCTGTGTGACTGTGTGTTTTCTCTGATTCTAGTTCCAGGCTTAAATTTCAATCAAAAATCTCTTTCTCTTGATCCAATCTTGTTAATACTTAAGTCTTGAACAAAATTTGTTTGTTGAATCATGGTTGTAAGTTTAAAAATTTGTTTAAGTCAAAATAGTTTGTATTGCCTCTGGAAATAATAAAGCTTCAGTACAAATTTAAAATACGTTAAATTTCTATTATCATGATTCATGGATTCAAGTATATGAATCAAATGCTAAAGCTAAAACTTGATTTTTGAGACAACAATTACGATATTTAGTAATGGGACTTAAGAGCATTTCTGGTTTAACCAGAAATTGGAATTTGCGGAAATTCTGATGAACTCGATAGTTTGAGGGGTCGTAATTCTTTCTGGAGGAAGAGGAGTGGTCAGTGACTTGGGAAAAATATTGGATCGTTGATCAAAGCATGGTGGCGACAAGGGTTGGTCGATGAAGCCTGTAAACCTAGTTTGGTGTGCTCTTGAAATTTTGATCGACACGGTCTCTCTGAGTGATCGAGTGCTATAGGATTCAAGGATATGATAGTTTGGGTGTTGAAGAAGGGTTGGACGGAGTTTCAAAGCCTCCGACGGCCGAAGGTGTGAGGACGAAGAGTTTTCAGGTTTTGGGAGGTGTGGTTCCAGTTTGGAATCTAGGTATTGGGTTAGCGCACTCGAATTTGAATTCGAGTTAGTGATCACGATCTGATGTTCGTGATGAGTTGCGTGGATGTCCTTGATGTTGTGAGGCCATCGGTGATGACCGAAGATGGTCGAAGCCACCATGCATATGCATGGTGCAGTGATTGTGTCTGGTGAAGCTTAGGGGTTGCAGGATTTTTGGACTCGAGTAATTCTTTAGGAATTCGAGTTTTTGCTCGAAGTGATGAAGGGTTTTACTCGACGTAAATAGAAGGGGGCTCGGGTATAGGGTCGTTACAGGTTTCTCTGGAAACCTGATTGTTTTCAAATTCAAATGTAACGACCCAGAATTTTTATTAATTTACAATTTGAATATTTAATTAATTTTAAATATTTATAAGTGAAATTTATTAGTTGAATAAATTTTAATTTGATTTATTGGATTTAATTGGATAATTAAATCGATAATTTAATATGTCAAATTATGGAAATAATTGAAATTTGGGTTAAATATGATTGAAAATGATTTGTAAAATTTTATTTTATCATATTGGAGTTAGAATGATATTTTAGAACTTTTAAAATCGAATTAAAAGTTAATTTGTGAAAATTGAATATTTTAATATTTAATCGACTAGTAAAAATAGCCAATTTTTGAACAGTCTCAGAATTGAACGAAACTAGTTCCATTGGATCCGTAATAGTTAGTTATTACCGGATTTCAATTTTCGTGTCAATCGGAGTTATCGTTTGATCGTGGCAGCTCGAAACGCATCGAATTATTTTTAATTTTAATTTGACGAGTTAAAATAGTCATTTTTCAAAAAGTCTCGGATTTCGACGAAACTAGTTTCATCGGATCCGTAATGTGATATTATTGTAAGGTTTCAAATTTCAAGTCAATTGGATTTACCGTTTGTCCGGTACGAATTAAAACGCCTAGAAATCGATTTAAATCGGTTTAATTTAAATTGAGCGTTTATAGCCATAACTCGCACAGATGTTCAAATTAGCTTCCGAAACCTGTTCCATTGTGTCCGGAACGCGGGATAAACCCTAGGAACGTCAGTTTCGGCGCGTAAATCGGAGTTCGGAATTTCCGGATGAATAGTGTTCGAATTTTTCCTATAAATATACCCCCTACCCTTCATAGATAAATAAAAAAAAATAAAAAAAAACCCAAACCCTAATTATAACTGCAGCCGCCACTCACGTATACACGGCCGAAAATCAATGAACTTCCTCCCTCCAAAGCTTCTAATCCATGCATCGATTCAAGAAAGTTTCAACTAGAGAATTCAAGAACATATGAAGATCTACAACTTCAACGGTTGTGATCGAATTTGGTTGCACGGATTGGCGGCAATTCGTGTGTGAAGGTAGCGAGTTCATGCTCGTTTTTCTCGAGCCATGGAGGGCCGAGCTCTGAGCTACTCCAGCCGAGTGTAGCATGGGAGATGAGCTTCGCGATGGCGGTAGTTTGATCGAGTTTCATCGAGTATTGATGGAGTATAATTAAACCCTAATCATGGAATATGGGTTCGGCTAAACGTGTGTTGCCTGGGAGCATTTTGCGTTGGAG
This sequence comes from Allium cepa, assembly GCA_030765085.1. Taxonomy (NCBI): domain Eukaryota; kingdom Viridiplantae; phylum Streptophyta; class Magnoliopsida; order Asparagales; family Amaryllidaceae; genus Allium; species Allium cepa. The sequence goes on from CM060932.1 coordinate 455,079,493, forward strand.
AAGAAATAGAAGGTTACGGCTATGATGCAAAGGAAGGAGACCCTATGGCCAGAAACTGTTTAGGTTTAAAATTTAATTATAAGTTGTAAATTTATATTAGTTTAAAATCGTATAAACTTGTAAAAATCATAACTTTTTCATACGAGGTCGAAAACGCGCGAAACCAGTTGCGTTGGAATCGTATGGACGAGCACTACGCGATGTAATTGGATTGGAGTCGTTTGGAGTTAGTGAGAATTTTGGGTAAAAATTAAACGTCCGTTTAATTTTATTCGAAATAAATCGCTAAAACGGAATTAAAATCAAGGTGAGAACTTCTCACTCAATCGAATCAGTTTCGATTTTATTTTAAATAGTTAGATTTAAAATATTTAAATGCATGTTTGAATGTTGATTAATATCTATTGATTGCTAAAATAGACATTATACGCCGTTAGTAAGCGGATGTTATTTATTAAAAACATATACCGCGAATATTTCATAAACAGTGAAATTGGTATTATATATATAATAGCAATATATATATATTGGCATATGTATATATTGGAGTTATTGATTTCCCGCATTTTTTGTTTAGCGGATGAGACCCTATTGCGCTGTCTATTAAGCGGATAATATTATTAAATCCCATATACCGCGATAATTTCGTACTGGAGCGAAATTGGTATTGTGCTAATGTTTTTGGATGCAGGAAAACAGGTTGGAGGGATCCAACTGGATTCCTCAACAGTATTTATTTGATTTCAGATATTTTGATATTTGATGGACTATCATATCGATATATGATATCGTTGTTGTCGTGATTGACTATTTGGTGTGTAGCATCATTGGACCAAATTTGGAATTTTAAAATGATTTCAAAGTGATTTTTGAAAGTATACGTTTATAAAATACTTTTGGAATTGATTCATTTTAAAATAAATAAACGTATAATTTTTTTTTTATGTTATAAAAATTATGATTTTTGAGAAATATAGTTAAAAACTGATTTTTGAGAATATGATGCTGATGATTTTATAAAATAGTAAAATCGGGATTTTTGAAATTATTGTGAAAAGTTAAATATAGGATTTATGAAATTTAATTATTTTATAAATCAGAAGGATGAAATTATAAAGGAGATTAAAGACGTTTTAAAAGAATAATATAAATTGAATTATATTAAGAGATTTATAAATGGATATTTATAAATTGAAATATTGACATTATAAAACAAGTTTTTATAAGTGTTTGAATGAAGTGAAAATGAATTTTGTAAATAAATGAAATTTATAAAATTATAAACAGTGAAGTTATAAAGGAAATTTTATAAACAGTAGGTTTATAAAATTTATAAAGTTATTGAAAGAATGGATTTTTGATAAATAAATGAATCTTATAAGTTATAAGATTTATAGGTTGGAAAGTCTTTAAAAGAACGATTTTGTAAAATAATCGTTTTATAAGTATTTGACTTATAATATGGACTTTTAGTTCATAATTGAGATATAAATCGAATAGGTTAATAAAGGAATTTATAAAAGGAAGTTGTTATAAAATAAATAGAAATAGAATTTATAAACGTTGTTTTATAAATTCGCAACGACTTATCTTGATAAGTAAATTGTTGAAACCTATTAATGAAGCTATATTCACGTTTTAGACAGTGAATAATCCTTTGAAATAAAATGAATTGAAGTGATGATATTTGTTAACATAGTATATTCACGTTTTTAAATAGTGAATAATATGTTAAAGAAAATGTTTAGATTTGATGTTTTAAATTGAATTAAAATGATCTAACGATGTTTTAAAATGTGTTGAGATTCGAAACCATAGATTTCAACATTGATTGTTGAAATAGACGTTTTCGAGAAATAGAAGGAAATAGTGGACTATAACACTGTTGTTATAGTAAATGATTTCCGAAAGGAAATGTTTTGTATAGTATTGGGATTTATATATCTATCTTAATTTCGAATCCCTATACTAGTGATTTTGGGTTGTCGTAACGATGTTTTACGCAACATTCGTTTTGGCCCAAATAAATATGTTTAAGAGAATGATTTCCTTAAGAATGGAATATATACTTAATCTCGATTTAAGTATATTGAATATTTTCCAAGTGTTGAAAATAAATAAAATTTGTGAATTACTTATTAAATAAGTATGGAAATGTTTTCCAATATAAAGTGAATATTTTGGGAATTTATCTTTTTGAAGATAAATTGAAATGAATAAATTGAAGTCGTATATTCATAGGTATTGTGAAATATAAATTCACTATGGAATTTATAAAAGAAAGTGAAATTTGTCTAAAAATAAATATTGATTTATTTTGAAGTGTGAAAATTATATATCTTGTAAAGATATTTTAGAAAATAAATAATTTGGAAAATTATTTGGAAACTGGTGATGTGTGCGTATCAATTGATAGTTCAATAACCGACTATCAATATTTCCCTTTGAATGGGTATTTGATGTGATTTGTTTGAATTTGAATGCCACACTTATTTTTGAAAAAGCGCTCACCATTCGGGTTAACCGGGAAAGGACCATGGGGTCGTATAACCCATTCCGAATATGTGATACGTCGTTGTGAATTGCATTGAAGATCGGTGTTGAAGACCCGGTATTTGCGAAAGCGATAGGATGACCTGTCGATTGACTCTGCACCGAGTAGCTACGGTATTGAGTTCTCCATATGTGATGGTGAATCCGATCAGGATTGTGAATATCCGGATTGCAAGGACTTCTTTGTAAGTGCCTTCGGTTTTGTTCGAGCCCGGAACAGACTTGTATGGATTGTATGTCTGACATTACAAATTGAGATATAAAGCAGATTTCTTTCAAATATATTTCTGTTGGTGGCGGAGAATTTATTCTTTTAGCTTAACACCCTTCTCTGAGACGTACGAGCTCAGAGGTTATATAGTTGAAGTTATCAGCGATATATTCCCAATTTGGTAATGTGACATGCTGAGTGTTGCTGTGAAATGATCATTGTGTTGATTATTTGTGATAGGATCGTTTATTTGATCGTCTATCTTTGTGATCATTTCTATGATCATTTGTTGACCCAAAGCATGGCTTTTGTATAAAGTATGTTTTTGTGGACGTGAATTCGTCGAGCCTCACACCCCGTGAATGGTCAAAACAGGAAAGATGCGGCAAGGTTATGAGGGGTAGCGCCCTTTAGGATGTGTGCATTTCCTTCTGGAAAAGGGTGGTATCATGGTATGGAGCCCAGATACTTACTCATGTTGAAAACACTTTGTTATGATTGTGTGAATTGATTACGAGCGCTCGGTTGAAAGGTCCCAAAGGACCGGGGGATGGCATATTCGGTCAGCTGTTACTCAGTTAGGGGTAACCCGGCCTTGTGTTGGTAGAGATCCGGTTTGGTTCTCGGGGATGTTCATCCAGAGGCATTCTCATGTGGCAATGGGAAGTTCCTTGGCCTGATCATTCGTTGGAAATCCAAAGAAACAATACGTGACTTGTACGGTTTTAGTTGTAGAACCTGCCATCTAATATGGTAGCTATTAGTAGGCATAATATAATGGTACCTATGCTGGCTAAGATTTATATTCTACTTTCGAAATGAATTTTTTTCTACACTATGCACTAATAATAATATCAAAATTGATTTGATTTTAATACGTATCAATCATCTTTGACTATCATAAGGAGAAATCTTCTCCAAGTCTGCGTTTGCATTGTGTGTGTGGCAGGAGGTCTTATGGTAGTCTCATTTTTAAAAGCATTGCGAATTGAATTTAAAAATATTCCTCTATTTTGATTTTAAAGATAAATAAACTGTTTTGAGTTCTCACACCAGTCACATGACTGACTCGGAGTTTATTGTTTTCCTTCCTAAACTCTGGGTTCCCACCAATTTCCACACGGGCAGTTAAGAGTTAGGTTTATCAGGATATTCTGGAATTGCTGGAGGCAAGATGGATGGCATGGCGTATTACTAGTTTACATAGTATTTCTTTTTCCGCTGCACTGTTTGTTGTTGTACACTCTGATGATATGATGTAATGAAATGTAATGTGATGTAATGTAATAACTGATATAGTTCTTTGTTTAAAGATTATTCATTTATTTATTATATGTTGTTCCGCTGCGAATTGTGAGATTCTGATGTTGTTCTGTTGTTTTCTGTTCCGTTCTATATTTTTCTTTTCCCTCTTTTCTGTTCTATTTTCTTATCTTTCCTCTCTCTCTTCTATTTTCTTTTCCCTCTTCTTCTTTCTTTTTCTTTTCTTAAATTTTTTCTTAAACCATAACATTTCGGGTTTCCGGCCTTCGATTTCTCGACAGTCGATAAAGTGAGTATCGATGTTGAATTTTCGAAAGTCGAAAATTTTCGGGGCGTTACATCAAATTTAGTTTTAAATTTGAAAGCAAGTTTTGAACAGAGTTTAAACCCAAAATTTAAAGTATGGATTCAAAACTTAGTTTGAATCCTATTTTTAATTAAGTTTTATAAATTAAAATGTTTTAAACAACTTTAAAAGGGTTTAAATAGTTTGAATTTAAAAGTAAAGCTTTAAAATAAAAGTAGATATTTAATCTAAGATTAATCTGGATTCAAATCCAAATTTGTATTTTAGTTTTGAAATGAAGGAAGTTTTTAAATTTTAAATTGTTTTATATAACTTTGAATGTTCAAAGTGTATTTAAAAGGTAAGAATTTAAAAGTAAATTTGTTTTTAAATTCTTTTAAGTTCTTTATAAAATAAGTAATTCTTTCACATGGGATTTTTTAAAGATTTTTAAAATGTTTTTAAACTTTGTTTAGTTGAAGTTGTTTTCATTGTAAATTTTAAATTTTAAATTTGAAATGATATTTGAAAGTTGAAAGTAAAATGTTTTCAAATGTATTTTGAATGATAATTATCATTAATAAGAAAATGTTTTTATTTTAAAAAGTTAATAAAGACTTAATGATTTGTGATAAATTAAATTATTAAGGTAATTAAAGAATAATTAATTAGTTTAATTATTTAATGATTTGAATTAACAAATTAAGGTTGAAGTTAATTAACTTAGATTGATTAATTTGAAAATAAGATCATTAATTAGATAAGTTAAGATTTTAATTAATGATTAGGAATTAATTTATCAAGTAATTTAAGATTAATTAAGTTACAGTTAAACTTAATTAATTGAATAATTAGAGATTAATTAGTGGGTTATTAAGGATAAATTAATTTGTAATTAATAATGAATAATCTAAGTTAATTACTTAAGAAAAGGTAATTAAAGAATTGTTGATAAGTTAATGAAGGTCACTAACTTGAGATTATTTAATAATTAATTAATGTGATTAATTTTGATAATTAATTAGATTAATTAATTTAGATAATCATTTATGGAATTTGGTTAATTATGATTACTTTATGAAAGTAATTAAAGGTATTAATTACTCAAGGTAATTAATTAAATAATTTGATTAGTTTAAGTTAACTAATTTGGTTTAATTAATTTAGAATAACCATTGGATGGGTTGATAAGTAGTTACTTAATGTAACTAATGAAGAATAATTACTTAGAGAAGTAATTAAGATAAGTAATTTATTGGAGGTAATTAATTGATGTATGGAAGAGTTTTGGGATTAATTGCTTTATGTAATTAATATGAAGGATAATTACTTAGTGTAAGTGATTAATAATTAATTACTTAGTGTAATTAATTTAAGAATTGATTAATTAAGTCATTTGAAAATAATTAAGTGATGTAATTAATTAAGGGTAATTAATTGCTAATGTGATTAATCAAGAGTGATTAATAATTGTGGTTTAATTAAGATTAATTACTTAATGTAATTAATTAATTAAAATGTAATTAGGGATCATTAATTTATATAATTAATGATGTAATTCAGGTTGATTAATTAAGATTAATTAATCAATGGTGAGTGATTAAAGTAATTAATTAATGTAATTAATTAAGGATTAATGTAATTAATTATAGTTAATTGATTAATGAAGTATTTAAAGGTTAATTACTGTTTTTGGTTAAGGATAATTAATTTGTGAAATTAATTAAAGAATAATTACTTGAATGTAATTAAAGGATGATTAATCAGGGATGATTAATTAAGGTGAGTAATTAGAGAATAATTGATTTATTGATTTGTAATTAATCAATGGATTTGTAAGCAAGATTTAAAATGGTAAAGTAATTAATTTAATTCACTTTAAATTAATTGGAGATGCAAGTAGTTAATTTAATTCATTTTAAATTAATTATAGTATGATTAAGTAAATCCTTGCTTATGTATGAATGGATGATATTGATTGCCTTGAATGGTTTGAGATCTCAGAGATGAGATAAGTGATGCTGTGTGATACGAATGCTTTGGTTGCATTGTGATGATAATGTGAATTATCTGTTTATGATGATAATGTTGATTATCTATTGTGATGATGTGAATTATCTATCTGTGTGTATATAGATAATTAAATTGAATTGTTTTAAACTTAGAACAACTTGGGCCTATAAGATACGTTTTGGATTTCGATGAGACCGGGATCGGGTTTCCATCTTTGGATATCCGAAAACCACATCGATCCAACGATAGGTCGTGAATCTCAAGTGAAGATGAAGATTCAGAGTGCAAGGGTTATCGTCGTTAACTATGAGGGTGATTCCAAAATGAGTGTAACGAGATAATGTCTTCGGTTTCATTCGAACCCGGAACGAACTTGTATGGATTGAATGCTTTCCGAACATCGTCAGGTGGACGATGACCATTCTGAGAGATGTGTTCTCTAAAAGGTAATTGTAGCCTCAAGCCTCATCAACCGGGAATGGCTAAAACAGGGGAGGTGCAGCATGGCTAAGTGGGTCATGCCCAAGTAGGACGAGATTTTCTCCTGTCTAGAGGTCCCTTTTTATTCGGCTGTGTGGTCAGTTGGTTGCGACAACTGCTGGGGTTGTCTTATTCGGGACTGTCCAGTACGGGATGGTTCCGGCCTTGTGTTGCAGTGGATTGGGAATAATCCTCGATACGGTGATCTAGGCCACGTACTGTGACGGGCGGTACCCTAGTAGCCCTGCCATTGTATGGAATCCAAAATCTAATAAGTGCCAACGGTTTTGATTGTATTACCCACTTTTGTGGCTAGTAGCTGGAATTTAATCATGTAGCAATTTTGTCTATTTCTTATTTATTTGAAAACCCTAGACCTATTATAATATCACCGGATTTCCTATCAAATGTTTTGGTTAGCGTAAGGTAAAAACTTTTCCATGTTTATGTGTGGGAAGTCTTACGTGATACCTTTCTTTTCAAAGGTTTTCAAAAGTTAAGCATCTTTAGACTGTTACTCACACCAGACCCATGTATGACCCGGAGTTTATTCTATTTTTCTTAAACTCTTGGGTACTTAAATTTTTATGAGTAACCAAGGGATTCAGGTTAGCTTGACGGATTGTGGAGGAGCAATGGAGCAGGAGGCTTCAACATTGTAGATATTTATAGTTTTCGCTGTGTGTTCTTTGAGTCATTTGTTGTATTGTGTTGTCATAACTAGACAGGTGTTTATAATTGTCTAGTATGTGATGTATAATATGTATAACTCTGATAATGATTGTATACTATGCAATACTTTTGTTATTAATATAATTTATTCGTTCCGCTGTTTAGATTCTGATGTTGTTCTTCTTTCTTCTCTTTCTTTTCTATTCTCTATCCCTTTCTTTCTTAATTCATGATACGTCTTTCTGGGTTAAGGAGGACGGGTCGTGACAGCCTTATGCTTCATATTATCGTCTATCCTCATTAACTGATTGTTTTAGCTAGACCGACCCATGTATTTTGTACTTGGGTCAGACCGAGTTGTCTCAGGTTAGCTAGCAGTTACGGGACTTAGCTTTGATGCATCTGTTGGATATCAGCCTAGCACTTTTGTGTAGTTTATATTTCTTTCCGCTTGACTCTGATATGTATTTGATTAGATGTATATAATGTGGTCTCCATACCACTTTTGTGTATCAGTTTGTATCATACTGGAACGTATCTGTGTATATGTATTTATATATATGATGATTACTGTTCTGTTATGTGATATGCATTCTGTTATTGTATTTTGTTCTGATAGATCCATTAGCCACCTATAGTTTCGTATTAAGCATTTATTGGATATGTCGATTCACTTGAAATAGAAAAAAATATATAGAGCATTTATCGAAGTATGCAATAGATGTTTAAGACAAGATTATTGATGGTCGTTCCTAACCAGCCCTATTCTCCACATTAGCAGACATAATTACCCAGTAATTCTCTTTGTTAATGTGGCATTCGGGGTGGGGCATCACAATAACCATTACTAATATGAGAAATTTATTACCCTGCCGATGCTGCTAGTAAGTCTAAAATGATTATGGGTACTTTACTATTACCATTCATAAAATGATCATTGATGTACCGGTAAATAGATAAACCATTAACTGATGATAGTATATATGCCAGTACATAAAACATTAAAACTTTATTGACTTAAAAATTTGATAATGGTAAAAAGTAGATATTTTGTTCCTTATTCCAAGCGCATTAATATTTATATCTATATTTTGATTTATTTTATTTGACATAATTATTTTTAATTCGTCACATATCATTTACAACAATATTGTGATAACTTGCACCTCTCAACATGCCGATTCAAAGCTCAATGTGCCTTTCGGCCTCATGCCGTGCTAAGAAATGCCGATCATCGAGGTTTTTAATATTTCACATCATAGAGACGGAGACAATCAAATATATCTTGTATATACTACACTTACAGATCTCATAATGGAAGGAATAAAACATGTATATATCATAGAAAAATATAATTCCAGAAAGTATCAAGCCATAGTCTTAAAAAAATATCAGTGCCTGATCCAATACATAATACATAATAGAATATCCCTTAAAGTCTAACGCATGAAGCAAAATATACCAATAAGCTAGAATAATACTTGGAGAATAAAATAGGATAAAAGCAGGCTCTGATTGTAAGCTCGACACTTTAAGTATCAAGAATGGGCCAGTCACTTACTGCCCTTTCTAGTTGTGGTAGGGAAAAAGATGGAAAAAGAATGGGTTAGACATAAAGTCTAGTGAATGAGTACAAGTTTAGTACGATGATCGTATGTAGTTACTTCAAAACTACTCTAAAAGATATAGGGTGATATACAAGTGTCTGTGCATGCCTAAGGTTTGTTATCTAAGGGTTCTTGTCTAAAAATTCCTACACTTCAATTTGTGTAGGCTAATACAATGGATCAAATCTCATGTCTAACGATCGGTCACCACTCCTAAAGCTACTCAATGTGTAAGACATCTCCCTTTTGGCTACTAAAAATGAAATTCACCGCCACTAGCCTACTGTGGAAATAAATTTCTACTGTTATCACTACCACTAAGCTACTAGTAATGATCCCCCTTAGTACGTCAAGAGAGGAAGAACCGGAAATGCCGGTCGATCGGAATGTCTCATTGTTCGAATTCACTTCCACCTCTCGATTGTAGTACTAGCCTATTATTGCATGATCCGTGTCCTCCTTTCTAACTAAATCACATGCATCAGGAATCGTGCATACAAGGACCTTCCGTTGTGCCAGACCCACTCCATCAACCACCCATGTCGTCTGCACGCTCACCATTGGAACCTTCTGTGGGTTCCATTTTCAAAATACAACGCCTCGAATCGATTACTACTCTAATTGGATAAAAAATATTCACCCAACACCATCACGACCTAGTGTCAGCTTCTATGGAACTAGCTTTCCTACAAGTCCTAACTTGTGTCCAATTGCCCTTAAATAGGCCCAAGAAAATTCATATTTTATACATATATTTATTTAAAAATTTAGGCCTTAGGCTGAAGTTGAATTTTTCAGTTTTTAACACGGTCAATCGACCTCTTATACCCATATTCGACCACTGTCATTCGATCGATCGTAAGTAAAAATTAGGGTTTGCTCTAATTTTGATTGTCGATTCTTTATCTGCTTAATTCATGTCGTTATTAGTATTTAATCCCTTATTATAATCTAAGCATTAACTACTGAATATGCTAGTATATGAATTTTGTTTGATGATAATAAACATATATATATATTCATTTAAATGTATTTGTTATTTTGCTATTTAATTCACATATTTAATATTGGCAGAATATAATAAATAACACAGATTTTAAATTCAAACAGATATTTTATTCAAACAAATACTTTATTACAAATTTTAAATAGTACAAAATTTGAGCTCTCACTATATATACAACATTTCAAATTACAACACAATTTTTCACTATACTATTATCACTTACATTAACACCTTAGTACATATCACTCGTTCACTCATATTTGTTCTTCAACTGTATTCCACTTTGTATCCAACATCTGAACTATCCGCAAAATAAACACCGACGTAGTAAAATTGAAAAAAATATTTTTGCAGTGTAAAATATAAAAAATTTGTAAACTTTATTTGCCTCGGTTATTTGGGTTGTTCATCATCATATTTATTCTGAATTCATCATACGTGAACAACTTGTGACATGCACAGTGTATCACTGTACATGCCACTAGGCCATGCACATCGATATACACTTGATAAAATTACAGGGATATGTGAGCATAAGGTCAAACCCGAGCCATAAGTTGGATTCAACTTAGGTGCAATACAAAAGCATAACAAAATTGTCGAGTACAATTTCTCATGCAACAAGAATCCAAAACTAGATCGTGCTGCCAAATGCACAAATGTGTACACATGAGAACAGACTCGACAGTGGAGTCATGAAGCAACCAACCCAGACTTATACAGACCAGTGTGTACAACAAAGCACCAAACAGCTCAAGTGTTCAGATAAAAGAGATCAGAGCAAGTGGAGACCAAACCCAAGTGCCATATCAACACAAATGAACATAACTAGACCTGGCAACATCAAAGCATGACAGTACATATGACACCAGAGAAATACAAACTCCAAGCAGACCACACATGAACCAAACTTCAAAACCAAGTTTAAAGCAGGTTACATATTGCAATTCAGACTACATGACCAAATACAACTTAAATTCAAGTAAATGGAACAAAAACAAGTGCAAATTCTAATGAAACAAAGGACTCAGTAAACTAGAGAATACAAATGAAAACTAGCACTTAAAGAAAATGGCAGTGCACATGTAACCTGGTCCAAAGACCAGAGCAATGTATACATACAGTTCACTTAAACGGCACAACTTAGTTGAACAAAAGAGAGACAACACCGCAGTGATTGGAGCAAAGCAGCATACAAGGAAATAGATATGAAACTTGAAGTAATGCAAATAGGGTAACAAAGATATGCCGCCATGTACAAGTCAATTGAGAAAAGCCTCAACATCAAATAGCAACAAAACTGGAACATACATATACATCAATATGACTACATACATATATACATATGTTTGCACACATGTATACATATATGCATGCAGTCAGACATAAAAACTAGATAGTATATATGTAGACAGCAACTCAAATGAGCAATTTCAAACTAGGCTAAGTCTTAAACAATAGGAACTCCGCATGAAAACTCACGAGTTCAACATACAACCGACATGAACAAGAGCAAGTTCAAAGTTCAAGTGAACCAAGACTGCAATAAGCTTCAGACCAGATCCAAGTGAAAACAAAATGCAAGTATACAACAACTAAGCGAAGACTCCAAGAGGAACAAGTGAAGGCATAGATTCAAACAAGTATAAGTGAAGATATCAAGTGCACCAGTACAGCAAAATGACATGTGCATATGGACATGTACTCAGAGCATCATCAATGAACCAAAGCTCAATATAGTGAACCAAACAATGCAGCTACACTCATGTGTGTATATAGACACACACACACACATATATATACACATGAAGTGTCACCAAGAATTCAACTCAAAGCAAACCAGAGGTGTATGCAAACTGCAATATGTTCATGCAACCAGAGTACAGGATGCAATGCTCAATGTAACATGGCAACATAAGGATGCAACAATCATTTTTTTTACTCACAAACACACATGTATACATATATACTTATATATGTATACGCATAACTGGTTGCAGTAATAAAGTCAAGGTGCAAAAGAAAATGGAAGAACAACAGTCAACAAAATTTTGAAATAAAGCCGTGGCGACCGAGGTAGATTTGAACAAGTCAGAGTCAAAATCAGGTGATAACAAGAATAGAACAAGTCCAGATTACCACAATTTCAAATGGACGAAGTCAAAGGAGAAAAATTAGAAAACCAACAAGCCATGGTAATCAAGCAAAGAAATATTCGAATTGAACTAGTCTAAACAAAACACATATTCAAGTTAAATCGAATAGCGGAGCCAAATAAGCACACGAATTCAAATGAAATATTCGAACGACAATTTAGGGTTTTATTCCCTATAAATACCATTAACATTGTCGGCAATTAAAGCATCGAGTTCAAGCATATCAATAAGAGTAAATAAAGGAAATCACATACCCGTATCATTTAATTCGAACTCGATCGAGGAGCAGCCGTATACAAATCAAAGCGACGAGTTGATTGACGAAGAAAATTGAAGAAAGATCATCATTCAACCAATAATTTGAATCAGCCTAAAATTACAGGAGCCCTAAATTTCTGAAAAGGGACGAACGAAGAACTGAATGAAAGAGGAATCGACAGAAAGAAATAAAAAGAGACAAGGGAATGGATTATTTTCACAATGTCTATTTCTTTGGGCTGGCCTTTATTAATTCCTATTGGGCTTTATTTTTAAAATTAGGGTTTTCATTTTTGAGTTTTTATTTTATTTTGTAATTTACCTCTAAACTTATAAAATTCTAGCATGTGACTAAAGGACGAATTACGGTGGTATAGTTCAAGAATTCGCAACTCAGTGACTGAGTTGTGGCAGGGTTTTGAGGGTAGAGTTAGGTTAGTCGATGAGGGAAGTCGTGAGTTTACGTGTGTAATCGTCTGACTACTTAATTTCTAGTAGAAACCTTAGGGGCAACACGTAGGCTGGGTTTTACCTAAGCTGGGTAAATCTATGTTGTTCTATTTCTGTTTTTTATTATTCTGCTATTATCTGTGCTGTAATTATTTTTTATATTTCCGTAATAAATTATTATTATTATTATTATCACCCTACTCACCACCCTCTAGGGTGAAATCGATCCTACATCAACTTGCAACTAAGTTTAGGATTTGTTGATTTAGGGTTTCCAATTTCAAGATAGAAGGGCGTATATACATCAATCTCCAATTGATGGTTTACTGAGAAGTTAAAGCTAGGGTTATAGATCAAAATATAAGGTTTAGCATATTAATTTTGGATTTAGCATGTTCAATTTAGGTACTCTAACATCCTAATCAATTAAAATAGTTTAAACTAACTAAAATAATCAATTTATAAAATTAATGCCCACTCACCTCAAGCCTAAGCTGTTCCTAAATGTTGTGCTTGAGAATCGTCCCCCCAAATTGATAGCTTTGCCTTGATTTTATCTCTTCTATTTTCTAATTTTGGTATATTTTATTTTTGGAAATTATGGAATTTAGGATTGAGAATTTTTTTTCTTGTAGAGTTTGTCATTGTAATTATTTATATAAGAATTAGGGTTCCGTTAGCTTAGAGTTTATAAGGGCAGGATTTTAATTTGGCCACTAGAATAACTTAAGAAATATTTTTAGAGAATCTGATCCTCTCATTGTAATCTTTGTCTCCATGCAACAAATTTCATTCATTCACCATGCCATCATAAAATCGATCACGTTCAATTTTCACTCATGCGGGTCGACCACCCCTAGTAGATTGGCCTCTACCTATTGACCTTGAACCCCTAAGGGTCGCCGGTAGCTTCTAAATTTTCAAAGTTAAGTTTTAAATTTTTGATTCAATCCAACACCCGTAACTTCTCCATACTTACTTGAACAACAATATATTATGCATGAAAATCGTCCAAAAAATCACTATAAACTCAATGGTGCAAATTTAGTAGCGATATTTGAATGTCTATGAAAATTTGCTCTTAAGTGCTTGTTTTATTTTAATTTATTTTCTTATTAAATTTTTGAGGTATTACATTCCCTGCTAAAAAGTATTTTATCCTCGAAATCTATTAGGATGAAAATATGTAACACATACACACAACAACCAATTGTTTCAATCATCTACTCATCCATCACCAACGCGTAATCATTGTCCTTAGAAATTTGCTAATGCGTTATGTACATATATATGCAAGGTGAATGTACATGAATCTATTCTAATGCCAAAGTTGGTGCTCTACTTATTCAGTCGACCTCCTGTTATGCAAAATGCTCACGCTGTGCATCCAAATGTTTACATCATCCTAAATGATATACTTGTAATTCTATACGCATGCACAACCATTCAAACCCATGCAACATCCATATGCATAACATCCACTAACATACAATAATGAAGAAATAACATGTAACTATATATAAAAGTGTGTGTATATCTTGATCATATACTGCCCTAACATGTAAAAGAGTACAATGCGAACAATATATCCATATACATCCATTAACATCCATAATTCGTAACACATCCTATCGACATGTTTACAACCATTCCTACTGTCAAATGGTCTATACCTAAAGGGTATATCACTTAAGTCCTGCACATATACACTTACGAGAATTAAATTGGAAATGTACCAGAGAAGAGTTGCGGGTGAGTAGCACAGATTTTCTCCTCGGGCTCCCATGTACTCTCCGTTGGGTCATCTCTCCATTGGACTTTAACAAGTCCGATCTCCTTATTATGGAGTTTCTTTGTACCATGCCCAAGAATACGAGTAGGTGAACGATGAACAAGTGACTCTTGCTCTATCTCAACCTCCTCCAACTGACTTGGATTGACTATGGCAGCCGTGTCATGCTAGCACTTTTTAAGTGCGACACTTGGGCAACATCTTGTGCCAACGCCAACTTCTATGGAAACTCTACTCTATATGCGAACTTCCCAACTCTAGCCACTCCTGGGGACGGTCCTATAAATCTTGGTGCCAGCTTCCCTAAAATACAAAATCTCGTCATATACATAAGGAGTGAAACCTTTACAAATACCATGTCTCCCACTGGGAACTCTAGCTCCGTATTGTTAGTCCTTGCGAAGATGGTTTTGATGACAACAACCTTAGGAAGTGTTATAAAATATGAATACTAACATTATAGTTTAGATATATATGTATATGCAGGATTTAACCATGCAGGTATCAAAGAATGAAGACTGTACAATATAGAGATTCAAGATATCAAGATTGAAGACTCATGAGTATCAAGATTACCAAGAGTTCAAGATTTCAAGATTATAATTTAGTTAGGAATTTTGTTAAAACTCCTAAAAAAGCACTGGCATCTTAAAATCCAATTTATTCGTGGAATGGAATCCACTTTGAGCCTGTTAAAGGGATGGAACCCTAAGTAGGATGGAACCTACGAAAAATCTAGTGGAACATTGTTTTGTGTCCACTAACTTTTATTCAAAATATTTTTACAAAATTATATCTTGTTTTCAAAATGATTTCAAAACCTTCCTTTTAAAAGAATCAAAAACATCTATCCTGGTTTTAAAATACTTTTAGCCTCAAAATAATCTTTATCTTCAAAATCAAATTATCCTTAGTTTTTAAACTATTTTTTAAATATAAAATTATAGTAAAATTTTATGTATACCAAAATATTATTCTTTGTACTTATTTATGTATGTTAACTATAGTTAAGAGTAATTATAAATTTTAAATAATAGTTTTAATACAAGGTGAAAGCTATTTTCAAAGAAAAACAAATCACCAAAAATACCTTAGGCATGTCGACAACCTCAAGCACCCCTTGTCGATAAGGTGGCAGTTGGTTTTAAAAATTTGAATTTCAAAAGTAGTGTCTATTCGTTATATCCTTTCATTAATGGACATGGCTGCTGTTCTACTATAAATAGGGGCGGTTTTAAACAAATTTATATACAATTTTTTTTTCTGATTTCACTCCTCTTCTTCTTCCACATTTCTTTACATATATTTTTACCATTACTCTTCCGAAATCACCATTGAATCTAACTAGATCATATCTGGTTTGATTCTCTATCACTGTCTTAACAAGATCTTAGTGCTATTTAGAGTTATAGGCTTCTTTGAAATATATTAAGTGATAAAAAGGTGTGAGTGTAGCATGTGAAATCAATCAAGCGAGAAAAGGTGTGATTGTAGCCTGTGAAATCAACTGGGTGAACTTGTTGCCCGTGAAATCTAGTATCTCTACCCAGAGGATTGTGAATCTGGAGTGGTGTACCTCGTGGCCTTGAAATCGACGGTTGTAATTGTACAATTTCTTTTGAAAGGAAATCCGTACTTGTGTGCAGGACTGGATGTAGGGTAACTCCGAATCAGTATAAAATCTGGTGTGTTCTTTTCATTATTGCTTTTACTTTATTTCTGCATCTGTGTTTGATTCTGTGATCAAATCTATATCTGAATATTGCATACATTTGTGTTCAAATTAACATAAACTCAAAAAGATTTAGTAATTCCTTAAAACACTATTCCGCCCCCCTCTAGTGTTAATTCTAGCCTTAAGATCCATAATCCGCATTACTGACATTTGGTATCAGAGCAAGGTTTTCAAAATTTCATAATATGATTTTTGAAAATGTTTTTAAAATGGCTATGTTTAAAAAATTTGTTAATACTAGTTTATAAATATTCAGATCATCATTGCCTCTTGAGTCTACATATCATCAATATTCAAATCCAAGTTGTCCACAAAAATTGTATGATGTGTAGGAAACATGCTTTATGGGTGTTGAGGAATCAATTCACAATGGACAAATTGTGTAGATAAAAAAGAATAAATGGATACTCGATAGTGGATGCTCTAGACACATGACTGGTAATCCTGATATGCTGAATGATATAATATACAAAGACGGAGGACTGGATAAATTTGGAGACAACTCAAAATGATATGTGATTGGCATCGGTAAAGTCGGTAATTCTGAAACTCCTATTATTACTAATGTTTTTCCAGTTAAGAATCTGAAACATAATCTGCTAAGTATTAGTCAACTGGGCGATAAAGGATATAAAATTAAATTTGAAAAAGATAAGTGTCACATTGAAGATAATAATTCAACCATAATATTTGAGGTAATTAGGAAAAAGAATATCTATATTCTTAGTATGAAAATTTCAAATGATAACCTGTGTCTTTTGGCAAATACAAGTGACCCTTGGATTTGGCATAAGAGATTTGGGCATTTGAATTTCAAACTCTTATCTAGACTGTCAAAACATGATCTAGTAAGAGGTCTCCCTAAAATGAATTTTAAAGTGGATAGTTTATGTGATGCATGTCAATTATGAAAACTTATAAAAAGTTCCTTTAAATTAAAATATATGATTTCAACCTCAAAACCTCTTGAATTACTTCATCTAGATTTATTTGGTCCATCTCAAATTCTGTCAATAAATCATAGTAAATATGTTTTTGTAATTGGAGATGATTATTCAAGATTTACTTGGACAATATTTTTGAAACATAAAAGTGATACTTTTGAATGTTTTAAGAACTTTACAAAAAGGATTCAAAATCAACTTTCTCTAAAAATTATAACCATCCGCAGTGATCACAGCGGTGAACTTGAAAACGAAAAGTTTGAGGAATTCTACAATAAAAAGGGAATAACTAATAATTTTTCATTTCCAAGAACTCCACAACAAAACAGAGCAGTAGAATGTAAAAACAGGACAATTCAAGAGTATGCGAGAACTATGCTTTCAAATAGTAAATTACCAAAGTATTTTTGGGCAGAAGCAGTTGCTACCGCTTGTTATATTTTAAATAGAATTTTAATTAGACCTTTAACTGATAAGACATCTTATGAACTTCTTCACTCAAAGAAACCTAAGGTATCTTATTTTAAAATTTTTGGAAGTAAATGTTTTATTTTAAATACAAAAGATAATTTAGAAGAATTTGATTCTAAATCTGACAAAGGTATCTTTATTGGATATTCTAATAGAAGTAAAGCATACCGAGTGTTTAATTTAAGAACTAACACCATCGAAGAAACAATGCATGTTTCATTCGATGAAAATCTCAAAATTTTTGTAGATATAAATTATGAAGAGGATTTAATCACTCAAAATCAAGAGTCAACTGAAACTAATAATGAAATTAATCATCCTAATAAAAAGATTAAACTTTTAAAAGATCATCCCATAGAAAATGTACTTGGAAATATGCAATCTGTTGTCAAAACTAGAAATCAACTAAGTAAAATGAGCAGTGTAGCCTTTATATCAACTATTGAACCCAAAAATCCAAAACAAGCATCAACTGATGATTCATGAATTTTGGCTATGCAAGAAGAACAAAATCAATTCACTAGAAATAATGTTTGGGAACTTGTTCCTAGACCTTAAAATAAAACTATAATTGGAACTAAATGGGTTTATAAAAATAAAATGAATGAACAAGGATAGGTTGTTAGAAATAAAGCCCGGTTAGTCGCTCAAGGTTACTGTCAAGAAGAAGGAATAGATTTTGATGAAACCTTTGCTCCCGTAGCAAGATTAGAAGCCATTAGGATTCTACTTGCTGTCGCAAATCATAATAATTTCAAATTGTATCAAATGGATGTTAAAAGTGCCTTTTTAAATGGTTTTGTAGAAGAAGAAGTATATGTTGAACAACCACCATTTTTTGAAAATGAAAAATTACCAAATCATGTTTACAAACTTAAGGAAGCTCTATATGGTCTAAAACAAGCTCCTAGAGCCTGGTATGATAGACTAAGATCTTATTTATTTAATCAAATTTTAAAATTGGTAAAGTAGATGATACTCTTTTTATTAAAAGAAATAAAAATGATATTCAACTAGTTCAAGTTTACATAGATGATATCATTTTTTGATCAACTAATTATGAAATGAACAAAGAATTTTCTGAAATAATGACAAAAGAGTTTGAGATGAGCCATATGGGTGAATTAAACTTCTTTCTAGGATTACAAATAAAATAATTAGATAATGGTATATTTATTAGTTAAGAAAAATATGCTAAAGATCTAGTTAGTAAATTTGGTTTGACTACTGCAAGTGGAAAACCCACTCCAATTGCAACCAATGAGTACCTAAGTAAAGAAGATCTCTCGAAAGATATAGATCAAAAATTATATAGACGAATGATGTGATATCCCGAAATTTCGAGGAATTTAAAATGTGATAATCTGCTTATTAAATTATTTAAAATAGATAAAATTGTTATTTTCAAATAAATAACCACAATAATTAATAGTGTGATATTTTTAAATATAGTTATAAATAGATTTTTGTAATGGAATAATTATTTTCAAATTTAATTAATGTTGTTTTATAAATAGATTTTAAAATCTATTATTTTCAAATTTAATTTGTGTTTATTTAAAATTAATGTATATTTGAATTGATATTAAATTTGGTTTCAAATTGAATTTGAATTTTAATTTCAATTTGAATTTAAATGAATATTTAGATCATGAAAATATTTTGATTTCAAATTATATGAATGAGTTTTTATTTAAAATAAGATTTTTTTCCTTGAAGAATATTATTTGTATAAAATTTGGAAAGTATGTATAAAATCGTAAAATAAATATAAAAGGTTTATATTAACATTTTAAAATGATCTTAATATACTATATATAATTAAATTTACATAATAATTGGTTTACACTATTTTTTTTAAAGATTTTATTTTTATAGAGGTAGAAAGCATTTATTTATTTAGAAATGTATTTATAATTTAGAAAATTAATGTAAAAGCTTTTAATATCTTTTAAAATAAAAATAAATAAGAATAATTACAAGTGTAATCTTCAAAACAATGTTAAAAATACATGTAAGCTAATTAGCCTTTAATGTGACAAATGTTTGCATTGGAAAACAAGTGTTAAATTTATTTCTTATTTCTTTTAATTTTTATAAATCCTAAAATACATTTATATAAACTTATCATTTTCTTCTTCTCATTTTTTTTATCTTCTCAACATTTAAAGAAAAACTCCACCTTGTAAAACATTTCTTCCAATACCAGATAATGATCACAAACCTGAAAACTATTTTTTTTTTCAAAACCAGAATTGCATGAATCAAATCTGATGCCAAAACACTTCCTCAACAAATCAGTAAATTTCCGCAAACCAAAAATTCAAACACTTCAACCATTTTCAAATCTGTAATAATCAACCCTGTAACCCTTTAAATCTCAAAGTTGTAACCTTATATCAAAGCAAATCTATGATCAAATAATTTAAACCCTGTTTCTTTTCAAACCTGTAAACTATCCTATCCTCAAACCTGAAACCATTTTCAAATCTGAAGCTTGCAATCATTTTAAATCTGGAATTTTGCAAAGTATTTCAACAAAAGCCAAGTCTGTAAATCCCACAAATGAAAATCAAAAGTCAAGCCTGAAGCCATTTTCAAAACTGTGAGAAATTCAAACCTGTAACCTCCTCAATCAAGCCTGTAGCAGATTTTGCAAAGAAATTCAAAGCTTTCAGTCTCAAAATCCAAGCAGTAGCTACAGCTTGCAGTTTTAAAAAAATCAAAAGCTTTTCAAGTTTTTCAGTTTCAAATGGAATCAACCTTCCTAGTTAAAAAAATCCAGCCTCTGCCTCTTTAAAATTTGGTGAGTAGACCGTTTTAAATTTAAAAGCTAAGTAAGTAAATATTTGTTTGCTTGTGAAATCTATGGTGAATGATCCTTTGTTGTGCATACATATGTGGTATCTCTGTGTTTTTGAGTTTATGTTGATATGCATGCCTGAAACAAGAAACTGGCTCTGTTCTTGTTTTTTTTTACAAACTTTAACTTTCAAAACTCAAGGTCTAAACCTCTAAATCCTATTAGACCCAGACATTCAAACATAAGTTGTTTGTATTTGTAGGATCTAAATTTTAAAAATAGTTTAAGAACATTCAGTTGGAATAATATTTGAAAAATGGAAATAAGACAATAAATATTAGAAGAATGCTGAAAATCTATCATCACAAATTGATTGAGTCAGGAATAATATCTAAAACAAATTCGAAAACTATGAATTTTGAAAAGGGAATCATGATTTATAATGTTTTTTTAGGTGAGAAATTTTAGTTTGACTGGAAACTGTATTTGTGGGAAATTCTGATGACCGAGGGGTCTAGGATGACCGAGATCTTGACTGGGGGTAGAGGAAGGATAAGGGTATTCAGCAAAAATGGTGGAAAGGGTGTCTGATCATCGTGGCGTCAACGACGAAGCAAAATAGGTTTCTAACCCTAGTTTTGGTCGAGCTAGAAGATTTGATCTCTACTTTTTCTCTGGTGAATCAAGATCAATGAGATTTCGGGATTTGGTTCGTGGAAGTCTGGCGATGATGTGGCTGGAGTTATCGCGACAGAAGTGGTCGGAGGGAGGATGTTCGAGGCATTTCTGATGCGTATTTGGCATTCCAGTTTCCAATGGCCTAGCTCGATTTTGATTTGAAGTTTGGGCTTGTGTTTGGATGGTTGGAAATCAATGCAAAGGTTATGGTCGTGGTGTTGGAGGGCACGATAGTGGAAATCGCCGTCGAAGTTTACTATGCAGGTGCACAAGGGAGGATGGATGTCAGATGTTTTGGTGTAGGATTTTACTCGATGCATTGCTCGAGTATTTAGGCAGAAGTCTCGAGTTTGAACTCGAGTAAATTTAGGTGTTAAAAAGCTACAGGCTTATAAACTTTAAAATTTAATTCTAAGTTTTTAAATCGGGTAGAAAAGGGGTTTACTCGGGGGTAGGCCCGAGTTGTCTTCGGGTTTGACCCGAAGCAGAGGTGATAAACAGTTTCTAAAACATTTTTAAATCAATTTTTTTTAAATTTAAATTCAAATGTAGTTCAAACTTACTTATATAAACTTACCTCATTTTCTCGTTGTTTTCTTTAACTATTGATTTAGAAGTTCGAAAATTTGTATAATTCAAATTTTATAAAATTTGAAGTGATTTTAAACCTTAATTTAAAATGGAAGTTTATGATTTTTTATAAAAGTAAGTTTTAAATTGAAATTAGCTTTTAAAACTTCTATTTGGTAATATTTTAAGTTATTGAAGGAAGATAAATTTTGTTAATTTTAAATTATCAAGTTAAATGGTTATCTTATTTCAAATCTTAATTAAAGGATTTAATTAAGTTTAGTCAATCCTAATGTTAAAATGTTTTAAAGTGTTAATGTTAATAAAAATATTAATAAGATAATGTTTTAATTTTAAAATAATCAAGGATCTAATTTCTTGAGATTAATTAAGATAATTAGGAAATTAAGTATAATTAATTAATTTGGTTAATTAATTACAAAAGATTAATTAAGTAATTAATTAAGAGTAATTAATTAGTTTAATTAATAATTAATTTAGGGTTATTAATTAATTAATTAATTTAAGATTAATTAATTGTAATTAAGAATTATTAATTAAAAATTGTTAGTAAATGATCAGAGATTAATTCATTGAGCAATTAAGTAATTAAGAATTAATTAATCAAGTAGTCAAGATCGATTAATTTAGTAATCAAAGAGTTGTCAATTAAGTAATTAGAGTTTACTTAATTAATAATTAGGAAGTACTTAATGTGTAATTAAGTTTTATTAATTAATAATTAGGCTTTATTAATTAATACGTAAAGGATGATTAATCAAAGGTAATTAAGGATTAATCAAAGGTAATTAAGGATTAATCAAAGGTAATTAAGGATTACTCGAATGGTAATTAAGGATTACTCGAATGGTAATTAAGGATTAATCAAATGGTAATTAAGGACTGATTAATTTGTAATTATGGATTAATTAATTTGTAATTAAGATTATTAATTAATAATTTAGTTTTATTAATTAATAATTAAGGGATAATTAATTAGTGAATGATTAATTAACTAATTAATTATAAGATTAATTATGGATTAATTAATTTATATTAAGAGGTATTGATTAATAATTAAGGTTATTAATCAATAGTTAATGGATAATTAACCAGCTAATTAAAAAGGTTAATTAATTGATTATAAAAGTAATTAAGGATTTATTACTTCGTATAGAAGAAGACTAATTAATAATTAAGGTTTATTAATTGATAAAGGATAATTAATCTGTGGTTGGATTAATTAATTGATTTATAAGATAATCAAGAAGTGATTAATTAATTAAATGTTTGTAATTAATTAACGATTGTTTGAGCAGGATTAGGAGATTAATTCTTAAGTAATTAATTTAATTTAAGGTGATTAAATTAATTATAACATGGATTAATAATTCCTATTTATGGATGATTGTTTGTGAAGAATATCTGAATTGGATGATATCTATTGGATGATATCTATTGAATGATATTTATTGGATTATATCTATTGGATGATATGTTGTTATATTCTGTGATATGATATTGGATATATCAGTGATAAAATGTGATATTTATCTATGTTAAATGCTGTGTGAATTCAAGTATGAATTGAATTGAAATGAATTGTTTTAAACTCTAAAACAACTTGGACCTAAAAGATGGCGTTTTGGATTTCGATGAGACTGGGATCGGGTTTCCAGATTTGGATATCTGAAAACCACATCGATCCAAATTAAGCGTAGGTCGTGAATCTCAAGTGAATATGAAGATTCAGAGTGCAAGGGTTATCGTCGTTAACTATGAGGATGATTCCAAAATGAGTGTAACGAGATAATGCCTTCGGTTTCGTTCGAACCCGGAACGAACTTGTATGGATTAAATGCTCTCAGAACATCGTCAGGTGGACGATGAGCATTCTAAGATAGATGTGTTCTATAAAGGTAATCGTAGCGTCAAGCCTCATCAACCGAGTTTGAACATTCTAAGATAGATGTGTCCTATATTCTCCAGCGGATTTTGGGAGGATTGTGATCAGCTTTGGGTTCGAGTTTGAGTTTGGGTTCAGCCTATCATTCCCAGATCGACGGTCTGACGGAAAGGCTGAATAGAATTTTTGAGATTATGCTGAGGGCTTGTGTTTTGGATTTGATGGATTTTGGGAAGACCATCTGTATTGAATGGAATTCTCGTTCAGTTATCAGGCAAGTTTCTAAATGGCACTCTATGGAGTTTTGTATGGAAGACCTTGTAGATTCTCATTCTGTTGGGTAGAGTCGAGAGATCGCCTTGTTCTTATCCAGTTTGATCCGAGAGGCATCTGTGAAGGTGGAGCTTATCTAGAAGAGTTTGAGAGCAGCGCAAGATCGTCAGAAGGATATGTGGATAAGAGATAATTGGAATTTGAGATTGGAGATTTAGTCTTTATCAAAGTTTCCCGATTAAAGGAGTCATCGGATTTGGAAAAATGGGAAATTTTCTCCAAGATGTATTGGTCCGTTCCGAGTGTTTGAGAAGATTAGTGATTGTGATCTACAGGATTGAATTGCCATTTTGGATGGTTGGAATTCGTGTTGTTAATCACGTATCTCATCAGAGAAATTACGTGAATGATCCATCTTAGTTGGGATCTGCAGTTTAGTAGGATCTGATAGTTGAGCTGGTTTCCAATATGGTTTGAATTCTAGTTCAGATTTTATGGATCAGAGTAAGAGGAGGCTCTAGATCATAGTAGTTTAGCTAGTTAAGGTTCTGTGGAGCTCGGATTTCAGAGTTTGTCTTGGGGAACTCTGAGTAGTTTTATAAAGGTTTATTTGGATCTGTGTCCGGATAGATAGAATTGTTTGATCTCCACTTTTTCTATGGTGAATCGAGATCAATGAGACAATGGGATTTGGTTCGTGGAAGTCTGGCGATGATGTGGCTGGAGTTATGGCGACTCAAGTGG
The DNA here is from genome assembly GCA_030765085.1 of Allium cepa. NCBI lineage: Eukaryota > Viridiplantae > Streptophyta > Magnoliopsida > Asparagales > Amaryllidaceae > Allium > Allium cepa. The sequence goes on from CM060932.1 coordinate 455,104,364, forward strand.
TCACAGGGAGGATGTTCGAGGCATTTCTGATGAGTATTTGGGATTCCGGTTTCCAATGGCCTAGCTCAATTTTGATTTGAAGTTTGGGCTTGTGTTTGGATGGTCGAAAATTAATGCTAAGGTGATGGTCATGGTGTCGGAGGGTACGACGGTGGAAAGCGCCGTCGAAGTTTACTGTGCTGGTGCACACGGAAGGATGGATGTCAGATGTTTTGGTGTAGGGTTTTATTCGATGCATTGCTCGAGTATTTAGGCAGAAGTCTCGAGTTTGAACTCGAGTAAATTTAGGTGTTAAAAAGCTACAGGTTTATAAATTTTAAAATTTAATATTAAGTTTTTAAATCGGGTAGAAATGGGGTTTACTCGGGGGTAGACCTGAGTTGTCTTCGGGTTTGACCCGAAGCAGAGATGATAAACAGTTTCTAAAACATTTTAAATCAATTTTTTTTGAAATTCAAATTCAAATCTAGTTCAAACTTACTTGTTTAAACTTATCCCTTTTTATAATTGTTTTCTTAACTATTGATTTAGAAGTTTGAAAATTTGTTTAATTTAAATTTTATAAAATTTAAAGTGATTTTAAACCTTAATTTAAAATAGAAGTTTATGATTTTTATAAAAGTAAGTTTTAAATTGAAATTAGCTTTTAAAACTTCTACTTGGTAATATTTTAAGTTATTGAAGGAAGGTAAATTTTGTTAATTTTAAATTATCAAGTTAAATGGTTATCTTATTTCAAATCTTAATTTAAGGATTTAATTAAGTTTAGTTAATTATAATGTTAAAATGTTTTAAAGTGTTAATGTTAATAAAGATATTAATAAGATAATGTTTTAATTTTAAAATAATTAATGATCTAATGCCTTGAGATTAATTAAGATAATTAGAAATTAAGTATAATTAATTAATTTGGTTAATTAATTATAAAGGATTAATTAAGTAATTAATTAAGAGCAATTAACTGGTTTAATTAATAATTAATTAAGGGTTATTAATTAACTAATTTAAGGTTAATTAATTGTAATTGAGGATTATTAATTAAATATTTTTAATTAATTATCAAAGCTTAATTAATTGAGTAATTAAGAATTAATTAATCAAGTAATCAAGATTGATTAATTTAGTAATTAGCGAGTTGCTAATTTAGTAATTAGAGTTTACTTAATTATTAATTAGGAAGTACTTAATGTGTAATTAAGTTTTATTAATTAATAATTAGCCTTTATTAATTAATACTTAAAGGATGATTAATCAAAGGTAATTAAGGATTAATAAAAGGTAATTAAGGATTAATCAAAGGTAATTAAGGATTAATCGAATGGTAATTAAGGATTAATCAAATGGTAATTATGGATTGATTGATTTGTAATTATGGATTAATTAATTTGTAATTAAGATTGTTAATTAATAATTAAGTTTTATTAATGAATTACTAAGGGTTAATTAATTAGTTAATGATTAATTAATTAATTAATTATAAGATTAATTATGGATTAATTAATTTGTATTAAGAGGCATTGATTAATAATTAAGGTTATTAATAAATAGTTAATGGATAATTAATCAGTTAATTAAAAAGGTTAATTAATTGATTATAAATGTAATTAATGATTGATTACTTTGTATTGAAGAATATTAATTAATAATTAAGGTTTATTAATTGATAAAGGATAATTAATCTGTGGTTAGAGATTAATTAATTGATTTATACGATAATCAAGAAGTGATTAATGAATTAAATGTTTGTAATTAATCAATGGTTGTTTGAGTAGGATTAGGAGATTAATTCTTAAGTAATTAATTTAATTTAAGGTGATTAAATTAATTATAACATGGATTAATAATTCCTGATTATGGATGATTGTTTGTGAAGAATATTTGAATTGGATGATATATATTGGATGATATCTATTGGATGATATCTATTGGATGATATCTATTGGATTATACCTATTAGATGAGATGTTGTGATATTTTGTGATATGATGTCGGATATATCAGTGATATATGTGTAATATTTATCTATGTTAAATGCTGTGTGAATTCAAGTATTGAATTGAATTGTTTTAAACTCTAAAACAACATGGGCGTAAAAGATGGCGTTTTGGATTTCGATGAGACCGAGATCGAGTTTCCAGATTTGGATATCTGAAAACCACATCTATCCAAATTAAACGTTAGGTCGTGAATCTCAAGTGAAGATGAAGATTCAAAGTGCAAGGGTTATCGTCGTTAACTCTGAGGGTGATTCTAAAATGAGTGTAACGAGGTAATGCCTTCGGTTTCGTTCGAACCCGGAACGAACTTGTATGGATTGAATGCTTTCAGAGCATCGTCAGGTGGACGATGAGCATTCTAAGATAGATGTGTTCTATAAAGGTAATCGTATCCTCAAGCCCCATCAACCGGGAATGGCTAAAACAAGGGAGGTGCAGCAAGGCTAAGCGAGTCGCCCTCAAGTAGGACGAGATTTACTCCTGTCTAGATGTCCCTTTTTATTTGGCTGTGTGAGAAGTCGGATCTGCATCCAAATGCGGGGTGTCTTGTTTGGGACTGTTCCGTAAGGAATGGTTCCGGCCTTGTGTTGCAGAAGATTTAGGGTGGATCCTCGGTACGTTGATCTAGGCCACGTACTATGACGGGCGATACTTCAGTAGCCCTGCCATTGTATGGAATCCAATCTCCAACAAGTGCCGTACGTTTTGATTGTGCCCAACTATGTTGGAACTTGAGATGTAAGCATTCCAGCTATTTTTGTATTTTACTTGAAAACTCTAGACCCTATTATAATATTCACTGAATTTCCTATCAAATGTTTTGGTTAGCGTAAGGTAAAAACTTACCTATGTTTATTTGTGGGGAGTCTTATGTGATACCATTTTCTTTCAAAACGATTTTTAAAGTTAAGCAACTTTAAACCGTTTACTCACACCAGACCCATGTTTGACCCGGAGTTTATTTCTGTTTTTGTTAAACTCTTGGGTACTAAAATTTTTATGAGTAGCCAAGAGATCAGGTTTTGGCTTGACGAATATTGGATAGCATGGAGCAGGAGTCCAGATGTAGATATATCTATATTTCCACCGTGCTGTGTTGTTTTCTTTATCTGTTGTATTGGAATGTAATGAATTAGACAGAACTTTATAACTGTCTAATGTGAAATGTTATTGTAATCTGTGTAACTCTGATGTTTTGACTATGTAAAATCTGTTTGATATATTATACTTTTCCCGTTCTGCTTTGAGATTCAAATATTGTTGAGTTCTTTCTTCTTTCTATTCTATTTCTACCTCTTTCTTTCTTATTGATGATGCGTCTTTCTTGGAATGAAAGGCGGGTCATCACGGTTGGTATCAGAGCATAGGTCGAGATAATACGTAGGCTCTGGAGTAGTGTCTATCTTGAGAGCGCGTATTTGTAATTTTATTTGTATAATTATTTACTTATATAAATTAGTTGGGTATCTGTTCGGATTTCCAACATGAGTTCTAGAGAGGTTTAATCTCTTTCTCTTCGTTTGGCCGACCGTCCAATCCTATTGGCGGGAAAACTGAGTTAGATAAGATCTGTAGAGGCTTAAGATTTTCTTATCTTTCCCATAGTTTTCTTGTAACCCATCGGTACTGGATCTCGATGGGTTTAATCTTATTCTACGTTTGGATTGGATGGATAGTATAGGATTGTTTCTTTGGAGGATGAGTTGGGAGGAATCGCTAAAGTGACTTGCGATGATTCCGGAGTTCTTTTGGGTGACCTTCTGCATTGGAGTCAAGGCATCTCCGGAAGGCGTAGAGTCCAACGAAGTGGTTAAAGATTTTTCGGATGTTTCCGAGGTAGTGGAAGGTTTGTCTTCCTTAGGAGATAGAGTTGGTGAAGCAGATCCAAGATTTCTTTGAGAATGCATTTTGTTTCTAGTGAGGGTATTTCTGTAGATCCAGCCAGGTTAGCTATTTTTCAAGAGTGAAGCAACCGCAGTTTTCTGGATTTGGCAGAGTTCTACAGGAAGTTTACCAAGGATATTCTAAGATTTCTTCGAGTTGATTCGGGAAGGAACCAAGTTAAGTGGACCCAAGTGTGAAGAGGCTTTCTTGGACTTGAAGGCAATGTTGACCAGTGTGCCTATTCTAGCTATTTCTTATGGCAGAAGTAAGTTTGAGGTCTACATAGATGTTGTGTGTGCCTGTTATGGATGGATTGATGGTTAGAGTTCCAGTCTTGAATTGATAACCAAGGAACATTAAAGATCGTCAGAAGGATTTGAGGCAAGGAGTTCTGTCAAAGAGTCTTCTGGTGGCCGAGCTTGAAGAAGGATGTTGCTGCTTTCGTCAGTGGATATGTGATCTGTCAGCAAGTGAAGGTGATCAGCAGAAGACCCCAAGTTTGTTGCAGCCTTTGGCAGTTCCGAAGTGAAATTGAGAAATGATTTCTTTGGATTTCATCGGCGGTTTTCCAAGGACCAAAGAGAGCAATGAAGGAATATGGGTAATTGTAGGCCGGTCAATTAAGAGCACCCATCCTATTTCGGCCAAGGCAACCCATACTGCAGCATCTTTGGCTAAGTTTTTCTTAAAGATGTTTGTCCGACTGCTTGGTATTTCAGTCAGCATTGTTAGCGGCCGTGATTCTATCTTCTCCAGCAGATTTTGGGAGGATTGTGATCATCTTTGGGTTTGAGTTTGAGTTTGGGTTCACCCTATCATTCCCAGATCGACGGTCTGACGGAAAGGCTGAATAGAATTTTTGAGATTATATGAGGGCTTGTGTTTTCGATTTGATGGATTTTAGGAAGACCATCTGTATTGAATGGAATTCTCGTTCAGTTATCAGGCGAGTATCTAGATGGCACCCTATGGAGTTTTGTATGGAAGATCTTGTAGATTCTAATTCTGTTGGGTAGAGTCTAGATTGCCTTGTTCTTGTCTAGTTTGATCCGAGAGGCATCTGCGAAGGTGAAGCTTATCTATAAGAGTTTGAGAGTAGCGCAAGATCGTCAGAAGGATATGTGGACAAGAGACAAAGACAATTAGAATTTGAGATTGGAGATTTAGTCTTTATCAAAGTTTCTCGATTAAAGAATTTATCGGATTTGGAAAGACGGGAAATTTGCTCCAAGATGTATTGGTCCATTCCGAGTGTTCGTGGAGATTAGTGATTATGATCTACAGGATTGAATTGCCAGTTTGGATGGCTAGAATTCATGTTGTTATTCACGTATCTCATCTGAGAAAATACGTGAATGATCCATCTTAGTTGGGATCTGCAGTTCAGTAGGATCTGATAGTTGAGCTGGTTTTTAGTATGGTTTGATTTCTAGTTTAGATTTTATGGATCAGAGTAAGAGGAGGCTCTAGATCATAGTAGTTTAGCTAGTTAAGGTTCTATGGAGCTAGGATTTCAGAGTTTGTCCTGGGAAACTCTGAGTAGTTTTAGAAAGGTTTATCTAGATCTGTGTCCGGATAGCTAGAATTGTTCGTTCGAATAAATTGTTTGTTCGAATAGATTGTTTGTTTGAATAAATTGTTTATTTGGTTGATAGTGTATGGCTGATATGGATGCTTGAATGGTTGAAATGAAATATAAGGTTTGGATTATCTATGTTTTAAATTTTGGGGACGAAATTCTTTTAAGTGGGAGGAATGTGATATCCTGGAATTTCGAGGAATTTAAAATGTGGTAGTCTACTTATTAAATTATTTAAAATAGATAAAATTGTAATTTAAAATAAATAACCACAATAATTAATAGTGTGATATTCTTAAATATATTTATAAATAGATTTTTATAATGGAATAATTATTTTCAAATTTAATTAATGCTGTTTTATAAACAGATTTTAAAATAGATTTTTAAATAAAGCTATTATTTTCAAATTTAATTTGTGTTTGTTTAAAATTGATGTATATTTGAATTGATATTAAGTTTGGTTTCAAATTGAATTTGAATTTGAATTTAAATGAATATTTATATCTTGAAAATATTTTGATTTTAAATTATATGAATGAGTTTTTATTTAAAATAATATTTTTTTTCCTTAATGAATATTATTTGTATAAAATTTGGAATGTATTTAAAAAATTATAAAATAAATATAAAAGGTTTATATTAACATTTTAAAATGCGTTTAATATACTATATATAATTTTATTTAAATTATAATTGGTTTATACTTTATTTTTTTAAAGATTTTATTTTTATAAAATTTGTAAGCATTTTTTTGTTTAGAAATATATTTATTAATTTAGAAAATTAATATAAAAGCTTTTAATGTCTTTTAAAAATAAATATAAATAAGAATGATTACAAGTGTAACCTTCAAAACAATGTTAAAAACACATGTAAGCTAATTAGCCTTTAATGTGACAAATGTTAGCATTGGAAAACAAGTGTCAAATTTATTTCTTATTTCTTTTCATTTTTATAAATCCTAAAATACATTTATATAAACATATCATCATCTTCTTCTCATTTTTTATCTTCTCAACTTTTAAGAAAAAACTCCACCTTGTAAAACATTTCTTCCAAAACTAGATAATGATCACAAACCTGAAACTATTTTTTTCAAAACCAGAAATGCATGAATCAAATCTGTAGCCAAAACACTTCCTCAAACAAATCAGTAAATTTCTTCAAACCAAAAATTCAAACACTTCAACCATTTTCAGATCTATAACAATCATCCCTATAACCCTTCAAATCTCAAAACTGTAAACTTCTATCAAAGCAAATCTCTGATCAAACAATTTAAACACTGTTTGTTTTCCAGCCTGTAAACTATCCTATCCTCAATCCTGAAACCATTTTCAAATCTGAAGCTTGCAATCATTTTAAATTTGGAATTTTGCAAAGAATTTCAACAAAAGCCAAGTCTGTAAACTCCACAAATGAAAATCAAAAGTCAAGCCTGAAGCCATTTTAAAACTGTGAGTAATGCAAACCTGTAACCTCCTCAATCAAGCGTGTAGCAGATTTTGCAAAGCAATCCAAAGCTTTCGGTCTCAAAATCCAAACAGTAGCTATATCTTGCAGTTTTAAAGAAATCAAAAGCTTTCCAAGTTTTTCAGTTTCAAATGGAATCAAGCTTCCAAGTGAAAAAAATCCAGCCTCTGCCTCTTTAAAATTTGGCGGTTAAACCTTTTTAAATTAAAAGCTTAGTAAGTAAATATTTGTTTGCTTGTGAAATCTGTGGTGAATGATGCTTTGTTGTGCATACATATGTGGTATCTCTGTGTTTTTGAGTTTATGTAGATATGCATGCCTGAAACAAGAATCTGGCTCTGTTCTTGTTTTTTTTACAAACTTTAACTTTCAAAAATCAAAGATTTAAACCTCTAAATCCTATTAGACCCAGACATTCAAACAAAAGTTGTTTGCATTTGTAGGATCTAAATTTTAAAAATAGTTTAAGAACATTCAGTTGGAATAATATCTGAAAAATGGAAATAAGACAGTAAATATTAGAAGCATGTTGAAAATCTATCATTACAAATTGATTGAGTCAGGAATATTATCTAAAACAAATTCGAAAATTATGATTTTTAAAAAGGGAATCATAATTTATAATGTTGTTTTGGTGAGAAATTTTAGTTTGACTGGAAACTGTATTTGGGGAAAATTCTGATGACCGAGGGGTCTAGGATGACCGGGGTCTTGGCTGGGGGTAGAGGAAGGATAGGGGTATTTTGCAAAAATGGTGGAAAGTGTATCTGATCATCGTGGCATCGACGGTGAAGCAAAATAGGTTTCTAACCCTAGTTTTGGTCGAGCTAAAAGATTTGATCTCCACTTTTTCTCTGGTGAATCGAGATCAATGGGACAATGGGATTTGGTTCGTGGAACTCTGGCGATGATGTGGCTGGAGTTATGGCGACTCATGTGGTCGGAGGGAGGATATTCGAGGAATTTCTGATGAGTATTTGGGGTTCCAATTTCCAATAGCCTAGCTCGATTTTGATTTGAAGTTTGGGCTTTTGTTTGGATGGTTGGAAATCAATGCTAAGGTGATGGTCGTGGTGTCGGAGGGTACGACGGTGGAAATCGCCATCGATGTTTATTGTGCTGGTGCATAGGGGAGGATGGATGTTAGATGTTTTGGTGTAGGGTTTTACTCGATGCATTATTCGAGTATTTGGGCAGAAGTCTCAAGTTTGAACTCGAGTGAATTTAGGTGTTAAAAAGCTACAGGTTTATGAACTTTAAAATTTAATTCTAAGTTTTTAAATCCGATAGAAAAGGGGGTTTACTCGGGGGTAGACCCGAGTTGTCTTCGGGTTTGACCCGAAGCAGTGATGATAAACAGTTTCTAAACATTTTTAAATCAATTTTTTTTTGAAATTTAAATTCAAATCTAGTTCAAAATTACTTATTTAAACTTATCCCTTTTTCTAATTGTTTTCTTTAACTATTGATTTAGAAGTTTGAAAATTTGTTAAATTTAAATTTTATAAAATTTAAAGTGATTTTAAACCTTAATTGAAAATGGAAGTTTATGATTTTTATAAAAGTAAGTTTTAAATTGAAATTAGCTCTTAAAACTTCCACTTGGTAATATTTTAAGTTATTGAAGGAAGATAAATTTTGTTAATTTTAAATTATCAAGTTAAATGGTTATCTTATTTCAAATCTTATTTAAAGGATTTAATTAAGTTTAGTTAATTATAATGTTAAAATGTTTTAAAGTGTTAATGTTAATAAAGATATTAATAAGATATGTTTTAATTTTAAAATATTTAAGGATCTAATGTCTTGAGATTAATTAAGATATAGGTAATTAAATATAATTAATTAATCTGGTCAATTAATTATAAAGGAATAATTGAGTAATTAATTAAGAGTAATTAATTGGTTTAATTAATAATTAATTAAGGGTTATTAATTAATTAATTAATTTAAGGTTAATTAATTGTAATTGAGGATTATTAATTAAAGATTGTTAATTAATGATCAGAGATTAATTAGTTGAGTAATTAAGTAATTAAGAATTAATTAATCAAGTAATCAAGATTGATTAATGTAGTAATTAGAGGTTGTTAATTAAGTAATTAGAGTTTACTTAATTATTAATTAGGAAACACTTAATGTGTAATTAAGTTTTATTAATTAATAATTAGGCTTTATCAATTAATACTTAAAGGATGATTAATCAAAGGTAATTAAGGATTAATCAAAGGTAATTAAGGATTAATCAAATGGTAATTAAGGATTGATTAATCTGTAATTATGGATTAATTAATTTGTAATTAAGATTGTTAATTAATCATTAAGTTTTATTAATTAATAATTAAGGGATAAGTATTTAGTTAATGATTAATTAATTAATTAATTAATTATAAGATTAATTATGGATCAATTAATTTGTATTAAGAGGTATTGATTAATAATTAAGGTTATTAATCAATAGTTAATGGATAATTAATCGGTTAATTAAAAAGGTTAATTAATTGATTAATTAAGGATTGATTACTTTGTATTGAAGAAGATTTATTAATAATTAAGGTTTATTAATTGATAAAGGATAATTAATCTATGGTTAGTGATTAATTAATTGATTTATACGATAATCAAGAAGTGATTAATTAATTAAATGTTTGTAATTAAATAATGATTGTTTGAGCAGGATTAGGAGATTAATTCTTAAGTAATTAATTTAATTTAAGGTGATTAAATTAATTATAACATGGATTAATAATTCCTGTTTATGGATGATTGTTTGTAAAGAATATCTGAATTGGATGATATATATTGGATGATATCTGTTGGATGATATCTATTGGATTATATCTATTGAAGATATGTTGTGATATTCTTTGATATGATATTGGATATATCAGTGATAAATGTGTGATATTTGTCTATGTTAAATGATGTGTGAATTCAAGTATTGAATTGAATTGAAATGAATTGTTTTGAACTCTAAAACAACTTGGACCTAAAAGATGGCGTTTTGGATTTCGACGAGACTGGGATCAGGTTTCCAAATTTGGATATCCGAAAACCACATCGATCCAAATTAAGCATTAGGTCATGAATCTCAAGTGAAGTTGAAGATTCAGAGTGCAAGGGTTATCGTCGTTAACTTTGAGGGTGATTCCAAAATGAGTGTAATAAGATAATGCCTTCGGTTTCGTTCGAACCCGGAACGAACTTGTATGGATTGAATGCTTTCAGAAAATCGTCAGGTGGACGATGAGCATTCTAAGATAGATGTGTTCTATAAAGCTAATCGTAGCCTCAAGTCTCATCAACCGGGAATGGATAAAACAGGGGAGGTGCAGCAAGGCTAAGTGAGTCGCGCTCAAGTAGAATGAGATTTACCCCTGTCTAGATGTCCCTTTTATTCAGCTGTGTAGGCAGTTGGATCTGCAGCCAACTGCGGGTTGTCTCGTTCGGGACTGTTCAGTAAGGAATTGTTCCGGCCTTGTGTTGCAGGGGATTTAGGGTGGATCCTCAGTACGTTGATCTAGGCCACGTACTGTGATGGGCGGTACCCTAGTAGCCCTGCCATTGTATGGAATCCATTCTCCAATTAGTGTCGTACGTTTTGATTGTGCCCAGTTATGTTGGAACGTGAGATGTAAGCATTCTAGCTATTTCTGTATTTTACTTTAAAACTCTAGACCCTATTGTAATATCATTGGATTTCCTATCAAATGTTTTGGTTAGCGTAAGGTAAAAACTTACCCAATGTTTATTTGTGGGGAGTCTTACGTGATACCTTTTGTTTTCAAAATGATTTTTAAAGTTAAGCAACTTTAAATCATTTACTCACACCAGACCCATGTCTGACCCGGATTTTATTTCTGTTTTTCTTAAATTCTTGTGTAATTAAATTTTTATGAGTAGCCAAGAGATCAGGTTTTGGCTTGACGAATATTGGATAGCATGGAGCAGGAGCCCAGACGTAGCTATACATATATTTCCGCTGTGCTGTGTTGTAGTCTTTGTCTGTTGTATTGGAATGTAATGAATTAGACAGAACTTTATAACTATCTAATGTGAAATGTTATTGTAGTCTGTGTAAGTCTAATGTATTGACTATGTAATATCTATTTGATATATTACATTTGTTCCGTTCCGCTGTGAGATTTAGTTGTTGTTGAGTTATTTCTTCTTTCTATTCTATTTCTACCTCTTTCTTCTTATCGATGATGCGTTTTTCTATGGAATGAAAGGCGGGTCATCACAAATGATTGGATCATTACTCTATATCACTGCTAGTAGACCTGATATCATGCATAGTGTTTGTCTCTGTGTAAGATATCAATCCCAACCTAAAGAGACCCACTTAAAAGTTGTTAAACGTATCATAAGATATGTTAAACACATCTTTGATTATGGCTTATTTTATCCTAAAAATGATTCTTTTGAATTAATATTTTACTGTGATGCTATTTATGCTGGTTGTAAATCAAATCGAAAAAGTACAAGTGGAACTTGTCACTTTTTGGGGCATTCTCTGTTTTGCTGGTTTAGTAAAAAGAAAAACATGGTTTCTTTATCAAAAATCGAAGCAGAGTATATTTCTGCTGCTTTGACTTGTTCTCAACTAATATATATGCAACAAACTTTAAAAGATTTTGGTTTAAATATCTCAAAATCACCAATTTATTGTGATAATACTAGTGCAATAAATCTATCCAAAAATCTACTCATCATGCTCGAACTAAACATATTGATATCAGACACCATTTTCTCAGAGATAATATAAGTAAGGAAGTAATTACTCTCGATTTTATCAATTCCGAGAACCAAATTGCCGATATCTTAACAAAACCCTTAAATGAATCTATATTTACTAAATTAAGAAGAAAATTAGGTATTTGTTCAATAATTGAAATATAGAATATAAATAACAAAGTATAATTAAAAATTTTAAATTAAAAATCCAATAACAAAAATATCAAGTACCATGTCGACAACCCCCTTCTACACCTATCGACATATAACGATTTTTATTTTTGAAATTTTCCCACCAAAATTCAAATGAGTGGTTATGTATTGTTCTTATCTCGAAATTTTGATCATTCTTTCTATTCTCTCTCTGTTCCAACTTCTGATGACAATTAAACAATGGCCTCCTCTTCCAAATCAAACAAAAAGTCAACCCTCTCGTTCCCTTCTCCTTCTACTGGAACATTCCAATGAACTACGCTCGCACGAGTAATCAAAATGGAGGATTATTTGACGGATGCACTGCAACTAATGACTGAAATTCAAGTAGTGCAACTTAGAATGGCCAAAGAACAAGAACAGCAAGGCAATATCCCTAGAAATTTTCAAAAGTTTCTGATGGACAATCACGCTAATCCGATCTTGATTGATGAAGAGTCTTCAGAAGATCAAGTGCAAGAGGACAGCGAGGAAGAAGAAGAAGAAGCCTTCATGGAAGAAGAGCACGCTGAAGATGACGACAAAGTCGTTTGCGTTGGCGAAGTGTGCTTTGACAAGGATGGAAATCTAGTCGAACAACGTGGAAATTACTGTTTCCACTACCCAAATTGTTCGGTTCATAGATCCCTCATCTTCGAGGACACACAATAGTTTCTTTCCTATTGTTATATGTTCTTTCTTTCGTCTTCTACGTAAATGTAAATATAACAATAAATAATTAATAAATGATTTGTGTTCTTCTATTTGAATTATCACTTTCATAAGTATTATCATATATGGATCCTTAGTTAGGATAGTTTGTTATTAAGGACTATGTTTTAGTTTTAGAGTTAAGTGATGATTATTTATGATAACACTATCATTATAATCATATGTCATATAGTATTAGTTTTAGAGGGAGTGATATAGTTTGGAGTTAGTTTTTTGTTGATGACAAAGGGGGAGAAGTATAAAATAGGATAGTTAGGCATTGATTAAGGGGGAGTTATTAGGATAGAAGTAATATTTATAAACAAAGGTTGTTGTCATCAAAAAGGGGGAGAATGTTAGTCCTTGAGATGATGGTTTTGATGACAACAACCTTAGGAATTGTTATAAAATATAAATACTAACATTATAGTTTAGATATATATGTATATGTAGGATTTAACCATGCAGGTATCAAAGAATGAAGACCGTACAATATAGAGATTCAAGATATCAAGTTTGAAGACTCATAAGTATCAAGATTATCAAGAGTTCAAGATTTCAAAATTATAATTTAGTGAGGAATTTTGTTAAAACTCCTAGAAAAGCACTAGCATCTTAAAATCCAATTTATTCGTGGAAGGGAATCCACTTCGAGCCTGTTGGAGGGATGAAACCCTAAGTAGGATGGAACCTACGAAAAATCTAGGGTAACATTGTTTTGTATCCACTAACTTTTATTCAAAATATTTTTACAAAATTATATCTTGTTTTCTAAATGATTTCAAAACCTTCCTTTTAAAAGAATCAAAAACATCTATCCTGGTTTTAAAATACTTTTAGCCTCAAAATAATCTTTATCTTCAAAATCAAATTATCCTTAATTTTTAAGCTATTTTTTTAAATATAAAATTATAGTAAAATTTTATATATACCAAAATATTATTCTTTATACTTATTTATGTATTTTAACTATAGTTAAGTATATTTATAAGGTTTAAATAATAGTTTTAATACAAGATGAAAGCTAATTTCAAAGAAAAACAAATCACCAAAAATACCTTAGGGATGTCGACAACCTCAAGTAACCCTTGTTGACAAGGTGGCAGTTTGTTTCAAAACTTTGAATTTCAAAAGAAGTGTCTATTCGTCACATCCTTTCATGAATGGATATGGTTGTTGTTCTACTATAAATAGGGGCAGTTTTAAATGAATTTATATACAATTTTTCTCTGATTTCACTCCTCCTCTTCTTCCACATTTCTTTACATATATTTTTACCATTACTCTGCCGAAATCACCATTGAATCTAATTAGATCATCTCTGGTTTGATTTTCTATCACTATCTCAACAAGATCTCAGTGCTATTCGGATTTATAGGCTTCTTTGTTATAAATTAAGTGATAAAAAGGTGTGATTGTAGCCTGTGAAATCAATCAAGCGAGAAAAGGTGTAATTGTAGTCTATGAATACAATTGGGTGAACTTGTAGCCCGTGAAATCAAGTATCACTACCTGGAGGATTGTGAATTTGGAGTGGTGTACCTCGTGTGAGAAATGCAGATTACGGATTTTAAGGCTAGAATTAACACTAGAGGGGGGTGAATAATAAATAATTACTATATCCTTTTGAGTTTAAGTTAATTTAGACACCGCTGTATGTAATATACAGACACAGATATGATCACAGAAACAAACACATATACAGAAATAAAATAAAAGAAGTAAAGGAAAGAACACACCGGATTTTATACTGGTTCGGAGTTACCTTACATCCAGTCCCGCAATACAAGTATGAATTTCCTTTCAAAAAGATAGTTTAAAAGGAGTAATTTGACTTTGAAATTAAAGATAATTTTTGAGGCTAAATTTATTTTAAAATCAGGATAGTGGGTTTTGATGTTTTTAAAAGGAAAGTTTTGGAAAACATTTTGAAAACAGGATATAATTTTGAAAAATCATTTTGAATAAAAAGTTAGCTGATACAAAACAATGTTCCACTAGATTTTTCGTAGGTTCCATCCCTTTAACAGGCTCGAAGTGGATTCCATTCCACGAATAAATTGGATTTTATGATGCCAGTGCTTTTCTACGAGTTTTAACAAAAATTCTTAATAAAAATACTTATGCTTGAAATCTTGAACTCTTGATAATCTTGATACTCATGAGTCTTCTATCTCAATATCGTGAATCTCTATACTGTACAGTCTTCATTCTTGGTACCTGCATGGTTAAATCCTGCATATATATATATATATATATATCTAAACTTATAATGTCAGTATTTATATTTTATAATCTATTCTGAGGTTGTTGTCATCAAAACCATCATCTCACGGACTAACACCTCGTTGCCTTGAAATCGATGGTTGTAATTGTATAATTGCTTTTGAAAGGAAATCCGTACTTGTGTGCGGGACTGGATGTAGGGTAACTCCGAACCAGTATAAAATCCGGTGTGTTCTTTCCTTTATTGATTTTACTTTATTTCTGCATCTGTGTTTGATTCTGTTATAATATATGTGTCTGAATATTGCATACATTTGTGTTCAAATTAACATAAATTCAAAAAGATTTAGTAATTCCTTAAAACACTATTCATCCCCCTCTAGTGTTAATTCTAGTGTTAAGATCCATAATCTGCATTTCTCACATGTATGTCTCCTGTCAACATAAGATTTCTGCCTATCCTAAGTGGTCTTCATTCTCCTACGGATCAAGTCCACCTTCTCCAGTGTCTCCTCACTATATCTGCCTTTTAAGGATAATCCTATACGTCTTATTCCATCCACACAACAGTGATCTCTACGGTCTACCATACAATGCTCAAAACATCCCATCCCAATACTGGTTGATAGCTACCGTTGTAGGTGAACTCCACTAATAGTTAGTGATCCTCCCAAGAACATCCAAAATCTAAATACGCATCCATAGCAAGTCTTTCAAAACCCGATTCACTCTCTCCGACTGTCTGTCAGTATACAGATGATATGTAGCTCAAGCTTAACTTAGTCCTCAAAGCCTCTTGTAGACTCATGCAGAACTCATTAGTGAAAAGCAAATCTAGGTCGCTAATTATGCTAATAGGAACTCTATGTAATCTAACGACCACTCTCACATATAGAGCTGTCAATGGTACCGTTGATCTAGCACTCTTCACTAGTATGAAATGAGTGCACCTAGTCAACCGATGGCCTATGACCCAATTGCTTTCATCCCTCTCCGACTCCTAGGTAGACCATCAACAAACTCCATGGAAACACTCTTCCGCTTGCACTAAGGAATATCGAGTGGTTGTAAAAATCCTCTAGGCTTCTTCTGCTTTACCTTTACATTCTGGCAAGTGATATATCTAGCTACATACTTTGCCACTTATTTTTTAATACCAGGCCAATAGAAGACTCTTTTTATGTCTTGATGTATCTTGTCACCAATGGGATGAATGATTGTTCTAGAACGGTGAGACTTTGCTAGTAACCACATCTATCAAATCCATACTATAGGGAACACACAGCCTCTAATCTCTCCGTAACCATCCTCTCGAGTCAACGGTCTAACGCCACAAATGACTTGATGTTTCTTCTCTACCAATCCTCTCTATAGCATCTACGAACTCCTTATCCTCCTTCTTCTTAGATCTAATATGCTCCATCAATGTAGGCTGAACATCTAATGCTGCTAGTAATTCTGAGGTAATATCTGATGATGGCTGGAAATCAAAGGTAGAAATATACTCCAAATGTCACCACTTTAACAACAAGGGAATCAACACTGCATGTTGTCTACTCAAAGCGTCTACCACTAGATTACCCTGTCTCAAGGTATAAGAGATAAATGTCGTATGATGTCGAAAACTTCATCCACACCTGCTGCCTCAAATTCAAATATTTTTTGGAACAAATATTTTAAGGACTTGTGATCCGTAAATAGCTTAAACCACTCCTTTAAAAGATAATGCCTTCATGATTTGAGCTCAAAGACAATGGCTGCTAACTTAAGGGTATGTGTAAGGTCATTCCTTTTGTGGGTCTTCAGCTGCCTACTCACGTAACACACCACCATTCCTTCTTGCATTAATACCGCGCCTAACCCCATACCGTAAGCATTAATATAAATGTAAATGGCTTAGTTCCATCCAGAACACCAAAACTGATGCACTGGTCAATGTCTCTTTCAACTTGATAAAAGCATCTTCACACTTTGCATCCTACGAGAAAACTAGATTCTTCTTGGCAAGACGGGTCAGTGGGGTAGAGATCATCACGAAGTCCTTAATGAACCTGCGATAGTAACCCACCAAACCAAGGAAACTTCTCACCTCTAAGGCATTCTTCGGAACATGTTAATCCCTAACCACTGCCACTTTACTTGAGTTAACTACTAAGCCACTTTCTAGGATAAGTGTTCTAAAAATCATACCTCCTTTCCCCAAAAATGGTTCTTCAAAAACTTTTCCTTCATCTTATGTGCATTAAGTGTACCAAGAAATTCATCGAAATGCGACATATGCTCTTCCTCACTCCTCGAGTATAGAAGAATATCATCCAAATACCATTATGAATTTATTAAGCAACCCGTTAAAGACATAACTCATCAAATCAACAAAGTAGGCGGGTGCATTGGTCAGTTCAATGGGCATGACTAACCATTCATATAATCCATAGGATACATGGAAAGTCGTCTTCTGGATAATGCTTGGTTATACACAACTGATGGAATCCGGTAGCCAAGTCAAGCCGTGAGAATACCCTAACTCTAACCAACTAACCAAAGAGATCGTCTATGTGGGGCAGTGGATAACTATTCTTCTTTATTAGTTTATTCAGCTTTCTATAATTGATCTCTAAGAGAACCATCCACCTTGGTGGAAGAGCTGACTAGTGCTCCCTACTCAGAAATGCTCTTCCTAATAAAACCCTTCCCTAAGAACTCATTAACTTGCTTGTTCAAATTGAATCTTTCGTTTGGGACCATATGCCTTAGTGGTAAGGCAATGTATCTAGAGTTCTCAGCAAAATAGATCCTAAACTCAATCTCTCTCTAGAGCGGGAGATAGGTAGCCTTAGAAAAAACATCTGGGAAATATCTAACTACATGCACTATACTAAGCTCGTCATTTAATAGGTCCAATGAATATATGTATCTCAACATAATAGATCCTCGAGATCATAATAAATTTCAAAGCTAGGTCCACTACACGTGCTCAATCTAATAACCTTCCTATCATGGTCTAAAATAACCCTATGCATAATTATCCAATCCATGCTTAATATCAACCCAGATCTACAAAATTCCAATAAAAAGGAATAACAATCAAATTCGACCCCTAAGATGAATAACTTTAAACCCATATATAACATAGATAAATAGGCTGATCCTCCTACTAGGTTTAATACAACTACAGGGTCCATGACTATACTGGTGTGTAAGTGTACGTCATCAACAAGTCTACTAAAAATTAAAGAATATAAAGCACTGTTATCCAACATTTTGGCCTGGCTATATTCGAACTGATTAGACAAGTTTACTATCATCGAGGTCGACAAGTCATATTAACAATCATGGAGCCTAGATTTCAGGCACAGATGATAATATGAAGTAGTGGTAAAGTGAAATCAAATGACAGATTCAATTGGACAATAAAAGTATGAAAACATACCATTTACTGAAAATGGATCAGGTACGATCCATATTCACATATGGATTGTACCGCATCGATATTATAGTTCAACTCAATGGATAATGATCGATACCTCAAAACCTACAGGTCAAATATATATGAAATTTTCGAAGCATTAACATATCGAAGAGTGGAGCCCACCATATCGATCGCATCCCAAAATAAGCCCATAGAACGGTCGGTGCTGATCATTATTTTGAAAGATGTGGGACCCACGATCAATACCATGACTTCTTCTAGATCTGGAGACTCCTTTGTAGAAATTCCAAGAAGATATTTCACTGTCTTGCCCTACAAATATTGACGTGATTGTTCATTTTAAGGATCTTTACGCTGCTTGTTACATTGCAGATTTTTGTGACTAGGGTTTTACTCTAATCCATCCTTCTATACTCAGCAATTCAAGTATTTAATAATGTTATTTCTCTAAAGTGTACATAGACTTTCGATGTTGAACCATTATAAATCGTTATCCTTTTGTTATTTCTTATTTTATATTATTTAATTTATTGTTTCCTCTATTTTCATTTATTATTCTTCATTCATTTTTCTAGAAATTATCTATTGGGTGTTTATAAAAAATTTTAGGTGCAAACATTTTGGTGCTTTCGTTGAGAAGAAGATTCTTAGCTCTATTTCGATTCCTTTGCTGCTACTGGATTGCATAAATCCCAAGAAGATATCTAGAATTGTCTTTGAGAAGTTTATATGTTCTATTTAGACTTGCAAAATCTAAGGAAAGCTATCAATAATGATTAGGAACACCAGATCTACCACTCAAAACACAGGGAGAAACGAGAACGCCAACAGTGTGGTACTCCTAGTTTATATGAGGTGATGCATGACCACGCTAGGCTCCAACTATGTTGAGCCAGACTTGTCAGCTATTGTCAAACAGCTAGTAAGGGAAATCCAAGGCTTGACTAATGATGATTGAGGAATCACAAGGAGCCATACCCTCTAACATATAGTATTTTACATATATAATATCCAAGGAGATTTAGAAGGCTGTCGATGCCTGCTTACAAGGGAAAAACCAACCCTAGGTAGCACATCATGAGATATGAGTAGTCGATGGACGCTGCATGAGCCGATGATACCACTGAATGGAGATGTTTACCCATCACTCTTCTAGCATAGCATCGATGTGGTTTACAAGATTTCCCCAACTGTTGATCCTAGATTTGACGATTTAGCAATGAATTTATGGGGCAATTATGTATGCATGCAACTCGCCCCAAAGATGTAATGTTCCTACCAAGCACGATTCAGGCTCCAGGAGAATCGAAGAAAGATTACTTGGAACGATTCCAATGACTGTTACATAAGTCAGTAATCCAATTAACCATTCTAACTTTGGCAATTGGTTAGCTTGCAGACCATCCGCGACATTAGAGCATTTCTATGCAAAGGTAGCTCAGTATTTGAGAAAAGAGGAAGCTAGACGCTCTAGGAAGAAGAATGATGTTGGAATGAGTGTGGAAGGAGTGCAGAGTTACATTGCAGCGAAGCAGTCTTGGTAGAGTTTTGAAAAAGTTTAAGTGAATTTCTGAAATATGCTGAATCAAGAAAGAAAGGTGTGATAGGAACTTTGAATGAAAGAGGGATTCTAGAAGAGGAAAGCCAAAGATTCTAACGTATGATACTTACATACCACCAAATACGTCTCTAGAGAACGTCTACTTGTCTACATGCATTACCGTGCAATATAGGAAGCCACATCCAAAAGAATCGATAGAGAAGAAAAAGCAGACTGGAAAATAATGTCGGCTCCACAAATGCTATGGTCATAACAAGAATGAATGCAGGCATCTTCAGGATATTATTAAGAAATTGATTCGGGAAAGAAAGCTATAGCAATTTGTTAAAGCCCCGTAGGATGGCGGGCAGGGGATATCCAACCCCAAGCGAGGACAAGCACACAACAAGGCTAAGGAGCCTGCACGGACTGGCGGAATGTTAGTGATTAGTACAATAATCAAAGGACCGCGTCTACCTGATAAGAGCTGGCTTGAGATGGGGCACTGTGCTAGCACAAGAGAGCATAAAAATTTGAATGTTGTTCAAGTGAAAAAGATGGGGATCTAGAAAAATAGCAGCGTACAGTGGTAGATGACGTTATATTTAGAAATAGAGATCCAAATAAGGTGGAAGCATCAATGATCGACCCAATGGTCATTTCGACCATGATCAGCCCTACCTTAATGAGGAGGACCTTGATTGACTATGGTAGTTCCGTGAATATAATTTTCAAAAAGGCTTACGAACAATGACCAAAGGAAAGTGTGGATGTTGTCATTTGTTGTCTTGGATGTTGGCTCTCCATACAATGCTTTGCTAAGCCGATAAGCCCTTGCTAAATTTTGGGCAGTTCTTGCCCCATGGTGTTTGGCTTTGAAGTTCTCAACAAATAACGGTGTTAGAGTTGTGCATGGTGATCATTATATCGTACATGCCTGCTATGTGGATAAATTAAGAGACGCTCAATAGAAGGAGAAAGATAAGGGTGTGGACAAGTCTCTTCGCATCCAAGCTACTAAAGATTGACAACCAACACTTGACCCTTGGCTCGAGCACCATCATCGATTCTATGAAGATATAGATCTGAGGGATGACGAGGAGGAGACCAGTGAGATCAAAGTGCAGGGCTGAGCTAACAATTGACATCATGGTCAGCCATGACGACCCATCGTAGGTCTTAAAGATAGGATCACAGCTCAGCCATCCGATGATGAAAGAACTTGCTGGTTTTCTTTGAGCGAATCTTAATGTGTTCGCTTGGACTCATTTTAATATGTATATGATCTCGCCTGTCATTGCGAGCTACGCATTAAACATTGACCAGAGGCATCTTCCAATGAAATAGAAAAGGCAAGACATGGATCAAGAGAGATTTGCCACCCTTTAAGAGGAGGTGGATAGGCTTCAAAGTAATGGATTTATTTGTGATGCTCTACTCTAAATGAATATCTAATCCTGTACTTGTGACAAAGGTGAATGAAAGTGGTAGATACGTGTTGACTATTCGGATTTAAAGAAAGCATGCCTAAAGGAAAATTTTCCCCTTTTGAGAACTGACCAGTTGGTAAATTCTACTACAGGACATGAGTTGCTATCTTTCATGGATGCGTACTCCGGATATAGTCAAATCCTGATGTACATCCTTGATTAAAAGCACGCCAGTTTTATTACTAACATTGGATTATACTGCAATGGGGTAATGTCATTTGGATTGAAGAATGCAGTAGCAACTTATCAATGCTTAGTCAATCGAATGTTTAAAGATCAGATTAGAAAGGTGATAGAGTATACGTGGTTGATATGCTCATAAAGTCATGATGATAAAGTAACCATATCAGATACTAAGCAAAAATGTTCGACATCCTCCTATATTAAGAAATTAAGATCAATCCATATAATCGTTCTTTTGGCGTTGCATCAGAAAATTTCTAGAGTTTCATCAATAATTCACACGACATCGAAGCTAGTCCCGAAAAGATTCGAGCTATACGCAACATCCAGGTGCCAAACACAATCAAATAATTGTAAAGCCTAAATAGGAAGATTGTTGCCCTGAGTCAGTTTATTTCCAAAGCCACAGATAAATGTATTCCTTTCTTCAACTTGATTAGAAGAGGAAAAAGGAACTTCGAATGGACAGTGTATTACGGAGAAGCATTTGAAGCTTTGGTGAACCACTTAGAGACGCCTCCTACCTTTTCAAAGGCATGTGGATCACAAAGATTTGTAAATCTATTTGGCCATGTCGGTACATGTTATAGGTGTCGTACTGCTTCTTGAGGAGAATCGGGTCCAGAGACCGGTCCATTATGTTAGCAAGCGGTTAACAGGACCTGAAAGGAACTATCCAAAGATAGAGAAATTGGCATACTGCTTCTTGATTGCTTCAAGAAAGCTCTGCCTTTATTTTCAAGCTCATCCCATCAACGTTTACACCGATCAACTGTTACGACAAGTCCTATAGATACATGAGACATTTAGAAGGTTACTCAAATAGAACATCAAACTGAGCCAGTTCGACATTACTTATCTCCCTTGGAGAGCCATCCAGGTATAAGCACTGACGAACTTTATAGTAGAGTTCACTACACAGGATGACCTACCAAAGAGTAGTGGAACCCCTACTAATAAATGGAAAATGTATATGGATGGAGCATCCAATGATCGCTATTCTAAAGCCAAAATTGTGCTAGGAACTCTAGAAGATCGATCAATTTTCTACACTTTAAAGCTTGACTTTCCTGCAACGAACAATGAAGCTGAGTTTGAAGCTCTGATTGCTGGACTTAATTAAAGAACTAGGGACAAAATCCCTTGAAACCTTTTACGATACCCAATTGGTGGTTACCAAGTCAAGGGAGATTACCGGGCTAAAGGATAACGACTCGCTCTGTACCATATTCGAGTTAAAGAGCCATTGACCGACTTTGAGTATTACAACATCACATACATTCCTCGGGATCAAAACAAAGAGGCCGACTAATTGGCAAAGTCTGCTAGCACCAAGGATGCAAAACAATTAGGCTTGGTTTCGATCGAAGTACTAGACGCTCTGAGCAAAAACTAGATGGAAATCGACTGAGTACTAGAGAACAATCCTGAGAAGGAGTCATGGACGAATCTAATTAAATATTCTTTGCTAGTAGTCCTTCCCGAATGGAGAAACGAAAGACGACCTCCGCAAAGCTTCACGATATATCATTCAGAAAGGAGTCACATATAGAAAGGGTTTTTTTGTTCCCCTACTCTGATGATCACTCAAGATGAAATAAAGAATCCTAGAGGAAGTTCATGAATAGGAGTATGGCGATTACACTAGGAGCAAACTCTAGCAATGAAAATACATCGATATGAGTATTACTAGACAATTGTCAATCAGGATGCTGCTACTTATGCTAAGCGATGCGATAAGTGCCAAATGTATGCAAAAGTTCCTAGAGCTCCACCGATGGAAACTATCCAAATGGTTATTCCATGGCCGTTTTCCACATAGGGCGTAGATATTATCGGTTCCTTACCGTTTTCTAAAGATGGTGCAAAGTACGCCATCATAGCAGTTGACTACTTCAATAAAAGAGCCGAAGCGGAACATTCAGCCATGATCACCACAAAAAAAGTAATAAACTTCATTAATCGAGACATCATCTATGATTTTAGTCTTCCACGAACCATTGTAACTAATAATGGAACTTAGTTCGACAGTGCTAAATTCAAAGACTTCTGTTGTCAGCATCATATTGAAAAGAGAATTGCGGCAGAATCTTACCCTCAAGAAAATGGAAAAGGTTTATCTTTGAATTTTTTTTATAAATTCCATCCTAAAGAAACATTTGAAAAACGCTAGAGGCAAGTGGGTGGATGAACTCCCAACAGCATTATGGGCTTATAGAACTACCCACAAGTTTGCAACTGGCCATAATCCATTCGCTCTTGCTTATGGCTCCGATACCGTCATTCCTGTTGAACTTGAAGTTCCTTCTCAATGAGTGGCTTGCTAGACCCCCGAAAGAATGGAGATCTCCTCTTATAATCTCTAGACTTTGTAAATGAGAAGTGTAAAGAAGCTAATTTGAGAGCAAGTATATATCAACACCGAGCCACCTGATACTACAATACTAAAGTCTGACCTAGAACCTTTGAAATCAATGATCTCATCTTGAAATAGGTTTTCCTATCCCATTGCATATGAATCCTGCTTGGGAAGGACCATATGTCACTGAATAGAGGCTTGGAGAGGGAACTTTCAAGCTAGCGACTATTGATGGCGTCACACTCCCAAGGGCATGGAATAGCAAGCATTTATGATGCTATTTCACTTGCTTTATTCTTTTTCATTCAATCGTATTCAATTTTCGAATTTTCTTTAGCATTAGATGCCAAATACGTAATAAGGAAAATTATGTCATTTCTTTCCACTTGGAAAATAAAGTTTGAAATTTCCTTCGTATACGTGATTTCCATAGCATTACATGATAGTTGTGATATTCGACTAACCGATATTAACATATCCGAGCAAGTTCCTAGAGTTTGGAGCTAGCTGATCACATACGTTTACGATTGAATCAAACAAATCAACATGGTCCGACCGTTTATTTGATGATTCTCGCTCACAACTCGATGGATGAAGTACCTAACTAGAAATGGAAGTGACTTGACCATCCAATAAACAAATTAATCCCACTTAGCGACGGGACAGACATGAATTAAAAGTGATCGTGATATGAATGATCGCTCGCTAAGTCGAACCATAGAATTGAGGGTAAATAAATCAATTAAGGAAAGTATAGTCCAACTATTTTCCAAAACGACTCTAAGTCCCCAGAGTGTGGACTAGATTATAAATACAAATTGGGTGCGATTCGATCGCCCACCACTAACTTTTATATGCGGAGTGCGGATATGAGTATAAACAAATGGATAAGTGCAGTTTGACCACTCACTATTCCATAAACTCCGATCCAAAACCGACCGAAGGAATATAAACTCGGTAAAGATGGAATTCGACCATCCACTATCTAACTCCTCTAACCCAAGCATTGGGGCAGAAGTATAGTCACTTCTATGATTGAATTTGACTGTGTAACACTTGGGCTTGAGCCGTGTATCCAGTACGACTTGAGGCCACGACCGTATGGAAGCCTTGAGATAAAATTGATGAATTATCATCCAAATTAATAAGTGACGTATTAAAAGTGCGTTGAATGGAAAATGTAGTAGCTCAATTACTTAAGTAAATTCACATAAGAGTTCGACAAAAGTAAAAGAACTTTATTTACCTAAACTTGGAAAGTAAAGAGTAAAAAAATGGGGGGCTATCCCATACACGCGATGAATCACTTCCTCCTTGTCTTCCTTTTATTTTTGTTCGAATCGGGAGAGATTTCACTCGAACTTTTTCCGCTCATCTTCTCCCTTCTATTCCCACCTTATTG
This sequence comes from Allium cepa, assembly GCA_030765085.1. Taxonomy (NCBI): domain Eukaryota; kingdom Viridiplantae; phylum Streptophyta; class Magnoliopsida; order Asparagales; family Amaryllidaceae; genus Allium; species Allium cepa. Next base: position 455,129,570 of record CM060932.1, read on the forward strand.
GCCTTTAATCGACCTAGACTAGGTTGACCCAGTAGGTGCATCTTCAGCAGGTTCTGGCTGAGAAGCGGAGGCATCAGCAGTTTCTCCATGCAAGACAATGGAGATGAGAGGTGAAACGATCTCCATTTTCCCTTACTTGGCTTTCACCTTGAGAGCGACATTGGCTTTAAATTTCTGTGCCATTTCATACATAGAGGGGCCTAGCAAAGGTTGAGAAGCTCCAATATTTACAACATCATCATCAACAGGAATCTTTTAATGCTGATTGCTTTCTTCCCTCAACAAAGTGTCCACTACATGCTCATCGATCATTAAAGCTTCCTTTTATAGGACAACTTGGGTTATGGCCAAAGCCGTGATAGTAAAGGAATCCATTATTGGCACCTATAGTTTTGGTTGAGATTCTTGATGATGAGATTGAATGACAGACTGTGAAGAAAATAAAGTGGAAAGGGGACCACAAAAGGTGTCAATAGGAGGAACGTCATCATGACAATCTTTTTGTCTTTTGGAATCTTTAGGGGGATGAGATCTAGATAAGGACCAATATTTGTCATGGGAAGACATGTCACTATCGCCTCTATTCTGGTAGTCCAGGATCCAGATGGAGAGATGCTAAGGTCATATTCACGACCACTACCTTGGCGATACGAGCCCAAATGAGAATCAAGATTCTGGCATGAAATTTCCTACAGAGACTGAAACAAATGCTTCTTCCTTATCATTGTTTCTGCAAAGAAAGATAAAATGTGAATCAGTTCTAAGCATTGAAGGACTCAAAATAAGTGCAATGCAATATTGTGAAGTGCGTGTGAACATGCGTGTCCTTGTGTCCCCCTACAGTCCAGTTATTGAAGCTTTACTAGCAGAAGTAACCTCTCCACTAACAGAGGAGGGATTCCAACCCCAGCTTTAGAAGGATATTATGATCTATCGACACTCATGTTATCAAAATGAAAGGCATCAACGTCATCCAACATTGGAAGATCAGATGATTCCATAATTGTTTCATCCATGTATTCCTAAGGTTGAAAAGCGGACTGATCCAGAATAACCTGATGGTCGATGGATAGCTTGGAATCAAGATGCAGCTCTTAGGGACCTGCAAATCGAGCTTCTTCCTTTTTCTTTTTTTGGGGGGGGGGGGGGGGGCTGAGAGGTTTGCAAAGGTCTGACCGCACCTCAAAACTAGAACACATGTCATAGCCATCGAGTTCTCACCCTTATCTCTCTTTGTGTCTTTATTGGTAGCCTCCTGATCCCCTCAACTGGGGGTATGATAGGACTACCTTGATGGTCTTCATCATCATCTTCATCCCACTGCTCAACCATTTTAACTCCCGTAGTGATCGGTTGTCCTATACTACGACCTTCTTCCATCAGGCGGTAGATAATGAGACGTTCATCGGTAAGGAGATTCTAGATGTTTCAATCTTCTAATGGAACCCTTTTTAGCGCCAAGACGACATCTTTATAATTTTTTTCCACTGGGTCATGGATAAGAGCCTACACCAACCATAAAAATTGCTTAGTTCAGGATACGACCAAGGTGCAAGCCCTCAAGAAATTAAGCAAGGGCTAACGCTTACGTCCTTCTAACCACCGATTAGAAAAGCTGGGCGGCTATTAAATATTAAACCACTTGCTTTTGAAAGCGCTCAGCTTGTCGTTAGGATCTAACATCTCTTTATTGCCATGAGAAATGTGAATGAAAGGCTTTCCTTTTTAAAATAAATCGAATGTCTTCAGGAGTTGGAGGACGAAACAAAAATTCCATGAACGCCATGTAGGTACGGTTATGATATAGCATCTCCCGGATAAATGAACTTGATGCATGAAGTGAACCCTTTAAGGGGCATATGAGCTCCATCATCTTGAGTTGGGACTCGCACGTCATCAAACAGGAGCCCGTGACTGACACAAATTCTACAAAGAGAGGCTTCATTAATTTTCAAAGCTACAGAATCCTTTGGATCTTCCAAAAATATAGTGTCTTCTAGAGTATCGGAAGAAGGGTCTATCACTTATGCTAGAAGGACAGGAACGACGGAGATAAGGTCGAGTGATAGATAAGAACTTTCCAGTTGTTCAGCTTGATGTCCGGGAGAAAACTCTATAGAAGCAGTTGCAGAGCACGATTCATCACCTATACTATTGTGCTGTGAAATCTATGATGAAGATATGGAAGCTAAATGCCCCGAGTGTTTCGAGCCCATGGTTACTCAACTCAGTAGATAATCACCATTAGAAAACATAACTTGTTTCCCCCTATGCAAAGTATGTGCTATTGCAAAGTGGTGCAGTGTCATGCAATGCAATAAAAATAGTTAAAAATTAAAGACTATGATTGTGACGAGACTCCGGGTTCGACCGGGGTGACCGCCATTGCTGACCGTCTCAATTTATTCTCTACGTCAATTGCAAAGGGTTCAGTCTAATCCTCGAGATCAGTTGTTGGCATGTCAAAGTTCGAATCGTGCATTTATAAGTGGATGAGTTTTAAAAATTTGTCCAAGGCATTGGTTACAACCATAAATATGTAGAAAATTAGTCAAGTTTGTTCCATGGTTCAATTATCATATACGTCTAGTATGCTATCCATTTCATATGCAAGTCATGTGCGACCATTCGAGCTTAAGGCCAAAGCTCATGACAAAGTTCTGACTAAAATTAAAATTGGAGGGTTTTAAGTATGTTTATCCAAGTTAAACCAACAATCAATCCAAAATAGTGTTATAACCGATCGATCCTAATGCACACAACCGATCGTTCCTATATGATCATTTCACAACCGATCATTCTGCAACCGATCATTACGATTGTTCCAACCTTCGACTCTGGTCCTATACTCCACTTCAATTCAAGACTCCAAAATACCGATCCAGAGAACGATCAGCCAAGAACTACAAGAACGATTGGCTAAAATCAATCTCCCACCTTCGATCTCAAATAAGTACATTCCATCCAACCTCAACACCAACATAAACGACTCGACCCGATTATCACCATCTCCCTCCTACACTCTTACTGATCAAATTTCTGTGGCTTAAATCATGCTAACTAGAATGGGAACTATCATCTCGTCACTAAATTATCAATAAAAAAGAAGTTTGTCCTACCTATGTCAAAAATTGAAGAGCGGAGGCTCTTTTAATTCAAGTTTGAAGCAAGATCTGTAGGAGATGGTGGCAATGATGGTTGGCGTAGCAAGGAGTTAGATGACTTATGGAGATGGTTGCGAGATGAGTATGGAGATGGATCGGTAGGCTATGCAGATCGATGGTGAAGGAGAAGATGAGGATGGGGTTTCCTTTTTTGGTCCGGGCAACAATGATAGAAAGTGAAATCAAGTAAAGAAAATGGTATTACTATCCAAGTATATATGTAAGGAATAGGATACTATCCAATTATATATATAAGGAATAGGATACGAACCATTGAAGTTTGTAGTTAAATGGAAGGCCAACTGATAAACGATAGGGTATGATCGTTTTATGATGGCCTTGCGCCGATCCATCTTCTAAACCCACAGTTCATCCAAATGGCCAAATCAAAAAATGGTTGGGCGCAATCGTTTTGTGATGGATGTATACCGATCCATCCTTTCTTTAAAAAAAGAGAGAAAGAAGGGAGAGACAGAGAAGAACGATTGGATATGATTCAATTTTAAATGAATTTAACACGATACATATTAAAAATGGATCGAGTACAATCCATTTACCTGATGGATTCATGCCATCCGTCTTTAAAAAAACAAATGGTTGAATTTCATTCCACCAAATTGGCAATGACTCATAAGCATACGAACGCAACCAGAAGCCAATGACAAGAACATGTACATGAACGTGCACATATGCATCTCAACATTCCGTTTTCTTGAAATCGATAGAAATTTAATTCTCGCCTGGAGTTATCAGAGAAAGAATCGGATCAGATAACCGAGGCCTATTAGATCAATGGAACTAAGCACATATATTAATTGGTGAATTACTATTCAGAATTTGTACTAGTGAAAATCATTCAATTGTCACATCAAACAAAAAAGGTTGCGTCTTTAAGGAAAGAAATTCACTAAAGGGATGACAACCTTTTAGAAACCTAAATGGATTCCTTTTCGACGACTATAACTTGCACGATTCAAAGCACGTCATGTTGAAATAAGACGTACTTTAGGGGGCATGTGTTATCCATCCTTTTGGCCCAGCTATAATTGAACTAATTAGATAAGTTAGAATTGATTGTCTTCAGGGTCGACAAGTCGGATTAACAACCGCGAAGCCTAGAGAATAGGCACATATGGCAATATGAAGTAGTGGTGAAGTGAAAGCAGAAGACAGATTAGTTGAAAGATAAAAGTATGAACAACAAACCATTTACTGAAAACGGATCGGGTTATGGATCGTACTGTATCGATAATACAAGGCAACTCAATATTAAATGATATATATATATATATATATATATATATATATCAAAATCCACAAGTTAAATAAACAAGAAACTTTGGGAACATCAATATATTGAAAAGTTGAGCCCACCATTATTATCGCATCCGCAAAGGAGCCCATAGAACAGTCAATAATAATCGTTATTTTAAAGACATGGACCCATTATCGATGCCATGACTTCACCTGGATTTGGAGACTCCATTGCCGAAATTTCAGGAAGATATTTCATCGTCTTCTCCAATTAATATAGAATTGTTTATTTATTTTTGAGATTTTAATTCTGCTTGTTACTTTTCACATTTTTGTAACTATGGGTTTTACTCTGATCCATCCTTCTGTACTCAGCAATTCAAGTGTATAATTAAGTTATTTCTCTAAAGTGGATGTAGGCTCTTGATGTCGAAACGCTATAAATCATTGTCTTCTCGTTATTGCTTATCTTCTATTATTAATTGCTTGTTTGCACTATTTTCATTTATTATTCTTCATTTATTTCTCTATAAAATCTTTATTGGGTGTTTATGCCAATTTTTGAGTGCAAACAAGCCCCAATATCAAACAAAGTGCAAATGGATAAACTAGAAAGAGACAATACACCTTCGATCATTACTTTCTTATCCATGTCTGCCACTGACTATGCACTCAAGATAGGGACATTCTCTAGTGTAAAGCTGGAACCACATGAGATGATGTTTAAGTAGAAGCTTTCAGTGGTGCTGTGCAAGCTCACTTTAGATGTCCAAACTGGTCGCAGTTATAACACTTAAAACTTTGAAAGATTTGCCCTGCATTACTTCATAAAATGTTCCTTCCTACCACACTTCCTATAGTGCATATCCATCTTCTGTATCTTTCCCTTGGGCCCACTTCCACCTTTTTACTAGTTCTACTATGCCTTCCCTGCAGCCTTCTTGAATTCCTCTCCCTTAGCTCCCTTGGAGATGGTGTTTAGCAAAGCCATCTCCACTGGACCCTCAGATGTAGCACCCATAGAAATATGACTCTAAGACAAGTCCTGAAGAGGTTGGCTCTGTCCTTTAGAAAACTTGAGAGCCTTGTGTGGTATGTCAATCGGTCCTATACTTAATCTAGCTAGCTTATTGACCTTGTTGACATACTCCTTAATAGATAAATTTCCTTGCTTCGAGTGAATGAACATCTCTAACAGCACACCCTTCTCTGTCCAAAGAAGAAACTTCACCTCAAATCGCCTATGGATTTCATGCCATGTGATCTCCTTTCCATCAGTCTCAACCTTAGCTATCTCCTACCAGGTCATTGCCTTAACTTATAGTTGCCAAGTAGCCAACTATGTCCTCCGCTCGTTCGTCAAACCCATCAAACCAAAGGTCCTTTCACAAATGCGGATCCATGACCTCAAATCCACATGAGACTCTAGCTCATGTAACGCTTTCCTCCAAGATTTGAGAGACGTTTTCATAGCTAAGCAAAGTTGTAGCGGTAGGTGGATGATCAGGATTAGCACCTATTGCCCCATCCGTGGGTACTTTAGTGGGATTAAGCTTGGCATGTCCCCTCGCCTAGAGATACTAGTAGAACCAAATTGAGATGTTCATGCTTGGAATCTCGGATGCATCGCCTATGCCTGAACCTGTGGGATCACTCATATTCTATCTGAGAATTTTTAAAATTTCCATTTGCAACTGTTCATAGATATTACAAGCACAAATAAGAGGGATAACATAAGCACGAACCAAAGATAACATAGGCACGAAAAAGAGAGATTACAAGATGTATAAAATCCATGGAAAAGCTCTTTGAAAAATCTTTACTTTTATACATAAATACTTTAAAAGTCCGTTTTAAAAAACTACGGAAATGTTTTTTCAAAAACCTTGGGAAAATCCTTTTTTCAATAACCTTTCAAATAGGTTTTCTCATTATGGTTCTAATCCCTATGAAACCATGAACCGATCCTCTAATACCATTGTGACAACTCGCACCTCCCGACACGCCAATCTAAAGCTCGGTGTGGCTTTTGATCTCTTGTCTTGCCGAGAAATGCAGATCAGTGGGGTTTTTAATAATTCACATCACAAAGACTAATCCAAGAAAATATAATCTTGGATATATTACTCTTACAGACCTCATAGTGGAAGGAATAAAACATGTATGTATCATAGAAAAATATAATCCTAGAAAATACCAAGTCATAATCTCAAAAAAAAATACGTGATCCAATACAAAGTAACAATAAAATATCCCTCAAAGTCTGATGAATGAAGAAAAATATACTGATAAGCTAGATTAATACATGGAGAGTAAAATAGGATAAAATCATGCTCTGAATATAAGTTCAACACTCCAAGCATCGAGAATGGGTCTGTCATTTTTTGTCTTTTTCACCTATAGCAGGGAAAAAGACGGCAAATGAATGGATCAGACATAAAGTCTAGTGAATGAGTACAAGTTTATATGATAATCATATGCAGTTACCTCAAAATCACCTTTAAAGATACAGGGTGTAATAAAAGTGTTTGTGAATTCCTAAGGTCTGCTACCTAAGGGTTCTTGTCTAAAACATTTCTACACTAAAATTTGTATAAGCTAATATAATGGATTGAATCTCATGTCTAACCATCGGCTATTGCTCCTAGCGCTATTCAATGTGTAAGACACTGCCCTCTTGGCTACTAACAATGGAAGACACCGCCACTAGTCTGTAATGGAAATAAATTTCCTCTACTATCACCGCTACTAGGCTACTGGGAATGATCCCCCCTACTACATCTAGAGAGGAAGAGCCCAAAATGTCGACTCACCAAAATGTATTATCGTTCCCATTTTCTTCAACCTCTTGACCATAGTGTTGGCCTCTTATTGCATGTGTCGGGTCCTCCTTTCTAACTATATCATGTGCATCAGGAATCATGCATACTAGGACCTCCAATTGTGTCGAACTGACTCTATTAGGCATTCACACCGTTTTCATGTCCACTGTTTGAACTTCACGCGAGTGCTATTTGCTAAAATACATCACCTCGAATTAATTACTACCTTAAATTGGTAAACGATAGTTATCCAACACGGCTATGCCTTAACGTCCGCTCTTAGGGAATTAGTTTCCCTACAAGTCCTAACATGCATCCCATTGCCCATAAATAGGCCCATGATAATTCATATTTTATATGTATTTTTATTTGAAAATATGGGCCTTATGCCGAGGTTTGATTTGTTTTTTCGGCACGATCGGTTGACCGTAGACCACTTACACCCACAGTCGACCGCTACAGGTCGACTACTGAAGTTTTATGATCGATCGGTTGAGAACAAAAATTTAGGTTTACTCCTGTTTCAATTGTCAATTGTTTATCTGCTCAATTCAGGTTATTGAAAACATCTAATTAACCTTAATTACAGTCTAAGCATTAATTTGCAGTCTAGTTTAGAGTTTATTGATTTAAAGTTTCCAATTTTAAGAGAGAAGAGGGTAAATACATCAATCTCCAATTAACATTTTACTGGTAGTTTAAGGCAAGGTTTATAGATCCAAATCTATGGTATAACATATTATTTTTGGATCTAGTATGTTCATTTTAGGGTTCTCTAACATACTAATCAATTAAAGTAGTTTAAACTAAATACAATAATCAACTTACCAAATTTGTTCCCACTCACTTCAAGTCTAAGCTCTTCCTATTGCTTGTGCTTGGAATCGACCCCCCAAATCGATAGCTCCGCCTTGATTTAATATCTTTTATTCTTTTAATTTAGGTTTATTTCATTTTTGGAAATTTTGGAGTTTGAGGATGAGAGATTTTTTTTGCAGAGTTTGGTTGCTATAATTGTTTATATGAGAATTGTAGTTCAATTGGCTTGGAATTTATAAGGGTAGGATTTTAGTTTGGACTATTAGACTAGCTTAGGAAATATTTTTAGAGAATCTGTTCCTTTCATCATACTACTTATTCCCCAAACAACAAATCTAGTTCATTCAACGCATCATCATAAAATCAATAACGTTCAATTTTTCACTCGTGCAGGTCAACTACCCCTACCACTGTCGAACATTACCGGTCAAACTTTAACTCCTAAGGGTCGATCGATGGCCTTTTGAGTTTTCAAATTTAAATATGTAAATTTTTATTTCAATCTAACACCCATAATATCTTCATACTAACTCGGATTATGAAGTGTTATATATGAAAATCGTTTGAAAAATTGCTATAAATGCAATTGTGTAAATTTTGTAGCTAAATTCCGATTTCTATGATTTTTTTAAGTCTTTTTTATTTTAATTTAATTTTCTTATTAATTTCCGACTTGTTACAGAAATAAAATGAAAAATTAGCTAGTCTTAAACATTGAACTAATTGAAAAAAGAAACATCATCATAGATAAAACTACAAACATCTTTTTTAAAATCAACAAACCAACAAATCTGTCTAAGATTAGGATTAATTTAAATGGTGAAAAAACAAAATAATATGTTTGTTGCATTTATTTCTATATTTACCATTAACAATGGTACATTTTTCGTTACCATACCAGTAGGATTTATATACCGATATAGCTTGATATAGTTTACCAATTTTTTGGTGTTGATGTGCTAATGATAAATTTGTCGTTATTATAACAGCCCTAGCACTTGTTTTAAAGGCATAAGGTACCTTTTGGTACACGCCTAAATTTCGATCGTATCAGATCAAACTGGTCATAAAAATCCTAGGATAGTGCAAAAGGTCTAGTTCTATATTATCTATAGAAAAACTTGAAAATTCCCCAAATTCAAACAAACCATTTCTTGAATCATAATAATGGGAAGAAATACGAAGAATGATAAGAATCAAGAAAAAGTATGGAAACAAAGCAATCGAAGATTCAATGCATACCTCAACAAAATATAAGGCTCTATTACCACTTTTATCTCATTTTCAACCTTTTTTGTGTTGATTTCCTTTTTGGTACAGCTGATGCCCGAATTATGAAATGAAGCAATGAGAAGGAGAGAATTGAAAGGGCATGTATGTATGTTGGATTGATTTTATGAAAGAGAGGAGGATTGGATTTTAATTCATAGTAATTTGGTTAGTGTTGGGCTAGTTTTGAGTGGACTAACGAACTATTACGGTGAATGATTATGGTATTTTATAATTTAACTTAGGTTTGGAACGATGTAAAAAATGGTTGAGTAAGTTAATTGGAATGTGGATGTTACAGAATTTATGTTGTACTTTATTTCTTTAAAGACTATACTTTGCACCATATTTAGAAAATTAATTACTATTTATCAAAAAGATACTGAAAAGTTTGAAACCAAACTAAAAGCAAAACCGAAACTACCAAATTTTTGTAATTGACCGAAACTAAGTAATTTTTAGTATTCTTTGTTCATTACCGAATGAGTATGCATTATTCATCAATTCAATCATTTATTGAAGGAATTGATCAGTTTATTAGATGTAACCTTCATAATTAGGTGTTGAGATGTAATTTTCCTAGTCAGAGAAATGATTCTAATGTAGTGTGCTTATTTATTCAAAGATGTAGGAGTAAGAGAAAACAACAATATGGTAGAGCATGATACATGCATATATCCCAACTTGGAGGTCCTAAGTGGATATGAGGTGACAATTGCAATGTTACCATAATGTTTTCAATTAATCTTAAGGTACATTGAGCACTTAATGTGGAGTTTCATACCACATAACACCATATAGTTTTACATCATATAAAGAAAAAGTAACATAAGAGCGGTTTATAAACAGGTTAGATGCATCTTGTAGGATGGTCGACATTGATTGTGTGGGTCCATATGCATGATGGCGTTGTTCTTACTATTACGGTAGATGTAAAGCCTTTGAGTTGGATATTATCATATTGGTTTGTGTATCATAGTAGTAATGATGAAGAGTGATAGACATGCAACATTTATTGGCTAAGAAGAATGTCTATTATGGAAGATTTTGCAACAACCATTGACTCTAGTGATTCAGATTCTACTCATTTGTGACATATTTGAACGAAACATAATGATGAGGAGGTCTTAATATAGCATAGAAATGTGGTTAGTAGACATTATTTGTCAAAATTTAGGATTTTGTGAGAGCTATGTACTTGAGAAATGAAAGAATGCATCATTTAATATTGGCACACATAAGGCTACAAAAGTTCTTATGTATGCCAATACAAGTGTGGGATTCCCACAAATTTCTATACTAGGTACACAAAATTATTTTTTTCGATTGTTGATGATTCTTGGTGAAGTCTATGTGATTTTTTAAAGAATAGAGATGGGATATTCGATAATTTTGTAAATGAAAGGCATTAGTGGAGAAGTAGTTGAGAATACCTTTAAAATTCTTTGATCAGACAGTGACAACGAATTCATGTCATAAATTCCTATGTATTGCATATTCGAAGATGTAGTCACACATTTTACAATACCTAGTGAACCATAATATAATGAAGTTGCAGAGTGGGTAAATTATACACTATTCTATATAACTTGTTTGAGGTTGATTCCTTTGTTGAAGAAGAGATTTTTCACCTACGCCTTATGTATAACGATGTTTCTCGTTAACTACATTCTACCATAAGCATGAAAATCGCTGAATAGATATGCAAAATTAGTCTGTTTTATACACTTTTTACAGTTTTTAGGATCCAAGCTTACATTAATAGGAGCAACGATTTATTGGAGCTTAAACTAAGCAAGCATCTTTTCTTAATTTATAGTAAAGAGTGAAAGTGTCTATTTATCATATTTTTCGTCAACCTCACAGATACAATAATGCTTTATGAAAAGAAAATGTTTTTTGCTAATCATAGGCTTAATGACGAAAAATCGAAGGGAAAAGGAGTATTTAAAGCACCGGAGGTGAAGTGGTTTGGCCAAGTTGTCTGCGTCTTCTTTGAAGATCTCTTACTATATGGCTCTCATATAATTACAAGGAATCGCAAGAGAATTATAAGAGAATATGATTTGCCTTAGACTAATAAGGTTTCAAATCACAAGGAGCTATTGTATCATTAGATTTGGGTAGCAGATCATGGGTTCCAACCATCCAGGCCTCCTCTACTAGGGCCCCATACTTTCGGGGTCCCTTCTACCAAGGGCCCAACCAACATGGGGTCCCCTCCACCGAGGGCCCAACCAATAACTTGAAATGACCATGCATGGGGTTCCTATAGCAGTTGGAATGATGCTTGGATGACTAAGATCATGCTGCAAAACAAGCAAGAATACCCCTTACCATTGATCTGGCTGTATAGACTTGATGAATGATAGACGACGAAAGATAGGAACATGTTGCTAAGATGAAGGACAATAGACATACTAGGAGCATGTTGTACCATGCTTTTCCTTAAATGCACTTGCACTAGGAGTATGCTTATAGGAAATAATACATGCTTCTTATCAAAAATAAGTACATCTGGATGTTCTTCTTATCGCTTTCCACCTACATTCCTAGGTGGAAGGACGGGCCGAGCTGGTCCGTTGAGACCACAAGGAGGATATGAACTAACGAGAGCCAAGGGCATTCCAACCTAGGTGAGATAAGATGGAGTGCAGGTCGTAGGTGGTGGTAAAAGAGCTGGATCGATGATGGGCACACTTGAGACGGTCTCAAATTGTGCGAATTAGGAGGTAGTTGGGGGAGAGATGCCTGAGCAAGTTGGATGAGGGGAGATACTCAATCGGACAATGGGAGATGGGCCGAGCCAGGCTTGTGCTTTGTCTTAGAGAGCAAGTTGGTTATTGGAGTTACTACATCATAGGCTTTGCCAGTGGGAGGCTTAACGTGCAATTGAGAAAAGGAGCCAATGCGAACTTAGGTTGGATTCGATATATCATCATGCACAGGAAATGAAGTCGATCCCCTATCGTTGTTGGCCTTTGAGCTGACTTAGACCCAATTGGCCTAGAATAGACTAGGTCAGGCTAAGATACCTTGATTATTCTGGTTTCTTATGAAAAATTCAAGTCACATTTTGTCCCCCAAATATGTGCTCGTAACCGGATACGAGCTTGTAAAATCTGAAAGACTCCATCAATAGACAGTTCTACCATGCAATTAATGGACTGCCCATGTGGCATTGCGTTGTTGGCTGCGGTAATTGTGCTTCTCGAGACAAGGCAGGGATGTGTCATTTTTCCTATGTGTATGGTGTGACACAGCATTATGGCTCTTGAACGGTTAAAATCATTTTTTCCTTTTTGATCACAAAGGCTGCAATTGTAGGGAGAGGTGTAAAAATTGCCTCTTCTTTCCTTTTGAATCCCTGGGGCTATTGGCATGCGATCTCTTTAAAAAACTCAAACCTTGCATGGTTTTCTATTGGTAAAATAGATAACTTCATCTTCCTCTTCCTCTCCCATTGCTCTTCAGTGCTTAGGCCTTTGCCAAATTTGATTGGGATTAAAAGAAAGGAGGCGTCTCTTTGGGGGCTAAGCTATGTTTTCGATTGTAATGCGAATCACTCTTGGATTTTTGCTTCTTGAGATGAATTTTTCCTTTGGCACGGACATATGCTTGTTCTTTCTGGCTATATTTCCGATGATAATTACTCATCGGTCTTGGACTAATGATCAAGGTGAAGATAGAGGGCTTCATTGCTTTGTTGCATTGACACTCCCAACCTCAGGTTGGTTTGGATGTTGAACTGCTCATCTGGAAAGAGCGGTATCCATCATCTCTATTGCTTCTACCATAGTTGAATACTTGTTCTGCTCCTTAGCGAGGTTGTACGAAAGTTTTTCGTGGCGTCTTAAAAGACTGAATGCGGAAGGCTTTGAAGGTGGCAGCACAATAAGTTTTTTTAATAAGTTATTGATCGCTTGGAGTGCTAGGGGAGTACCATCAATGCAGCCGAGTGCGAAGTAGCGATAAGAGCATGGGTCGGCATGCCTCTAAAGAGTATAGATGATGCTTCATTTTCTGTTTCTCCTTTTCTTCTTTTCATCTAATTAGCAATTAGAAATGTTTGCGAGCTCGGTGAGGCGGGCATTATGCCACGATACTCTTTTGAACTAAATAAGAACATATCCTTTTATGTTAAAAGCTTCTTGTCTATGAAACAAGTTGTTGTCTTAGATTTTTTGCCTATGGCTGGCAGGGTTGTATATCTTGGATGGCTAAGAATGGACCTTGCACAAGGTTGATCAATCTGTTTTGACTAATAGACCGGGTCGATCAATGGACTCGGAAGTAAGTATTAACTAACCTACCCAGTCGTTTGTCAGGTGCTGAGGCTGGAAAATGACAGTTGAGCTTTATTGTGTTGCTTTCTTGATAGGTAGTCCTGGCATGAGCCTGAGCACTGAGTAGCTCGAGATCCTCCTAGAAGACACACGGTCAAGGGGAGTTCCTACATTATTTTCCAAAAATGTTTCATGTTTTTGACATGCTAAGTAGCAATGCAGTTAATGTCCTGTTAAAACCTTGCAAAATCCCTACTATAGCACTTAGTGATCTTCGACCGCTACACTATTTCTATTTAGCACTATGAAATAATAGATCCACTTTAAGCACCTCTATTTTTATCTACATCTGCTATTAAATAGTGGTTTTAAATCTAATAAAGCTTTTTCTACATTCGTTATTTTCTTCTATATCCTCAGTTTATCCCAGATATAACTTTTTGCATCTCTACCGCCATAATACTACTAAGAACTTTAAGCACAACTAAGTAATTATATTGTCATGTGATGGGCCAAAACCAGGCATTGATAAGGGACAAGTACCAACTAGGTACGAAGTAGTGGGTGGCATTAGCATAGAGTGGGAGTGCATGATAGCCCACGGGTTATCCTAGGTTACAAGCAGACATGTATAGAGTGGTGGACAACCCCAGCTCGAATTGGAGTGCATGAGGGCTCATAGGTTCTCCTGGGTGACATGTCTCCCGTCGTTAGGTAATCATAGGTCCCGGCTCGAACTGGGTTGCACGGCGGGCTCGATTACTCATGCGTAATGTGTGATATGATGGGGAGATGAGCAGAAGGTGTCGTCGTTCACAAAAATTTAGCAGATAGAAATGGTAAAAAAGTGAACTTGTATGTGTGTCATTCAGCTGTGGGAAGTCCTGAAACAAACCAAAGTGTTTAGTAGTTTGAAGATTCTACAGGGCGACATACGACATAAAGTAGCTGACAGGCAGTCCCGGCTCAAACCTAACTGCTGTGGGACTTAAATGTTCTCTAGGATGACATGATGACAGGTGGTCCCAGCTTGAACCTAAGCACCAAGGAGCTTGAAGGTTCTCCAGTGTGACACACTACACCTGAGTAGTTAAAGCCCATAAAATCACCGCTATAGTGCATAACTATATTTTTTTCAATTTAGCGCTATTAAGTAGTAGATCCACTTTATGCCCCCTTATTTTCCACTACATTCTCTAAATCAATGCTTTAGCACCCGCTTTAACAATACGTATAAAAAAAGGTTGATTTGACTTGTTCTCTTTTAAGCCTAATTAATAAAAGTTAGGATAAAGACCTAGCATTAAGGCATAACTGCTCAATATAAGTTAGAAATCTATTATGGTCACCAAATTTGGATTGGATAAATCATGATTTTTTTTGGTTTTATTATATAAGGTTAAACAATATTTCTTTTTTCTATACAAATAATGTGAGAATGAGAATAAATTAACTTTGGATATCTGGTTTTATATTTAATGAAGCTTTTGCACATCCACCATTCGATGAATCCCCTCTTTAACCATAGCTCTGCTAAGTGCTTTAACTGCACAGTGCTACACTAAGGAGTTAACACGAAATCCCGACTTGAACCAAGCATTGAGGGGCTTGGAGTTTCTCCAGGGTGATTGTGATGACTGAGCTACACAACCAATACCCAATATACATATATAATTGTGCTGCTACGTGTCTCAGCCAACGTAGGACAATTATCAAGGGTAAAGGAAAAGAAAACCAATCACATAACCTATCATATTTCTCATAGTGCATCGTATAAATTATAATGGCTAACACAAATATAAAATATGAAAGACAGTAATAATTAAGTGATCGAATATCTGAGTACAGATCCACAAAGTTATACAGTTAACAATAGAGTCTATACAATCGAATAACCCAAACACTGTCATGGCTTCATAGTTTGCATGATAGAGTAATCATAGTAGTTCATATATATATATATATATATATATATATATATATAGACACACACACACACATATATATAATATGAGAAAGCTCCATCCAGCTCGTCTTTTGTACAGCTACTATGTATCACATAGACCTGCTATATGGTCTACTCATTTTAAAGTACCCGAGATAATAAAGAGCAATGCATAAAACCTCAAGTCAGACAACAGTCTGGTATAAGCGATGTGATATCTCAAAATACTATACAAGTTGACATAGTAAGGAACAAAAAGTAAAAGAGTCGAACCTGACCTACCCCTGCATCAAAAGAGTTAGCATATAACATATATTATATGCTACTCAACTATCATCATTAAAATGTACTAAGTCCCAAATACAATATCAGTTGTTTGGGTATCCATGTCCAAAATACTTACATACTCTAGAGTGATAATTGATAATATATAAACCACAACAAAGATAGATCCATCAAACAGTTCTCATTATCGCTTAAGTGCTTTGGACATATGATAACTTGAATGACCGTCCTATGCTAGAGACCAATGACATCCTAGTAGTCCAGGGTCTATAGATCATGTCCTAGATCTACGATTATATGTCTTAATAACCAATGAGTATCCTCAGCTACCCCTTCTCTACAAGCACACCGGAAAGCTTCAGACATCAATGATCCCTTCGCACATGTCCTCGAACCTAACCTAGTTTGTCATTCTGTTATCATCGTAGAACCTTTACTGTTCGACCTATTTTCCATCTCTATAGTAAAGCACGTCCTAGATCCACTTCACACGCTCACGTCCTAAAGCCTATCTCATCAAATGTTCCTATAACAGAGTAGATTCTAGCTCTATTTCACAAGTTCTTGTCCTAAAACATGTCCATATGGTTTAGCATAAGAACTACCATCCTAGATCCATCATCATTGGAACAATTCCAGAGCTCCATATAAGTCATGGAATCCACACCTCAAAATGTCGAAACCATCGCATTGAAGCACTCCAATATTGCTTTGTTTTCTTACCATCAGTCTTCATCATGTTGTTATAGCGTAACCAAAAGCTGAACGAACGAGCGAATACGTCCAATATGTCATATAGGATCCTTCTTCCTTCTCTAGAAGTTTGGTCCTGACTTGAAACCATTTTCTAAATTGGTACTGACCTAAAAGGGATGGGTACAATGCTGAGGTTTGGTCCTCAATTTCATTCCTTAGCCTCTTGGGCTTCCCTTTATTCTTCTGAAATCTCCTTGCCAAAGCCCCTATTTAACCTTCAGGTTAGGTCGGTACCGACCTGACCACTTAGTGCAATTTTTAATCTTTGAACTTCGCAAGACTTCTCCCCTTGCTTTCCTAATGTCCATCCCAAAGCTCTTAGGCACTCGACCTAAGTAAACACTTGCATCGGCCTGTTTAACTGTGCCCTTCCCAAAAACCCAACTCGGGATTGACCCCGAGAGTTTCCCACCAATGACACAAAGTACCTTGGTCTTTGAATCGAAGCTTGTCTCGAAGTGTTTCTTCACCGAGCTGATTTGACATTCCATCGACCAGAATCAGGTCAGACAGACCTAAATACCTTAGCCTTTTTCACCAGCGATTTGAAGTCTAGCATCCCCTTTAACTCTAGAACCTCATCTCCAAGTTTCATCCAATTTCGAACTAATTTGGATTTATTTTTCTTGTTTCATTAATTAATGCCTAACCTTTCTAAATCATTCAATCGATAAGATCAAAACAATTCATCCAAACAGACAAGGCATTCACCAGCATTATACATCATGATCAAGCAATCAAACATGTTCAATACATAAAGTTTAGCATAGATCTATCATTTACACGACAATGACAATATTTTCTAAAGGAAGTTATTAAATCACCAAAATCTATTTTAAATCTTTGTATTTCGTCCATAAACATGTATAAAGGTGTAATTAAAATGTCTATTACACAAAAAACATCGAATTTAACTACATAGACAAGCATAGAATAGTGAGAAATCAATAACTACTCACTTAATACCCAATTACAACCTTAATTTCCCAAATCTGAGATAGGATGGCAAGGACATGAATTCCAAGATAGATTACCCCTTTAATGATGATTTAAGTTAAGATTAGTATGAAAAATGAATTATTTTTAAAAAAAATTAAGGCAAATAGAGGCTTAGAACTTTTTTGGAGAATTGGAAAATGATTTAGAACAGTTTCATCCGTCCCATTTAGGAGCCAATCTTGAAATAGGTTAGTGGATCTAAGTAGGGTTAGCCTAATTATCTATCTGAATTGGCCAATAGCAACTAAATCTTAAGATATCCATAACTTTCAAACAGTAAGTCCGTATTACATAATGGGAAACCACCATCATAATACAATGGAGGTGGTTTTAGACTCTAACTTGGCTCCTACCAAAATTTATAGGCCATGCAAGATTTTCATGGTCAAAACGATCACATAGAAATTTGATAAAAACGATAGATGTGGAAAATGACCCTACGAGTCCTTTCCCATAATATCAGTGTCATACGACATAATACGAATTAAATAAAAATATCTTACGATCCTTCGATATGTAAAATACGAGTTATTACACTACCTTTTTTAGGATTATCATCCCTGAAATCCCCAAACAAATCAAATAACAATCAACCATAGTTACGTCAAATGCCTACCAATCACATGCAACCATTAAATATATCAAACAAACAGCCATACAATCAGTTGAGCGGATAAGCCTATTCTAGCACGTGAGATACTAAACTATCCTATATGGTATCATAAGTGAAAGTAAATATGATAAACAGTAGGCCTTACATGCAAATAGCTCCGGATAAGCCAACCTCATGCTCTCCTTGATTTCCTACAAGTAATTGCCACACTTTTGCCCCTTTGAACTTCCACTAACTTCACCATCTTCCTCCTAATCTATTTCATATCTTGGTCGACAATACGAACCGACCTACGAAGTCTCAAAGCTTGTAATTCAATCTCGATATCATTAAATTGATATGGTACAATCTTCATTCTTGAGTTGTGCACTAACTTCCGAAGATGAGAGACATAGAAGATGGGGTGCGCACCCACCATCTTCTAAGGCAAGCCAACTATATGTGCTAAGTTCCCAATCCTTTCTACTATTGGAAAAGGACCTACGAATCTCAGACCCTTACTACCATCGAATAACATTCATCAATGGAGAAATCTTCACGAACACCATATCACTAACAAAGAACTCCAAATCTCTATGTCTCTTATCAATGTAGCCTTTCTACCAATCCTGAGTAGCTATCATTCATTGTCAAATGATCGCAATCTTCTTCGAGGTTTCTCTAATCATGTCTAGCCAAAGTATCTGTTTCTCCTGTACTTTTCACTAACATAAGCGTTAGATGGTCGTTCATACAATGCATCATAGGTGTCATATCGATACTAGACTGATAGTTGTCCTTGTATGCAAACTACACCAAATGTAAGTGATCATCCTATGAGCCTTCGAAATCGAGTATACAAGTTCGCAAGAGATCCTCTAATATGTGATTTACTTTCTTGGTCTGTCTATCAGTTTGCTAGTAATAAGCTATACTAAGATGCAGTTCGGTCCTCAACACCTCTTATGAGTTCTTTCAAAATCTACTAGTGAACAAAGGGTTTTGGTCACTCACAATGCTCTTTGGCACACCATGGAATCATACAACCTATTTCGCATACAATTCAACAAGTTTATATGCCATTCTCTTAGAGATAATAGGTATGAATCAAGCATTCTTCATCAATCAATTGACTATGACCCAAATGCTATCATACCCTCCTTTGATCCTCGTCAATCCATCAATGAAATCCATCGATACTTGCTCCCACTTTCACTCAAGGACTTCAAGCGGCTGTAGCAATCAATTGGCTTCTTCTACTCTGGTTTCACCAACTAAAGGTTCATACACTTTGAGATGAATGTCCCAACATCATTCTTCATCCCTTCCAAATAATAGGTATGCTTCATATTATGGTAAATTTTGTTACCCTCAGGATGTATGTCAATCTAGAGTGATGGCACTCCCGTAACACCTTATCTCACATACCATCAACATCTGTAATAAACAATCTTCGATCCTTATGGAGCCAACAATCTCGATCAAGTTCGTACTGCTTACTCTCCTCAAACTTTACGCCTTCTTCCTTTTTCACCATGATCTTAGCTAGTTTAGCATCTGAACTCTGACTAGTACGTATTTGGTCAGTCAAAGTAGGTCTAACAGTCGAACTCGCTAATATATTTGGCTCTAATTTGCAATGAGGTCTGTAGTCATAGCCAGCAATATACTCCAACTGCTTTCACTCTTGGAACATTGGTCTCAAATCGGTATGTCTTCTACTTAATGCATCGGCGACTACATTTCCCTTACTGGGTGTATAAAGAATGTCAAAATCATAGGAGGCCATGAATCCCCACCTTCTCTACTGGTGAAGGTTGAGATCCTTATGGAAGAAAAGGTACATCAAGGATTTGTGGTTCATGAACAGCTCAAACCTTTCTCCAATAAACGGTACCCTTAAATCTTCAGACCAAACACCATCGTCGCCTACTCCAATTCATGGGTTGGATACTTCCTATCGTGTGGTTTTCGTTGTCGTCTAGCATCGTCGATAACTTTTCCCTTATGTCTTGATACGGCACCCAATCTAGTACTATATGTGTCTGTGTACACTATTAGCTCCTCGTCCCTGCTTCGAATAAAACTAGTGCACTCGTCAACCTCTCCTTTAGAATTACTGACATGTGCTCTTAATTTGCATCCTAAATAAAAGTCTAATTCTTCTCCGTCAGATTGGTCAACGGTGCTACTACCTTAGAGAAATCCTTGGTAAAACTTCTATAATATCCGCCAATCCTAGGAAATTTCTACATGGCTAACGCTTTTAGGATGGTTTCAATCCTGAGCCGCTGCCACCTTTGCAGGATCTGCTACGATGCCTAGCTATAAGACGACATGAAACAAGACACTCACTTCCCTCCACCAGAAGTGACACTTCGAATACTCCACTTTTAACCTATGATCCCCCAATACTTCAAGCATAATCCTCAAGTGCATCCTATTTTCCTTCCCTATCCTAGAATAGATCAGAATATAATCCAAGAACACGAGCATGAACTTGTTCAATAGATCCTTGAAGACACGATTCATGAGATCAACAAATTACGCCAAAGCATTAGTTAACCCGAATGACTAACCACTAATAGAAACCAGATGGTGTATGAAATGCAATGATTAGCACACTCTCCTTTTCTACCATTAGTTAGTGAGATCACATTGCAAGATCCAACTAAGAGAATGTCTTTGCACTGTGGAGCTGATTAAACAAGTCATCAACATGCGAGAGTTAATATTTGCACTTCCTTATTACCTTATTCAGCTCGCGGTAATCTACACTAACCATAAAGAGCCAACTTCCTTAGTGGTGAATACTACATGTGCGTTCCACTCAAATATTCTCCTATAAATGAATATTTTCTTTAACAGGTCATATACTTGCATCTCCAACTCCTTCTGCTCTCTTGGTGTTATACATCTCAAAGGAATAACTACCGGTTTGGAATCCTTTAGTAGGTTTATGCGGAACTTAATCTATCAGTATGATGGTAATCTGGCCACCTACTCAAATATGTCTGGGTACTCTCTCATGATATGCACATATGATAACCCACCATGTGGAACCTTGAGCGAATATTGATTGCTAACCATAACCACACCCTTTAATAGGCAGCCAATTAGTATTGTCCGCCCTTCCGTTGCCCTAGTCGCCGCCAATAGCTTCTCGCAATCCACTATTACTGCATAATTCCTCAGTCAGTCTATCTCTAAGATAATCCTGAACCCAACAAAAATCAAAAAAAAAAAATCACAAGCAAAATAACATCCATGACTTGATAAGACCGTCACGACAAACCATACACAGGCTAATGGAGCTTCTAATATGATTTTTCACTACTAAAGGCCGGTCAATAGATATAATGTGAAACTTTGGGTTCCAATCCTAATCTATCTACTAGGTCACTAGATATAAAACAAAGCCCAAGTATCGAACAAAACACGTATGAGAACATCATAAATGAAAATCACACCATGAATAACAGCTCTTTCACCGAGGGAGCACTCGACAAAGTCGGAACAACATCCAAAGTATATACCTTCACCACCTGTATTAGCTTTATTGCCTCTAGACAATTCCTCTGCATATGCCCTACATTGCTACAATTGAAACACTTCATACCCTCAATTTTTCAATTCTTACTTAAGTGGCCTATCTCTCCATAGTTAAACAAGTAGGTTCTTACTTACCTTTCTTCTTAGCATCTTTATTCTGGAACGGTTTTCTCTTTCCATTCCACTTCTTCTTTCCTCTAATGTCTTGTTGCATTTCCTTGACCATAACAACTAATTCAAATTTGGGTTACAAACTCTCTGGGCAAAGATCTTTCTCGATGAGTCTCTTAAATGGCTCATCGACGTGACTCACCAACTTCACCCTTAGATATTCACTCAAACGCATAAGAAACTTCTCATTCTTTATTAACAGAGTATTGAAAAAAGACATCCTATATTTCGATAAGAAATCAAATTCAACAACATATTCTAAGGGTTACATGTCTCCGAACTTCAAATCAGTAAATTTCTTAATAACACTGACTTCTGTGCAGCCAGAATAAACTTCTCCTCAAACTAGGTTTTGAACTGTTCCCAAGTAAACTGATCCTCCAAAGTAGCAAATATGATAGCATTCTTCCAGTTCATGGTCTCTCTTTAAGTTGTCTAGAAGCCAACCTCACCTTCATAGCATCATCATTTTCTAGGTCATCAAAGATTCTTTCGTAAGTGTCTAACAATCATGCACTTCCATAACTGATTCATTTCCTTAGAATGGTTTTCCACAAAGACTAAAAAAATCCTTATTCAGCTTAGCAAAATCAACCCTATGTGCATACACTTGAGCACCACCTTCTACAGCAACATTCGGAGCTTTTGCTTGGGAATTTTACAGCATGTTCACCGTCATCGTGATAATCATCACCGGAGAGTTAGGGTTTTCCATCCTCAAACCTACTCCTTCGACTCCAAAGATGAAGTTTCTCACGGTATGTCTTGTATTTCGACTCCTTCTTGATCCATAATAAAAATAGTCTATCTCTCATGAGAAAAATGGCATTTATTTTACTTGTGTGTGCATGCGACTTATATACTACCATATAGTTTTGAAAACCAAAATATATAATAAATATGCACTCCCTCATATATACACTCTCTATCCAGTCTAGGGTGATAAGTTATCTCCTATCTTTACTGGACCATGGTGCCAACTTAGGTTAGTTGTGTAATTTAAGCTCTGATACCATATATGCGAACCGTCCTACACAGTTGACACCAATTGTACAAATATAAGTACGCTACTAAGGTGCTTGGTCAATGTAGGACTATTGTCGAGGGTAAAAAAAATAAAACCAATCAAATAATATCTCACAATGCATCAAGTAAATTATAATAGCCGACATAAATATAAATTAGGAGAGATGGTAATAACTTAGTGATTAAATATGAGAGTACAAATCCATAAATTTATATAATATAACAATAGAGTTTATACAATTGAATAAACCCAAATAGTATCTCATAACAATAAGAAAAAATTATCAAGGCTCCATAGTTTTGCATGGTGGAGTAAGCATAATAGTCATGTATATAATACGAGAAAGCTCTATCCAGCTCATTATTTGTACAGCCAATGCGTATCACCTGGACCTGCTATCTAGTCTACTCATTTAGGAGTAGCAAAGATAATAAAGAGCAAAAGCATAAAATCTTGAGTCAAACAATAGTCTGGTGTGGTAATAAGATATCCTAATATACTATGTAAGTTGACATGATAACGGACAGAAAGGTATAAGAGCCATACCTGACCTGTCCCTGCATTCAAAGAGTTAGCAGATAAGATATATAATATGGTACTTTACTGTCATAATCAAATGTACTACGTTTTAAGTACAACATCTAGTGTCTAGGTATCCATGTCCTAAATATCTACATCTAGTAACCATCCTAGATTGTTAGTTGACAACTATAGAAACCACGGTGAACATAACATCCATTGAACAATCTTCACTATACTCAAGTGCTTTGGATATATGATAACTCGTATGATCGTCCAATGATAGAGACCAATGGAAAATTCTTGGTTCCTCGATGCTCGATATCCATGCCACTTAGTAAGCTAGGAAATTTAAACTGCATGTACTAACAATCTAGGGTATATGGATCACATCATAGATCCATTGGTATACTTCCTAATACACAATGAGTATGCTTACCTACGCCAGCTATACGAGCACATTGAAACACTCTAAGCGTCAACAATTCCTTCGTACATGATGAAAATGAATATGCTCTAGGATCGTATAATATGGAAAACATATTAAACTTACTAGAGTGCAAAATAACTATAAAGTAAAAATAACAGTAAAGTAAAAAATGACACCAGAGATTTTTATACTGGTTCGAACTTTCCATTCTATGTCCAGTCCCAGATTCCTTCTGGAATTAAAACTAGCAACCTTCACTTAACCCAGAAGAATCGTTTACACTGCCTAAGTAACCAAACAGGACTTCTACTGCCTGAGCAACCAAAAAGGACTTGACCTCCTAAGCAACCAAACATGACTTGAATACAAAGTAAATTTATTGTCTTAACCTTTTGTGTTCGTTTAACAACATAGATTTGTCAATTGCAGTATGCCCTTCCTATATACTTTTCCTCAAGTATAATATGTGTATTTGTGTGCATATGAAGATTAGGAAGTTTCAGATTGCTTAAGAAATATAGAATTATGTTCTTAAGCAATATATATTTGAATTCAAGAGAGCAATAAATTTAGAAAAGATGATTCAAGTAAAAGCAAGAAAGTTCAGTGAATTGACCTTGAAATTCATGCTTTATAGTAGTCCGAGAGTTACAACATCTGGAGAAAAGTTTTATCGAAACAATAATGGATGAGACCTTCTATAGAGAAGATAACCATTCGTGAAAAGAAATGTCTATTCATAAAAAACAGTTGGTACTAGGTCAGTCGACTGGTTATAAAATTCCGCCGACTAAATTTGAATTTATATACGTGTAGTCATATGTGCATAGATTTAGTCGACTGACTGAGTGCATTCAGTCGACCGAGCTTTGCATATATAAAAAATGTATTTGCATAGGTTCAGTCGACTATTTATATGCAGTCAGTCGACTGAACTCAGTATTTTCTTAAAATTAGTTTGAAAAAATATTGTTAAGTTAATTTCAAAATATTGCAAACTATTTTAGTATATATGCTTTGGAATGTGAACTACTTGAGAATAGATTTAACATATATTTAGGCTCTAAAACAAAATTTATACTTGATATATGATCTTTGAGTCTTGTTGTCTCTTCGAGTCTAGTCGCCTTTATAGTTTGTGGTCGTAGATTTTGTCGAATATTCTAGCATTCTTCTATCGTCTAGAACGTCTTGGCATGAATCAAAAACTTGAAATTAAACATTCTCCCCTTTTTGATTTATGACAACCCTATATAATATATTGAATATATGAGCAAAATTTCGAAAAAAAAATCCTTATATAACTCCCCTTGAATCTGAGACACCTACCAATTTTGTTAGTGCAACACTTCTTCTCCCCCTTTGTCATCGACAAAAAGGAGAGATGTAATCTAAGAGGATATGTAGTATAGGAAAAATTGTAACAATATAAGAACATATACAAAATAACATAAGAGCATAAATATATATATATAACATAGATCATCATACGTTCATATACATAGTCATGGAAATTCACTTACATAACATAGAACAAATTACATAAAGGACATACCATTGTTCAAACATAATACATACCATTTTTCAAAATATTGAATTAAAGACTAAGTAATCTACTTACTCATTACCGTTACCTTCATAATCTAAGCTTTCCTCTCCTTCTTCATCATCCCCTTACGTTTCTTGATCATCTTCACTAGAATCACTTCCTTGATCCCCCCACTTCAACTCCCTCTTCTTCTCCTTCTTCTCCTTCTTTGGAAGTATACCAAGTGAAGTATGGTTGAGGATGCTTTCCTAGAGTCGTGGGTACATGTACGGATGTAGAGGAAGATTGTCCACAAGATAGCACTTCCCAAATATTAATCAAGAACCCCTTAATGTGATTTAGCTTTTTATTTACCTTGGTGACATTTTCTCGATACGAGAAAAGTTTGTCTCGACACGAGATAGGCGTTTATCTAAAAGCTTTTGATTTCTAGAGACAATTTTTAAAGCCTCTCGTGGTTGAGCTTGTGGTCCAATTTTTTGAATTTCATTGAATTCCCGTGGGGGTTTTGGTTGTGAAGAGGCCAATGTTTGAAAGTTAAATAGTATGACTTAGATATTGCTTTGGGAGTCCCATGAGGCTTAGAGTTTTGGTGTTTAAAGAACCAATTACGGAATAGTCTGAGTCAGGGAGAGCAATCTCCAAATGATGAATAATTCTCATGATTATAGTCGGGGAGGGCAATATCAACATCATGCTTATATACCTTTTCAAAGCAAATGGTTCAGGGATTGACGGTGTGAGTTAGAGCTCTATGCATGATACTAGCCTTGGGTTGGAGTGCTATTGTTTTGAGTTCCATTAACTCATCGGAGAGGAAAAGATGGCTAACTCTTTCTTGAGAATCCATGTTTACTTCAATTCCGCTTAATTCTACTCCTTCAAAGGGGCATCGAAGAATCCTTCCAAGTCGAGCTAGTGGCAAGAAGATTTTGACGCCGCAAACGAGGGTCCATACACAATCGTCGGCATTTTGGATATTATGGTGATCCAAGTTAAGGTTTGCGTAGAAGAGCTTAATAAGAAGATGATTTATCATTAAGCGATTGGCATTTGAAATCAAGAAAGGATTCCAAACCACTTCATCGAGCTAGGTCTTGAATTGCATATGAAGAAAAATCAGGATATTTGATGAAAGAGCCTTCAAAAATCCTTGAGTTTTTTTATCTTTTCAGATTATTGAGCGCTTTGTCATTGTGTAGCCAACCTCTAATCTGAGATTCGAATGGTCCAGCTGTGGAGGATGAAGGTCTTGCTCTTTTTGGAGGCACTTTGGGTTGAGCGTTTGGAGAAAGATTATCGAAATTAATATAGAAATATGGGAGTTTTGTTGAGGTAGAGTATTAGAGAGTGATAGGATAGAGTAAGTAATGAAAACTTGGTTGATGTTATGATGTATATAGTAGCAATAAAATGTCCTTTTCTATCAAAGATACTCGATTACAAGATTCAATCGACTGGACATTCAATAGCGATCGATTGAATGACTTGAGAAAAATGAAGGAAAACAGGTTCAGTCAACTGACTTTAAGATTCAGTCGACTGAATCATTCCCAAGAATATATAGTTCATATTAGATATTTTAGTCGACTGAATTGATTAGTCAGTTGGCTGAATTGCAGGAAATTATTTATTTATTTTTTTACAGCAAACGGTCGACAATTTTCAGATAACCAGTCTACTAATTTTCCTGACAAAAATAGAATTAGCTTTATTATGCAAGGAAATAACATATATAGACATATATTGAAAAAAATAGCAGTAGAAACAAGTAAGGAAAGAGAACCATTTTGGGGATCCAGAAGTATCGGGAGTCGTACATTCCTTCATCTCGATTTTAGTAATTTCTTATGCTAGTTGAATGGTAGGGTGATCCCATGAATTCGGAGAATAAGGTGGAAGTTGAGGAGATGGATGATGCACATAATTATATGATGGAGGGGAACCACAAAATTTCAGAGCAAATTTCTCGAGTAAGCTCAGTCTTCTGCCATGATTCCTCTATTCATAGTACATTTCTATTTGTATACTTAATTATTCTCATTGATAATGACGTATATTATCTATTTGTTGAGCAATAGATGGAGAGCCAAACCAAGATTCCTATGAACTCACTTTGATTTAGGTGTATACCCAGTATAATAACCAGGGGGAACTATTGGAACAGGTTCATAAATTGAAGTTGGAGTCGGTAAGTTAATAGAATTGGAAATAGGTGAAGGGTAGTCTATTAACGAGTAGTCAGATGTTTCTTAGGAAGATATGATGTTGAGAACTTGAATAAATTGCTTAATGGATGATATGAAAAACTTAGCAAATAAGGGTTTACATAAGGCTTAAGTTTTCAAAAATAGAAATCAATTTAGTGGTAATATTAATTACAACTAGAAAGAAGTGAT
The DNA here is from genome assembly GCA_030765085.1 of Allium cepa. Classification (NCBI taxonomy): domain Eukaryota; kingdom Viridiplantae; phylum Streptophyta; class Magnoliopsida; order Asparagales; family Amaryllidaceae; genus Allium; species Allium cepa. The sequence goes on from CM060932.1 coordinate 455,157,408, forward strand.
TGGACAAAAGTAAAAACTAATGTAAGGTTGAAGTTTGAATTCTGAAAATAAAAACTAAATAAAAAAATATAAAGAGAGTTGAAATGTAGGTTTAGATGTGAAACATTAAGAATGGAAATGCATGAGACTTCTACTTTTGAGACCAAAGATCGAGTCTTGCTCGCTCCATTTTTGAAAAAAATTCTTAAATAATATAAGGAAATTTGTTATAAATCTTTTAAAGATAAGATTCCTAGTTCTCTTCTTAATTTTATAAAAATATTTTCATTTAATGGTTTTTTAAATAAAGCTAGCTGGTTTTCAGAAGATACAAATTCTAATCTGACTATATCCTTTTCAATATTATCATGAAGAAAATGACGACGAATGTCACTATGTTTTGTCCGTGAATGATTTACAGGACTTTTAGACAAGTTTACAGCACTTGTATTATCATAAAAAATAGTTGATTTAGATAAATTTATGCCAAAATCTTGAAGTGTTTATTGCATTTATGAAAATAAAAACTAAATAAAAAATATAAAGAGAGTTGAAATGTAGGTTTTGATGTGAAACATTAAGAATGGAAATGCATGAGACTTCTACTTTTGAGACCAGAGATCGAGTCTTGCTCGCTCCATTTTTGAAAAAAATTCTTAAATAATATAAGGAAATTTGTTATAAATATTTTAAAGATAAAACTCCTAGTTCTCTTCTTAATTTTATAAAAATATTTTCATTTAATGGTTTTTTAAATAAAGCTAGCTGGTTTTCAGAAGATATAAATTATAATCTGACTATATCCTTATCAATGTTATCATGAAGAAAATGACGACAATGTCAATATGTTTTGTTCGTGAATGATTTACAGGACTTTTAGACAAGTTTACAGCACTTGTATTATCATAAAAAATAGTTGATTTAGATAAATTTATGCCAAAATCTTGAAGTGTTTATTGCATGTAAACGACTTGAGCACATGCTATTGCAGTTGAAATATATTCTTCTTCACAAGTTGAGAAGGAAACACAATTTTGTTTCTTACTGAACCAAGATACTAGAGATTGTCCAATAAAGTGATAAGTTCCACTTATACTTTTTCTATCTGTCTGACATCCTCCAAAATCAGCATCACTATATGATTCTAACTTGAAAGGTCATTCTTCCAAATAGAAAAGTCCAAACTTATTGGTTTTGCTTAGATAACGTAATATTCGTTTCACCGCCCGCATATGTGATTCTTTAGGATTTTCTTAAAATCGAGCACATAAACAAACACTCATCATTATGTCAGGTCTACAAGCAGTTAGATAAAATAATGATCAATTATACTTCGATATAATTTTTGGCCAACACTCTTGCCATCTTCATCTATATCGAGATGTATTATTGTAGGTAGAAGTATTTTCCATATCAAAGCGTTTAATTAGATTATTACAATATTTTTTTGATTAATAAAAATTTCATTATTTAATTGTTTAATCTGTGATCCAAGAAAATACAATGATTCTCTCAAATGTGACATTTCAAATTCTTTGGTCATTATGTTAGAAAATTCCTGACATAACTTATCATTTCTTAAACCAAAAATAATATCATCAACATAAATTTGAACAATTAAAATATCCTTTTTGGTTCGTTTAATAAAAAAAGTTTGATCAACGTTCCCAATTTCAAAACCAAAATCTATAAGATAACTTTTAAGATGTTCATACCAAGCACGAGGTGCTTGTTGTAGACCGTATAAATCTTTCTTGAGTTTATAGACATGGTCTGGAAAACTATCATGTGAAAATAAAAGAGGTTGTTCAAGATAAACATTTTCTTTTATATATCCATTTAGAAAAGCACTTTTATCCATTTGATAGTTTAAAATTATGAAAACATGCAAAGGCCAGTAAGATATAAATTGCTTCTAGTCGAGCGACGGGAGCAAATGTTTCTTCATAGTCAGTTCCTTCCTCTTGATTATGTCCTTGTCCAACTAATCTAGCTTTATTCCTAGTTATATTTGCTTGTTTACCTGCTTTATTTTTGAAGACCCACTTAGTACCAATGATTATTTTATCACTCGATCTAGGAACTAATTTCCAAACTTCGTTTTGTTCGAATTGGTTTAGCTCTTCTTGCACAGTTATAATCCAATAGTCATCAGTAGAGGCTACTTTGGCATTTTTGGGTTCAATATTAGAAAGGAATGATACATGGCCCATTTGATTAATTTGATTTCTAATTCTGACATATGAATTAATTTCTCTTATGACATTTTCTACCGGGTGATCACATAAAATCCTAAGACGAGATCTTAATCCAATTTCACTATGAACAATGTTTCATCTTCTTCAAAATTATGAACAATGTTTTCATGTTCTTCAAAATTATTATGAGCAACCATATTTGTGACCGTCTTAGTTATTATCTCATCATCCTCAAGATTCTTATTAATTTTAATATTTTCATCAAAGGAAACATGAAGTGTTTCTTCGATTGTTTTAGTTTTTTTATTAAAAATTCGATAAGCCTTACTTCGTTCTGAATATCCTATGAAAATTCCTTCATCGAATTTTCCAAGCTGATCTTTTGTATTTAAAATGAAACATTTGAACCAAAAACTTTAAAATATGAAATATTTGGATTTCTTTTATGAAAAAGTTCATATGGAGTGTGTTTAGTTAGTGGTCGGATGGAAACACGATTCAGAACATAACAAGCAGTCCCTACAGATTCTGTCCAAAAATGTTTTGGTAGAGTGCTTCATTTAATAAAGTTTTTGCACATTCTTGTAAGGTTCTATTTTTCCTTTCTACAACTCCATTTTTTGTGGTTTTCTTGGAAAAGAAAAATTATGGTAAATTCCCTTTTTATTACAAAAATGTTCAAAAGCTTCATTTTTGAATTCACCTCCATGATCACTACTAATGTTTTTAATTTTTTAATTTTTGAGATTTTGAATTCTTTTAGCAAATATTTTAAAATTTTCAAAAGTATCGCTTTTATTTTTCATAAAAATAGTCCAAATATATCATGAAAAATCATCTACTATAACAAACACATACTTTTTATGGTTTATGGATTGAACTTGAGTTGGCCAAAATGATCCAAATGCAATAATTCAAGTGGTTTTAAAGTAGAAATATTCTTCTTTGATTTAAAAGATGATTTTGATAATTTACCTAGTTAACAAGCATCACAAATATTGTTTACTTTAAACTTCATTTTTGGTAAACCTTTTACGAATTCATTTTTAGATAATTTGTCTATAGCTTTGAATTTAGTATGACAAAATCTTTTGTGTCGTAACCAAGGATCATTTTCTTTGGCTATTAGACACATATTAGTGTAGAGATTTATATTCATATTTAAAACATAATATTTTTATCTCTAAAACCTTCATAAGATTTTTATTTTAATCAAAAATGCTACACTTATCTTCAGAAAAAGATATATTGAATCCTTTGTCACACAGTTGGCTGATGCTAAGTAAACTGTGTTTTAATTTTTTTTTAGTAAGACATTTGTAATAAGAGGTAAATTAGATATACCGTTATTGCTCACATCGCCTATGCCGATGATATAACCTTTGGAATTGTCTCCAAAAGTGATGGAACCTCCATTTGAGTAGGTAATATTTGTTAGCATCTCTTTGTTTCCTGTCATGTGTTTTAAGCAACCACTTTCCAATATCTATTTTCCTCTTTTTTTAAGTGGTACCTCGTAATTTGTGGCCATAAAATAGACGCTCGCTAGTTCTGAATCTCTATTTGTGTCACTGTTTGATGATGAAGATGATTCTGAATCGTCCCATGTAACGGAGAAAGATTTCATTTTGAATCTGTCTTTCTTGTTCTTAAATCCGTCTCTCTTTCGATCAGGACAGTCTTTCTTGATGTGCCTTCTCTTGTGAAATTCATAACATTCTAGAGAAGAAGATGATGGCTTGTTGTTGTTATTATTGCTACCGAAGCCGGTCTTGTTGTTTCTGAATTTGTTGCTCCTTTTGAATTTAATTTTTTTAAATATTTAGCAATGAATTCCACATCTTCTTCATCTGAATCGAATACATCCTTTTCTGCTCAGAAAGCTATATTCTTCTTATCTTGTGCCTGTACTCATTTTACCTAGAGATTGACTTCATAAGACATTAGATTTCCTATCAACTCCTTTGGTTTAATGGTTGAAATGTCGTTAGCTTTTTTTATTGCAGCGACCTTCCATTCCCACTCATCCGTTAAAGAGTTGAGGATTTTTGAATATCAAAGTCTGTATATTTTTCTCCTAATGCTAAGAGGGAATGATATATGTCATGGAATCTAGAGTACATTTCATTTATTATTTCATCTTGTTTCATTTTGAAATTCTGGAACTAATTTTTGAGCATAGAGATCTTACTCTGCTTCACTTTGTCAGTACCTTCATGTGTAATTTTAAGTGTATGCCAAATTTCATGAGTAGTATTACACATGCTGACTCTATTAAACTTATTTTAGTCTAATGCACAAAATAACATATTCATGGGTTTAGCATTTGCAGTTTCATCTGGTTTTTCTATGTTAGACCACTGTGAATATTCTATAATAGGTATGGTATATTCTGCGTGAGTAAGATTCCAGGTTTTATAACCGTTAGGTTGCATATAAATTCTTATTCTAGTAGACCAGTAGTTATAGTACAATCTACTAAATAGTGGTGGTCGTGCAGTAGATTGACCTTCAGTAAAACTTGTGCTAGTATTGTTTTCCATATTACTAAAATATCAGATAACCGTGTTATGGTTATAAGATGACCTGCTCTGATACAAAATGAAAGTGACTATGCTATAGGATCATATAATATAGAAAATATATTAACTTGCTAGAGGAGAAAACAACTATAAAGTAAAATAGAAGTAAAGTGAAAATGACACTAGAGACTTTGTGCTGGTTCGAACTTCCCGTTCAACGTCCAGTCCCAGACCCCTTTTGGAATTAAAACTAGCAACCCTTACTTAACCAGGAAGAAAAGGTTTACACTGCCTGAGCAACTAAAATGGAATTCTACCACCTGAGAAACTGAACCAGACTTGACCACCCCTGCAACCGAAAAGGACTTGAATACAAAGTAAATTTATTGTCTTGACCTTTTGTGTTCCTTTAACTACATGGATCTGTCAATTATAGTACAACCTTTCTATAATCTTTTTCTTAAGTATAATTTGTGTAGTTGTGTGTATATGAAGATGAGGAAGTTCTAGATTGCTTAAGAAATATAGAATTATGTTCCTAAGCAATAGATATTTGAATTCAAGAAAGCAGTAAATTCAGAAAATACGATTCAATTAACAGCAAGAATGTTGAGTGAATTAACCTTGAAATTCATGCTTATTTAAAGTAGTCAGAGAGTTACGACATCTGGTGAAAATTTTAATCAAAACAGCAATGGATGCAACCCTCTGTATAGAAGATAATCATTCGTGAAAAGAAGTGACTGTTCATAAAAAAAGCAGTTGGAACTAGGTCATTCAACTGGTTATGAAATTCTATCGACTGAATTTGAATTTTATACGTGCAGTCATATGTGAACAAATTCAATCGACTAACTGAGTGCATTCAGTCTACTAAGCTATGCATATATAAAAAAATATTTGCACAGGTTCAGTCGATTGGTTATATGCAGTTAATCAACTAAACTCAGTATTTTCTTAAAATTAGTTTGAAAAAATATTGTAAATTTAATTTCAAAAGATCGTGAACTACTTGATGCATAGGAATGTGAACTACTTAAGGATAGATTTTGACATATATTTTGACTCTAAAATGAAATTTATACTTGAAATATGATCTTCGAGTCTTATTGTCTCTTCGAGTCTAGTCGCCTTGGTAGTTTGTAGTCGTAGATTTTGTCGAATATTCTAGCATTCTTCTATCGTCTAGATTGTCTTGGTATGAATCAAAAACTTTAGATTCAACACACATCCTTGAACCCATCCTAGTTTGATTCATTGTCATTATCATATATCCCTTTCTCGTCCTGCCTACTTTCCATCTCCATAGCAGAGCACGATCTGCCTCTACTTCACAGGCTCATATACTAGAATTTATCTCATCGTATCTTCCCACTATAGAGCATGTCCTAGCTCCACTTCGCAAGTTTGCATCCTAGAACTTATCCTTATAGGCTACAATCACAATTTCCATCGTTGATACATCATCATCGGGACGCTAATAGACCTCCATATCAACCGTAGAATCCACATTACAAAGTCCCAAAGCCATTACATCGAATCACTCCAATATCTCTTTGTTTCTTAATCATGAGCCTACAACGAGTTGTCATACTGTAACCAAATGCTGAACTAACGAACGAATACCTCCAACACGCTATAAGATCCTTCTTCCCTTATCTAGAAGTTTGGTCCCAACCTGAATCCCTTATACATTTTCACCTATGATCTGAGTGCAGCATCCCTTCTAAGTCAAGAACCTCTCCTCCAAATTGCATCCAATTTCGAACAAATTTGACTTCGTTTTGCTCAATTCATTGATTAACGCCTAACCTTTCTAAAGCACTCAACAAATAAGACCAAACAATTCATCTAAATATACAAGGCATTCAGAAGCATTCATACATCATAATCAAGCAAGTAAAGAATGCTTAATATGTAAAAGGACAAAATTTTGGTCTAAGCCTTTGCAGAAAATATATGCCAACTATAGGCTTCATCTAAAGCTTATAGTAAAAATATGCCTCTTTTTTAATTTTGAACATAACACTTACGCATTTTCAAAATGCGTAAATAAATTTTTTAATCAAAAATAACACTAGCTAGGTTAGTGTGCTGAGTTTCACAAGTTTGGTATTATTTGTGCTTAGGTCATGGGTTCGATTCTCGCTTTGATCATTTCTCTCTTGTTTGCAAATGTGGCTTATTTTTTTACTTTAAATTACTTTTTTTCTATTTAATTCAAATATTCATAAGTTTTATAAAATTATACGTGTTAATTGCAAGGAAATTTTTATCGATTTTTATTATATTAGGTTTTTAAATAATTATTTTTAAAATATATATTATTCATGTGAAATTCATATTTTATAATTACATTTGGAACTTAGTTCAAAATTATATATAGTATAATACTTCTAAATATATGCGTGTTTTTATTACTAAGCAAGAATGTTGTAATGGATAAAAAATTCCTGTTCATTATTATTTTTTTCTCAATTTTATACTTTGATATTAATGCAATATACATTGTTATCATCATCGGTTAAATAATCATATTTATTGAATCTTATTTTCGCTAAGTAGTTATTTTACTTATAGTTTTTCATTATAGTATCAATAGTAAATAAAAAATAAACTTATGTTCGTTATAATATTTTTATTACTGGTGACTGTAGAAAGACTTATGTTCATTAATTGATGAAATAATATATTTTTAAAAGGTTCTAATTAATTAACAAATGTCGGTTTCCAAAATCATTTAATGTACTTATCGAGTAATAACTACTTGGAAGTATATGATTACCTTCTTGAAATTAATATTATTAATTCTAAAAAAACTATTCGGTTTATTGTAAACTTCAATTTTTAATAAGTATTTTACATGATAAATTCGTTTGAACAAAATTACAAAGAAATTATAAACCACAAATATCATAGAAATAAATTATAATAAATAACTCTAAGTATAATAATTACTTAGGGAAAATAATATTCAAAAAATTATGTTTAAAAATATAATTATTTAGCCTATAACGATAGGAAAATATATGCATTGGTATAAACGTATAAAATAGAGAAAAAATAATAATAAAGAAGAATTTTTTATTTATTACAACATTTTCCTTGCTTAGTAATAAAAATACGCACATAAGGTAGAAGTATTTACACTATTGTACAACTTTGAATTAAATTACAGGAGTAGTTATAAAATATGAATTTCACATGTATAATATATATCTTTAAAATGACTATTACATTAAAAACCTAATATCATAAATTTCCATATAGTTAATACAAACAATTTTGTAAAACTTTTCAATATTTGAATTAAATAATAAAAAGGTAACATAAAGTAAAAAAGCAACCACGTATGTAAAAAGGGAAAAACGTTGAAATCGGAAATCAAACGCATGACCTGAGCATAAATAATACTAAACTTATAGTGCCCCAACAAACCAACATAACTACTACTATTTTTAGTTATTATTATTTGTGCACTTTAAAAATGCGTTAGTTTTATGATCAAAATTAAATTAAATCCTATTTTTACAATATGTTTTAGATGAAGCCTACAGCTAGCATATATTTTCTGCACAATCTTAGATTAATAGCTAACATTTTTTTTTTTGCACAAGCTTAGATTAAAAATTTGTCCTACATAAAATTTAGAATAAATCCAGCACTGAGAAGAATGACAATATAGTCTAAAAGAGGTTATTAAATAGGCAAATCCATTTTTAGTATTTTTAATTCATCCATGTTTGTGTGTGTAAGTACGTATGTATGTATGTATGTACGTATAAGTGTAATTAATGATTAAAATAATTTAACCATGTTTATTATATCAAAAACACTGAATTTAACTACATATAGATGAGCATAGAATAGTAAGAGATCAATAATCACTCACATGGTACCTAATTAACACTTTCATTCTCCAAATTTGATAGGACATCGAGAACATAGATTCCAAGATAACCAAAGTTTTAGTTCTACTATCCCTTTTACTAATTACCTCTCTAATGATGATTTAAGCTAAGATTAGTAAGAAAAAAGGATGATTTTTGAAGAAACTTGGGCTAATGGAGGCGAACTACTTTGGGGAAGTGGGAAATGATTTGGTACAGTCTCATCAATCCACCTTAAGCTACAATCTCGAAATGGATTAGTGGGTCTAAGTATGAGTGAGCCTAATTACCTATTTAAACTGGCCAACAACATTTAAATCTTAATACAACCATAACTTTCGAACGGTGAGTCTGTTTTACTCAAATGACCACTCTACGGAATGAAAAACCATTATCCTGTTGCAATGGAAGTGGTTTTAGATCCTAACCCAGCGCCTATCAAAAGTTATAGGCCACCTAAAATGTTCTAGTCAAAAAGGTCATGTAGAAATTTGATAAAAATCAAAAATAGTAAAAATGTCCCTAAGAGTCATTTCCTAAAATATTAGAGTAATACGACCCCATATGAATTAAATAAAATTATTTTACGATCCTTTGATATGTAAAATAAGACTCATTATAATGGCATGCTTTTAAGGAGTTAACAGGCGGTCCCGACTCAAGTCTAAGCGCTGAGGGGCTCGTAGGTTCTTACGGGTGACATGCTGCACTAAGGAACTGATAGGTGATCCCCACTCAAGCCTAAGTGCCAAGGCACCTAAAGGTTTTCATGGTGACACATTGCACTAAAGAGCTGACAAGCGGTCTCAATTCGAACAAAAGCACCGAGGGACGTGAAGCTTCTCTAAGGTAAAACACTACACCTATGGGGCTGACAAGAAATCCTGATTCAAACCTAAGCGCCGAGGGACTTGAAGGTTCTCTAAGTTAACAAGATGCACTAAGAAGTTGAGCCTAACTTATTTATATGCAGACACACTATAGATGCTGGACTTCAGCATCACTCAGGGTAACAAAGTTATTCCTAACAATAGTGTCCCAAAGGATGCGACATCACTTGCAGACGCCTATCCGATCATCGATGCATCCTGGCACAAAGGGGATAGACGTCTTACCAAAATTCATAAGGCAGTGAGCATTCCTCAAGTAAGGAATTGAATGCACGGTGATTCAATCTTGTTGGATAGTATGGCAGTCCCTAACAAGGAAATGAATTCTTGGTAATCCATCCTTGCGGATAGCTTACCGAAAAAGAAGGGAGTGACAGCTCATGCAGTCCTGAATGGAAAAGATTGGCAGTCCCCAAACATGGTAATAAGCACATGACAACTCATCCTCATTGGATAGCCTTAGTGAAGCCGATGAACGGTCCGAGCTTTACGGTCTTTGACGATTCTTCACAAGAGATTGTGGGCGTAGAAGAGAGCTTGAGATAGGCACTAGCACTGGCGTTTGGGTGTCTTGAGACATGTAGGTGGCCATCTGGCTACTTTCAAATGCCATTAAGGGAAAACATGAATTAGAGAACAATTTGGCGACCCATTGGGGGCTTCTTCGGGAGTTGACATAAGTGTCGTGCCTCTAGGATTTTGGTGCGAGGGTTCCTTGGAAGTGGCCGAAATTACTAGAGTACCCTACCCTCGTGTTCTACGATGATATAGGTTGACCTGGACAATCCAAATCTTAAAGCATGTCTCTAAGCGGTTGGGTGTGGCCTTCAAATAGGGTGCACACATGGTTTCCATAATTTGGTTAACAACAACATCAATGTAGGGAGATGAGCGGGTGTGCACCACTACTACAAACGAAACGAAGCCAAATCAAAAAGTTGAGGAATATTCATGGTGATTGAAAGAGGTGGTGGAATGCTGTCCACCATTGTCATCGTCGATGTTGGATGCGAGGTATTAAGATTGGAAAAAGCTTGCATAGAAAACAGCTAACAACAAGATCGAAGGTTTTCCATCCTTCTAAGTGCCAAAATGTTGATCGTATTTTTCATCGACCTCAAGTTATGATAATGCATTATGAACAGTAGATGTTACTAGCAAATCACTAGGCTTAATGATGGAAAAATAAAGGGAAAGAGCTTTTAAAGGTAAATAACATGAGAGGTGAAGTGGTTCGGCCAAGTTGGTTATGTCCACTATGTAAATTTCTTACTACATGGATCTCTCACAATTACAAGAAATTACAAGATAATAACAAGAAAAAATGATTTATCCAAGGCTAATAAAGCTGCCAATCCCAAGGAGCTGGTGTAGCAGGAAATTTGGGTAGTGGATCATGGGTTCTAACCCTATGGGTCCCTCCACCAGGGGCCAAACCTTCTGGGGTCCCTTCCATTGGAAGTCCAACCAACTTAGGATCCTCTCCACCAGGGTTCCAACCAACCCCTTGAAAGTGTCTATGCATTGCGTTCTTGTAGCAGTTGAATTGATTCTTGAACGGCTAAGATCATGTTACAATATAGACGTGAAGCGCGTCGGACCATTGACTTGGCTGAATGGATTTGATAAGAGACATCTAACAAAAAAAGGAATGCATGGATGAGATGAAGGCTAACGGATTAGACCAGAATTATGCTCTACCATGCTTTGCCTTAAATGCACTTTTACTTGTAGTATGCTTGTATGAAATGGAACATGTTTCCCATCAAAAATAGGTACATCTAACTATACCTCTCATTACTTTGCTCCCACATACATAGGTGGAATGACAGGTCGAGCTAGTCTACTAAGACCTCAAGGAAGATAGAGAACCAATGATAGCCGAGGCATGCCAAGCTGGATGAGAGAAAACAAACTGTGGATCACAGATAACAATATTGAAGTTGGATCAATGTCGGGCCACCCTTGAGATGATCTCAAACTATGTCGATAGGAAGACATCTAAAGGAGAGGTGCTTGAGCAAGCGGGTTAAAAAAAATAGCCGGTCGGCTAATGGGTGATGGGCAAAACTGGGGTTGCCATATCTTCACGGACAAGCTAGTTACTTGTGTTGTTGCGTTGGAAGGCCTTTCTAGAAAGAGGCTTGATGTGCAACTGAGAAGAGGAGCCGATGCGGGCCTAGGCTGGATTAGGGATATCATTATACATTGAAAACCTGGCTAATCTTCCCCAAGCCGTGATTGGTCTGTGGGCTGACTTGGACGCAGTCGGCCTGGACCAAACTAGGCCAAGCTAAGATACAATGATTAGTTTACCTTCTTACTTATGAAAAAATTGAGTAACTGAGTCAATCAATTTGATAAGGAGTGTCCTACTACTAAGTGGAATGTGATTAGTAGACATGGAACTTTTGATATGCATGTTATGTTGATGGTGGAACCTCCAACAAGTGCAAAAGGCTCATGGACAAGAAAAAGGTACAAAACACAACATAAGTCGTTACTTTATTTTCATAGATAGGAAGATGATGGTGTTTTCTATTATGCAATGGTTGATGAGAGGTTTCGAGTCATGCAGATTCAACAGTAACCTATTCTAAATTAAGACTAGCTAGTGAGTGAAAGAGGCCAAAGTGGCTATATGGTTGTATGGGCCTTTGTGTTGATAAAACTAATTTTGATCATACAATGACATACACATTTAGTGTCATGGAGCTTGGCAGTGAGTTTGCAAAGATGGATTTAGAAAAGATAGAAATACTCTTGAAAAGAGTTTGTGAGATGCATCCAATGTTGCATCGAAACATCCCTTTCTAATATTGAATTAAGAAGGCAAATCAGAATGTTTACCCATTAGATCTTAGCTTATGCTATCTATAGACTGCATCTTCTATGTTAAGGGAACATAAAATTTATGATTGATAGTTCTTGCATGTAGTTTGCTAATGTGTGTGAATTTTTTTATGTGTGGGAAGAATATGTTGTGTTATAGTTAATAAATTCAAGCGTCGATAAGTTTTTTTAGTTTTTAGTTTTTTCAAATTAATGACATCATCTGATGCAACCCAACTTATGTTTGTTGCTTGTAGAGTTAACGAGGAAGAAATATGGAAATATTTCTGTCAATATGAAATGTTGAATATATACAGTATAAATGAGGAATTAGCGTTAGTCAATTTGTGGGAAGGATCGAAGTCAAGAAGAATCAAAGTGAAATTGATGTTGTAGAAAAATGGCAAGCAACTAGCTAAAAACACCAAAAGGCAAGTTGTACCAATACAGTTGACTTAGTTGGTAGGTAGTTTAGATTACGAGATTAATTGTCATGAGTTTGATCCCTGAGATCGACACTTGTTGACATTAATGAATCATGTTCAAAAAAATATTTATGACATTTTCCAACATGGTTGGCTGAACTGGTTGGTAGTTTAGAGTACAGAATAAAATGTCATGAATTCGATCTCAAAGATCGACACTTGTTCAGATTAATGAACCATGTTCAAAAAAGGAGGCAGGTTGTGAGGAGCAATAGATTAAGGCTAAAGATCGATTTTCTGTTTTCATAGGTCGAATACTACTATGATTGAGTTATGCTTGATGGAATTAGATTTTCGACCTTTTTATGATGAAGGTCGACCATTAGAGTGAAAGTAGATAGCTTGCCACTAATTGTCAATCACTAGCAACTGAAAGTTGGTTTTAGACCTTTTCTTCACTTATTTTCGAAATGAGCTTTATTGTTCTCATATTTATCATATGTCTTAGGTTGGTTGGGTCTAAAATTATGCCTAGGTCTCCTCATATCATAATGGATTGGCATTTAGAAAAATGATCAAATTAAATTAAGATTTTTATGATTAAATGGAAGGTCCGGGTTGTTCTAAACCTTTGGCCATGGCTGTTGAAGAAGAAAACTGGAGTGATGGTAATGAGTTCGGGAAGAAGAAGGAAGAATTGATTTTTGTGCACGTGCATAGATGTGTTGTGCACTCAAGAGTGAAGAAAAATGAATAACATTAGTGACAGGCTACAAGAAAATCAAAAACTGAAAATTTAAAATGAGACACGAAGGAGATATCAAGGAAGATGCAGATTTTCTCGAAAAAGGCATGACCATTAAAGCATGTATGTTAGCACATAAACTTGAACAAGAACAACAGTTTTCAGAAGAAAAAAAAAAGAACTTTAATTCACACACATGAATTTTGAGTAAGATTACTTCTAAAAATTTGGCGATTGAAATTAAAGGGCAACAAAAATTAGAAACTTGAATGAACAATCAAAGAAGAAGGATTCAAAAATGACAGGTTACTGGAATTATAAAAGAAAAGAATCAAAAACTAATAAACTAAAACTAACAAAAGAAAAAATTGCAGATTCAATACCAATTGAAAGAAAAAAATTAAAATGAATAGAAGTTTGAATTATCACACAACAGGCACAAGATTTAATAAGGAAAGTTCTAAAACTGAAAGCAATAAATTGGTAACAAAATGTACTAAAAAGTGGAATGAGAAGAAGGTAATCTGCACAACATTGATACAAGGAAATCTGATTTATTGATTCAAGTTTCTTTTCACACACTTCAAAGCAACATGCCCTGATATTTATACAACAGACAACAGCACAAGAATGATTAAACCACTCATTCATACCCAATTAACCCCATACAGCCCATTTACAAGGAATTATAAGCCCACATCATTATGGTACTTAAGAAATGTTCGCTGCACCATTCTTCCTACTATCTGGACGAGATCAAACATGTATTAACTGTGTATGTGCACAGACATGCATACAATGATACATTAATCTAATTCCCTCCATTGTCCAAGATCTTCATATTTTCTACCTCTGACAAGTGTCTGCCATCTCCAACCTTCCCTTCTGATGACCTCCATCCCAACTCTGATGAACAGTGCTCGGTTATAGGATTTTCTTCTTTTTCAGTTTGATCACAGTAGTTTTTCTTCTCCATAATAATGTTTATTAAACCGTGGTTGTTACATTTCCTCTGCACTTCAAGAAGAGACCTTGTCTCAAGGTCTAATGTGGGAGACTTCTTGATCATTGGCCAGTAATCCTCCCACATGGCCTCCTCTTCAGGTCTTTCTTTCTATTTAACTAGAATTTACACCATCACATCATTATTTCTAGGAATCATCCTTCTATCTAGTATCCTTTCTGGTTGTTCAACAAGTTCCTCTGTAAAACTAGGAATGCTATATTGTATCACCACAGTATCCCCTATTTTCTTTTTTAATGGGGAAACATGAAATACATTGTGAATTCAAGTATTTTCAGGGAGTTGCAGTTTATGTGCCACAGTACCTATTTTCTCTAAGACTTTGTAAGGACCATAGAATTTTGGTGAAAGTTATGGGTCCTGAAATCCCTGGCTTTAATCTGTTTGTAAGAATGCAATTTTAGATAAACCCAATCTCTAACTTCAAATTGTCTATCTGTTCTTCTCATATCTGCATACTTTTTCATCCTTTCTTGAGCCAATTTTAGACTATCCTTGAGGAATTGTATCATAATATCCCAAGTGAATAATTCTTCTTCTACTTGTTCAACCTTGGAAGTATTGGGTACATAAGAGAGCAAAGTGGGAAGGTCAATGCCATATACAATCTTGTAGGGAGTAGTTTTAGTAGAAGTCTTCCAAGTGGTGTTATACCAATATTCAGCTAAAGGCAGCCATTTACACCATTCACTATGCTTATGACACACATAACACCGTAGATAACCTTTCAAAATTTTATTCACCGCTTTAGTTTGACCATCACTTTGGGGATGATAGGCTGAACTAAGTTTGAGGGGACCGCCTTGAAACTTAAAAAGTTCTTGATAGAAGGTGCTTGTGAAGATAGTGTCTATGTCACTTATAATAGATTTAGGCAGTCCATATAATTTAAAGACCCCTTGGAAGAAGACTGATGCTACATCTTTTGCGGTATAAGGATGTTGAAGTGGAAAGAAATGAGCATACTTACTTAGCCTATCAACTACTACAAATATGACGGTGTATTTATGGCCTTTAGGTAAACATGTAATAAAATCCATAGAAATATCAGACCGGATGTTATCAGGTGTGGGAAGAGGTTGCAGTAAGCCTGGCACCAATATGTTCTCATGCTTATTTCTTTGGCACTCCTTACAAGATCTGACAAATACATCAACATTATTCTTCATTTTTTTTCAATGAAAAACCTGCTTCAATCTATGTAGAGTTGCCTTAACCCCTAATGCTCTCCTAAATGAGATGAGTGGTGTTCCTTAATAAGAAATTGAGTCAACTGGTTTAAGTGATGATCAACTAAAATTTTCCCATTTATGAATATCAAGTCTTCAACAACTTGGTATTTACCTTCTTGTAATTCTTTTGCTTGTACCCTTGCTAATAGTTATTGATACCATGGTGAATCATGTAGAGATTCCTTGATTTTTTGTAGCCAAGGAGCCTGCACTGTTGACATGGCTTGTACTAGTATTTTATTCATCTCAATTTCACCTCTCCTTAACATGGCATCGTCTACCTTATGCTCTTCACCACTTTTATATTCCACTTTATAATCGAATCTATAAAGTTTAGCTAACCATTTTCCTTGCACACCCATACGTATCTATTGTGTTAATAAATGTTTTAAACTCTGATGATCAGTCTTTATTACAAATTGTCTCCCCATCAAGTATTGTGACCCTTTTTTTGTAGCAATAATGATAGCAAGGAGTTCTTTCTCATTAGTAGATAAAGCAACATTCCTTCCATGGAGAGCTTTACTCAAGTAGGCTGTAGGCCTTTTGTTTTGAATGAGAACTGCCCCTACTCCCTGTCCTCTGGCATCACATTCTAAGATGAAAGGCTAGGTGAAATCTGGCATAGCCAGTACTGGTGGTGAAACCAAGCATTGCTTTAACTGTTCAAAAGCTCCTTTTGCTTCATCACTCCATTTAAAGGCATCCTTCTTCAACATTGAGGTTAGAGGTTTAGGAATTATCCCATATCCTTTTATAAATTTGCAGTAGTAACCTGTAAGTCCCACAAAACCTCTTAAGGCCTTCAAGATTTGTGGAATTGGCCAACTAAGAACAACCTGCACCTTACTAGGATCAACTGAAAGGCCTTCGGTAGAAATGACATATCCTAGGTAATCAATAGATTGCTTGGAAAACTGACATTTAGAAAGCTTGATCACCAAAGAATTTTTTTGCAAAAGATGAAAAGTTATTTCAAGGTGTTTGAGATGTTCATTCCATGTTTGACAGTACACAAGTATATCATTAAAAAACACCAAGACAAATTTTCTCAAATATGCTATGAATATATCATTCATGAGAGATTGGAAGGTGGAAGAGGCATTTTCCAACCCAAATGGCATCACCAAAAATTCATAGTGGCCATCATGGGTTCTAAAAGCAGTTTTGTAGATATCTTCTTCTTGCATTCTAATTTGATGGTATCTAGACCTTATGTCCAGTTTTGAATAATATTGAGAACCATGTAACTCATCAAAAAGTTCTTCAATCAGTGGAATAGGAAACATATCTTTAATGGTCTCTGCATTCAACCTCCTACAATCAATACATAGCCTCCATGTTCCATCTTTCTTTCTCACCATAACAACAGGAGATGAGTAAGAGCTATGACTAGGTCTAATGATTTCAGAATTTAACATGTCCTGAATCATTTTTTCCAGCTCATTTTTGATATGATATGAGTGCCTGTAAGGTCTCAAATAAATAGGTTTGGAGTCAGGAAAAATGGGTATTCTGTGGTCATGGGGTCTTGGTGGAGGTAAATTTGGAGAGAAGCTAGTGATCACGGGATATTGCTTGAGCATGGTATCAATTTCTAGTGGAATAGGAGTTGCATTGTTCTCTGACTGTATAAGTTGACAACATGCCATCATAGCTATTTGGCCATGCACATACTCTTTATTTAACCTTCTCTTGTTAATGAATTTCAACTCATCCTGTTTCAAACCCTGCCACACATAAGGCTTATCATTGTATACAAATTTAACTTGTAACTGCTCGAGGTTAAGTGTTATTTCTCCTAAACTTTTCATCCATTGTGCCTTAAGCACCACCTGGCAGCGATCTAAAGGCAATAAAAGCAAGTCTACTACCATGGTACATCCTTGGCAATTGAGCACAACATCATTACAAACCCCTGAACCAGTTAGTTTTTCTCCATTGGCCACCATTACTTCAAATAGTTTAGTTTCATCAATTCTTAAATACAATTTCCTTGCAAGTTTATCATTGTTGAAGCTATGGGTAGAACCAGAATCAATTAGAATATGAACTGGTTTACCCTGAATACTGCCTCTTACTTTGATGGTGGATAAAGCAGGAATTCCACATAAAGCTTGCAAGGTGATGGCTAATGTCTCTTCAACATGAATGTCAGATTCTGTAATGGGTGCACTAGCACTGGAGTCCTCCCAGTCTTGTAATGGCATCATTCCTTCCAGCACATAGACTTAAGGAGTTTTAATTTTGTGATCTCTTGACCATTTTTATTTACAACCGTAACACAAATTTTGTCTTCTCATTTCAATGATTTGGTTAGGAGCGAGCCCTCTACTTTTTGCTAAGGATTCAAGTTGAGTATCTTTGGAGCTATTAACTTGGTTATAGTGAGAATAGGAAGTGGAATCTTGTGATGACTTTGGTTGAGGCAGTTGACTAGTTTTGGTAGTAGAAGTGCTAGGCGGTGGATATTTAAATATTTTGGTTTGAAGGCATTTTCTTTCGAAATTTTTTGCTAAGGCTACTGCCTCTCTAAAGTCCATTAGTCTTGAGGTGAGGACATCATATCCAATTTCTTCTTTTAATCCTCCAATAAATCTATCAAGCAAGTATATTGGTGGGAGAGTTTCTACTACAGCCTACAACTGTTCAAACTTTCTCAAATAAGATCTAACTGTTCTATGCTACTTAAGTTTAGATAAAGTTTCATATGGTCTTTCTATTTCTTCAGAATTTAATCTGACCAATATTCCCTCCTTGAAGACTGGCCATGATATTATTGTTGACATTATTCACATATCAATGATACCATTGCAAGGTTTCTTTTTATTAAAGCAAATGAACAAATTTCTACCCATTGATGTTCTTTAGTGTGATGGACTTTAAAATACTGCTCTACCTGTATCGGCCAATCTGCCACTCCCTCCTTTCCAGAATAGGTAGGGAAATCTAATTTGATGACAGGGTATGGGTTGCGGTTATGAAGCATGGGATCATCTGGTAATGGGTTACTGGGTTGATGAGGAGGTAGTGGTTCTTGTGGATATCTTGGAGGAGTGTAAAAGAGAGAGGCATTTCTTGGTGGTACAACAGGTGTCCTGTGTGGTTGAGTGAAAGTTCTTAGTGGTGGTGGCTGCGGTGGAAACATAGGTTGCAATTGGGGAGGTAGATAAGGCTGAAAAGGTGTTGAAGGTTGAGAATTTACTGGTGGTGGTTGAAAAGTGTTCCTGCTATGAGAATACTCATTAACAAAAGTAGTCAACATGTGTGCACTCCCTCGAATTTAGTATGCATATCTCTGGTGGATTGATCAAACTTTTTGTCCAAATTTTGAACAGTATACTCCAAATTTCTGGCTACAATTTCTAAATTTCTCAGAGCATAAGTAGTCCGGTTGTTAATTTCCTCTTGCCTTAGCCATGGATCATCTGGGTTTGAAATTAGGGTTGGGTCTGGATCTGAATTTGGGGCATTTTTAGGGTTGAACGCGGGATTTTTTATATCTCCGATGACTGATCTGATCCCAAATTGGAAGGTCCATGTTGTTCTGAACCTTTGGCCATGGCTGTTGAAGAAGAAAACTGGAGTGATGGTGATGAGTTCAGGAAGAAGAAGGAAGAATTGATTTTTGTGCACGTGCACAGATGTGTTGTGCACTCCATAATGAAGAGAAATGAATAACAATTGTGATAGGCTATAAGAAAATCAAGAACTGAAAATTTAAAGTGTGACTCGAAGGAGATATCAGGGAAGATGCAGATTTTCTCGAAAAAGGCATGACCATTATATCATGTATATTAGCACATACACTTGAATAAGAAGCAACAGTTTTTAGAAAAAATGAACTTTAAGTCACACACGTGAATTCTGAGTAAGATTACTTCCAAGAATTTAGCAATTGAAATTAAAGGGCAACAAAAGTTACAAACTTGAATGAATAATCAAAGAAGAAGGATTCAAAGATGACAGGTTAGTGGAATAATAAAAGAACAAAATCAAAAACTAATAAACCGAAGCTAACAAAAGAAAAAATTGTAGATTCAATACCAATTGAAAAAAATTAAAATGAACAGAAGTTCGAATTATCACACAACAGGCACAAGATTTAACAAGGAAAGTTCTAAAACTGAAAGTAATAAATTGGTAACAAAACTAACTAAAAACTGGAATGAGAAGAAGGTAATCTGCACAGCATGGATACAAAGAAATTTGATTTATTGATTCAAGTTTTTTTTCACACACTTCCAATACAACATGCCCTGACATTTATACAACAGACAACAACACAAGAACGACTAAACCACTCATTCATACCCAATTAACCCCATAGAGCCCATTTACAAAGAATTATAAGCCCACATTTTTTTATAATACTTAAACAATGTTCACTACACCATTCTTCTTAATAACTGGATGAGATCAAACATGTATCAGCTGTGCACGTGCACAGACATGCATACAATGATACACTTATCTAATTCCCTCCATAGTCCAAGATCTTCATATTTTCTGCCACTGACAAGTGTCTACCATCTCCAACCTTCCCTTCCAATGACATCTAGCCCAACTCTGATGAACAGTGCTCAGTTGCAGGATTTTCTTCTTTTTCAGTTTGATCATAGTAACTTTTCTTCTCCATAATCATGTTTATCAAACTGTGGTTGTTACATTAAAACTTATTCTTCTCAAATTGATTGTTAAATCAAGATTATTGATAATACTTCATGATTTGCATTGATAATCTTGTATTAAGTTATTTTATTTTTTGCAACCCTCTTTAGTAGTAGGTAAAAAAATTGTTGGATTGGTGGATTTAAGTTGTATTGATTGAATTACATTAAATATGTTATTTTATTATTTTATCTCAATATATCATTTGTAGATCAATTCGTGATTATTAAAAATTGTTGTGTGATGATTTTATTGTCTTTTGATTGTTATTGCTATTCGATTCTTAAATCAAGATTGAAGAAATTTTCACAGCATATATAACTTGCTTATTATTTTATTCTCTCAAAATCTGAATTTGTGATGAAAATCCATAAATGAGTTAATAAACCGCTATAGTAATGCCAAAACAACAAAGCTATTACAGCCAAAACAATATACGTCACATTCACAAATATGCCCTCCAATTCAAAGCTTTGTACTACACTGCATTTTTTGCAGAATTTGACTTAGTCACAGTAGCACCGCTCGTGCAAAAAAGGGGATATTGTAGAAAACTGGGGTGGCTACAACACAATGTTGGATCTTAAGGCTATTCAGACACTTGAAGTGGTGAAATGTGTATTAACTACCTACTTATGAATATAAAGAAGTAATCAGAGAATAAGTAAGTAATAAAGTAAAATGCAGTAATGTAAATAGCACCTGGATTTTTATACTGATTCGGATTAACCAATCCTACATCCAGTCCTGCACTCTATCGTGCAGAATTCCACTATAATCGATTGCTTTCCACGGGTGGAAAGAACACCTTTACAATCTTGGTTTCACGGGCTACAAGACACACCATCTTGATTTTACAGGCTACAAGAACACCTTCTCTTTATTACCAACAACAAACTATGACAAGTGGTTGTATTTTCAATAAAGATTCTTGCAGATTCGGTGCAATGATCATATAGACCTCCAATGGCAATATATCTTTAAATTCATTGAGGAATAGGATGAAATCAGGGAGAGAATGATGTGAATTAAAGTACAGCTCTCTGATATTGTGTGGCTTGCAAATCAGTGAAGAATTGGAGTGAAATAGTATCGATTTGCAAGGAGATTTGAAGATTATGCAATGGATTTCTTTTGCAAATGTTTGGAGAAGAAAAAGTAAGAGAAAATGAGAATTCCTAATGATAAATTTGGTTTTCAGAGGCATTTATATAGTGGTTGAAGAGATGTGTCTTTTGGTGAAGAGGTGGAGAGAAATGTCTCTTCATTTAAAATTTGAAATTCTGAAAAACTGCTAGTACGTCGACATGCCCAAGTACCCCATGTCGACATGGGTGTGTTGCAAAATGAACAGCAACACTAATAAGTGTTGCAAATTTTCAGCATTTCAAATTACCTTATATTTGTGAATTTTTGTGATTCGGTTGAGGTCAATAATTGATGATCTTCAAGTATAATTGCCATGAGATCTTTAACAAGATATTCTAAGGTTCAACCAACTCCTCATCACTTCAAACACCTTTATCCTTTAGCATTCTTCTCTAATTGGGTTTTGTTCTTTAATTGCTCTGATTGACCTTCTTCTATAATTCATTTGCTTCCACTGTATTCTTATTTATCTCTAAAATGTCTCCATAATAAATATGATATGACTACATAACTCGAAGATATGTTAGTAGTAATATTTATATGTTTGTTGTCATCAAAATCAATATCTAGGGTATTAACAGATATGTCATTTTCATTATTTTGAGTAAGTTGTTATGAAGTAGTGGTTCTTTTTCGGAGAAGCTAAGATAGTGTTTGGTTTGAAAACGAATTTTGAGTTTTCTGTTTTCAAATATATACATCATGTACGAGAGGAGTGAAGCGACGACAGAAATGATGGTGACGATTGGGATGGAAGGACGACGGAAGTAAGGATTGTTTCTCATGCTTTTATTATTTTTTAAAACATGAAAAATAATTTTTTTTCTTTCTATTTTGTATGTTAATTTCATTTTTTAAATTGATCGTTTTCAACAATATATATGTGTCTTACGCACTTTATATAGATGAAAACTCAAAACTAAAAAGTGTAAACCAAACACGGTCTAAATATTATTTAGGAAGTTTACACATATTGATTTGCATATCATTTCACGATCAGATCTGTTTAAGTTCTCATAAATTCCTTATATGGACGTTCAGTCACATCAACATCGTGCAATAAAACTAAGCAACGGAGCACTTCATCTGTACATTATATAATGTCCCACAATATGCACTCTACATAACTCAAAATATTACTCTTTTCAACCACATGTGTCAAAGTTACGATATGAGTTGCATCAAGTCTAAATGTTGCTAAGAAGAATTTTTTTTTCCTCCCCCTTTTCAAAAGATCCATGTAACAGCATTTGATGTTGAATTTCAAAGGAGTATGCTTTGTCCCGCATAGCAAAAAGATTTTGTTACAGCTAACAGAATTTGAACCTTGGATCATATCTGTAGATATCTATAGAGATTTTATAGGGGACTCCCCACTAGTTTCCTCCCAGGCATCGTGGATTCCTCTCTATAGGCTATATCGTATGTCCCCTTGGTTCTTTGATAGTTTTTCTCTACTCCTCAGTAGGACGTAATCCTTGAAGACGAATTCCAATTTCCTTCACTTCTCCACACTTCAGTTTATTTTTATGTTAATATGATTAATGTAATCTGCCTACTGCACAGAATTGGCTTCATGTTTGATTCCTGATTTAGGAATTTGACTATTACTACTTGTCACAAAAATTTGCCAAAATAAATCATGGAGCGTGCTGCATATATTTAGTTGAACTCGACACCAATTCTATCAGGGGAAAATTTGGTCAATGGTGATCATGATATATGTATTTTGTAATTTACAATGTTTATCTTTGTTTCCCCGTCGTAAATATTCTCAATATGCATACCTGAACATTTTTTTAAAAACCATTTTAATGAGATATTAGAAACAAATAATGAATTCTTATAGAACATAACCGTGATAATATGTAAAATATTACGTCTCCATCACAAGCAGGTTTCATATTAGTGCAAGTTACATCAAACCCATGTTTACCTTCAGATAAAGACCTATGGTCTGAGAAATATCCTTTTATATTGGTATGCTTGATGGCATAATCTATTCACACATATAAAGGCTTGTATTTTTTTTTTTTTTTTTTTTTTTTTTTTCATTCAGTTTTACATAGCTAAATTGGATGAGATACAAGTACATGTCTAAACGTAAAAGCATTTATCTACATTTGAGACATGATCCTACAGATATATGGTATAATAATTTCATCACCCATCGATACCTTGAAGTTTAATGATCCGGTTAACTTTTAGCTATGTGATTTGAATCTAAGAACTTAAATATCACAAATTGGTAGTAGATGAATTTGAATTGCGATTCTTAAATTTGACGAAAACTCCTAGAAAAGAATAATTAGTTAAAGAAACTTCTTTGTACTAATTTTTAAATAATATCGCAAAATCAGATATTCCACTTCATAGTACCGAAATTGTAGGAGGAAAACCGACCGTGCTGTAAATTTTCAATTGTCAACGCTAATCAATCCTAGGGTGTTTTGTTGTCGGATCGTGGTTTTCATCGAAGTGAAATATAGCGCATAATTTTTATCAAAAATGCTGAAGAGGAAATTGTGGGTGCTCTTAGCAACCCACTTCCATAAAATAGTGGTCCAAATGCATATCAATAGCTATCTATATATGAACTTTTGAACATTTTTACATGCTTTCATCATTTTTTCTTAAGCTATAATTAAAATCATGTCTAGAGGTAGGATGCTTTCCTAATTTTCCAGGAATTATGGAAATCAACAATACCTCTGCTGAAAAGAAAAAAAAAAATTTGTTCACCTGTGTAGAATGAAAACCAACTCATATAAAATAAATAACCACATGCTGCCGATAGACATATTAAATAAAAACATCTTACTATTAACAAGCTCAAAAATGAAATTTACTGCAATTATGAAATTGTAGGTGAAACTAGATTTGTTAGATAAGGTGAAGCTTTTTTTAGGTGTGATAAAACAAGACGAAACAAGCTGTATATTAATTTTCATATGGTTAAAAAGCAGAATTATTTGAGGTCAAATAATCCAAACTTGAGTGCAGAGTCATTAAGAGGAATATTGGAAACTTCATATATATTATATTATACTTTATAACATAGTATTTTTTTCTAAGAAAACGAAGTAGAATCATAATCATTTGAGGGACATAGAAATACTTTGTCACCTTCTACATATGATTACCATCACCAACTGAAAACCAACAACATACTTATATTTACATAAAACGCTATTCTAACCAAGTTTGAAAAACATCGACATAGATAGCAATAATGTTTTAAATTAGGAAATACCTAATATAAAAGGGGATGAACAAGAAGCCCATGTTATAAGTCATTACATTCCGATATGCTTTCTAAAGCTGGTTTCCACATAATGCTTCTCTCCTTTTTGCAATCGGAACTGTATCTTGTCTGTTTCTCAATTTGAGACATCATGTCTTCCAGTGTGAGCCCTTCGTTCTTGAGAATTTCCTTCAGTTCTTGCTTGCTTATTACTAATTTAACTCTAACAAGGCCATTAATCTCCTTTCGAGTCATCTTTTCAAACTTAAATGTTTCCTTTTCTTTAACAACTATGCAGTTTCCCATAAAGATAAATTGAAATTGGTGATTTTAATGAATTTGGAGGATATATTGAACTGTGGAAGTGAATTGATGGAGATTGTGGAAAGATGGTTTGATATTTATAGAGTCAGGAGGGACAGGTATAGGTTTGCAAATTAGTAATTGCGTTATGTGAATAAGTTATTGCAAAATGGCCCACTGCTTTTATACTGTGTAGCATAATCTAAGTGGGTTGCTAAGAGCAAATAGAAGTATATACTGTAAAGCTCATGCTTCTTTAAAATAGCATGAAGTCAACCAAAATTAGTAAATCGGAGTAGTAAAATTAATTAGAGGTGAGCAATTAACCATTCAAACCATATAAAGCAATGAAACCAAATAATCTCGACCGCCTTGGTTTCGGCTTTCAATATTTTTAAAAACAAACCAACCAATTAAACCGAATATTAAACCAGAATTATTTTTTGATAACTTAGTTTTTTCTTGCATAAGAAAGAACATGGCTATCAATGGCCATTTCATTATTCACATTATTATTCTACCTATAATATTCATTTTTTTTTGGAAAATGATTTTTTATTTATTTTTGGTTCAGTTTGAAATTATTTGGTTTGGTTTCTGTTTTTCGCATTTTGTACTCAAAATAAATAAATAAATAAATAAAATTATGTCTTATGTATCCCAGGCATTAACTGTGGTCCAATTTTTATAATACTCTATTATAAATCGTCCATAAATTCATCTGCTTTTTTGTTCTACCATTTTCTGATAATTTCATGGTTAACCCGATCAAAAATAAGGTCGCGTTAATTTACTACTTATATTAGTTATGATGAACATAAATGTAATATATATCCAACGTCACTATGGTTGCTATGGTATGTAGTCATAATTTTAATATTTTATTGTAGCATATTTTAGATGATTCGGTGCAGGATATCATTGTTACATGTAAAAAGAGCATTTTTAATGGGGGGTTGTATTTACTTTAAAAAGTTAAGTGGATACCTGCTTAAGGTTCAGTGTTTCACCCCAGCAACAGTAAGATTGACCTGACCACCCAACTCAATCTGTAGTTATGATTTGTGAAGATGAAGGAGTGAACGTAAGCACATAGTACAATGTTTCTTATGGCCAAAACAAAAAAAATTAAACAGCATAGTGCTGAAGCTAATTATTTCAAGCGCTGCTCTTATTATGTTTATACAGCATATATTCTTAAATTTTCAATGTATAATTTTGATGTCGTTAGAAGCTTGCGCAGGATTGACGTCGTGCACAAGAGCTTTATCATTGGTTGTTTAATTAAGGTACGTTTTTTCCTGTAAAATTGTAATTAATTTTAAGATACTGGCGTAATTTTGGTATTATTTCCTTGCTAGTTATCAACATAAGAAATACATAGGCAATGATTAAGATTTCTTTATCTTCCATATCTTCACTTTAGTTTCATATGTCAAATATCTATTGTTCATCTAAGTCTGTGTTAAGGCATGCTATATCATGATGTGGTATCACATGCCCACGCCATTGTATTTTCCCAAAAATTGACATATGATGCTCAAAAGAATCAATTTCATAAACTCTATGTTCACATTTTGAGAGTCTTACCATTTTATAACCAGTGATTTTCAACATTCTAGAATAACTTGTTAACAAGTATGTACTGAAAACATTGTATATATGAATTGGTACATATACAAAACCAGACGGTGGCCTGTCATGGATGGCCCTATGTCACAAAAATGCAAGTGGAAAAAATTGATCTCAGAGAGGAGGTGGCAATATGTTTTCAACTGACATACACGCATGCCTCTATTATGATAATTATCTGCAATTTGAAAATGATGGTTGCTTTTTGTGTCTTCAGATTTTACTTGCTTTAAAATTTACAGTTTAGCATTTCTTGTCTCTTTGGGTTTTGGAATATTGTTTTAGTTTTGTGCTTCTAGAATGGCTGATCATCGCACTTCATTTTAATATTCATCTTGCGGCAACCCATTCTTTTTAAATTGGTTTGCTTAGTTATGTAATTAATATTTAACAGTACAATTACCCTACCTACTTTTTTTTTCTGAGGTGCTACATGTTGAATTTTGTACCAATTTCTTGTACCTTCAATAGTTTTGAAGTGTCTTCTACTGTGAATAATGGTAATTTCAATTAGGCTGATCAGTAGTATGGCATATTCCAAATACTTGCTACTTGTGGTATATAAATATTATTCATGCATAATACATTAGGTAGTTGGCATATGTTAGTATTTCAGATTTTTGCGTAAATAATCAGTATTTTAAACTTGTAGAGTGCTTGTAACCTACAGGACACTATTAACTCTTGACGCAGCGGATTAATCAAACAAAACTTCAATCGATGAAATGTAGCAATCGGTGAGTTGAAGATACCAAAATGCCCAAGTTCGTTGATCCAAAGATACCGAACTCTAGCTATCTCAAACACGTTGATAGCGCACTATACCGTGTTCAAAGATCTACGATTCTTCGCACGTTGATCTAGCGCACTAGATTCCGTGAATCGGCTTCAACAAACGTGGATTCGAGCGCACTCGAATGACGTAAGTGGAGATAGGAGATTACACTCAACTACCAATTGGTATGAAAGCACAAAGCTAACAAAAGAGAAATTTTATTCAAAATCAACAACCCAAAAATTTACAACACACCCGCTATTTATAGGCATTACAACTCAACACAACATACAACACTCAACTCCTAGGTCGGCACCGACTTAACAAACACGACTCATCTCGGCCGACTCAACATAAGTCGCTGCCGACTCAACAAGGCACGACTTATAGACACAGCAGTTAATACGACTCAACACATTACATACAGGTCCGACTCAAAGGTAACCGACTCATCAAATCCAGCGACTTAACAACCCTGCCAATACAACTCCTCCGACTCAAGAACAAGACGACTCACGACTCATACAATACCGACTCATATATACATGACTCAACTCAACACGACCGACTCAAGATCCACAGCTTATCTCCTTGCCGACTCATCTTAGGTCGTAGCCCATTAGCTCGGTTCCGACTCAGCCCTCTTCACCAGCTCGCACCTTTCCCACTCCGGCTTCCTTAGGTCGGTCATTTTTCCTTCAGCCTCATTAGGTCGCAGTCTTTTTCCTCTTGGATTGTTAAGTCGCGGACGACTCATGTTGAGTCGTAGACGACTCAAGTTAAGTCGTGGACGACTTACTTCTAAAGTTGCCTCCATTCGACCTATGCTATCTCCCCCTTGTAATCTCTTAAGTCGGTAACGACTCATCCAACTCGAACTCCTCCAGGCTTTGTTAAACCGGAACCGACTCATGCGTCCTCCATCTCGTGACCGACTTATCAA
This sequence comes from Allium cepa, assembly GCA_030765085.1. Classification (NCBI taxonomy): domain Eukaryota; kingdom Viridiplantae; phylum Streptophyta; class Magnoliopsida; order Asparagales; family Amaryllidaceae; genus Allium; species Allium cepa. The sequence goes on from CM060932.1 coordinate 455,185,862, forward strand.
GCATGCACGTTTTAAGCTTGTGTACGACTCACGAGTTAAATCCCAAGCTCCTTGGCTCGTGCACGATTTAATATGGTTTAACTTCTGAATTCCTATATGCCTTGCTGCATCATCCTCCCCTGGTTGAGAAAAATTCGACCTCGAATTTGTAAATTCTTCCTCAACAATCTCACCCCCATGATATGGAATTAAATGTTTGACGTTAAAAACATCAGAAGTATAAACATCATCTGGTAACTTTAATCGATAAGCATTCTCATTGATTTTCTTCAACACTTCAACTGGACCAATTTTTCGCGCCTTCAACTTGTTATAAGCACCCACCGGAAAACGATCCTTTGTCAATACGGCATAAACCAAATCACCTTCCTTAAATTCAACATTTCGACGTTTCAAATCGGCAAACTTCTTATATTTCTCATTCGATTTCTCCAATCGTTCCTGAACGGTTCTATGACATTCAGTCAGCTCATCAACAAAATCAGTAGCTCGTTTAACTGTTCTCTTTGACTGTGGTACAACTGCTAAATCCAATGGCCCCCTGGGTAAATTTGAATAAACAATCTGAAACGGACTGAATCCTGTGCTTCGATTTACTGCATGATTATGAGCAAATTCTGCCTGGCATAGTTTCATGTCCCAACTTCTCAAATTATCCTGTACAAGACATCGCAACAAATTTCCCAATGACCTGTTAACAACTTCTGTCTGCCCATCAGTTTGCGGATGATAAGCACTACTAAATTTCAGTTTCGTCCCCACCATCTTCCACAAACTCAACCAAAAGTGACTCAGAAAACGAGTATCTCGATCAGAAACAATAGATTCTGGTAAACCATGAAGTCGATAAATCTCCTTGAAAAATAACTGTGCTACTCGAACTGCATCTGCTGTCTTCTTGCAAGCAACAAAATGTGCCATCTTTGAAAACCTGTCCACCACAACAAATATCGAATCATTTCCCCTTTGAGTTCTCGGCAAACCCAAAACGAAATCCATGCTGATATCAACCCATGGCTTAGATGGTACTGGTAACGGCATATACAACCCTGCATTCGTTGCTGTCCCTTTTGAAACTTGGCAAATATGACATCGCTCCACGAATCTTTCAACCTCTTTCCTCATCGACGGCCAAAAGTAAGACTGCGAAATCAACTGTAAAGTACGATCACGGCCAACATGTCCTTCATCGTGCAATTCCTTCACAATCTTCATCCTCAAACTACAGTCCGGAATACATAAACGATTTCCTTTAAACAGAAAACCATCAACTAACATGAATTCATCGGTACTCCCATCCTTCACTTTTTCAACATATTTCACAAAGTAAGGATCTTCTTCAATCATCTCTGGCAACATTTCAAACCCCGTCACTTCCACCTTCATTGTCGTCAGTAAATGACTCCTCCTACTTAAAGCATCAGCTACTCGATTTGTCACCCCTGATTTGTGCTTAACGACAAAAGTAAACTGCTGCAAATAAGCAATCCATGACGCATGTCTCGCAGAAATCTTATCTTGCCCCTGTAAATGTTTCAAAGCTTCGTGATCAGTGTACAGAACAAATTCCTTCTGAAATAAGTAATGTCTCCAATGCTTAACAGCCTGTACAACAGCATAAAATTCAACGTCATATGTACTGTATCTGATCTTTGCCCCTGACAATTTTTCGCTGAAATAAGCAACTGGCTTCCCATTCTGACTCAGAACTCCTCCAATACCCACCTTCGAAGCATCAGTGTGTAATTCAAACAATAACTGAAAATTTGGTAAAACAAGAATTGGTGCAGACGTCAACAATTCCTTAATCTTCTCAAATGCAACCCCCGCTTCCTCTGACCACACAAACTGCTTCCCCTTCATGCAATCAGTAACTGGAGCCATCACGCTACTGAAGTGTGGTATGAACCTTCGGTAGAATGACGCTAGCCCATGAAAACTTCTCACTTCTGTAATTGTCTTTGGTTGTGGCCAATTCCTGACTGCTTCAACTTTGCTTTGGTCAACTTGAATACCTTTCCCTGAAACAACATAACCCAGGAATAAAACACTAGGTGTCATAAACACACATTTCTTTGTAGCAGCATAAAATTGTTCTTCACGAAGAATAAGCAACACTTCCCTCAAATGTAGAACATGTTCCTCCGTACTCCTGCTATAAATCAAAATATCATCGAAATAAACCACGACGAACTTTCCAATGAGTGGTCTAAAAATTTGATTCATCACCCGCATGAATGTACTAGGTGCATTAGACAAACCAAATGGCATAACCAACCATTCGTACAACCCCTCTCTAGTTTTGAAAGCTGTCTTCCATTCGTCTCCAGGTCTGATACGAATTTGATGATAACCACTCTTCAAATCAATTTTCGAGAATATAGTTGCCCCACTCAACTGATCCAACAAATCATCCAACCTCGGCATAGGAAATCTGTAACGAACAGTGATCTTATTCAAAGCTCTACTATCAGTGCACATTCTCCAAGTTCCGTCCTTCTTTGGTACTAACAATGCAGGTACAGCACATGGACTCAAACTTTCCTGAATACGACCCTGTTCAAGCAACTCTTCCACCTGCCTTCTCAATTCCTCATGTTCCTTCGGACTCATACGATAATGTGGTCGATGTGGTAACACTGCCCCCGGAACAAGATCAATCTGATGCTGAATGTCTCTAAGTGGTGGTAACTCCTTTGGCAACTCCTCTGGAAAGACATCTTCAAACTCTTCCAAAACTGGCTTTGCTTCTTCGGGAATCTCAACTTCTTCACTACTCTCTCTCCCAATCAACAAAAACACTTCCGGTTCTTCCTCCACTTCTTTAACAAACTCCTTCAAAGTCAACAGAGTTTTCAATTCTTCAATCTCCTCCAGTTTGTTCTCCTTCTGCTGTTGCTTCTTAGGAACCAAAGTGATTTTAGTACCCTCGAACATGAAACTGTAACTGTTGGCACGACCGTCATGCTGAACTGCTCTATCAAACTGCCATGGTCTGCCCAGCAACAAATGACAAACATCCATATCCACAATATCACACCAGATTTCATCTTTGTACTTCTTCCCAATCGAAAAATTAACACAAGCCCTTCGACACACTTTTACTTCACCTCCCTTCCTTAACCATGCTAGCTTATATGGTTTAGGATGCTTCTCGGTCTTCAAGTTCAACTTTCTCACTGCTTCTGTAGAAATAATATTATCACAACTTCCTGCATCAATAACAAACTTGCAGACCTTTCCCAGAATAGTACATGTCGATTGGAAAATATTGCTTCTCAGCCAACTACAATCCTCCTCTTGCTTTGGGGTCAAACAACTTCTCCTCATCATAAGATTACATCCTTCATCTCCCGACACTTCTTCTTCCTCCTCAACATAAGGTACATTTGAATACTCTGCCTCCTCACCATCATCTGCCTCAACCTCTGCAACCATGGTTCTCTTCTTCGGCTTCGGACATTCGTTGCTTTTGTGACCCAACTCCTGACAATTATAACATTTGAAAACACTACTAGCCTTCGCTTTCTCTGCCTCCTTCACCACTGGCTTTGTAACAGGTTTAGGAACACTAGAACTTCCGCCAACACCCCTTGCTTGATTATTGGAATTAGTAAACACACCACCTCCACGCCTTCCTTGTTTCTCCCAAGCTAACGCTTTCTGATGTGCCTCTGCTACTGATCTAGGATCAAACATATTAACCATATCTTGGATCTGCATTCTCAAGCCCCCAATGAATCTAGCAGTTAGCTGTTCTTCTGTTTCCATGATATCATTCCTGGCAATGAGTTGGTAAAATTCATCAGCATAATCACTAACAGACTTTGTCCCCTGCCTCAGATTCTGCAACCTTTGGTACATAAGTGACTGGTAGTTGTAAGGTAAGAAAGTAGATCTCATCAACTTTTTCATCTTCTCCCAAGATTCTATCTTTGACTTCCCCATTCGTTCTCGAGTAAGTTTAGTTTGCTGCCACCATGCCAATGCTCTTCCCCTCAGCCTTGTAGCAACTAACTTCACCCTTCTATTCTCCGGCACCTCCTTGAAATCAAAGATTTCCTCCACATTAGACAACCAATCTAAAAACTCCTCAGCAACCATTCCGCCTTTAAATTCTGGAATTTCCATTTTCATACCCGACTCCCAACGACGATCATCCTCCACATCACGGTAAGAATTTCGAATTTGGTCTCGATCTCTATAAGGAATACTTGCTCTATCACCCTCTTCAACAAAATCAAAGGTACGCCTACATCGATCTCGACTAACATCATCCCTTCTCTCATGCATGCTTCTTTGACTATGTCTCTCTTCATCTTCATTATCAAACTTTAGTGGTAAGGCTGCGAATGATTCTGTAGGACCAACCTCTTCTAGCTCTTCCAACATTGGTTTAACTTCCTCCGGAAATTGAAGTTCTTCTCTTGCCTCATACATAACCAATGTTTCAGCAGTACCTTCCGATTCTTCAACACTCTCGCTGAATGATATTGGACTAGTCTGTTCCTCTTCTTCTTCTGTCCCGCTGTCAGTAGAATCATCCACTTCCTCACTTTCACATTCTTCTATAACAAAGGGTTTCTTCTGGGACTTTGTACTTTCAAAACTTCGATGGTTAGACTCCTGATAATGATAGCGCTTAACTTGGTCATCAACATTCGTCGTAATGATTCTGTGTGCAACTGGTTCGTTGATTCTCTTGGAAATTTCTCTACTGTAAGGAACGCCATCAAACTGATTACTGGGTCTTATAACCATACCCTTCCCTTGACTACCTGGATTCCTCTTCTGCAACTGTTGGTTAACACGAGATTGATAATTGTAGGGTAAGAAATTTGCTTTCATCATCCTTTTCATCTTATCCCACTTGACAACTTTAGATTTCTTCATTCTCTCTCTGGTTGATTTAGTTTGTTGCCACCAGTCCATAGCTCTACCTCTCAAGCTTGCAACAACTAACTTAACTTGGCGATCTTCAGGAATATCATGGAGTTCAAACATTCTTTCAACCTTTGACAACCAATCAAGGAATTCCTCTGCTTGTAACCCACCTCGGAATTCTGGAATTTCTGTATCCTTCCTAGATTCCTGAAATCGAAAATGAACACTATCACCATAACGATCTTCTTCAAATTTAGATGAGCTTCGATATCGATTCTGAACATTGCTTCTGCTATGAACATGCTCATCCTTTCTACTTCCTCTTTCATAATCACGATGATCTCTCCTCATCGAAACTGATGATTCTCTTCTGTCACGACTAGATGATGGTAACACCCTCCTCGCTTCCGTAACCAATGGTGAAACTCGGTTTCCTCCATGGTCCGAGATTGGCGACCTTCTGCTTTGACTTGTATTCAAATCCATCATCAATTTCTCCAATCTACCAAAACTTTCATCGAACTTCTCATGCATACGTTGCTCCATTTGATCGGCTTCTTCTTTTCGATACAAAGCTTCAACGTTTTGATGTCGGTTAGCTCTTCTAGGTGGCATGATTGAACAACAAAATCTTCAAGTGACGGCTTCACAAGCTTCCACACAACTTCACAAGGCTCGGCCTTAAACTTCTCTTGACTCGGCCTATACCACTACACAACTTAGCTCGGCTCAAGCTCAAGTACTTCAACACAAATCAAATTCAAACAAATCTCCACTCTAGATCCAAAATGGAATGGATCGGAATCTTCAAACTCGTTGCAACTTCAAGATGAACACGATAAACTCCAAATACTTGGCTCCAAGAATCAACTTAGCTATGATTGGCTAAGTATGGCTCTGATACCAAAACTGACGCAGCGGATTAATCAAACAAAACTTCAATCGATGAAATGTAGCAATCGGTGAGTTGAAGATACCAAAATGCCCAAGTTCGTTGATCCAAAGATACCGAACTCTAGCTATCTCAAACACGTTGATAGCGCACTATACCGTGTTCAAAGATCTACGATTCTTCGCACGTTGATCTAGCGCACTAGATTCCGTGAATCGGCTTCAACAAACGTGGATTCGAGCGCACTCGAATGACGTAAGTGGAGATAGGAGATTACACTCAACTACCAATTGGTATGAAAGCACAAAGCTAACAAAAGAGAAATTTTATTCAAAATCAACAACCCAAAAATTTACAACACACCCGCTATTTATAGGCATTACAACTCAACACAACATACAACACTCAACTCCTAGGTCGGCACCGACTCAACAAACACGACTCATCTCGGCCGACTCAACATAAGTCGCTGCCGACTCAACAAGGCACGACTTATAGACACAGCAGTTAATACGACTCAACACATTACATACAGGTCCGACTCAAAGGTAACCGACTCATCAAATCCAGCGACTTAACAACCCTGCCAATACAACTCCTCCGACTCAAGAACAAGACGACTCACGACTCATACAATACCGACTCATATATACATGACTCAACTCAACACGACCGACTCAAGATCCACAGCTTATCTCCTTGCCGACTCATCTTAGGTCGTAGCCCATTAGCTCGGTTCCGACTCAGCCCTCTTCACCAGCTCGCACCTTTCCCACTCCGGCTTCCTTAGGTCGGTCATTTTTCCTTCAGCCTCATTAGGTCGCAGTCTTTTTCCTCTTGGATTGTTAAGTCGCGGACGACTCATGTTGAGTCGTAGACGACTCAAGTTAAGTCGTGGACGACTTACTTCTAAAGTTGCCTCCATTCGACCTATGCTATCTCCCCCTTGTAATCTCTTAAGTCGGTAACGACTCATCCAACTCGAACTCCTCCAGGCTTTGTTAAACCGGAACCGACTCATGCGTCCTCCATCTCGTGACCGACTTATCAAGCATGCACGTTTTAAGCTTGTGTACGACTCACGAGTTAAATCCCAAGCTCCTTGGCTCGTGCACGATTTAATATGGTTTAACTTCTGAATTCCTATATGCCTTGCTGCATCAACTCTTTTCATAATCTTATGTGGGGGCAAGTAGACTTGGGAGATTAGTTTAACTCATCAGAACATCTAAAGTTTAGAATCTACTTTGCTTAATCAAATTGCAAATTTGTTTCTAATGCAAATTAATTAATGTACTGCCATACGTAAACATTCGTACCTGTATCCGTATATAATATATGAACAGCAGTGACTTATTTTTAGTAGGCGGATATGTCATCAAATTGCTCGTGTTTGGTTTAACATTGTCAGGTCCTTTTTTATTTTCTTCCCTTTTCCTATTTCGAATTGTATGTATCTACCTGTTTCTGAAAAAAGAAAAGGAACTTGAGAGCATAGTTTACACCCTTCAGAACTCAAATGTTGGTTGATTAAAATTAATGATACGCTCCTATTCATTCTTATTCATAAATAAAAATGTAGAGGGGTTTAAGTATATTGCTACTGTTGAAAAGGGACCATTTGCCTATAATTATTCTTTATATTTATGTAGTTAGCATGCCCAACAAATTGAACATCGCCACCACACTGTGCATTTTCTATATCAAAATCATAAGCCCAAAAGGTTCTACAACTAATGTTTAGCCCTTGTCTTTTATCTTGTCAGAAATCAGAATACATTTACTTTTAATTTTATTTTGTCATTTATTCTAATCTATTTATGTATAGCATGATTTACAGTGGTTGGTAAGCAGTAAAAATCTTGAAAAATCCTGCCATTTTGTATTAGTGAAATTTGTATCGTTATTAAGGTATTGCAATACAATATGATTACTTGGTAAATATGCAAAATGTTTTTTCAGTGCCAACCCCGTAAAAGGAAATTATTGTCAAAGACAAAATTTCACAGCTTTTTAGCATCAAGGACAGACCTTCAATATTTTATCCTCAAGGACAACTTTCTGTAGGTATCAGTTTTTAGTTATTGATAGCAGTTTTTAGGTATCAATTTGTAGTTATCGGTAGCAGTTTTTAGGTATCAGTTTTTAACTCGGTATTAGTTTTGTTATCCTTATGAATAATTTTGGAAAATGTTTGTCCTTGTGAATAATTTTTAGAAGAATATTTGTCCTTGTAGTACAAATATTGAGATCGTGTCCTTGAGGCAAAAAATATAGAAATTTTTGTCCTTTGAATTAATTCCCCCAGGTAAAACTCTTATGTTTTATTTTCCACAGCTGGATTTGCGGAGTTAATTATTTTCTACGCGATATGCTCTGTCATTATAGATTGAGTTCCCATTGACAATTTAATATTGCCTTATGTAGCCAGGGATTAGTTTCAACTTTTATTCAATTTGAAGCAATAGTTTATTTACCGCTTTTATAGATCAGAGTGATGTTTTTTTGCCCGTCATAATTTCAGTCAAAATATGAATGAAATATGACTTCGCATTCCTAGGCTTGCCCTCAAAATTTAGGATAATAAAGGGGTTCTGGATGGTAGATGGGCTATTGCTAACTTTTAACAAACATGCTTTCAATGCTTGAATTCCACGAACATCCTTCTGCCCTTTCTCTTTTTGACTTTTATTTTCATTTAACACCCTACCAAAATTCAATCAAAAAATATTAACAGTAACCATTACTCGTAGTATTTTGAAAACAGGAAAAAAGGGCGCAAGGTAAAACATAGAAAAAATTTAGACTGATAGACAACAAGTTTATTTTTTTGTCAGAAGAACAATGCTAGTTATAACCATCATTTTTTATAGTGATGAATATAATGCTAGTTATAACTAGTATTTTGTATAGTGTAAAAGTTGAATATAATGCTAAATATAACTAGCATTTATCCATCAGCCTAAGAATAAAACTTAATATTCTTCAGCTTAATTTTTTCTTCAAAGTTTATCCTTTTCTCTAATTCTCTCTTTTGAAAATTGTATTCGTGTAATAATTTTCAAAAGCTTCCCATTATTACATGGTTCAATAAATAATAACCCATGAATAAACAATATCAATCACCCCATCTCTTTAGAAATGTAATCCCTGCTAAATTTGTATTAATTTGGTGGACGGATGCGTGATTTGACTGAGTGGTTTTTATAACAGTGAATTTTTTTACCAAATAGTTTTTTACAAGATAGGAGAATTTTGGAAATTTTCCAACAGTATGATAGGTAAACTCACCAAAAACAAAGTCATATTTGTTGTTTCTGTTTTGGGGGTGCTCAACAAGTTTTCGTGTTTAAGTAAAATTAGTTTTTTATTATCAAATCAATAATTATACCGTCATTCAATAAATAGGTAAAAGTAATTAAGTCTTTGAAATTTGATATTCACTATGGAAGTATCAATTTATCATTTTCTCTTCACTCAAATATTTACATCAAGCTTTTAGATCATAATTCGGGTGAGTTGCATTCTTGAAAGTAATTAAAATAGACTCACTCGGAGATAGTTTAAACCATAGACTCTTTTGGAGATGGTTTAGACTAACCAAAATGCTTGCATAATTGGTAATTTAAACAAGCTTCAATCAATTTATTTTACACAAGGTTGTCACATTTTAAATTTGAAAACAAATAGGCCGAATGAGTTGAAAATTTGAGGCATATAGTAGAAATCTATTTTGCATTTTAGTTAAGCACTAACATTTACTTTTAGAAGTTTTATTCAGTTCAATTTAGTAGAGGTCATACTAGGAGACCTTTTCATGATTGATTTTTTTTAACTCACATAGTGAAACGGTTTAATTTATAAACGTTCTTACATCAATCGAGGCATACCAACATATTAGTGGCACATTCTTGTAGTGCTCTACATGGTGCAGGACACATCACATCCACTTACATGGGACAAAATGACATCAATGATTTTCTGAATGACTTTACATTACAAATCTAACCATTCACTTTATGGATTTATTATACTTTGTAGATTTGCTAACAAAGGACAATAGATATTATATCAGCGGGAAAAAAAAGGAAAAAACGTAATAAAAGATAAAAAAATAAAATAAAATTCTTTGTACTTCATTATGCTCTAGAACTTTTATAGTGTTATCATAAATAACGTTATGTTTACGATAAATCACATAGAATGTTATTTGATATTATCTAAATTAAATCATATTTACAATAAATCATATTTAATGTCTGTAGTTGAATGTCTAATGACAATAAAATAGATCCACTTACTTTATTAAATTCACCGTGAATTATCATAAAATTGAACATGTGTATTTGATATGAAAGTAATTTACTTGATACACAAGTAGTTATGACAAGTTCATAGAATATACAATGAAAGCAAAAACCATTACATGCAAAAGAAAGAAATTCAATTTGATTGAATATGTGAGTATTGAATAAGAGTTTCAAATGTGTCTAAAAATGAACAAGATTCAATCTCAAAAGTCGCTTCTCCCTACGATGGATAATGATGTATGATTGACAAAGTTAAAGATATGCTCTAGGGACAATTGTGTAATTTGTTACATGTGTCTTAATCAATCTTGTTCATAATAAAAGCATTTTATTTTTTATTATATACTTATTATATTGTGATATATTAATTAAGTAATTAATTTAAAGTATATATGTAACAACCCAATTATGAAGGGTAATAAATAATAATTATTTAATTAATTAAGAATGGATTTTTTGAAATTAAAAATGAATAATTTGAATTTATTTTGGAATAATAAATTTTTATAATAAGGTAACTAGTGATGAAATTAATTAGTTTTGAGAAGAAATGGACGTTTTAAGAATGCGAAATAAATAAATTTGGAAATTATTTAACATTGAGCTTAAAATAAAAATATTGAATGTTTAAATTTAAATAAGTAAAATTTGGAAAATAAATTCTATAAAATTTCATAATAATAAGCAAATGCCTAAGAAATATAAATATGATTTTTGTTAATTTGTATAATGCTTTAGATTGAGTGGAAAAAATAATTTTAAAAGGAAAAGAAAAAAGAAAATAAATATTTTACTAACCCAAGCCTAACCCAAATCATTGGCTCGTGATTTTTTTAAACTCTGGGGATTTTTAACTCCAGACAATTCATCTTTATTTATAAATACAACCTAAATGAATACTTTACCGACTTTAGAATATCATCCTCCTACCACTTCACAACTTTAAAAATTAAAATAAAATCCTAATAAATTTTATAAATGCCCAAGCTTTGATACGTGCATTTAACATCAATATACACTTACGCAAGGAAGGAATTTGGATTATGTTGTTGTGTTTAGGCTACTGGTGTCTACAAACAGAGAGGGAGAAGAATATTAGCATCGGGTGAGTAAACGCACTCACCAACTATGTTTATATCATCTGATTCATTACACACGATGTGTTTAGATTGTTGTTTAATTAAATGTGTTGTTTCTTCATTGAATTGGAGGAGATATGATCAAAGGGGGAGGAGTAAACCACTTTAATCGACATATGCGACTTACTGTTCGACCGCTTAGGGTTACCGGCCGCAGATCGACCGATAGCAGCGACCGGTCATACAATTTTTTATGTTGTCTATTATTTTATTTAATATATATATTATTATTATACAAATAAATAATGCTTATGAAGAAAGGTACATACATACATACATATATATATATATATGTATGTATACATATTCGAACAAAAAAGTTATTTTAAAATTTAATGTATTGATATATTTAAAATTATTAATTAACTAAAATAAAATTTAATTTTGAGTTTAAAATAATTATTTAAATATTAACATAAATCATGGAAAAGTAAGAAATATTTTTCAAGTAATATTTTGAGTATTTTAAAATGGATTTTATCATTAATAAGTTTAATTAGAAATATATTATGTAAAGACGCTAAATTTTTAACATTTCCAATGAGAATATTTTATTTATTTAAATATCAGATTTACTTCAAATTTAATAATAAGAAAACCAGTTTTTAGTAAAATGACTTGGTTTCTGTTGATGTATTTTTATTTTTATTTATGTCACTTTTTAAATTTGAAAAATATTTAAATTAGTCATTTGACGATTTTTGGCAGATAACGGTAATTTATGATTTAATAGAAAACTAGAGTATATTATTATTGATTTGGAATCATGTCACATTTCTACGAGTGATCATATTTTTATTTCTTACGTTCGTGATTCGTAAACAAATGTAATTTTGTGTAGTGAGAATTGGAATTTTATTAAAAATTTAATGACCTAAAACCTAGCTTTTGTATATGATGGAATCAGGTCGTAAACTAGTTCCATTGTGTTCGAAATAGAGGTATTTGGTTAGAAGCGCCAATGAGCACACCTCGATTAGGGCTTGTTATCTTGAGGATTATAGTGTAGGAGAAAATTCCTATATAAGGGCCCTTGTCCTCTCTTCATTCTCTATGTTAGAAACCTAGGGTAGACTCATCCAACGGCCATTGTTGATCAACGCCACTAGAGGCCGAATTAGGCTACGGTCCCAACATGGATAATGTTCATGGAGGTGAGATGAGTGTTTTGACCAGTCAGATTAAGGTGGATTAAGGCGAGGCGGCGGTGAAGTTGATATGAATGACATAGTTGGTGTTAGGATTTTCTGGACGGTGATCTTTGAGTGGCGGCCCTGAAGCAAAAGTGCGGGAGAAGGCGAGAGCTTGGTTTAGATGGAGTCTGAGGACCCCTCGTCGACTGTGGCAGCAGTAATCGTGAGATGAATGGAGTGCTTTTTTTTGAGTTTATCCTCATCGTTGAACGCGTGGTGGGTGGTCATTCAGGTGGCAGTGAGGTCATCTTGTTCTAAGGAATCGTTGGGCTTGTTGCGGCGGCGTGGAATTACCTGAGGCAGCGGCGGCATGTTGGGGAAGTAGTGGCCTGGTTTGTAAACAAAGATGATTAGGGTATTGATTGTAATTATCAATTTTAATCAGTGTATTAGTGAATTAATTTATATTTAATTTAATCTCACTCTTATAAATGCAATAACTCTCTCACATGAGGTCAAATCGAGAAGCGGTTTTTTGCTTTATGCTCGTAATGGCGATAGCTACATGATGAAACTGGTTTTGTCGAATTTGGAGCAAGTAAATTTTGGACTAAAATGGAATGTCGTTCAAACTGGAATGCCTAAGTGTTCACTAATATTTCGACGAGTTAAACCCACCATTTTGGATAATCAATATGATATATGGTAGATAAAAATTTACTGTTTACATTTGGGTGATTTATTTTCTTAGTTCGGTTAAATATTCGCTTTCGAAAATCGAATGTCATCTAAATTGAAATATAGGGAAAATTTATAGAGAAATCCAGATTTCTCAACATTATGATTTGAATTCCCTATTATACACTTATTTATTTTTATTTCAGTTATATACCTGCTTATGTAGATTGTTAGATGCTAAAATTTGGTAGTTTGGTCATATTGGATGTGACGTCGGCATATGTTAAAAGTTGATGATTTTTGGAGAAAAATGCAGCAATAACTGTTATCCCACTTTTAGGCAAAATTGAGATATCCAAAATTTACTGAAAATCGATGATTACTAGTCTTGAATATCGACTATGCATTTCAGGTTAACCATGGATATCGATGAATTTTGTCCGAGTCCGGATTGGGCTATAATTGACAAGACATGACAAGCAAAGCCGTGAGAGCCAGCAGTTAAAATTTCAGGTTAATCAGAGTTCATATGAATGAGATAAGATCTATACAAGTTAGACAAAATGTGCCGTTCGTATCCATCGGCGTTGCTTCCTTCGTATCAATCGGCCGGGTCATGTCCGCAACCATCAAGTTCGAATCCATCAGGTTCTGCGTACTTCGAATCGATCGAGTTCGAATCGACCAATAACATGATATCGGTCCATTCAAATCGATTGGTTTCGAATCGATCAGATAGGCCTCGCCTCGGCTCTTTTCGAATCCATCAAATTTTGCTTTGTTCGAATCCATCAGAGGCGAGCGACTTCGAATCGATCATCTTCGAGTCGATGACGCTCAAATCGATCCGTGATCATGCAAATCATGACCATATTGTTCGTATTGCTCCAGAGTAAAGCTTCGGTATTGTTCTCATCCCTCTAAACTATTCGGTTCGTATCGATCACCTTCGTATCCATCGATAGTCGATTGATGCGAACAGAACCACAATTGATCGATGCGAACAGGGGAACCAACGAATGCTATCAATACCAGGTCAATGCGAACAAGATGGGATATAGTTCAGATCTTGGAACGAACAAGGCGCATACCCAGTCAACGCGCCACGAAGAGCGGATCGACCTAAGGACTTCGCAACACGTCATCGCACGCGCACGTGCTTCTATCGAGTCGAAGGTGATGGATTCGAACGAGATAGTGTACACGAAAACGTGATCTTGCTCGATTATGTCTCCTAAATCACAGATCCAAATGGGATGAAATTTTCACAAAAGCTTGCATACATATTGAAGAATGTCCATACCAAATTTCACTTCGATTAGATGATTTTCTGATCGATTCGAATGGAGTTCGAATCGATCCCAAAGTGGGCCCAAATTTCCTGAGGCTGGGCATGTGGGCCTCCTCACGTGCCAGAAGTGGTCTCCCGAATTTTCAACGAAATATCAACATCCTACACCTATAAATAGAGCCCCAGTGCCTACAGAAAAGGGATCTTTTTGGCCATTCAACGTCCAGACTCTGCCGGAATCGATTCTATTTCCTTCCATAGCTGATATAGCCAAAATTCAATCATTGTAACTGCTGCAATCACTTATAACCAGCAAAGAACATCAATAAAAGTTAAAACTTCGAAGTGGACGTAGGCCGGAGATAGCCGAACCACTATAAATCTTGCGTTTCTAGTTGTTATCTTTGTATTGCTGCTTGTTGCTTGCTTGGATCTAAGACTTGTGCTTGAAGATTGTTGATATACATTCATTGTTTGGTGCTTTCACAATACTTCGGGTTTGTGACTATTTCTGGTGCAAACACTTTGGTGCTTTCACTGAGAATTGAACTCGCACCCGCTACACCAGATTCAAAATTCAGATTTAAGAGTTTGAAGAATCCCGACTCAGAGACAATGACTCGACAAACAAGACAAAGAGCTGATTGGAGCCAACAAGGAGGAAGCCAAGAAGCATCCTCTGGAGCTAGAGACGGACAGGCTTAGATGTATATCACTAGAGATGAGATGGAGGCTATGGCTAATTTAATACGTGAAAGCATGATAAAGACTCACCAGGAGATGATGCAAAATTTTCTTGAACAGATAAGGGCAGCGAACGTGCAGAACCATGGGCCAACTACAGCGGCTGCAAGTACAGGACAAGGAGTCAGGATTGCAGAGGCCAATGAAGGACAGGTTCAAGACCGTAGTGCAGGACCTGAAGGCAATCAACAAGGACTTGGGGGCAGACCCTCAGGATCAGATACTGGAAGACCCATGGATGAAGCTCAGCAAGCTGGAGTCCATGCTACTGTTACTGAGCCACATAAAGAGTATGTGCCGGAGTTCCCTTCAAGACTTGGAGGGCATGATAGAAACACGACAAGGGGGCAACCCTCAGATGGAGATGAAAGAATGATTGGTCTGGTGCGACGAATCATGAGAGGAGGATTGTCAAGTGGAGGATTGCAAGAAGTCAGTCGGAGTCCGTTCACTCCGAATATCAGGAATGCAAGGAATCCTCCGAAGTTCAAACTGCCTACGTTGGATCCTTATGACGGGAGGTCAGACCCAACGATGCATATTACCAGATACATCAGGCGCATGGAAGTGCTGGGGGCACCCGAGGAAGTGACGGCTCGATGCTTCCCTTTATACTTGTCAGATTTAGCTGCGCTTTGGTTCAGACAACTGGAGACTGGATCAATCGGGACATGGGGCGATCTTGTAGACTGCTTCATGAGACAATTTAGGGTCCATGTGACGCGACCCAAGAGTGTGATGACTCTAGCTTCAATCAAGCAAAAGACCGGAGAGTCCATAAAAGATTTCTTATTGCGATTCAATGCAACGGTGGCTTCTGTAGATTGCCCGGATCCATCGATGGTTTTGATGGCGGCGGTAGCAGGAGTCGGGGAAGGCATCGAATTCAAAGATTCTTTGGCGAGAGATCCCCCACAAAATCTTTTAGAATTTTATCATGAAGCTGAAAGATTCATTCGGTTGGAAGAGTCACGAGCCGAGAGGAGAGAAATAAATGCTGTACAGGGCGAAAGAACCGCCAGGGAACAGTCCGGAGCGGACAAAGGAAAGAGAAAGCAGGACGATGGACGTGATGGTCCTAATAAACGGAAGAAATTCCGAGAGCCTGAATGGGTAGTTTAGAAGCTTGCATCTTGCGATAATAAAGATCGGAAGTTCCATTATAAGGAGAGAAGACCAAAATCCCAATCGGATCATTTGTCCTGACATAAAAGTCCAGGAGATCACTCTTGGTTGTAAACATTAAAAGTTCAGATGGCTTATCTTGTCATTTAGTAACAAAAATCCGTAAGGCTGCTTCTAGTAGTAAGCAATAGGAGAGTGGGAGTGCACATCATAATAATGCACAATATAAAACCAGAAATTTACTTGGCATTGATGATGGAAATTTGAATTATCGCTTTTGGTAATAATAGATGATCAGAATATCCTTTTTTGACTTTTGATAGTAAAAGTCCAGGGCATTATTTAATGAGAGAAGTTCAGAATTCCATTTCTGGTGATTAATAGTAGAAGATGAGAATACCATTTTTGGTAACTAATAATAGAAGACCAAAATTTCATTTTTGGTAATTGACAATAGAAGACCAGAATACCATTTCTGGTAATTAGTAATTTAAAGCCCGAATACCATTTTTGGTAATTAATAATAGATGACCAGAATACCATTTCTGGTAAATAATAGAAGAATAGGATACCATTTTTGGTAATTAATAATAGAAGGCCAGAATACCCATCTAGTAGATGTTTGATAATTCTTTCTGATTCTATCTATTGAATGCTCCATCTTTAGGCTTTGAGGATGTCTTACATTACTTTTCTTTCTCGAGCCCAAGTTTTCTTTATCCATTTGTCATTTGTTTTGGCCTATTTCAGGCGGGGACTCTTTTGTCTGATTTTGTGCTTATTTAAGTAGAGCCTATTTCAGGCTGTTTGTCATTTTTGACACTACCGACCTTTTTGGTGGTTGCTATTTTAAGCGATGCCAATTTCGGACGGTGCCTATTTCAGGCATGGACTTTTCTTAGTCCGCTGGGCATTTCATCCAGATTTCAGGTATGCGCTAGCTTATTCTAAAGCAGGGCCTAAGGACTTACCCTACCCCCTTCCAAGAGGCACCTTAACCTGGCTATAGCGTGACGCGGTTGAGGGCTTGTTTAGTACTTTGGCCAGGCCATAGCGTGGCAGGACCAAGGGATTACCTATCCTCCCACTAGGAGGCACCTTATCTTGGCAATAGCGTGACATGGATAAAGGCTTGTACTGCTTTAACATGGCCATTTCTGATTTTGGCATGGATAAAGGCTTACGCTCTCCCTCCAAGAGTTGCCTTGACCTGGCCGTCTCGGCACGACCAAAGGCTTTCTACCATTACGTTAGCCTACCATTTTTGGTAGTCCAAGTTTAAAGAGAATTGTACTCCCGACCATGTAGACTCTTCTTAATGAATCATAAAAGTGGGCATTCTTGAAAATGCTTTATTCATCCAGTCTTGGAAAATATGGTTTCAAATGTTCTGTGTTCCAGGTTCTTGGTACCATATTACTTTCATGATGGCATAACTTGTAGGCCCCTGGGTGTATTTCTTCAAAGATTATTAGGGGACCTTCCCAATTTGGTCCTAATGTCCCATCTGATGGGTCTCTGGTATTGGCCATTACTCTTCTAAGTACCAAATTCCCTTGCCTGAATGACCTTGTTTTCACCTTTGAGTTGTAGTATTTTGGAATTCTCCTTTGGTACTCAACTATTCTTAAGGCTATTTCATCTCTTAATTCATGAATTAGGTTGAGCGATTCCATTCTCAACTCTTGGTTTGGGTTAAAGGTGCAGGAAATCCTTCGATGAGAAGGTATTTTGATTTCTACTGGTTGCATTGCCTCACATCCATATTTAGTTAATACGGGGTAAGACCCGTTGTAGTTCTAACAGATGTTCTGTAAGCCCACAAAACTAGGGGTAATTCCTCTACTCAATTCCCCTTTGCCTTGTTCGGTCTCTTTTTCAAGATTGTCTTAATGGTTTTATTAGTAGTTTCAATGGCTCCGTTGGTCTTTGGGTGAGTGATGAAAGAGAAACTTTTTATGATCCCATTCTTATGACAAAATTGTGAAAATTCTTCACTCTCAAATTGGGTTCCGTTGTCGGATATTATCTTGTAAGTTATCATAAACCATGTGACAATGTTTTTGACGACAAATCTCAATACTTCCTAGATGTGATTTTCGAAAGTGGTTCTGCTTCAACCTGTTTTGTGAAGTAATCAATTGCCACTACAACATATTTTTCTCCTCTTTTTGGAGATTGGAAGCGGCCCGATTAAATCAATTCCCCAAACATCAAATGGACATGGTGTAGTAATGGGAGTTACTTGACTTGGTGGGAGATGTGGTATCTTCGAATAATGTTGGCTGTTTGCACACCTTTTATCATAGTCAATTGCTTGGTTTGTCAATTGTGGCCAGTAAAACCCTTGCCTCATTACCTTTTTGGCCAGTTTAATTCCATTAGAGTGGTCTAAAAAATCCTTCGTGTGCTTCGTTTAATATCGTCAACCCGCTCTCGAGTTTTACACATCGCAAATAGGGAAGAGCATGGCCTTTCTTATACAGAATTTCGTCCATAATGGTAACGTTTGTACCAAAATTAGTCACAAAACTCTTTGTACGTATTTGAAGAGATTAGAATGAAGAATATAAATTTAAAAAGAGGCTAATCTAATAAACACGCCAAAACAGATAAACAGAAATGCAAGAATACAGGAATTTATAGTGGTTCGACGTTGTCGCCTACGTCCACTTTAGAAAGTTTGCTTTTTTATTGATGTATACTAACCGATTACAACAGAGAATACTCAAGCACTCGAGTTGCAATGGGTTTCAGACAGAGCATTGGCATAGTAGAGTCAAAAATACCCTTTTCTAAAGGCATAGGGCTGCTATTTATAGGCATAGCCTGGAAATATTTGACTTAGATCTTGGAATACCCGTTCTCACATGTGGGTGGGCCTACCAGATCAATCCGAGGTCATTTGGGATCGATCCCTGATCGACCCATGTTCTTTTCATATCGATCAATGCTTGTTCCTTTTGGGTTGAGATCGATCAAAGATATTCTTGAGGTGATAAATAAGCTCCTGCGAAAATTTGGTAGCATTTGGACTTGTTGATTTTGAATTATGATCGATCCAAGTTTGAATTTGCAATAGGATATTGAGTTCATATCGATTAATTCGTATCGATAACTGTTCGTATCGATGCTATGCATATCGATTAGGGCGACATGGAGCGATAGTCTAGGAGCGATGCACTTTTCATGCCGAGCGACTGTTTTCTCTTTTTGACCATGTTTCTTTGTATCAATCCCATATAACTTAATTCGTATCATTCACTTGAAGCTGCTTCATAACGATAACTTTTGTTCCAGTTCATATCGATACAAATTTATTCTCTTCGTTTCGGTGTTGATTTCATATTGATGAAGGTATTGAATTCGTATCGATCTATCGGCTAATCGAAACGAAATGTACAAGACGGTCCATTGATACGAAGGATTTATTGCCGATGGATATGAAGGAGATTGACTTTGATGGATACCAACACCATGGGTTCGAATAAGGTTGAGTTCCTTGATTTTGATCGAGCCATGCCTTGAGCATACGAACTCCGATTGACCTGAAATTTGGAACGTTGGCTTTCGTAGCTTTGGTCATTTTACCATGTTAATTGTAGCTCGATACATACTTGGAAAAAATCGGCCAGTATCTATTGTAGAACCGTTTATAACCGATCTTCGAAACGGATTGTCCTTGATTTTTAGTCAAGTTCTTGGTGTCACGGCCTTGCCAAAAGGCGGGATAACATTTGCAGTCCAAAGTACGTCTTATTTGAACATGACGTGCTTTGAAAATCTACAATCTTGCCCTGAAAAGTCCTATCCGATTTGCTGAATAGTTTTTGTCTTTTCGTCGAAAGATGTAACATTTGATTGACTTCCAGTAGTATAAATGTTGAATTGCCGATTGCTAATGATCATGCAGTGTGGTATTGTAACTGAGTGTCGAGTGCTAGCAATTTTTCATTCACTGTCGTAATTTTCAGCAGGTGAGCATTCAATTTCGGTTTTTAGCACTGGGTGACATAGCGTTTTTTCTCCATGGTTTCAAGTCCATACAAATACGGTAGGGACTTAGAAAAATTTCTACTTGCTTTCACTCCTACACACTATCTTCGTATCAATCAGAGCAAAAGAGAAAAAGAAATTGCCTTCATCTTCGAGCCATTTAATTCGTTAATCCCTCAAAATAACTGATTTAACTAGGTAATCAACCCATAAATCCACTTAAAATGATGAGATTCGGGTTCAACTGCTAATCCACTCACATTCGTGGCTGATTCCGGTAGGTCGGAGTTAGACCAGAGCAAGGTCGAGGAAGGCTGGAATGGCATTTATGTTGTTTGGAGAAGAAGAAGTGTAGAGGGATATGAGGGAATTACTTGTATCGATGGGGGATGAAGGATGTACACGTATCGACTTTGGATGGAGAATGAGTTCGTATTGATCCAGGCACAATGGATCTTCATATAGATGAAGTATGTAGCTTTGTATCGACTGACGATGGGAGATCGTATCGATCCAGAGCGATCAATACGAAGACTTTGATCTAGCGATCGACACGAAGATGCTATTTTTGATCGATATGAAGTTGAGGGTTCTAGGTCGATACGAATTGACCTTCCAGCGATCGATACGAGACGTTGTCTTCCCCGATCGATAAGAACTGTACTTTTGGTGATCGATCCATGTTCAAACATTAATGGATATGAAATCTTGCATAATTGAACGTTTGACTCCGGCGAGCTTCAGCTTTGCATAGTTGGACATAACTGTGTAACTGTATATCTAACTACCCTTCGAAGCTCATCGATGGAACTGTAACTTGATAAATTTAATGAACTCTAACTTGGATCATTCTCTAAAGTCCAAATGGCCCGATTATGACGGTCAACGATGACGGTCACTCCGGTTGAATCTTGAAGTCTTATCATTTGAACATCTCTTAAACTTGAATAAATTTAAAGCATTATGTAGCACTGCACTGCACAACATGATCATTCACTTCACACTGGGGGAACACGGGTTTATTGTAAACTAGTGATGATTTTTATCGAGTTCAGTAGCTATGGAACCCTGAAGTTCTCAGTCACAGGATGTCTAGAGTCCACCTCTTCTCGCAATTGAAATGCCAGCTATCACAACTAAAGTAAACAGCCCTACTCCAGATGAATTTCCAGGAGTAGTCTTTATCGTACATCCACAAGAGTATGTTTGCTCTAATATTTCTGAAGACATGTTAAGTAGGATTTGCTTATGGCATGGGTTGTTGCTGAATGAGTCTTATTGCGGGGGCTGGAAGATAGAGCTCAGAACTCCTCGAAGGGATATACGGCTTGCAATAGGTTCATGTGCGTAGCTGGGATGCTTCCTCCTTCAATCCGTTCTTTTGGAAAGTGTTACTTTTCTTGAGGATCGCTCCATCTTTGTTGTACCCTAATGGGTATGCCTTGCTCAACAGTTTGTTTGTTATCTTCATGGAGCACCAATTCTGGCCCTCGACAATATAAGAGATCAAATACTTTTTCAATATAAGAAGTCGTGGGGATAACCCTTCCTTATCTTTTTCGAAAGCGGTTAGAAGTTGCCAGGTAGTGGCGGGAGCTTGGAGCAAGCTTAGCTATTTTAAAACTGAATGGTTCTTTGTTTGGTGTCCACCAGGATTTGTCAAATGTTAGCAAGTTAGACGTAAGTGCTTCTAGCTTTCACTACTTGACCGAATAATATTAATTGATGTGGAGTCTAACACTTTGTTTCTTATACAGCTTTGATTCTACGACCCAAAGGGGCTCATTTTAAAGAAATAGTAAGGGTTCTTCAAGCGATGCCAGTCGAATATTGAGAGATCGATGAAGTCCTCATAGATGAGAATCTGATTATCGTGGGGCTGATCGATAAAGATATGAGCATTGAACTAGTAGGATTTCTTAGGAAAGCTTCGACGAGGCAAACAGGAAGGAGAGTTCTTGGAATTATTATGACCAAACAAGGCGATGACGAGAGCTCGCCAGCTAGAGACGAGCCCATGGATGTGCCTTAGTAGGACCCTCAAGCATCGGGAAAAAGAAAAGGCAAGACTATTGCTCGCAAATCTCTAAGGTGCAATACGGTCGTGGTGTCTCTGCCTGCTACTAGTCAAGAGATTCCTCCTCCGCAAATGGAGAGCATGTTGGAAGGGTTGGCGGATGTCCTAATCTCAGATAATATGACTTCACTTTAAGACTTCAGGTTGGAAACCGAGGCAGTCTTGAGTGCTCTAGATGCAGGGGAGCCAACTGCTGCAAGCAGAGTCGCCACAATAGGTTAGTTGGAGGGGTTTGCACATGCACACACACATGGCACCGCACAACTTATCATCACATGTTTTCCAGTTTCAGGGGGTAACTATTACAAATTTTATTTTCATTCCATAAACACAATTGTGAGGCAAGGCTCAATGCTTGGCAGTCTCCGCTCTACGCAGCGTTCTTCTAGTTCTTACTCTGAGTCCCACAGGCGCAAGTTTGAAAAAGACTATAAACTTTGCCATTCCAGTCAAGAGCATGAGCGCCGAGATAGGGAAAAGGAAAGGGATTATAGGTGCCTATCACGGTCGTGCTCACCACCACCTAGAATTCCTCCCAAACCTTTTGGCTCTGGTAGATATCCTTTGGAAACTTCTCGTCATGTACAACCTCCTCAAACTTCAAGGCCCGACGAACAACATCGAAGGATCGAGACTGAGACCCCCATTATTACTGAACAAACAGCTTTAGAACCCACTAGGGAAGGAGCGATCAGAATTGCTAAGCCGAAGAAGGATTTTCCCACTGTTTTCTGTGATGGATATATATCTCCTCTGCACTTAAAGCGAATTCCAAATGAGGCAGAACAGAAGGCACATGACTACATACAAACTATACATTTAGTATCGAGAATGGATGAAGATTGTGGAGAAAGCTTCATGGGTGGCCTTTGAGTGAGCGGAGGCAATCGAGAAACTAGAAATTAATCTTGCTCAGAAGGATTGCATAATTTAGGTGCTCCACAATGAGAATGAATCTTCGAAAAATTCGAAAACGGAGGCTAATAAAAGAGCCGACAAGGCAACCTAGAAGATAGAGAAGATGAAAAAAATGCATTTAGCCTTGGTCGAGGTAATGGGACATTGGACATCTAGGGTCATGGTAGAGAGAGACGTGGCGCTTAAAGAGCTTGAGGTGCTAAAGGCTCAATTTGTTGAAGTTGTCAAGGAAAAAGATGATCCTAATAGAGCTGCCTAAGAGGCGTGTGAGCAAGCCGTGGTACTCAGGGATAAGGGGGATGCGGCCAAACTAAATGTCTAAGAAATCATGGCCAAAATTGAGAATGAGGTTAGAGCGGCAAAGACCAGGTTGGAAGGTGATATTGAAGCCTCCTGGTTACTTAAAATGTCAATGTTTTGGAACATCGCAACCTAGGTTGGCTCGATAACTACTTTCTACATCTGTACAATGCCTAGTACCGCTTGGTAGAGGATGAGAAAGTGGACCACAACACTACATCTATTGGTACTTCGAGTTAGAGAACCAGATATTAATCGAAGATGAGAGAAAAGTTCTTCACGATACCATTATCACTTTTGAAAAGGAGAAACTAGCCGCTAAATACCCAGACGTTGGAGAGGGGTCCGAAGTTGAGCACCATGAGGGAAGCTCTGAAATGCCTATAGCAACTCAACCCGTGCTCACTTCTATAGTTAACCTTCCAACTGTTTCGGCATATGACCCAGATAGGCCACACATTTCCCCGGTCCATGAACATGTCTTTGAAAGCGCACTGTCTCAACATGCGAGTCAATCTGAGTAAGGTACTTCGAACACTTCTTATATTCATCCAAAGGATGGATCATTGTTAAAAGATATCTCTAACTCCTTTTCGTGTCCTTATCCAGTCATAGGTTCTGCACCAGCCGATCCTCCTGCAACCCAAGAATTGCATCATGAGCAGGAGGCTCTTATGGATGGAGGCAACAACCACAGCGGTTGCCACATCGACCAAGGAGGTGCACGAACGCAGCTTCATTCTTGATGAGCAAATGATTGAAGAACTCCTCGGCCACTGAAGTGACCCACTCGTTGACCTGTCTTTCAACATAGGTGAAAATGTGTTTATAACTAGCTTATTGGGCCCGACTAGTAGCATTCCAGTGAGCGCTCAAGTAGTTCATGAGGAGGAAATAATGGCAGAATTAAATGACGAAACGGATAAAGCCGTGCAGGCTAGGAGCATGGGAGGTGGCATGGTAGGCGTTGGTCCGATCCCTTTGCTTATCGTTTCTCCAATTGGCACAATCGTTGATACCCGTATGCCTCCTTTTTGAAAGTGTCATCGTTCCTCCAGCTCTACATATTAGGAATATTCCAATCCCCGTGAGTTCGGAAGAAGAGACCACTATATTTCCTCCGGCTGAAGACCAAGCAGCAAAAGGAAGTCGGGGGAGGCAAAGGCTCAAAAAGACAGCTGAGCGGTAGCTCCAGTGCATCAACACCGAAGAAGAAGTCGAAGGACCAGACATGTCTTTTTGTTTCCCTTTTTGGTAGATAGGTAGGAATTTCCTTTTGGCTTCTATAGGCCGTGTATAGATGTGGGTACAGCCCCTACCTATAGGAATCCTTAAAATAATGTTTTATACTAATCCTTTTCTTTTGAATAATAGTTGAAATGATTTTCCATTTTTTTAGCATAACTCTGTGTCTAATCACTTAAGCATTTCCGCACTCGTACTTCCATTCAATGTACTCATGAGGCTTGTAGTTTTTGAGTCGAACTTGAGTTTTGGTCATTAAGTCCGAAGTCATGGCTTCCGGTAATAACCAAATGTCGAGTCGAATTTGATGTTACACTATCTCGGTCGGCGACTGGTACTTGAGTTATGCCCCTAGTCTCGAGGAAACCTAAAGTAGTCGGTCGGCGGACACTTTTCGCCTTTGTTGACCTTTACTTTAGTAAGTCTGGACGAAGTTAAAGTAAGATGATTTTTAGCGGTCGATCAAACTCGTTCATCGATAAATACTTGCATTCACACTTGGGGATTGAGCATGAGTGCTAGCGGTCGTTACGCCTGCTCGTCATTTAGAATTCAATCCACATTCCGAGGACATAGGGTATTTCATGGGTGGTTGGTCACACCCGTTTAGTACTTAGAGCCATATCCACGCTCCAGGGATAAGAGTTGCTTTATGAGAGATTAGCCACACCCGTTTAATGTTTATACTCTGGTATGTGCTCTCGGGATCGGATTTAGTTAATGTTTATAGTCTAGTTCGCACTCCAGGAATCTGGAGTTAGTTGATGGGTGGCCAGTCACACTCATTTTATTTTTATACTCCGGTCCGCGGTCTTAGGATCAGAGTTAGTTAATGTTTATACTCTAGTCCACACTTCGGGAATCTAAAGTTGGTTGATGGGTGGTCAATCACATGCATTTTTTGTTTATACTCCGATCCGCGCTTTCGGAATCGAAGTGAGTTGGTGGATGGTCAATCACACTAGAATGTGGTTGTACTCCGATTCGTGCTCTGGGAATCTAGAGTCGGCCAACAGATGGTCAATCACATTTTTTTACGCATTTGGATCTTGTTCGCACTCTGGGAATATGGAGTTGATCAAGGTTGGGACGGTCGTATCACATCCGCCTTAATTTGTCAAGCGAAGTCATAGATGGATGGGTCAATCCTCCTTGAGCTTGGATTTGGAATTTTCACTCCAGCTCACACTCTGGAAACTAGAATTTATTAGAAGATTATTGTGTTTCAATCCTTTTTGATTTAAGTGTGTCGTACCCCGAGCTTTGGTTTCACTTAGCGAGTGATTGGTCGGATCGTGATCACTCCCTATTTGAATGAGTCCCATCGGAAGATGGAACTTAGCTCTTTGTGTATCGTGCTGGTCGCATGACGCATTTTAAGAATCGCCACTCTGGCTTGACGAGTTTGCATTTTATTACTGAAATAAGAAAGTATGGCAAAGTCCGTTTCCTTATTATAAGTTCAAATTTCGAAATGCATAAACAAATTTCAAAGGAAAGTAGACTAAATGAATAAATAAAGTCTGTTATGTGTAATAGCAATGGAGTGTCTCGCTGTTCATGCTCTTGATAAAGTGAGACCATCAATAGTTGATAGTTTGAATGTACCGTCTCCAAGTCTCTGTTTGATTACATACGGTCCTTCCCATGTTGGTTTCATATATGATGGGACCGGATAGATTTTCCTGAGTACGAAATCGCCAAGTTCAAAGGTTCTGGGTCGGACCTTAGCATTGTATAATTGGGCGACTTAACTTCGGTGTGTGGCTGCCCTCAAATCAGCCTCTTCACGTTTCTCGTCCAATAAATCTAGAGATTCTGCAAGTGATATAGCATTCGTATTTTGACTATAATATGTCGCCTGATGAGAAGGTACTTCCAACTCAACAAGAATAACGGCTTCAGAGACGTAGGAAAGTGAAAATGGAGTGTGGTTGGTCGCAGACTTGTGGATAATTGGATATGCCCATAGGGCCATGGGAAGTTCATCAACCCATCTGCCTCCAACATTCTCCAGTCGTTTCTTCAGGATGGAATTAATAACTTTGTCAACAACTTAAGCTTGTCCATTTGCTTGAGGGTGAGCAACAACTGAGAATTTCTTCTAGATGTGGAAACACTGACAGAAATTCTTGAACTCGACACTATCGAATTGGGCTCTGTTGTCAGTGATGATTGCATGTGGGAGGCCAAAATGAA
Organism: Allium cepa; assembly: GCA_030765085.1. Classification (NCBI taxonomy): domain Eukaryota; kingdom Viridiplantae; phylum Streptophyta; class Magnoliopsida; order Asparagales; family Amaryllidaceae; genus Allium; species Allium cepa. The sequence continues at coordinate 455,212,793 of CM060932.1, forward strand.
AGATAATATTGCATACAACAAAGTTGATTACATTCTTCATAGTGATAATAGCGTGGGGCTCGGCTTTCGCCCATTTAGTAAAGCAGTCAACTGCAACGATGGCGTACTTCACATCTCCTTTAGCCAGAGGTAAAGACCTAATTATATAAATGCCCCATGTGGTAAATGGCCATGGGCTGACTATCTGTGTGATTTTGGTAGGCAGGGCTCTTGGAATCCTGACATGCTTCTGGCATCTATCTCATCTCTTGGCATAAGATAATGCATCTCTATTCACGGTTAGACAGTAATATCCATATCTCAATATCTTTTTGGCAAGGGCTTGCCCCTAGTGTGATCACCACATTCTCCCTCGTGCACGTCATATAACACTCGCTTTATTTCATCTTGGGTGATACACCGAAGTAAAGGAACTGAATACCCTCTTCTGCATTGGACTCCGTTCTGGATAATGAATCACGAAGCCTTTTGGAGAATCTGTCTTCTCTCACTCCTTCATTCAGGAAAAGTTCCATTCTCAAGATAATTCTTTAACGACGTCATCCATGACTCCTTCTCGGGTGATGCTTCGTGTACCGAGTGCATCTCTAACTGATCGATACTCGGAGCGGTAAGTGTATTAATGGGGACGAGCCCCATTTGCTATGCTTCATCAGTGTTGGCTAGCTTTGCTAAATAATTGACCTTCTGATTCTGCTCTCGACGTATACAATAGATAGCATAGTAGTCGAACTGATCCAACAATTCTTGGATCCGAGTAAGGTAAGTGGCCAATCTTCGATCTCTGTCTTGATATTCTCCTTGAACTTGGCATACGACCAATTATGAATCACAATAAATCTCCACAGCAATAACTCCTAAGTCCCTAACAAGCTGAAGTCTAGTGAGTAGAGCTATATACTCAGCTTCGTTGTTTGTTATGCAGAAGTCAAACTTCAAAGCATAGCATATGGATCAACATTTTGGAGTTTCAAGCACTACTCCAGTGCCTGAGCAATGACCGTTTGATGCACCATTAGCATATAGCTTTCATATGTGTTTCGGAGATTCACTGGTTTCGGGCAAGTCCTCCGGTATAGAGAATTCAACTATAAAGTATGCGAGAACTTGTCCTTGAATGGTTCGCCTCGGTGTATAGGCAATGTCAGATTGACTCGATTCGATGTTCTATATAAGCAATCTACCAGACGTCTCAGGTCGTGTATGGACCTGGTAATGGCTGGTTGGTTTAGACTGTGATTGGGTGAGCCTGAAAATAAGGACGGAGCTTTCTCGAGGCAATGACGAGACAGTAAGCCATCTTTTCCAACTTCGAGTAGTTTCTTTCTGTCCCAATCAATCACTTGCTGATATAATAGACTGGTCGTTGCATCTGATCTTCTTCCCGAATCAATGCAGCACTGATCGCATTTTCTGAAACCACCTGATAGGTATATATTTTTTCATGATCAGCAGGCTTCAAAAGAATAGGTGGCGTTGCCAGGTGCTGAACCAATGCTTGGAATGCGCCTTTGCACTCCATCGCCCATTCCAAATTGTGCTTTCCTTTCCTGATCAGGTCGAAGAAGGTAATGCACTTGTCTGTAGATTTGGAGATGCATCTACTCAAGGCTGTCTCCTTCCTGTTAAGGCTCTGCACTTGCTTTATGGTTCTGGAAGTCTGAGATTCCGAATCATCTAGATTTTCTCAAGATTGGCTTCATTTCCTCGAGAATTGACAATGAATCCAAGAAATTTTCCGGATTCGACTCTGAAGTGACATTTCAATGAATTGGGCTTCATTCGGTATTGTCGAAGGATGTTTAACATTGTTTTCAAGTCTTTAGCATGATTGATGGATAGCTGTGACTTTACAAGCATATCATCCATGTACACCTTTATGGTTTTCCCAATCTGGTTAGCGGATATTCGGTTTATAGGCCTTTTGTAAGTTACACCAGCGTTCTTGAGTTCGAACGACATCACTTTATAGCAATAGATTCCCAGATCAGTGACAAAGCTGGTATGTTCCCAATCAGGTAGGTTTATTGGTATTTGATTATAGCCGGAATATGCATCCATGAAAGATAAGAGTTCGTGTCCAGCCATTGAATCTACAAGTTGATCAATTCCGGGAAATGGATAACTATGTTTGGGGCATGCTTTATGCAGATCTGAGTAGTCCACACTATTTCTCCATTTTCCGTTGGATTTCCTGACAAGCACTAGGTTGGATACCCACTTCGGATATAATGCATCTCGAATACACCCATTCAAATTGAGTTTATTTACCTCCTCCTTTAGGGTGGTAGATTTCTTTGGATCCATACTGCGCCTTTTCTGTTTGACTGGGACATACCACAGGTCAATATTCAATGCATTGCTCGCGGTGTATGGTGAGATCCTATACATATCACAGTTAGTCCAGGAAAACACGTAGAGGTTTTCCTAGAGAAATTCAACCAATTCCTCTTTCATCTGGTGGGCTAAGTTGAGGCTACACATTTATCATTTTGGAGTCATCGTTATCATTGATCGGAACATCGATCGTCAACTCTCCTAAGGTAGCCTGACTGCCTTTGACTTCCTCTTCATTATCATTATCTCATGGGTCAAGATCTTTTAGAAACTGGTTGTGGTGCTCAGGCCTTGGCCTAGGTGTTAGCTGTTAATTTTTAGAAAAATGGACGTAGAGAGATTCCTCTACGTCCTTGGCCTTCTCTTTACGCTGCGCCTCTCATAGGTTAGCAAGATAACAGGCGCTTCCAGTTGCCAAATCTCCTTGAACTACTCCAACCACTTTATTAGTGGGGAACTTAAGAGTCAAAACATAATTGAGCAATAGCTTCCCTGAATTCAGCGATGGTCGGTCGGTCCAAGAAAGCAATATACGGAGAATTAATGTCTAACACAACAAACTGTAGCATCCGGACTCTCTGGCGATCTCCGATTCCTAACTCAACTAGAAACTCCACCATCCCAACGGGTATCGTTGCACTTCCATTGAAGCCATGTATGCGAGATTGGCATTACTTCAGATCCTTCACCTCCATTCTCATCTGGACATAAGCTCGTTTAAAAAGAATATTTACCAAGCTTCCACTATCTACCATGATCCTCTTCATCCAAGTAGGACCTATATGAGCTGATATGACTAGTGGATCGATAGTGGGGGCTTCGAATCTATCAGCATCCCTGTTTCAACAAACGATGTCATATGTCATCGTTTTCGGTTGTTTCACCGAAGCCCCATCATCAATATTACTGCAATACTCAAAATCTGCATGCCTAATCGAACTAGAATACGACTCCATTTCCTTCGAGCTTTGATTAGCTAGATGAGGACCACCACTAACTGTATTTATTTCCAACCCGCCACTAGTACACGTGGATTCCTATGGTCTAGCCTGGTTTTGACCTTGATTTAGTAAAGTAGTCAACTGCAACGATGGCGTACTTCACATCTCCTTTAGCCAGAGGTAAAGACCTAATTATATCAATGCCCCATGTGATAAATGGCCATGGGCTGACTATCAGCGTGATTTCGGTAGGCGGGGCTCTTGGAATCCTGGCATGCTTCTGGCATCTATCTCATCTCCTGGCATAAGATAATGCATCTCTATTCACGGTCAGATAGTAATATCCATATCTCAATATCTTTTTGGCAAGGGCTTGCCCCTAGTGTGATCACCACATTCTCCTTCGTGCACGTCATATAACACTTGCTTTGTTTCAACGTGGGGGATGCACCGAAGTAAAGGATCTGAATACCCTCTTCTGCATTAGACTCCGTTCTGGATAATGAATCGCGAAGCCTTTTAGAGAATCTGTCTTCTCTCTCTCCTTCGTTCGGGAAAAGTTCCATTCTCAAGATAATTCTTTAACGGAGTCATCCATGACTCCTTCTCAGGCGATGCTTCATGTACCGAGTGCATCTCTAACTGATCGATACCCAGAGCGGTAAGGGTCTTAACGGGGAAGAGCCCCGTTTGCTATGCTTCACCAATTCTGGCTAGCTTTGCTAAAGAATTGACCTTCTGATTCTGCTCTTGGCATATACAATAGATAACATAGTAGTCGAACCGATCCAACACTTCTTGGATCCGAGTAAGGTAAGTGGCCAATCTTCGATCTTTGGCTTGATATTCTCCTTGAACTTGGCATACGACCAATTATGAATCACAATAAAATCTCTACAGCAATAATTCCTAAGTCCCTAGCAAGCTGAAGTCTAGTAAGTAGAGCTACATACTCAGCTTCGTTGTTAGTTGTGCAGAAGTCAAACTTCAAAGCATAGCATATGGATCAACATTTTGGAGTTTCAAGCACTACTCCAGTGCCTGAGCAATGACCGTTTGATGCACCATCAGCATATAGCTTTTATATGTGTTTCGAAGATTCACTGGTTTCGGGCAAGTCCTCCGGTATAGAAAATTCAATTATAAAGTCTGCGAGAACTTGTCCTTGAATGGTTCACCTCGATGTATAGGCAATGTCAGATTGACTAGATTCGATGTTCTACATGAGCAATCTACCAGATGTCTCAGGTCGTGTATGGACCTGTCGTAATGGCTGGTCGGTTTAGACTGTGATTGGGTGAGGTTGAAAATAAGGACGGAGCTTTCTCGAGGCAATGACGAGACAGTAAGCCATCTTTTCCAACTTCAGGTAGTTTCTTTCTGTCCCAATCAATTACTTGCCGATATAATGGGCTGGTCGTTGCATCCGATCTTCTTCCCGAATCAATGCAGCACTGATCGCATTTTCAGAAACCACCAGTTAGATTTTTTTTCATGATCAACCGGCTACAGAAGAATAGGTGGCGTTGCCAGGTGCTGAACCAATGCTTGAAATGCGCCTTTGCACTCCGCCGTCCATTCCAAATTGTGCTTCCCTTTCCTGATCAGGTCGAAGAAGATAATGCACTTGTCTGTAGATTTGGAGATGCATCTACTCAAGGCCGCCTCCTTCCTGTTAAGGCTCTGCACTTGCTTTATGGTTCTGGGAGTCTTGAGATTCTGAATCATCTAGATTTTCTCAAGATTGCCTTCAATTCCTCGAGAATTGACAATGAATCAAAGAAATTTTCCCGATGCGACTCTGAAGTGATATTTCAATGGATTGGGCTTCATTCGGTATTGTCGAAGGATGTTGAACATTGTTTCCTAGTCTTTAACATGATTGATGGACAGCTGTGACTTTACAAGCATATCGTCCATGTACACCTTTATGGTTTTCCCAATTTGGTTAGCGGATATTCGGTTTATAGGCCTTTGGTAAGTTGCACCAGCGTTCTTGAGTTCGTACGGCATCACTTTATAGCAATAAATTACCAGATCAGTGACAAAGCTGGCATGTTCCTAATCAGGTAGGTTTATTGATATTTGATTGTAGCCGGAACATGCATCCATGAAAGATAAGAGTTCGTGTTCAGCCGTTGAATCTGCAAGTTGATCAATTCTGGGAAATGGAAAACTATGTTTGGGGCATGCTTTATTCAGATCTGAGTAGTCCACACAATTTCTCCATTTTCTGTTGGATTTCCTGACAAGCAATAGGTTGGATACCCACTACGGGTATAATGCATCTCGAATGCACCCATTCAAATTGAGTTTATTTACCTCCTCCTTTAGGGTGGTAGATTTCTTTGGATCCATACCACGCCTTTTCTGTTTGACTGGGACATACCGTAGGTCAATATTCAATGCATGGCTCGCGATGTCTGGTGAGATCCCATACATACCACAGTGAGTCCAGGAAAACATGTAGAGGTTTTCTCAAAGAAATTCAACCAATTCCTCTTTCATTTGGTGGCTAAGTTGAGGCCACACATTTATCATTTTGGAGTCATCATTATCATTGATCGGAACATCGATCGTCAACTCTACTAAGGTAGCCTGGCTGCCTTTGACTTCCTCTTCATTATCATTATCTCATGGGTCAAGATCTTTTAGAAACTGGTTGTGGTGCCCGGACCTCGGCCTAGGTGTTAGCCGTTAATTTTTAGAAAAATGGATATAGAGAGGTTCCTCTACGTCCTTTACCTTCTCTTTACGCTGCGCCTCTCGTAGCTCAGCAACATAATAGGCGCATCTAGCTGCCTAATCTCCTTGAACAACTCCAACCACTTTATCAGTGGGGAACTTAAGAGTTAAACATAATTGAGCAATAGTTTCCCTGAATTCAGCAAGGGTCGGTCGGTCCAAGCAAGCAATATACGGAGAATTAATGTCTAACACAACAAACTGTAGCATCCGGACTCTTAGGCGATCTCCGATTCCTCACTCAACTAGAAACTTGAACATCCCAATGGGTGTCGTTGCACTTCCATTGAAGCCATATATGCGAGATTGGCATTACTTCAGATCCTTCGCCTCCATTTTCATCTGGTCATAAGCTCATTTAAAAAGAATATTTACTGATCTTCCACTATCTACCATGATTCTCTTCATCCAAGTAGGACATATATGAGTTGATATGACTAGTGGATCGATAGTGGGGGCTTCGAATCTATCAACATCCCTGTTTCAAAAAACGATGTCGTGTGTCATCGTTTTCTGTTTTTTCACCGAAGCCCCATCATCAATATTACTGCAATACTCAATGTCCGCATGCCTAATCGAACTGGCATACGACTCCATTTCCTTCGAGCTTCGATTAGCTAGATGAGGACCACCACTAACTATATTTATTTCCAACCTCCCACCAGTACACGTGGATTCCTATGGTCTTGCCTGGTTTTGACCTTGATTTGGGTTTGATGGGCCCGCACCTCTAGCCTACGGCGCCTGAACGAAGTATTCCAACTTCCTCTCTCTAATTAACTTCTCAATAATGTCTTGTAAATGACGACTTAGTATTGGGGCCATAGCAATCATGGAATCCGTAGAACTTTCCAGTTTGAATCTGCTTCTTAGAAGATCATTTTAGAGCTAGTTTCTTATATTATTCAGTATTGCATGTCTGTAAATATTATTCAGTATTGCATGTCTGTAAATAAACATTCTCCAAGGATGTATTCAAAGGGGTATATCAGTCAAACATGGGAACCCTGGGTTTCAATCCACGATTTTGATCTTGCTTCTTACCCTGACCTCCATTGCCTTTCTATTGGCTCTCCTTGTTATGTATATTCAATTGCACGTTGCCAGAGTTCTCGCTGGTCTGTTTCACAACACCATTACTTTAAACGCCTTCACCATTGGGCCCCACATTGTCATGCTTCCAAGATCACCTAGCTTCTTCTCTCCTCAAAAACTGGGCCGCCTTAGCACAGAAATGATCCAACGACGCAGTGATTTTCCTAGCCAACCATTTGCCAAACTCGGAATCAAGATCAATTCCTTTAATCAATTCCATTGAGATAGAATTATCATTTGGGTTGCTAATCTCAACACAGGCAGAATGAAAACTAACGTCTGAGTGTCTCTTCTGAAGCTTGGGTAATGCTAGACAAGGTGTTGACATCCTTTGGCCTTGTAACATGCATACAGAATTATTTGAAAACTTTGTTTCCAATTGATCGAAACTGGGAATAGATCTGGGTGGTGAATAAGTAAACCATTGCAATACCGCTCAAGGAATTAGGGAAACTCTTGCTTTTAACTGCATCGTCAGCTCAAGTGGCATTCATGAGCCATTAATACTTTAATATATGCTGATGAGGATCCGAACTTTTTTCATACAAGTGCAAAGTGGGCATCCTAAATAAATGAGGTGGCTCAGCATAAAGAATGTCATCAATAAATGGTGTATGATTTTGGGACATTCCCTAGTCGTCATTATTAAGACCCGACTTTCATGGATCATTTGGCGGATCATGGTTGAAATGTCAGGCATTTGGACATTCGGGGAAGGCGTAGTCGGATTCCATGTTGTGGGGACAGTCTGGGCATGGTCGATGGTTCGTTCCTCGCCTCCTTGGCTTCAGGTCTTTAGGAACATAGGGTTCTAGAACATGAATATGTTGACGAAGGGTCGGACCAGCTCTATTTCGAATCTCAGCTTCTAAGTCAACAATGGCAGCAGCTGCGTGGCTATCGATGGTGTGATAAGGTAGTGCCCCTCCTAGGGAGGTGGGTCCAACTTGGTGTCCGGTGGAAGGAAAGCCCCGACTTGTCCGAGGTGTAGAGCATATCGATGTCTAGAGGCTTGCACATAGTTTCCATCCAGCCTTTGGCATGTAGGTCTAAGATTGTAATTAGAGGAAGCCGAGCTTTTGATGAATGAAAAGGGAGTACGATCCCTTCCGGATCTCCTTTGTCTTTCCTCATTCAGTCGGTTTATGAGCACGGTGTTGGCACGGATCTTTTAGGGGTGCTGCTGATGGCTCTGGGTTAGCTCTTACATTAGAATCTAGAATTCCTCCCAAGTCACAGGGGCTTGTCAATCTGAAGTTCGATAGATGCTTGACCTATTGTGTTCAGCTATGTGAGATTCTGTCTATCCCTTCCTTATGGATCTACAGCAGTTGAAGCGGTTCTAGGGGTAACCATGATGAGTGATGTAGCTCATTCCTATATCTGGTGGAATCTAAATAGTATGGAAGGAACTACTGGATATCATATCTTGATCTCCTTCCTAGATTTCAACAATCCAACAATGACAGTAGATCCAATGGGTAGGAAAAAAACTGGGTTTTCTTAGTGAAAGACCAAAGTGTGTGTACCAAAATTGGACACAACACTCTTCAAACCTATTTAAAGAGATTAGAATGAAGAATATAAATGTAAAAAGAGGCTAATCTAAAAAACACCCCAAATCATATAAACAGAAATGCAAGAACATAAGAATTTGTAGTGGTTCGGCATTGTAGACTACGTCCACTTTGGAAAGTTTGCTGTTTTATTGATGTCTACCAACTGATTATAACAGAGAATACTCAAGCACTTGAGTTATAATGAGTTTTCGATAGAGTATTGGCATAGTAGAATCAAAAAGTCCCATTTCTTAAGGCATAGGGCTGCTATTTATAGGCGTATTCTCGAAATATCTAACTTAGATCTTGGGATACCCCTTCTCACATGTTGGTGGGCCTACCAGATCGACCCGAGGTCATTTGGGATTGATCCCTGATCGATCCATGTTCATTTCGTATCGATCAATACTTACTCCTTTTGGGCTGAGATTGATCTGAGATATTCTTTAGGTGATAAATAAGCTTCTGTTAAAATTTGGTAGCACTTGGACATGTAGATTTTGAGTTTTGATCAATCCAAGTTTTAATTTGCAATAAGCCATTGAGTTCGTATCGATCAACTCGGATCGATAACTGTTCGTATCGATGCTATGCGCATCGATCAAGGTGACGTGGAGCGATAGTCCAAGAGCAATCCAATTTTCACGCCAAGCAACCATTTCCTCTTTTTGACCAAGTTTCTTTGTGTGAATCCCATGTAACTTCATTCGTATCGTTCACTTGAAGCCGCTTCATATCGATAACTTTCGTTCCAGTTCGTATCGGTAAGAACTTTTGCTTTTCATATCGATTGAAGGTGTTGATTTTGTACCGATCTATTAGCTGATCGATACGAAGGCATAATTGTCGATGGATACAAAGGAGGTTGACTTTGATGGGTATGAACACCATGGATCCGAATGAGGTTCACTTCCTTCATTTTTGATCGTTCCATACCTTTAGCATATGAACTTTGATTGACTTGAAATTTGGAACGTTGGCTTTCATAGCTTTGCTTGTTGAACCATGTTAACTGTATCTCGATCCAGACTTGGACAAAATTGGCCAGTATCCATGGTAGACCTATGTATAGCCGATCTTCAGGACTAATTGTCCTTGGTTTCTATTCAAGTTCTTGGTGTCATGGCCTTACCAAAATGCAGGATAACAAGTAAAGCTTTGGGCTTGCCTTCTTAACTTTTGTGCTTCTATCCTATCTATCGGCAGTGTCCCATTAACAATATAATTCAAAATTGGAGTCATCGATGTGTTTTCATAACGTTCTTGTGCTATCGGTACTATAGGTTCTTTATTCATTATCTTCTAATTTATTTCTTTCATTCTTTGTGCCAAGGCTTGTAATCAGTAAACATTAATAGTTCCTTGGTTTTCTCTTAATTATTCTCCTCAATGTTAGGATTGGCCTGAAATCCCACAAGAACCATTTGAGTCTCGGGGGCCCCTTTTGAGCTTGCCAGCTTAGCCAACGAATCTGCTTGGGAATAATCCTCTTTTGGTATTTGATGTACATAGAAATCTTCAAAAAGTGAGAGCATTTTCAAAACTTTCTTCACATACTAACTAAGTTTGGGATCTTTGGTTTGATATAGTTGTTTGATTTGGTCAACCATCAACCGAGAATCGCTGAATAATTGAATCCTCAAGATTTTGAGTTGTAGAGCTAGGTTAATCCTGTAACCATGGATTCATATTCTGCTACATTGTTAGTTTTGAAAATCCCAATTTCATAGCATAGTTAAGTTTGTGTCCATCTGGGGTAATTATAACATATCCTGCCTTGTCCCCCTGTTCGTTTGAGGCGCCATTCACAAATAACTGGCATTTGGGTTTTATATCCCTTTCCCTTTTGGATTGTTCTGAAATGAATCCCGTACACTCACTAATGAAATCAGCTAAAGATTGTCCTTTTTAGCTATTCTTGGCTGATATGCTATATCATACCGACTTAATTTGATGCCCTACTCAATCAATCTTTTAGAAGTTTTAGGCTTTCCAAGGACTATTTTCAATGAAAAGTTGGTTAACACTTTTATCGGGTGTGCTTGGAAGTGAGGCCTTAACTTTCGAGCCATTAAAATTAGATAGTATGCCAGTTTCTCAATGACTAGGTATCAGATTTCAGCGTCCTTTAATCTTCTACTCACATAATAAACCGACAGTTGTAACCCCTTGTCAGTTTTGATCAATACTAAACTTACTGCGTATTCGAAGATTGCCATGTACATGAATAAATCCTCTCCTTCTTTGGGACTAGATAGTATCGGTTGTTTTTCCAAATGTAGCTTCAACTTTTGAAACGCCCTTTTGCAATCCTCATTCCATTCAATTTTTTTCTTTATTACTTCAAAGAAAGGTATGCATTTATCAATAGCCTTTGATATAAACCTGCTTAACTCTGCTACTTTCCCATTTAAACTCATAACATGTTTACCTGTCTTAGGCTCAGCGATACCTTAGTGCCCTCAATCTGCTTAGGGCTAGCCTCAATCCCTTATGCACTTACAATATTGCCAAGAAATTTCCTAAATGGACTCCAAAATTGCATTTCTGGGGGTTGAGTTTCATTTGATATTTACGAAGCACTTTGAACATTTCATCTAGATCTTCAAAATTATCCTTGGCCTCTTGGGATTTTACCAATATGTCGTCTACGTATCTTTTCCAATATGTCGTCTTCTCTTGTCTCCCCCAATTTTCTCTTTATCATGCAAGGCATCACTTCTTCTTTTTCTGGTCGCTTCATCACTTTCTTATTCAGTCTATTCGCAATAAAAATGAAGCCATTTTTTTTCGCTCGAAATCGAAATTTTGGCCGCTGTAAAAAAATGGCGAACCAAAAATAAGGCCTCGAATCATTTCCTCCAATCGAGCATCATTTCAACCTAGAAGGTGAACGATTCAACTATCATGGTATCGATTCGTGAAGTTAAAAATCGAATTTTGTTCGATTACGGGAAGAAGGGGAACGACAACCTTGCAATCGAGTCTTGTCTCTCGCGATCGCGTGTCGAGGTGTTGAGTCGTTCTCGATGGTGAGGCGAGTGCCTTCACGTGCGAAAAAAGATGTAGTGGTGGTGGGAGTGCTTGCGAGGTTAGCGGCGACGAAGTTTCGACGTCGAGTGGGTTTTCTATGGTCGCGAGTTGTGCGTGGTTGGCTGTTCGTTGGGATGCTAGGATCGAGGGTGGTCGGCGCCTTCTGCAAAGCGGCGAGCGTCGGTTCATGGGGTGCATCGGGCACAAGTTGCTTTTGAGGTGATGGTCTTGATTTGCCTAGACCAATGTGGAATTGTTTGCTGTAAGGTAACTACTGTATCTTTAATTTAATTAAATAACATGTAAGCATATTTTACATAGAAAAGAAATTTTTGCAGTGACATGTTTTAGATTTATATATATGTGTGTGCATATATATACACACAATTGAGTAAGCCACTGTTGCTATTTCCAGGAAGCAGGGAGAAATTAGTTTATATAGAAAGATTTTGAAAATATGATATAGGAATATTTTTTTTAAAAAAAGAGTGAAGTTTATGTGAAAAAATCAGATTTTCGAAATCTATAATTTATCTTTAAGTACATATATGTATCTTCAAAGTAGGAAAATAATAAAAAGAAATAAATTTGCTAGTTAATTCTAAAATAATGGAGATTAATTTGTTTAACAACTTATTCAATTATTTTGGTCTAAAAATATTTTTATAAAAAGAAAATTGTTTAAAATTAGATAATTAGTTAATTAAATCTACTAAGTGGAAATAAATTGTTCGATTTGTTCGAATGATAATAAATTATATAATGTTTATTCAAGGTCAAAATCTGGAAGAAGCAAGCCGAATTGGAAGTGGGTTGCAAATATAAATCAAAGGTGAATTAATCTCACTCATCTGGGTTTTATTTAAATTTACATGGTTAAATTTAAATAGTTGGTTGAATGATTAAATTGATTTGATGTGCTATATTATATATAGTAATATATAGTATATATTGGAGTGATTGATTTCCCGCATTATATAGCGGATGAGACCCTCTGCGTTGCATAATAGCGGATGATATTATATAAATCCCATATATCGTGATATTCTACCTCGAAGTGGAATTGGTATTATTGTATTGTGCTAACATCTGTGGATGCAGGGAAACAGGTTGGAGGGATCCAACTGGATTCCTCAAAACATTTAGATTTGTTCTAATATTCTGTGATTGGATTTATTTGATAATCTGAGATAAATTATATTGGTGATTGAAAATATTGAATACTATGTTCGATTTAATATAATTGGAAATGTTGAATTATTAAAATATGTAGATTGGATTTTGAAAAGATAATAAAAGAGAGAATTTTAAGTAAGATAAATCAAAGAATGAATTGGGAAAGAATAAAAGTTGATTTTTGAATTCTAATAAATAAAATTCCAAGTATGGAGAAATAAGATGTTTTTTTGAATAAATGGGAATAAGTGATTTTCTTAAAAACTTAAATGATATTATGAAAAGGAATGAAGAATTTATTTTAAACAGTTTAAGGTTTGAATTTATTTAAAAGGATAGGAAAGGAATTTTGGGAAATCTAAAATTATTATTTTCAGTTAAAATGATTTTAAATCATAATTAAGAAATAAGAACCGAAGTCTATGGGTTTTGAAATAAAATTGAGTAAGAAAAGGAATTTATTTCAAAATGGGAGTAATTTGGAAATCAATGTGAAAATTGATTTAATTGTTTAAATTTGGAATTTTAAAAAGGGAAGTGAGACTATGAAATTTAAAAACTGGGTTTATAAAAGTGAAGTAATATATCAGTGGATTTTTGGAAGAATAAATTCATGGTGGGAATTTATTAAAGGAATGGGTAAATTTGTTTTAAAATAAATAGTGATTTATTTTTAAAAGATGTGGAAGGGAAGCTTATTTTCCTGAATAGCCAAGTACGTTTCAAACAAATTTTTAGGTATAAGTAAAAAGTTTAAGTTGTTTTAAAAGTATGTTTTAGAAACGTTATTATTTCTAGATGTTTAAATTTTGGAGTAAGTATATTTTTCTAATAGCAGTAATTATTTAAAGGTGGCTTGGTATTATGTTTTAAAAGTTAGAAATTTAGTTTTATATTGTAAAAAGTAGTTTTATTTTAAATATTCTTAAAGTATATGTTTTGAAAAAGTATTAAAGTTAATTTTTAATTTAAATGTTTTAAAGGATATTTTATAATAAAGTGTTTTAAATTATTTTAAAATTTTAAAGTTTTGTGCTTGGTGTTTTCAGTGGAAATAAATATTTGGAAATTTATTTCATGAGAAAAGTGTGGTTTGAAAACTGTTTTCAAAAGGGTTGAAAATGGAAATATATCTTGCGAAGATATTTTGAGGTTAATAAACAATTTAGGAGAAATTATTTATGTTGATGGATGGATGTTTGTGAATGTTATTTGATAGTTAAATAACCGACTATCAATATTGGCTAATGCGCTGATCATTTCGAAGAGACCGGGATCGGAATTAAATTTCTCGAAAACTACATCGATTCGGTTTGTACGTTTTCGTGAGGAAGATGAGTTTGGATTCGAAGGTGGAGCAGTGAAGTGCAAGGGCTAGTCGCTACTAACCCGAGGATGATTCCAAAATGGATGTATTAGGAGTAGTGCCTTCGGTTCCGTTCGAACCCGGGACGGACTTGTATGGATGAATGCTTTCAGAACATCGTTAGGTGGGCGGTGAGCATTCTAAGTGATATGTTCTGAAAAGGTAACGCTTAGCCTCGAGCCTCATCAACCGAGAATGATTGAAAATCAAGAGTTATGCAGCAAGGCTAAGTGGGTAACAACCATTAGGGTGAGGTCATCCCTGTCTAGATGTCCCTTTTATTTGGCTTAGTAGTGCGGTTGCTGATCCCAACTGTGGGGTGATCTTACTCGGGATTATCCAGTAAAGGGTAGTCCCGGTCTTGTGTTGTAGGGGATTGAGAGTAATCATCGGTACGGTGATCTAGGCCACGTACTATGAAAGGTGGTACCCAGTACCTAGTCATTAGTTGGAAATCCATTCTCCCTACATTCCTTTTACGGTTTTATTTGTATTACCCACGACTGTGGCTAGTAGATGGAATTTAGTGAATGTAACAATTTCGGCTATTTTAATAAGTATTTGTAAATAGACCCTATTATAATATCTGAGGATTTTAATAAAAAGTGTTTTGGCTATCGTAACGTAAAAACCCGACACGTTTATTTGTGACGTGGTCTTACGAGATGCTTTTGTTTGCAAAGGATTTTGAAAATTTAATACTCAATTTGAGTGTAATTTCTCACGCTGGTTTTCAGAGTGACTCGGGTGTTTTTTAACTATAATGCTCGGGTTAGACCGAGTATTATAGAATACAGGAAAGGATGCTATGGAACTCAGGAGACGAGCTGGATGGCGATACGTACTTCCATATTTGTGTTAAATATTCCGCTGTGTATTTAGATTGTGAAGACAGGTTATGATTACTGTCCACTTGTATGTTATGTATACTCTGATGATGTAATGTGTAAACAGATTTGTTTTTGTGTAAAGATCATTTATTATCTATAATATTTTATTCCAGTCCGATGGTTAGATTTTGATGTTATTGGTTGTTTTCTCTTCTTATATCTCTTTCTTACTTAACCCCAATGGTTCGTATTTCCGTTCTCTTTGAGTTGATATGTTGAAGAATAGTGTCAACTTAAGGGGTACGGGTTTGTGGGCTGTTACATTTTTGAACAAGTAAAAATTCATCTTTATAACTTAAATATAACTCAAAAAAAGTGCTACCGATCAAATATAGGTTTAATTTTTTTTTATAACTTTTGAAATATAGTTTAGACGCGGCCGTTCTTTTCCAAATATTTTGTAAATGTTTTAAAATGATTAATAGAGTATTTTAAAGATGGTATGAAGGATTTATGAAATGGTTGTCTGTTAAATGATTTAGAGTCGATCAAATAAATTGATCACCTTATGGGTGTCAGTAAGACAGTGTCTAGGCTTGAGTTTGGAAAACAAGTTTTCCACTCTCCCTGTTTATCCAAACTGGCCTGATGGATGGGATAGTAAATTTGATTTACTTGGATCAATATTTTCCTAAGTATAATTTCGAATAATTACCAGTTTAAAAAGGTTTATAGTAATCAAAGATTTGAAAAAGAGGTTTAATGATTCGACATATACCGGAATGAAATGTTTTTAAAGTTATATATCTCTGAAAAATATTTTTGATAAAAGGAATGAATTAATCAAATATTGTTAACATATTTACATGACCTCTTTTATCGATGATTGGTTCGAAGGAACCAGTGTCTGATTTGGGTAATTCCAATCTGATGACCACTTCGAACCAATTTATATACTCGAAGTAAAGACATGAATATTATTTGAAAGATGGAATGTAGGGCTGCTTGTCACTGACCCTCTAGGTAAAATTTGCATATCAAATTATAGGACAATATTTCTTTGTTTAAGATCTTCGATGCAAGGACTTCTCGCTACTGATCCTAAGGGTAACTCCCGACAGGATATGGTAGGAGAGTACCTTTGGTTTGTTCTTTTCCTGGAAAATTTATCTAGACGAATGCGTGACATTGCATTCTAGTTACATTAATTGACATCTATGAACATATCAACTGTTTGGTGGCAATGTGGCATTTAAAGTGGAACGTGTCATATGAAAGGTAATCGCTACCTCGAGCCCCATCATCCGATAATGGCTTAAACAGGGTATGCTGCAAGGCTATGTGGTTCACAACCATTAGGGTATGGCCATCTGCTTTTAGATTACACTCTATATGTCGAGTATGTGGTGTATGCTATGGGATCCAGATAGGTTGATTATGACTGGGGCTATGTCATATTTGGTTTCTATCCAGGCCATGTATGAGTGCCAAATAGGGATAGACCTATCTTGCTAGATGCGGAGGATTGTTTATGTATCCTCAGTATATTCCTCTAAAGATGTACTATGCAGAAGATTGTCCCTTACCTGCCATTGTATGGAAATCCATCCTTTGAACGAGCCTTTTAAGCATGTTGTTTGTAGGGCCTAACATATCCTGAATTAAATAATGGTAAAAATTTCAGCTAAGATTAATAAGTATACTTGCAAATGTTTTCAAAGGAATGTCATTAAAAATAATATCAAATGATTCCTCAAATGTTTTGGTTATCATAAAGTAAAAACTCATCGGTATTTATGTATGGGTGTGGTCTTATGAGATATAATTTTCAAATATGTATTTTAAATTTCTCACACCAGTCCCATGACTGGCTCGGAGTTTATTTTTCTTTCCTCTTAAACTCCGGGTGCCCTAATTTTTCTCTACCAGCCTAGTAGTTAACTGATTATGAGCATTTTGGAGCAAGAAGCAATTTGGATCTTACTGATTATCACCAGTTTTCACTATGTTTGTATTATATATATGTATCTACCATCACCCGTAGGGATAAGCCATTATAACTATCCCAGCTGGGTTAGTACTTATCATGTTTCCTACATCTCACTTTGTGAGTGATCATATGTACTACCTAAATGATTACCACTTGTTTCATACGATATGATATTCTATTATTATACCATCTTCTATCTTTATTTTCTTTTACCCCATGATAATTGCTTCTTCGGCGCTTGGATTTGCGGCACATGAATACCAAGAATGTATTAGTGTTGAATTTTAAGCGCTGAGGAGGTGGGTCGTCATAGTTTGTTTGGATCTCCCACTTCTTCCTTTTGCTATTGATTTTGGTTGCAGAAAAATTCATCAATGGAGGAGAGAAAAATCTTCAATTAGTTATGTCTTTTACAAAGGTAAGATGCAGATAAAGGATAACTTATGCTAACTACTAGATTTGACTTTATTTCCTATTTATTTGAATTTCACTACAACATTCTACATGAGGTTATTATTGATAATTATTTTTGCAAACTAATAGGTTTAATTTTTGTTTGGAAACAAGTTCTTAATATTGGTGTTTGTACCTACCATATCGCGATGGCCCAATTATAGCATATATACCTTGAGTTTGATCAAGAAATACATATGGTTATCTTACCGCGTCTATTCAGTATATTAATATTTCCACACATGCATCTCTAGCATGAGTTTGTTCAACAACTAAGGAGTATGCAACTAACTCATTAATATATATATATATGTGTGTGTGTGTGTGTGTGTGTGTGTGTGCATGGTTGAGGACAACATTATATTAAAGATCTATAATCTTCAATATATTATATTGAAGGGTTCATAATCTTTATTATACCATATTGAGTGACATCGACTTATGGAATAATGTATTTTTTATAAAATACTCTCGTAATTCAAATGTTGGAAACATCAAAAATCACGATGTACATACATTTGCGTTTTGTATTTATTCCTTAAGTTTGTTTAGGGTTTCTTCAATGTTCCACTTTTAGGGTTTACATCCATATCATATAAGTTTTATTGTTATATAACTTTTATATTCATGCTATTTATATAATAGCCTTATATATAATATTATTTCAATAAAACCTTATTTAATTAATTTTTAATTAATTAATATTTTAATTAATTAATATTTTAATTAAATTTATATTATTTTAATATAACATTTAAATTAAATATACATACTATAACCTAGTATTACACATATATCTTATATATGTGTATATTCATTCAAATAATTAACCTTTAATTAATTAATTTATTTAATTAATCTTTAATTAATTAATTTAATTAAATAATTTTAATTGAATTATATTAATTTCCAAATTCAATTCATATACATATATGTATACTTAGTTATTTTAAACATTTTAAGAAAACATAATATATATCGTGATATATGATACATAAATACATTATCGATTAATTAACTTATTTAATTAATTTATTTTATTAATATTTTATTTCCAAACATTTTGAATTTTTTTATTGTATTATAACTTTTATAATATTTGTATATCCTATTTTAAATTTAACTTTTTAATTTAAAATCTTATATCTAAATTTTCAAACAATTCTGAAAAATAGCCATGGTTCAATTCAAATCTGGGCCTTTTCTATTAGGAACTACTTTTCAACTTTCACCTTAATAGTTAACCAAAACATGACTAATTTAGACTGTATAGGTTATTGGGCTCTAGTACCATTATTGAAACTAGGCAAAACGGTAGCGGAAATTTCCAAAAATAATTAAGCCTATTAGTTCACAAAAACAATTGCTAGTAAATCTCAGGCAGAATGTTGTAACAAAATTCAATCAAATAGGGGGGAAAAAATCAAATCTAGTTGTTATCATAAGTTTATCTGCATCTTACCTTTATGAAAGCATAAGTAATTGAGGATTTTTCTCTCCGCCATTGATGAATCTTTCTACAACCAAAATCAATAGAAAAAGAAAGAAGTGGGGGATCCAAATAAACTTAAGGGAATATTATGCATGAAGTTACCTATTAAAGGAGTAACAATATATACGTTCCTTAGTCATTCAAAACTTACTATAGTAACTATATGAGATCTAAATGAAACCATAGCGATTATCAAATTCAGCGAGGCAGTATTGGTTCGTGATTAATATTGCAACCAATTGATATTAGTGAATCACTCAAATATTTGGCGAGGCAACATCATTATATTTTATAGTATTTATGATTTTAACATAGGATGCGAGTTTAAATAAATTGTATAAGCATTTGATAAATTAGGTACAAATTGGATTTAGTTTTAAGGATATTAAATTATGAATATAATAATGAGAAATTAATTTGTGTTCAGAATATTTCAAAGGATTACAAAGTTTGTATATTTCTATAAAATATTTATCAAAGGATTATTTTAGTATGTTATTTAAGTAGGAGATATCATTCCTACTTTTGGAAATATTGAAATTTTATAATTTGATTAAAGTATTTATATTATTATATAATAATGAGAGTTTTGGAACAAAATGGTAATTGAAAAGTTTTTAAAGATGTTTCGAAATTTAGAAATATAATGAAAATTATTTATATCAGATTGTGAATTGAAAATTTAGTGGAAGATTTGTTGGTAAAGTTTTGGTTTTTATTAAATATTTTGAAGTGTTGATAAAAAAAAATTGGATTTTTAATAGAGTTTATATTGTGTACATAATGAAAATGTCGAAAAATAATAATTGCAGTATTTTATTTAAATTTAAATATAAAATTGAGAAAGGAATTATCAACTTTGTTATAGATTCTTTCTAAGGAAATTACGAGGATGCAATTTTGTAAAGGGAGGGAGTATGTGATACTCGATTTTTTAGGAGTAATTAATAATAATTATTCAATTGGTTAAAAATGTATTTTTTTGAACATCAAAATAAATAATTTAAATTTATTTTGTAAATTTAAATTTTATAGTAAGGTAATTAGTGATGAAACTGATAATTTCACTATAAGAAAACTTGCTTTAAGTTGCATTTATAGGTAGCCTTTCAAGGCTTATGCAACCGCTGGTCAAGTTAACTCATAAAAATGAACAAGTAAACGTGGCCAATTGGTTTCCACCAACAATTCATGAATTTTTTTCTAAAATTTTATGTGATCGCTCCTTATCTCTTTTAAACACTTAATTTTTTTTACCTTATCGCTGAAATTCTATGGCTGCTCCTTATCCTTTCTATCACATTCTCGTTTTCTAAATCCCCCATCTTCGTCATTACAAAATCCCTCATCTTTGCTTCCAAATCTTCACTCTTTGCCATCAATTTACTAATGAAGCATGGAAACCTAAATTGATTTTCGACGATCCGTTTTCCTACGATCTAATGGCTAATTACACCGGGAAAGCTAAATCATCATCTCACCAGCATTGGCGAGCTTGCCAATTGACCGTCTCAACTTATGTATTGAATTTAACTTTAGTTTGTAATGATGAGTTACTACCGTTAATAAGGAAACTAATAATTTATAGTAGAAAAAACTATTTAGAGTTTTTTTACTACATTTAGATTTGGTTTATAGAAGCTCTATGTATCAGTTGCTAAGAAGCCTAGGTATCAATTTCCTTATGTATCAAAATTGGTTTCTTGAGAATTTGTTATTACAACTGCTTTTAGTTTCGATTTACTGAGAATTGGTTTACTAAGTCTACATCCAATAGATTTCCTCTTTTTTTGGATAGATAAACGATTAGAGGAAAACTTAGTTTGTTTATGGTTTGATAAACTTATCGCTAAAACAATGCATATCCTAAAAAATGTTTTTTTTTCTTTCTGAACATTTATTTTAAGGAGTTCTATAAAAGTCAAAAGCATAACAAATATTTTTATCCTATGAAGCTCAATATATTTTTTGGGTTATTGCCAATCTCATATTAGAATAATTTGCTTAAAATCTAGAAGTAGGGCTGGGCTTTGTTATACGGAAATATAAGGATGAATGCATGTATATGTTGTGTAACCGCATGACCTTGCTACTATATGGCATTGGAGTTCAGTCTATTTAGAGGTAGAAAGTTCTTTGGTATCCAAAGGATGTGTGCAAACATGAGAGATGTGACCATTATGTGAAATTTAGCATTAGTGCTTCTAACATTGTTATTTACAAAGTTATTATCCTCATTAATGTATTAACATGTTCATGCATTGTATCAGGTTTCACTCATCATCATTTGCTTTAAAATGTGAGGGAGGAATTAACAAAAGCTATATCGATGGAAATGTAATTCCTTCGGGTGTTCCATTACTATTGTACAAAAAGGTCTTAAATACATTGAATTAGAAACAAACTTGGACGATGTAAATGCTTCTTTTTTATTCCTTTACGCAATTCGAAATTATGTGAGGAGAATCAATGCTACTTTGCTTACTCTTTTGATTGATGCATGCCTAGTTTTATGTCGCCTGTCAAAATATTTGGCAGATGCACAGAAGATGCACCAAAATTTTGTAATTAATGTATATTTGTTTAGAATTATAGGTTAATATAATCCTCTCGGAAGTAATGAATATTCACATTTACAACCTTTGGATATTATTAGGAAAAATGTATGCAAAATATCATAAAAGATAAGAAAAATAAACTAATATTAGAGCAAGGAGATGGATGTGACAAGGAGAAAGACATGAAATAGAGAGATAAAGAAACTGGTAGGAAGAAGGAGAAAGTGGCAATAGAGAAAGAACAAGAAATAAAAGGATAAGCAACAAGACCAAAACGGTTGACAGTTGATGTTAATTGGAACTAGAAGTAAACTCGGGTACGACTAAAACTAATCAATTAGTTTTGTGTCTTATGTTCTAAGGTTAAAGGCAATGTAACTTCTGCTAACTGGCCCATTTTCCATTTACTTTTTTCCTTTAACAATATCCTAACAGAATATAAGAATTGCCTTATTATTTTCTTTAGGAACAGTCCATTACCACACCAAATGATAAAATCATCATTCCAACACAAGATTTGTACTACCCATTATCGTAGCATTTTCATTAAAGTCTTGAATGCACAAGGATTTAAGTTTCTGACATACTATTTTAAGAAACTATTCCAAGTATAAAATACAATATAGTATTTAATAACTAAGGAATTTTTACAAAAATCTCCATTTCAATAAACCCAAATGAACCATGAATAGTTAAAGAATATCCATAGGTTTAGATGTAAGTTTATACAGATATAAATTAAGGGCATAAAAACTCATATATGAACAGTAAAACAAAATACATAATAAAGTAAGTCACAAGTTTTCTAAAAGCATTGTCATCAAGCTTTATTGTGCTCATATCATAACAAAGCATATGAAGACATACAGTCGACTAGGTATATAACTAAGATTACTTTGCGTTTTTTTGATAATTTAAAGTTCGCTGCTTTTATATTTTACCTGGTTCTTTGCCATATGACTGAAAGCTCTTTGCATATATCAGAAGTCAAATTATGGTATTTATTCCCTGGTTTTAAACTCTATACACACATACAAATCTTCAACTACTATAATTTCTTTTACGGTTTTATAAATATATATTAGATGCTTCTTTTCATGGTAGGGATCTTTTTGAAATTTGGATTTTTGTTTTGTTAGATTATATCATAATTATGGTATTTATACACATTCTTTGTTATTTTCTCATACCTATACATGGTTATTGATATTGCTACTTTCCCTGTCAAATAAAATTCAGTACCACCACTTTGAGTGCTATATTGTAAGACAGTGAATGATGTTGATATGAGGCTAGTTGAGGTTAAGGATAGTCGGGTGGTAACTGGGGATATGGTTATTTGTAACCACATTGGGAGAGGAGATGTTTATAATACTCATGTTTTCAGTCCATGTTATTAGATTGTCTTTTCACTTGAAACTTAACTTTGAATGATAAACAAAAAGGAAATTTCAAAAGCTATCACCATTATATATCAAAACATTGTTGAATTGTGAAATTGCCATTGAGCCTTATTTTGTAATGTAGTGAATCATGCATCCCTTATCTAACACCTCTAAAGTAAAGATAATCTTTTTATTTAATATGCATTATTACAGTGGTATGGTTGAGCTTATTTGTGCCTTCCAGTTATAACCTATAGAGATATAAGTTCACAATACAATTACTAAAGTATTGGTTATATGTCATTTTTGCTTTTTTTTTAATATACACGAATATGTAATCAATCTTGGAGAATATTTTCCATTGATGTTATATGTCTGCCTGGTTATATAATTAGTTGTGTAATTGTTGTTTCATACTCTATTATGACTTGTTTTATACTTTAAAATGGTTGAGATTTTGCATGTGTTTTTAGAAATAATCGTTGCATAGTTTTGATCTATATTCAGTCCATCTCCAGTCACGATTCAGTGAACCTAACTTGTTCTCACCTCTACCCCAAACCATTTTTCACATTTTTGCACCTAGAAACAATGATTGCACATATTTTTATTTCTTAAAGTATAGAAAACTAGAACAAATGTTTGAAATTTTTATTTCATTTTCATGGTTGGCTAGACCATTTTTAGCGAGTCGATCGGAGAACATATGCCGGAATCATTATAAATTTAGTCCACTTCAATACTTTTCTAAATGTAAGTGCTGTTTTTTTAGTCTAATGCCAATTAGAAATGATACGATTTCAATTTCCTCTTCTTGTTCTAACACATCGAGGTGAACAATCTTGTAAAAGTAAAACCCCTTGATGATTTAGATCTTTCAGTTGGCATTCTTTTATTAATGCACATCCTATATATGCACCGTATTGTGCAAATAATATCCTACTCCACTCTTTCTCAAATGTTATCAGATATGAGTTGTGTTCTTACCATGTTCTTAGGATTTCACCGTAATACACTTATTTGATTTTAACTTTGTTAGCTTATAATATAGGTAATGCTAAACCGGTGGTATTGAGTCTTGTTGATTTAGGCAATGTAAGTTTTGGTAATGTAAGTTTTGGTGGTATTGAATCTTCTGGTTTATATAATTCTAAAATGGTGATATAGGTAATGCAAAATTTAGCTATGCATGTGAGGTAATGTAAGTTTTGGTGCTATTTATGTTTTATGAATCTTGTCCATTTAATTGAATATTGGCAACTAATTTATGTTGTAGCATGGATTCACAATTGCTATGGATTTGAGTGGACCCTAATATGGAATATCTTGCTGAAATTAATTTGCATCAGCCTGTCTAGGTGTAGGTGAGTATTATGTGACGACCCACCTTTTTAAACGATTTAAGTCAACAATAAACCGCACAAGCCTAACTAAAACCATTCAAATGTGGCAGAATATCAATGGGGTAATTAGAAAATAAGAAAAAAGAAGAATGAAATACCCCCATACCTCTTAGTATACTCAAAAGGACACGTTAAAAGTTTGGTGCGTTGTAAGTATAATTGAAGCTAACAGAGACTAAGATTCACAAGATAAAAATAGGTAAAAATAGTGGAAACTAAAATAATAACTTAATTAAAATAGAGCTTCATAATTACTTCAAAAATAAGTCAAATACAACTTCCATATCTCAAAACCCATCATGTCTTATGAAATAAAAATTCATAATCTCAAAATTAGAATACATAATATCCCTCATAATAAGCCGGCACATAGAAATAACAAAAGATGAAATAAAAGAAATACATAGAAGAAATCTGCTCCAAGAAAACTCCAACTGCAACAATCTACTTACTTCTCCATTGATTGCCTAAGGGGGGAAAGGGAAAATAGAGGAGTGGGTCAGACTAAAAGTCTGGTAAATGAAAGGTAATTACTAGAGTCTTTAAGAAAGATAAAAGTAATAGACTCTATGATCGTTCTAGCATAAATGAGGATAAAATAGGAAAGAAATAAATTGGAAATAAGTACGATTAATTATTGTTCAATTTATAAGATATGTTAACTTTGATTGCTTGCACTTGTCCTTGATTTCTACTTTAATTAGACTAAATTCCTAATCTCGTAATTAGGACGTGACCCTAATTCTGCCCTTTTTGATCACCCTGGTACTCCATATTTCTTAATGTGGACCAGCCGCAATATAACCTCCTACACAATAGCCAATGGTATATATGAAAGATGCTCAAAGCAACTAATGGGATCTGGACGACATATATTGCTCTCTACATAGTAGGCAATGGTGTCTATGAAAGACACTCATATTAAGCGCTTAGAACTCACAGCTATTACTGAGTACCCGAATGGTAGTCGCGCGCGTAACTGCCACTATGCCCCTGCTACCTTTTGTTCCACTTATTTGATCTTCTTATTACCTCCAACTTCCAACATAACTTGTCCCTCATCTGTAACGACCTGGGGTTTTTTGACACTTGTTATTTGAATAACTTACTAATTTAATTCTCGATAATATAAATTTTCATCAGTCAAGCAATAACAAATCGTGACTTTTATAGATATCTAAGTGCATATATATGTGGGAATATATATATATATATATATATAGCTATGATTTAAAAAAAAATCTAAAATTTTAATCTCTTAAAAACATTTAAATAAAAATCCTACCTCTCTAATATAGGATATGATTATATATGTGAGTGGGTATACGCATAACTTGATATAAAATTTAAGATAATATATATATATGTCTAAATATATGTATGTATAAGGATAAATTCATGTAAGTGACAATTTTATCTATACATTAGTTGTAGGGTATATGTACAAAATTTACAAAGGTAAAATAAGACAAAAGCTATGTTCATATGTACGTAGCATATATGTATATTTCAAGGATGTGTGTGTGTTTGTGTGTGTGCATATATGTATGTATGTAAATACATAAGGGAACAAAACAATAAATGTATATCTTCTCAAGCACAAAATAGATCAAATCACACATAAACCATCACATCAACTAGAAAATCTAATCTCTTATTTTCAAATCAGGTCATGGTTAAAAATGAAAGTAGATAAAAAAAATGAAAAAAAGGGAACGTGGCTTACTGTATAGGATAAAACTACAGCCTATTTTCTATCTATAAATACCACTGCCCTGTTTCATATTCTTGCATTCAAACAAGGAAATAAAAAGAATACAAGCTACCACTTGAAAACTAAAAGGAAACCCAAAAACACTCAAGTTCCAACAGAGATCAAAACAAAAACAATGAAGAAACCTTCATTTGTTTAAAAGAAAATAGTGAGTAGAACTTAATCTTTATATACTGAAATCTATGTTATATGCCAGATATGGAAGTAGAAGTTTTATTTGAGAAGTATGTATGCACAGGAATACATATATACTTATATATGAATACATGTTATGTGTTATAACCAGAAAAAAAATTCACATGCCTGTACATCATCCTCTTTTATTTCTTATATTGACAAAAAACGTTATGCTTAGCTTCAAAATTCCCTACCTCACAACCTAGTTAGATTTTGGATAATGTTTAAAAAGAAAAGCTATTTGTTATTTATTATACTTTGTTTAAAAAATGGTTTCTTTGAATATTATCCAGTATAAAAGTTGAAAAGTATATTTAAAAGTAAGTCCAATGTGGCAGAAACTCGGATATCTTGTTTTGTGCTTTTTCTTATATGAACGTGATCATCTCTTAGAATGATGAATTTTGGAAGTAGTTTGGACATTTTTAATCGAGTGGATAGTAAGAAAAGGGAGATGAATGTCTTTTCGGTCTTTGATCAAATTCTGATGAACCACTTGTCGGTGCGGGTCGAGACCTGGCATGGAGGTGGTTTGGTGGTCATGGAGTGTGAGAAAAAGAGTGTGGTATTTTATTATTTGGTGTAGTGGTCGGTTGAAGGCAGTATAGGGATTAGTGGTAGAGTTTGGTCATTCGGTTATCAATGAATGGTGGCATTGTTAGGGAGTTTCAGGGGTGCGGTATGGGGAAAAAGGAAGAGGAGGTCATGACGGTCCTAGTGGCGCAGTTTGGTAGGAGATGGTGGTCGAAGGTGGTCGTATGAGGTGGTGGAAGGGGACGGGTTCATGCCTGGATGCTAGTTTGAGTTCGATATTTCGAGTTAGAGGTTGCCGTGGGAGATTGGGATGGTCGGTGGGTTTACAAGGTCGGAGGCGACCTGCGTCGATGGCTGGCGGTGGAAGATGGTGGCCGAAGGTTGTGTGCACTTGCACGCGTGGATCAATTCTTGGCTGTGTGCACATTGAGGAAGGAAGCAGTGGAAATAAGGGAGGAAGGAAAGGTAAAGAGAAGAAGAGGGCGGGTTGCTTTTTTGCGTTGGGTAGATGGGTCGGGTCTTTGTTTTTTTTGAAAAAAAAGGGAAAAATAAAAATAAGAGTATTATCAAATGTTCCTTTTAAACCTATTAACTTTTAAAATATTTATTTTCTTTCATAAGTTTAAACAATATGGGAACTTGTATTTATCCCATCACCAAAACGTTCATGCCTAAATTATTTTGTTAAGGTTTGGTAATGCCGAATATGATTAATTCTAAATAAATTAAGTTAATAAACAAATTAAAACTTGAAAATTTATAATTCCAAGTTAATTTATTTAAGGTACTTATTAATGAAATTTCTATATTTAAATTAATCAAAATAAATAGTTGTAATTAATTTTAATTATAAGTAAGCAAGGTTAGGAATATGATTAATTTTGGATTATATAAATTTAACAAGATGATGATTGTGACTGGTTAATCTTGGCTATGAACATTGAAATTGTTAACGATATGTGGTTTGGTTTGATTACTCTTAAAAATTTATTCTAGATTTGTTATGTGCCCGTGATACTAAGTAACTAAATGAATTGAATGATTAAAATAGAAACGTTGAGGCGTTTTATTGGAAATAGACATATGTAGTGAAATTACCATATGAATGTTGACACCCTGAATTTGAATTGTTATGTTAAAACAACTTGGCCTTTAAAAATCTATCATTTTGGATTTGATGAGTCCGAGATCGATATAAGTATTATCCGAAAACCACATCGATCCAAAATAAGCGATTAGGTGGGAAGATTCCAGGGAAGATCCGGAATGAAGATTTTAGAGTATAAGGACTATTTGTCACTAACTCTAAGGGTGATTCAAATATGAGTGTAGTGGAAATAGTGCCTTCGGTTCTGTTCGGACCCAGAATGGACTTGTATGGACGAATGCTATTAGAACATCGTCAATGGAGGACGATGAGCATTCCAAGTGAATGTGTCCTTAAAAAGTAATCGTAGCCTCAAGCCTCATCAACTGGGAATGACTAAAACAGGGTTGATGCAGCAACACTTAGTGGTTCGCACCCAAGTATGGTAAGGTTACAATTATTTAGAGTCCTTTTTTATTCGGTATGTGTGGTGCGGTTGCTGATACCAACCATGGGGTAATCTTGTTTTGACTATCCAGTTAGGGGTAGTCTGGTCTTGTGTAGTAGGGGATCTAGACATGGTCCTCGGTGTTATTTTTCTAAAGATGCACCGTGACGGGAAGTTCCCTAGTGGTCAACTAATTGTATGGAACCCAATCTTCAATAAGTGCCGTACGTTTTGATTGTGCCCAAATATGTTGGAACGTGAGATGCTAGCATTCCAGCTATCTTCTATTTATTCAGAAAACCCTAGACGTTACCATAATATCACTGGATTTCCTATGAAACTATTTTGGTTATCGTAAGGGAAAACCCATCCGTGTTCATGTGCGGCGAGTCTTATAAGATACCTTGATTTCAAATGGTTTCAATTTAAAGTAATATAACCATTTTACTCACACCAGACCCATGTCTGATGCAGAGTTTATTTTCCTATTTTTCCTAAACTCTTGGGTACTCAAAATTTTATGAGTGGCCAAGTGACTCAGTTGGAGTAGGTGGCTTCAATGCATCTTGATATATCTATTTTTTGCTGTATTGGTATCTATGTTTGTATTTTGACTTGTAATGAATAGACAGGTCACTATGACTGTTTGGGTGATGTATGTATAATTATGACTCTGATGTATTGTACCAGTGACTATGTGATATATGTTATGTAATATATATTATCCGTTCCCCTGTGAGATTTTGTGATTTGGTTAGTTCTTTCTTTCTATCTATTTCTTTTCTACCTTTTTCTTTCAATTTCACGATTCGTCTTTCATTGAAATGAAAGGCGTTTCGTCACATTTAGTATCAGAGCGCTCGGTTGAGTGAATACCTAGGCTTTTGGGTTAATATATATCTTGAGAGAGTGTATTTGTAAATTTATATACAGACATACATACACCTCCCTGCTTGTTAGATTAGCTTGAATAAGATATTGTTAGCGCCATCTTTAGAATGTATTTCGTCCCAGTGCTAAGTATCCTCTTACTATGTCCAGGTAGTCAGCAATGAGTACAAGGGGAAGGCAAGGAATGGGAGACTGTAGCACAACAACCACTAAAAGAAGAACCCCTAGTGTTAGAGGTGGCAGTGTAGCTGTTGAGGCCATAGCTCCTGTACAACCTCGGGTTAACTTTGCAACTCTGTGCATGGACTTTACGAATCTTGGAGGGAAACTCTTTAAGGGTACTGAATCTATTATCGAGATGCAAGCATGGTTACGCTCTTATGAGAGAATTTTCAATGGTTTGGGCCTTTTTGATGAACATAAATGAGTCCTACCATCATGGCAGTTATAGGAAGTGGAAGCCGCGTGGTGGGACTCAGTCACCGTGAATGTCCCTGGGGATGAATTTTCATGGAATTAACTCGAAGTGGTGTTTCGAGGAGCAGTTCATGCCGACTGTGAGTAGGGCCTGGTTATATGGGAGTTTCCTAGATCTCAACCAAGAAGACATGTCAGTGGCAGAGTACGAAATGAAGTTCAATGAGTTATCCCATTATGGCCCTAGACTCATAGACACCCCTCTTAAGAAAAATGAAATGTTTGTATTAGGTATGAGGGCATAATTCCACGAGAAGAGGACCGCTCATCTTAAGGCATCGTTTGTGAAACTTGTGGATATGGCTTTGAGGTATGAATAACTTTTAGAAAAGAAACCCTTATCGGCCGTTGCAACATAAAATGGCGGTGTTACAAATCATAATAAGAGGAAGTTTAACCCGAATGGGAAGAAACTAGGTAAAGGAAAAAATGGATGCAACCATGAGAATAGGGAATGTTATAATTGCAAACAGAAAGGGCATATTGCTAGATTTTTTCCAAGAAGTGAAGCCCCGAAGCAGAAAAGCGGACCCATTTCTCAAATGGTTTAGAAGACCCTGTGCTTCAATTGCCATCAGCCCGGGCATATGGTAAAAGCCTGCCCACTCCTACAGAAGGCACCGTCGAGCAAGGTGTTTGCCATCCAAAATGGACCACCAGCTTCAACGGATGTGAAGGGTAAAATCGTCTTCGAAGGTACCTTGCTTTTAAATGGTGTTTATGTCAGTTTGATTCTGGTGCTTCTCTTAGCTTTATTTCTTTGGAAACTATAGTGAAATGTCATCTTATCCCTAATATCGTAAACAACTCTATTTGCGTATCAAATCCCATAGGGGGAGTGACCCAACTGAATATGTGTGACAACCCGAACTCGATGCCCGACAATCGACATCGAAATCCGTATCGCCGAAGCTTATAACAACATTAGATGATAAACAACACAGCGGAAACAAAGGAGGATTACATTGATATACAACAAAGATACAGTGTCAGTTACATCATTATACAACATATCCATAAATATCAGAGACCACAAAAAAAGCGGAAAAGATAACAACGGAAGAGATAACTCCAGTATGATCTTCGATAGAGAGTGAATCATAATCTACAACTCCAAACCAAAATTCCAAAGCCAAAGCTCTAAACTTCAAGCTCGAACCACCATTAAGCTGAACTTGTAGCAAATGCGATCCCAAACGCGATGGCCAAACCAAAAACTTTAAAGATCCAAAGACTGAAGAAGATTTCCATATACTACCTAACACAAGACTTCGAAGGCTATCGAATCTACACCTACTATTAGATTATCTGAAACCCCAACTCTCGACTGTCCGTGTTGAAAATTGTGGGCACCCAGATTTTAGAAACGAAACAATAAACTCTAGGTTAGTCATAGGACTGATGTGAGCAAAAGAATATAGTTTAAAAAACAAACAACAAAAGAATTTAAGATTGAAATCCGCAACGCTTTTTGGAAAATGAAATTACCATAAAGCCTCCCGGCACACACCCCATGCAATCGCACACTTTGGGGAGATTTCTCCTTATGATAGTCAAACATTCTTCCTACGCAAATTCCTTTTTTTTGATATTATTATTAGTGCATAGTGGAAAACATTTTCGAAAGTATAATGTCAATCTTAGCCATCATAGTTACCATTGTATTATGCCTGTTATAGCTACCACCTGAAGTGGCAGGTTATACAACTACAATTATAAAGGGTGCGTATTGGTGATTGGATTTCCAACAAATGGTCAGGCTAAGGAACTTCCTATTGCCACATGGGTACGCCTCTGGAGGGACACCCCAAGAACCTACCCGGATCTCTACCAACACGTAGCCAGGTTACCCCTTCTTGGAAGTAACACCTACAAATATGCCATCCCCGGTGGTTTGCGAACTTTATCAAAGGATCCTCAAACATAAAGCAACCACGAAGTAATAAATTTGTAGTGCCCACATGAGCAAAGTATCTGGGCTCCATACCATGATACCACCCTTTTCCAGAAGAAATTGACATACTCTAGGGGCGCGATCCCTGATAACCTTGCTGCATCCTTCCTATTTCGACCATTTCCGGGGTGCGAGGTCCTGATGCAGTCTCGTCCACAAAGCTACGCTTTACATAAAGCCATGCTTCCATCAACAAATGATCAGCAACACTCAGCATGCCACACTACCAAACTAGGAATGTATCATTAGTAACCATCAACTACATAACCTCTGAGCTCGTACGTCTCAGAGAAGGGTGTTAAACTTAGAGAATAAATCTCCTCCACCAAACAAAAATGTATTTGATAGAAACCGGCTTTACATCTCAAAGTGTAACGTCAGACACACATCCATATAAGTCTATCCTGGGTTCGAACAGAACCGAAGGCACTTCACAAAAAAGCCCTTGCAATCTGGGTATTCACAATCTCGATCGGACTCTCCATCACATATGGAGATCTCTCTTCCATAGCTACTCAATGTAGAGTCATTTGACGGGTAATTCTTTCGTTTTCGAAAATACCCGGTCTTCACCACCGGTCTTCAAATGCTATCCATATCGACGTATCATTATTCAGAATGGGTTATATGACACAAGGTCCTCTCTCGGCTAAACCGAATAATGAATGCAATATTTAAAAAATATGGATATATGGATCCCAGTTAAGTCACAACTTATTATCCAAACCCTTTCTTTCAAATGGTTTAAACCAATTACCATTTTCAAATCTTTAAACAAAAAGATTTACTTCATAAAGTTCAACAATTTTTCACAAAGATTTATTCATAGCTTCCAAACAATTCTATTTCAAACTTGAAATCTTTTCAACACAAATTGGAAATCCTTACTTTATTTGAAAGCTATTATCATCTCTAAACAATCCGTTTCGTTTCGGAAAAATCCGATAAAATTTGCAAAGTTAAAACCCTGTAAGTACAAAACTTGGGTTAAATTAAAATTTTCCAAAATAATATTTTTAAACTGGTCTAAAACCCGTATAAACACTTTATAATTTGTATAACCTTTTTGAACCATAATTTCCAAACATAGAATTCAATTCTAAATCTTGAATTCAAGTTCAAATCAAACTATTAAATTTCAAAACTTTATCAATGTAACGACCTGCTATTTTGGACTATTCGCATCCGCACATGTCGGACTTGAATAGTTCAAAATACCGAATTGTTAATTTTAATTTGGCAAAACTCAGATATACAGTAAATAAATAATCACAGAATCACAGACACAGAGTAATAATATGCAGCGGAAGCAAAGATAGTAGTTCATGAAGCTACTATATATATAACAGAGTTAAATAAGTTACAAAAGAAGTCTCAAATACAATAGTCAAATACAAGAATCAGAATACATCACTGGAATCAACCGAATATCTGAAAGCTGGATAGATAGCCGGATCTCCAAGCGAAGCTCCAACTCCAAAGGCGAGTCTCGAAAGCTGAACCCCTCAGTCTGACCCGAGCGTAAAACAAAAAACAAAACATTCGAGTCTAGATTAACATTCTTATATCAATAAATCCAACTCAAGTGAAATAACAATTGAAAGACAAGTAACTCAAAGGATGTGGAATAAC
Organism: Allium cepa; assembly: GCA_030765085.1. Taxonomy (NCBI): domain Eukaryota; kingdom Viridiplantae; phylum Streptophyta; class Magnoliopsida; order Asparagales; family Amaryllidaceae; genus Allium; species Allium cepa. The sequence goes on from CM060932.1 coordinate 455,246,130, forward strand.
CATCCTCTAAGGATCCGTTAAACTATCTACTATGTAGTAATATACGCTAAATAGATAATGTCTTTCAGTAATATAAAATATCAAAATAGTGTTAAGGCGTTACCATTATCCCCCTTAACACATTTTATATAAATGTCACAATCTATACAGCACTGTAAACTCCACCGTAAACTAGTGGGATATTAGGGAGTACTCCATAGGTATAACACGAAACAAATTCGTAGTGGGCGTGTATATAGGGATACAAGTATGACAAGGCGCATGAGGCAATACCCAAGGTAGTGAAACTACCGTTTGCCTGATCTGGACTGGTGAGAACGCATCGCCGCAACAATCGCAACACCGCGAAACAACACTCCCAAAAGTACGAGGGTGCACCAATCAATAACAAGTAGTAATTATGAAGAAGTGTGTTCGCTCGAGGTGGCTAACCCCATTTGGCCCGGCACGACTCCTGTTTTAGTCATTTCCAATTTGACACAAGTGTCAAGGCTATCCATTATCGTTCTCTTTCTTCAGTCATCACGTACATCATTCCAACCACTTCACTTTGGATCACACTCCGCGTATAGTTATTAAAGTGGTTTTCGGTTTAGATAGAGAGGATATCCATAACCGATTCCGGTCTCTTTAATAACTTTCATAGTTATTACACCGATTGGTCGTTTAATAAATTTCAAAACCAAATCAAATTCAATTTCAATTAGAGTTCATAACTCAACATTTTATTTGTCTTTCAATATCAATTTCCAAAATCTATGTGTCAAAACTTCCAAATTACCATTTCAAAGTCTTACAATTCAATTTCAATTTTATGTAAATGATTCAAGTATTAATTCAAGTTCGTATATAAGTTTCCTTCCGAAAACATTTAAATTAACTTAATTTAACATTTAATTCAATTTAAATTCATTGATCGATTACATTCAATATTCGTTAAGTAAATTTATCATTCAAAACAATTTCTATTAAATTACCAATTCATTAAGTCAATTACTTATGTTCAACTTAATCATACCAAATCTTACAATTTAATTAAGTCAATTTCGTCAATCAAATTATTTAAATTACGGGCCTTACATTTGTTTTAATAAATAACGCACTTTTGTTAAAGAAATTCAATTTAATTTATTTCTTTACTTAGTTACAAGTTTCAAAACTCAATCAATAAAGAAACTAAATTTCACATATTCAAGAAGTCAAATTTCCCTTATTAACTTAATTAAGTTTTCTAAAGCTTAATTAATAAAGGAACCCAATTTCATTTATTAACGAAGTTCAAATTCACTATTCAAAAATTAAATTTCTCTTGTCAAAGAATTCAATTTTTATTTAATTATCAATTAATTCAAATCTCATTCAATTATTAAATAATTTCAACTTAATTATTAAATAAATTCAACTTAATAATTCCAAACTTAATTATAATTCAAACTTAATTATAATTTCAAATTTTATTATTAAATGATTTCAAACTTAATAATTTCAAAACATAATCATTACTAATTCCAAATTATTTATTAATAATTCCAAATTTACTTATTAAATAATTATATTTCAAACAACGTTCTTTCATCAATTACTACATTAATATTGTTTCAAATTTCAATATTTACATTTTCCTTTCATAAAAATTCAAATTCCAACTTCATTTCAAAACTTATTCTTTATTCGAATAAAATCATTATTTTATTTTATTAAATCAAATTATTGACCAATCGGATTTTTATTTAATTCTCTATCCTAAATCAAGTTCATTTTGGGTATTTATTATTTCAACCCAATTCCATTTCCAATTCAAAATCAAGCATAATAAAGGGAACTTGCAGTATGATGACTGGGATGGTGTCAAAGTAAATAAACAAGCAATAGCAAACATCAATAACAATCCAATAATTAATTCAAATAATCCCGAATAATCGTATTAATTTACATTTGTTATTTATGTAAATTAACATAATTATTTCTAAAATCTACACTATCATTTCATGTAGATTAAAGATTATTACATTTCGATTTTTCACTTATCGTTCAATTTCAATTTCAAGTTTAACACTACAACAATTAATCCAATATACATTCAAAGGTTCAAAGTGCAATTTATCAAATTCTACATGTCAATTTTTTTTATATAAAGGGGGTCATATTATACAAATGTCATTTAATCAAATTTACACATATGTCATTTCAAATTTTTAACTATCCTACGTCAAATTAAATTGCATAATATTTATCACTTATACATTTCAAGTTACATCCAATATAAACAACAAACAATCAATCAATCATCAACCAAACTGGATTATCATCGTATATTTAACAGATAATGGTGTCAGATGTCACAGGTGAACTGATACAGGTAATAGCAAATATAACAGTGTAAATAACTAACAGCAGTACATTTCAATTGTCGTTTCAATTGAAATCAAATTTAATAAATAAAAGAATATTAATCGTGGGTGATTGCTCACCTTTCGGGGCTAGAGAGAACAGTCGATGACACAGATATGCACACTGATACGGACACTGAAATATCTAAGCACGAATTCCAAACAAAGCTAGATTGGCACAAATCGACGAATAGAGCTGATAACAGAAATCGATGAAACGAATCAGAACCATCTTGATATAACTGAAACAAAATGTACGTCATCATTTTCTCAAAAATATATTTTTAAAATGCACACTTAAAATAAGATATTTATATTTATTTGCTCTAAAAATAAGTTCCAAACACATATCTTCGAACCCATATTTAGTTTCAACACATCTAAATTCCTATATATATGTACTTATTTAAGAATGAGAAATGCTTGTTATCAAACCAGCATACACAATTTATTATAACATGTACAAACTTACTCAGAAACGAAAGGTTTGAAAACTATGTATAATATATTATATACCTTATTTCAACAACGTATATAGGTTGACAAAACAAGCTAAATATAAAGCATATATAATATACTACATTTGTAATATAACAACTTCAAACTAAGCAGTGTAGATAAACTAAACCGTGTAGCTCTTATATCATATACATATATAACAAAGCCCAAATAGTATGCAGACTCTTTATGAAACATACAACAAAATATAGTCAAAAGCTTTTATATTTTACCCAATTTCATTTCTAAAACAATTTGGATTCAAATTCAACTTTAAAACCATTCACTACGCCATAAATGGCCTTCTGCAACACAAAAAAAATGTTGGGTCAGGCCCAAAAAATGTTGCCATAGGTCTATGGCAACACTTTTCAGGTGATGCAATTTTTGCCGTTGCCTTAGACCTCAAAGGCAACATTTTGACTATCTAAGGCAACATAAGTAATATTTTTGCAATAGAACCCTATTTGGGTCTATAGCAACATCCATATGTGTCTGTAGCAACATTCCAAAATGTTGTTATAGATATTAACTTTCTGAATTTATGGGGCCCACAATGTAGAGCATATTTGATTTTTTAATAGAAATAAATATTTATTTAATAAAATGCTATTGCACAGAATTTGATATTCAAAAAGTAATTTATTTAAATAAATATTTTATTTCAACATTTGAAATAGTACAAATTCCTGACTCCACTATTTTACAATTCAATGATATATAACACTGATATTCACATATACAGATATTCCTCACTACATCACTCAGTTCACTCATTACATATGCAGTTTCAATTTATACAGACACCGACACTGACAAATATATGACGAGCCGAGTGCCGAGCCGAAGGCGAGCCGAGTAGCGGGTCCAGTCTTCAAGCTCAAGCACATTTGATTTGACTCTGTCTTCAAGCTTGTATCCAGCTGTCCAGTCTTCAATACCTGTCACATATAATTCAAAAGCAGTAATCTGGAAAATAATATTTAACTCGAACAGAAAATGAAAATATTTTTGTTATATTATTTGCCTCAGGTATTTGGGTTGTTTCTTTTCATATTTTTTTCTGACAGGGGCCAAATATTTGCACGGACAACCTATGAATGCACAAGTCAGCTGTTCACAAGTGCATAAGCCAAACATGAATGCAACACATGGATACAAGACAGTATGGAAGACAGCAAGCAACAGTTCAGGCAAAAATGCACAAAGGAGAAGCCAAGTGCACAAAGTAGTACTTAACACAGCAAGCAACATAACATGACCAAGTAATGCATGTACATGGATGAACATACATGCATCATAAGGCTTGGTACAAGAAACTACTCAAGTGCAACTACTCAAGTGCAAGTTCATACTCAAGTGCAGCCAGATATGCAGACAAGCCAAAAAAAATGGACACGGCACAAGGTCAAACCCGAGTCATTGACTGGATTCAACTCAGGGCCAAACAACCAACAAAATAAACAAGAACTAGGTTCAGCAAAATGTAGACAAGCTAGTGCAAGAAACACAGCAGTACACATAGGCAGCCCATCAAGCAAAAACAGTGAATGCATCAGGCATGTACAAGAGAAACATAGGCAGTAATATGATATACAGAGGACTTGGAGCATTAGTTCATGTTAAAGAACAAGGTTAGCATGGTACTAGTTCAGTCCAGACCAAGCAAAACCAACAAAACTCAACACACATATGTTTGTATATATCGTGGAAACCAAAACTCAATGTTCAGATTAGTCAACAGTTTAATAAAACCAAAGATCACTTTCAAAGTTCTGATTTTCAAAAATGCAGAAGTTTTCAAGTGAAGCAGTTTTCAAGAGGACAGCAGAATACAAATACTTCAAGTTCTGGTTTAACAAATGCAGCAAGGTACAAAGGTATGTGAACAAGTTTAACAAAGGTTCAAGTTCTGGTTTAACAAATGCAGCAGAAGGAGCTAACAAGCTCAGATCGGAAATCAAAAACAAGCTAGTGAACCAAAATCCAACATACCAAATAATATCACATCGCAATTCATCATCGGCAAAGCAAAATCAAGCCAGTGGACCAAAATCCAACATACCAATACATCATCGCAATCCAACATACCAGATTTCTCAAAGTCCAACAGAAAGATTAAACTCGAGATTATAGGAAATAAAGCCTATAAATAAATCCCAATTCATCATCGGCAAAAGCGTGCGAGTGTAACCAAAATTGAGAATAATCAAATAAACCAGAAGGCAGAAAACATACCAAATAATATCACATCGCACCCGACGACGAAGTCAAAGCAATTCGAGCAATCAATCAAGGAGAATGAAGGAGCAAGCTACCAGGAACGTTTCTTACACTAGATTCGATCAATCAGAGCATCAAAGCAACTGGAATCGCGTGCCCTAGTTTTCACAGAGAGGAACGAGAAAGAAAAATCGCGTGCCCTAATTTTCATAGAGAGAGGAATGAGAAAGAAAAGTAAAGCGGGAAATGGAAATTGGTAAGGTGTGGATCGATGGTGTGAATCGACGGTTGAGATTTTGTTTTAAATGGTGGTGTGGATCGCTGAGGTGTAAATTTTTTTTAATTTTTTTTAATTAGAATATATCTATGGCAACACTATATAAAAATGTTGCATCGTGTTACACTTGTTTAGCTAGAGCAACACATTTTTATGGCTAAGGTAACACCAAAAATACAACGTTGCAGTAGGACCAAAATTTTATAGCTGTCGCAACATTTTAGTTAGCAACACCTTGCAAAAATGTTACAGAAGGTCATCTATGGCGTAGTGATTTCAAAATCTGTGACTTAACCAATTTCCTCGTGCAATCCATATTTGTGTGTGTATGGTGTAGTCTAGGGGTTTTAGACAATAGTGCAACATCATCAACCATTACAGATTCAAGCACAGCAATATCGATAAGCGATATAATCTTATAACGCTTATCTTCATTTATAGATTCATAGATAAATAAAGTAATTTCGTCATAGATAAATAAATTACATTTGTCACAGATAAACAAATCACATCTCAAATCAAAACACTTTATATACAAAGCATCACACATCAGGGATATCAAACAATTCATCATTCATTAGAATACAAATATCCTTAAGTAAGATCAATTAATTATCTGATTACTTTAAATCAGATTAATTACTTATGAATAAACTACTAATCTTGGTTAATTAATATTAAGTAATTTCAAACCATTTTAATTAATTATCCTTCAAATATCCATCTTAATTAATCATCCTCGATTAATTATTCTTCAATTACATTAAGTAATTAGCTTTAATTCGTTACACAAATTAATCATCCTTAACTATCTACAATAATTAACCTTTAATTACTTCCATTAATTAATTAACTATAATTAATTACATTAATCCTTAGTTAATTACAATTAATTAATTACTTGATAATCACTTATATTGATTAATTACCTTTAATTAATCAACCGTTAATTACTTAATTAATTAATTAATGATCTCTTATTAACTTCTTTAATTAATTATTAATCATATTTAATAATTATTCTTTAATTAATTATATTCAGTAATCAACCTTGATTAATCACATTTAGTAATTAATTATCCTTAATTAATTACATTACTTAATTAACTTCTAAATAAGTATTATTAATTAATTACACTAAGTAATTAATCCTTAATTTCTTCTACCAAGTAATTATCCTTCTTATTAATTACATAAAGTAATTAAACTCAAAACTACTTCCATTCTTCAATTAATTACATCCAGTAATTACCCATCAATTACTTCTCTAAGTAATTACACTTTATAAATCAAATTAAGTAATTATACTTAACAAATCATCAAGTGATTCTCTTAAATTAATTAACCTAAACTAATCACATTGATTTAATTAATTACATTGAGTAATTAATCCCTTTAATTACTTACATTAAGTAATTAAACTTAACCAATTCAACAAATAATTATCCTTAATTAATTTAATTATTTTAAATTAATCACATTAATTAATCATTCATAATACCTAGTTAATGATCTTTCATTAACTATTAAAATTCTTAATTATTTCCCTGAGTAATTAGATTTAAATTGATCATCTTTTAATTACAAATTAATTAATTCTTAATAACCAATTAATCCATCTCTAATTACTTAATTTATTTAATGTTTAATTGTAATTTAATCAATCTTTAATTACTTGATTAATTAATTTCTAGCCATTAATTAAAAATCTTAACTTATCTAATTAATAATCCTTAATTACAAATTAATTAACCCTAATTAATTAACTTACAACCCTTAATTACATATTTATTAACCCATAATCGTTAATTAATTACTCTATAATTACCTTATTAATTAAATGAATCACAAATCATTAAATCTTAATTAACTTAAGATAAAAACACTATCCTTATTAATAACTAAATTGTCATCAATATGTTTATTTAAAACATTACACTTTAAAACTTACTTTTTAAATTTCATTTCAAAATTTAAGATTTATAAATGATTAACAAATTTAACTTTAACAAAATTTAAATCAATTAAAAAACCTTTTAAATCAAATGTTAAAGAAACATTTATCTTATAAAAGAAATTTATATGAGTTTAAAAACCAAATTATTTACATTCATACCTTGTCTTTATTTAATTTTTTTTTTTTAAAAAAATCTGATTTTCAATGCTGCTTCAGGATCGACGTGAAGCCTACTCGAGTACATACTCGCGAAAACACATCTTTCTACATTTCCAAAATTTTTGTTTAAGTATTTAAGTTAAAATCTGAAACAAAACACACTCTCGAATTAAACTGAGACATTACTCGAGTCACCAACACGAATACGCGAATCTGCCTTCGAGATGAAACCCCAAACAAAACTGTTGGCACACCCTCACCGCTATGCACATGCACCAGCAATGCCACCACCTTCGACCATCCACGAAGACCTCCTCACATCGGTGATCATCCTTGCACCCAAGCCCAATCACCAAAATATGATTCTCCCTCAAATCCAAAATCGAGACAATCTGCATAAACCTGAAACACAAACCAAACCTGAAACATCCACGGACTCGCTCCTCCGACCATTGGAGTGTCAGAGACTCCAGCCATGCCTTGGACAACCTCCATGCTATCATTGTCTAGAGTTCTGTGGAACTCGATCCACTAGAGGGGCCGTGGTGGCAACATTTTCGACCAAGCTTAAAAACTAGGGTTATAGACCTAAAACGATCACCGCCGCCACCACAGTGCCTTGATCACCATTTTGACAAATTTCCCACATTCTCCGTTTATCCTTCTTCCTCTAGTGAGAACCACGACCTCACCGAGAGATCATCAGTAACCAACTAAAACACAATTTCTGCTCAACCCAGCAATGCATACTCAAAACTCATCTAAAAATTATGATTTCTCTTCTAAAAATGAAGATTTTGGTTAATTATTCAGTTTATAAACCTGAATCAATGAACTAAGAAGTTTGAATTTTGACATAACTTAAAACTTGCACTGTTCTTTTAGTTTCCAGAGACATTTCCAATTTATTTTAACTTAAATAATTTTTTTACTATAATCTATGATGAAACAAACAAATTTTGTTTATATCCTAAATCCTAACAGAGATTAAATCAAGAGGTACTGAATTTTGTTTAAAATCTTAGTTTGAAAACTAAGAACATAGAGGTTACAGGTGTAATAGGCATACACATATCCATTCATCCATATATACATAGAGAATTCACCAATATATATACACATAAACATACCTTATTCCAGATATTAACATGTAAACAGATTTCATATACTTAAGCTTTTAAAAAGCGATGTTACTCACCTGTCAAAAATGAGCAGAGCCTTATTTTTGAAGAAAACTTTGAACTTTGAAAACTTGAGTGCCTTTGCTTCTTTTAATTAACATACTTGAATTACTGGAAGATGTTTTTGCTACTCGAACTAAAAACTTGTTGAAGAAATGAGACTGCTTTAATTTCTTCTTCTAGAGTTTACTTTTGAATAGATCCCAGGTTTTAAGAAATGTTTGCAGGCTTTTGTTCTATCTCAGGTTTGAATAAAAATGTTCAGGTTTTGTTTTGATTTTTGAAAATGAATTATAGGCTTTGATCTTGATTAGTTTCTAGTTTGTTGAGGTATTTGATCATCGATTTTGTTTTTGAGAGATTTGTTTTGAGTTTCTTAGTTTTTTGAATTGAAGAATAGAAAAAGAATGAAGAGAAGGAAGAAAATGTATATAAAGGCTAAAATTATTTATTTTAAATAAAAGTAAATTAAAAATTAAAAATGACAATTGTAAAAACACTCAACATTTGTCGTATAGTATTATTTATTACTTAACATTTGTTATATTAAGCCTTTATATATATACACTTGTCATTTAAGTGATTAATATTTATTTAAATGTTAATAAAAGCTTTTACTTAATTTACAAACTCTTATTTAAATTTATATATGAATTTCTTTAAAGAAGATAAAATAAAACAAATTGTATACAAAATAAAATCTTATACATATCCTTTTAAAAATCCAAAATATTTTAAAATATCTATCTTTTGAATTTCAAAACTAAATCCAAATTAAAATTAAATTTAAAAAATCCAATTTAAAACCAAGTTATATACACACACACATATATATAACAACACATTCAATTTAGAAATAACAATTCTATTTTTTTTAAAAACTATTGGTATAAAACAAACACATATTCTTATTTAATTTGAAAAATTCAAATTAATTCACAATTTTAACCCAAAATTTATATTAATTATTAATTCAAATTCGACTCAAAAACCGCGAATGTTACAATATGATTTGTGAAGGCTTGAAAATTTCTTATCTTTCCCTTAGCTTTTCGTGTGATCCCTATATATTAGATTTTAATGAATTTAACCTTATACTTGGAATAGATTGGTTAACCAAGTAGAAAGCTATTCTTGAATGTGAGGAGAGAACCGTATCTTTGGAAATCAAGTTGGAAAGGACTGCAAGGGTAAAATGTGTTAGCCCAAAAATTCATATGTGTAGTCTTTTGCATGTGCTCGGAGCATCTCAAGAAGGATTGTGATCCATTGAAGTTGTTAGAGACTTTCCGGACATTTTTGAAGAAGTTAAAGGCTTACCCTCGCATCGAGAGATTGAATTTCTTACTGATTTAGTTCCAGGGGAAAGACCCGTAGTTCAACCAAAAAGGAGAATGGCTCTGAGAGAGATAAAAGAGTTGGTGACTCAAACTTAGGATTTATTGAGGAAAGGACTGACAAGACCCAGTCGTTCGAGTTGGTGTTCTGCTATAGTGTTTGCAGCCAAGTCGGTTGGGTCGTTAATACTTTGTGTTGACTATAAGGAGTTGAATAAGCTGGCCATTAGGAATAAGTATCCCTTACCTCGTGTCGACGACCTTTTCGACCAGCTTCATGGAGCTACTGTGTTTTTGCAAATGGATTTAGCTTTAGGATTTCACCAACTGAGGGTTGCTGAAGACAATATACCCTTAACTGCATTCAAAGGGTCTGACTGTTTCTTTGAGTGGTTGGTTATGCCTTTTGGACTAACCAACACACCAGCTTATATTGTGGATTTAATGAACCGTAATTTCGAAGATGTTCTGAACAAGTTCATGGTAATGTTCATCGACGACATTCTTATCTAATCCAAATCAGAGGAGGAGCATAAACATCGTCTGGAAGTAGTATTGGAAACTTTGAGAAGACATGTCCTAAAAGCAAAGTTTTCAAAGTGCCATTTTTGGCAATTAGAAGTAAAATTTTTAAGGAGCATCATATCGAGAGATGGTATTTCTATGGATCCAAAAAAGTGGCGGCTGTTCAAGAGTGGAAGCTACCATGGACTCCTGCGGAGGTTCGCAATTTCCTTGGTTTGGCAGGATACTATAGGAAATTTATTCAGGATTACTCTATGATTTCCTCCCATTTGACCAAGCTGACTATGAAGGGAGTGAAATTTGAATGGACTCCAAAGTGTGAAGAAGCATTTCAAGAATTGAAAGTGAGATTAACCAGTGCACCCGTTTTGGATGTTCCAGATGGGAACAGTGAATTCGCAATGTACACCGATGCTTGTGGAGTAGGGCTAGGAGCTGTTTTAATGTAGCACGGAAGAATGATTGTGTATGCAAGCAGACAGTTGAAGCCTCATGGGAAGAACTATGCTAGGCACGACCTGGAATTGCTGGCTATTGTCTTTGCACTAAAAATGTGGAGGCATTGCCTATTGGGTACGGGTCCTTTTATTTCTTGTTAGTTTCTTGTTAACCCTTGGAGATTTAGGAGTGAACTTCTTTCTTATATTGGGTGAAAAGTTTAAGCTCATCATGGATCATAAACCCTTAAAGTATCTTTTCACCCAGAAGGATATGAACCTGAGAAAACAAAGGTGGTTAGAATTTCTAGTATCCTATGATTTGGACACTCTCCATACACCGGGAAAAGAAAATGTGATGGCAGACGCTTTAATTAGGAAGGCAGTCTTGGCTCTTTTGGATGTTACCCCGACTCTTCAGGAAAGTATTGTGAGCATTCAAAGGGAGGATGAAACTTCAGAAGAATTAATTCAAGGAGTTAAGGAGGGTCTGTATTCGGATTTTGTGATAGATAGTCGAGGTGCATTAAGGATTAATAGGGTTGTGCATTCCGGATGTGAATGGATTTAGGCAAGAGGTTTTGTCAGAAGGCCACAAATCTAGGTTAAGTATCCATCCGGGAGTGAATATGATGTACAAAGATATGAAAAGAGTATTCTGGTGGCCGGGAATGAAGAAAGACATCTCTACCTTTGTTGATAAGTGTGCAAGCTGCCAGCAAACAAAGGGCGATCAACAGAAGACAGCAGCCCTGTTACAACCTCTGGAGATCCCAAAATGGAAGTGGGAGATGATATCGATGGATTTCATCGATGGGTTGCTCAGGACTAGAAAGGGGAATGAGGGAGTGTAGTTTATTGTAGATAGTCTAACCAAGAGAGCACACTATTCTGGTTAAATCAACTAGAACTGCAGCTTCTTTGGCAGAGATCTTCATGAGAGAAATTGTGAGATTACACGGATTTCCCATAAGCATAGTAAGTGATTGTGGCCTAATTTTTACCTGTAAATTTTGGGAATCTTTGCAAACAGCCCTTGGAACGAAGTTAAGTTTAAACACTACTTATCATCCTCAAACAGACGGGCAAACTGAGAGCCTGAACCGTATTCTGGAAGATATGCTGAGGGCCTGCATTTTGGACTTTGGTGGATCTTGGGAAGAACATCTACATCTGGTGGAATTTTCTTACAATAACAATTACCAGGCAAGCACAGAAACGACACCCTATGAAGCTCTCTACGGAAGACCATGCATATCACCAACTTATTAGGTGGAGTCAGGGGATCTTTTAATATTTGGTTCAGACATGATTCAGGAAGCATCTGAGAAAGTCGAGCTAATCAAAAAGGGAATGAACCCGCCAGGATCGCCAAATGGGATACGTCAATAAAAGATAAAGGGATCCGGAGTTCGCAGTTGGAGACCTAGTATTTGTTAAGATTTCTTCGATAAGAGGAGCAATTAGATTTCGCAAGACTAGAAAGTTGGCTCCAAGATATATAGGACCTTTTCGTATTCTCGAAAGAATCGTTGCTCTGGCATATACAATTGAATTACCAAAATGGATGGCTGGGATTCATAATGTATTCCACATATCTCATCTTAGGAAATATGTCCACGATCCATCATTGGTTGTAGAACCGTCAATCCAAGAATATTTGGAGGTTGAAATTGTGGAACAAGATGAAAAGAAGCTCCAGAACAAGGTGGTGAAGTTGGTTAAGGTCCAATGGGGCGAGGATCCCAGAGATTGTACCTAGGAAACTCTGGATAGTGCAAAGGAAGCCTATCCTGAATTGTTGTCAGGGTAGGTAAGGTTGTTTTGTTCTGTGAATAATTGTTTTTATGGTTGTTAGGATACGAATGATGTATGTGCTTTTCTATGTGAATATAAAACTTTTGTTAGAAGTTGAATTATTCTTGCGTTCAAATTTCAAGGACGAAATACCTTTAAGGAGGGAGGAATGTAACGACCCGGGGTTTTTGACACTTGTTATTTGAATAACTTACTGATTTAATTATTGATAATACAAATTTTCATCAGTCAAACAATAACAAATCCTGATTTTATAGCTATATATATATGCTTTATATATATATATATATACACATATTTGGGAAGCTATGATTTAAAAAAATCTAAAATTTTAATATCTTGAAAACATTTGTATAAAAATCCAACCTCTCTTATGCAGGATATGATTGTATATGCGAGTGGGTATATGCATAACTTGATATAAAATTTAAGATTATATATATGTGTGTATATATATATAATGATAAATTCATGTAAGTGACAATTTTGTTTGTACATTAGTTATAAGGTATATGTACAAAATTCACAAAGGTAAAATAAGAAAAAATCTATGTTCATATATATATATATGTAGTATATATGTATATTTCAAGGATGTGTATACATATGCAAATACATAAGGGAACAAAGCAGTAAATGTATATCTTCTCAAGCAAAAAATAGATCAAATCACACAAAAATCGTCATGTCAACTAGGAAATCTAATCTCTTATTTTCAAATTAGGTCATGGTTAAAAATCAAAGTAAATGAAAAAATGAAAAAAGGGGAATGAGGCTTACTGAACAGGATAAAACTACAACCTATTCTCTATTTATAAATACCACCGCCCTATTTCATATTCTTGCATTCAAACAAGGAAATAAAAAGAATACAAGCTGCCACTTAAAAACATAAAGGAAAACCAAAAACACTCAAGCTCCAACAGAGATCAAAACAATACAAATAAGAAACCTTCATTTGTTTAAAAGAAAACAGTGAGTAGAACTTAATCTTTATAAACTGTAATCTATGCTATATGCTTGATATGGAAGTAGAAGTTTTGTTTGACAAGTATTTATGCACATGAATACATATATACTTATATATGTTTTATCCCGCCTTGTGGTAAGGCCGTGACACTAACAAGTTGACTGAAAAATCCAAGATGGTCCATCTCGAAGATCGGTTATACGTAGGTTTGCTATGAATACTGGTAAATTTGGTCCGAGTTTGAATTGAGCTACAATTGATATGGCATGACAAGAAAAGCAATAAAAGCCAACTTTCCAATTTTTAAGTCAATCCGAGTTCGTAAGCTCAAGATATGATCAATACAACTCAAGTGATCACATTGTTCATATCCATCAAACCACCAGGAAGGAACCACGTTCGTATCGATCTGTTTGAATCCATCGGGAGCACATAGCTTCGTATCGATCAGGGGAGCATAAGTTCTTGTCCATAGAAAGCAGTTGTCTTCGCATCCATCGTCTCCAGCTTGTTCTCATTGATCAACCAACGTCCACTTCGTATCCATCGAAACCATACAAGGCCGCAAATTCGTATCGATTGGCCAGTAATCGATATGAACAGAGTAGTGACGGTCGATATAAGCAAAGTACTTACAATCGATACGAATAGAGCTAAACCAGGTTGATATGAACGAGACGTATATAGGAAAGACTCGATCGTTTGGTGTGAAGAGTGAAGCGATCCAAAAAGTTAGCGCCATATCAACTAGCAGGCACATGCCCGTACCGATACAAACAGAGCGATACGAAGAAGGATCGATGCGAATTCAGTAGCCATCGAATAATAAAAGCTTGCATCGATCATAACTCAAAATCTACAAGTCCAAATGCCACCAAATTTTCACAGGAGCTTACGTATGTCCTCAAGAACGTTCATGACCGATCTTGACTCAATTGAACAAAATATTGATCGATATGAAGGTCGTTCGTATCGATCACGGATCGAGTGCAAATGACATGGGATCAATCATGTGGGCCCACCCATGTGCGATAAGAGGTCTCCTGAGATCTGGGCGAGATATTTGTAGCCTACGCCTATAAATAGCAGCCCATGACCTACATAAAAAGGACTAACCTTTTAGCTCTTCAACGTCCAGAATTTGCCGAAAACACCGTTGTATACACTATTGTACTCGAAATTCGCTGTTGTAATTCATTATAGCCAGCAAGACAAAGTTAATAAAAGACAACCATTTCATAGTGGACGTAGGCCATACGCCGAACCACTCTAAATCTTCGTGTTTCTCTGTTGTTGTCTGATTATTGTTTGGAGTGTTTGGTTGATAATCCTCCTTTTACATTGAATTTCTTCATTTTATCTCTTCAAACACTTACGAAGAGTGTTGTGCCTACTTTTGGTGCAAACATTTTGGTTTTTTTATAGAGAAAACCCAGTTTTTATTTTGCTCCTTGGTTCTACTATTGATATTAGATTGCATAAATCTAAGAAGAGGATCCAGATTTCAAGTTTAGAGTTTTCCCATCCTATTCAGATTTACATTAAGTCTAGGAAAGAGCTTCACTATCCATCATGGTTAACACTAAGACAACTTCTACAACTGCAGATCGAAAAGGACGGGACAGAAAAATCCCGTCCAGCTATCTCCTGTCGATCATAATGCTGCCGGACCATCAGATCCGCAAGGCTCTATCACTAGGGAAGAGTTTCAACTGCTTATGCAAGAACTGACTCGGAGCTGCCAATAGCTCACTCAACAACTCCACGCCTATGCGAAACTGACCAACCAACTGAATCTTCAAAGACGAAGGAGATCCAGGAGGGATCAGGCTTCTTATTCATCTACAGAGAGTTCAATCTCTTTAGATTATCACCACAGATCCACACGTCCACGGCCGGACGAAAGTTATACCCAAGCTACTAGAAATCAGCATACACTGAATATTGGGCAAATGAGGGTTAGCCCATCAACCAGATATCAGGTTGGACCCTCCTTCTAGGGAGGTACTATTCCTTATTATGTCATAGATAACCGCACTGCCACCGCTGCTATCGAACTGGGAGTTGATACCCGAAATCGGACAGATCTAAACCATCGCCAACATACTCCTGAACCTTATGTTCCAAGGAACATAGAACCAAAGAGGCGAGACATGGACCGTTGACCGCATCCGGCCCATCTTCGCATTGTGGAACCTGACCACACCTTGGCTTAGTAGGCCCAGAGAACATCCAGATGCCGGATATCCCAACGATGATCCGTCAGATGATCCAAGAATGTCAAGACCTCACCAATGACTACTGGGGAATCTCCTGGAGTCATGCTCCTTTTACTGATGAGATACTCTATGCCGAACCACCTCAACGATTCAAGATGCCTACCTTATCTGTTTTGAAGGAAGCTCTGATCCGAATCAACGTATCTTGATGTATGACTAGTTAATGAATGCTGCATGAGCTGATAATGCAGTTAGGTGCCAAAGTTTTCCGATCTCATTGGGGGCATAGTGACTATGTGGTTCACCCGTTTACCACCTCGATCTATCTCATGTTTTGATCAGTTGGTGACAAAGTTTGTTGAGCAGTTCCACATGCATGTAATGAGGCCGAAGGATGTTAATACTTTGACTAGTGTCACTCAAGCTCCTAGAGAGACACTCAGATGTTATTTGGAGAGATTTCATGATGCATGTGTTGAGATTAACAATCCCAATGATAACTCTATTCCGATGGCATTGACTAAGGGGATTGATCTCGATTATGAGTTTGGCTACTGGTTGGCTGGAAAACCTCCTGCATCGTTGGACCATTTCTATTCCAAGGCAGCCTAGTTCTTAAGGAGGGAGGATGCGAAACAATCTAGGAGAAAGGATGAAGCTGAGCCTATTGTAAAAGGAATTCAAAGAAATGTTGTTGTTAAACAAACCGAGGAAAGCTCCAAAAAAGTGTAATTGAACATATAGAATAAAAAATCAATAGAAAGGCGACGGCAATCAAAATAGGAAGTGAGATCAGAATTGTGGTCCACGACGCAGGGCTTCTATATTTGATAATTATACCTCTTTGAATACGTCACCGGAGAATGTGTATTTATAGACCTGTAATACTGTTCAGTACAAGAAATTGGCTCCGAAATAGTCATCGGAGAGATAGATTCATAGAGGGAAGTTTTTTAGATTCCATGAAAGCTACGGCCATAAACAAACGAGTGCCATCATTTGCACGATATCATTGAAAAGTTGATACGCGAGAGAAAATTGGAGTAGTTTGTGCAGGCACCGCAGTCAGGAGGTGCGGGCCCATCAAATCAGAACCATGTGTCGAGTCTGGTGAGACTGGAGGAACCCATTCGTACTGGTGGGAGGCTGTTGATAAATACTGTTAGTGATGGTCCTCATCTAGCACATCGAAGCTGGAAGGAAAGGGTGTCGTATTCTAGTTCTTTGAGGCATGCGAGCTTTGAATGTTGTGGTAGTTTAGAATATAGGGCTCCGGCCTAGCAACAGAAGATGATGACCGACGACATCGTCTTTCACAGCAGAGGCGCCGACGGGGTCGAAGCCCCAACCATCAATCCATTTGTCATATCAACTCAAATAGGTCCTTCTTGGAAGAAGAGGATCTTTGTAGAAAGTGGGAGTTCTGTGAATATATTGTTTAAGTGAGCCAATGACCAAATGAAATTGGAGATTAAAAATTTGAAGCCTTGTCAGTCCCGTATTTATGGCTTCAACGGGAGTGCAACCATACCCACTGGAGTGGTGGAACTGGCAGTGGAGTTAGGAATTGAAGAATGCTGAAGAGTCCGGATATTATAATTTGTTGTGCTAGAAATAGACTCTCCATATAATGCTTTCTCGGGCTGTCCGACCCTAGCTAAATTTAGGGTTCCATTGCTCCCTTGTGTTTGACTTTAAAGTTCCCCATCGATCATGGAGTTGGAGTCATTAAAGGAGATTAGGCTGTTGGACGAGCTTGTTATGTCACTGAGCTGCGAGAGGCACAGCGAAAAGAAAACGGAAATGGCATAGAGGATTCTCTCTGCAAACGCTTTGTTGAGAATTGGAAATTAACGCCTGGGCCTGGGCCTAGGCCCGGGCACCTCAACCAATTCCCAAGGGATCTTGACCCAAGAGATACCCAAAAGTGAAGACGAAAGCAAAGACAGTCAAGCTTCTCCGGCCGACGATCGATGTCCCGATAGATGATAACGACGATTCTAAAATGATAAAGATTAGATCTCAGTTAATCCAACAAATGCAAGCGGAATTGGTTGAATTTCCCCGGCCAAACCTTGACGTGTTTGCCTGGACGCATTCTGACCTGTGTGGAATCTCCCCGGACATCGCAAGCCATACACTGAATATTGACCCGCGGCACGTTCGGTCAAGCAAAAAAGGCATAGTATGGATCCAGAGAGATCTGCTGCCCTTAAGGAAGAGGTAGCTAAGCTTAAATCGAATGAATTTATTCGAGGTGCACTATATCCGGAATGGGTGTCCAATCCTGTACTTGTCCGAAAACTAAATGGGAAATGGAGAAAATGGGTGTCCAGTCCTGTACTTGCACCAAAGATAGTTTTCCACTTCCTCGAATCGATCAGCTAGTGGATTCAATGATTGGACATGAACTCTTATCCTTCATGGATGCATATTCTGGCTACAACCTGATACCCATGCACTTACCCAACCAGGAGCATACCAGCTTCATAATCGATCTGGGACTTTACAGCTATAAAGACATGCCTTTCGGACGCAAGAATGCTGGGGCAACTTACCAATGATTAGTTAATCGAATGTTCACTAACCAGATTGGAAAAACCATGGAAGTATATGTGGACGACATGCTAGTGAAGTCACGATTCTCCACCGATCATATCAGAGACCTGGAGTCAATTTTTAACATCCTTCGAGAATGTAGTATGAAGCTCAACCCGTTGAAATGTCACTTTGGGGTCGCATTCGGAAAATTCCTTGGGTTTATTGTCAACCCCTGAGGAATCGAAGAAATTCCCGAAAAGATCTGGGCAGTCGAAAACCTTGAGACTCCAAGAACCATAAAGCAGTCCAGAGCCTCAACGTGAAAGTAACAGCACTAAGCAAGTTCATTTCAAAATCCACTGACAAATGCATTCCCTTCTTCGACCTGATCATAAAAGGGAAACAAAACTTTGAATGGACTAAGAAATGTGAGGGCGCAATTTGAGCGCTAATTCAACACTTCTCTATACCTCTTGTCCTATCAAAGCCTATTGATCACAAGAAATTGTACATTTACTTGGCGGTGTCAGAAAATGCAATCAGTGTTGCCCTAATTCGGGAGGAAGACCAAATACAAAAGCCGGTCTACTACATTAGCAAACGACTGACTGGAGCAGAGAGAAATTATCTGAAGCTAGTGAAGTTGGCTTATTGTCTTATAATTGCCTCAATAAAGCTCCGTCCATATTTCCAGACTCATCCTATCACAGTTTACACTAATCAGCCGTTACGGCAGGTCCTTACACGGCCCGAGACGTATGGTAGGTTACTCAAGTGGAATATCGAGTTAAGTCAGTTTGATATTACTTACACTCAAAGGAGATCCATTCAAGGACAAGTCCTGATAGATTTTATAGCTGAATTTACTATCCCAGAGGACTTGCCCGAAAGTAGTGAATCTCCCAAGTGTATCTAGAAGCTGCATACTCATGGTGCATCAAATAACCGTTGCTCAGGTGCTGGGGTTGCACTTGAAACTCCCGAAGGTCGATCTATATGTTATGCTATAAAGTTTGGTTTTCATGTGACCAACAACGAAGTTGAATATGAGTCCCTACTTGCCAGATCGAGACTTGCCAGAGATTTGAAAGTCAATGCTGTGGAGATTTACTATGATTCCCAATTGGTCGTGTGTCAAGTTCGAGGGGAGTACAGGCCAAGGAGCAAAGACTGGCTGCTTACCTCACACGAATCCAGGAAATATTAAATCAGTTCGATTATAATGTCATCTAATGCGTACCCCGACAGTGCAACCAGAAAGTCGATTCGTTAGCAAAGTTAGCCAATACAGGTGAAGCATAATAAATATGCATCGTTCCTGTGGAAACGTTATCTTCCCCGAGCATCGATCAAATGGAGACATATTGGGTATTTGAGGTTGTTCCCGATAAGGAGTCATAGATGACTCTGTTTAGAAATTATCTCGAGTGTGGGATCCTACCAGAGCGTAGGAATGAACAGAGACAAATTCTTCGAAAAGCTTCGCGGTTCACTATTGAGGATAGAGTCATGTATTGAAGAGGATACTTTGTTCCCTTACTCTGGTGTATCGCTCACGATGAAATCAAATGTGTATTGCATGATGTGCACGAAGGAGAATGTGGCGATCACATTGGGAGGCAAGCCCTTGCCAAGAAAGTGCTCCGACATGGATACTATTGGCCGACTGTAAATCGTGGTGCATCAACTATGCCAGAAAATTTGACAGATGTCTAAAGCATGCTTGAATTCCTAGAGCCGCACCCACTGAAATAGCTCAGATGGTCACTCCATGGCTGTTTGTAATATGGGGCATTGATATTATTGGCTCTCTACCTCTAGCCAAAAGTGGTGCGAAGTATGCCATCGTCGTAGTTGATTACTTTACCAAGTGGACGGAAGCTGAACTCCTTGTACAATTACGATGAAGAAAGTGATCAACTTTGTAATACGCAACATTATCTATCGATATGGTCTCCCACATACCATCATCTTTGATAACGGAAACCAATTCGACATTGTTGAATTTAAGAATTTCTGCCAACGATTCCACATTCAGAAGTAATTCTCCGCAGTTGCACACCCTCAAGTGAATGGATAGGTTGAAACTGTGAATAAAGTTATAAAGTCTATTCTGAAGAAACGACTGGAAAAGGCTGGGGGCAAGTGGGTTGATGAACTTCCAATGGCTCTATGGGCTTACCGAACAACCCACAAGTCCACGATTGGCCACATGTCATTCTCTATTTCTTACGGTTCAAAAGCCGTTTTCCAGTCGAGATGGAAGTACCCTCTCATCATGCGACTTATTGTGATCCAAAAACGAATGCCATATTACTTGCCGAATCTTTGTATTTGTTGGATGAGAAACTTGAAGAGGCTGATTTAAGGGCATCCACGTACTGAAATCGAGTTATCCGATTATACAATGCCAAGATTCGACCATGAACCTTCGAACTCGACGATCTCATCCTTAAAAGAATCTACCCGATTCCTTCGCACATGAAACCAACATGGGAAGGGCCATATGCCATTGAACGAAAGCTTGGAGATAGTACATTCAAATTATCGACCGTTGATGGTCTTACTTTGCCGAGAGCCTGGAACAGTGAAAGCCTTCATCGCTAATACACATGACAGGCTTTAATTATTCAGTTTACTTTTCATTCGCAATTTGTTTATGCATTTCGAAATTTGAATTTGTAATAAGGCCACTTACTGTACCGTATTTTCTTATTTCAGAAATAAAATACAATCTCTTCGAGCCAAAGCTGTGATTTATTGAAATGAGTCATACTACTATTACTATGCATGGAGAGCTAAATTCCACCTAATGGTGGGGTTTATTCAAGTAGGGAGTAACTGTGATACGGTCGGTTACTCGCTAAGCGAAACCCGAGCTCGGGGGCAAGTTATCACACTGAAGCTAAAAAGGGATTGATAAATAACAATCCTTTAACTAACTCTAGATTCCCAGGGTGCTAGCTGGAGTGTAAACTTATAAATACGTTATCGAAGAGGGTGGATCCGTCCACCTAACGACTTCGTCCGTATCTTGACTATGTTTGAGGAAGATGGATCCGTCCATCTAACGACCTTGTTTGTTAACACGGGGTGGATGTGAACCGACCATCCACGATCTTGATAGATTCATCATTCCTGGAGTGCGAACGAAACCCTAAAGCCTAAACAAATGCGACTGACCATCTGTCGGCCAACTCCAGATTCTCGGAGTGCAAACCAGAGTATAAACATCAACTAATTCTGGATTCCCAGAGTGCGAACCGGAGTATCAACATCAATAAATTCCAGATTCCCGTAGTGCGAAATGGAGTATAAACATCAACTAACTCTGGGAGTACAAACTGGAGTATCGATAGCAATTGACCCTAAGTCCCGGAGCGTGGATTGGAGTATAAACACCGACTAACTCTAACATCCCCAAAGTGTGGATTGGAGTTTAAACATAAATATCCTTAACAGAACTTTGAGTCCCAAGAGTGCAGTAAGATTATAAACTTAAATCGGGTGTGAATGACCACCCACGAATCAATCGTGGACGCAGTAATGAATGTTAAATGGTGTGAATGACCGCCTATAAAAATAACTTAAGTCCTCGAAGCATGGACGTGTCACTAAAACTTAAGCAGGCATAATCGACCACCGACAAATAAGTGTAATCCTCAGAGTGTGGATATGACCACCAATTGGTGAGCCAGTGTGGCTCGATTGCCATGCCTCTATTTCATTTCATAAAGATTAAGTCCGATGTGTTAAAGGCCAACATCGATTGCTGACTGATTTTTCCAGTGTATCACCGAATCTGGGGGCAGAACTTAGATACCGACCACCGACTGAAATAGTGCAATATCGAAAATCGACTTAACACTCGATTGCAACTCTGAACAATAGCCCCGAGACTTAGCAAATAAATCCGTGTTTGAATTAAAGAACTAAAATTTCATAAGTATATCGAAGGAAAGTTCGAATGCTGAAACACTTAAGAAAATTAACACAAGTTGTACAGAGGACAAATTGGAATTTTATTTTAATCATTCTTTAGAAGTAAAAGATTAAGTACAAAGCTATACCAATAGTCGTACTAGCAGGGGCCAAACCCGCATCTACACACGACCTACAAAAAGAAAGCAAAAATATATTCCTATCTATCTACCAAAAATGAGCCGAAAAGAGACACGTCTATATTTTTTTCTCTCTCGGTTTCTTCATCGGTGTGGACCCGATGGAGCTTCCACTTGGTTTTCTCTTTGAGCCTTTGCCTTTTGGTAGCTGATCTCCTATCAAGGGCATTTTATCAACTTCCTCCTATGAACTCACGTGTATAGGAATGTTCCTGAAGGCGGAGTCGGAGGAACAGGATCAATAGTAGGAGGTGATGTGCACGTAAATGTGCATATTTTTACCACCATTTTTAATCTATTTAAATTAAATAAATGATCATATTTGGTATTTTAAATTGTTTTAACAAAAATCCATATTAATTCAAAATTATCCACCTTCATATAGAGGTAAAACGGTCATTTGTGTGCATATATTTCTTTGAGAAAAATTAATTGGAAATTTATATATATTTTTGTAGGAATTTGATCTCAAATAGGAGTGGTTTCATGAAGGAATATGCATACACAAAGAAGATACAAAAGAATAAAGATGTAAATAATTCAAAGTGAAGAACATGGCGGACCCCACTTACCCACCTACCTTAATGTACGAATTAGAGGCTAATGCACATGCTTATGGAATTAGTGGCTTCATTATACTTAAATGATGATTTGTAAAAGCTAATGATTACTTGGCCTCCACACTTTCTCAAGAGTATTTTGGGCATTCACCAAAAATACAAATTAGGGTTTAACGCTTGTATATATGCCCCTTATGTTTCATGTAACCCTCCGCTTCCTTAGTCTCTCTCCCTCTTGGATTAGTTTAGGCTCAAAATAAAAGAATTCTTTTCTTTTCATGGCTACTTAACCATTTTTATTTCATGTAATTTCTTTTTATGCAACTTGAAATACATGCTCTTTTCTTCTTCTTGCTTATTTCCTTTCATGTTGTAGTATAGATCTCTTTAATTTTATGCAAATAGAATAGTAGTTTTCTTTTCCATTAGCTTTCATTTTCCTTTTCTTTTCTTTTCGCTTTCATGTTGCTAGCTAGATTTGTTAATCAAATGACAAATATGAGAGGCTAAACCCCTTCAATTTAGGGTTGATGAAACTCTCTAATTATGTAGCTTCAACTATTTGTTAATTCATGCTCTCTTTTTGTGCTTAATGATGATCAATGAAGTGTTTTATTTGTTGTTCTTGCTTTGAATCTGATAGCTAATATTGTTGACACCAAATAGGTTATGCTTAAACCGTTACTAACACAAATGCCTCTTCATCAAAATATAATTATGGCATAAGAAAGTGATCTGAAATTAAAATTTGATGGTTTATATTTCTAATCAATAGTTAATAGGCCATACTTAAAATAGATTTCATTTTCATTTTCTCTGTCAAGTTCCATGAAAGTTAGTAAGTGTTTTAAGGGGTGTGCTATAGTTTGATGGCTTACGTTTGTTGATCAATAGCACAAATATCTCATACTTGTGATAAGCACATCAATTACAGCACTAATGACGATAAAAGAGAGAACATGAATTCAGATGTACTGAACTACATGATGTAAAGAGTGAATTTATTCTCTAAATTGCCATTTAACTCTTATATTTGTGTCTCTGTTCTTTTAGTTAGTTAGCTGATTTTCTAATTCTCTAGCTTAACTTTCACTCAACTTTGGTATAATTTGATTGAATAGATTTAATAGAATTTTTAAAATTATCAATTCTCTACGGATCAACCCGTATTCGCCACATACTACAAGTATACGCCATGCGCTTGCGGTTATTATAAATTTCGTTCGGTTATTTTTTAACTCGATAAACATTTAATCGTCCAAACAAGTTTTTGGCGCCATTGTCGAGGAATTCCTTT
Organism: Allium cepa; assembly: GCA_030765085.1. Taxonomy (NCBI): domain Eukaryota; kingdom Viridiplantae; phylum Streptophyta; class Magnoliopsida; order Asparagales; family Amaryllidaceae; genus Allium; species Allium cepa. The sequence continues at coordinate 455,270,640 of CM060932.1, forward strand.
TGATTTTGATTTTCCTATTCTTAAAATTAGTTTATTTTGATTTTTGTGTGTTTTTATTTTGTGTGTGTTTGTATAAAAAAATTTGTGTGGTTTGTGCTTGCATTTGTTCTTGCCGCCTTTTCTATTTGCATTTGCTTTTGCATATACATTTTTATTTACAAAAAAAAGGAGCATCCACAGTTCATTGCCCAAATAAATTTTATTGGTATTCATTTTCTTTTGATCATTTACATCTTTCTTTTTTGTTTAAAAAAAATTACAAACAACTTCCTTATCTATTTTATAACTTTCAGAAAGAAATTTTTTTTGCACTTTCTTTTCACTATCCCTGTGCATATCTCTGCTATCATACAATAACCCTGCTGCACACTCCACCAAGATATTTCCTGAACCCTCTCTGCAAAACTTCTCCTCTATTCACCATCTAATCATTCTTTGCCATCAATTTACCATCCTTCATCATCACAAACCTTCCACCTGATCATATGATCACCTCTGTCAGCACTGCATTACCCTTGTTCACCCTCTCCTTTGTTAACATACCTACTACACATACTCACTGTCAACTATTTTTCACACTACTAGCAAACTCAAACCCCACATCACCCAAGACAAACTCCTCCATCATGACAACAATAAACACCAAGACTCCAGCCACTCCCACTACCTCCACAAACATTTAGTTCATCAAAACATCACACCCCCAATAGCAGTTCAGGCACTGCCTATTTCCAATTCCCCGCATCAACACCTGATCATAACAAACGGCCATACCACTACAGTTCCTCCATTTCCCACAAATCACAACATCTCCTACTATCTGACCACCACTCCACTCAACACCAACCGACAACACTTTGCCAACAACAACGAAGTTGCAAGCCACCGCAATTCCATGAACGCCTGAACTAGTCGCCCTTCATTAATCCGAAATCCAAAATCCCCAATCCAGTTTCAAACAAATTCAACTCGCAACCATCAACTCCGACGAATCACATGCCTGAAACGAACACTGCCTTCGATTTGGTTCACCTCCTCGAATCGTGAGCATGCAACAAATCACCACCATCGAATACAAAAACCAAATCGCAACCCATCAGCCACTGACCTTACAATTGAACAATTTTTCATCGCTACAATCGCGAACAAAATCGAACAGCCAACAACCCAAAACCTTTATTCAATTTCATTCTCATGATTTCTAGATTCGCATTTAATTTCGATTTCGTTTTTTTTTGTGGTGTTGTTTATTTTCTATTGAGGAAATTGTGGAATGTGTGTGAATTAGAGGATGCAGGCTTAACAAGTGGGCCAGGTAAAGTTTGTTTAGGCTGGGTTTCCATTTGTTTTTTTATTTTACTTTTGTTCCTTTTTACTTGAAAAAACCTTATATATATATATATATTGTTTAGAAATCTTTTGTTTTGATTTTTTTCTTTTGATTTCAATTGTTTTGATTTTCCATTTGTTTTAGTGTCCCTTCTATTAAAAAAACTGTATATATATATATATATATTTGTTTATTTGCAAATTGCCAAAGCAGAAATTCGTAAAAGGAAGAAGTGCTTGCCAAACCAAAAGGAAAAGTAATTGCTTTGCTGAGCTTGCCAAAATAAATAACTTCTTGCTTGTTTATCATTTTCTTTTTATTTGCCTTGCATTGTATATATTTATTGTTTTTGTTTGTCTTGCATTTTTGTTTGCCTGCATTTGAAAAAAAAATTCAAAAAACCAAAAATAAAAACAAAATCCATTTGTAGTTGCATTGTTAACACACGTTTAATTTCTGCTTTGCATTTCATTCTAGAATATTGTTTAGTTATAAAGATTAGACATCATTAACACTTAAATGTATATTAACAATTATCTTCTTTGAACAATTTAATTTCTTGGTGTCTAGGCTACGGAAGAGTAATACACATTTATAAATATTATGGCGATTCGTAAATATTATAGTGGTTGTTCCTATGAAGGTACTTAAACTTCGGCTGCATTGCTACGGTGATTCACGGTGCACCGATAAATCATGTCCGTTACCTAGCTGAGAACTGTCTTGTTTATCTAAGACAATGTGTGATTATACAATTTTGGGTTAACTTAGGATAAATAATTTGTAATTAGCCCTTGCATTTGTTCATGCATATTTAAAAAAAACAAAAAATTTCAAAATCCAAAACTAAAAAATTGTAAATATTCATTTTCTTTTTCTTTGAAATTTTAAAATCCTTTTCATTGAAATTTCAAAAATCCAAAAAAATTTAGAAAATTAAAAATCCAAAAAAATATAAAATCTTTTCGAAAAACAAAAAAAATGAAATTCCGAAAACAAAAAAGAAAATCAATCTTTTTCTCCTTTGTGAATATTTTTCCTTTATAAAAAATTAACTAAAAAAAATTCATTTTGGTAAATAGTTCTCCATTATAAAAATCGAAAAAAATCAGAAAAAATATTCTTGAAAACTTCATAATTTCCCTACTCATATGAATTTTACAATAGTTGTGAAAATCAATATAATCCGTACGATTTCACTCCAAATTCATATGTATATTTTAACATCTACCATTGTTTAAGCGATTCAAAGTTTGAACAACAAAGTTTTCAAAACGATGACAATCAACCCTCGAATCTCGAAAATAGCATTTCATCTTTACTTGAACTTTCTACACAATAAAACCAAAATATAGATGAATTCTGTAATTCATTTTTGTGTAATAACTCGAGTCAAGGATTTCAAAATTTGAATTCAATTCAAAATTCAAATGGTTCCGAGTATAGCCCATGCCAATTCAATTTCGAACTTCAAAATGAATTTCAAAATCAAAATGAAAATGTGAACCAATTTTTAAAGAATTTTGGCAGTGGCAATAATCTCGACCACAATACAGTTGAAAACATTGGTTATCAACAAATTCAAAGTGAAAATTTTCAAACTAATAATCATGAATTTGACTTTGTTAAGAAAATGGAAAAAGATAACGGAGATTTATTACTTGAAAAATATAAAACTTTTCATGAAAATCATAATCAAATCTCAACTTGCAAAAAATCAAATAATAATCCACCATTTATCGGAATTGACCATTCTTGTTCTCAACAAATCCAAATCGAAAATTTTCAAGTTAATAATCACAAATTTGACTTTGTTAAAAACAAATGAATGAAATGTACAATGATCACATAGATTTGATGTTCAAAACATATTGGAATCAACGTGATAAACATACTCAAATCCCAACGTGTGACGAGTCAAGCAATAATGCATCTTTTACCCAAATCGACGATTTACAAATAACAACTTTTGAAATGGAAAATGATGATCTTAACAAAGTTGTTGAAAATTTGGTAATTGAGTTGGATTTCAATTCTTTTAAGAGAGAGAAACTCGATTAAATTTAGATCTTATTTTTTATGAAAATTTGAATACAACAACTTTGAATTTCGAACTTGATTTATGCAATAAAGTTGTTGAAAATCCAACAAAGGAAGTCGAATTTAACGACCATGAGTTTATGGACTTTTTGAAAAAAAGTCGTTAAACTCTGAAGGGGATGATTTGAATCATCATTTTGAATTTAAAATCGGTGATAAGCTTGAATTTGGTGAAAATAAACTTAAGCTTCAATCAAATTTTTTATGTACCTTAAAAATCATTGAAAATAAAACAACTCTTACGATTTTCAATAAAACGACATTCATTTTCCAAATCCATATTCAGCTTCGAAATCCTTTACGATTTGTTTTTTCGTGCTTAGGCTGTGTCTCACACATTTGACGAGACAAATGAATCGGTCTTTAGAAGACCGTTTCATTTACTTTTTGACTGTATACTTTCTCATCGCTTGTAAATAATAATTTTTATGTAAATATAGAATTTTTATTTTATTTTTCTTCTCCCACTTGGATTGATTTTGGGGACACAGTCAAAATCAAGTGTGGGGGGAGACTCGTCTTCATTTTCAGTTTTTCATGATTTTATTTTTACTTTTTCTTTGCAAAAAAACAAAAAAGATCTCAAAAAAATAAACAATTTTATTTAAGCATTTTTGTTTTATTTTTAAAGAAACACTATAGGATAAATATATTGTTTTGGCTTATTAAATTGAAATTTTTGAAAGTTTATTTATCTTAACAAAAATAAAAATGAAGTTTGATTATAAATAACAATGGTTTAACTAGTATATAGGAAGATTTATATGTGTTAATTATGAAATAAATCCTAATTAAAAATCTTTGTTTTAAAAAGTGGTGATTTAAAGTAAAGATATAACATTTTTTTGTCTTCTAAGTTGAATGGTGCTAAGATGATTTTGCAAAACTCTCTCTCTTAAAAAAATATATAAAAATAATAATAATAACATCCAAAGTATTCACTCTCATTTAAAAGTCCTCACAGTTATGCATGTATGGAACACATGTAAAACAAAGAAAAAAAGAATAGACTTAATAAAAACCACCTACGGTCGATAGGTGTATGCACGAAAGTGTGTTCACTCGCCATGCTCTACACTCCCCTCACGTAAGCCTGAAAGGCAGTGCATGGGTTGTATATCTGGCCTTAATTTACCCGAGCTAGGTGCGTAATTTTTCTCGCAAATAATGAGAGAGCAAGCAATTGAAATCCTAGCACTATTTTTACTGATTTGATTTGATTTGTTATTGAAAAGAAATGAAAATACCACTTTGATAAACTTTGATAATCTACTAAGGATCTATTTCATGTTTACACTTTGTTATCAAGCGAAAGAACAAGTTGAACTATAGTCTATTTGTTATGATAACTTAATTTTTGTTGGAAATTTTGACGAGTAAATGACTTAAATTTTCAAGATAATGAACGGACCTATATTTAACCTATTTGTGTCTATTTAAAAGTAAACCTTTCATTTGTAAATATTTCCAAAAACTCGCATTCATCTCTTTGCGAATATATCTTGCATTTTGTAAATATTTTCATCCTGCATTTGGATTTTGTGAGTAGTATCCGCTGAAAACCTCACGATACCACACTCGTCCTACTAGGGACTCCCAGAGGTTTAACGGCTTGTTGCATACGCTCAATGAAATCGTGATTCCTGTGAAAACGGATTTATCTTTGTTTTTTTCCTTTATTCGAGGATGAATAAAAAGATAAGTGTGTGGGAATTTGATGTGCATGTAAATGTGCATATTTTTACAACCATATTTAATCCACTTTAATTAAATAAATGATAATATTGGGTATTTTAACTTGTTTTAACCAAAATCCATATTAATTCAAAATTGTCACATATCCATTTTCATATACGGGTAAAACAGTCATTTGTGTGCATATATTTCTTTGAGAAAAATTAATTAGAAATTTATATATATTTTTATAGGAATTTGATCTCAAATAGGAGTGGTTTCATGAAGGAACATGCATGCATAATGTAGATACAAAAGAATGAAGATGGAAATAATTCAAAGTGAAGAACATGGATGACCCCACTTACCCCCTACCTTAATGTACAAATTAGAGGCTAATGCACATGATTATGAAATTAATGGCTTCATGTGCACTTAAATGATGATTAGTAGAAGCTAATGATTACTTGGCCTACACACTTTCTCAAGGGTATTTTGGGCGTTCCCCAAAAATACGAATTAGGGTTTAACACATGTATATATACCCCTTATGTTTCATGTAACCCTCCTCTTCCTTAGTCCCTCTTTCTCTTAGATTAGTTTAGGCTCAAAATAAAAGAAAGCTTCTCTTTTCTTTTCATGAATACTTAGCCATTTTTATTTCATGTAATTTCTTTTTATGCAACTTTTGTTTATTTCCTCTCATGTTGTAGTGTAGATCTCTCTTATTTTATGCAAGTAGAATAGTAGTTTTCTTTTCCATTAGCTTTCATTTTCCTTTTCTTTTCTTTTTGCTTTCATGTTTCTAGCTACACTTGTTAATCAAATGAAAAATATGAGAGGCTAAAACCCTTCAATTTAGGATGATGAAGCTCTCCAATTATGTAGCTTCAACTGTTTGTTAATTCATGCTCTCTTTTTGTGCTTAATGATGATCAATGAAGTGTTTTATTTGTTGTTCTTGCTTTGAATTTGATAGCCTATATTGTTGACACCTAAGAGGCTATGCTTAAACAATCACAAACACAAATGTCTCTTCATCAAAATATGATTATGGCATAAGAAAGTGATTTGAAATTAAAATTTGATGGTCTACATTTCTAATCAATAGTTAATTGGCCATACTTAAAATAGATTTCATTTTCATTTTCTTTGTCAAGTTTCATGAAAGTTAGTAAGTGTTTTAAGGGGTGTGCTATAGTTTTATAGCTTATGTTGGCTAATCATTAGCACAAATATGCCATAATTATGATAAACACATCAATTAAAGCACTAATGACCATAAAAGAGAGATTATGATTTCATATGTGTTGAACTACATGACGTGGAGAGTGGATTTATTCTCTAAACTATTATTTAACTCTTATATTTGCATCTCTGTTCTTTTAGTTAGTTAGCTAATTTTCTAATTCTCTAGCTTAACTTTCACTCGACTTTGGTATAATTTGATTGAATAGAATTTTCAAAATCATCAATTCCCTACGGATCGACCCATATTCGCCATATGCTACAATTGTACACCGTGTGCTTGCGGTTATTTTTATTATGAAATTCGTTTGACTATTTTCTAACTCGATAGACATTTAGCCGTCTGAACAGGAGGTGGGATAGATACACTTGTCTCAACGACCGTTCCTTCCGGAGATATCATCCGCAACGGCGCTGGACCAGGGCTGGCCATTTCACCTCCAAAACTACTAGCCCCTGTAGCCGCTTCCATCTCGTGGTTAATTTTGGCTATTATTTCCTCTTCATGAGATGTGTGTGCATCGCCGGAAGCGCAAGCGGCTGGGCCCAAAGAGCTACTCGCAGGTTCCGCTCCACCCATAACAAAAGGGAAGGCGGCAAAGGGATCAGTGTGATGAATGAGAAGCACCTCCATCATCTGTTCATCAAAAGTAAGTGTGCTCCCCTATAACCCTTTCGTAGGTGCAGTAGCCATCGTCATGATCGCTTCGGTTGTGATAGCCTCTTGCTCTTGGTGTTGCTCTTGAGTTGTAGGAGGCACGACCGACATAGTTCCAATCACTGAATGGAAACAAAAGGAAAACTGTTAACAGTTGCTCCAAGTTACACCTTCGATTTTGAACAAGCATAGGAAATGTTCAGAGTAGCTTCCTCAGTTTGACTCATAGCTGGTAGAGCATCTTCAGATACTTGCTCTTGGGCTAGAGACAAACATGTTTGGTCCGAATTATAAACAGGAACGGACCGAGGATCAACCGCGGATATGGTTTCAAGCTGGGTCTGCATGAGACTTTCAGAACTTATATCATGTTTCCTAACTCCAGAACCTTCTCCGACCTTCGGATGTTGAGCGCCAAGTTTCTCCTATTCATATGAGATCATCGTATCATGGAGAATTTTCCGTTCATCTTCGCTCAACACCCGTTTCTCGAGCTCGAACTAATCAATCGATTCAGCTTGGTGAGCAACCTTTTCATCTTCTACTAATTTGCCCCAAGCATTGTATATATGTGTTGGATAATGATCGAGCCAGGCTAGATTCTTATGTTTCAAGACATTAGCATTGTACGTGATAAAGAGGTCTTCAATATCTGCCTCTAGCTTGGACTCCACCATTTTAACTTCATCCTCAACCTTGGCCTCAACTTCCTGGATTCTAAGTTTTATCGCATCCCGTTCACTCCGAATCGCCACAGCTTGCTCACAAGCTTCTTTGGCTGCTCTATTCGCATCATCATTTTCCTTAATGATTTCAGAAAATTTGGCTTTGAGCTCGTTGAGTTGTTTCAGAGCAGAATCCCTTTCAGCTATAAATGTGGTGTTTCGGTGGCCCATTTCCTCCACTAAGGCAAAATGCGCTTGTCACATTCTTTCCATAGATTGAGTTGCCTCATTAGCATTTTGGGTGGCCTTTATTTCAGATTTCTGAGAGGATTCAGCTTCATCATTGAGCACTTGAATAATATGGTCTTTTTGAGCTAGATCAGTTTCTAACCTCTTAATCATCTTCGCCCGTTCGAAAGCCACCATGTTGACCTTGTCAACAGTCTTCATCCAGTCCCTATATTAGCTATATATATCGTGAATGTAGTCTTGCATAATCTATTCAGCCTCAAAGGGAATTTTCTTCATGTGTGGGGGAAAAACGAAGCCGTCGGAGCAAATATTGGGAAAGTCTTTCTTCAGGTAGTCGATTTTGATCACCCCTTCCCCCGTAGGCTTGGTAATAGCCTGCTCAGCAATCGTGGGAGCTTTAACTTCAGTCCCGCCATGTTGAGACTCAGACCTTAGAGCGTGAGAAGATGGTTTTTGGCGTGGAGGCTTCGGGAGATGTGTGCTATGAGTAGAAGGTTGTGTAGGGACTAAAGGAGGAGGAGAATGTGATTGGGATCGTTATCTATGTCCTCTATCTCTATCTCTATCCCTCTCACAGTGCTCTAGGCTGGAATAACCACGACCATGATTTCTATCATCCTCCCTCCAATGGGACTCATAAGATGAACTCGATGACTGGCATGCTGAACGAAGACTTCCAAGCATAGAATATTGCGTAGTCATCGTATCTGAACAGTGAAGGAAAAACAGAGTTAGTGATCTCTAGAAGTGAACTACTTAAGACTTGAAATCGTGTAAAGCCGTGAAGCATATATGTATATGCAACCCACCGACCAACTAGAAATGTCGGCCAAACTTGTGGCAAGAGACTCGCTTAAATCAAGAGCACTTTGAAGCCCCTCCAATCCGGTTTCATTTTGAAGTGACATAAAGTCCGGAATCGGAATATCAACAAGCCCTTCGAAAGGATTCTCTACTTGCGAGGGAGGAGCCTCTGAAATTGTAATACCAGAGACTGGCCGAGACACGATTACAGATTTCCATCTTGAAGATTTATGACGCTTGTATGCTACTCCCTTGCCTTTTCTCCTTCCATCTAAACCCTGAAAACTATCTGAAGGCCCATCTACGGGTTCCTCGTCAGTAAGAGTATCCTCTCTATCACCCTCTTAGGTTATTATGATCCCAGATGCTTTACGCATAGCGCGTCTCACTGGGGCCGCCATGAGCGATCCCTTAAGTCTGATACTTTGGTTCCGTTCTATTAGCCCAACAATTCTCAAGTTTCTACCTATAAGCACCGATTCGATTTCCCTCATTTCACTTGGCACTTCTTGAAGGATCCGTACTATTTCTTTGAAGTGTGCGCCTTCAGGTCGTGGAATTGCGGCTATAAGGGAAAGAAGATATTAGTTTCAGTGTCAGTTACGACCATCCTGCTAGCTACCAGAAGAATTGTAGCACTTATGTTTGGCTAACCACCGATTGGCAAATCCCGGAGGGCATCAGATATAGAACCACTCAGTTTTGAAGTAGCTCAATCTAGCCTAGGCATCGATCATAACTTGGCAGTTCCTGATCGCCTCTAGGAACGTGAAAGAAGGGCCATTTCCTCGACTTTTGATGTTGAACAAGTATCTAATTTCGATTGAGGTTGGAGGTCTAAAAAGATGCTCCATGAATACAACGAATACACTATTTAGCAGTGCATATCCATTCGGATGTAATTGTGATAGGGAAATTCCAAAGAAAGCTAGCACCTGTCGAATTACTGATTGAATGGAGGGAGCATTCCGGTTATACACGAGTGCCTGTTAAAGGCTGTGAATCCTTCCAAAGGAGCATGTGGTCTTTCATTCGGTCCTGGTAATAAGACATCATCCAATGAAAAACCAGGTCTTAAATATATTCGCTCCAATGTCTTTGAAAACGTTGGATGGCATAGAGTCTTGTAGATTCCCAATAAACCTGGCACCTGGTAGCTTGTCCGGAGCTGGATCTATAACTTCGACCACGATGACTGGTATCTCTGTTACTAAGGGAGGTGAACTTTGAAGCTCCTGCTGCTTTGAACTCGTAGATTCCATAGCTAATCAAATTATCAAAAACCATCATTAGATGATAACAAGCCCGTGTGTTCCCTAGTGTGAAGTGCATAAAACTGTTGTGCAGTGCTGCGTATTACTTAAGAAATTCTGCAAAAGTTTAAGCAATGTTTGAACGATATGACTTTAGAATTCAATCGGAGTGACTGTCATTGCTGACCATCACCACCATGCCATCTAGACTTTGGAGACCGATCCAAGTTAGATTTCATTAAATTCTATCAAAGTTACAGTTCCATCGACGAGCTCCAAAAGATGGTCAAATATGCAGTGAAAAGGTTAAGTCCAATTACGTAGGGCTAAAGCTCGTCGGAGTCAAATGTTTGAGTGTGCAAAGATTTCGTATCCATCAGAATTTCAAACTAGGATCGTTCCACAAGAAGCCCAATTTGTATCGACCATGGAAATTAAGATTTCATATCGATCACAAGAGGATCAATTCATATCGATCCAAAAAACCTCAGATTCGTATCGATCACAGGCCACATCTTTGTATCGATCGCCGCATCCAGAATTTCATATCGATCACACAATCAAGCCTTTGTATCGATCGTTTCAGATTGATACGAACTCCTACCATTTCCAATCGATACGAAGTCGCCTATTAATTGTTTTCGAATTGATACGAGCCTCCACATCTCAAATTAATACGAACAACGCATCCTCCATCGATACGAGATTTAAGGCAGAGCTTCTTCCAACGACTGTTTTGTATCCATCAGCGTTTCTTCATTCCCAACCGACCTAAACACAATAGCGCCAAAATAGGCCATGACTTTAAATAAGTTGGCGTTAGGACTCAAGTCTCATCGTTTTAAAGTTGATTTAATTGGTCGATCACCTAGTTTAAGGAACGAGTTTGAGAGATTAAGGAATTAATATGATTTGGGGACGAAGATTGTTCATCTTTCTCGAGTTCCCTATCGATACGAAAGCAAGAGTGAAAGCAGAAAGCAAGTGAAAATTTTCTAAGTCATAAAAATAATTATATGTTGACGAAACCAAGGGGAAACGATTCGTCTCCCAGTTATGTCAACCGGTTAACAACAATCACTCCTGTCATCATTACGAAGCATTTTTCATATCCATCCACCTACATCGTCTAAGAGTGCAACTGTTCATAACCATAGACTCGAATCGATCTAAAGCAACATCCGTTCGTACCCATAGATAACCCATCGATATGAAAGATACTCAGAGGGCCGTTTGATCTGTTTGTACCCATGATTGGTCCGTCGATAAGAAATGCTTCAAAAAGCCAACTGATTCGTATCGATCGCCATCTATACGAAGAAGATTTTTTCAACTTCTCATATCGATTCAAGAGAGGATTGACTTGGAATTCAACGCATGGAAACTGACAGCGACTCGTGAACATATGAATGTTAACGGGAGTCGGGTTAACATATAACAATGTATGTGACGGACCAACAATTAAATTTCAATATTCATCGGAATTGGATGATCATCTGATGGAAATTACGACCTAGAATAATAATTTGCTACCACTCGTCGCTTAGCTACAATAGTACACAATACAACAATTGGCAGTCAACGATTCATATTACTGAAGATCAGTCAAAGGTTATATCTTTCGATGAAAAGACAGCAACCGTTCAACAAGTCAGAGAGAAAAGTTCAAAATGAAGATTTCAAATTTTCAAAGCACATCATGTTCTCGCAAGACATACTTTAGGCGGCAAATGTTATCCCGCCTTTTGGCAAGGCCATGACGCCAAGTAATTGACTGAAAATCCAAGTCGGTCCATCCCGAAAATTAGTTATACGCAGATTCCCAATGGATACTTGTAAATTTGGTCCGAGTCCGGATCGAGCTACAATTGATATAACATGATATGAAAAGCAATGAAAGCTAACGTTCCAATTTTCAAGTCAATCCGAGTTCGTACGCTAAAGATATGATCGATACAACTCATGTGAACAAGTTGTTCGTATCCATCAAACCACCAGGAAGGAACCGCGTTCGTATCGATCTGTTCGAATCCATCGGCGCACATAGCTTCATATCAATCATGGGAGCACAAGTTTGTATCCATAGAAAGCGGTGTTCTTCACATCCATCATCTCCTGCTTGTTCGTATCGATCAACCAACGTCCGCCTCATATCCATCAAAACCATACAAAGCCGCTACTTCGTATCGATCGGCCAGTAATCGATACGAACAGAGCAGCGACGGCCGATACGAGCAAAACAGTTACAATCGATACGAATGGAGCCAAACCAGGTCGATATGAACGAGGTGTATATAGAGGAAAGACTCGATCATTTGGCGTGAAGAGTGGAGCGATCCAAAATGTTAGCACCATGTCAACTAGTAGGCACATGCCCGGACTGATACGAATAGAGCGATGCGAAGAAGGATCGATGCGAATACGACAGCCATCAAATAATAAAAGCTTGCATCGATCATAACTCAAAATCTATAAGTCCACATGCCACCAAATTTTCATAGGAGCTTAGGTATGTCCTAAAGAATGTTCATGATCGATCTCAATTCGATTGGGCGAAATATTGATCGATACGAAGGTCGTTCGTATCGATCACGGACCGAGTGCAAATGACATGGGATCGATCGCCTAGGCCCACCCACGTGCGAGAAGAGGTCTGCCGAGATCTTGGCGAGATATTTACAGCCCACGCATATAAATAGCAGCCCAGGACCTATAGAAAAGGGCTGACATTGTGGCTCTTCAGCGTCCAAACTGCCGAAACCATCGTTGTACTCGAAATACACTGTTGTACTCGAAATTCACTCTTGTAGTTCGTTGTAGCCAGCGGGCAAAAATTAATAAAAGTTAACCATTTCATAATGGACGTAGGCCATACGCCAAACCACTCTAAATCTTTGTATTTCTCTGCTGTTTTCTTATTATTGTTTGGAGTGTTTGTTAGATAATCCTCTTATTACATAGAATTTCTTCATTTTATCTCTTCAAACACTTCCGAAGAGTGTTGTGCCCAATTTTGGTATAAACAATATGAATATATGTTAAGTGTTATAACCAAAAAAAATCACAGACCTGTACATCATCCTCTTTTATTTCCGCTCTGTATATTGACAAAAAAATATTATGCTTAGCTTCTAAATTCCTTACCTCACAACCTAATTAGATTTAGGATACTGTTTAAAAAGAAAAGCTATTTAATTTTTATTACACTTTGTTTTAAAAATGGTTTCGTTGAATATTATCAAGTATAAATGTTGAAAGGTATATTTTACAGTCAGTTAACCCAATATGAAAGAAACTTGAATATTATGTTTTGTGCTTTTGCTTATATGAACGTAGTCATCTCTTAAAATGATGAATTTTGGAGGTAATTTGGACATTTTTAGTCGAGTGGATAGTAAGAAAAGGGAGATGAATGTATTTTCGGTCTTTGATCAAATTCCAATAAACCACTTGTCGGTATGGGTCAAGCCCTGGCATGGAGGTGGTTTGGTGGTCGTGGAGCACTAGAAAAATAGTGTGATATTTTATTATTTGGTGTGGTGGTCGGTCCGTGTAGTATAGGGTTCAGAGGTAGAATTTGGTCGTATTCAATTGTCGATGAATGGAGGTGTTGCTGGCGAGTTTTATGGATGTGGTATGGGGAAAAAACGAAGAGGAGGTCACGATGGTCCTAGTGGCGTAGTTTGGCAGGAGATGGTGCTCGAACGAGGTGGAGGAAGGGGACGGGTTCATGCCTAGATGCGAGTTTGAGTTCGAGATTTCGAGTTAGTGGTTTCTGTGGGAATTGGGATGGCCGATGGGTTAGCAAGGTCAGAGGGGACCTGGGGCGATGGCAAGAGATGGTGGCCGGAGGTTGTGTGCACTTGCACGCGTGGATCAATTCTTCGCTTTGTGCACGTTAGGGAAGGAAGCAGTGGAAATAAGGTAGGAAGGAAAGGTAAAGAGAAGAAGAGGGTGGGTTTTTTTTTTGTGTTGGGACCAAGGGCCGGGTCTTTGTTTTTTCTAAAAAAATGAAAACGGAAAAAATAAAAATAAGAGTATTATCAAGTATTCCTTTAAAACTTATTAACCTTTAAAATATTTATTTTCTTTCATAAGTTCAAACAATATAGGAACTTTATTTATCCCATCACCAAAAGATTCATGCCTAAATTATTTTGCTAAGGTTTGGTAATACCGATTTAATTAATTTTAAATAAATTAAGTTAATAAACAAATTAAAACTTCAAATTTATAATTCCAAGTTAATTTATTTAAGGTAGATATTAACGAAATTTCGAAATTTTTCTAAATCTAAATAAATAGTTGTAATTAATTTTAATTATAAGTAAGCAAGATTAGGAATATGATTAATTTTGGATTATTTGAATTTAACTAAATAATGATTGTGATTGGTTAATCTTGGCTATGGATCGTTGAAATAATTTAACGATATGTGGTTTGGTTTGATTACTCTTAAAAATTTATTCTAGATTTGTTATGTGTCTGTTATACTAAGTAACCAAATGAATTGAATGACTGAAATAGAAACGTTGAGGCGTTTTACTAGAAATCGACATATGTAGTGAAATTACCATATGAATGTTGACACCCTGAATTTGAATTGTTTTGTTAAAACAACTTGACGTTTAAAAATTTGTCATTTTAGATTCGATGAGTCCGAGATTGGATATCAGTATTATCCGAAAACCACATCGATCCAAAATAAGTGATTAGGTCGAAAGATTCCAGGGAAGATCCAAAATGAAGATTTCAAAGTACAAGGGCTATTTTTCACTAACTCTGAGGGCTATTCCCATATGAGTGTAGTGGAAATGGTGCCTTTGGTTCCGTTCGGATCCGGAACTGACTTGTATGGATGAATGCTATAAAAACATCGTCATTGGAGGAGCATTCAAGGTGAATATGTGCTTAAAAGGTAATTATAGACTCAAGCCTCATCAACCGGGAATGACTAAAACAAGAGAGATGCAGCAAGGGTAAGTAGGTTGCACCCAAGTAGGGTAAGATATGTGTGGTGCGGTTGCTGATCCCAATGGTGGGGTAATGTTATGCGTACTAGTTAGGGGTATTTCGATCTTGTGTAGCAGGGGATCCCGGCGTGGTCCTCAGTGTTATTTTTCTAGAGATGCACCACGACGGGTAGTACCCCAGTGGCCCAGTCATTGTATGGAACCGAACAAGCATTCCATCAATCTACTATTTATTTGGAAAACCCTAGACATTATCATAAAATCACTTGATTTTCTACGAAATTGTTTCGGTTACCGTAAGGGAAAAACCCGCCCGTGTTTATGTGCGGTGAGTCTTACAAGATACCCTTGATTTCGAATGGTTTAAATTTAAAATAATTTAAATGTTTTAGTCACACCAGATCCATGTCTAACCCAGATTTTATTTTTCTGTTTTCCTAAACTCTTGGGTACTCAATTTTTTTTGAGTAGCCGAGTGACTCCATCTTTTCTTCCGACATATTTGGAGGAGGAGTTAGAGCAGGTGGCTTCAATGCATCTAACTATATCTATATACCACTGTATTGGTATTTATATTTGTATTTTGGCTTATAATGAATAGACAGGTTCATTACGACTGTCTGGGTGATGTATGTATTATTATGACTATGATGTATTATACTAGTGACTATGTGATATATGTTATGTAATATGTATTATCTGTTCCGCTGTGAGATTCTGTGTTTTGTTTAGTTCTTTCTTTCTGCCTGCTTCTTTTATACCTATTTCTTTCTATTTCATGATTCGTCTTTCATTGGATTGAAGGCGGTTCGTCACATCATCTCACTTCAGGCTAATGTGAGATCACTGCATATCCATAGAAAATAGGGGAAATGCTGTTGGTACTGGCCCTTCATCCAGCTATATCTAGTTGCGCCTCTTATCCAAATACTTCATGATTTGGATTTCTATTTGACCAATTACTGCAATCCTTAGCATAAGCGTTCCCTCATCTCACTTTAGACTAATGGGAGACACCATTTTGTCTAATAGGGAATGCTATTTGGTATAGGTTCTACTTTCTTCTTTGCTTATTAACTTAGATAAATTATTTAAGTAAGCCTTTATTATCATTTTTACTTTCTACGCTTATTAGTTTATCCCAAGTCTTAAAATAAGCCCTATTCTGTTCTTATTATAACCTATGTTATAATCATGCTTATTTCTTAACCCAGGGTCTAAGTGTGAAAATAGGCTTCTTTCATCTTTAACTTTATTTAGTTATAATTATAAGATATAGCTATGCCAATTATCTTTGATTAGTCCAATTCTAATTATAATTAGGCGTAGTTTCACTTCAATTCCATTTATATTACAATCTTTATAATTTACATCTCATAATTATAATTAGGCCAATCTCTTTAATATCCTAATTAGGCATAATTTCGGTCTTAATTTAGTTTATATTACAGTCTTTATAATTTACATCTTATCTTTCGTTATTTCAGAATTCTTATAATTTAATCCAATTTCAGATTAGTTCTATTCTAATCCATATGTGTAGAAGAAAGAGAAATAAAATAAAATTGAAAATAAAAGAAAATCCAAGGCGTAGGAAGAAGATGTAAATAACGTATAAATAATAGTGAATAAACAAAAATACTGTAAATAAGATGTAAAAAAATGGAAAGCTATAATGCACATAAATAAGCTAAAATTATTAAAATGAATAGCTGAAAGGAAATAGATTGAAAATAATTCTGAAAACTGTAAATAAAACTACTAAATAGGTTATTCCAAAAATCGTAGTAAAACTACAACTATTGGAAACACTATAATTTTAAATTACTTAAAGAAATATTAAAATATTTACATTCACTCACCTCCGGTCCTAAGCTCTTCCCTTTAGGTCTTTTCGGATCCACTTGAGGATATTAATATATTTTTATTAAAAAGATTCTCTCCTTCGAAAATTATTCCTTTTAGGGTCCTTCCTGGAAAGGTGAACCAAGCAGAAAAAGTCTAGAATGAGAAAAAGTGTTAGGTTTAGGGCTCTATTTATAAGGGTAGAAGTGGATCTCGAACCATGGGATTTGGAGATTGAATAGGATGCAACCATGTCATAGGCTGAATAGGGGCCATCGGATGTAGAAACGGAAGGACCAAATTGAATAAAAGAGTGCAAATGACGCGTTAAAATCGTACAGCACGAAGAAGAATTCTTCTTCACTTCATACATTAGGCGGGTCGACCCCTAGGTCGACCTTCACCCCACTAGGTTGACCGGCCGGTCGACCTCCTGGTCGACATATCCGATAACTTTTTTCTTGTATTGTGTGCAACTTCTTCATATTGACTCGGATTCTGACGTTTTATACATGGAAATTGACCAGAAAATTACTATGGACATAGTGGTGCAACTCTCATGGCTCAATTCTAATAATTTCACAAAGTTATTTTGTCATTTAGTTAATTAATGCATTAATTGTTACGGTTAAATTTTAGGTTGTCACATTCTTTCCTCCTTAAGAGATTTCGTACCCGAAATCTTTAAGGATAAAAGAATGTACTAAATGTTTTCATCCAATTCTACAACCAACTACTCAATCATCAACCATTCATCCATTATCCTTAAGTTTACTAATGCAATTTATGATACTTATGCAATTAGTGTAGTGTAAGAGTCCTTAATTAATGCAAAAGATTAGGCAGTGCACTGGTTCAGTTAACCTCCTTTTATGCAATCATGTTCGTGCCATGTATCCAAATGGATGCAAAAAATTTCTAATGATACTGATAATTCTATATGTGTGCTACAAACATCATCCGAATGCAACAATCATGTGATAAACATCCATTTATAGCAATCATGAAAATAAAATAAAAATGCGTACACATCCATATGTATATGCTCTAGTGTCCTAGTTAGGCCGATCCCTAAGGAATAATAGTGCCTAGTATACCTATATGCGTCCATTAGCATCCAATAGCAAACGTTTTCAACTACTAGCATACATCATTCATAACATGTTCTATTAACATGTTCACATCAAATCCTACCATCCATAGGTTAAATCTTAAGTTCTACCCTTCCAAAGGATAATAAAGGAAAGAACCTATTCAAAACAAAAGATGGAAAAAAGGAAATTCTAAAGCCTATTGCCAAAGAGACATGGATATGAGATACAAATTTTCTCCTAATCAAATTAGTCTTCTCTGAAATCTTTCTAATCATGTCGGAACCAAGAAGCAACCTTTCCGTAGACTCTAACCAACATGAAGACATCTTACACGACCTTCCCAAAAAGTGCTTCAAAAGGTTCCATTCGAGTGCTAGCTTGAAAACTACTATCATATGAATTCCACTAAAGCAAGATGCTTTTTCCAAGTTCTTCCAAAATCAACGATACTCATTCTCAACCATGCTTGTCTTACTATCCTACTAATTCCATCTTACTTTTCTTCATGAATCAACATTCCTAGGTTCTCACTAGCATCCATTACAGTTTACAGAAACTTCCATTATTACTTTTAAAAGTAATTACAACTATCTCCTTACACCTTTTCCGTTCCTTCTAGGAAATGATTCTTATCTACTCCACATTAAGAGTTTGTTTTGGTATTTATCACCTTTCTTTTTAAACTAAAGTTTCTATTTTTTTAAAAAAAAAATCAAAGCCCAAAATCTTTATCTTTGAAAGTATTATCTTTTCAGTTTCTATTAATTTCAAAAATACTTAGTAACTTTATTTATTTCCCAAACCTAGTGGAAAAAGCTTTTAAATTTTTAAGTCTAGAACTTATATCTCTCTTTCTTCTCAAGACTTTTATAGTTTTCAATAAAAATTTGAATTTTTAATTCTTTTTTATGTTTTTCTTTTAGAATATCTTTAGAATATCCTTTTTGTGTTTTCAAAACAGCTTCTTACTATACCTAATAGTCTCATATCTTAATGTATTGAAATTACTTTCTCTTATGAGAAGTTATTAACTCTAAAATCTTCTATGAATCTTTTAAAAGAGAATTTCATGTTTATATGAAAAAAAGGAACTTATCTTTTATTTTTTTAAATAGGCTATACAAAATATGGTGCTTTTCGTATCTTGTATTCCCTGTAACTTGCATAAAACATTTTTATCGGTTTTTTAGAAAATTGTACCATTATTCTTTCATTCCAATAGATTAAAATATGTTTAAATTATATCCCTCCATGATAAATATTTTCTAATATCAAACTTACACATTTTCCTTTCATAAAAATTCATCTTTAAAACCATTTTAATATTTCCATAACTGCAAAAACACTTCCTTGTACTTATTAATAATGTGTGTACTTTATAACCATTTTGTTTCTATACTTAGAAATTACCTTTTAAAGTACATTTTTATTTGGGTTAAAATGGATGTTGCGTAAAATACCGTTACTGCAATCAAAAAATACTTGCGTATGGATTCAATTAAATAAATACCAATAAACCTCACATATCTATGTAAAAATATTTCTCTCGAGAGTCACTTACTATAACAATAGTCTTATAGCCTATGCTCCACTCACTTTTCACGAAAACATTTATTACAATAATTAAAGTGGTTTCTCAAAACATATGACAGGAGATAAGGACATGTTGATAAATATTATCACTCAAATGGAGGTTCTGTCACTTTTGGAGACAACTCCAAGTGATATATCATCGGCAAAGGCGATGTGAGCAATTACGCTACATTTAATTTACCTCTTATTACAAATGTTTTATTAGCTAAGAATTTAAAACATAACTTATTAAGTATAAGTCAACTATGCGATAAAGGTTTTAAAATTTCAATTTTTGAAACTAAGTGTAGTATTCTTGATCAGAATCATAATCTTATTTTCGAAGGAAATAGAGATAAAAATATTTATGTTTTAAATATGAAAGTTAATCATAACTCAGATTTATGCTTAATAGCTAAAGAAAATGATCCATGGATATGACATAAATGATTTTGTCATATCAATTTCAAAAATATAAACAAAATTTCTAAAAATAATCTTGTAAAAGGATTACCTAATATGAATTTTAAAGTCAATAATATATGTGACTCATGTCAATTAGGTAAACTAACCAAATCCTCGTTTAAATCTAAGAAAGTTGTCTCCACATTACAACCGCTCGAATTACTTCATATGGATTTATTTGGCCCTACCCAAATTCAATCCGTAAATCAAAATAAATACGTATTTGTAATAGTTGATGATTTTTCTAGATATACGTGGACTATTTTTATGAAAAATAAAAGTGATACTTTTGAAAATTTCAAAATTTTTGTTAAACAAATTCAAATTTTAACAGGTATTAAATTTAAAAATATTAGAAGTGATCACGGAGGAGAATTCGAAAATATACAATTTGATAACTATTGTAAAAAGAAAGGAATTTTTCATAATTTTTCATTTTCTAGAACTCCACAACAAAATGGAGTTATAGAACGAAAGAATCGAACTCTACAAGAATGTGCAAGAAATTCATTAAATGAAAGCACGTTACCAAAACAATTTTGGGCAGAAGCTGTTGCAACTGCGTGTTATGTTTTGAATCGTGTTTCTATTAGACCTCTCACCAAAAATACTCCTTATGAACTATTTAATGGTAGAAAACAAAAACATATCTTATTTTAAAATATTTGGATCAAAATGCTTTATATTAAATACTAAAGATCAGCTTGGAAAATTCGATTCAAAATGTGACGAAGGAATATTTCTCGGATTTTTGATTCGAAGTAAAGCTTATCGAATTTTTAATAAACGAACAAATGCCGTCGAAGAATCACTTCATGCATCTTTTGATGAAAATGCTTCTACTTCAATTAATAACAATGACTTACTCAATAGAACAAAAACAAGTATAAACAATTTGAACGACGACGACGATATCATTTTGTCTAGAGAAGATGAAAACATTGTTTATAATTTTGAAAAGTAAAAAATACTGCTAATACAATAAGATCTCCGCGTCGAGTTTTACGAAATCATC
The DNA here is from genome assembly GCA_030765085.1 of Allium cepa. Classification (NCBI taxonomy): domain Eukaryota; kingdom Viridiplantae; phylum Streptophyta; class Magnoliopsida; order Asparagales; family Amaryllidaceae; genus Allium; species Allium cepa. The sequence continues at coordinate 455,291,588 of CM060932.1, forward strand.
CTACAGAAAATATAATTGGAGAAATAAATTCAAATGTTTGAACTAGAAGTCAATTAAACTTAATGAGTAATGCAGCATTTATATCTATTATAGAACCTAAAAACATTAAAGAAGCATCATCCGATGGAAATTGGATTATCGCTATGGAAGAAGAATTAAATGAGTTTGAACGAAATGAAGTTTGGGAACTTGTACCCAGACCGACCAATCAGACGGTTATAGGAACTAAATGGGTTTATAAAAGTAAACAGACGAATTAGGAAATATAACTAGAAATAAAGTAAGACTAGTGGCACAAGGATATAACCAAGAAGGAATAGACTACGAAGAAACGTTTGCTCCGGTTGCTAGACTTGAAGCAATACGAATCTTATTGGCATACACATGTTTTAATAATTTTAAACTTTATCAAATGGATATTAAAGGTGCATTTTTAAATGGTTATATTAAAGAAAATGTTTATGTTGAACAACCTCCTTTACTTCTTCATGAAAAATATCTAGACTATGTATATAAACTTAAGAAAGCTTTATATGTATTAAAACAAGCACCACATGTTTGGTATGAACGTCTTAAAAGCTATTTAATTAATTCTCGAATTGAAATAGGAAAAGTAGATCAAGCACTATTTATAAAACAATCTAAAAATGATATATTAATAGTTCAAATATATATCGATGACATTATATTTATCTCAACAAATAATGATTTATGTAAAGAATTTTCCGAAATAATGACTAAAGAATTTGAAATGTCTCATATGGGAGAATTATCATATTTTTTAGGACTACAAATTAAAAAAATTTCGAATGGAATATTTATTAATCAAGAAAAATACTGTAATAATCTTATTAAACGTTTTGGAATGGAAAACACTCTTGCCAAACCAACTCCTATGAGTACAACAACACATCTTGATAAAGATGAAAACGACAAAAGTGTAGACCAAAAATTATACCGTAGCATGATAGGATCTTTACTATATTTAACAACAAGTAGACCAGATATCATGATGAGTGTATGCTTATGCGCTCGATTTCAAGCAGACCCGAAAGAATCACATCTACGTGTTGTAAAACGAATACTACGTTACCTTAGTAAAACTACAAATTTCGGACTATTTATCCAAAAGACTGTTCGTTCAAATTAGTATCGTACAACGATGCTGATTTCGGAGGATCACGAACGGATCGAAAAAGCACAAGTGGTACGTGTCACTTCATCGGTAAATCATTAATTTCATGGTTCAGTAAGAAACAAAACGTGTCTCCTTATCAACTTGTGAAGCAGAATATATTTCTACACCACTAGCTTGCACACAAGTGATTTATATGCAACAGACACTTAAAGATTTTTGAATAAATCTATCAAAATCAACAATTTACTGCGGTAATTCTAGTGCAATAAATTTATTTAAAAATCCTGTAAATCACTCAAAAATTAAACATATAGATATTAGACATCACTTTTTACGCGATAATATAGAAAAAGATATAATAAATCTAGACTACGTACCTTTTGAAAATCAGTTAGCAGATATCTTTACTAAACCTTTATTAGAAAATACATTTATAAAATTGCGACGTGAACTCGGGATAATCTCAAGTAAAGATGTATAAATAATAATATAATTTTTTTAACTAAAAAGTCAAAAATAAAAAAATTTCAAAAAATTTAAAATTCTGACCATGCCGAGACTCGAACTCATGACCTGTTATAAATAACACAAGTGTCTTAACCACCTGAGCTATTAATGTTTTCTATTCACTCTCTTATGGCCATCTTATTAAGTAATTACATATATTTTATACTACTCTATATATAACAATTATCTTTATACTACTGTATTACTGTATTATTAACTTTATACATATTATGACTGCTCAAATAACCACCGCCAACAGAATTTCACCGATTCTACATACATTTAGCCTAAAATTAATAAGACTCATCAATCTAAATCCTATTTTTTTCTTCATATACAACTATAAATAGCAACATTTTCCTATTACTAAGCACTGAAAAAATACATTACTTGTTTCTCTGAAATATAATATCATTCAACAAAGCCTTTACAAAAATGTCATCTTCATCCACTACCGATTCTATTGAAATCCTTGCCACACCAAACTCCCCAAAAACATCAAACCACCAAGGTTCGCCATCATCAACTTACCATACCGGATACACACCTGAAAAGAAAAAAGGGAAAAAGACCATAGATATCTCACCAAATAAAAAATAAAAAATCGACGATCTTCATCATTATCAACAGGACTCTCTAATGCTTCAACAAGAGATGTATTATGAGCAAAAAATTAATCCCAGATGTATTGGTATAATTGAACATATTGCAATGAAATTCTACGGGGCTTCGTCACACCAATTGATGAAAATGCTGTTTCACCGATTCGACGTCCTTCGACTTTGTCTCCTCCATGACCTCCGTACTTACCAAACTCATGGGATCGCAAAGAAGCGCCGAACATTCGTCAAAAACAACTGAATGAACTCAAAAAACCAAGCCCAAAGAAATAATTTTTGTGTTTAATAATTTCTTTCGTTGTATGCTTAATAAATTTCCTTTACTGTGTACGTTTATATATATCTTTGTAATAAGATTATTTCCCGTCTAATAAACAAACAATTTAAAAATGAAAACTATTCACATCAAACTACAAATTAAAATTATCGTACTGCACTAAATAGTATATACACTTTTTATATTATAAAAAAAATTTATTATGCAAGAATTATACAGGTCAGTCGACTGGTGCAGGCTACCAGTCGACTGGACCAGTAGATTGAAAATATTCAATCTTCTGCATTAGTCTACTGAGTGCCTGCACCAGTCGACTGATGCTGAAATATTGAAATATATATAATTGCCAATCGACTGATGTAGGCCCTCAGTCGACTGGAATAGAAGGACGAAAATTAAACATCCTTCAGCTTTAGTCGACTGAAAGGCTACACCAGTCGACCGAGCCGTAGATCTGAAAGGCTGTTAACCTTCCACCTACCCTTTAACCCTCTTTATATTCACTTTACCCTTTTCCTCTTCTTCCCAATTCAGTTTTTTCAATTATTCCAAACCCTAAGCACTAAAAACTCAAATTTTTCTCCTTCAACTCAAAATTAGATGGCACCAAAACGAAACGGCCAAGCCTCCTCCTCATCTCAACCACCCTCAACTGAACAAATTCAGCAATGGTTGTTTGACGACACTGCAATAAAGCGATGGAGAAGGATGCAAGATTCTAGAATATTCGAAGGTTCATTCATCAACTTTCCTGATTTCTCACCTTATCATATTCAAGAATTAGCCCGCCGTAGCAATTTGGAGTCGTTAATTGATATTAACGACAATAAACACAAGACTAACCAAATTATGGTAAATTATTCTTCGCCAATCTCAATTTGGGTCATCAAGATGTTCCGAACCAAGAAGATTGCATATGGAGCCTAGCATGTGGTAAGCCCGTTTTCTTTTCTCTAGATCGTATGGCTCATATACTAAAAACAGACAATGATGGTGTTGAATTGTCTACTATTGATGTCGATTTGATGGTTAAAGACCGTGTTAGCCATTTATTTCTTGAAGACGATCTGCGTCAATTAAAATCAATGTCTTTACGACCAAAAGCCCGAATAATTCATCGTTCCTTAATGAAAACCGTAACTCCTAGAACTGAGAGTTATGAACTCGTCTACGAGCATAATTTTAGAGCCTTGTATGCTATATTTGGAAACTTCAAAATCAATTGGCTTCGTTTAATACTTGACGACCTTTTAAGCTTTAACAAAGGAAAAATGAATATAATTTATCATGGAGAATATATTATGCGTCTACTCAAAGCTTGTGAAGTTCCGGAACCGGATTCACTTCTACAATAGGATGCTTAAATGCTCGGACACTAGCTTTAATGAAGTTACCTGTTGCCCGAACCCCTCGTATAATCTCCTTTGAAGAATGGACTTAACGTCAAACGTGTCAAATTCAATCATAATAAGGCGAGTCCTTTCACCGACCATCTCGTCAAACTTTCACTCGAGATCAGCAAGAAGAAATTACAATTCCAGATGAAGGACTTCAACCTCGGGCCACCATCAATATCATGTGCCGTAATCAACAAATCCTTCAATCAAACATTCAAAAAGTTGATAAGAAGCTCGATAAAGTGAAAGGATTTTTCACAAAATTATGGCAAGCAATATCGTGCTCTTTCGGTACTTCTACATCTACTTTGGGCGATCCGGGAAAGCAACCCGTATTCACATAGTCTTCTACTTCTTATTCAGGAGACAATCAAGCTTTTAGTGATGAAGGAGATGATGGAAATGAAGGAGATGTTGGTAGGGGTAAGGGTCTGATGGTATAAGAAGTTTATTTATTTCTTTCTTTTTTAACTCAAGACAATTATTTAAATTCGTATGGCTTGTACTTAAGTAGCCATTCTAGTTTGTTTTTCTTTTAAACATTGTTGTCTATGGATATTAGAATGTGCAAGTGTTTGTTTCATTTCATATTATCTTTCACATTACAATATCATATTGCTTATTCCTTTTTGTCGATGACAAAGGGGGAGAAATATTATTGCTGCTAATAAAAATGCAGGATACAAAGCGTCAGAGATTCAGGGGGAGTAAGTATTTATATTGTTTTATATATAGTCGAAATCTACATCTATTTACAGGTTCTCATCAATCAAAATGGGGGAGAATGTTGAGATTTGGTTTTGATTCATGACACAGAACTTTCATCTACAACACATAGATTTGACGACTGCTACAAAAGGAGAATATATACTACAAGGAGATAAGACTTCAAAACCGGTGCATCAATTTTTTATTTATTTATTTTTATTTTGAATGTTTGAGTCTTAGATTAATATTGTTAAAATCTCTCCCTAGTTAAAAGTATATATCTTAGTTTATATAAGCATATAATTAATTTATAAAAGTTTAAAAAATAATAATATATATATACAAAACTGTGCATATTGCACAAAATATATCAGGTCAGTCGACTGACCCTATAGTCCAGTCGACTGACACTGGGTAAAATGTGCAACATGCACAGTGCTCGTATATTTAAATTTGAATATTTAAATTCGTTTGAATATTCAGTCGACTGACCTTGTAGTCCAGTCGACTGAATTTCTACAACAGCAATAATTTTGAAAAGACACAACTTTTGTGAAGGGTTGCGAACATTCAACGAAAGGATTCAGGTGCAACACTTCGATCGAAACTCTTCACCAAAAATTGTAGCTTTCTATCACTTATAAATACAAACTCCAAACTCATTTAAAATCACTGAATTACAATCGATCTCTCTTATTCTCTGATCTAACTTTCTGAAATCTATTTACTATCGTACTCTCAATTATTCCGTATAAAAGCAATACTATACCTTTCTATTCTTCATATACTTCAAATATAATCATTTATACTCGAGAAGAAAATTATAGGAAGGGTGTACTACAAATGACAAATCAGTGTTATCAGAACACACATTAGTCAAACTATTTTTTGTATTAGTTGAAGTCCTGTTCTGCTGCTCAGGCGAGTGAAGTCCTCTTCGGCAGTTGAGGCGAAATCTTGCTCTGCTGCTCAGGTCCCTGTTGGGCTGCTCAGGGGTGTGTAGACCGGTTCCTCTGGATTAAGTAAGGGACGTTGTTTTAGTGAAATTTCAGAAGGAATCTGGGACTGGATGTAGGACGGTGCTCCGAAGCAGTATAAAATATCTGGTGTCATTTTTACTATACTGCTTTTATATTCCACACTATTTACAGTATTACTATCTTCAACATACTCTGTATTATCATATATCCCTATTACACGATCCACACTGCACTTTCAGTAACAATTACCTTTCACATATCATATATCACATCACTTTGAAGCCACGTTGCCATTTCCGTTGACTACTAATTTCCTTCCATTAAAATGCAACCCTTGAGCTCGTACACCTCAAGGAGGGTGTTAAGCTAAGAGAAGTTGCCTACTCCACCACTACTTATGTAAATTTCTAAAAACAGTGTACCTAATCACAGAAATGCAATGTCAGATACTCGTCCATACAAGTTGTCCAGGAACAGGACTGACCGAAGGAACTTTCCTACCATATCCTATCAGGAAATCCCTAGGATTAGTAACGAGCAGTCCTTGCATTGGATATTTCATAATGAAGAGACTACTGCTGCTGGATGTAAATTGGGATTTTAACCCTAAACGATCAACATGTAGTCCCTTACTATGAAAATCCTAAATATCAATATCATCGAACAATCTACACAATCGGCGCATATACGTTGGTCCGAATTGGTTTGTAGATAAATCTGATCCCGTCTCTTCGCACCAAACACGCAAAAGCTTTTCTCAATCTCACATAGAAACTAAGTTCATAGACTTATCACGTCTCCAACTTGCTAAGGTAGCTCGGATAGATTATAGTAATCACTCCACACTACATGAATCAACAATCTCAACAGAAATGATAATCATGCCTACACAGATGGCTACGTACTAAGTGTACGACTAAATAATTCCCACATCAAGTCGATGAACTAAAATGACCGAAAATATAAATTTAGAACTAAAGCAGTCGCTAGGCCTGATTTATTAAATCATTCATTAATTAGATCACTTTTCTAAATTATTCACTTCAAATTATTTTAAAAAAGGTATAATCGCAAAACCATTTCAATATTTCACTATTTGGCAAACATTTCCATATACTTATTTTAATAATAAGTGAATTCATAATTTACTTATTTTCAATCCATTCAAACTTCATTTTATAATATCACTTTCCAAAACATTTATTTAATTAAAGGATTATTCACTATTCAAAATCATGAATATAATTCCTATACAAATTTTCATATTTAACTTATCGAAATAAGTTGATTTCACATTTGTAAAACAATGTTTATAATTCACATTTCTACTTTATAAAAACTTTCATTTATAAAATTCCTTTATTAACTAATATATTCCAAAATCCAATTATAAGTTAATTTACTTATAAATCTCTTCATTTAAAAATTCATTCCTTTTTTTATAACTTTATAAATTTGTAAATCTTATTTACTTGTTACATTCATTTATACATCATTTTAACACTTATAAAACTAGTTTATAATTCCATTATTTTTATTTATAAAATATCAATTTTATAAATCTTATATATACACACCATTTATGATGAGTCCAAAATTATCAATTTAAATTATTTTACAAAACAGTTAACTTCATATTTCAAAATTCATATTAGGTATATTTAACAAAACCATAATTTTTATAACATAAACTTTATAACTTTTTTATTCATTTAAAATAAATTCATTTCCTTAACAATTCAAAAAAAATTTAATAGAACATATACATTTTCAAATTCACCTTTTTATTTGAAATCGTCACTTTAATACTTTAAATTTTCAAAAATATGGCCTAGTGCTGCAACAGCACTAAATAGGGAGGTTCATATCAATCACGGCATCCAAATATTATATATCACATGATAACAACATATATAACAATATCTGTAAACAAAAATCCAACACTGGTGGGGAATCCTGTTGGATCCCTCCAACCTATCACCTACAACAAATATACATATGAGAAAATATATACAACGTCCGCTTCGAGGAAGACGTGCGTACAATGGGTCATCCGTTCATACACGGGAACGTGTAGGGTCTCATCCGCTAAAATATGCAGGAATATGTCTAAACCAATCAATATATATATATATACATACATACATACAAACAAACACACACACACGCACATATATAATATCATATATCATCCAAACCAGCATCAATCAACATAATATAAATTTATTCTCACTTATATAAAAATATAAGCGAGGCAGAAAGTGTGAGTTGTACTCACTTTGATTCCAATAGTCGTTGCAGTGTTTTATTTCGAATAAAGTTAAGCTGACATTTAATTTTACCCAAAATTCCTGGTAGCTCCAAATAAATCAAAACAAGCTTCCACACGTAGTGTTCGCAAATACGAATCTACCATAATTCTTTTCATCCAATTCCGACCTTGTATGAAGAAGTATACAATTTTAAAGATTGCACGAATTAACATATAAATTATTTAAAATTTCTTTTTTTCATAATAGACCTTTAAACTAATCTGGGATGCACATCCTTTCCTTCATCAAATCCAGTCCGATACCCCATCTTCTCCCATCGTTCGAAAACTCCCAGGCTAACTCATGTTTGAACCCATAGCTGCACATGAAATCTTCAACGTCACTCTTTCCACGCCGACGTATACGACGATAGGCTACCACTGCTTCAACAACCTAGCCGGGCTCTACAACCGATCAGAAACTGGCCACACTCAATTACACCATCCCCTTAAAAACGTGCTCGAGTGGCATGATTTCCATCCCAGATTGCCGTTGATCCATTGCCTTAAATTCCATCATAGCAGTATGGATATATAGATCTCCTCAAGCTCTTTCGATTCACTAGTAGAAAGTTTCACATAAAAGTCGATGTGTTATGAAATATTGGAGGAGAAAGAATCGAATGATTTTGGCGATTGAAACAATATCGGCGGCTAAGGTTAGGAATTAGGTCTAGGGTTTGAGATGAACGGTAAAGTCCTTATATATATAGGCAAATATAAATCACTATTCACTCAAAGTAATTCCAGACTCCAAATGAAGCGTGACGCCATGCATTTATAATGTTTTAACCCTATTCTGAACATAATGCAAAATATATCGGAAGCCAATTCCATCATATTTGAAAGAAAGGTTCTCGAATCGACTTATTTTAATTAAAATTTAGTTAAATGAATTTCTACGCGTTTCAGCTTCGCATGACAAAAACCCAAGTCCGATTGACACGAAATTTGAAATCCCACAATAATATAACATTACGGATCCAATGAAACTAGTTCCATCGAAATCCGAGACCATCTCAAAAATGACTATTTTTGCACGTTAATTAAATCGATTAATTTCCAATTTCTATAAATTAACGTTTAATTCAATTTTAAAAGTGTACTAACATCATTTTAATTCAAATAGAATTTGTAACAACTTTATAAATCATTTTCATTCACATTAAATTCAAGTTTCAATTATTTACACAATTTCAAATATTAAATCAAAATTTTAATTATCCAATTAAATTCTTATATTTGAAATATAAGTTATTCAACTTATAAAATTTACTTGTGAATATTTGAAATCGGTTAAATATTCCCATTTCGAATAATTGAAAATTTGGACCATTACATTCTTCCATACTTAGAAGAATTTCGTTCTCATAATTACCAAGTACGTAAAAGCTATAAAATCCATTAACTTTTCCAGAACAATTCGTTCAAACTAGATTACCAACATTATTTAAAGATTTTAACTTTACCAAAACTCCAATGTTAAACTTCTTATAAAAAAGTTACGAGGTTTTCAATTTCATACTTATTTATCTTTTCCCAACTAACTAATATCGTTACAAATTATAACTCAAAATCAAAATTTTAGTTATCAAAAATATTTCCAATTTTCCCAAACTTTTCTAATGCCATAAATTTTCAAAAAAATTCACCAAAACCTCCTTCATGCGGTTCGACCCCAAAAAAACAACAATATATAATATCGCAAATATACATCTCATCTTCGAGGATGATGCATCCCGTAGGGAAAAAATAAATAAAAGTACGATATTTAATCCTAGATATATACCTTATATATTATTAGCAAGCATATACGGCTAATATAGCCCGAAAGCGAGCTCCAAATGCGAAGCATACGCCATCCACACCTACTAAATACTCAACAAACAATGAGAAACATGTATATATGGAAAGTAATATCAATATACAAATATACCAATACAATAACTATATATGCCAATATAGCAAATGCAATCTAAAGCAACAAATTCAACCATCAAACAACTATCATCCAACCAACATTCAACAACCAATATCTATCCAGTCAATCGATAAACAAATTAACATACATAAATTCTCATTAATATTCATTGAATTGGTTTTCGATTTAATCACATTTGACTCATCAACATTGGATTCTTTACTAACATTTATTTATTCATATTCAATTTGTTTACATTCACTAATTTATATTCAAGTTAGATAACTTTCAATTTGAATTCAATTATTTCATTTAGCTTTCAATTTCATTAATTCAATTTCATTAACATTTAATGAATTTCTGTACAATCGATTAACATCCTTCTAACAACCAGTGCATATCCAACATAACCAAATTAATTTACTTTACACTCAAACATTCATAATTACTTCGTTTACATTAAATTTGTTTTAAAGCACTTAATTTCAATTGGTTTAATATCAATTTAGATTGAATTCTAGTATTCACTATATTCACATTTTTATACAACGCTTCCAATGCTAGTTTTATCATCACTTCTTAAATTAAGTTTTATTCCATTCTTAACAACATTTCTAATGCATATTTATTCACTAATTCAGCTTTACAATTAAAGTTGAATTTCATTTAACAATTCAAGTTTATATTCATATTCACCACTTCACTTTATAAATTCGTTGTTAATATCAATTTTGTAACGACCCAGGTTTTTCTGGCGTAAATTGTGAATATTTGAATGGTTTTAAGTATTAAAATTGAATTATAGATTGATTTTTGAATGTGAAAGATTGGTTTTTATGTATAAAATAGATTTATAATTTAAATATAGCAGGTTATTGGATAATTGAATTTAATAACAGAGAATTAGTTAAAATATTTAATCTTGAGTTTTAAGCTTGTTAAAAATATTTTAAAGGCTTGTGCAATTTATATTGATAGTAATAACGGCAATAAAAGTTTTAAATTTGAGATTAAAGTTGGTTTGTTTAGTTTTAAAAATATATCATATAAATCGACGTTTAAAAATAGCCTTCCGAGGCATAGTCTCGGAATTCCACGAAACCAGATCCATTGGATCCGTAATATTTTTTTATTATAGGGTTTCAAATTTCGTAGTATTTGGAGTTATCGTGTGGTTATACGCAATGTAAACATGCTGAAATTTATAGCGAAAATTCAATATAACTATTAGGTCCAGAAAGCTATCATCTCCCTACGATCGAATTAGTACTCGAAACCTTTTCCATTGCGTTCGAAATAGGGGTATAACATTATGAGCGTCTTGTAGCATGCCTCGATAGGGGGTCGAGATTTTAAGCTACGTTTACGAGACAATTTAAATTAGGGCATTTCACTAGAAGGACAAATTTTGTAGTCCAATTAGTTTCTAGGACACACATCCTTAGAAATTAATTTCAAAGCCAAAGTCAGCAAAATAACTACTTTTAAGGATTAAATCAGCAGTCCAATTACTTTCAAGGACATAATTTCATAGGTTTTTAGGCCTTAGAAACTAATTATTTTGCATTTTGTCCTTAAAAGGAATTATTTCAGTTGTGTGTCCTAGAAACAAATTGCACTTGCTAAAGAGGCCCTCGAGGCTAATTTCCACATTTAAATTTAAATAATATTGCATACATACATACATACATACATACATATAAATTTCAACATTCAAATCTGTATTGTAACGATCCCGAATTTTTACTAAATATAAATTGATAATTTAATTTAATTTTTGAATTTAAATCTATAAAATTTATTAGTAAATTGATTCGAGTTTCCCTGAATTCAAATAAGAAATAAATAAATTAAATCATATGAATTTAAATATTTTACATATGCGATTTGGATTTAAATTACCAAAAAATGGATTTACTATAATATGAAAATATATGTATATATGCACATACATTGAGTTTGAGTTATTGTTTTAACTAAACGATTTAAAGATGAAATTATTTTTAACTTGATTTAAAATGGTGAAATTTATTGATAAATTGATTTGAAAATTCAAAATGAAGTTTCTAAAATAAAATAAACAAATTTGCTAAATTTAAAACAACACATTATCTAGAATATACAAAGTAATAAAATATTTGTATGCAATAAGTATGACACAGATAAAATAAAAGAAATAAACATAATAAAATAGAAATTTATTTATGTTATTAAGCCATGAGAAAAGAAAAGAAACAACATTTAAATATGAAATAAAGCTGTAAACAAATATGAAAACAAGCAAGTACATAATATTATCTCTAAGCACACAAAGTATATCCTCCCAGCCAAAACAAATCTGTATAGCCACCACCATATCATCTTAGCACAATCAAATAAAAGAAGACATCACTGCAGCCATACCTCTATACACCTCAAACATAAAATAAGATCACTTCAGGCGCGTCCTTAGTACAAACCATATCACCTTATTGTACATTCTTTTATATATATAAACATGCACTGTTTTTTCTCTCTTTTATCAAATTCTGCATTCAGTTCATCCGAAGTAAAAGTAAAACTGAGTGAAAGAAAAAAAACCAAAACAGTCTCACTTAACATAAACAAGATTCACACTTAAAACATTTCTCAAGCAATCAAAGCCTAACAGTTTAAAAGCAAAGAAAAGCTTCAGATAACCCAGACTTCAACTTGTAAACTCCTGAAGTCAACATGATCTGGAAGGTGAGTAACCTCACTCTAAAAACAAATTTAAAAAGAGAAATTTTGATTTCATTTATGTATGTGGATGAGTATGCCTAAATTTATATATATAAATGCCTGTGAATATTGGAAGCCTATGTGTACAGGCTGTTACTCTTCTCTGTTCTCTGTTTGGAGTTTTCAAAAACAAGACTTTGATTTGAAAATCCATTTCTACTTGATCTATTAAACATTTAAACTCAGGATCAAAACAAAAGATGTTCGTTTGATCACAAACTAGTTTTTAAAAAAAATTATTTAAGTTAAACTATATTGGCTTGCCTTTGGGAATCAAAGAACTGAGCAAACTTGAATTTTTGCGAAAATTCAAACCCCTTAAAACATGAATTCAGAAATGCAGCCTGAATGCTTACATTTTACCATGATTTTTAAAACAAAAATGTTGATTTTTAGATAAGTATATGAGGTGCAATTTATAGAGAAACCAAAAATGCCTTTCCATCAATTCCTGGCGATTCAACAAATTTTAGATGTTGTAATTCGTTTTGAGGCTTGTTTGGTCCTCATTGATCCTAGGAAAAATCTTAAAAAAATTATCCATTGCAAGAATTTTGGGGACGAGGCGAAGTTAGGGTTTAAGGGTTGGGTGTTTATGGTTGGCAACGCGATCGAATTGGGGATTCATGGGCGAACCGGAGTAGACTGGACTTTGAGGAAAGATGAGTGGTAGGGTGGCGCAGCCCCAGGCGAGGCGGCGAGGTTCCAGGTGGTCCACGGCGACGGTGCAAGATCAATTTAGGCGATGGTGTTTGTCTGCGTTGGGTTCCAGGTTGAACTCATTAGCTCGATTTTGTTTTGGGGTTTTTAGCGTTGAATCAATCAGTGGTTTCGGAAGTAGGGATGAAGAGCGACTTGTTCGAGGGCGCGATGGCCACCGGAACGGCGGCGCGGTCGCGTGCACGTGCACGACGATGGTCGTGTGTCAGGGAATGTTGCTTCGAGGAAACTCGAAGTGGAGCTCGAATTTTCGTGACTTGACTCGAGACTCTGGAGTGTTGTGCGTGTTTGCCTGGGATTTAATCACCTGTTATTGAAGTTTCACTTGATACTAAAATTTAAATAAAAAAAATATAAACAAAAAAAAGGGAGTAGAAAAGAAAAGGGAAGAAGAAGGAAGCTTGGGACGTTGCTCGAGTTTTTAGCGTGAGTGACTCGAGAGATAGGTCGAGTTGCCTGAGGGTTAGGCTTGGGTACGTGAGTTGAGTTTAGATATGTATTCTAGTTTTAAAATGAAAGGAAATTGGTTTTAAATTCTTTTAAACTTCTTTATAAAATGAGTATTTCTTTAATATGGGAATTTAAAATGATTTTTGAATTCTTTTTAAACTTCGATAAAGTTGAAATTTAAAAGTAAACTTGAAATGGAAATTGTTTTAAAACCCTTTTTATAATAATAATGTAATCATTTATAAGAATGAGGTTTATCTTAAAGTCAAGGAAGATTTAACGATTTGAAATTCATTAAATTATGTTAATCAAGATGAATAATTTATTGTTTGATTAATTGATGAATTGGACTAATTAAATAAGTAATTAAAAGTTTAAGTTAATTAATTAAGGTTTAAAGATTAATTTATTTAGGAATAATAAATTTGTAAATTAAGGATTTTTAATAAATATTAATCAATGATTAACATTGATTAATCAAGTGATTAAACAATAATAAATTTATGAATAATGTGATACATTGATTTGGTAATTAATTTGAGAATAATTAAATTATTAAAGTAATTAATTTATTTAAAGGTTAATTAAATTAATGTGATGAATTAAGAATAACTTTACTTATTAAAGTGTTTGATAAATAAATTTATATCAAATGATTTGTAATTAATTAATTAGAATTTGATAATTAATTTATAAGTATTAAATTTACTTGGGAATAAATTGAATTAATTAGGATTAAACGATTAATTAATCCTACTTATAAATGTTTATTGAATGATTGACCTTACTTATGAATGATTGTATTATATGAGATGCCTTGAATTTACTGCCCTATCTGATTTGTGATATTTGTTCTGTAGATTGTGTTATGTATAATGTATTCATTTATTTGATGATAAATCTGTATGTTATCAGTGAATCCGTGAATGAGCGATACACGCAATAGTTATATCACTTATCAACTATTTTTCTGTGTTTTAATCTGTGATGGTTGAATGTTGTTGCACTATTGTGTTAAATCCCTGGACCACACCACACACACACAATTATGGATTTCATGAGAAAATCAGTTAAGTCGCAGATTTTTGAAATAGTTTGAATGTGAATTTTTAAATTCAAATGTTTTGGAAATGGAATCGGAATAAATGTGAAAAGCTTTTGAAATGGAATTTCAAGATAAAATTTATTTTTAAATTACTTGATTTATTTTTTTTGGAATTTAAATATTTTGATTTAAATTTTGAATTCAATATTTGAAATTCAATTCTATGATCTGAAACTAAGGATCAAAGATGTTATACCAGTTATATATGGATTAAACTATTTTTAGTATTGATCTGAGAATGTGAATAAAATTCAAAGGGTTTAACTCGTATAAATATAATTGGATTTTCCGAAACAAAAACTGTTTGTTTCCAAATAATAAAAGCTTTCACAAAAGAAATAAACTTTCAATTTATTTTAGACGGATTTCAAGATTGAAATGAAAAAGATTTTCCAAGTTATGGAAACGATTTGAAAGCTATAAATTAAATCTTTAATTTAAAGATTTTAAACGAGTAACTCCAATTAAGATGAAATTGTTTTGAAATCCAGGAATGAATCTTTGTGAAACTAGGTGAACTTTATGTGGTAAATCTTTCATTTAAAAGATTTGAAATGGCAATTGGTTTAAACCATTTGAAAGAAAGTTTGAATTATTAAGTCGTGACTTAATTGAAATCCCATATCCATATGTTTTAAATATTGCGCTCACTATTCGGTTTAGCCGGGAAAGGACCTTTGTGTCATATAACCCATTCCGAATATGTGATTCGACGTTATGGATAGCATTTGAAGTTCGGTGATGAAGACCGGGTATTTGCGAAAGCGATAGGATGAACTATCGATTGTCTCTGCACCGAGTCGCGCCGGTATAGAGATTTCCTAAGTGATGGGATGTCCGATCGAGATTGTAAATGCCCGGATTGCAAGGACTTTTTTGGAAGTGCCTTCGGTTCTGTTCGAACCCAGAACAGACTTGTATGGATCGTATGTCCGACATTACAATTTGAGATATAAAGCAGATTTCTTTCAAATATATTTCTGTTGGTGGCGGAGAATTTATTCTCTTAGCTTAACACCCTTCTCTGAGACATACGCGCTCAGAGGTTATGTATTTGATGGTTATCAGCGATATATTCCCAATTTGGTAATGTGACATGCTGAGTGTTGCTGTGAAATGATCATTGTTTGATCATTTGTGATATGATCATTTGTTTGATCATTTATCTTTGTGATCATTACTTTGATCATTTGTTGACCCAAAGCATGGCTTTGTACCAAAGCATGGCTTTGTGGACGAGACTTCGTCGGACCTAACACCCCGGAATGGTTGAAACAGGAAAGATGCAGCAAGGTTATTGGGGGTAGCACCCCTTAGGGCATGTGCATTTCCTTCTGGATAGAAGTGGTATCATGGTATGGAGCCCATATACTTAACTTATGTTGATATCGCAGATATATATGTATTACTTTGTGATTTGTTGTTGGGGCCCCGGTTAAAGGTTGGTTACAACCGGGAGATGGCATACTCGGTCAGTAGTTACCCGGTTAGGGGTAACCCGGCCTTGTGTTGGCAGAGATCCGGTTTGGTTCTCGGGAACGTCCTTCTAGAGGCTTTCTCATGTGGCAATGGGAAGTTCCTTGGCCTGACCATTTGTTGGAAATCCAAAGAAACAATACGAATCATGTATGATTTTAGTTGTATAACCTGCCATGGAATGTGGCGGTAACCTGCTATTGAACATGGTAGCTATAGTAGGCATAAGTGCGGAATGCCTATGCTGGCTAAGATTTATGTCTTTGCTTTCAAAATGAATTTTGACTATACTATGCACTAGTAATAATAATATTAAATTTTTTTTAATGCGTATCAAGCATCTTTGACTATCATAAGGAAAATCTCCTCCGATTCTGCGTTTGCATTGTGTGTGTGGTGGGAGGTCTTATGGTAGTTTCATTTTCAAAAAAGCATTGCGAATTGACTTTAAAATCTTTTGTTGATTATTTTAAAAGATAAACTGTTTTTGTTGCTCACACCAGTCCCATGACTGATCCGGAATTTATTGTTTCTTTCCTAAACTCTGGCTGCTCAAATTTTTTTCTACACGAGCAGTTTAGAGTTGGGTTTTTCAGATAGTTAGGTTCAGTGAATTATCTGGAGCTAGTTCAGTCTTTGGATATGGATTGTACTTGCTTAGCTTGGTGCATCTTTATTGGGAGTTCGAGCTGCTGCTGTTGGAGTTCTCTTTTGAAGACTATCTTAGAGTTATATTGTTCCGCTGCTAGATGTTATCTATTTTCCTTTTTCGCTGCTATACTATCGTATCATATCTCTGATGTATATTGATATCTATTGGATCATCTGTTGTATCAGATATTGTATCAAAGCTGTATATCAATGTATTATTCTTTTATTCCGCTGTGTTGTTTACTTAATGTTGTTATAAGCTTTGGCGAATCGGATTTGAACGGTCGAATTTATGGCATTCGAATACGATATGAAGTATGGATGTCGATTTCGAGAGCGAAAAATCCTCGTTCGTCACATTTGGTATCAGAGCTAAGGTTAAACTTTAGCTCAAGAGTATAACACGTTAGGTAGCTCATTAGAGATAGGGTGAAGTATCCCTAGAATGAGTTTCCCTAAGATATCCGTTTGAATGCCTAAGTAAATTCTCTTACTATTCACTGATAGTGAGTATGAGTGCAAGAAGAGAACGAGATAGGGAACAGGGGGATACGACTATAAATGGTCAATACCTGCAATAGTGGAAACAATCTTTCTCTATCAAATTTTCTTTGATTCGTTTCTAAATTCTTTTGATTGCTTAGTGACAATTACAAGAAGAAGATTCGGTTTGATGATGGCCCTATGAATCATTGTAGAAATTCTTTACTTCGTATTTCATCGATTTATTTTCAGTTTTTGATTTAAACTTTAATGAATTTGAAATTTTGAATAAATTTGAAATTTAAATTGAGTTAAATTGGCTAATGAAATATAAGGGTAAATTGAATTGTATCGATAAAACGATTTCGTTTAAAACCAAATTTTAGATTTCTGTTATAACTTCTTGGGTAGAATAAAATCTAAAATATAAACTTTGTTGTATTTCTCAACCTATAAAATTCTACAACCATTAGGATCTTAATATTTAGATTTTGATTTTAATTGTAGAGAACAAATAGCATCAGCCAAGGTGGAAAGGCCAGAAGGGTTGGTGATTTTTGTTAATCTAGTAGGATTCGAGATGATTTGGGTGAACCATCAGGACGTGAGGAGGTGCCAGAAGAACATGTGGTGCAGCCACAACCTCAAGTTGAAGAATCCAAGGAGGAGTCCGGAAATGAAGAAGAGTTTGAAGAGGAATTTGAAGAAGAATTCGAGGAGGAATTTGAAGAAGAGTTTGAGGAGGAATTTGAAGAAGAGTTCGAAGAGGAAGTTGAGGAAGAGTTTGAGATGGAAGAAGAACCTAAAATTGAGGTAGAGTCCGAAGGCGATGAAGCAATTTATTGGGATTTAGATAATGCCATAGAGGATGATGATGCCATAGAAGACGAGGAGCTAGATGGTGGAGGTTTTATTCCGATAGAATCTGATCCAGAGGAATTTTTTGAGACAGACGATGAGGCTGAAGTTATAGAACTGTCAGGGCCTGAGAGAGGAAGCTCTGATAGTGAAGATCTGTAGTTGGTTGGATCGGCTTCTTTTGGTTAGGGTATGTTTATGTACGTGTTTTGGAATTAGAATTGTAGTGAAGGTTGGATGTTGGTAAGGTTATGTATGACTATAACTTGTGTACTAATAGTATGAGTAGCAATTAATATTAGATATATTATGAATTACCCGAAAGAATTCATGTGTTTACTAGTTTAGTTTGAATTGGCATTGGTCTATTCTGTGTGCGTATAATTCGTGAAATGAGCTGTGTAATTTCGGGGACGAAATTCTTTTAAGGGGGGAAGTCTGTAACGATCCAGAATTTTTACTAAATTTAAATTGATAATTTAATTTAATTTTTGAATTTAAATCTATAAAATTTATTAGTAAATTGATTCGAGTTTCCCTGAATTCAAATAAGAAAAAATAAATAAATCATATGAATTTAAATATTGTACATATGTGATTTGGATTTAAATTTCAAGAAAATGGATTTACTATAATATGAATATGTATGTATATATGTACATACATTGAGTTTGAGTTATTGTTTTAACTAAACGATTTAAAGATGAAATTATTTTTAACTTGATTTTAAATGGTGAAATTTATTGATAAATTGATTTGAAAATTCAAAATGAAGTTTTTAAAATAAAATAAACAAATTTGCTAAATTTAAAACAACACATTATCTAGAATATACAAAGTAATAAAATATTTGTAGGCAATAAGTATGAACACAGATAAAATAAAAGAAATAAGCATGATAAACTAGAAATTTATTTATGTTATTAAGC
Source organism: Allium cepa (assembly GCA_030765085.1). Taxonomy (NCBI): domain Eukaryota; kingdom Viridiplantae; phylum Streptophyta; class Magnoliopsida; order Asparagales; family Amaryllidaceae; genus Allium; species Allium cepa. The sequence continues at coordinate 455,310,879 of CM060932.1, forward strand.
CATGAGAAAAGAAAAGAAACAACATTTAAATATGAAATAAAGCTGTAAACAAATATGAAAACAAGCAAGTACATAATATTATCTCTAAGCACACAAAGTATATCCTCCCAGCCAAAACAAATCTGTATAGCCACCACCATATCATCTCAGCACAATCAAATAAAAGAAGACATCACTGCAGCCATACCTCTAATACACCTCAAACATAAAATAAGATCACTTCAGCCACGTCCTTAGTACAAACCATATCACCTTATTGTACATTCTTTTATATATATAAACATGCACTGTTTTTTTTCTCTTTTATCAAATTCTACATTCAGTTCATCCTAAGTAAAATAAAACCGAGTGAAAGAAAAAAAAACCAAAACAATCTCACTTAACATAAACAAGCTTCACACTTAAAACATTTCTCAAGCAATCAAAGCCTGACAGTTTAGAAGCAAAGAAAAGCTTCAGATAACCCAGACTTCAACTTGTAAACTCCTGAAGTCAACATGATCTAGAAGGTGAGTAACCTCACTGTAAAAACAAATTTAAAAAGTGAAATTTTGATTTCATTTATGTATGTGGATGAGTATGCTTAAATTTATATATATAAATGCCTATGAATATTGGAAGCCTATGTGTACAGGCTGTTACTCTTCTCTGTTCTCTGTTTGGAGTTTTCAAAAACAAGACTTTGATTTGAAAATCCATTTCTACTTGATCTATTAAACATTTAAACTGAGGATCAAAACAAAAGATGTTCGTTTGATCACAAACTAGTTTTTAAAAAAATTTATTTAAGTTAAACTATAATGGCTTGCCTCTGGGAATCAAAGAACTGAGCAAACTTGAATTTTTGCGAAAATTCAAACCCCTTAAAACATGAATTCAGAAACGCAGCCTGAATGCTACATTTTACCATGATTTTTAAAACAAAAATGTTGATTTTGAGATAAGTATATGAGGTGTAATTTATAAAGAAACCAAAAATGCCTTTCCATCAATTCCTAGTGATTCAACAAATTTTAGATGTTGTAATTCGTTTTGAAGCTTGCTTGGTCCTCATCGATCCCAGGAAAAATCTTAAAAAAATTATCCATTGCAAGAATTTTGGGGACGAGGTGAAGTTAGAGTTTAAGGGTTGGGTGTTTATGGTTGGCAACGCGATCGAATTGGGGATTCATGGAGGAACCGCAGTAGACCGGACTTTGAGGAAAGATGAGTGATAGGGTGGCATAGCCCCAGGCAAGGCGGCGAAGTTCCAGGTGGTCCACGGCGACGGTGCAGGATCAATTTAGGCGATGGTGTTTGTCTGTGTTGGGTTCCAGGTTGAACTCATTAGCTCGATTTTGTTTAGGGGTTTTTAGCATTGAATCGATCAGTGGTCTCGGAAGTAGGGATGAAGAGCGACTTGCTCGAGGGTGCGATGGCCACCGGAACGGCGGCGCGGCCGCGTGCACGTGCACGACGATGGTCGTGTGTCAGGGAATGTTGCTTCGAGGCAACTCGAAGTGGAGCTCGGGATTTTCATGACTTGACTCGAGACTCTAGAGTGTTGTGCGTGTTTGCCTGGGATTTAATCACCTGTTATTGAAGTTTCACTTGATACTGAAATTTAAATAAAAAAATATAAACTAAAAAATAGGGAGTAGAAAAGAAAAGGGAAGAAGAAGGAAGCTTGGGACGTTGCTCGAGTTTTTAGCGTGAGTGACTCGAGAGATAGGTCGAGTTGCCTGAGGGTTAGGCTCGGGTAGGTGGGTTGAGTTTAGATATGTATTCTAGTTTTAAAATGAAAGGAAATTGGTTTTAAATTCTTCTAAACTTCTTTATAAAATGAGTATTTCTTTAATATGAGAATTTAAAAGGATTTTGAATTGTTTTTAAACTTCGATAAAGTTGAAATTTAAAAGTAAACTTGAAATGGAAATTGTTTTAAAACCTTTTTTATAATAATAATGTAATCATTTATAAGAATGAGGTTTATCTTAAAGTCAAGGAAGATTTAACGATTTGAAATTCATTAAATTATGTTAATCAAGATGGATAATTTATTGTTTGATTAATTGATGAATTGGACTAATTAAATAAGTAATTAAAAGTTTAAGTTAATTAATTAAGGTTTAAAGATTAATTTATTTAGGAATAATAAATTTGTAAATTAAGGATTTTTAATAAAATATTAATCAATGATTAAAGTTGATTAATCAAGTGATTAAACAATAATAAATTTATAGATAATGTGATAAATTGATTTGGTAATTAATTTGAGAATAATTAAATTATTAAAGTAATCAATTTATTTAAAGGTTAATTAAATTAATGTGGTGAATTAAGAATAACTTTGCTTATTAAAGTGTTTTATAAATAAATTTATACCAAATGATTTGTAATTAATTAATTAGAATTTGATAATTAATTTATAAGTATTAAATTTACTTGGGAATAAATTGAATTAATTAGGATTAAACGATTAATTAATCCTACTTATAAATGTTTATTGAATGATTGACCTTGCTTATGAATGATTGTATTATATGAGATGCCTTGAATTTACTGCCCTATCTGATTTTGATATTTGTTTTGTAGATTGTGTTATGTATAATGTATTCATTTATTTGATGATAAATCTGTATGTTATCTGTGAATCCGTGAATGAGCGATACACGCAATAGTTATATCACTTACCAACTATTTTTCTGTGTTTTAATCTATGATGGTTGAATGTTGTTGCACTATTGTATTAAATCCCTGGACCACACCATACACACACAATTATGGATTTCACGAGAAAATCAGTTAAGTCGCAGATTTTTGAAATAGTTTGAATGTGAATTTTTAAATTCAAATGTTTTGGAAATGGAATCGGAATAAATGTGAAAAGCTTTTGGAATGGAATTTCAAGATAAAATTTATTTTTAAATTACTTTATTTTTTTTTTGGAATTTAAATATTTTGATTTAAATTTTGAATTCAATATTTGAAATTGAATTCTATGATCTGAAACTGAGGATTAAAGATGTTATACCAGTTATATGTGGATTAAACTATTTTTTAGTATTGATATGAGAATGTGAATAAAATTCAAAGGGTTTAACTCGTATAAATATAATTGGATTTTCCTGAAACGAAAACTGTTTGTTTTCAAATAATAAAAGCTTTCACAAAAGAAATAAACTTGCAGTTTGTTTTAGAAGGATTTCAAGATTGAAATGAAAATGATTTTCCAAGTTATGGAAACGATTTGAAAGCTATAAATTAAATCTTTAATTTAAAGATTTTAAACGAGTAACTCCAATTAAGATGAAATTGTTTTGAAATCCAGGTATGAATCTTTGTGAAACTAGGTGAACTTTATGTGGTAAATCTTTTATTTAAAAGATTTGAAATGGCAATTGGTTTAAACCATTTGAAAGAAAGTTTGAATTATTAAGTCGTGACTTAATTGAAATCCCATATCCATATGTTTCAAATATTGCGCTCACTATTCGGTTTAGCCGGGAAAGGACCTTTGTGTCGTATAACCCATTCCGAATATGTGATTCGACGTTATGGATAGCATTTGAAGACCGGTGATGAAGACCTGGTATTTGCGAAAGCGATAGGATGACCTATTGATCGTCTCTGCACCGAGTCGCGTCGGTATAGAGATTTCCTAAGTGATGGGAAGTCCAATCGGGATTGTAAATGCCCAGATTGCAAGGACTTCTTTGGAAGTGCCTTCGGCTCTGTTCGAACCCAGAACAGACTTGTATGGATCGTATGTCCGACATTACAATTTGAGATATAAAGCAGATTTCTTTCAAATATATTTCTGTTGGTGGCGGAGAATTTATTCTCTTAGCTTAACACCCTTCTGTAGACGTACGTGCTCAGAGGTTACGTAGTTGATGGTTGTCAGCGATATATTCCCAATTTGGTAATGTGACATGCTGAGTGTTGCTGTGAAATGATCATTGTTTGATCATTTGTGATATGATCATTTGTTTGATCATTTATCTTTGTGATCATTACTTTGATCATTTTTTGACCCAAAGCATGGCTTTTACCAAAGAGTGGCTTTGTGGACGAGACTTTGTCGGACCTAACACCCCGAAATGGTTGAAACAGGAAAGATGCAGCAAGGTTATTGGGGGTAGCACCCCTTAGGGCATGTGCATTTCCTTCTGGATAGAAGTGGTATCATGGTATGGAGCCCATATACTTAACTTATGTTGATATCGTAGATATATATATGTATTACTTTGTGATTTGTTGCTGGGGCCCCGGTTAAAGGTTGGTTACAACCGGGAGATGGCATACTCGTGTCAGTAGTTACCCAGTTAGGGGTAACCCGGCCTTGTGTTGGCAGAGATCCGGTTTGGTTCTCTGGAACGTCCTTTCAGAAGCGTTCTCATGTGGCAATGGAAAGTTCCTTGGCCTGACCATTTGTTGGAAATCCAAAGAAATAATACGAATCCTGTACGGTTTTAGTTATATAACCTTCCATGGAATGTGGCGGTAACCTGCTATTGAACATGGTAGCTATAGCAGGCATAAGTGCGGAATGCCTGTGCTGGCTAAGATTTATATCTTTACTTTCGAAATGAATTTTGCCTACACTATGCACTAGTAATAATATTAAATGTTTTTTTAATGCGTATCAAACAACTTTGACTATCATAAGGAAAAATCTCCTCCGATTCTGCGTTTGCATTGTGTGTATGGTGGGAGGTCTTATGGTAGTTTCATTTTCAAAAAGCATTGCGAATTGACTTTAAAATCTTTTGTTGATTATTTTAAAAGATAAACTGTTTTTGTTGCTCACACCAGTCCCATGACTGATCCAGAGTTTATTGTTTCTTTCCTAAACTCTGGGTGCTCAAATTTTTTTCTACACGAGCAGTCTAGAGTTGGGTTTTTCAGATAGTTAGGTTCAGTGAATTATCTGGAGCTAGTTCAGTCTTTGGATATGGATTATACTTGCTTAGCTTGGTGCATCTTTATTGGGAGTTCGAGCTGCTGCTGCTGGAGTAATCTTTTGAAGACTATCTTAGAGTTATATTGTTCCGCTGCTAGATGTTATCTATTTTCCTTTTTCGCTGCTATATTATTGTATCATATCTCTGATGTATATTGATATCTATTGGATCATCTGTTGTATCAGATATTGTATCAAAGCTGTATATCAACGTATTATTCTATAATTCCGCTGTGTTGTTTACTTAATGTTGTTATAAGCTCCGGCGAATCGGATTTGAACGGTCGAATTTGTGGCATTCGAATACGATATGAAGTATGGATGTCGATTTTCGAGCGTGAAAAATCCCCGTTCGTCACATGTATTCCCATCAACCTACTTTCTTTCACCATCGGACCTCTATCCTTTTTCTTCAAAATACTATAGTACATCAGCTACACACAACCATCTCTTCGTATTCCCATATTCAAGGCCGACAACTTCCCTTATTAATATCGTGTACTGTTATTCTCCTTCTGGTTCATAATCAAAATAAAAAAATGGTGGCATAGAATTCTAAATTGTGTTCGCTTCCTTCTTTTTCCCCCATTCTCAAATTAATTCAAGAAAAATCAAAGCTCGTTTAAAATCCTCCTCAAATCTCAAAATCGAATTCTTATTCAAAAAAATAAGACGGACATCATCTCGCGATCGAATGGGGATACGACATGCGATAAATTTTCGCTCAAGAGGGTGGCGATTGCTGGGATGCGAGGAGAAGCTCGCATGCATTGGAGGGTTTGGGTATGGAGGTAAGTGACGATGTGGAGGCTTAGGCATAGGCACGGGAAGGCATGAGGCTGTAGATGGCAAGGCGGCGAGGTGTCAGGGAGGGCTTGCGAGAGGAGCGGCGACATCGTGGTGGCGGAAACGATGAAGTGGTGCTCGCGGTTTCGAGGGCGGTGATTCCAAGTCGCGATTTTAAGCATGGGTTGTTGGTCATGTGTCGAGTTCGATGGCAGTATGGTAGAGAAGCTGTGATGGTGATTAGGTATAGCAATTTATTTTATTTAAATAAATGTATATATGTATGTTTTAGATAGATCAAAGAACTTAAAAAGAAAAAAAATGTAACACATCATTTGATTTTACAGTAAGGTGAAAAAATATTATTTTTATTTACTGAAAAATATATAGGATTGAAAAAGGAAAATTAATTTATTTTTACAAGTATATATGTATTTTCCAAAGAAAAATTGCAACGACCCAGAATTTTCGATCCAGAAAATTCCAGATAGTTAGGAAAAGAAGAAAAGAGAAAGAAGAAAAAAACAGAAACAAGTCACAGAAACCTCACATTCGCAGCGGATCAAAATATAATATAACATAAATAACCGTTTTACAAAGAAGAAGTGCATCAGTACAATTATTTTTTTATACATCAGAGTTACAACCATTTCAATACATTGGACAGTTTAAAACAACATGTCCAAGACAATTATAATTTATACAGCGGTATATGCTCCATACGTTCCTGCCATCTAGCTCGCCTCCTGAGCTCCAAAACGTCCTTACCTGAAAATCTGTAATACTCGGTCTGACCCGAGCATTACATCAAAGTAACACCCAGGTTAGGCTGGAAACCAGCGTGAGTAAACCCACATAACATGAAATACCCAAACCATAACACATGAGAATATCAAGGTAACTTGTACCCTTTTACGAATTCTCTTAGTCAACATTTATCACACCACCGTTTCAAGTTAAATATCCATATTACACAATTCATTCAATACTAGCCTGTTAAATACCACATATCCAATAAAAAGAATTTTGTAAATCACAAATCAAAGTGGTTCCAGGTATTCACAGAAACCCGACCCCTATCTCTTCGAATCCAATATCATCTTAAGGCATAACTACTTTTACGAATTTAGTATCCGCTTAATTTCAGCTTAAATGGATGCAAATCAGCTATAATACAAGGTATCATAGTCACACAGCAAATTATTTATCGATAGACCACTCACAATATCTCAGTTCAACCCATCATAGCATATCACAATACAACTCAACTCAATATCAGAAATATCACATAATCCAAGTCACCCAATATCATTCGATTATCCATAAGCAAAAATTGATTAATTCAAAATCAATTTAGTTAATCTTCAATTAGATTAATTACCATCTTAAATCTCTTGGTTTACCCTAATCCCGCTTACTTAACATTAATAAATTGTAAACATCCATTTATCATCCTTTAATTATCTATCTAAACTAATTATCCATAATTACTTCTGTTAAGTAATTATCCATTGGTTAATTATCCTCAATTAATTAACCTTTAATTATTAATTAATTTATCCTTTAATTCCAAGTTAAATAAATTAATCCTTAACAAATTTATCCTTTAATTACTTATATTAAGTAATTATCATTTAAGTAATTAATCTCTAATTAATTAATTGGTAATCATAAATTAATCGCTCAATTGTAAATAAATTAATCCCTCATCATCCATTAATTGATCTTCTTTTATTAATTACTTCATTAATTTAATTAATCTATAACTTCTCAAAATCTTAATTAAATTCCAGATAATTCATTAACCTTAATAATTACTTAATTAACACATGGATTTTAACATTTTCTTTTAAGAAAATGTAAGAAACATTTGTTATATAAAGAATTTGATAGAGAGGTTGTTAAACTAGATTCATTTTAAATCTTTAAAACTTGCTTGGAAAATTTTGTTTTAAAATTTTGCTTTTCATTGCTAAAAAAAACTTGTTTTAAAACATTAATAAAATATCTGGGACCAAGTTCGATTATCACGAATATAACTCCAGCCAGAACCCATCCCTTCCGATCTCTCTCTCTTAATTACTTAAAATTTATTCTTATCTTTGTGAAACAAACCCGAGCCGATCCCTGAAACAACTCCGAGTCAAACACTACACCAACTCGATGCCAAACATACTTTTACCCGAACTTCACCATTACAGTAATTCCTTGACACCCTTGATAACTCGTGCAAGTGCACGGTGCCTTACCGTTGTTCCGATCAACCCTACCATTGCTTAAAAATCGACGATGACCTAATCAACCTATCCGACCACCCAACTCGATGGATTTCGTCGATAATCAGAATCAAGGTATCGAGCTCTTCGTGGGACTCAGAATCTCACTGGCAGAATCGATAGCGTCATCGCTTCCTACCTTCAGTGGCCACACGGTCACGTCCATCGCTCCGCCACCCATTTGTGCTTCATTTCCCATGACTGCGATTGAGTCCGACATGATGACGACAACTTTCTGACCACGAACCCAACATCGACCAAGTACCCAGCTAAAACCCTACCTCACCGATCTACCGCCGCCGCCATGAATGAAACCGCCCAACCATTTTTTCCGCGATCACCACCCTCCCTGCCTGCTTCAATTCATACCTTGAGACCCTTAACCTCGCCGATCACCAGAGGATGTTCAAAATCCAAAATACATTCATCTCTCATAATCTCTTAATTTTAACACCTAAAAATCGTGAATATTTTTCTAAAAATCCTATTTTTCGAAATTGAAATAGATTATATACCTGGATCAATCATTTATTATGGTTGGGATTTTGACATGTATTCGAGTTCTACTGTTCTTCTTCCATTTATTAAAACTAACTTCAAACTTAAATCCTGGAAATATTTTTAAACTTGATATCTTGATGTAGCGAACATATTTGTTTACATATTAAGGTCTAGAAAATATCAAATGAAGATCAGTTAAATTTTGAATCCTATTTGAAATCTGGAAGATGAAGAACAGAACAAAATGCTGAAGTACAGACATAAACACTGATATCTATATACTTATATTCATGTATTTATCATAAAACCATCATGCAAACATCTATGTAAGCATTTACCAAAGTTCTACTTCAAGAATTTCCACATGCATTTTAAACTGTTTAAAACTTAAGTTTACTCACCATTTTTTTTAAAAAGAGGACAATTGCTCTTGGTCTGCTGCTTGAATATGAACTGAATCTTGATTCAGATCTGGAACAAGATGCTGATTTTGGACTTGAATCTGTTTGCTTAAATTCAGATTAAAAGTTGAATCTTGCAACTGCTACTTACATTATCTCAGATTAAATCTTAAGGCAACTAAAGTTGTTTCAGGTTTTGATTTTTTGAAAGGAAAGAAAAATTGAGAAAATGAGAAGAAAAAATGTTTTGCTGAAAAAAACAATTTATACTCTAAAATTTGAATTCTTAAAGGAAAGTTTATAATGCCACTTGTATTTCTATACTAAAAACAAGCTAACACTTGTAATTATAAAATTTACACTTGTTTAAACTAGTATGAACACTTGTAATAATTTGTTTATGCATTTTGAGTTTAAATCCTTGTCTCATTCATTTATTACCCAATTTTATATGTTATAAATCATATTTATGTTTTATCTTATATATATGCATTATTTTTGCATATATTCCATGTTTATATAAATAATGTAATTTTAGAAAAAGAGAATATCAACTCTTTAATTAAATCTTGTTAAATTTTACACTTAAGTTATCATTATTCTTAAATTGATAACAATGCACAAGTGCTAGTGGTAAAGAAAATGTCCAATTTAGAAAATTCCTTTATATTCAAATCAATGTTTTCAAATTATTTAACATACATATACACACCTATATACTTGTGCATGTATATACTTAGAATTCCAACATTATAAAGTTTACACATATGAATTACTATAAGGTTTATCATTTTAATATAACAATTATTATAGTTTTCAAATTTACTTATATACATCCCAATATTTTTAATTATCAATTTTTTTAATCCAAATGGAATCAGTATCTCAATGATTCAAAATCAGTTAATTATCCAGTTAACAGATATTAAAAATCCGGGTTATCACATTCCTCCCCCCTTAGAATCTTTTCGTCCTCGAAAAGGAACGAAACTAGAATTTATTTAGTACTTAAAATCAAATAAATCACTTTTAAAACACTTTAAAAATCTATATAACATTTCGAAAATAGTTTTTATCAAAATATCATTTTATAACTCGATGTTTCAACAAGTCCGTCCTCGTTCTCATAGAAATTCGATCATACGTTGATTAGGCGTAGGACTGAAAATCAATAAGTACTTAGTAGACCCATCTTCAACGTCCAGTGAAAATACTTTTGGAAAATAATTTATTGAAAATATAGAAAATCATTTATTTTGAAAATAGAAGAAATATCTAGATGAGAATGCTCCGGAAATCATCACCCCCATCCATGGTCGCAGTTAACCCGATGGTTATGTTGCCGTCCCGGCAAAATCCATAGATAACTGTAGGCCTCCGCACCCCTAGATTAAACTATGGAACCCGCTACAGATCGCAACTACAACCAGGGTTACGTTGCTGTCACATCAAAAACCCATATAACTGTAGGCCTCACCGCCCTCGAATTCCGCTACGAAAAGAATGAAACTTCTCCACTCCACTTGACCATAGATCGCAGTCTACCGATGTTATGTTGCCTTCCCAGCAAAATCAAGCGTAGACCGTTGACACTCACCACCACACGATTTCCGCTATGGTCCACACTATAGATCGCAGTGACATCGAGTTATACTGTCGTCACAGCACAACCCAAATGCCTCTGTAGGCATCAGCACCCTCGACTTTCGCTACCCAATAATCCTCAGGAATTAGTTTTGTCCGGACTCCTCACAGGATCAACTTTAGAACCTCCCCCTTGGAGACTCAAGGCAGTACCAACCTATGGTGATCCTGAGAAGTTCATCCCAAGGGAGGGCCTTTTTCTCCAGGGCCTTTTTCTCCATAGCCATTTTCAAAACACTTTATACTATACACATATAGTATCTCCCAATATCATACACCTAGTATGAATATCATATAAATCCTTTACACAAAATCTATTATCCCAAAATCGATAATTCTCAAACTAGGCTTTCCAAATTCCAATATTGATTTTACCCAAAAATTAAAAACCTTTCCAAATCCAAAGTTTCCCAAAACCCTTTTCCAAAATCCTCATAAGACCCTTTATATATATATATATATATAATCCTTGATAAAAATTTTTAGATCATTTCAAAATTGTATAAAACCCCTTTTATACTTTAAATATTTTCAAAACCCGTTTCTTCTAGCTATAGATTCACAAAGGGAGATTTATCTTATATAAGAAAGATATATAATTTTGTAAAGAGTAATCAAATGTTCAAATTTGATTACTCTTTACAAAACCACTTATCATATCACTAACTTCCCTAAAGTAAGTTTCTATTATAGAAATATCTAATTTCCATTTTACTTCATCATATATTTCATAAAATATACCCTTCATTTCAAAAACTATTTCTCATTTATTATCCGTAAATTTCAATATCAATTTCATTCAAACCCGTACGATGTACACATATTATCTGTACGCTATACCAATCTGATCGCCCACTCGATCACACAATTTCACTTCCGAACTGGTATTGTCCACCCGACTTCCTAGTGCGGACTCAGATCTGGTTTTTTGATCAGAAACCATCGTTCTCCTTACATAGCTATAACTATGATAGAGAATAGCCAGAACCAATCAATAATCCATATCCAGGTTCGCCTTCGAAAATCGAGTGAAAAAATCCCAATTCGGATCGATATAACTATCTCAAAATTCTGTGCTCGAATCTGGATCAAATCACTATGCGAATAGAATAATATACGTACATCCTACGTATCTATCTTTTGATTATTGGCCAAATCAATTCTCCTTTCTATTCACATTCACTTTAATTTTCATTCACTTATTCACAATTGCTTCAATCCCATTTGGGTTATCACCTCTATTCTTATCTCAATTGGGTATTCAATCATAAACAGTTTAAACTCTGTCCATCTTAAATTTAAAAATAGCTTAAAAAGTTTAAAAATAGATAAGTAGTTGAAAAACAATTATTAGTTTGCAAAATTGCTATGAAATAGTTAAGAAATTGTAAAATAATTGGAAAATAGATAAATTGTTATATAAATTTTTAAATAATTGCAAAATAGTTGTAAAATAGTAATTAATCATAAAGTAGTGGAAAAATGGTTCCACAAATAATTGCAGAACAAGTATAAAATAGTTTTAGGTTTTAAAAAGAAAAGTTGTATAGTAAATAGTTTGGGAAAAATAGATTTATCAAAATAATTTATTTTGAAAATTGTCTAGAGTCAAAACTGTTCACTTCCCAACCTTCATTTTCATCAACCCAATTTAAATTTCCACGTCCATTTAAATAAACTCAATTCCAATTTAAATAACTTCAATTTCCATTGAAATTGATTTATCCCTAATTCAAGTGGAATTAATTCTCAATTTCCTTCTAATTTCCAAATCAAATTCCATTTGATTTTAAACCTATTCAACTTTAATTACAATTCCAAATTATTCAAATAAATTTCAAATTGTACCAATTTCAATTCATATAAATTCCAATTTGAATTAATCCCAACTCCCATTTGAATTTGAACTCATTCGACTTCAATTTCATTTCAAATTAATCCAATTCAAATTTTCCATTTAAATTTCAAACTTATACATCTTCAATCACAATCCCAATTAATTCAAATCAAATCCAATTTGAACTAATTTAATTTAAATCTCAACTTTCAAATTTAAACCATCCCGAATTATATTAATTCGAGTTAAATTTTTAGATGTTAATTTAATCCTTCAAATCAAATCAACTTATATCTTTAAACCATTTAATTCTGAATTCCAAATTCCATTTTTAACCTATTTCAAAGTTCAAATAATAATTCAATTCTTCTTTAAACAACTAAATCTTTGAAATTAAATTTTATCACCAAATTTCAATTTTGAAACCAAACCTTTGAAGTTTTTCTTAAATATTCAAATCTTAAGTCCAAAATGATTCCATTTTACCTTAATAATGGATATATTACCACAATCCATTTCTTTATTCGTTTAAACAAATCCAATTTCATCTTATAGATTATTAATAACAACAGGATGGTATCATTCAAATTATTTTAAAATATCCATCCATTTCCAACTTCCAGATCTCAAACACATTTTGAGATCACACAAACACCCTATTCTAATTAACCATTTAACTTTCCAAGTTAAATTCCAATTTCATCTTGAAATTTCCAATTAAGGTTGCTTGTTAAATTATTTAACTTTCCCAAAGTTGAATTCTATTTACTTAATTCAGCCAACCTTACCCAATTTGAATTCCCATTTCAAATTTAAACTTCACATTAATAATCTTTCCACTTATAAGTTCAAAAACTTATCACTTTGGGTATCATTCCTCATTCCAATTAAAAATTTAAAACACAGCATTTAGATTTTATTTCAAACTATCTTTGGTATTATGTGTATCCACACATATATACATATTTACTTCTTGGCCCACCAAGCCAAATTTTAAAATTTAAACCACCCTTGGTTTTAATTCAAACAAATTCTTTTAAAGTTTACAAACAATTTCTTATTCTAAAATAAGATTACATTCAAAATAGTTTGAATAATATTATTTCCTTTAACATTTTGAAAATAATTTCAAATGTTTAAATTTAGAATTCAGAACTTCACAATTTGAAACCCACTTTAATTTACATCCTTTCAAATTTTCAAATTACTCTTTTTAAATGGTTACTTCCTTAAAACATTTTATTCTTTATTGCAAAACAATCATCCCATTATTAACAAAATAACCATTCTATTTCTCTGGTTTGAAACCAATTCTAATTCATTTTATTTTGAAATTCTTCCCCAACTTCAAGATTTAATTTCAGTTTGAATCCATTTCAAACTTATGCTTATTTAATTTCAATTTGGTTGTATTCTATTAACACTTAACTTAATTGCAATATTTTAACTACCAATTTTCTTTATATACAATAATTGGAAAATGATTTGCTTTTTATATCAAAACATAAGCTTGTATAAGAATCATTCAGTAAAATCATTTTTAAAACTTTTATATAAGAAAATAGCAAGTACGCTCTCATATACACACACACACACACACTCAACTCATTCTAGGGTACCATTGACCCTATCCTTAATGAATAATCCCACCAGAGCCAAGGTTCTCGCTTAACCTTTCAGCTCTAATAACAAATGTAACGACCTGGAATTTTCGATCCATAAAATTCCAGATAGTTTGGAAAAGAAGAAAAGAGAAAGAAGAAAAAACAGAAACAAGTCATAGAAACCTGACATTCGCAGCGGATCAAAATATAATATAACATAAATAACGGTTTCACAAAGAAGAACTGCATCGGTACAATTATATTTTTATACATCAGAGTTACAACCATTTCAATACACTGGGCAGTTTAAAACAACATGTCCAAGACAACTATAATATATACAGTGGTATATGCTCCATACGCTCCTGCCATCTAGTTCGCCTTCTGAGCTCCAAAACGTCCTTACCTGAAAATCTGTAATACTTGGTCTGACCCGAGCATTACATCAAAGTAGCACCCAGGTCAGGCTGGAAACCAGCGTAAACCCACATAACATGAAATACCCAAACCATAACACATGAGAATATCAAGGTAACTTGTACCGTTTTACGAGTTCTCTTAGTCAACATTTATCACACCATCGTTTTAAGTTAAATATCCATATTACACAATTCATTCCATACTAGCCTGTTAAATACCGCATATCCAATAAAAAGAATTTTGTAAATTACAAATCGAAGCGGTTCTAGGTATTCACTGAAACCCGACCGCTGTCTCTTCGAATCCAATATCATCTTAAGGCATAACTACTTTTACGAGCTTAAATGGATGCAAATCAACTATAACACAAGGTATCATAGTCACACGGCAAATTAATTATCGATAGACCACTCACATATCTCAGTTCAACCCATCATAGCATATCACAATACAACTCAACTCAATATCAGAAATATCACATAATCCAAGTCACCCAATATCATTCGATTATCCATAAGAAAAAAATTGATTAATTCAAAATCAATTTAGTTAATCTTCAATTAGATTAGTTATCATCTTTAATCTCTTGGTTTACCCTAATCCCGCTTACTTAACATTAATAAATTATAAACATCCATTTATCATCCTTTAATCATCTATCTAAACTAATTATCCATAATTACTTCCGTTATGTAATTATCCATTGGTTAATTATCCTCAATCAATTAACCTTTAATTATTAATTAATTTATCCTTTAATTCCAAGTTAAATAAATTAATCCTTAACAAATTTATCCTTTAATTACTTATATTAAGTAATTATCATTTAAGTAATTAATCTCTAATTAATTAATTGGTAATCATAAATTTATTGCTCAATTATAAATAAATTAATCCCTCATCATCCATTAATTGAACTTCTTTTATTAATTACTTCATTAATTTAATTAATCTATAACTTCCCAAATCTTAATTAAATTCCAGATAATCCATCAATCTTAATAATTACTTAATTAACACATGGATTTTAACACTTTCTTTTGATCAAATGTAAAAAACATTTGTTATATAAAGAATTTGATCTGAAAGGTTGTTAAACTAGATTCATTTTGAATCTTTAAAACATGCTTGGAAAACTTTGTTTTAAAATTTTGCTTTGCATTTCTAAAAAAATAACAACTTGTTTTAAAACATTAATAAAATATCTAGGACCAAGTTCGATTATCACGAATATAACTCGAGCCAGAACCCATCCTTTCCGATCTCTCTTCCTTAATTACTTAAAATTTATTCTTATCATTATGAAACAGACCCGAGCCGATCCTTGAAACAACTCCGAGTCAAACACTACCCCAACTCGATGCCAAACATACTTCTACCCGAATTCCACAATTACAGTAATTCCCCGACACCCTTGATAACTCGTGCACGTGCACGGTGCCTTGCCGCTATTCCGATCAACCCTACCATCGATTAAAAATCGACGATGACCTAATCAACCTATCTGTAACATCCCGCCTTTTCGCACGCTTTAAATCGACACACGTGCCAATTCAAACCATATGGAAGGGCGGATTCATATGGGGTAAATAAGAAAAACAGAGAAGAGAAAAAAAAACTAAACAAAATCTCACATCGGAAGGATAAAATATAATAATAAATATACAGTTCATAAAACTGTTTACAAAACATTTGATTCTACTTCATACAATAAATATCAGAGTTCATATACCAATAAATACCAATGCAGCGGAATTAAATAGTGTAGTGGAATAATAGAGTAGATAGTAATACTACAAATCTTCGTCTTCGTCCTCCAGAATAAAATCTTCAAACATTGAAACGCTCGGACTGACCCGAGCGAATTGAGAAGGCAAAGCACTCGAGTCAGAACTAAAAGATCTTATGTAAGTTAAATTAACAGAAATAAATATGAGTGCAGTAACTCAAGAAATTCTCGAGATTTACATCTCCTAAGGATCCGTTAAACTATTTACTATATAGTATATTTCGCTACTATAATAGCGTCTAATTGTAAAATAAACTTACTTTAAAATAGCGTTAAGGCTTTAGATTTTCCACCTTAACACGTAATAGTGCCAGTAGTCTATACAGTGCCTGCATATCTCCTGATCGGGAGACTACGAGAAGACATTCCATAGGTACGACACAAATAGAAACTCGTACAAGGCGCGATTGGGTAGGTGACACGGCACAACTAGGCAATGCCAGGGTAGATATACCAATTACGCTTCCGGGTCGGTGGTAACGCGTAGCGCGTAGCTACCTCCCACCTCGGACAAACTCCCTCAAATCAAAGAAATCAAAAGTGAAGGTGGCCACCGAATCAATCCAAAGTCAAAGTATAGTATCGAAGGGAAGTGTCCGATCAAAGGTGCTACCTTATTAACCCGTCAATCGCTCCTGTTTTAGCCACCTTATGCCAACTCACGGGAGTTGGGTCCACGTATTTACCTTACAGGAAACGCCGCCACCAACCTACTTCATTCTGGAATCTCCACCGCGTACACGGTTGTTAAAGTGGTTTTCGGAGTTGGCAGAGAGTATGACAACTTCTGATCCCGGTCCCTTCAACAACCAAACGTTATTATAACACCGCGGTCTTTAAAATAGTTTATACTTTAAAACCAGAATAAAATTATCCATTTCAAAACCCATAAATACGATATCAATTCCATTTCCAAAACAACTCATTTTTACATTATTTTTATAAAAATCCAAATCAATAATATCATTTTTATTTCACCTAATTCTTTTCCAAAATCATACTGCTTTAAAATTATAATCCCTATAAACCAAACATTTGAATTATAACTTTCAAAACATAATACTTCGAAATTCATAGCTTTAAAACCATAACTTCTAGGACTTGAATGGTTTGGATATTCAAACAGTATGTAGAATAAAATAGTCTGAATTCAAAATTTATTTATAAAATAAAATAATTTCCGCGACTTACAATTTATTTCATTTAAGATTAAGTTAAAATCCATAAATTTTAAAATCGCTTTTAGTTTAAATAAACCACTTCAGTTTCAATATATTTCAAACTTTGAATATTAAACAATTGGAACTAAGGTTGAAAATTTCTATTCAACAATTTAAATTCCTATTATTTAGTTTGAAATATTTGCATAATAAATCCGAAATCATTTAAATAAAACCCAAATTACTTTTAACTAACAAAATTTCCTCCAATTTATTTATACTAGAAATATTCATTTAATTCATCTTGAATAAAATTTCAGTTATAAATATCATACCCTTTTTAAAATTTCAAGTTAATAAATTATACATCAACTTATGAAGTTAAATTCTTCATTAAGCTTGATTCCAAATAAAATTTCAATTTAACTCCCAATATTAATTGATTTAAATCATTTAAAACTCTATATATTCTTAATATCTTAACATGTACTTAACCATATAATATAAAATAATCAAACTCCATTTTTCATCTTATTTAATTTATTTAACAAATTTATACACAGCTTAAATTCAAAAATTTAACTATATATGTACATGTAAAATATATTTATATAATATCCAAATTTAATATTTATTAAACCGTATCATATCCAAACCATAAAATCATATAAAAAATAATTTTATATATATACCGCGGTGCCTATATATAATTTTCTATCCTATGGTCAAGTGATACGGATATTTATCATTTCAATCCGCAATTTAAAAATAAAAAATGCGGTTATATATCATTTCAAACTGCAATCCCGAATGAAATGAAAATGCATAATAACTTACAGTTTATACAATATGAAATATAGCATCCATTCATCAAAATATCAATCATCAATCATTTATTACAATCATCATCCAATTTAAACAAACATCAATATAGAGCATATAAAATATAACAGGTAATAAATAACAGGTATTAACTACAGTTTATATTCAACAATAAATTTAATACTGTATAACTAGCTGTTTATATGCAAATAAATAAATTTTAATTGTCAATTTCTATGCAATAATGGAAATAAATTAACAGTTAAATTAAATAAATGCGATTTAACTGAGATTAATAATAAAACATGCCAAACAGTCATATATAAATTTCTACTCATATCTTAAATCAATTTAACAAACGTAAGAAATTTTAGAAGTTGTGAGTGGGTTAAAACACTCACCTTTTGAATTTAAATCAAATTTAAACCCAAAAATTTGACCGTCTCAGAATTCGTCCAAACCAGCGTCATCAAGTCCGTAATTTCAATACGATCCTAACAAAAAAATCGCACGTGAAACGGAGTTCGTATGTAAGAGTTATAGCGATTAGTGCGCTTGAATTTCAATATTAAAATAAACAAAAAAAGAACACTTTCACCTACTTGCCACGTCATCATTGCAATTCCCTTTCTTCCCAGCAACAAGTGCACGCACACAACTACCAGATCGAACCCAAATAACACCCTGTGACTGAACGTTTGACCATCGATTCACGCGCCGATCGACCACCAATCTCCAAGCCGACCCCACCAACGTTCATCCCACTCCGAGCCGCCACCAACAGACCCCACGCACGCCTCCATGGTCGTCGCCGCCGCCGGCTAGGATTTTCGAACCCTAGTTCGCCAAATTCGAGCGCCTCCGATCGATTTAGCCCACACGACTACCAGCGTTAGCTTCCCCTTGTCGAGCTCTTCGATTCCCAGAAAGGAATTTCCCGATTGCTGCCCGAATCAAAAACGCCCAAATCACCATTTGGGTTTCGAAATTCCAAGGTTTGACCATGATTTCTGGTCAATCCGGTCACTGCCTTGAAAAACGAACAGCAGACGCAGATTCGTATCAATGAGATCTTCGATATATACTTTTTCGGAATTTTTCTGAGGAGATTGAATTTTGAAGTTGATTTTTGATTTGTTAGGATCTAGAATTGCAGCCATTGGAAAAGAGGAGTTGAGGAAAAATGAACGCACAAGCAAATGAGAATAGATAGGCTAGGGTTTATAACTGGGTTTATATAGGCAGGTTAGAAATAAAGTAGATGGATCGGGTTGATAGATATACATGATATCGCTAATGTGGCCCAAAAAGCCCGTTCTGACCACGGAACAAAATTGGGTAAACCATATGTCAAAATAGGTGTTTTAAAATATTCTAAACGCGATGGAAAAGGTTTCACGTCCAAATTCCATCGTATGAAGAAGTTATGCTGAAATCAATATTCTCAAATTGATTTCAAATTGATTTCAATTAAATCGATTTCAAGGGTTTTGGCGTTCGTACGATCAAACGACAAGTCCGATTGCTACGAAACTTGAAACTCTACAATAATTCACTGTTACGGATCCGATGAAAATGGTTTCTTTGAAATCCAAGTTCGTGACCAAAATGGCTATTTTTATATTAATTAAATAAATTTAAAATAAATTAATTAAATCAAATTTCGCGTCAAAAATTCTGAACTTTGCAATCGTTACCACTTTATAATTTTCAAAAATATACAATGATTTAACAATTTTAAAAGTCAATTTATTAAAGATTAATCAATAGAAATCTTCAATTTCATAAAATTCAAAATTATGGATAAATTTCCAAAATTTTCATTAAATTGAATTTACCTATAATTATTCCATTCATAATTTCAAATAGAAGGGTTTACCATTGGATTTAAAATTATCACACAAATACTTCCCCTTTTTCAACTTAATTTTTAAATCAACTTAATACTTACATATTTGATTTCATTCATTTGCAACAAATCCAACTATTATAAATTAAATAAATTAACTCACTATTAAAATTCAAATTCTATAGTTCATAAACTTCATCATCTTGACTAACTTATTAATTCATAATTCTTTAAACCAATTTCCATTCTCAATTTAAAGTAACTTAATTCATCCATTATAGAATTTATTTCAATTTCTTAAAATAATCCCTTTATTATACAGGGAATCCACTTTATTTTAATAAGTTTCCAATTAAACGGATTAGATTTAATTCCAACCCTTAAATTGAGTCTACTATAACTCTATACCACAACTAACACTTGTTTCACATTTCATTCCATTGATATACTGAATTTCATCTTCCATGCAAATTTTATTTCATTACCTAAATACACACCTATTTACATTTTAATTTGAAGGAATATTATGTTTTTTTAAATGTGTATTTCTATATATTGAACACATAAATTACGGTCTTCAAATACTTTACATTCTATAACTTACTCTACATTCTATAACTTACTTTACATACTTTTTCGTATTAATTTCTTAATTATCAAAATTTCAACTTATTCCCCAAATCCACAAATTATTACTTAACATAAATCTACACTTTTATTACTTTATGTTCACACTTCCGTTACTCTATAATTAATCACTAAGTAACGTTATCATCGAACCAACATTAATTAGTATATTAAATGCTTACATTTATTTCTCTATATCCAATTTGTTTCAACTTTATTTACATTGATACTATTCCCTTATTTTGGTTATTACTTATCAACTTGTTCTAACCTTATTTCCTAAATTTCCGTTATTGTAAACCTATATATATATTAAATTAAATTTAAAATTCTAATTCAATCAACCATTTCAACATGCAACTTGTAATAACTTCTTACAGCTATGAATGGAATTATCATTATTCTAATATTTTCTTAATTTACATTAACATATTAGTTAATTCCCTTTAAATAAATATTATATCCAGGTATAATACTTACCTCATTTCATTTATTGAAATTTATTCAAATTTCTAATAAATAGGTTTTAAGTCACCATTTATATAATTTCATTTAGCGTTCATTTCAATATTTGTTTATAAAGTTTTTATTTCTACTAAATTAAATTACAAAACTCATTAATTTAACCAAATTAACTCCACGAAATTTTTGGGTCGTTACACTCTCCCCCACTTAAAACTTTTCGTCCCCGAAAAGAAAAAGAAGGGAAAAGAAGAATTAGAAAATCCATATATCTTATTCAAAATATTAACTTATAAAAAATAATTTACAAAATTTATTACTTTAAATAAAATATACCCATTTTATGATCATTATATCTTTTTATACTTAATTAAATAAAGTTTGGAAAAACATTTTCAAAATAATTTCTGTGTCCGAAAATTTACGAAAAATTTCGGCAGAGTCTCCTATGTACGGAGAGGCTCGGGAGAAAATATAATATCAAAAAATAACAAATTATATTACATATATTATTCAAAATATTATATCCCAACCAGGGAAAATATATAAAATAGCGCTATAGATCGTAATTCGAAACGTACCTATTTGTAGGGCAATTTACGCTTAATTTATGGAACCAAAAGCATAGCTATTGCTTCCATATCCTGCATTTCACTTATAAAATCATAAGGGTTAACAATTATGCAAAGTGAAATATTTAAGTGGTTTCAATCACTAACAAGAAATCAATACAACAACCATCAATTTCAACAAACAGTATACACAACAAATACAAAACAACCATTCAATCAAACAACAAATAGTTGTTCGGGCTCAAAACTTTTAAATTGTATGGAATGAAGAATAAACTATTAGTGCATCATTTACTCAACAGTCTTAGATAAAACTAAATAGCTTATTCATTCACCCAAATCCAAATTTTAAAGTATCTTACCCAAACAACCATAACCAAACAACAACAATTCCTACTAACAAATCAAATTAACTATTATTAATTTTATTTCATACATTAGTTGTTTGATTTCCTTTCTTTCATTCATTCAGTGATTACTTAAATTTTTTCATTTATCACTTACAATATCCAATTTTTTTCATTTTAATGTCATGTAAGTTTCTTCTTTTTATTCATTTATTTATTTTATTCCTATTCCATCGAATTCTTAGTAGGCAAATTCATTAACCTAAGTTTATAGTCAAAAATTTTCTTATTTTATTCAGAATTAACCTAAACCTATTCACTTAAGTTCATAATTGCTTACTTACAATACCTACTTTCCATTATATTTAATTAGTAGCGTTCAATTTATACTTAAGTTTATACAACTACACATCAATTCTGATTTATTAAGGAATTTCATTAATTATTTTCATTACCTCAAGTTAATTACTTGTGTAATATCTATTACATTTTCAACTTTTTTTTGGTAAGTTATATATATATATATATATATATATATATGACTTTAAGAATGTAATTGAAAGTTATACAAGTTTTCCCATTTCATTTTAATTAATTCATGGTTCAATAATTTTTTTACCTTTTCCTTATAAGTTAAAATTTCAACTTCCTTTTTATTTCCTTTATAACTTAGCCTTAAATATCTTACCTAAATTAGAGGTTTCAATTATTAATTACTTACCTTTCATTTCACTACAATATTTGAAAAAATTAATTAATAGAAATTTAAGAATTTAATACCGGTTTAAATTTCAATTTATTTTAAAATAATAGATAAATATACTCTTACAACTTACATATCTCTAATTATATTTAAAACAATTCGAAAATTTATATATATATTTATATATATATATATATATATATATATATTTCAAAACATGAATCTGCAGTAAAACTACTACAGTGTCCTCCCCTTCGAAACTCGAAAATGATAGTCGATGATGCGGCCGCCATCACTGAAATTATTTTTCAGCGACAGAGAGGAAAGTACAAAACTTATTTTCTCCAAAATCTTCTTTAAAACAATTCTTCCGAATTATATTAAATATTTATATCAGAAAATACTTATAACCAATATTATTATATTCCAAAATTTATTCAAAAAAAAATTTCAAAACCCCGGAACTTAAGTTCTAAATTTCCAAATTTATTTTATTTTATTTTTCAATCTTATTTCTATTATTATTTATACACTTTATTACCTAACAACCAATCTATTGCAACCAAATATAGGTATCATTTGGAAAAATATTATTTTATATATAGAAAATATAATAAGCAAAATTATTTCATTCACCTATATTAAAACAAATATTATGTCGGTCTGTCCTATTAAGTGTTTAGAAATCCCTATTGATGTCAAAGCGTCCCATGCATCAACCAGAATTTATAAATACAAAACGGAACAGATTAACACAATATTAAATCCTTTTTATAACACTAACAAATACGCTCTCTCATATATATACACTCAGCGACTCTCATAGGGTATTACTACCCTATTAGTAAAGAGTCAAACCCCACAAAGCTAAGGTTTCTCACTAAACCAAAGCTCTGATACCACGTTGTAACATCCCGCATTTTCGCATGCTTTAAATCAACACAAGTGCCAATTCAAATCATACAAAAGGGCGGATTGATATGGTGTAAATAAGAAAAATAGAGAAGAGAAAAAAAACTAAACAGAATCTCACAGCGGAAGGATAAAATATAATAATAAATATACAGTTCATAAAACTGTTTACAAAACATTTGATTATTCTTCATACAATAAATATCAAAGTTCACATACCAATAAATACCAATGCAGCGGAATTAAATAGTATAGTGGAATAATATAGTAGATGGTAATACTACAAATCTTCATCTTCCTCCTCCAGAATAAAATCTTCAAATCCTGAACCGCTCGGACTAACCCGAATGAATTGAAAAGGCAAAACACTCGAGTCAGAACTAAAAGATCTTATGTAAGTTAAATTAACAGAAATAAATATGAGTGCAGCAACTCAAGAGATGCTCGAGATTTACATCTCCTAAGGATCCGTTAAACTATTTACTATACAGTATATTTCGCTATTATAATAGTGTCTAATTGTAAAATAAACTTACTTTAAAATAATGTTAAGGCTTTACATTTTCTACCTTAACACGTAATAGTGCCAGTAGTCTATACAGTGCCTGCATATCTCCTAATCGGGAGACTACGAGAAGACACTTTATAGGTACGACACAAATAGAAACTCGTACAAGGCACGATAAGGTAGGTGACACGGCACAACTAGGCAATGCCAGGGTAGATATACCAATTACGCTTCCGGGTCGGTGGTAACGTGTAGCGCGCGGCTATCGCCCACCTCGGACAAACTCCCCCAAATCAAAGAAATCAAAAGTGAAGGTGGCCACCGAATCAATCCAAAGTCAGAGTATAGTATCGAAGGGAACTGTCCGATTAAAGGTGCTACCTTATTAACCCGTCAGTCGCTCCTGTTTTAGCCACCTTATGCCAACTCACGGGAGTTGGGTCCACGTATTTACCTTACAGAAAACGCCGCCACCAACCTACTTCATTCTGGAATCTCCACCGCGTACACGGTTGTTAAAGTGGTTTTCGGAGTTGGCAGAGAGTATGACAACTTCCGATCCCGGTCCTTTCAACAACCAAACGTTATTATAACACCGCGGTCTTTAAAATAGTTTATACTTTAAAACCAGAATAAAATTATCCATTTCAAAACCCATAAATACGATATCAATTCCATTTCCAAAACAACTCATTTTTATATTATTTTTATAAAAACCCAAATCAATAATATCATTTTTATTTCACCTAATTCTTTTCCAAAACCATACTGCTTTAAAATTATAATACCTGGAAACCAAACATTTGAATTATAACTTTCAAAACATAATACGTCGAAATTCATAGCTTTAAAACCATAATTCTAGGACTTGAATGGTTTGGATATTCAAACAGTATATGGAATAAAATAGTTTGAATTCAAAATTTCTTTATAAAACAAAATAATTTACGCGACTTACAATTTATTTCATTTAAGATTAAGTCAAAATCCATAAATTTTAAAATCGCTTTCAGTTTAAATAAACCACTTCAGTTTCAATATATTTCAAACTTTGAATATTAAACAATTGGAACTAAGGTTGGAAATTTCTATTCAACAATTTAAAGTCCTATTATTTAGTTTGAAATATTTGCATAATAAATCCGAAATCATTTAAATAAAACTCAAATTACTTTTAACTAACAAAATGTCCTCTAATTTATTTATACTAGAAATATTCATTTAATTCATCCTGAATAAAATTTCAATTATAAATATCATACCCTTTTTAAAATTTCAAGTTAATAAATTCTACATCAACTTATGAAGTTAAATTCTTGATTAAGCTTGATTCCAAATAAATTTTCAATTTAACTCCCAATATAAATTGATTTAGATCATTTAAAACTCTATATATTCTCAATACCTTAACATGTACTTAACCATATAATATAAAATAATCAAACTCCATTTTTCATCTTTTTAATTTATTTAAAAAATTTATACACAGCTTAAATTCAAAAATTTAACTATATATGTACATGTAAAATATATTTATATAATATCCAAATTTAATATTTATTAAACCGTATCATATCCAAACCATAAAATCATTTCAAAAATAATTTTATATATATACCGCGGTGCCTGTATATAATTTTCTATCCTATGGTCAAGTGATACGGATATTTATCATTTCAATCCGTAATTTAAAAATAAAAAAATGCGGTTATATATCATTCAAAACGCAATCCCGAATGAAATGAAAATGCATAATAACTTGCAGTTTATACAATATGAAATATAGCATCCATTCATCCAAACATCAATCATCAACCATTTATTACAATCATCATCCAATTTAAAAAAACATCAATATAGAGCATATAAAATATAACAGGTAATAAATAACACGTATTAGCTACAGTTTATATTCAATAATAAATTTAGTACTGTTTAACTAGCATTTTATATGCAAATAAATAAATTTTAACTGTCAATTTCTATGCAATAATGGAAATAAATTAACAGTTGAATTAAATAAATGCGATTT
Source organism: Allium cepa (assembly GCA_030765085.1). Taxonomy (NCBI): domain Eukaryota; kingdom Viridiplantae; phylum Streptophyta; class Magnoliopsida; order Asparagales; family Amaryllidaceae; genus Allium; species Allium cepa. The sequence continues at coordinate 455,337,076 of CM060932.1, forward strand.
AACTGAGATTATGAATAAAACATGCCAAACAGTTATAAATAAATTTCTACTCATATCTTAAATCAATTTAACAAACATAAGAAATTTTAGAAGTTGTGAGTGGGTTAAAACACTCACCTTTTGAATTTAAATACAATTTAAACCCAAAAATTTGACCCTCTTAGAATTCGTCCAAACCAGGGTCATCAAGTCCGTAATTTCTATACGATCCTAATAAAAAAACCACGCGTGAAACGGAGTTCGTATGTAAGAGTTATAGCGATTATTGCGCTTGAATTTCAATATTAAAATAAACAAAAAAAGAACACTTTCACCTACTTGCCACGTCATCACTGCAATTCACTTTCTTCCCAGCAACAAGCGCATGCACGCAACTACCAGATCGAATCCAAATATCACCCTTTGACCGAACGTTTGACCGTCGATTCACGCGCCGATTGACCACCAGTCTCCAAGCCGACACCACCAACGTTCATCCCACTCCGAGCCGCCGCCAACAGACCACACGCGCGCCCCCATGGTCGTCATCGCCGCCGCTGCCGGCTAGGGTTTTCGAACACTAGTTCGCCAAATTCGAGCGCCTCCGATCGAATTAGCTCACACGACTACCAGCGTTAGCTTTCTCTTGTCGAGCTCTTCGATACCCAGAAAGGAATTTCACGATTGCTGCGCGAATCAAAAACGCCCAAATCACCATCTGGGCTTCGAAATTCCAAGGTTTGACCGCGATTTCTGGTCAATCCGGTCACTGTCCTGAAAAACGAACAGCAGATGCAGATTCGTATCGATGAGATCTTCGATATATATTTTTTCAGAATTTTTCTGAGGAGTTTGAATTTTGATTTGATTTTTGATCTGTTAGGATCTAGAATTGCAGCCATTGGAAAAGAAGAGTTGAGGAAAAAAGAATGCACAAACAAATGAGAATAGATAGAGGCTAGGGTTTATAACTGGGTTTATATAGGTAGGTTAGAAATAGAGTAGATGGATCGGGTTGATAGATATACGTGCTATCGCTAACGTGGCCCAAAAAGCCCGTTATGACCCCGGAACGAAATTGGGTAAACCCATATATCAAAATAGGTGTTTTAAAATATTTTGAACGCGATGGAAATGGTTTCACGTCCAAATTCCATCGTATGAAGAAGTTATGTTGAAATCAATATTCTCAAATTGATTTCAAATTGATTTCAATTAAATCGATTTCAAGGCGTTTCGCGTTCATACGATCAAAGGACAAGTCCGATCGCTACGAAACTTGAAACCCTACAATAATTCACTGTTACGGATCCGATGAAACTGGTTTCGTTGAAATTCGAGTCCGTGACCAAAATGGCTATTTTCATATTAATTAATTAAATTTAAAATAAATTAATTAAATCAAATTTCGCGTTAAAAATTTTGAACTTTGCAATCGTTACCACTTTCTAATTTTCAAACATTTACAATGATTTAACATTTTAAAAGTCAATTTATTAAAGATTAATCAATAGAAATCTTCAATTTCATAAAATTCAAAATTATAGATAAATTTTCAAAATTTCCATTAAATTGAATTTACCCATAATTATTCCTTTCGTAATTTCAAATAGAAGGGTTTACCATTGGATTTAAAATTATCACATAAATACTTCCCTTTTTCAACTTAATTTTTAAATTAACGTAATACTTACATATTTGATTTCATTCATTTGCAATAAATCCAACTATTATAAATTAAATAAATTAACCCACTATTAAAATTCAAATTCTATAATTCATAAACTTCATCATCTTGATTAACTTATTAATTCATAATTCTTTAAACCAATTTCCATTCTCAATTTGAAGTAACTTAACTCATCCATTATAGAATTTATTTCAATTTCTTAAAATAACCCCTTTATTATACAGGGAATCAAATTTATTTTAACAAGTTTCCAATTAAACGGATTAGATTTAATTCCAACCCTTAAATTGAGTCTATTATAACTCTATACCACAATTAACACTTGTCTTACATTTCATTCCATTGATATACTCAATTTCATCTTCCATGCAAATTTTATTTCATTACCTAAATATACACCTATTTACATTTTAATTTGAAGGAATATTATGTTTTTTTAAATGTGTATTTCTATATATTGAACACATAAATTACGGTCTTCAAATACTTTACATTCTATAACTTACTCTACATTCTATAACTTACTTTACATACTTTTTCGTATTAATTTCTTAAGTATCAAAATTTCAACTTATTCCCCAAATCCACGAATTATCACTTAACATAAATCTACACTTTTATTACTTTATGTTCACACTTCCGTTACTCTACAATTAGTCACCAAGTAACGTTATCATCAAACCAACATTAATTAGTATATTAAATGCTTACATTTATTTCTCTATATCCAATTTGTTTCAACTTTATTTACATTGATACTATTCCCTTATTTTGGTTATTACTTATCAACTTGTTCTAACCTTATTTCCCAAATTTCCGTTATTGTAAACCTATATATATATATATTTAAATTAAATTTAAAATTCTAATTCAATCAGCCATTTCAACATGCAATTTGTAATAACTGCTTACAGGTATGAATGGAATTATCATTATTCCAATATTTTCTTAATTTACATTAACATATTAGTTAATACCCTTTAAATAAGCATTATATCCAGGTATAATACTTACCTCATTTCATTTATTAAAATTTCTAATAAATAGGTTTTAAGTCACCATTTATATAATTTCATTTAGCGTCCATTTCAATATTTGTTTATAAAGTTTTTATTTCTACTAAATTAAATTACAAAACTCATTAATTTAACCAAATAAACTCCACGAAATTTACGGGTCATTACACTATCCGACCACCCAACTTGATGGATTTCGCCGATAATCAAAATCAAGGTATCGAGCTCTTCGTGGGACTCAGAATCTCACTAGCAGAATCAACAGCGTCGTCGCTTCCTACCTTTAGTGGCCTCACGATCACGTCCATCACTCCGCCACCCATCTGTGCTTCGTTTCCCATGACTGCAATTGAGTCCGGCACGATGACGACAAATTTCTGACCACGAACCCAACATCGACCAAGTACCCAGATAAAATGTAACGACCCAGAATTTCTATCAATTAAAATTTGTATATTTAATCGATTTTAAATATTAATAAGTGAAATTAAACAATCGAATAAATTTTATTTCAAATAATTGGACTTAATTGGATAATTAAATCAATAATTTAATAGTTGAAATACAGAAATAATTGAAAATTGGGTTAAATATGATTAAAATTGATTTGTAAAATTTTATTTAATCATGTTGGAGTTAGAATGATATTTTAGAACTTTTAAAATTGAATTTAAAGTTAATTTGTGAAAATCGAATATTTTAATATTTTATCGACTAGTGAAATTAGCCATTTTTCAAACAGTCTCAGAATTGGACGAAACTAGTTCCATTGGATCCGTAATAGTTAGTTATTATAGGATTTCAATTTTCGTAGCAATTGGAGTTTTCGTTTGACCGTGGCAGCTCGAAACGCATCGAAATTGTTTTAATATTAATTTGACGAGTTAAAATGGTCATTTTTCAAACAGTCTCGGATTTCGACAAAACTAGTTTCATCGGATCCGAAATGTCATATTATTGTGAGGTTTCAAATTACGTGTCAATCGGATTTACGGTTTGTCCGGGGCAAGCCAAAACGCACAGAAATTAGTTTAAATCGGTTTAATTTAAAATTGATCGTTTATTGCCGTAACTCGCACAGATGATCGAATTAGCCTCTAAAACCTATTCTATTGTGTCCGGAACATGGGGTTAACCCTAGAAACGCCGGTCACGGCGCGAGATTTGGAGTTCGCAAAATCCAGGATGAATAGTGTTTTGGAATATTTTCTATATAAGCACCTCAATAATTCATTTTGCAAAAGAAAACCCTAAACCTAATTATCAAGAGTCGGCCGCCACTTGATATTTCGAAAGCCAGAAATTGTCCATCTCCTTCCCTCCAAATCTCTTAATCCATCAGCTTTTAGGGAAGGTTATCAACTAGGAAATTGTAGAGCTACGTGAGTTCTATAGAATCAACGGTCAAGATCGGAAATAGCGTCACGGATCAATGGCAAATTAAGCATGAAGGTCACGCGTTTGGGTTCGGTTTTCACGGCCATGCTTGGGCCGAGCTCCATGTTGTTCGAGGCGTGGGTCGAGCTCGAGATGAGCTTCGATGTGGTGCTGTTGTGATAGGGTTTCGTTGACGAATGAAGGGTGCGTTCAAAATCCTAGTTAGGGCATGTTGGGTTCGGCATTCACTGGAGGTTTCACGCGTGAGGGAGAAGAGATGGGGTGCGGCCTAGATTCATTTTTCAAAAATCAACGGCCATGATGAGATCTGGGTATAAAATTTAAAGAAAATTATGAATTAGTTTATATAATAATATGTACAATCTTTAAAATGCGATAACTTATTCATACGAGGTCGAAAAATTACGAAACCAGTTGCGTTGGAACCGTATTGACGAATACTACGATGTGGAATTGGTTTGGAGTCATTTGGAGCTAGTGAAAATTACGGGTAAAATTAAACGTGCGTTTAATTTTATTCGAAATAAAAGCTGGAAAACGGAATTGAAATCAAGGTGAGAACTTCTCACTCAATCGAATCTGTTTCGATTTATATTTTAAATAGTTAGATTTAAAATTGTTGATTGTATGTTTGAATGATGATTGTTATCTATTGATTGTTAAAATAGACATTATACGTCGTTAGTAAGCGGATGTTATTTATTAAAAACATATACCGCGATAATTCCAACTTGTTTGGAATTGGTATTATTTATGTACTTGGAGTTGATTTCCCGCATTATATAGCGGATGAGATCCTATTGCGCCGTCTATTAAGCGGATAATATTTTATAAATCCCATATACCGCGATAATTCCGTACCGGAACGGAATTGGTATTGTGCTAATGTTTGTAGATGCAGGGAAACAGGTTGGAGGGACCAATTGGATTCCTCACCGGTATTTAATCGATTACAGATATTTTGATGTTTGTTGATTATCATATGATGATATATGATGTATGCTGTCGTGATTGACTATTGGGTGCTGTTGCATCATCGGATCCATTTTTAAAGTTTAAAAATAACGATTTTGATTTTAAAAGGATTTTTAAAATGATTTTTCAAAGTATACGTTTTATTAAATTTTTGAATTGATTCATTTTAAATAATTAAAACGTTATAAATTTTTATGTTATAAAAATTAAGATTTTTGTGAAATATAACCAAAAGGTGATTTTTAAAATAAATAGATTTATAAAATAATTTAAATTTGGATTTTTGAATTATTATAAAGGATGTATATAAAAGATTTTTAACATTGATATTTATAATAAAATATATATAAATATAAATATAAATATAATATTGGAATTATAAAACGAGTTTATTAAGTGTTAAAATGAAGTATAAAATGGATTTCATTAAAAATTATAGATTTATAAATTGTGAAGATTATAAAATGAATAGATGTTGTAAAATAAAAGATTTATAAGTAATTAAATTATAAACTGGATTTTGGGCATTTAAATAAGATATTAATAGAAATTGTTAATAAAGGAGATTTTATAAGTTGAAGTTGTTATAAAATATAAATGAATCTTATAAGTAATAGAAGTTTTAAAAATAATGATTTTGTAAATAAATGGATTATAAGAATTTAACTTATATGGACTTTTGGTATATAATTGAGTTATATCAATTGAATTGGATTAATAAAGGAGACTTATAAATCGAAGCGTATAAATAGAAATGGAATTTATAGACATTGTTTATAAATTCGAAATCAATGGAATTTGATAAATTGAATGTTGAAATTGGTTAAGGAAGTATATTCACGATTTTGGACAGTGAATATATTATTAAATAAAATGGATATGCTTGGGAAAATGAATATTATAAAATGAAGTTAATCGTTTTAATGATGTTTTAAAATGTATTAAACATCGAAAACATAGATTTCAACATTCATTGTTGAAATAGACGTTTCGAGAAATAGAAGGAAATGATGGACTATAACACTGTTGTTATAGTAAATGATTTCCGAAAGGAAATATTTTGTATAGTATTGGGATTATATATCTATTCTAATTTCGAATCCCTATACTAGTGATTTTGGGCCTTCGTAATGATGTTTTACGCAACATTCGTTTTGGCCCAAATAAATGTGTTTAAGTGAATGTTTTCCTTAAAGAATGAAATATATACTTAATTTCTATTTAAGTATATTGAATATTTTCCAAGTGTTGAAAATAAATGGATTTGTGAATTACTTATTATTATTTAATAAGTATGGAAATGTTTTCCAATATGAAATGAACGTTTTGAGATTTATCTTTTAAAGATAAATTGAAAATGAATATTAAAAATCGATTTGAAAATCGTATATTCATAGATATTTTGGAATTGTAAGTTCACTATGGAATTTATAAAAGAAAGGAAAATTTGTTTAAAATTAAACATTGATTTATTTTTGAAGTGTGGGAATAAATTTACAGATTTGGAACGTAAATATAAAATAAATCGGTAAGGATTTATTTAATTGGTTTAAATGAACCATTTGAAATGAAAGCATTTCCGCGTAAGGAAAATGATTGAAATTTATTTTCAAAAGTGGTAAAGGTGAAAAGTGATTTGGAAATTTGTTTTCAAAAGGTTGAAGTGTGGAAATTATATATCTAGTAAAGATATTTTGGAGAGTAAATAATTTGGGAAATTATTTGGAATTTGGTGATGTTGAATACGCCTATTGATAGTTAAATAATCCGACATCAATATTTACCTTAAATAGGTATTTGTTGTGATTTCTTGAATTTGAATGCCACACTTATTTTTGAATAAGCGCTCACTATTCGGGTTAGCCGGGAAAGGACCTTGGGGTCGTATAACCCATTCCGAATATGTGATACGTCGTTATGGATTGCATTTGATGACCGGTGTTGAAGACCGGATATTTATGAAAATGGAAGGATTACCGTCGAATGTTTCTGCATCGGCTGATCTCCGATATAGAAATTTATTACCCTTTGTGATGGGAAGTCCGGTCATGATTAGTGAATATCCGGATTGCAAGGACTTCTTTGTAAGTGCCTTCGGTTCCGTTCGATCCCGGAAGGAACTTGTATGGATGTGTGTCTGGCGTTACAATTTGAGATGTAAAGCTGGTTTCTATCAAATATATTTCCGTTGGTGGCGGAGAATTTATTCTCCTAGCTTAACACCCTTAGATGTTATGTAGTTGATGGTTACTAGTGATACATTCCCAAATTGGTAATGTGGCATACGAAGTGCTGTTGAGCATTTGTGAATTTAAGCGGAGCTTTTATATAAAGCGTGGCTTTGTGGACGAAACTTCGTCGGACCTCACACCCCGGAAATGGTCAAAACAGGAAGGATGCAGCAAGGTTATTAGGGGGTAGCGCCCCTTTAGTGTATGTCATTTCTTCTGGATAGAGGTGGTATCATGGTATGGAGCCCAGATACTTAACCTATGTTGTTGCTGCAAATTTATTGCTTTGTGGTTGTTGGAAATCGAGGTTCCTCGGATATATATCGGTTACGATCGGGGAATGACATATTCGTGTCAGTAGTTGCCCAGTTAGGGGTAACCCAGCCTTGTGTTGGCAGAGATCCGGTTTGGTTCTCGGGTCGTCTTTCCAAAGGCGTACCCATGTGGCAATGGGAAGTTCCTTGGCCTGACCATTTGTTGGAAATCCAAAGAAACAATACGATCTTGTACGGTTTTAGTTGTAGAACCTATCATTCACTTATGGTGGTCACCACTGTTTGGATGGTAGCTATAGTAGGCATAAGTGCGAAATGCCTATGCTGGCTAAGATTTATATCTTTATTTTCGAAATGATTTCTCCTACACTATGCACTAGTAATAATATCAAATGTTTCATTTTAATGCGTATCAAGCATCTTTGACTATCATAAGGAGAAATCTCCTCCGATTCTGCGTTTGCATTGTGTGTGTGCGGGAGGCCTTATGGTAGTCTCATTTTCTAAAAAGCATTGCGAAATATATTTTAAAATTATCCTGTTCTTTGTTTTAAAGATAAACTGTTTTAAGTTCTCACACCAGTCCCATGACTGACTCGGAGTTTATTGTTTTCCTTCCTAAACTCTGGGTGCCCACCAATTTCCACACGGGCAGTCAAGAGTCAGGTTTATCAGGATATTCTGGAATTCAGGAGTTGCTGGAGGCAAGCTGGATGGCATGGCGTATTCACTAGTATATAATATTTCTTTTCCGCTGTTTGTTGTTGTTATACACTCTGATGATGTAATGTAATGTAATATTGACGCAGCGGATAATTCGAAACAAACTTCAATCGATGAAAACTAGCAATCGGTGAGTTGAGAATACTGCAATGCCCAAATCCGTTGATCCAAAGATGCCGGATTCTAGCTATCTTCGTCTCGTTGATCGCGCACGATGCCGAGAAAGAAGATCTACGATTCTTCGTACGTTGATCTAGCGCACTAGATACCGTGAATCGGCTTCTACGATCGTTGAATCGAGCGCACTCGATTAACCGAAAGAGGAGATAGGAGTTTACACTCAACTACAATTAAAGAAATCACAAAGCAATCAAAAAAAGAATTTTATTCAAATGTCAACCACCTTAAAAGTTACAACACACCCCCTATTTATAGTGTTTTCAACTCCTGACCCTTAAGTCGTGACCGACTCATGCCTCACGACTCAACTAGGTCGTTGCCGACCTAACAGACACTACACGCCTCAATTACAACACAACACAAGCAACCGACTCAACAGATGACAACGACATACGACTCAGAACAGCGGCAAAAATAGACGACCTAAACATGAATGACTTATATACAACACGAGTCCTCAGATACAAACGACATACGACTCATCATCACCATCAACGACTCATCACAAACGACTCATCATCAGCGACTCATCATCAACGACTCAAGACTTTACGATATACGAGTCATCATACAAAGCGACTCAGGATACATCCATATTACAACGCATATAAGTCGGCAGCGACTCAATATAAGAAGTCATACGACTTACGACTCAACTATGGAACGACTCAAAACACACGCGACTCAAGCCTTTATCAGTTGGAACCTTCTCCTTCTTCATGATAAGTCGTATACGCCTTATAGATGGGTCGTTGAGTCGTGTACGACTCATCAGACTCGAACACCCCAAGTTCCCGTTGAGTCGTAGCCCTGTTTCATTAACCCGTATATGACTCAAGTGTTTGTTATCTCGTGCCTCTTCTTCGTTAGGTCGTACCTCCCCTTCACTCGACCAGTTAGGTCGTTCACGACTCATAGTTGCTTGACTCGTGAACGACTTAAGACCTAAAAACGAAGCTTCCTTAACTCGAGAACGATCTTCCTCTTTAAGTTGCATACGACTTATCCCCTGAGCTGCATCATCCTCCCCTGGTTGAGAAAAATTCGTCCTCGAATTTGTAAATTCTTCTACCTCAGATTGTTCGTCTCTATAATATGGTACGAGATGCTTAACATTGAACACGTCAGAAGTGTAAACATCCTCCGGCAATTTCAATTTATAAGCATTTTCATTAATCCGTTTCACAACTTCTACAGGACCAATTTTTCTGGCTTTTAACTTGTTATAAGTGCCTACTGGAAAACGATCCTTCGTCAACACAGCGTAAACCAAATCACCTTCGTTAAATTCAACATTCCGTCGCTTCAAATCAGCTGTTCGCTTATACTTCTCATTTGTCTTCACCAATCGTTCCTGAACGATCTTATGACATTCGGTTAATTCTTCAACAAAATCAACAGCCCGTTTAACCGTCCCCTTCGGTTGTGGTACCACCGCTAAATCCAACGGTCCCCTGGGTAAATTTGAATATACAATCTGAAATGGACTGAATCCCGTGCTACGATTCACTGCATGATTGTGTGCAAACTCGGCTTGGCATAACTTCATGTCCCAACTCTTTAGATTGTCCTTCACAAGACATCGCAACAAATTCCCCAACGATCGGTTAACAACTTCGGTCTGTCCATCCGTTTGTGGATGATAAGCACTGCTGAACTTCAACTTCGTTCCCACCATCTTCCACAAACTAAGCCAAAAATGACTCAAAAATCTGGTATCCCTGTCAGAAACAATAGACTCCGGCAACCCATGTAAGCGATAGACTTCCTTAAAGAACAACTGTGCAACCCGAACAACATCCGCCGTTTTCTTGCAAGCAATGAAATGTGCCATTTTAGAAAATCTGTCAACCACTACATATATAGAATCATTACCACGCTGCGTTCTCGGCAATCCCAATACAAAGTCCATACTCACATCAACCCATGGTCTAGCCGGTACAGGCAACGGCATATACAACCCAGCATTGGTCGCGGTTCCTTTCGAAACTTGGCAAATATGACATCGCTCCACAAACCTTCCCACTTCTTTCCTCATCGACGGCCAAAAGTAAGACTGTGAAATCAATTGCAAAGTACGATCACGGCCCACATGACCTTCCTCGTGCAACTCCTTAACGATCTTCACTCTCAAGCTACAGTCTGGGATGCATAATCGATTTCCCTTGAACAAGAATCCATCAATCAACACAAATTCATCCGTACTTCCATCCTTAACCTTTTCAACAAATTTCACAAAATAAGGATCTTCTTCAATCAATTCTGGTAATAATTCGAATCCTGTCACTTCAACCTTCAGCGTTGTCAACAAGTGATTCCTCCTGCTCAAAGCATCCGCTACACGATTTGTTACCGCTGATTTGTGCTTAACGACAAAAGTAAACTGCTGTAAATAAGCAATCCATGATGCATGTCTCGCTGAAATCTTGTCCTGCCCTTGCATATGCTTCAATGCCTCATGATCAGTGTACAGAACAAATTCCTTCTGAAATAGATAGTGCCTCCAGTGCTTAACAGCTTGTACCACAGCATAGAATTCAACGTCATATGTACTGTATCTCATCTTTGCTCCTGATAACTTTTCACTGAAATAAGCAACGGGTTTCCCACTCTGACTCAAGACTCCTCCAATCCCAACCTTTGATGCATCAGTGTGTAGCTCAAATAATAACTGAAAATCTGGTAATACAAGAATTGGTGCTGTCGTCAAAAGTTCTTTGATTCGTTCAAAAGCAACTCCTGCTTCCTCCGACCAAGAAAACTGTTTCCCTTTCATACAATCAGTAACCGGTGCCATCACGCTACTGAAGTGTGGAGTAAACCTTCGGTAGAATGATGCCAATCCATGAAAACTTCTAACTTCAGTGATAGTTCTCGGTTGTGGCCAATTTCTAATAGCTTCAACTTTACTCTGGTCCACCTGGATTCCCTTCTCAGATACAACATATCCCAAAAATAAAACACTTCTCGTCATGAACACACATTTCTTCGTAGCCGCATAAAATTGTTCCTCACGAAGAATAATTAACACCTTTCTCAAATGCTCTACATGCTCCTCTGTACTCCCGCTATATATCAGAATATCATCGAAATAAACCACCACGAACTTCCCAATGAATGGTCTAAAGATTTGATTCATCACTCGCATAAATATACTAGGTGCATTTGATAAACCAAATGGCATAACCAACCATTCGTATAACCCCTCTCTCGTCTTGAATGCGGTTTTCCATTCATCTCCAGGTCTAATTCGAATTTGATGATAACCACTCTTTAAATCAATCTTCGAAAAGATAGTTGCCCCACTCAACTGATCCAGCAAGTCATCCAACCTTGGCATAGGAAATCTGTAACGTACAGTAATTTTGTTCAAAGCTCTACTATCTGTGCACGTCCTCCATGTTCCATCCTTCTTCGGCACCAACAAAGCTGGTACTGCACAAGGACTCAAGCTTTCCTGAACTCGTCCCTGCTCAAGTAATTCTTCCACCTGCCTTCTCAACTCCTCATGTTCCTTCGGACTCATTCGATAATGTGGTCGATGTGGTAACACTGCTCCTGGAACAAGATCGATTTGATGTTGGATGTCTCTCAGTGGCGGTAACTCCTTAGGCAACTCCTCTGGAAATACATCTTCAAAATCTTTCAAAACAGGCTTCGCTTCTTCTGGAATTTCAACCTCTTTACTACAATCCTGTCCAATCAACAAAAATACTTCCGGCTCCTCTTCAACCTCCTAACGAACTCCTTTAATGATAGCAACGTTTTCAGCTCTTCAATTTCTTCCAACTTGCTTTCTTCTGGTTGTCGCTTCTTAGGAACCAAAGTGATCTTTGTACCCTCGAACATGAAACTATAACTGTTAGAACGACCATCATGTTGCACCGCCCTATCATACTGCCACGGTCTCCCCAGCAACAGATGACAAACATCCATATCGACTACATCACACCAAATCTCGTCTTTGTATTTCTTCCCAATTGAAAATTTAACACAAGCTCTTCGTCCAACCTTCACCTCTCCTCCCTTTCTCAACCAAGCCAACTTGTACGGTTTCGGATGTTTCTCAGTCTTCAATGATAACTTCTTCACAGCCTCTGTGGAAATAATATTATCACAACTCCCAGCATCTATGACAAACTTGCAAACTTTCCCCAGAATAGTACATGTCGACTGAAATATGTTACTCCTCAACCAACTACAGTCCTCCTCTTGCTTTGGTGTGAGACAAGACCTCCTCATCATCAGATTACAACCTTCGTCTCCCGACAACAAGTCTTCCTCGTCAACCGGTAATGGATTGGAACAATCAGCTTCTTCCTCCTCATCCTCAGCTTCAACTATCATAGTTCTCTTCTTCGGCTTCGGACATTCATTGCTTTTATGACCCATCTCCTGGAAGTTGTAACATTTGAACCCACTGCTAATCTTCGCCTTCTCACCTTCCTTCACAACTGGTTTGGCAACAGCTTTAGGAACATTAGAACTTCCACTAGCACCCTTCAATTGACTGTTAGAATTGGTAAACACACCACCTCCACGCCTTCCCTGCTTCTTCCAAGCCAACGCTTTCTGATGTGCCTCCGCCACAGATCTTGGATCGAACATATTAACCATATCCTGGATCTGCATCCTCAACCCTCCAACAAACCTAGCAGTCAGTTGCTCTTCTGTCTCCATTATATCGTTCCTGGCAATGAGTTGATAAAATTCATCCGCATAGTCATTTACTGATTTCGTCCCCTGCCGTAGATTCTGCAATCTCTGGTACATAAGTGATTGATAGTTGTATGGCAAAAATGTCACTCTCATCAACTTCTTCATCTTCTCCCAAGATTCTATCTTTGACTTCCCCATTCGTTCACGAGTAAGTTTAGTTTGCTGCCACCACGCCAAAGCTCTTCCCCTCAACCTAGTAGCAACTAACTTCACCCTTCGATACTCCGGAACCTCCTTGAAATCAAAGATTTCTTCCACATCTGACAACCAGTCTAAGAACTCTTCAGCTACCATCCCTCCTTTAAACTCCGGAATCTCCATCTTCATTCCTGATTCCCAACGTCGATCATCATCAATAACCCGATACTGACGTTGTCCCTGATCTCGGTCTCTGAGATGAACACTTCCTCTTTCAACTTCAAACTCTTCATCAAAGTCTGATGCATAACGTTGTCGTTCTCGCCCTCCAACATCTCTACCACCACTCCTACTACCAACATCCCGTCTATCATGATCATCAAAATTCCTCCTACTTCGATTGTCAACACTTCGACGATCTTGACTCTCTCTCCTTCCCCGTTCAGAATGTGGCGAAATTCTACTTCCTCCATGGATGGATTCAGGTGAATTTCTTCTTCTACTTTGATTCATATCAATCATAAGCTTCTCCAACCTACCAATGCCTTCATCAATCTTCTCGTGCATACGTTGCTCAATTTGATCGGCTTCTTCTCTTCGGTACAAAGCTTCAACGTTTTGATGTCGGTTAGCTCTTCTAGGCGGCATGATTCAAACAATATAGAACTTCAAGTCACGGCTTCAAACTTCAAACACAACTTCACAAGGCTCGGCTACTTCACAAGTATACACGGCCTAACTTCAACTTCAAACACCTTCCAACACTTTGATCCAAAATGGAATGGATCGAAAGTTCTCCTTTCGTTGCAGCTTCAAGATGAACACGACGAACAACTTCAAATACTTGGCTCCAAGAATCAACTTAGCTATGATTGGCTAAGTTTGGCTCCGATACCAAAAAACTGATGCAGCGGATAATTCGAAACAAACTTCAATCGATGAAAACTAGCAATCGGTGAGTTGAGAATACTGCAATGCCCAAATCCGTTGATCCAAAGATGCCGGATTCTAGCTATCTTCGTCTCGTTGATCGCGCACGATGCCGAGAAAGAAGATCTACGATTCTTCGTACGTTGATCTAGCGCACTAGATACCGTGAATCGGCTTCTACGATCGTTGAATCGAGCGCACTCGATTAACCGAAAGAGGAGATAGGAGTTTACACTCAACTACAATTAAAGAAAGCACAAAGCAATCAAAAAAAGAATTTTATTCAAATGTCAACCACCTTAAAAGTTACAACACACCCCCTATTTATAGTGTTTTCAACTCCTGACCCTTAAGTCGTGACCGACTCATGCCTCACGACTCAACTAGGTCGTTGCCGACCTAACAGACACTACACGCCTCAATTACAACACAACACAAGCAACCGACTCAACAGATGACAACGACATACGACTCAGAACAGCGGCAAAAATAGACGACCTAAACATGAATGACTTATATACAACACGAGTCCTCAGATACAAACGACATACGACTCATCATCACCATCAACGACTCATCACCAACGACTCATCATCAGCGACTCATCATCAACGACTCAAGACTTTACGATATACGACTCATCATACAAAGCGACTCAGGATACATCCATATTACAACGCATATAAGTCGGCAGCGACTCAATATAAGAAGTCATACGACTTACGACTCAACTATGGAACGACTCAAAACACACGCGACTCAAGCCTTTATCAGTTGGAACTTTCTCCTTCTTCATGATAAGTCGTATACGCCTTACAGATGGGTCGTTGAGTCGTGTACGACTCATCAGACTCGAACACCCCAAGTTCCCGTTGAGTCGTAGCCCTGTTTCATTAACCCGTATACGACTCAAGTGTTTGTTATCTCGTGCCTCTTCTTCGTTAGGTCGTACCTCCCCTTCACTCGACCAGTTAGGTCGTTCATGACTCATAGTTGCTTGACTTGTGAACGACTTAAGACCTAAAAACGAAGCTTCCTTAACTCGAGAACGATCTTCCTCTTTAAGTTGCATACGACTTATCCCCTGAGCTGCATCAAATATGATGTAATGCAATAACTGATATAGTTCTTTTGTTTAAAGATTATTCATTTATCTATTATATGTTGTTCCGCTGCGATTGTGAGATTCTGATATTGCTCTGTAGTTTCTTTCTGTTCTGTTCTATCTTTTTCTCTCTTCTTCTACCTCTTCTTCTTCTTAAACCCTAACGTTACGGTTTTCCGGCATTCGATTACTCGGCAGTTGATATAGTGGACGTATTAATGTCGATTTTCGAGTGTCGAAAAGTCACGATCGCCACATTTGGTATCAGAGCATATGGTTAAGCGACAACCATGGCTCTGTTGGGAATTACTCATTAGAGAAGGAGTCAGTAGTACTCTAGAATGAGTTGAGTGTAATAATGGATATGAGAGCGTATTTGATAGTGAATATTAAATGGTTTTATATTGTGATGATTGGTTTATTGAGTGGCATATGGACCTTCGTCGGCACAGTCTGCGCAACTGTATCGAAGGGGTTTCTAAACACTTGAATAGAACAATTCGACACAGTATTGTTTCAAATTGGGTAAATGAAATAATTTTACCTTGATTATATTTTATATATAAAAGAATAATTTTTCAGAATTATTAAAGTATATAATTGATTGTTTGGTTGTTGAATAAGTTAAATAAAAACAACAGTTGAAAAAGAATGAATTGTATAAACAAATAAATTGTAAGTGTGGAATTATAATTAATGTAATTTACAATTGTGAAATAATCTTATGTATATATATATATATATAAGAAGTGAAATTATATAAGTAAAAGATTTATAAATGTGACTTATAATCTAAAAACAAAATTCCAGAGAAGTGTTTTGAAAGGATTTGACATTTTGGAAAATTGTTTTAGAGAAATTAAAGCTCTAAACTCTTTTTGGTCGCTGGAAAATAATTCCGATGATGATCATGACATCATCGGTGTTCATTTTCGGGTTTCCAAAAGAGGGATTGCTGCCAAATTGTTTAAAAGAAAGTTGTTTGGAAAATTTGGGTTTGGTTTTGAAATTCAAAAGATAATTTGAATTGTTTTCAATAATGGTTTTGAAAGGTTGAAAAGACTCTGGAATCCTATTTAAAATATTGTGGAATGATAAATGAGTTGATAACTTATACAATTCGGATTTGGATATAATAAATTTAACTTAAAGGATGGAGTTAAGTTAAAGGGAGTATAAGTGAATCAATTAAAATCCAAGGTGTAATTGATGAATATAAGTGAAATGAGTTTTGAACTTATAATATGAATAATAAATTTAGATTTGGTAAAAAGTTAAATAGAACTGGAATTGGAATCTGAATTGGATTTATATGTGGAATATGACTTAAGTGATGTTGAATAAAGTTGATTGTGGTGTCAAAGTAAATTAATAAGTGAATTAATGAAATCAAGTCATTAATAATTTGAGCTTGAGTTATATAAATGAAATTCAACTTTGTATTATTAAAGGAATTAACAATTGAATTAATAAATGGAATATTATTCAATTGAATGAAAAATAAATTGATATGGAATAATGAATGTAAGTGCAAATTCGTTAAAAGTTAATGTTATTGGAAGTTGAATAATTGAATGAAAATCAATTTAATATAAACCAATTGAAAGTAAAAAAAAATGTTGAACCAAATCGAATGTAAAGAAATGTAAATTTAATAATTTTGTTATGTTGGATATACATTGGTTGTTATATGGTTGTAAATTGATTGTGTAAAATTCATTAAGTGTTAATGAAAGTAAATTAGCAAAATCAAAAGCTATGCAATTAAATTCAAATTGGAAGTAAATGAATTTGAATAGAATTGAATTCAGAAGGAAAGTAAACTAACTTGAAAGTAAATTAGTGAATATGAACTAATTGAAAAATAAAATGAATGAATGGATATTTATAAAATCCAAAGTGAATAAATCAATTGTGATTTAAACGGAAAACCAATTCAATGAATATTAATGGGAATATGAATGAATATTGATTTGGTTATGAATTTGTTGGATGATAGTTGAATGATAGTTGATTGATGGTTGCATTTGTTGCTTTTGTTACATTTGCTATGTTGGCATATGTAGTTGTTATGTTGCTATATGATGTATATTGATACTATTTTCATATATGCATGATTCTCATTGTTTGTTGAGTGTTTAGTTGGTGCGGATTGCGCTTGCTCGCATTTGGAGCTCGCTTTCGCGCTATATTAGCCGTAGATGTTCGCTAACAATAAATAAGGTACATATCTCGGATGAAATATCGTACTTTTACACTTTTTTCCCTGCGGGATGCCTCATCACTTGATGAGATGTATATTTGTGATATATATACTGTCATTTTTTTTCGGATTGAGCTGCGCAAAGGAGACTATGGCAAATTTTCCCGAAAATTTAAGGCGTTAGAATATTTTTAAGAAAATTGGGAAATTTTTGAAAACTAAGTATGATTTGAAAATTCAGTAAAGTTATTGTAAGAAGTTTAACCATGAATTTTTGGAAAGTTAAACACTTAAGAGATTTAAAAAATCTAATTTGAATGGATTGTTTTGAAAAGTTAATGGATTCTGTAACTTTTTCTTACTTGGTAATTTCGAGGACGAAATTCTTTTAAGGGGGGAAGTATGTAACGACCCATAATTTCTGTCAATTAAAATTTGTATATTTAATTTATTTTAAATATTAATAAGTGAAATTAAACAGTCGAATAAATTTTATTTCGAATAATTGGATTTAATTGGATAATTAAATCAATAATTTAATAGTTGAAAATACAGAAATAATTGAAAATTGGGTTAAATATGATTAATATTGATTTGTAAAATTTTATTTAATCATGTTGGAGTTAGAACGATATTTTAGATCTTTTAAAATTGAATTTAAAGTTTATTTGTGAAAATTGAATATTTTAATATTTTATCGACTAGTGAAATTAGCCATTTTTCAAACAGTCTCAGAATTGAACGAAACTAGTTCCATTGGATCCGTAATAGTTAGTTATATCGAATTTCAATTTTCATAGCAAACGGAGTTTTCGTTTGACCGTGGCAGCTCGAAACGCATCGAAATTGTTTTAATATTAATTTGGCGAGTTAAAATGGTCATTTTTCAAACAATCTCTGATTTTGACGAAACCGGTTTCATCAGATCCGTAATTTCATATTATTGTAAGGTTTCAAATTTTGTGTCAATCGGATTTACGGTTTGTCCGGGGCAAGCCAAAACGCACAGAAATTAGTTTAAATCGGTTTAACTTAAAATTGATCGTTTATTGCCGTAACTCGCACAGATGATCGAATTAGCCTCTGAAACCTGTTCCATTGTGTCCGGAACGCGGGGTAAATCCTAGAAACGCCGGTCACTGTGCGAGATTTGGAGTTTGGAAAATCAGGATGAATAGTGTTTTGGAATATTTTCTATATAAGCACCTCAACAATTCATTTTGCAAAAGAAAACCCTAAACCTAATTATCAAGAGCCGGCCGCCACTTGATATTTCGAAGGCCAGAAATTTTCCATCTCCTTCCCTCCAAATCTCTTAATCCATCAGCTTTTAGCGAAGGTTATCAACTAGGAAATTGTAGAGCTACGTGAGTTCTATAGAATCAACGGTCAAGATCAGAAATAGCGTCACGGATCAATGACAAATTAAGCATGAAGGTCGCGCGTTTGGGTTCGGTTTTCACGGCCATGCTTGGGCCGAGCTCCACGTTGTTCAAGGCGTGGGTCGAGCTCGAGACGAGCTTCGATGTGGTGCTGTTGTGATGGGGTTTCGTTGACGAATGGAGGGTGCGTTCAAAACCCTAGTTAGGGAATGTTGGGTTCAGCATTCACTGGAGGTTTCACGCGTGAGGGAGAAGAGATGGGGTGCGGCCTAGATTCATTTTTCAAAAATCAACGGCCATGATGAGATCCGGGTATAAAATTAAAAAAAATTATGAATTAATTTATATTATAATATGTACAATCTTTAAAATGCGATAACTTATTCATACGAGGTCGAAAAATTACGAAACCAGTTGCGTTGGAACCGTATTGACGAATAATACGCTGTGGAATTGGTTTGGAGTCATTTGGAGCTAGTAAAAATTTCGGGTAAAATTAAACGCGCGTTTAATTTTATTCGAAATAAAAGCTGGAAAACGGAATTGAAATCAAGGTGAGAACTTCTCACTCAATCGAATCTGTTTCGATTTATATTTTAAATAGTTAGATTTTAAATTGTTGATTGTATGTTTGAATGATGATTGTTATCTATTGATTGTTAAAATAGATATTATACGTCGTTAGTAAGCGGATGTTATTTATTAAAAACATATACCGCGATAATTCCAACTTGTTTGGAATTGGTATTATTTATGTACTTGGAATTGATTTCCCGCATTATATAGAGGATGAGACCATATTGCGCCGTCTATTAAGCGGATAATATTTTATATATCCCATATATCGCGATAATTCCGTACTGGAACGGAATTGGTATTGTGCTAATGTTTGTGGATGCAGGGAAACAGGTTAGAGGGATCCCACTGGATTCCTCACAAGTATTTAATTGATTACAGATATTTTGATGTTTGTTGATTATCATATGATGATATATGATGTATGTTGTCGTGATTGACTATTGGGTGCTGTTGCATCATCGGATCCATTTTTAAAGTTTAAAAATAACGATTTTGATTTTAAAATGATTTTTAAAATGATTTTTCAAAGTATACGTTTTATTAAATTTTTGAATTGATTCATTTTAAATAATTAAAATGTTATAAATTTTTATGTTTTGAAAATTAATATTTTTGTGAAATATAACCAAAAGGTGATTTTTAAAATAAATAGATTTATAAAATAGTTTAAATTTGGATTTTTGAATTATTATAAAGGATGTATATAAAAGATTTTTAACACTGATATTTATAATAATATATATATATATAGAAAATATTGGAATTATAAAATGAGTTTATTAAGTGTTAAAATGAAGTATAAAATGGATTTCATTAAAAATTATAGATTTATACATTGTGAAGATTATAAAATGAATAGGTGTCGTAAAATAAAAGATTTATAAGTAATTAACTTATAAACTGGATTTTGGGCATTTAAATGGGATATTAATAGAAATTGTTAATAAAGGAG
Source organism: Allium cepa (assembly GCA_030765085.1). Lineage (NCBI taxonomy): Eukaryota > Viridiplantae > Streptophyta > Magnoliopsida > Asparagales > Amaryllidaceae > Allium > Allium cepa. The sequence goes on from CM060932.1 coordinate 455,357,551, forward strand.
ATTTTATAAGTTGAAGTTGTTATAAAATATAAATGAATCCTATAAGCAATAGAAGTTTTAAAAAGAACGATTTTGTAAATAAATGGATTATAAGTATTTAACTTTTATGGACTTTTGGTATATAATTGAGTTATATAAATTGAATTGGATTAATAAAGGAGATTTATAAATCGAAGCGTATAAATAGAAATGGAATTTATAGACATTGTTTATAAATTCGAAATCAACGGAATTTGATAAATTGAATGTTGAAATTGGTTAAGGAAGTATATTCACGATTTTGGACAGTGAATATATTATTAAATAAAATGGATATGCTTAGGAAAATGAATATTATAAAATGAAGTTAATCGTTTTAACGATGTTTTAAAATGTATTAAACATCGAAAACATGGATTTCAACATTCATTGTTGAAATAGACGTTTCGAGAAATAGAAGGAAATGATGGAGTATAATACTGTTGTTATAGTAAATGATTTCCGAAAGGAAATATTTTGTATAGTATTGGGATTATATATCTATTTTAATTTCGAATCCCTATACTAGTGATTTTGGGCCGTCGTAACGATGTTTTACGCAACATTCGTTTTGGCCAAAATAAATGTGTTTAAGTGAATGTTTTCCTTAAAGAATGAAATATATACTTAATTTCGATTTAAGTATATTCAATATTTTCCAAGTGTTGAAAATAAATGGATTTGTGAATTACTTATTATTATTTAATAAGTATGGAAATGTTTTCCAATATGAAATGAATGTTTTGAGATTTATCTTTTAGAGATAAATTGAAAATGAATATTAAAAATCGATTTGAAAATCGTATATTCATAGATATTTGGGAATTGTAAATTCACTATGGAATTTATAAAAGAAAGGGAAATTTGTTTAAAAATAAACATTGATTTATTTTTGAAGTTTAGAAATAAATTTACAGATTTGGAACGTAAATATAAAGTAAATCAGTAAGGATTTATTTAATTGGTTTAAATGAACCATTTTGAAATGAAAGTATTTCCGCATAAGGAAAATGATTGAAATTTATTTTCAAAAGTGGTAAAGGTGAAAAGTGATTGGAAAATTTGTTTTCAAAAGGTTGAAGTGTGGAAATTATATATCTAGTAAAGATATTTTGGAGAGTAAATAATTTGAGAAATTATTTGGAATTTGGTGATGTTGAACACGCCTATTGATAGTTAAATAATCCGACTATCAATATTTACCTTTAAATAGGTATTTGTTGTGATTGCTTGAATTTGAATGCCACACTTATTTTTGAGTAAGCGGTCACTATTCGAGTTAGCCAAGGAAGGACCTTGGGGTTGAATAACCCATTCCGAATATGTGATACGTCGTTATGGATTGCATTTGATGACCGGTGTTGAAGACCGGATATTTATGAAAACGGAAGGATTACCATCGAATGTTTCTGCATCGGCTGATCTCCGATATAGAAATTTATTACCCTTTGTGATAAGTAGTCCGGTCGTGATTAGTGAACATCCGGATTGCAAGGACTTCTTTGTAATTGCCTTCGGTTCCGTTCGATCCCGGAACGGACTTGTATGGATGTGTGTCCGACATTACAATTTGAGATGTAAAGCTGGTTTCTATCAAATATATTTCCGTTGGTGGCGGAGAATTTATTCTCTTAGCTTAACACCCTTAGAGGTTATGTAGTTGATGGTTACTAGTGATACATTCCCAAATTGGTAATATGGCATACGAAGTGCCGTTGAGCATTTGTGAATTTAAGCACAACTTTTATATAAAGCGTGGCTTTGTGGACGAGACTTCGTCGGACCTCACACCCCGGAAATGGTCAAAACAGGAAGGATGCAACAAGGTTATTAGGGGGTAGCGCCCCTTTAATGTATGTCATTCCTTCTGGATAGAGGTGATATCATGGTATGGAGCCTAGAAACTTAACCTATGTTGTTGCTGCAAATTTATTGCTTTGCGGTTGTTTGAAATCGAGGATCCTCAGATATAGATTGGTTACGATCGGGGAATGACATATTCGTGTCAGTAGTTACCCAGTTAGGGGTAACCCGGCCTTGTATTGGCAGAGATCCGGTTTGGTTCTCGGGTCGTCTTTCCAGAGGCGTACCCATGTGGCAATGGGAAGTTCCTTGGCCTGACCATTTGTTGGAAATCCAAAGAAATAATACGATCTTGTACGGTTTTAGTTGTAGAACCTATCATTTACTTATGGTGGTCACCACTGTTCGGATGGTAGCTATAGTAGGCATAAGTGCGAAATGTCTATGCTGGCCAAGATTTATATCTTTATTTTCAAAATGATTTTTCCTACGCTATGCACTAGTAATAATATCCAATGTTTCTTTTTAATGCGTATCAAGCATCTTTGACCATCATAAGGAGAAATCTCCTCCGATTCTGCATTTGCATTGTGTGTGTGTGCGGGAGGCCTTATGGTAGTCTCATTTTCTAAAAAGCATTGCGAAATCTATTTTAAAATTATCCTGTTTTTTGTTTTAAAGATAAACTGTTTTAAGTTCTCACACCAGTCCCATGACTGACTCGGAGTTTATTGTTTTCCTTCCTAAACTCTGGGTGCCCACCAATTTCCACACGGGCAGTCAAGAGTCAGGTTTATCAGGATATTCTGGAATTCATGAGTTGCTGGAGGCAAGATGGATGACATGGCGTATTCACTAGTATATAGTATTTCTTTTCCGCTGTTTGTTGTTGTTGTACACTCTGATGATGTAATGTAATGTAATATGATGTAATGTAATAACTAGTATAGTTCTTTTGTTTAAAGATTATTCATTTATCTATTATATGTTGTTCCGCTGCGATTGTGAGATTCCGATATTGTTCTGTAGTTTCTTTCTGTTCTGTTCTATCTTTTTCTCTCTTCTTCTACCTCTTCTTCTTCTTAAACCCTAACGGTACGGTTTTCCGGCATTCGATTGCTCGACAGTTGATACAGTGGACGTATTAATGTTGGTTTTCGAGTGTCGAAAAGTCGCGATCGTCACATAAAACCCTACCTCATCGATCTACCGCCACCACCATGAATGATAACCACCCCGACCATTTTTTTTGCGATCACCACCCTCCCTGCCTGCTTCCATTCAGACCTTGAGCCCCTTAACCTCGCCGATCACTAGAGGATGTTCAAAATCCAAAATACATTCATTTCTCGTAATCTCCTAATTTTAACACCTAAAAATCATGAATACTTTTCTAAAAATCCTAGTTTTCGAAAATGAACTAGATTATATACCTGGATCAATCATTTATTATGGTTGGGATTTTGACATGTATTCGAGTTCTACTGTTCTTCTTCCATTTATTAAAACTAACTTCTGACTTAAATCCTGGAAATATTTTTAAACTTGATATCTTGATGTAGCGAACATATTTGTTTACATATTAAGGTCTAGACAGTATCAAATGAAGAGCAATTAAATTTCGAATCCTATTTGAAATATGGAAGATGAAGAATAGAACAAAATGCTGAAGTACAGACATAAACACAGATATCTATATACTTATATTCATGTATTTATCATAAAACCATCATTCAAACATCTCTGTTAGCATTTTCCAAAGTCCTACTCCAAGAATTTCCACGTGCATCAAATTTAAACTGTTTAAAACTTAAGTTTACTCACCATTTTTTTTAAATAGAGGACAATTGCTGTTGGTCTGCTACTTGAATATGAACTGAATCTTGATTCAGATCTGGAACCAGATGTTGATTTTGGACTTGAATCTGTTTGTTAAATTCAGAATAAAAGTTGAATCTTGCAACTGCTACTTACATTATCCCAGATTAAATCTTAAGGCAACTAAAATTGTTTTTAGGTTTTGATTTTTAGAAAGGAAATAAAAATTGAGAAAATGAGAAGAAAAAATGTTTTGCTGAAAAAAACAATTTATACTCTAAAATTTAAATTCTTAAGGGAAAGTTTATAATGTCACTTGTATTTCTATACTAAAAACAAGCTAACACTTGTAATTATAAAATTTACACTTATTTAAACTAGTATGAACACTTGTAATAATTCGTTTATGAATTTTGAGTTTAAATCCTTATCTCATTCATTTATTACCCAATTTTACATGTTATAAATCATATTTATGTTTTATCTTATATATATGCATTATTTTTGCATATGTTCCATGTTTATATAAATTATGCAATTTTAGAAAAAGAGAATATCAACTCTTTAATTAAATCTTGTTAAATTTTATACTTAAGTTATCATTATACTTAAATTGTTAACCATACACAAATGCTAGTGGTAAAGAAAATGTCCAATTTAGAAAATTCCTTTATATTCAAATCAATGTTTTCAAATTATTTAACATACATATACACACCTATATACTTGTGCATGTATATACTTAGAATTCCAACATTATAAAGTTTACACATATGAATTACTATAAGATTTATCATTTTAATATAACAATTATTATAGTTTTCAAATTCACTTATATACAACCCAACATTTTTAATTATCAATTTTTTTTAATCCAAATGGAATCAGTATCTCAATGATTCAAAATCTATTAATTATCCAATTAACGGATATTAAAAATCCGGGTTATCATAAAAATAAATATACATATACATATTTTAATTTACTAGTTTATTTAAAAATGTATATATTATAGTGATTAACTTGTTTAATTAACTTACCTAATTTATTTTAGTTAGTAAAAGATTTAAAGGAAAATTATTAGTTTAGAGCAAATCATTAGTTAATAAAATTTATTAAATGTTAATTGATTGTCCGATTATTTCAAGTGTTAATAGACCGTATCATGTTTATACAAGGTCAAAAACCATGAAACCAAGTCAAGATTGAAGTGGATTGTAAAACAAAAATGAAGGTGAGATTTTCTCACTCATTTAGATAACCTTATTTAAATTTAAATGTTAAATTTAAATTATTGGATGTCTGACTTGATTGATATATTTATAATTTATCCGTTGGATATTATATATATAGTAGTATATCTATATATATTGGATTGACTGATATTCCCGCATTTTATAGCGGATGAGACCCTATGCGCCCCGCATAATAGTGGATGACCCTATATACTGCGATTTCCCCTCGAAGTGGGATGGGTATTTTATTTGTTGACTAACATCTGTGGATGCGGGGAAACCAGGTTGGAGACTTCCAACTGGATTCCTCAAAAATATTTATTGTTCATATATATGTTGGAATATGATATATTGGATAAATTGATATGGATCGTGTGTGAATTGAATTAGTAAATGTTAAATAGCATGGAATTGAATTTGGCATTTTTAAATATCATAAATGATTAAATTGATGTAATTTAAATGGGAATTTGAAAGAAATTATTTATATTGGAAATTTGATTTATTCTAAAGGGAATTAAGTAGAATAAAAATATGTTAACTAACTGGGTTTATACTTAACTATTTGAAATTTTGTTTAAGTAGAGACTTGAAACTAAAATTATATATTAAGTACTTGAAGAGATATTGGAGTTGATAAATAGATTTGAAATAAAATGGAGTTTTATTGAGGGAAGATTATAAAATGGAATTATAAATAGAATTTGTTTTTCAAAATAAATGGGAAGCTCAAAGGAGTTTATAAATTTATAAATGTGGTTTATAAATAAGATAAAACGATATCGGTGGATATGTGGAAAATATAAGTTAATGGTGTGGACTTATATTGAGGAATGGAAATTGTTTTGAAAAGAAATAATAGAATATATTTCAAATAAGAGAAATGGTGATTAATTTGGATATAATCGATGTGATACGAATCAAGAGGAATTTATGAATCGAATTGGTGAATATTGGATTTGCTAAAAATAGACTTTTGTTGAGTAAATAGAAATTGTTTTAAATGCAATTTTAAATATTTAATATACTATATAATTTTAATAAGCCATTATTTGAATCTAGAATATTTCGAAGTTAGTTATTATATACTTAATATTTATTGAAATAAATTCTAATCTTATAAATCAGCTTTGCAAATTTATTAGTACCTAGATATGAGTTTTTACTTTTATATTTAGTTTTACCTTAAGCCTTATTTTGAAAATAAACCATTATTCTTATTTTAAAGGTATACGTATTTTTAAATGTTTTATATTCAATAATAAATCCTCTCGGGATGGGAAGCTAAGTTATAAGATTTTAGAGGGAAGATCTTATAGTGATATTATGGGAACTTAAGTAAATTTCTAAAGCATAACATAAGTGAAATTTAGAAGGTGAAATAAAAACTCTCAAGGGAAGTAGAAGTGAAACTGGAATTTTTAAGAAGCATAAATGTCTTTGGGAATATTCAAGGAAATTAGCTAAGAAAATTCCAAGATTTATAGAATTCGTGTGAAATGAGTTAGAATTTACAAAATAAATTGTAAATGATTTTGAGAAAAGAAATAGAAAATAAATGAATGTTTTCTAAGTATTGAGTAACTAATGAAGTGGGAAATATATTCTAAGTATTGGGAAAGGGTTGAAATTTGTTCCGTGAGAATAAAAAGGGATTTGAGAACTATTTTCAAAGTGTTGAAATATGGAAATAATACCTTGTGTAAATATTTTGAAATAAATAATTTGGAAAATTATTTAAGGCATGATGTTTGCTTGTGGATGTTATTTGTTAGTTAATGACTGACTATCAATATTGGCCAATGCGTTGATCGTTTCGAAGAGAAAGGGATCAGATTTAATTATCCGAAAACCACTTCGATCTGATTTTTACGTAATGAATGAATACCGTGAAGATGATGAAGATGGTGATTCGGTTTGTCCAGACTCAAAGTAATTTGTATGGACAAATGCTATCAGACCACCGTCATTGGAGGACGATGAGAATTCTATGTAAATGAGTTCTTTAAAAAGGTAACGCTTAGCCTCAAGCCTAATCAACCGGAAATGGCTAAAATAAAAGAGGCGCAACAAGGCTAAGTGGGTAGCACTCGATTAGGATAAGATTTCCCCTGTCTAGAGTCCCTTATTTCGGCTTTGTGGGCGGTTATTAGCTCCAACCGTGGGATGATCTTATTCGGATTATCCATTAAGGGGTAGCTCTAGTCTTGTGTTGCAGGGGACTGGGGGTGGTCCTCCATACGCTGATCTAGACCAGGTACTATGATGGGCGGTACCCCAGTACCCCTGCCATTGTATGGAATCCATTCTCCAACAAACGCCCGTACGGTTTTGATTATGCCCAGCTATGCTGGAATGTGAGATGCAAGCATTTCGGCTATATTACACTTACTTTCTATAGACACTATTATAATATCAAAGAATTGATAAAAAAACGTTTTGGTTATCGTAAGGAATAAACCGACATGTTTATTTGTGCCATGGTCTTACAAGATACCTTTATTTTCAAAGGCTTTTCAAAAATGTAATAATCCAATTGGGTGTGATTTTCTCACGCTGGTTTTCCAGACTGACTTGGGCGTTGTTTTATTATGATGCTCGGGTCAGACCGAGTTGAACAGATCTAGGATAATGTGTTGTGGAGCTCAAGAGGCGAGCTGGATGAAAGAGACGTATCTCTGCACTTGAATTATTGCTTCTACTGTGTAAGGACAATGCACAGAGTGATGGACGATTGTTGTACTTTGATAATGTATGTATATATAACAATATAGATTTCTTTGTATTTAAAAGCTATTATTGTATATTATATTTTGTTCTGCTGTGATTGTGAGACTCGATGTTGTTATTTTCTTCTTCTTCTATCTCTTTCTTCTTTACCCCAAAGATTCGTATTTCCATCCACTTTAAGTTGAATTGAGGTGTAATATAGCCGTGTAATATAGTCGAGTCAAAGTGGTATGGATTTGCGGGCCTTCACACTTGGTATCAAAGCTGAAGGTTAAGCGAGAACCTTGGCTCTGGTGGGGATTACTCATTAGAGATGGAGTGAGTAGTACACTAGAACGAGTTTGAGAGTATTAGCAGATATGAGCGCGTATTTGTTAGTAAATATTTTTTTATTAAATATTATGTTGACTTATTGGTTGAGTGAAATATGAATTTTGATCGAGTAAGTAGGCTGCTAATTTGATAAGAATATATAAACACTTAAACACGATAAACTGTAAAGTATTGTTTTAAAAGCGGGCAAGTGAAATAATTTTACCCAAAAATATATTTTGAAATAAAAAGAAATAAGTTTTTGAAATTATTATATATAATGGAAGTGTCTGGATGATAATATTATAGTCAAACAAGATTATAAAATTTGAAATAGTTCATATAACTGATATGGAAAAATTGTATAAGTATAAATTATACAAAAAAAAATTAAAAGTTAACTTGGATTAAGTTGACAAAAATTAAAATTTTGAAATTAAATTAATGGTGTTTTGGAAGAAATAAATAATTAAATTAGTTAAATGGATTAAATTTTGGATGTAACTGAATTGAAAATGAAAATTAAGATGGAGTTGGAAAACAAGAATTGAATTGAAATTAACTTAAATTAAATGAAGTTAAGTTGAAATAGAATTAAATTGAAATAAAATTAAGTTGAGTTATAGATGATATTGAATGAAATTAAATTCTTACTTAAATAAATAAAAGTAATTTGGATAAAAATTGGATTGAAATAAATAAATTGGAATAGCTCATAAAAGATGGATTGAATAAATATATTCTTGGGCTATAAATAAATGTATAGTCTTGAGTTAATAATGAAATGTGAATGTGCTGGATTATAACTTGATGGAAATATGAGATATAAGTGGGTGACTTATAAAAAGGGAAAAAGTGGAATAGAAAACCCAAAATAAATATTGTTTGATATTTTGGAAATGAACTAAAAATCCAAACTTGAATTATGAAATAAATTGAACTTAGGTAAAATGTTTAAAGTGATTTTTGGAAAAAAAATCCAATATTGGTTTAAAAATTGGAAGTGAGCTAATTAGTTAAATAAATTAGTTGATAGAATATGTTAATAAAATTTAACTTGGTTAAATAAAATTGGATTGTTAGTTAAAAATGAATTTTTAAAAATGAAACAGGGTTATAAATAAAATTCGACTTGGGTTGTTAGAAAATTAAATATGAATGAAAATGTTGTCAAATGCAATGTAATTGGATTAAATAGAAATGGTTTGAGTAGCGAATAGAACCAATTAGAGTGCAAAATAATTGAAAATAGCATTCATACTAATTTAATTAGTGTGGGAATGAATTAAGTCTGCAAGTTAACTTAAAAATGGATAAGTGAACAAAGTAATTGAATGAAATTAGTAAAATGGATGGGATTTGATTAAATAAAATTCAAATCAAGGATTTAAATTGAAAGTTGGTTATAAGAAAAATAAACTTAAGATATGGGGTGAAATAATTCGAAGAAAATAAATAACTTAAGTTAATATTAAAAGAAGCTTGGCTTAAATTTATTTGCAAAATGGTTATTTAATATATATTAGTATGGAATGTTGTCGAACTTAATAAAATGGTTTTGAGTGAAACCTATGTGGATATGAATGAAATGCACGTAAATGGATTGTGAATACATTAGACTAGAATGAAATTATATTGGTTGGAAATAAGTTAAAATTGAAATGGAATGAAATTAAATATAAAATGAGTTGGGATCAATTTGAAGCAGTTGTAAACTAAGGTGGATATTCTATTAAGTGAATATCCTCGAATTCACATAGAAAAAGTTGTTCTTTAATGTAAACAAGATTAAATAAAATTCTATGAATTAATAGAAGCAAATAAAATTGATTTTGGAACCAATTGAAATGAATGTGAGTTTGTTTGGTTTAAAAATAAATTGAACGTGAACAATTGAGTTGTAAACCATTTAAATAGAGTGAAAATAGTATATGGGTTGATTGGAACAATTGAATAAGTGTTGAAATCATATAGGTTGCTAATAAATATTGTTTAATCTGCATTGCTTATAATCCATGTGTTTAGCTATTGCAAATAAGTATAATGTTATTAAGTCACATAATTTGGTACTTACATGTTTAAATTGAGTAAGTACAGGTACCTAGAGGCCGTTTGGTTGGATTTTGGTCGCGCTAATTGCTAAAATAAATAAGCCGCTTGCTTAAAATGCTAAATAGAGGTTCGCCTACAAATAAAAGAAGTAAAAATATAAATATTGTTGTTTACTTTTGTTTTCCTACCGTGTTGGTCGATGTACATATATTTATCTCTCTTGTCATGTTTCAAAAGCTCCTCCGTACAAGGGAGACTCTGCCAAAATTTTCAAAAATTTTCTAGCTCCCAAAATTTTCCGAAAATTTTAGGAGTTAGAAAATTTTTGAAAATTTGTAGAAATTTTTGTTAACTATGAAGTGATTTTAAATTGGAATTGGAATAAAGGGATTTTGGGATTGAAATTGAAACTAATTGTTTGGTTTGGAACTAAAGGATTAGATAAGTGAATATGGGATTTCACTAAGTGAATTTTAGTAAGTTAATGGGTTGAGGTGTTGTTTCTGCCTTAACAATTTTGAGGATGAAATTCTTTTAACGTGGGAGGGATGTAACGACCCGGGATTTTCTGGCGTAAATTGTGAATATTTGAATGGTTCTAAATATTGAAATTTAATTATAGATTGTTTTTTGAATGTGAAAGTTGGTTTTTATCTATAAAATAGATTCAGAATTTAAATAGAGCAGGTTATTGGATAATTGTATTTAATAACGGAGAATTGGATGAAATATTTAGTCTTGAGTTTTAAGCTTGTTAAAAATATTTTAAAGGCTTGTGAATCCAATGAAATCGTAAGTCCGATTGACACAAAATTTTAAATCCTACAATAATAAATCTTAAGAATCTAATGGAACTAGTTTCGTTGAAATTCGAGACTATGTCAAAACATGACTATTTTTACACGTTAATTAAATTGATAAATTTCCAATTTCAATAAATTAACTTCTAATTCAATTTAAAAGTTTACTAATACCATTCTATTTCAAATAGAATTTATATCAACTTTACAAATCATTTTCGTTGACACTAAAGTAAAATTACAATTATTTACACATTTTGAAATATTAAATCAACAATTTAATTATCCAATTAAATTCTTATATTTGAAATATAAGTTATTCAACTTATTAAATTTACTTGTGAGTATTTAAAATCAATTAAATATTCCCATCTCAAATGACTGAAATTTTGGGTCGTTACACCTTCCATTTCTTACATTCTTGAATTCCTTCCTATCTTATATTGGGTTTGCTCCGATACAGCTTTCACCTCTCTTGAAATCTTAGCACTAGAATCGGGACTTCCATCGCTCAGCACTGAAATTTTAACTTCCTTGACTAAATTGGCAAGGTCAAGTAAGTCCAATAAACAGATTTACGGGGTTAACATGTAAAAAGAAGTTTATATTGGAGGTATTAACAAGTTTTAGGATTGCAGGAACCAGTTCTTTTTTGTCAAATGCTTTTCTGATGTTCATGGGAAATTTTCTCACATGTAAGTTCATCCCAGTATCATTTTAGCCTTCCTCTATGTTCCTTGTTGACTAATGCTCAATCTTTACCAGGTGAGCTTCCTAAAGTGCTCAGCAACGCGGATCAAAGAATCGTCAACTCTTTAAATACAGCTCCAAAACATCTTAGGAGTGGGCTGACACTTTTGACCCTTCCAAACTTAAGGAAGCTTTTCTTATTGACTGCTAATCAAAAGATTCTTGGTACTCCATCCACTATTATGTACACACCCCGAGGGGTTCATTTCCATTTTACGGGCAACACTGATCAATTTTATCTTTGTTGCCACCTGGTCTTGATATTTCGGGTATCGTATTAATTTGGTATTGTTTCCCACTGATTTCTTGAACTCACTTTATCTGATTAACGCTTTCTATTATTCTTCATAGCCCCTTCCCAGGTTATTGTACCTTTAAGGGAAGTTGTTCCCCCATAATGCTCTATGGACGCCTCACAAGTTATGGGAGTTTTCGCCAGCTCCAAGGAAACCTCGAAAAGAAAATGGGCCATGCCTCCTAAGGAAGCTTCTCCAACCAAAATGGGAAAAATCGTCGATGTTGACATGGAAGAAGATGACCCTTCCCTGAAAAAAGCTTCAACAAGTGCATCTGTTGAGGGTATAGAAAATTTTATAGAGCCGATTCCTCCTTCTACTACTCCCATTCCGCCTATTTCAATTTCTGATTCTCCAGCTTCGTTAGCACAGATGCATGTGGCTCTTTTTGGAACCCCTTCCTAGCCTCACACTCTTCCTAGAACATCTTCTTCTACTTCTTCGCCAAATGATTTCGGAAATCTCGTTAAGTCCGTCCTTCAATCGAAACTCTTCGATTCTTCTTCTCTAGAATCTTTTACCCCAGATTTGGTGGAAAACCGTCATTCTCTTGTGGAACAACTGCTTTTTGTGGGTTTCTAGTTAGTCAACCCAATTATCAATGAGTCTGTCCTATTGCTAACCTACACTTCTTCTTTTATTGCAGATTACCAGGAATTAGGTTTCCTTTAATGAATATGTTTCTAAACTTACCTCTGGGTCCTCCAGGCTTCAGGAGGAGAATGCTGTGTTAAAAAGCCGAGTATCTTCACTTACAGCCGGTTAAAATGATTCCTTCCCCAAACTAGAATGAGCTCGGGCTTCCCTTCTAAAGGCTGAGGATGATCTTGAAGTAGAGAAGCAATCTCATTGACTTACCACAGAGCAGCTTCAGGCTTCAGTATCTAAAGTCGAGGATGATCTTGAGGTCGAGAGGCATGCTCACCAACTTACCCATGATGAGAAACTTGCAAGAGAGCTTGCTCTAAAGGACTCAAAGGATGAGAAGGCTCGATTAATCTCCAAGATCACATTGCTGGAAGATAACCTAAAAGGGTCTAGAACATCAATGAAACTCGCTGTCCAAACTCTCACCAATTTCCAAAAGCACGTTTCTAATTTTGTTGATTCTAGCCTATGATGATGGACTATTACGTGGAGACTCTCATGCTTGCTTATACTGATAATCATGATAAATGTCCTTAACTCGGATTCCTTTCATTTCATCTAATTTTACCTAAAAGGGTCATAGGCAAATTTGAGCAATTCGAGCTGAACTCTAAGTTGGAAAGCGGAGGAGGGAAGACTGACTTCAAGAAAGCTCTCTCTTTTGACATCCCCTCGTGTGACATTAATTCTGACTCCGAGGAGGAAGATGACTAAAATAATGGTCCCGCCGAGAAAGAAAATGATGATTATACGAGTTGAGATGTTAACGATGGTGATGATGATAATGACAATCCCTCCGAAGGTCACGGCCATGGTAAGGACAATGGAAATCATCTTGGCGCTCAAGAGGATGATAAAGATTAATTCAAGTCCTCTGAAAGGGACACATCATGCAATAAATGAAAACCTCCATCATCCCCTAAACCAAATGCACCTTGGGAGGAGGACATTACTTCAGTCCAATCTGAGGGTTTTTCGGGGAATGAGCAAGTTCCTTAAGTTTATGTTCCTGTTTCTAAGGTATGGGCTTCTTTGTTAAAATATTTGCACTTGTAAATAACAATTAATACGTTATTTGTTTTAGATAATGAAGAATAGTACAAAATTTGAGAGAGAACAAGCTGAAATAAATAGGCTTTATAAGAAATTAGACAAATTAATAATGGAGCACAACACCTTTGTCTGAAAAATATCAGTCTCGACAGGAGTACCTCCGCACTTGTGTCTTTTAAATTTCAAAGACCGGCCCCAATATTAAAGAAGGCGTGTGTAACAACCCACAAATCCGTACCGCTTGACTCGACACTATTCTCCATCACATCAACTCAAGATGAACGGAAATACGAACCATTAGGGTTAAAGAAGAAGAGGTAGAAGGAGAAAATAGAAAACAACATCAGAATCTAACCATCGCAGCAGAATAAAATATAATAGATAATAACTGATCTTTACACAAAAACAAATCTGTTTATACATTACATCATTAGAGTACACATCACACCCAAACTATACAGTAATCATAACATGTCCTCACAAAACTAAATACAAAGCTAATCAACGCAGCGGAATATTTAAAATAAGTACGGAAGTACATATCACCATCCAGCTTGTCTCCTGAGCTCCACAACATCCTTTGCTGTAATCTATAATACTCGGTCTGACCCGAGCATTGTAGTTAAATAACACCCGAGTCAGTCTAGAATACCAGCGTGAGAAAATCCCATTTAATTTGATTATTTATGTTTCAAAATCCTTTTGAAAACAAAAGCATCTCATAAGACCACGCCACAAACAAACATGTCGGATTTTTACCTTACGATAGCCAAAACACTTTTTATTAAAATCCCCTGATATTATAATAGGGTCTATTTACAAATACTTATTAAAATAGCCAAAATTGTTACATTCATTAAATGACAACTACTAGCCATAGTCCTGGGTAATACAAACAAAACCATAAATGGCACATAGGGAGAATGGATTTCCAACTAATGACTAGGCACTGGGTGTAACGACCAGTAGATTTTAACAGTTTTAAATGGTTTTATTTAACGTAATTAATTGAAACTTTTGAGAAATTTTATATAATAATATTTTGAGATAAAAAATTTAATATTTGGATTACGTCCAATTAAACATAGCATATTTTAAATTTTAAATTTATTTTATCAAAGTTTATTCCATTGTGAAATTCTATTTAATTCAAGCTAGCTAATAAATTGCTTTAATAAATATTGCAGAATCAATTTATTTAATAAATATTGCAGAATCAATGCACATATGTTATCAATTTCATTTTAACGGTGGTACGTTCCTTTACGTTTCCTACCGGTTAAATTATAAATAATTTGCTTTGATGGGTCAGCTAAATCAAAGCAACGTGGCCGTTGCTATTTATTTCTTTTATTAATTGCTATAATTATTTTCACCAAATCAAGGGTTGACCGTTACTTGGCTTTCAAATTTTGGACTCTGCATTCAAAAAGAAACGTATAATATAATAAGTACTTCATATTTGTTTTCAGTACGTTTCACAAAATTTTCTCTGTCCGTTCTTTTCTATTAAATATATACTTGCAGCTGTTATCAATCCATCGTTTCAATTTATTTTATGGTCTGTTATTCTGCCTTTTCAGATTTGAACGTGCAGCTGGTGGCATTAAAAGTTGCTTCAATTATCCACTGAATTATCGTGACCACTCACGATTAACGTTCTTTTATTTATTAAATTTGATTTCAATTGAAACGCCAATTGAAATACGAGGCTGTTTTTATTTAAATTGTTATATATGCTATTATATGTAACTGTTTACTTATGCGATATGACACCATATCCTATTGTTTATATTTATTTTGATGATATATGCATGTTGTTATTATTATTTTCATATCTGTTATCACTCTGCAAGTTCCCTGTTAGTATAGAAATCACTATGGGTTGAAATGATACATACCCGAACGGACTTTAGAATAGGAGAAAATCGTTATGGGCTGAAATGATAAACCCAAGCGATTTTCATTTAATTGAATTTGGGATTACGGGTTGAAATGATATCCACCCGTATATATTTAGTGTACGGATTGAAATGATATATATCCGTAGCACTTGACTATATGATAGGAAATATATACAGACACCGTTGGTCCATATAAATATTTGAAAATAATTTCTACAGTTTGAAAAGAAAAATATGGGATTTAATAAATATTGGTTCTTAAAATATTATATATAAATGGAAATTTTATATATAGATTTGATAATAATATTATTGAGATTGATTTAATCCATATAATATGTTTAAGTATTATTTAAGATTTATATTTCAAAATTTACCGTTGTAAAAATTTGAATAGTTAAGATTGGAAGACAAATTAGGTTTATTAAAAATGGTATTTAAATAAGGATTTATTTAATTAAATCAATTTGAAATTATTGAATGGGAAATTTAAAGGTATGAATTTGTAACTGGATTTTTAATTTAAGTGATTTAATGAATATTTCACGTTTAATAAAATTAAAGAAAATATTGAGTAAAATGTAATTTAAGGTTACTTAAATAATATTGAATCTAATAAGGGAGTATTTCAAGACTAAATAATAATGAGGTTAAATCGAGATCTATATGAAACTGTTATATATAACATTTAAATATTAAAGCCTTGAACTATATTGGAATTTAAATGGTTTATGTTGAAATTCGGATCTGTATTTGAAATCAACGTAGTTGAATTTGTTATCTAGCAACTAAATTGAATTAAAGTGAAATTTAGGTTGAACCAAATTTGAATTTATTATTTAGAAAACTAAATTGAATAAAAATTTAGTTGAAACGTTGAATACTTAAAGTTTTGAAATATATTGAAATATAAAGGGGTATTTTTGTGATTACAAATCCGAATTTGAGATCGATAAATTGAAGTGTTTATTTTAGAAATTGAGCTGAATTTAAATTAATAAATCGAGATTGAATTTAATTTAAATGGGAAGGTCGGATTGATGTTGAAACGATTTGTTAAGTTGAGGGAATTGAAAATACTTTATTGTATAAATTATTTAATATATATGAATACTATTTTGGGAAATATAGAGATATTTGAAGTGAAATGATATTTGGTTTTGAAGTATAAATTAAGCTGAAATGACAACGGTGTTAGAGTGTATATTTCTACCTTGTAGATAGTTCCATGGACCCTTAGAGGATGGTTATCTCAAACATCCTTTAAGTCATTTGTATTTCAGTTGATATTTCACTTGAGTTGGATTATTGATATAAGAATGTTAATCCTGACTCGAGTGTTTTGTGTTTGCTTTACGCTCGGGTCAGACTGAGTGATACAGCGTTAGAGACTCACCTTCGGAGTTTGGAGTTTCATTTGGAGATCCAACTATCGATTCAGATTCCAGCCTTTCTAGTTGATTGGTTCAGAGAAGTCATCTGTTGCATTGGAGACTTCACTGCATTTGAACTATTCGGTTGTATTTTATTTCTAACTCTGATGTATATAGTAGCTTCATGAACAACTATTCTTTATCTATTCTGCTGCATTATATTACTCTGTGATCTGTGATTGATTTATTTATTGTATATTTTAAGTTTTACCAAATTTTAAATTAACAATTCGGTATTTTGAATTATTCAAGTCGGATATGTATGGTTTTATTGTCGATTTGAATGGTCCAAAATAGCGGGTCGTTACACTGGGGTACTACCTGTCACAGTACGTGGCCCAGATCACCGTACCGAGGATTACTCCCAATTCCCTGCAACACAAGACCAAGATTACCCCTTACTGGATAATCCCGAGTAAGATCACCCCATGGTTGGGATCAGCAACCGCACCACTAAGCCGAAAAAAGGGACATTTAGACAGGGATGACCTCACCCTAATGGGTGCTACCCACCTAGCCTTGCTGCATAACCCCTGATTTTCAGTCATTCCCGGTTGATGAGACTTGAGGCTAAGTGTTACCTTTTTTAACATATCACTTAGAATGCTCACCGTCCACCTGACGATGTTCCGAAAGCATTCATCCATACAAGTCCGTCCCGGGTTCGAACAGAACCGAAGGCACTACTCCTACTACATCCTTTTTGGAATTATCCTCAGGATTAGTAGTGACTAGCCCTTGCATTCATTGCTCCATCTTCGAATCCAAACTTGGTTTCCTCACGAAAACATACAAACCGGATCGAAGTGGTTTTCACGAAATTTTTCCCGATCCCGGCCTCTTCGAAACGATCAGCGCATTGTCCAATATTGATAGTCGGTTATTTAATTATCAATTAATAGTCTCAAAGAACCGTCAACCATAAACAATTTCTCCTGAATTATTTATTAGCCTCATAATATCTTCGCAAGATATATTTCCATTTTCAACCCTTTTGAAAACAGTTTTCAAAACACACTTTTCTCATGAAATAAATTTCCAAATATTTATTTCCACTGAAAACACCAAGCACAAAGACTTTAGATTTTTAAAATAATTTAAAACACTTTATCGTAAAATATCCTTTAAAACATTTAAATTAAAAATTACTTTAATACGTATTCAAAATATATACTTTAAGAATATTTAAAATAAAACTACCTTGTATAATATAAAACAAAATTTCTAATTTTTAAAACATAATACCAAGCCATCTTTAAATAATCACTACTATAATAAATTAGAAAAATATACTTACTTTAAATTTAAACACTTAGAAATAATAACTTTTCTAAAACATATTTTTAAACAACTTAAAATTCTTTACTTATACTTAAAATCTATTTAAAACGTACTTGGCAATCCAGGGAAATATACTTCTCTTCACATCCTTTAAAAATAAATCACTATTTATTTTTAAACAAATTTTCCCATTCCTTTAATAAATTCCCACCGTGAATTTATTCTTTCAAATATCCATTGATATATTGCTTCGCTTTTATAAACCCAGTTTATAAATTTCTTAGTCACAACTTCCTTTTAAAATTCCAATTCCAATCACTTAGATCAATTTCCAAATTGATTCTCAATTTAGTCTTTTGAAATAAATTTCTTTACTTAATTTATTTCAAAATCCATTAACTTCAGATTTTATTCCTTAATTATGATTTAAAATCTTATTAACTGAAAACACCAATTTCAGATTTCCCCAAATTCCTTCTTTATCCTTTTAAATAAATTCAAACCTTGAATTTTTAAATTAAATTCTTTATTTCTTGAAATAATATCTCTTAAGTTTAAAATTCATTATTTCTCTGTTTATTCAAATTCCTTTTTTATACCCGGAATTTATTAGGATTTAGAGATCACCTTTATTCCTTTCCAATTCATTCTTATTTTTATTCAAATTCTCAATAATTATTTTACTTAAAAATTCTCTCGTTTATTTTCCTTTCAAAAATTCAATTCTATATATTTTGATAACTTAGTGTACCGAAATATATTAATTTCAACCATAGCATCCAATATTCCAATTACCAATGAAATTCACCAGAATATCAAATAATCATGATACAGAGTTATTAGAACAATCTATAAAATTTTAAGGAATCCAGTTGGATCCCTCCATCCTGTTTCCCTGCATCCACAGATATTAGCACAATATAAAATACCAATTCGACTTCAAGGTGGAATATCGCGGTATATGGGATTTATATAATATCATCCGCTATTATGCGGCGCATAAGGTCTCATCCGCTATATAATGTGGGAAATCAATCATTCCAATATATAATACATACTACTATATATAATATAGCACATCAAATCAATTCAATCATTCAACCAATTATTTAAATTTAATCATTTAAATTTAAATAGCATTTCAGAAGAGTGAGATTAACTCACCTTTGATTTTTGTAATCCACACCAAATTTGCTTGTCTTCATCACATTTCTAACCTTGTACAAACATTATGGGTTTTATTAGTATTTGAACGAATCGAATAATCACTTACCATTTAATAAATTTATTTAATCTAATAATTCGGTCTTTAACGAATAATTTAATTTCAACCATTTTCCTATGATAAATTATTTTTTGGAACTAATATAATTTTAAATAATTTATTTAAATAAGTTAATCACTATAATATGTTATTTTGAAATAAACTAATAAGTTTATAATTAAAAATTAAAGATAAATTTTTTATATAAACTTTTCAACACTTAAAACTCCTACCTTTTCTGTTCAAAATCTTTACTACATAAAAATTTTCTACCAAAATATAAAATCAGATTAAATAGCCATGCATAAAAAATTCCTTTCAAAAATGGGTATTTTCTTTACTGTAAATATATTTAAATTAATCCAAAAAAACGATACCTTAAACCAAACGCGATCCACGACCAAGCATGCCGTCGCCTCTCACTCTCGTGGCACCTCATACCTTATCGCCGACCTTTCCTTGCCGCTGCCTCTACCTTGGCACCGTCCCCATCTCGCTCGACGAGCTTCCACGGCCTCGATACTAATCGACGTTCCCAACACACACGGTCCAAACCCTCCAGCTCCGACGATTGCGAATTCATCGTGAATCTATATGAGACTGGACGAACGAGCATGAAACCCTAATCTTCGATTTTGAATCGAAGCTGGTCCCTACACCCAGTGCTCGATGCTGACCAGTCTTCACCGTGCATACAATCATCGCGATGCTGAAGTCGCCGTTGTTCCAAGCTTAGCCGAAACGCGAATCCTTCGCTCCCCTATTTTATTTTATTTTATTTCCTTGATTTCGAATTTGAATTAGGGTACGGGCAATCGATTGGGTTTTTTTCTTTTTTCTTTTTCGAATAGGGCTGTAGATTTTCAGAAAGAAAGGAAAAAGGAACAAGATAACTATTTCGCCATTTTTTTTCTTCTCTGAATTTGGATTTTGGTTTTGAAAGAAGAAGCTCGGTTCAATTTTAAACGAAAAGGGTTGTGTAGATATTAAAAAGAACAAAGGGGGATAGGAAGCGATGGTCGCGTGTAGCAGATGAGCTATAATGATTTTGAGGTGAAGTGATAAAGTTTTGATATTGACAGAAAGTAGGCCGCTGTTGAAATAGTTTGACCAGTTCATCAATATATTTAAAAATTTCAAATTAAGATTCAAACGCAACTTAAAATTAAAAACTCCTATCGAGGCGTGCCGCTAGGCGTTTATATGGTCATACCCCTATTCCGAACGCAATGGAAAAAGTTTCGAGTCCTAATTTGATCGTATGGAGAAGATAGCTTTTTGAACCCGGTTATTATATTAAATTTCGATATAAATTTTAGCGCGTTTACTTACCGTATGCTCACACAACAACTCCAACCATTACGAAAATTGAATCCGATAATAATACAATATTACGGATCCAACGGAACTGGTTTCGTCAAATTCCGAGACGGTGCCTCGAAAAGCTATTTTTAAATTCAATTTAAACGATATATTATTAAAACTGAATAAAACACCATTAAATTAAAATTTAACCATTCTATTATATTCAGTATCATCATCATAAATTTGATAAGCCTTTAAATTAAATTTAACAGGCTTAAAACTGAAAATTCAATATTTTACCCAAATTCAAATTATTAAATTCAATCGCCAAATTCAAACTGATATTTGAAATTCAAGTTAAACTTTCTTGCAAATATTTAAAAATTAATTAAATATTCCAATTTCAGATGACCTAAAATTCCAGGTCGTCACTTTCCTCCCCCTTAAAAGAATTTCGTCCCCGAAATTACTTGCTAGGAAGAATGATCCAATACCCATTACTATTTTCCAAAACCAAGCAGTTTTATCTACTTGCCATAACATATCTTTTATTACAGACCCACTATTTCTTCAACCAACTTTCCAAAACCTTCCATATTTTCCAGAAACATTATTTACTCCACTTATTCAAATTTAAATCCAAATTTAAATTATCCCTAAATTCACGAAAAATTTCGCCAGCATCTCGTTTGCGCGACTAGCTCGGAACAACTACAAAATGCCTCTACGGGCTCCCAAATTCCAAAAGTAAACAAAAAGCCAAGTGGCTAGATAAAAACTCAATCAAATTTCATACAGAAATTTATACACATACCTTTTTTTCGAGCAATTCAAATTTATGTTCTGAAATCAAAACCAATTTTCCTTTTCCTTTATAATACCTGTATATCTTACTTAGAGATAATATCCAATCACAACATTCAAAATCATTTTATTGACTTACTTACAGAATTTCAATATCTATTCATTCAAGCCTATACGATGTACATATATTATCCGTACGCAATATCAATTCGATCACTCGCTCGATCACACAATTTCATTTCCGAACTAGTATCTTCCACCCTACTTCCAAGTGCGGACTCAGATCTGGTTTCTTGATCAGAAATCGTCCTTCTCCTTGCATAGCCACAAATTATGATAGAGAATTTCCATAATCAATCAAAATCCATATCCAGGGTTCGCCGTCGAAAATCGAGTGAAAAATCCTAACTTGGATCGATATAACTATCTCAAAATTATGTGCTCGAATCTGGATCAAATTGCTATGTGAATAAAATAATATACATACATCTTACGTATTTATATTCATTGATTATTAACTATTGCAATTTTCTTTTATTCACGTTCATTTTGATTTCTATTCACTTATCAACGCTTATCATTTCACATATTTTTATTAAATCTTCACTCAAATGCTTATTCAATATATTTTCCCTACACCCATATTACTTAAGAATTCTACCATTTCTTCTTAAGTTCAATATAAGTATTTTATACACTTCTTATATTTATTTTCACTTCACCACTTTAGTTTATATCTATTTCTATTCAAATTGGTTCTCCCAATTTCATATGAATTCAATTTATCTACAACTCAGAATATTGAATTTTATCTTCCATTTATAACTGATTCATATCATTATTTTAAATTAGTTTCATTCACTAATTTATTTCAATTTCCAATTTGAAATCGTTTTGTCTCTAACAAAAAATTTCCCAAAAAATTTTCAAATTCTTTTCTAACTCCCAAAATTTTCAAATATTTTTGGCAGAGTCTCCTTTGTACGGAGGAGCTTTTGCAATTTGACAAAAGAGATATAAATATATGTACATCGACCCACACGATCGGAAAAACAAAAAAAGTTCATATTTCCTATTTTTATTGCGTAGGCGTGCCTTTATCTAGCATTTTTAAGCAAGCGACTTATTATTTTAGCAATTTGCACGACCAAAATCCAGCCAAATGGTCATCCAGTACCTGTACTTACTCAATTTAAATATATAAGTGCCATATATAGGAAATTTATTTACATTTCACTCATTTTCAATAGCTAACACATGGATTTCATAAGCCATACCTACCAAACAGCACTTAAAAGTAATTAATAAGGTTTCAATCACCAATTCAATTGCTTTCACTCGCTTTCTTACCCTTGCATTCACTTTAAGTGATGTACAAATCACTTACTTACCTTCAATTCATTTATAACTCCAAACAAACTCATATTCATATCAATTGATTCAAAAATTCAATTATATTTGCTTCCACTAATTCATAGATTTTTATTAAATCACGTTTAAGTCAAACGACAATCATTTCTATGCAATTTCGAGGATATTTACCTAATGGCATATCCACTTTAGATTTTAAATACTTCCAATTGATTCCAAATCAATTTTCATTTAATTCATTTCCATTTTAGCTTACATTGTATTTTATTTCGTATTTGCATAGGTTCCATTTGAACCCATTTTATCTAGCTTGGCACATTCCATGCTTTTATATTACTAACCATTTCCAGATTAATTCCATTCTATTAAATTCAATTAGTGTATTCATTCAATCCATTTTAAACCTTATTTCACATTTTCATTTCACTTCCGGACTTATTTTATCAATAACAAGACCATTTCAATTTTATTTCCACTCCTTTGGATTTTATTTGCAATTCAAACCATTTCTGTTTTAATCCAACTTCATTTCATTTCACTATATTTCAATCATATTCAATTCATTTAGCACTTCTAAGTTGAATTTAATTTATAACTCAAGTTTAACTTCTCAAAAATCCATTTTTAACTCATAATTCAATTTTTATCCAACCAATCAGAATTCCATTAACATACTCACTTAGCTAATTTCTTCAAATTAGTTCATTTCCAACTTTTAATTCAATATTTCATTTTTTACCTTCCAAAAATCACTTCACTTAATTTCTTGAGTTCAACCTATTTTATAATTCAAGTTTATGAATTTTTTTTTCATTCATTTCTCAAAATACAAACAATTTTATTTTGGCTTATTTATTCTACTTCTAAGTTTTATAAGTCACCATTTATTTAAATCCATACTTTCCTCCACTCTCAATCAATCCCGTTCACATTTTACTTTTTAACTCGGGATTATACATTTAATTTAGCAAGTATATATATTTTTATTCAATGGGTTTTCAGTTCTTTTATAAGTCATCGGAATCTATTTCTATCCAAAATCCTTTGCTTTTCTAAAATCAACCCAACTTTCGCAAACAATTTCAGTTCAAAATAATTTGGTAATAATTCCTCTCTAGGAAACCCGAAAATGAACAACTATGATGCTGTAGTCGTCGCCGAAGTTATTTTCCAGCGACCGAAGGAGCTCAATGCTTTTATCTCTTTAATACCTCTCAAATATTTTTAAATTCCAAATCTTCTATTAAAAAAATTTCTCAAATAATATCACTATTATTTCTCCAAACCTTTGAGAACCATTTCCAAAACCAAAAGAATTTAAACCTTTCCCAAAATTTCAAATTCTAAATTGTTTCAATTCATATTCAAATATTATTCTGAAATCTTATTTCAATTTATAAATCACATTTACAAACTTCCTTTGTACATGAATTTATTCCTTAGCTTTAGTTATAATTTCAATTTCTTATTCAATTTTGCACAACAATGATAATAATTCAATATTATCATTCCTAACAACCAAGCAACCATATGTAACCATAATAATTTACGGAAATTATATCTTTTATATACAAAAATAATTTGGGTAAAATTATTTCATTTACCCTATTTTAAAACAATACTGTGTCGAACTGTTCTTTACAAGTGTTTAGAGATCCCTATCAATAATGTTAATTACTCGTATTGACCAGAATCCATAAATTACTCAATAAACCAATCAACATAATATAAAATCATTTTATATTCACTAACAAATATGCGCTCATATCTATTAGTATACTCAAACTCATTGTAGAGTACTATGGACTCTATATCAATGAGTGATCCCAACCAGAGCCAAGGTTATCACCAACCTAAGCTCTGATACCACTGTAACAGCCTACAAATCTGTACCCCTTGAGTCGACACTATTCTCCATCACATCAACTCAAGATGAATGGAAATACGAACCATCAGGGTTAAAGAAGAAGAGTTAGAAGGAGAAAATAGAAAATAACATCAGAATCTAACCATCGCAGCGGAATAAAATATAATAGATGATAACTGATCTTTACATAAAAAATAATCTGTTTATATATTACATCATCAAAGTACACATCACACCCAAACTATACAGTAATCATAACATGTCCTCACAAAACTGAATACACAGCTATCAACGCAGCGGAATATTTAAAATAAATACGGAAGTACGTATCACCATCCAGCTCGTCTCCTGAGCTCCACAACATCCTTTCCTGTAATCTTTAAAACTCGGTCTGACCCGAGCATTGTAGTTAAATAACACCCGAGTCAGTTTGGAATACTAGCGTGAGAAAATCCCACTCAATTTGATTATTTATGTTTCAAAATCCTTTTGAAAACAAAAGCATCTCGTAAGACCACGCCACAAATAAACATGTCGGGTTTTTACCTTATGATAGCCAAAACACTTTTTATTAAAATCCTCTGATATTATAATAGGGTCTATTTACAAATACTTATTAAAATAGCCGAAATTGTTACATTCATTAAATTCCAGCTATTAGCCACAGTCGTGGGTAATACAAACAAAACCGTAAAAGGCACGTAGAGAGAATGGATTTCAACTATTGACTAGGCACTAGGGTATCACCTATCACAGTACGTGGCCTAGATCACCGTACTGAGGATTACTCCTAATCCCCTGCAACACAAGATCGGGACTACCCCTTACTGGATAATCCCAAGAAAGATCACCCCACGGTTGGGATCAGCAACCGCACCACTAAGCCGAAAAAAGGGATATCTAGACAGGGATGACCTCACCCTAATGGGTGCTACCCACCTAGCCTTGCTGCATAATCCCTGATTTTCAGTCATTCCCGGTTGATGAAACTTGAGGCTAAGCGTTACCTTTTTCAACATATCACTTAGAATGCTCACCGTCCACCTGACGATGTTCTGAAAGCATTCATCCATACAAGTCCATCCCGGGTTCGAACAGAACCGAAGGCACTACTCCTACTACATCCATTTTAGAATTATCCTCAGGATTAGTAGCGACTAGCCCTTGCATTTCATTGCTCCATCTTCGAATCCAAACTCGTCTTCCTTACGAAAACGCACAAACCCGATTGAAGTGGTTTTCTAGAATTTTATCCCGATCCCGGTCTATTCGAAACGATCAACGCATTGTCCAATATTGATAGTCGGTTATTTAATTATCAATTAACAGTCACAAACAACCATCAACCATAAATAATTTCTCCTGAATTATTTATTAGCCTTAAAATATCTTCGTAAGATATATTTCAATTTTCAACCCTTTTGAAAATAGTTTTCAAAACACACTTTTCTCATGAAATAATATTCCAAATATTTATTTCCAATGAAAATACCAAGCACAAAGACTTTAGATTTTTAAAATAATTTATGACACTTTATCATAAAATATCCTTTAAAACATTTAAATTAAAAATTACTTTAATACTTATTCAAAATATGTACTTTAAGAATATTTAAAGTAAAACTACTTTGTACAATATAAAACTGAATTTCTAACTTTTAAAACACAATACCAAGCCATCTATAAATAATTACCGCTATAATAAATTAGAAAAATATACTTACATTAAATTTTAACACTTAGAAATAATAACTTTTCTAAAACATATTTTTTAACAACTTAAAATTCTTTACTTATACTTAAAATCTGTTTAAAACGTACTTGGCTATCCAGGGAAATATACTTCTCTTCACATCCTTTAAAAATAAATCACTATTTATTTTTAAATTTTATTTCCCATTCCTTTAATAAATTTCCACCCTGAATTTATTCTTTCAAATATCCATTGATATATTCCTTCGCTTTTATAAACCCAGTTTATAAATTTCTTAGTCACAACTTCCTCTTAGTATTCCGATTCCAAACACTTAGATCAATTTCCAAATTGATTCCCAATTTACTCCATTTGAAATAAATTTCTTTAATTACTTAATTTATTTCAAAATCCATTGACTTCAGATTTTATTCCTTAATTATGATTTAAAATCTTATTAACTGAAAACACCAATTTCAGATTTCCCCAAATTCCTTCTGTATCGTTTTAAATAAATTCAAACCTTGAATTTTTAAATCAAATTCTTTATTTCTTGATATAATATCTCTTAAGTTTAAAATTCATTATTTCTTTGTTTATTCAAATACCTTTTTCATACCCGGAATTTATTAGGATTTAGAAATCATCTTTATTCCTTTCCAATTCACTCTTATTTTTATTCAAATTCTCAATAATTATTTTACTTAAAAGTTCACTCTTTTATTTTCCTTTCAAAAATTCAATTCTATACATTTTGATAACTCAGTGTACTGAAATATATTAATTTCAACCATAGCATCCAATATTCCAATTATCATTGAAATTCACCACAGAATATCAAATAATCATGATACAAAATTTTTAGAACAATCTATAAAATTTAGAGGATTCCAGTTGGATCCCTCCAACCTGTTTCTCTGCATCCACAGATGTTAGCACAATATAAAATACCAATTCCATTTCGAGGTGGAATATCGCGGTATATGGGATTTATACAATATCATCCGCTATTGTGCGGCGCATAGGGTCTCATCCGTTATATAATGCGGGAAATCAATCACTCCAATATATACATCATACTACTATATATAATATAACACATCAAATCAATTCAATCATTCAACCAATTATTTAAATTTAAACATTTAAATTTAAATAGCAATTCAGAAGAGTGAGATTAACTCACCTTTGATTTTTGCAATCCACCAAATTGGCTTGTTTTCTTCACGTTTCTGACCTTGTACAAACATTATGGGTTTTATTAACATTTGAACGAATCGAATAATCACTTACCATTTAATAAATTTAATTTAATTTTACAATTCGGTCTTTAACGAAAATTTAATTTCAACCAATTTCCTATGATAAATTATTTTTAGGAACTAATATAATTTTAAATAATTTATTTAAATAAGTTAATCACAATTATACATTATTTTAAAATAAACTAAAAAGTTTATAATTTAAAATTATGATATAATTTTTATATAAACTTTTCAACACTTAAAACTCCTACCTTTTCTGTTCGAAATCTTTTTTATATAAACATTTTCTACCAAAATATAAAATCAGATTAAATAAGCATGTATAGAAAAAATTTCCTTTCAGAAATGGGTATTTTCTTTACTGTAAATATATTTAAATTAATCCAAAAAAAGGATACCTTAAACCAAACGCGATCCATGACCAAGCATGGCGTCACCTCTCACTCTCGCGACGCCTCATACCTTATCGCCGACCTTTCCTTGCTGCTGCCTCTACCTTGGAGCCGTCCCCATCTCACTTGATGAGCTTCCACGGCCTCAATTCTAATCGACGTTCCCAACACGCACGGCCCAAACCCTCTAGCTATGACGATTGCGAATTCATCGCGAATCTATATGTGATTGAACGAACAAGTATGGAACCCTAATCTTCGATTTTGAATCGAAGCTGGTCCCTATCCCCAATGCTCGATGTGGATGAGTCTTCGCCGTGCATACAATCATCACGATGCTGAAGCCGTCGTCATTCCAAGCTTAGCCGAAATGTGAATCCTTCGCTCTCCTATTTTATTTTATTTCCTTGATTTCGAATTTGAATTACGGTACGGGCAATCGATTGGGTTTTTTTTCTTTTTACTTTTTCGAAGGATGCTATAGATTGTCAGAAAGAAAGGGAATGGGAACGAGATAACTATTCCGCCATTTTGTTCTTCTCTGAATTCGGATTTTTGTTTTGAAAGAAGAAGCTCATTTCAATTTTAAACGAAAAGGGTTGCGTAGATATTAAAAATAACAGAGGGGGATAGGAAGCGATGGTCACGTGTAGCAGATGAGCTACAGTGGTTTTGAGGTAAAGTGATAAAGTTTTGATATTGACAGAAAGTAGGCTGCCGTTGAAATAGTTTGACCAGTCCAACAATATATTTTAATATTTCAAATTTAAATTCAAACGCAACTTAAAATTTCAAACTCCTATCGAGGCGTGCTGCTAGGCATTTATAAGGTTATACCCCTATTCCGAACGCAATGGAAAATATTTCAAGTCCTAATTTGATCGTATGGAGAAGATAGCTTTT
Source organism: Allium cepa (assembly GCA_030765085.1). NCBI lineage: Eukaryota > Viridiplantae > Streptophyta > Magnoliopsida > Asparagales > Amaryllidaceae > Allium > Allium cepa. The sequence goes on from CM060932.1 coordinate 455,386,548, forward strand.
TGAACCCAGTTATTATATTAAATTTTCGATATAAATTTCAGCGCGTTTACTTACCGTATGCTCACATAACAACTCCAACCACTACGAAAATCGAAATCCGATAATAATACAATATTACGGATCTAACATAACTAGCTTCGTCGAATTCCGAGACGGTGCCTCAAAAAGCTATTTTAAATTTAATTTAAACGATATATTATTAAAACTGAACAAATCACCTTTAAATTAAATTTTAACCATTATATTATCTTCAGTATCATCATCATAAATTTTATAAGCCTTCAAATTATTTTTAAACAGGCTTAAAACTGAAATTCAATATTTTACCCAAATTCGAATTAATAAATTCAATCGCCAAATTCAAACTGATATTTGAAATCCAAGTTAAACTATCTTGCAAATTGTGATATCCCGGAAATTTGGGCAATATAAATTTAATAATCTGTGTTATAAATTTAATTTAATTTGATAATTTTAATAACAAATTAGGAATTTGATTTAATAACCATGTTTTAATAAATATTTAAATTAGAAGATTTTATCTTTTAAAAGTAAATAAATTGTTTTCTGTTTATAATATATATATTTGTATGTATTGTAAACTGATAAATTTTGATTTTGAATTTAGTGAATGAATTGATTTTCTAATTCTGGTTTATTTTTAGTAAATTAAAAATTTGATTTAGGAATTGGCTTTTTAAAGAAATATAATAAATAATGTTATGGTTTATATTATGATAAATCTTATTTATTTTGAAATTTTATTTAGCTTAAAAATATGAATTCAAAATTTGATAAATATAAAAGCTAAGTTTTATTTTATATTACTTGGAATTTTTGTATAAGAATTTACAATGTAAATTTCAAATAATCTTAATTGGTTTATAATCTCTTTTGTAAATTATTTAATATTGTTTAATTTGTATTTTTAAAATAAAATCTATAATACTTAAGTTCTTATGAACATAAATAGATTTGTAGTAATAGGATTTGTTGTTAGCGCCAAAATTGGTCACTAACACCCTTAGAGAGTTTGTGTAGAGAAATTAATGAAGAAGATAAATTAAAATAGAGAAGATAATATCAATTAAAATGCGGGAGACGAGAACACAGAATTTATAGTGGTTCGGCGTTGTAGCCTACGTCCACTTTGAAGTTGATCCTTTATTTCTTCACTTTAAACTTGATTACAGATACAATCCGATTTTAAGTATTTGAATACAATTGTGAAATAAACAGTGAAGCTTTTGTATAAGGGTTGAAAGTGGCAGAGTCTCCCCAGTGCTCTCTAAAATCTCATCCCTTTTTCTGTGCCCCTGCCTCCTTATTTATAGACGATAGTGGGTTGGACTTCCCTGGTGGGCCAGGTGGCTGAATAGCTCGGTCCAAGTAGCGTAAGTACTATGCGCCGAACCAGAGAGGCCGAACGAGGCATGCCGAGCCTTCCTCTTTATATCGAACGGGGTATGCCGAGCCTTCCTTTTCGTGCCGAACGAGGTATGCTGAGCCTTCCTCTTTGTGCCGAACAAGGTATGCTGTTGAGTGAGGGATGTAGGTTGAATGAGGCTGGGATGCCGAACAACTTGTTGGCCGAACGTTCGGGGATGCCGAACGTTCCTATGCCGAATGTACGTGGGAGGCCGGACAAACTTTGATGGCCGAACGATCTTCTTTGGCCGAAGAGCGTTCAATGCCGAACAACTTTCTTTGGCCGAACCGCACTCAGTGCCGAACGATCTCTTGATGTCGGACGCTCCTAGATGCCGAACGCGTTCTGGTTGCCGAACGATATCTTTGTCCGAACTGATTTGGGATGTCGAGCAATCTAGGTTCGCCGAGCGCTCTTCTGATGCCGAGCGTTCCTATGATGCCGAGTGTTCCTATGAATGCTGAACACACTTTACATCGAGTACTCCTTAGAGGCCGAACGTTCACTTTGGCCGAACGTTCTTGGGTAGCCGAGTACCCTTTGGATGCCGAACCTTCCTGGGAGGCCGAGCAGTGGTCAAGCCGAGTACTAAGTTGCCTGGTCAATCCCTTGGGAAACACTTGCCCCCCAAAGTGTGTTACGTGACCGAACGTGATACGCTTTGATCAAACCTTGGTCATCATCCTTGTTTTAAAGCTCTCGTGGCCGAACGCAGTAGGAAAGGCCGGACGTAGTAGGAAAAAGCCGAACGATTTACATTACCCTGTGTTACTTTGTATGCCGACCAATCGAGCCGAACGAGACAAGTGCTGGAAGATCCAAGTTGGCCCAAGCCAAACGAACTGAGGTGGACGGTCGATATTGTTTTGACCGGTAGAGCCGGTCAGAACCTCTTCGACTTCCTCTTCCCCCTATAAAACCCGTCTCCTTCTTCTTCTTCCTCTTTTCTTTACTTTGCTTCCACCACTGCAATTTCGAAATACCCCTGCCATTTGACTCTTCGTACTTCTCAGCCCTTTCTAACGTTCGATCCACGAATTAGGTAAAATCCCTTCATCTTACTTCTTTCCCAGATAAGTTTCGAACAATTGGTTTAGGCTAGAATGGAGGTTGTACGGGCTATGCAGGTGGATGATCCAAACCTTGATTTGGATATTCCCATGGCCGAGCAACTTGAGGCAGGGAGGAGTGGTGAGGGATGATCACCTCATAGGGTTTGTGTTGTTTGGGAGAGACGTTGTATTTCGGCATAATTTTCCTGTGCCGAACCAGGTGGAAGAAGGAATATGGGAGTAGTGGTGAGCGTTGGAGGATGTTGAATGTTGTTTCGGCCGTATGGGAGTTTGGCCGAACGATTGCTTTGTCGAACGTCAATTTGGCCGAACGGACAGTACCGAACCATGGCAATACCGGACAACCATAAATGTCGAACCAATCGTGCCGAGCGATATTAGCCGAACAATACATAAGTGCCGAACATACTCTACCGGCCGAACATGACTTAAGCCGAACAAACATAGATGCCAAACTGACCATGCCGAACCAAACATAACTGCCGAACATAACTTAGGCCGGACAAACATAGATGCCGAGCCAAAAATAACTGTTGAACATAGCTTAGGCCGGACAAACATAGATGCCGAACCAAACATAAATGCCGAATATGGCTTAGGCCGGACAAACATAGATGCCGAACCAAACATAAATGCCGAATATACTCTCCTTGCCCAATTTCATAACTGGTCTTTACTTGGCATAATCAGACAATTGCCTCTAGTGTCTTACTGCAGTCGTTATCCCGAAAGCTTTCGGAGACGGTCAGCGATGACGGTTTTCGAAAGCGATGTTTTTAGGCTTGACGTTATATTAAATGCTTATGCACGATTGATTGCACTAGTTCACACACCACACGGGGGGGGGGGGGGGGGTATCTGCGTTGTTAATTCTAACGTCGATTATTTTTCGAGTATAGTTTACACAGGTGCTTGGTTGGGTCTGCTATTTATTCAAGATGTCCAAAAGATCCAGTTCTGCTACATTTTCCGACAAACCTGGGCCATCTTCAAAGCGAACAGCTCCCGACACGACTGACCCATCAGTTTCTCCCGCTCATGACTGGGCTCCCGATACTTTGGAATCGTCGAATTTACTGGATGACCCAGTTGACTCACAGGCTTCAAGAGTCACTGAGGCCGCTCTTAAGCGGATATGTTCTACTCATGGCATTCCGTTTGCTGACGTGCTCGTTCCGTCGGGGCGTGACCGCCCACATCTGCCCCCAGTGGGATATACGGCGTGTAGCAAATTCATGTGCTGGGTTGGTAGCGTGCCACCTTTCAATCTATTCCTTCGCGACGTGCTACAGTATCTGGACGTCGCCCCGTCTCAACTTCATCCAAATGGTCACGCTTTCATTTATGGCACGTACATGCTTTTCATGGTCGTCTTCTCCAGGCCTCCAACTCCCGGCAATATAAGGTACATCTATATGACCAAGAAACGGGGAGAAAGCCCCTCTTACATGTTTCTCGAGCCACATCGGAAGTGCCAACTTTTCACTAGCGCGTGGAGTAGCAAATTCGCCCAGTACAAACAGGAGTGGTTTTACGTGCGCTGCCCCCAAGGCTTTGCGAGGCGGTGGGTTGAAGGAAGTAAGTCCTTTCTCTGAGTTGATGTCCGTTCCCGATTGAGGTTGAACTTCTCCTAACTCATTGTTCTATTTTTTCAGATCTCGTCCCCCGTCCCGAGGGCCGGGGGTACTCCGATGCTGTCGACGCCATTAGAGCTCTTCCTGCTGAAGAGCGAGATATCCGAGCCCTCATTTCCAATGAGTCATTATCAAAGTTCGGTTTGCTAGCCCCTGGCCGCCGGGTTAGTCTTCCAGAGGGCGCCTCGCTTCCCAATCCTGTACATGTCAGAGGGAAAAAACTGCCTGAATCATCCGTTCGCCCTTCTCTTGAAGCTCCGGAAGAAGGGGGAATTCCAGGCGATTCACCTGAAAAGCAAGGTGAGGAATTAGGCTCTGCAGCCGAAGTTCATGATATTGAAACTTCATCTTCCCCTTCGAAGGGGAAAAAGAGGCTGGCGTGCAAGTCGAGGACGGAGAAAGTTGGTGGGACTTCCAAATTTACGCCTATTCAGCTAGAGAAAGAGGCTTCTTCACAGCGCGTTGAAAGTTCTCTGAAGGGCTTATCGAACCTCTCCATTCCCGACGACTTGCTCAACTATGATTTTAACGACCCAGAGCTGTTTAAGTTTCGCTCGCCCGTCAGGGGCGATGCGGGTGTCCCGGCCCCGATCCAAGGGGAAAAGACTCCCGTTAGCAAAGCCACTGGTCCGTCGGGGGGTAACACTAGGACACACACAGACACATGCACTTCACTTTGCACCAACTTTTCTTTCACCATTCTGCTCTCTCGTTAATTCTCTATTGTTTGATTGCAGGTGAAATGGGGCGCTCTCATGGATACGACCGCCTTCGCGGTTCGTCGACTTTACGCCAGTCTGGTCGGGCCTCGGGAAGCGCTGAGACAGAGACAGCGACAACGACCGAGATTATCATGCCCGGGACTCATCATCCCGGAAGAAAACTTATTATCAGCCCGAGCACCGCCAGGAGACCTCTTCTTATCAGGAGCAAAGCAAAGACAAGCGTGGCCATAAGAGGTCGCATTCTGATGCTCCCCGGGACCAACACTCTGACTCTTCTTCTACCCGGCACTCTCGAGATTCTCATAGGAAGGGCGAACTTTCAAAGCCGTCTCCTCCCGCTCCCGTAACAGACCCGACAGTGTCGGAGAGATTGAACGAACTTAAGGCTAAGTTTTCGAAGATTTGTTTTGATGGGTTAAAGTCCCTTCCGGCGATTCATCCTATTCCCGGAGATGTCAAACAAAATGCTATCGCATGTACCAATGACGTCTACATGCAACATGACGCGTTCGTCCATCTGGCCGAGAAACTTTCTGAAGTCTCTACGGAGCGCCAGCACGAAATTGACCGCCTAAAGCTTGAAGCTATTCATGACAGGGATATCATTAAGGCCCAGGATGAAGAAATTGCCGCCTATAAGTACGAGCTTGAAGCTACTCGTCAGAGCGCTAAGGACACCGCCGAGGCTGTTTCCCGCCTTGAATTGACTCATAAGAAAGAGCTCGATGAAGCGGTTCAACGTTGTGGGGCATTAGCTTTGGAGAAAGACTCCGTTCAGAAGGAGCGAGATGTGCTTAATAGGCGAGTTAAGGAGCTCGAGGAGCAACTCAATAAGGAGAATGAAGAGAAAGTGGCCGCCCAGGTTGAGGCACGGCACTATTGTGATGAGATCGTCGCCACCCGGCTCTTAAAGGGGAAACTTGAAGACGATCTCTCCAAAATCGAGGCACTGAGGAATGAGGCCCGTGAGGAAGGTAAAAGGGCAGCAACTGTCGACATCGACTCTCGCCTCGAGGCGGCCAGGGAAGAAGGCAGGGAGGAGATAAAGACCGAATTCGACCCGCTCATCACTGAGTTCAATGCCCGAGTTCTCATGCATCGAGATCTAACTTTTCTGGGCGACGGCTACCTTGAGTCATTGGCCGAGGCATAGGAGACCCTGATTCAGATCAGGAAGGTTGAGAACGGCGCCGATGAGGTCGACGAAGAAGCATTGATAAAAGAATTCCTGAGGGGGAAAGAGCCTTCAGATTTATCGGCGGCTAAATCCCTCTACAACAAAGGTTCTCTCCTGAGGGGGAAAGAGCCTTCAGATTTATCAGCGGCTAAAGCCCTCTACATAAAAGGTTCTCCCTCCAGGAAAGGGAAAGAGGTGGCTACGGACCCTTCCGGCGTTGTGCCCCCAGTTCACGTGCCTACCCAACCGGCCAGTCGGTCGACACTTGACCCCTTCGAGCAGCACGTTGGTTATGACCTGGAAGCTCCCGGGCTTGGCGTTCATGTTTTATCTCCCATCCCGGAGGGCGGGACACCCCTGGCGACTGAGAACCCACCGGCATCTGGTGAGTAACCTCTGGGCTTCACAAAGATCTTTCTTGTTCCCTCAGAAGTTGTTGTGTTCTAACATTTGTTTATTTTCGTGTCTTCTGTGCAGGATGTTCGGACCCCGAGCCCACTCCGAGGAGCGATGCCGCCAAGGAGGTGGAGATAAAGGCGAGTGAGGCTACTCAAGTCGGCGGAGATCCTGGTCCAGATGCTCAAGTAATCGGGGCGCTGGATGAAGGCAAATCTGACTTTTCCTTGGAGAGTTTCGAAGTACAAACCACAGGCGCCTCTGAGCACACATCCGACTTGAGCATGAAGGAACGGCTCGAGAAAGAGAAAAGAGATACGACCTTAGTCAAGGTCGAGCCGCGTGAAGTGGACCTGGACGATCCTCTGAACAAACCATTGAAGGTCATTCTTCCTGGCAAGTCCCAGCCCATGGATGTTCCTCCTACGTCTTCGGTCGTCACCCCTCCGTCAGGGAAGGATTCCAAGAGTAAGCGCTCTGGGAAGGAACCATCCGGGAAGAAGTCAAAGAAACACAAGAAATGACCGTTGTCCCCGTTCAACGAGAACTAGTTTGAGTCATGTACTACTTTTTGTAGACCGTGTAAATAAGCTTTTTGCGAATAAAATTTGATCTTCACTTTCGTCTTCTCAAAAGACTTTTATTATTCAGTTTCTTTTATGGTTGTGATTGAAATCTGAATTGTTATGGGTAACTTAGACTTCTTGGTTCGTCTTTACATGTCTTGGGAGCTTCCCTGGATTTGATCAACCTCCATTTGGTGCTTCAAGCACTTAGAATATTTCATAGCCCGTATGTTGGGGACCTGACATATCCAAGTCATTTGCGTCGTAGTTCCTATTCAAGGAACTCGGAGGTCTGAACTGCTTGTAATTAAGTGTATATACCGGACTTCGAGTACTCCAGTCCGTGCTCCGGGGACTTGGAGATTTCGAGTCATTTGTATTCGAGTCCGCGCTCTGGGGACTTGGGGATTTCGGATCGTTTATACTCGAGCCCGCACTCCGGGGACTTAGAGTACTCCAGTCCGCACTCCGGGGACATGGAGATTTTTTGTCATTTATACTCGAGCCCGCACTCCGGGGACTTAGAGTACTCCAGTCCGCACTCCGGGGACTTGGAGATATTTTGTCGTTTATACCCGAGCCCGCACTCCGGGGACTTAGAGTACTCCATTCCGCGCTCCGGGGACTTGGAGATTTTGAATCGTTTATACTCGAGTCCGTGCTCCGGGGACTTAGAGTACTTGAGTCCGCACTCCGGGGACTTGGAGATTTTGAATCGTTTATACTCGAGTCCGCACTCCGGGGACTTGGAGATTTTGAATCGTTTATACTCGAGTCCGCACTTCGGGGACTTAGAGTACTCCAGTCCGCACTCCGGGGACTTGGAGATTTTGAATCGTTTATACTCGAGTCCGCACTCCGGGGACTTAGAGTACTCCAGTCCGCACTCCGGGGACTTGGAGATTTTTTGTCGTTCATACTAGAGTCCGAACTTTGGGGACTTAGAGTACTCCAGTCCGCACTTTGAGGACTTGGAAATTTTTTGTCATTTATTATAAGCGTTCGTACGCTAGCCAGGATATCATAATCTTTAATTGCGCGTCATAGGAATATCATACGAAGAGACATTGGTCATTCATGGAAAAGATGGCTTCAAGCCTTTATTGATGAAAACAAGCTAGATTATCTTATTACTTGCCAAGAAGAAAGCATACTGGAAATAAATGCAACTACCGCATAAAGGAAATAGACTAAGTGTAATAACGCCGCAAATGCTCGCTGTTCCATGCTCGAGGGAGTGTCGCACCATCGACGGTCGTTAGCTTGAAAGTTCCTTCTCCAAGCCTCCGTTCGATGACGTATGGACCTTCCCATGCGAGATTCATGTGCGAAGGGGTTGGAAAGACTCGTTTCAAAACGAGATGTCCCACACTAAAGGTTCTTGGCTGGACTATTCCATTATAATATTTAGCGACTCGGTGTCTGTATGAGGCTGCTCTCAAATCAGCTTCTTCGTGTTTCTCATCAATGAAGTCTAATGATTCCAATAGGAGATCTTGGTTTGACGCAGGATCGTAATAGGTTACCCGGTGTGACGGAACTTCAAGTTCTACGGGTATGACGGCTTCCGTGCTGTACGCCAGTGCGAATGGTGTGTGGCCAGTCGCGGTCTTGTGGGTAGTTCTATAGGCCCAAAGCGCCGTTGGGAGTTCATCCACTCACTTGCCTCTAGCCTTTTCCAAACGCTTCTTCAATATGGACTTGATGATTTTATTGACGGCTTCTACCTGCCCATTCGCCTTCGGGTGGGCAACTGCTGCGAACCTTTTCTCAATGCCATACCTCTGACAGAACTCTTTGAATTCCTTGCTTTCGAATTGAGTTCCGTTGTCCGTTATGATGGTCCGTGGGAGGCCAAAACGACATATGATATTTCGTACAACGAAATTAATGACTTTCTTGGTGGTGATTGTGGCCATTGGCTCTGCTTCCACCCACTTGGTGAAATAATCGACTGCCACTATTGCATATTTCGCGCCTCCTTTGGCTATAGGCAGAGATCCAATTAGGTCGATTCCCCACATTGCAAATGGCTAGGGACTCACTATTTGTGTGAGTCCCGTTGGCGGAGCTCTTGGAATCTTTGCATATATCTGGCATTTGTCGCATCTTCTCGCATAGTCTGTAGCATCCCGATTTACAGTCGGCCAATAATATCCATAGCGGAGGATTTTCCTCGCCAAAGTTTGCCCCTCGGTATGATCACCACATTCTCCCTCATGGACTTCTTCCAACACCCGTTTTACCTCATCATGGGCCACGCACCGGAGTAGGGGGGTCGAGAATCCCCTCCGATACATTATCCCGTCTTGCATTACATAACGCGAAGCCTTACGAAGGACTTGGCGTCTTTCGCTTCTTTTCTCAGGTAAGTCCCCGTATAGCAAGTATTGTTTGATCGGGGTCAGCCATGATCCCCTTTCGAGTTCGGTCTCCAAGACGAGATCTATCTCCATCATGTCTATACTGGGAGCAAGCAGAGTCTTGACAGGGAACAATCCCATCTGCTGTGCATCGCCAGTACTCGCGAATTTAGCCAACGAGTCGGCCTCCCTGTTCTGTTCGCGCGGGACATGCGAAATGTCATAATATTCCAGGTTTACTAGTAGCTCCCGGACTCGAGCAAGGTAAGGAGCCAGTCTCTGTCCTTTCGCTTGGTAGTCTCCTCGTACCTGATATACCACCAGCTGTGAGTCGCAGAAGATTTCGATGGACTTTACCCTCAGTTCATTGGCAAGTCTTAAGCCAGCAATCAGTGCTTTGTATTCGGCTTTGTTATTTGTCGCTGTAAATTCGAGCTTCAAAGCGTAGCAAATCGATCGGTTTTCGAGAGTTACCAGAACTATCTCAGCTCCCGACCAACGGTCGTTAGATGCCCCGTTAGTGAACATCTTCCATCGGACAGGAGGGATTACTTTGTGATTTTCACTCGGTTCATCCGGAATGGTGAACTCAGCAATGAAGTCAGCTAATGCTTGCCCTTTGATGGTCCTTCGCGGCAGGTAGGTGATATCAAACTGGCTTAACTCGACGTTCCACTTTAACATCCTACCGAAAGTTTCCGGTCGTTGGAGTACTTGTCGCAAGGGTTGGTCAGTGTATACACCGATTGAGTGCGCCTGAAAGTAGGGACGAAGCTTGCGTGATGCAATCACCAGGCAATAGGCAAGTTTCTCGATCTTTGGATAATTCTTTTCTGCCCCCGTCAGTCGTTTACTAACATAGTACACCGGCCTTTGAACCTTGTCTTCTTCGCGAACCAGGGCTGTACTGATAGCGTGTTGAGGCATAGCCAAATATACGTACAACGTCTCGTGGTCTACCGGTTTTGACAACACTGGAGGACTTTCCAAGTGTCTTACCAGGGCTCGGAATGCTTCCTCGCAGTCAGTCGTCCATTCGAAGTTTCTCTTTCCTTTCTTTATAACATCGAAGAAAGGAACGCACTTAACTGTGGCTCTGGATATGAATCGACTGAGCGCAGCTACTTTTCCGTTCAAGCTCTGTACCTGTTTTATGGTTCTAGGTGCCTGTATTTCTCGGATGGCCTGGATCTTTTCTGGGTTAGCTTCAATTCCTCGTGCATTCACAATGAATCCCAAGAACTTCCCTGATGCCACGCCGAATGAACACTTTGAAGGATTGATCTTCATCCCATAGTGCCTTAGTATATCGAACATTTCCGCCAAGTCTCGAATGTGGTCGTTTGACTGCCGTGACTTCACAAGCATGTCATCCACATAGACTTCCATTGTTCTCCCGATCTAATCTTTGAACATTCGATTTACCAGACGCTGGTAAGTTGCTCCGGCGTTCTTCAGTCCGAAGGGCATCACTACATAGCAGTATAACCCAACATTTGTGACAAAGCTGGTGTGTTCTTGGTCTGGGATGTGCATCAGAATTTGGTTGTATCCAGAGTATGCATCCATAAATGACAATAACTCGTGCCCTGCTGTTGAATCGACCAGTTGATCAATTCGTGGTAGCAGGAAGCTATCCTTCGGGCATGCTTTGTTTAAATCAGAATAGTCAACGCAGGTTCTCCATTTCCCATTTGCTTTCTTTACCAACACAGGGTTGGACACCCATTCCGGGTAGAGGGCATCGCGGACAAACCCATTGGCTTTGAGTTCATCCACCTCCTCTTTGAGAGCTGTAGACCTCTCCGGGTCCATGCCTCTCCTTTTTTGCTTCACAAGTACGTGTTTCGGGTCTATATTCAACATATGGCTCGCAATTGCAGGGGAAATCCCACGCATATCAGAGTGTGTCCAGGAGAAGACATCAAGATTCGCTCGGAGGAAATCAGATAAATTCTCTGCCATTAGGGGATCGAGCTGTGACCCAATTTTAAGAACTCGTGTCGGGTCGCTGCGGCTAACTGGAATATCAATTGTTAGTTCGGCCGGTGCTGCGTCTGGTTCCCTGGGTTCCTCTTTGTCATCTCTCGGATCTATGTCTCCAACGATCCGAGAATGTCGCCCGAGCCATGGCTCGGGCGCTAATTGTCAATCATCAGAATTCGGGATGCGGACGATGCTGTCCGCAGTCTTCCCCTTTTCTCTGTGTTGGGCCTCTCTCAGCTCAGCCACGTAACATGCACGTCCGGTTGCTTGGTCGCCATGCACTACGCCAACTCCTTTGTCTGTCGGGAATTCAGTGTGAGACACCACGGGGCCAAGGCTGCCCTGAAATCTACGAGGGCTGGTCGTCCCAAAAACACGTTGTATGGTGAATCAACATCCAGCACTATGAATGGTAGGATTCGCACTCTCCTGCGTTCACCTTGTCCCAGTTCAACTGGTAACTCCACATATCCTACTGCGTCTGTGGCTGCGCCGTTAAAGCCATGGATTCGGGCTTTAGATGGTTTCGAATCCTTAGTCTCCAGCTTCATTTGGTCATACGCTTTCTTGAAGATGATGTTAACGGAATTTCCGCAATCAATCAGGATTCTCCTTACGAATGTCGGTCCGATGGTTGCGGATATGACCAATGGGTCGATGGTGGGAGCTTCCACCTTATCCACGTCTCTATTCCTGAATACAATATCGTCGTGCATCGTGCGTTGCTGCTTTGCGGGAGTTCCATCCTCTACATTTGAACAGAACTCATGCTCTGTATGTCTCAAGGAATTAGCATATCGCTCCATTTCCTGCCAATTTTTATCCGCAGGATGAGGTCCACCAGCAATTGTGTTAATAATCAATCTTCCCACAGTTCGAGTAGGTTGCTCTGGTTGGTGTAGAGTCGGGCCACGTCCGGGGTCTGAAGTCTCTTGTCTTCCTTCTAGCGTATCTTTGACGAATTTTTGCAGCTTCTTCTGCCTAATCAATTTCTCAATAGCGTCATGGAGATGCCTGCATTCGTCTGTGTTGTGCCCATAAGACTTGTGAAAGCGGCAATACTTTCCAGTCCGCTTTTGCTCCTCTGTTGATTCCTTAGGGCGTGGTTTTCTGTATTGAAAAGTGTTGCAGGTCGATAAGTAGATGTTTTCAAGAGACGCATTCAGTGGAGTGTATTCGTTGTATGTTGGGATCCTTGACTTCCATCTCTCCGTTTCCTTCTTCTTTCCAAGATTTCCACTTCCAGTTCCCTTAGACCGCCCGGGCTTATTTTGGACGCTGGCCTGAGTCTTTCCAGGGTTATCATTGGTTGCTTTCATGGCGATGTTGCCCTTTACAGACTCCTGAACGGACCCTGGTGCCTTGTCTTTCCTTATCCACCGAGCATCTTCCCTCCTTATGAACTGGTGGGCTTTCGAATAGAAACGTTCCAACGTAGCTGGTGGCTTTCCTGCCAACCAATCTCCAAACTCAGAATCTGGAACCACTCCACGCATTACTGCCATCAAAATTGCGTGGTCGTTGGGATTGCTCACTTTAGTAGCGGCAACATGAAATCTCTGCAAGTATACTTTCAGTGATTCTCCAGGAGCTTGGGTCACGCTTGATAAGGACATCACATCCTTGGGTCGAGTGGCGTGTATCCTGAATTGTTCTTTGAATTTCCTTGCTAATTCGTCGAAGTTTGAGATTGACCGTGAAGGAAGTCGAGTGAACCACATGGTGGCAATTCCGGACAAAGTTATCGGAAAGCACCTGCACTTAGTTGCGTCGTTGGCCCTTGCTGAATCCATCATCCATCCATACCTCATTACATGTTGTCTAGGGTCAGTTTTTCCTTCATAGGCGGGTATGGTGGGCATGTTAAACTTCTTTGGGTATTCAGCCTGTAGAATGGTATTTGTGAAGGGAGTATGACTCTTAGACATTCCCCAATCTTCATTAGTCAAACCTTGATTCTCTCTCATCAACTGCCTGATCATAGCTGTCAAATCCGGGGTTTGTATGGTAGGAGGAAGGTTGGGTTCCGCTCCACGGGCTCGATTTCTAGTAGAGCGATCAGTGGCACCTGCTTGGTCATCTTCATCCTTGCGGCGTCTACGCCTGGGAGGTTCATCAGCTGAAGTTGAGCTATCATCTTCGGAGTAGGGGACAGGGCTACCTCCAACATTCTGATGCTGCTGTTGAGCAAGTTGGGCCATGAGGTCAGCATTAACTTGCATTTGCTCAGCGAGTTGCCTTCTGCTTTCCGTAAGCTCTTTATCAAGTCATTCAATTCTGCTCGTGAAAAAGCTTCCGCTTGGTTTTGGCTGGAGAGCCCCGTGCCTCGAATTGCTTGTTGATCGTTAGGTCCAAGTTGTTGAACACAAGCGGTTTCGCGGGCATCTACATTTTGGGAGGTCGATCTTGTTCGTGGTCTTCCCATGGTAGAGTCGTTGGTTGTAACTCTGAGTAGAATCAACAGATGCCTTATGAATAATTACGGATCTTCTTCGGGGGATTTATGCAATCCAGTAGCTACAAAGTAGATCCTCACGACCTGAGAATTCGGTTCTCAGTGAAAGCTCCAAAATGTTAGCGCCAAAATTGGTCACTAACACCCTTAGAGAGTTTGTGTAGAGAGATTAATGAAGAAGATAAATTAAAATAGAGAAGATAATATCAATTAAAATGCGGGAGACGAGAACACAGAATTTATAGTGGTTCGGCGTTGTAGCCTACGTCCACTTTGAAGTTGATCCTTTATTTCTTCACTTTAAACTTGATTACAGGTACAATCCGTTTTTAAGTATTCGAATACAATTGTGAAATAAACAGTGAAGTTTTTGTATGAGGGTTGAAAGTGGCAGAGTCTCCCTAGTGCTCTTTAAAATCTCATCCCTTTTTCTATGCCCCTGCCTCCCTATTTATAGACGATAGTGGGTTGGACTTCCCTGGTGGGCCAGGTGGCTGAATAGCTCGGTCCAAGTAGCGTAAGTACTATGTGCCGAACCAGAGAGGCCGAACGAGGCATGCCGAGCCTTCCTCTTTATATCGAACGAGGTATGCCGAGCCTTCCTTTTCGTGCCGAACGAGGTATGCTGAGCCTTACTCTTTGTGCCGAACAAGGTATGCTGTTGAGTGAGGGATGTAGGTTGAATGAGGCTGGGATGCCGAACAACTTGTTGGCCGAACGTTCGGGGATGCCGAACGTTCCTATGCCGAACGTACGTGGGAGGCCGAACAAACTTTGATGGCCGAACGATCTTCTTTGGCCGAACGACGTTCAATGCCGAACAACTTTCTTTGGCCGAACTGCACTCAGTGCCGAACGATCTCTTGATGCTGGACGCTCCTAGATGCCGAACGCGTTCTGGTTGCCGAACGATATCTTTGCCCGAACTGATTTGGAATGTCGAGCAATCTAGGTTCGCCGAGCGCTCTTCTGATGCCGAGCGTTCCTATGATGCCGAGCGTTCCTATGATGCCGAGTGTTCCTATGAATGCTGAACACACTTTACACCGAGTACTCCTTAGAGGTCGAACGTTCACTTTGGCCGAACGTTCTTGGGTAGCCGAGTACCCTTTGGATGCCGAACCTTCCTGGGAGGCCGAGCAGTGGTCAAGCCGAGTACTAAGTTGCCTGGTCAATCCCTTGGGAAACATTTGTTGTTTTTAATTTTAATAAAGTTATATATGCATTTATATATATAACTTGATTATTAAAATTTGATTTGATAAATTAATTTAAAATTGAATTTAATGTATTGAATTCAAAGGAATAAACACTATAAAAAAAAATTTGAATAAGATTTTATTCATAATTTGTTTGTCTCATTTCTTTTTAATAAATTAAAAAGGGAAGAACTCATTTATTTTACATAGGAAATAATGAATTAAGATATAAAGTTTTAAGATTCAATTTAAATTAAAATATTTGGAATACATGTGTATGCCTCTTAAGACACCTTATTAACATGTGTTTGTATAAAATAAACTATGATGACAGATGGTGAGAATAGAGACAAGTGTCTCATTTAAATTTCTTTTTCTTTTAGTTTTTTTATAATCAAAAATTTTGTTTATATAAACATTTCTTCTTGCTTTATCTTTCTTTTTCCTATTCTTCTTCAAACTTAAGAAAATTATTCAGATCTGTAATCTTCATTACTATTTTTCAAAGCAAAAATCTTTAAATCCCTTCAAAACACAGATTTGAACTCATCTACATTCTAAAACCCATGTTCCTTTAATCAAAATAAACCAAAAACGCTCTGAAATACATAATGCAAACCATTTAAACCTGTAGTTCTTCAATGCTACGGCCTGAAATCATGTTTGCATCTTTATACCTGGAAACAAGCCTGCAGTCTTCATTCTGTTGTAAAAAGAATTCAAACCTGCATTTTTATTCTGGGAAGCATGCAAATGAAACATGGAAGTGATCATCCAAATGTAAATCTGGAAAAAAAACAAAGTACTTCATCATTTCAAGTTTAATAGCAATATGAAGTTCAAAGATTTCATAAGCAAGAGCATCTGCAATTTTTTAAATAAAATCTGAAGCTTTTCATCTAACAATGGTTGCTCTGCTCATACTTTTTCCAGGTGAGTAACAATTTATACTAAATGAACTTAAGTAGGAATCTAGTTGCTGATTCACTCTATAAATTAAATGCATGTCTGCTTTTTGAAGTTTATACTGGTGAATATGAATGCATGTCTGTTGTAATGTATGATGTAGTGAATTTGTATTCTGTTTCCTTGATTCAGGTTCCAGATTTGAATTAAAATTTCATTTCAGGTGATTTAGTATGTAGTAAGATTTAAGTTTTTAAAACAATATGGTTGTGATACTTAAGCTAAGTTTAAATTGCATTGGATATGAAATCTCTGTAATATCATCTGTAATTTCAGAAACTACAGGAAATTTTTATATAAGTAAAAATCAAACCATCAGGATTTTGTAATTTAAGAATATAAACCAGTTACAAAATCAATGATGTGAATTCTGAAACTAAAATTTGAATTTTAGATTAAGATTGGATTGGGAATTTTGGTATAACCTGAAAAAAACAATTTGGGCTGGTTCTATCAATCTAGGGATTTGGAGATGCTTGTGTTTCTTTTGTTGATGGAGTAATGAGTGTAGTTTATAGGAAAAATAATTGTTGATGGATTTAAGAAGTAATGCAGAAGTGATTTGGGTTTGAACTTATGAACCCTAGTTTCTCTGTGCTTAAGAAATTGGATCATTGTGATTAAGTTAAGAGACCGAGCTTTACCTGATTTGAGATGAAGGAAGCTGGGGTGAGGAGGAGTCTATGGCCGGAGGTGGTGTTCCTCTGATGGTCGGAGCTTGGGCGGTGATGCAAATTTCCAGGTCGCGACATGGTTACAGTCTTTGGAACTCGAGGCATATTTTGATTTTGGGGTTCTGTAGTTTGATTGATGGTTGGAAATTTGTTGGAAGGTGGTCGCTGACTTGAGTGGGTGGTCGCGAGAGGCCTGCGGTGACGGCAACGTGGGTGCAGGTGCACAGGAATCATGGCGTATCAGATATGTTGGGGGAGAAGGAATACTCGAGTATGGTTTCGGGTATTATCGTGATTTGCTCGAAGCATTTGGTCTGGGGACTCGAAGTAATGGAGTCGTGGTCTCGGGTAATATTTTGGTTACAGGGATTTGGGAACCTGTCAACACAGGTTTTGAATAAACCTGTTTTATTTGGATTTTAATTGATTTTGAGATAAATTTTAAAAGAAATTTCTTTTACTCGAGTTATTTTAGTTTTAGCTCGGATTGGTTGTTGAAGTTTGAAACTTGTCTTGTTTCAAAATTTAAAATTAAAATTTAAAACTAAATTTAAAAGAGGAAGCTAAAATTTAAAGTAAGTTTTAAAACGAACTTAAATTATGGATTCAAATTGAATTGAATCTTAAAGTTGGAAATGATTAAGTATTTAAATTCAAATTATGTTTTAAATAACTTTGAAGAGTTTATTGTTCATAATGTTTTAAAAGAATTAAATTTAAATTTGAAAATTGAAATAGGTAGTAATGTTTAAACTTATTAAAGTTAAAAATAAATGTTTTGTAATTCATTTAATTATTAGAGTAATTAAATGAATAATTAATTTATTTAATAAATTAATGAAATAAATAATTGTATAAAGTAATCAAGGTTTAATCATAAGGGTTTAGGATTAATTAATCTTTGAATAATTAACTTGTAATTAAGAATAATTAATTAAATAAAATTAGTTTTTAATTAATCAAGTAATAATGGATTAATTAAGTTTTAATTAACTTTTAATTATTTAATTAATTAGGGGTTAATTAATGGATTAATTAATGATTAATTAATCTGAAATTAATAATGATTAAAATAAGTTAATTATTTTAGGAAATAATTAATGAGTTGTTAATAGTTAATGAAGATCATGAACTAAAGATTATTTAATAATTAATTAATGGGATTAATTTTAATTATTAATTAGATTAATTAATTGAAGAATAATCAAATGTGTAAGCTATTAAGTATAATTACTTATGGAAGTAATTAAGGAATTAATTACTTATTGTAATTAATTGAGTTTAAATTTGATTATTTTAAGTTAATTAATTCAGTTTAATTAATTTAAAATTAATCATTTGATAATTGGAGGATAATTACTTAATATAATTAAATGAAGAGGAATTACATAGAGAAGTAATTAATGTGTAATTACTATATGTAATTAATTAGAAGTGATTTGATAATGAAGTTATTTGAGTAAATTAATCAAGGATTAATTAGAGATAATTAATAATGAGTAATTAAAGTAATTTAAGGGAAGATAATTACTGGATTGAGTTAATCAAGGGTGATTAATAGTTATGATTTAAATGAATATTAATTACTTAGTGTAATTAATTTAATTTGAAAATGTAATTAGAAGATCATTAATTATTATAATTAATGATGTAATTAAGATTGATTAATTAAGATTAATTAATCAATAATAAGTGACTAAAGGTAATTAATTTATGTAATTAATTAAGAAAGTAATTAAAGGTTAAATACTATGTTTTGTTAAGTATAATTAATTTGAGAAATTAATTAGTAAATAATTACTTGAATGTAATTAAGAGTTAATTAATCAGGGATGAATAATTAAAATGAATCATTGGATGATGATTAATTATTTGATTGATAATTAATTAATAAGCAAGGATGATATTGGTAAAGTAATTAATTAAATTTACTTTAAATTAATAGAATGATGTAATTAATTTAATTCATTTTAAATTAATTATATTTGGTGCGGTTAATCATTGCTTATATGGTTGGATAGTGTTGTTTGCTTTGGATGGTTAGAATCTCAGATATGAGATAGATTATGTTGAATGATTTGGATGCATTGGTTGCATGGTGATGTTGATATAGATTATTCTTTTGAATAATGATAATATGGTTTATCTGATATGTTGATAATGTTGATTATCTGTTGTGAATATGTGATTTATCTATTTGGATATATAGATAATTGAATTGTTTTAAAACCTTTAAAACAACTTGGCCTTAAAAGACACGCTTTGGATTTCGATGAGACCGGGATCGGGTTTCCATATTTGGATATCCGAAAACCACATCGATTACAAATAACGTTAGGTCGTGAATTCAAGTGGAGCAAGTGAAGACTCGAGGTGTAAGGGCTATACATCAGTATAACTCTGTGGGTGATTCCGTAATGAGTTGACGGAATAGTGCTTATAGATTCGAGATATAGGTTTAAAATGCAAGGGTTATCGTCGTTAACTCTGAGGGTGATTCCAAAATGAGTGTAACGAGATAATGCCTTCGGTTTCGTTCGAACCCGGAACGAACTTGTATGGATTGAATGCTTTCAGAACATCGTCAGGTGGACGATGAGCATTCTAAGAAATGTGTCCTCTAAAGGTAATCATAGCCTCAAGCCTCATCAACCGGGAATGGATAAAACAGGGAAGGTGCAGCAAGGCTTCGTGGGTCGCACCCACTGGAGAGCAAGATTGATCCCTGTCTAGAGGTCCCTTTTTATTCGGCTTAGTGGGCAGTTGTCAGTGTACACCAACTGCGGGGTTATCTTGTTCGGAACTATTTAGTAAGGAATGGATCCGGCTTTGTGTTGTAGGGGAGTGGGAGTACTCCTCGGTACGTTGATCTAGGCCACGTACTGTGACGGGCGGTACCCCGGTAGCCCTGCCATTGTATGGAATCCAAAATCCAATAAGTGCCAACGGTTTTGATTGTATTACCCACTTTTGTGGCTAGTAGCTGGAATTTAATCATGTAACAATTTCGGCTATTTCTTATTTACTTGAAAACCCTAGACACTATTATAATATCACCGGATTTCCTATCAAATGTTTTGGTTAGCGTAAGGTAAAAACTTTTCCATGTTTATGTGTGGGAAGTCTTACGTGATACCTTTCTTTTCAAAAGATTTTTGAAAGTTAAGCAACTTTAACCTGTTACTCACACCAGACCCATGTCTGACCCGGAGTTTATTTTTGTTTTTCATAAACTCTTGGGTACTCAAATTTTTACGAGTAGCCAAGGGATTCAGGTTAGGATTCAGGTTAGCTTTTGACGAATTGTGGAGGAGCAATGGAGCAGGAGGCTTCTGCGTTAGATATATAGTATTCCGCTGTGTAATCTGTGATTGTCTCTGAGTTGTATTATGTTGTAAATACTAGACGGGTGTTTATAACTGTCTAGTATGTGTTGTATATCTGTGTACTCTGATAGTGGTTGTAAACTATGTAATATTTTATGTTATTAATATAATTTATTCGTTCCGCTGTTGAGATTCTAGTGTTGTTTCTTCTTTCTCTTCTTTCTTTTCTTCTTCTATCCCTTTCTTTCTTAATTGATGATGCGATTTTCTGGGAGTGGAAAGTCGGGTCGTCACACAAATATTTAAAATTAATTAAATATTCCAATTTTAGATGCCCTAAAATTCTGGGTCGTCACAGCTCGTCTCCATTACAACGCTTTTTTGAGGGAAATTAAAGAGCTAATAACCTTGTTTTGGATGGTGAACGAGGAAAGAGATATCTTGGTTAACTTCTTGCATAAAGTATATTGCAGACATTCAATCATAGATTTCTTATACTTAGGCAAATTCAATGGGGGTCTACTTAGACATTTTCACAATAGATATTTAGATGAATTTGGGTTTGACCCTCATCCTAGGGCGTGTTGGAACTTACCGTGGGTTAAATTGATTCCCCAAGACCCTCTTGTTGAAAAGCTTAAGTAATACAAGGACAAATTCATTTCAGATTTTTTTCTCCAAGTCTATTTTGTATGAACCTGGTGAAAAATTATAAACGTGTAACAAGTAACTATTTTGTGCACCTATCCTTTGCAATGTTTCCTATGCTTAGTTTTTTACCATGTTATTTTAGAATATCAAATCATTAGGATATGTTGTCCTAAGACACACTCTAAGTCAATGTGTTAACCTAAGAAAGTTCTATTTCGAAAAAGTGCCTATCCTAAAGACTTCGAAGTTAGCAAGATACTGCTTTCTTTGAGAATTGTAAAAACTATACTTGGAATTCCCTCATCTTTTTTTGATTTTCTTGGCGAAGAGAAAGAAAATTTCTTGAAGGAAATTAGAATATTCCAATCAAAATTGATTTGTGGTCATGATAGGGGAGTGGGATTACAAAAGGTGTCCTCCGGCTACCACCCTAGATGGAGTCACTATTTCATTTGGCTCGTTTGTTATGCTTTCTATTAACACTCTTAGAAAAGTTAGGAATTTTGTCTCCCGACTCTAAATATAAATGAATTGATTGTTGTATCTTTTATCTTTTCCTCTGTATGGGTTGTAACCCAATATTACTATAATAAAGGCGCATCTTATTTCTATTCTGATTCCATTTTGTTTCTTCCTGTTAAATAGGAACCTCAACCATCCACAACTTCACCAACTCGAAGTCTGTTATCCTGAGTTGATATTATAAGGGAAAGGCTATTAAGTGAGTGTAGAGCTTCTATGGTTCAAGATGGGATGTTATTGCAGTGCTTCGGTGGTAACATGGGGGCTGTGCAATGGTATAAAAGATACCTCACCCAAAAAGTCATAGTTAGAAACAACCAAGATCACAATGAACATCTTGAGGCTAAAATTAAAAATAAAGATGAGGTAATTATTTTGCTTAAGTGCCAGGTAAAGTCAAATCCTACAATCGACTTTAATGAGAAAATGTTTGAGCTTATTTAGCGGATAAATGACCTGGAGATAAAATTAAAAGATAGCCAGGCACAACACGCATCTCTAGAAATTATTTTGAGTGATAAAATCCCGAAAATAAAACTTTCGGTTTCACAAGCATCTTCATCGACTACAAAGACTACTAGATCAAAAGTCTCACAGCTCAGAAATTTCCCACTATGAATAATCCTCCCCAAGCTTAGAGGAAAATATGGTGGGAAGCTGGTGTTGAATTGTGATATTTGAGATCAGACAATATTTTAATGAGCAATAAAAAGTTAAGTATTCAAAGACTATTAATGATTATGCTACCAAGAATAAAAAATTGGAACATAAAATTTACATGCTCGATAAACATATTGCAGAGTTAGAAAGGGAAAAACAAAACCCTTTGGGCGAAAAATAAGGCCTTTAATCGTGCCCTAAAAGCTAACATCGAAGCGATTGACGATGAAAACATGGTTAGGAAAAAGGAGAAGAAGCTTAAGGAACTTTTTCTTATCGCGATTGATCATATTGTTAACCCTT
The DNA here is from genome assembly GCA_030765085.1 of Allium cepa. Lineage (NCBI taxonomy): Eukaryota > Viridiplantae > Streptophyta > Magnoliopsida > Asparagales > Amaryllidaceae > Allium > Allium cepa. The sequence continues at coordinate 455,408,653 of CM060932.1, forward strand.
CGGTAATAGAGAGCTTGAATAAAGCCTCCCAAAGATTAATGATTGATATTTTTGGGTCATGTAAATTTATGTAAAGTATGATTGTGTTGTGTGTAGATCGTTTGGTGAACTATAATAATTTTGTAAATATCACCTGATGTGTGATCTCTTGTAGTGTAACCCTTGATATACGTTTGAGTTGCTTATTTGGCAACTTTTATTCTTATGGTATCTTTTGTCATCCCTTGCCACATTATCTTTCTTGTGAAGCAGGCGACGAGCAACACTTACAATCGTTAGCTTTCATATTAACATATTTATCTGTGTATGTCCCTTGCTTGGAAAGTAATATTCTCAAATCATATAGAACTTATCTTGTGATAATGATTAGAAATGGCCAAGGATTCATTCTTTTCATCTGTTTTGATGGCACAATACTTGTCGTAGGTTGGTTTTTATCATCTCAATAATATACTCCGGCCCAAATTTTTGCATTTGAGATGGATAACCATTCGAAGCCTTCATACCCAGATTAGGTTTTGAAGGGGCAGTCATATTTGATACCTAGATTCTGGTGTAGTTTATTAGCATTTAATAATAGTCCGAAACCCAGATTCGGGCTTTTGATAGATGGTGTGTCAAGACTAGAACCTCGAAACCCAAATTCTGGTATTAAATTTTGAGACCTTTAGATTATAGTACCAGAGAACTAGAAAACCAATTTGGCGGTAGAAGACTTGGATATTCTTTCTAGCAATAAATGATAGAAGATTGTGATATTATCACCTATGATTGAGGTCTAGAATTCCTATCCGGCGAGAAGATTTCAGTGACTTTCCTCTAATTTTCTCGTTGAATATGCCATCTTTAGGCCTTGATGAAGTTCCACACGCTTTTCCTTTCTCGGACCCGAGTTTTCTTTATCTATTTGTTATTTCTTTTCGCCTATTTCAAGTGGGGACTCTTTTGTCCGGTTTTATGCTTAATTAAGTAGAGCCTATTTTAGGTCGTTTGTCATTTTTGACACTACCGACCTTTTCGTGGTTGTTATTTTAAGCGGTGCCAATATCTGGGGATGCCAATTTCTAACATGGACTTTTCTTAGTCTGTTGGACATTTCAACCGGGTTTTCGGTGCGCTCGGCTAGCTTATTTTGAAGTAGGGCCCGAGGACTTACCCGACCTTCCTCCAGGAGGCGCATTTCTTGGCCATAGCATGACACAATTAAGGGCTTGTTCGGTACCATGGCCAGGCCATAGCATGGTGGGACCAAGGGATTACCCGTCCTCCCTCTAGGAGTTGCCTTAACTTGGCTATAGCATGATGTGGTTAAGGGCTTCTTCGGTACCTTGGCCAGGCCATAGCGTGGCGGGACCAAGGAATTACCCGTCCTCCCTCCAGGAGGTGCCTTATCTTGGCTATAGCGTAGCACAGAAAAGGGATTATGCTGCTTTAACTTAGCCATTTCTGATTTTGGCGCGGATAAAGGCTTAGGCCCTCCCTCCAAGAGGTGCCTTGACCTGGCCATCTTGGCACGACCAAGAGTTTCTACCATTATTGGTAGCCTACCTTTTTAGGTATTCTAAGTTTAAGGAGAATCTATCTCCCGACTAAGTAGGTTTTCTTTTTAAGAATAAAGTTTCTCATTCCTCGATTAGTAGACTGCTTAAGTTTTCTTCATTCTAGGAAGTGCGGATTTGTCCATTTTCAATGTCTTTCATTGATCTGCTTAATGCTCTTTATCAAGTAAGAGTTGCAATGCAATTCTTTAAGTTTCTTTTTATATTCTGACTTCTTCTATAAGAAGGTTATTGATTCGACTTCTTTGTATAGAAGTGGGTATTTTTCACCATAATAGTTGGATTATATTCTTTAAGGAGTTTTGATTCTTCAGCCATTTTTGGCTGGCATCCATCCTTCTTTTGGTATGATTCAAATATTTCTTCTTGAGGGGTAGGTTCTCCCCTCATTATTTACTACTCCTTTTCCAAGGTCTTTTCTTTCAGTCTTAAGATTTCATTTGGAAATCTCTTAGTACTCTTTATATTTTCATTCGGAGATTCTCTTACAATCCTTAACTTTTGGTTGTGATTTTTGTGCGTCCATGGCTCTTCCTTGAATAGTGGATATCGTATATTATCCTATTCTATTTAAGTATAAAGTCAACATAATCTTCACCATTTCCTTTCCAAAGACAGTCTTGTGATAATACAATTGGATGTTTCTTCTCATTTATTGAAATATATTCCTTTTCCTTGAACATTCTTTTTGTAGAACAAAGATTGGGATTGGTTTTGCACTGTCCTGATTGATATTCTATTTCCATGAGTTATAGGATATATTCCATCTTTTTCTCTTAATAATTCATCAAGCTCAAAAGCGAAGGGTATGCTTTTCAAGTAATAGTTAACCATGATCCATTTGTTAATCAGAACCTACCCGTTGATCCTTAAACCAACTTCTCAATAAAAAAGCTTTCTCTTTTTTTGAATATCGGATTCATACTTTGAATGTGATTGCTATTCAAATGGATTGTAAATCTTATATTCAAAGTAAACTCTTTCTTGTCCCATAGGAGTAGTTAAAGCCTTATTACAGTGTCTAGGTAGAAAATGTGGCTATTAACCATAAGGTCGGAGGCTATTAACTCCAAAAGATACTTCAGTTCAATGACTGCTGATTTTCGACCTAATTCTTTTAGTGTGGTTGGTAAAACCAGTATTCTAGATAAAGAACTTTTGACTTTGAGAGATCTTTCAAGGTGTCGTATAAAGCTTTCGTTTGTGTTACATATGATTACTTATCGGTCTTGTCCCTTTCAACTTCGATCTTTAGTGCTTCCGAAAGGTTTGGGATGATTGATCTTATTAGCTGTAGTATAAACAGTAAGTCCTTAGATTACGTATAAGGGCTTTCGCCTTTACCGAAAGGTTTAACTTCCTATTTGAAGACTGGTTAAGATTTGCCAAAAGGTATGTGAATGTTTACTGCCGGATTAAACTTTATTCTCCTGAATTCAGACTTCACCGAAAGGTTTGATCACTCAGGTAACAGTAGCAAAAAGTTTTGGTATTGTAAATATAGAAGGACCTACTAAATTAGTTGAAGAATCACACCCCAAAATCAATGACTCTGAATGGTTACCGCTCTTATTAATTTAGATTAGCTATGGTCTTCATCGGAAGGTTGGAGTAGAAAATTTGATGACTTTTGACGGTCAAAGTTACGACTTGATCAATTAATTTATGTCCCTGTCAGTGTGAACTTCTAAATCAAGTTAATCCTAAAAATATGAATTAATATAACAAATAATTAAACAAGATAATAAGAGATTTAATAAAATGTGAAACTTCCCCTTTTATTATTCAATATTAGCTTTTACAGATCCCTAAATCCATTCTTGATTAGGGTTATAACACATTTCTTTATATATTACAAGAATGAGGAGAGAGAGAAAAATAATTCTTCAAAATCGAGGCCCTAGGTCCTATTTATAGATGCAGACGGCCCTCCTTTCGGCCTTACGCCTTCGCCAGAACTGGAAGGTTACTCTTTATGTGCAGCGCAAACCTTTTGATACAACCGAAGGGTTTTCCTTTCATGTGTTGCCATGAACCTTCCAATCTCATCAGAAGGTTGCTTCCTTGTTCACTGCTGATTAATGATCTCTATCTCCTTTGTAAACCTTTCGGTATTGTCGAAAAGGTGTCTTGTATGTTTCTTAATCTGTTCGGAAGGTTTGTTGCGCTTTCGGAAGGGTCATTAAACGATGGCATTCACTTGCTCTTAATCTTTCTTCTCCTTTGAATTCTTTAGAGACTAGAAGTAGAACCTTTTGACCTTTCGCAAGGTTTACTTTAGTGAATTTCAATGGTAGCATCCCTTCGGAAGTTTCGGGAAGCGTGGGTTGCGCTCTACTTTTCTTTGTTTGCCCAGGAGTCTTTAGTCCTAGCCGGAAGGATGATTTTTAGTGTAATAATACTATTATTAATATATTTTTCAAATCTTTGAAACAATTTTCAAAACACCAAAATTTAAGGTCTCAAAATTTCAATTTAAATTTATTTTATTGGGAAATCACATTTTGTAAACCTTATTTATAAACTTACTTTTCTTATAACATACATAGTCAATAGTTCTAAGGGCCTTGACTATCCAAATAATGAATCATAATAATTAAGTATTATCATTTACTAACAACCAACACAACAAAAATAAAGAAATAAATATATGAAAAATAATATATATATATATAATACCAGGTAAATTATTTCATTTACCTATTTTTTTTAAAACACTATTCTGTCCGTCTACCCTGTTCAAGTGTTAAAACCCTCATCGACGCCATAACATCCTATGTACCGACCGGAAGTCATAAATACTAAACATAACAAATTAGCACAATACAAAACATTTTTATAGCACTAACAAATATGGCCTCTCCTAATTCTGGGGTATTGCTACCCTTTATCTAATGAGTTTAATCCCTAACATGCTAAGTTATCTCTAAACCAAAGCTATGATACCAAGTGTGACGACCCATCCTTTTGGATGGTTTAAAACGACGATAAACCACACCTGTCGAACTCAAACCATTCAAAAGGGAGGATTGTCAATGGAATTTAGCAAGAAAATAAGAAAAAAGAAGGAAAACAAAACACTGAATCTCGCAACGAAATGATAAAATATAGTAATTAAATAAATAGTTCATGAAGCTGTTTTACAATATACATTTGATTACACAATTTTTACAACAATCAGAGCACAATTAACAACATACCAATAATGATGCAGTGGAAAATACAAATAATATAATATACCAATCTCCATCTTCGTTCTCTAGAAATAATATCTTCAAAACTGAAATACTCAGGCTGACTCGAGCGTAATGAAAACACAAAACACTCAAGTCAGAACTAAAAGTTCTTATGTAAGTTAAATCATCAACAAGTAAATAGGAGTATAATAGCTTCGGAGATGTTTACGTTGTTTAACATCTCCTATCCAGTGTATAACGTGCGTGCAATAACTTAAGAAATGTTATAGGATTTTCCATCTCCTAAGGATCAGTTAAACTATCTATATGTAGTAAGTTACGTTATATATATTGTGTCTAATTAGTAAAGTAAATATTTTTTCAGCTTTAAGGCTTTACATTAATCCCCTTAACACATTTTTAAGTAGGTAGTCTACGTAGGTCTTGTAGCATAACAAGTTACATTGGTAGCCAGTGAGTCTCCTATAAATACCATACTAAAACAAAATCGTAGTGTTCACAAATAAGGATAAAGAGTATGAAAAGGCATGTGAGGCGATGCCCAAGATAGGATACTACCTTTTAGCGTTTCCTGACTAGTGGTAATCCCTAATAGCCCACTACGTCCAACATCCCAAAAAAAATCAAATCATGGTACACCAATTAAGCCAACATCAATATAGTGATATGAAGAGATATGTCCACTAGAGGTAGCTAGCATCAGTGGTGAGGTACAGCTCCTATTTTAGTCATTTCAAATTGAACAAGTGTCAGGGTCATCCATCATCATTCTCTTTTTTTAAATCCAGTAAATGCCTCCAATTTAACCTCTGCATTCTGAATATCATCAACTGCATACACAGTTGTTAAAGTAGTTTAAATATTGAAAAAGAGTACGCAAATAAGAGACCTCGGTCTCTTTAGCAACCAAACATCATTTTTCACACCAGTTGGCTCTTTTACATTACAAAATCGATTCATATTTGATATCAAAATATCATATTCACTTCAAAATTCATTTGTTTCAAAATCATCATATTTAATCAAAATATGTCATGTTCACTTGAAAATATCATTTCCACCTCCATCTTAGGGCATAATATCACTTAACCACATTTTCCCTTGAATCAATGATCAAATATAAACATTCCAACTTTTCACAACTTGAAATTTAGAAAATAGCTTGAATAGTCATAAATAGTTTAAAATAGTCTAAATATTTTGATACAAAATGGTTTGAGTATTGAAAATGGTTTACATAGTAAAATAGTTTGGAAAAATCTAAATAATTTGAATATTGAAAAGATGGATTTTTTAAACAGTTTGTATTAAAATAATTTATTTTGAAAATAATATCAAATCATACGTTTCCTTCCATTTAACAAATCTTAACCCATATCCAATTCAAATCAATAAAATAAATTTCCAATCTTTCAATTCAATTGACTCAATTTCAATTTTGCTTCAAATCAACTTGATTTCAATTTCACTTCGAATTAACTTCAATTTCTAAAACATTCATTTTAACTTCAAAATGGATTCAACAATGATTCCAATTTCAATCCAATTTTTACTTTAAACTATCTCAATTTATATCAATTTCAAGCCCAATTTCAATTTACTAGATTTAAAACACTTCAATCAAATTAACCTCATTATTCAATTTTTAAAATCCAAATCTTTCCAATAATTCAACTTCAAAATTAAAGTCATACCTCGATTAAAACTTCACATTTCAAATTCAATTCCTTAAAACAATTTCTTTAACAAATTTCAATTTTCAACATTCCACGCCTTGAATTAGAAAAAATCAATTCATATAATTTCACAATTTATTTCCTTTAAAACGATATCATTTAATCAAAATCCAAATATCAAGATTTTAAAACAATTTACTTTAACCAATCCGATGTCCGTATACAATTATATATTCTATGGCCAATTGATCAGTTATTTCAATTTTTTATTAGAGGGATGGATAAATATCATTTCAATCCAAATCAAAGTGTCATAATTCATATAACAGTTTATATGCTTTCAATTAGTATACAAGATGATAACAAGGATACACACACACACATCTAATCATACAAAATGACAACAAATAGACACCCATCATAGTCAACATCAAATCAGCCAATAAATCATAAGAATTAACTAGTTATCAATATCGGGTATTTAACTAGTAATTCAATTTCAATTTCAAATTTAACTGGCAATTTAAATCTATATAAAATTCAATTTCAATTAAAATGTCATTTACACTACCAAATAGCAGCCAATAAAATTCTTATCACTTCATAAATTTAATTCGACTAACATAAGAAGAGTTAGTATTGCATGAGTGGGTTAAATCACACACCTTTGATTTATAGCCCAATAAAAATCCAATAAAAGATCATAATTGTAACAGTCTCCAAATTTGACCAAACTAGATCAATATTGTCCGGAATTTCAATACGATCCCATTGGAAGAAAACACGTGCAAATCCGAGTTAGTATGCAAAAGTTATGCGTGTTAGAAAGTTCGAAATTTAAATTTAAATTTAAATAATGTGAAGGGGTAAAATGGTAATTAACTCTCTCCCCAAACCCCCACAGTAACCATCAAACCCTGGTTTAACGTCTTAGCCACCACTTCACCTCGAAATCGCCACTGCCACAGCCATTATCGCTTGGATCAGAGCACAACGTTGTGCTCCCCTCGCCAAGTCGACCCTCCAGATCCATGCGTGAGCCCTTCGACCTCCTCCCTTTGCTTTGCTACTACTGACATATGATTGCCATCTATGGTGAATTGAGATGCTTTCAACTAGAACCAAACCACTAGATCGACTCCACTAATCACCTTCTACGCGCCAGTATCCTCCGATCGTCGATTTGTCGACGATCCACCATCGATCGCGAAACCTTAACATGGATGGCCAAAAATGTTTCTCCTAATTCTGGACAAACGGAGGCTCCAATCGAAAACGAAAGTATAGACGTAGATTACGTTCATCGAGAGCTTCCTAATGATATACTATATGATACGGTTTGAGCAGTTTGAGTTCTGGTGTTTGATTTGGAATTGCAATTAGGGTTTGAGATGTTTGTCATTGAGAAGGAACATATAATGGAACATTAATTGTATGTACAGAGGATGGAATAAAAGACTACTAGGATTTATAATAACCTATATATAGAGACAAAGATGGATAAGAGTGGATGGAACATATCGAATGGATCGAAGCGATAACAATGGCCCGAAAGGCCCGTTTCATTCCCGAAACGAAAATAGGTCATCCAATATATCGAAATACGGATTTTTGATATTTTCAAACTCAATGGAACTAGTTTCAAGCCCAAATTTTATTGTATATAGAAGTTAGCTTTTAAAATCAATTTATTCATTTAAATTCCATTCATTTATTTCTATGCGTTTCGAGCTCGCACGATCAAATGGTAAGTCCGATCACTGCGAAACTTGAAATCCTACAATAATTTACTATTACAGATCCGATGAAACTAGTTTCATCGAAATCCGAGATAGTGCCCAAAAATGCTAATTTTTACATGTTAATTAAATATTTATTAATTTAAAATCAATTTAATCCCTTTTAAATTCAATAGTTAACAATTTCATCATTCTTGATTACACAAAAATTAATAATCGATTACAACACAGTTTTACATGTTAAATCCAAAATTTAAATATTAAATAAATTTTAACGTTTAATTACAACTGTAATAAAATCCTAGTTTATTATATTTAAATTACAACAATTTCTATTATTTTGATTAAATTCTTATATTAAATCAACAAATACCTTATGAATTTATTTAACATATGTTTCCATCTTATTTCACTCAACTCTATAGTTTAAGTTGTTTTCCTATATTAACTGCAATATCTGATTACATTTAATTTCATTGATTTCCAATTTGATTTCAAATGAATTAACTAACAAGGTGATGAATAAAAAAACTATTATACATTTGTAATTCAACACATTTCTAAATTTATTATTTACAAACAAAAGCTAGTAATTTACGTACTAAATAATTTATTTCATATTCTATATTAAAACCAATTTTAATTAAATAACCTATAATTTCTGCATTAAATACAACATTGAATTTATTCCTTATTTACAATTATAACCAAATTAACTTTTCAATAATTTCAATTGATTGTAATTACGTTAAAATAGTTGTCAATAACATTCAAAAAATAATATTAAATAATTTCAATTGATTGAAATTACATTAAAATAGTTGTCAATAACATTCAAAAAATAATATTAAATTATATTCTAACTATATTTTTCCATTTATAAATCATAGCTTTTCGAGTGGGTTGAGTGAAGTGGCGAACATCAATTAAGAAGAATGACATGTGTTTCAAAGAACCAATTTGGCTTCATGCTTGGGAGGTCGACCACGGAGGCTAATTTTTTGACAAGACATGTTATGGAGAGGTTTAAGGAGCAAAAGAAGGATTTACACATGGTTTTTATCGATTTGGAGAAAGCTTAGACAAAGTACAACGAAGGTGATGTGGTGGGGTCTGTTAAAGAAGAGAGTCCAAATAAAGTACATTACCCTTATCAAGGATATGTACAATGATGTTGTGACTAGCCTCACAGTGTAACATCCTGATATTTTCAACCATTCGCATCCACACGTGCCGGATTTGAAGTGTTCAAAATACCAGATTGTTAATTTATATTTGGAAAAACTCAACACATATAGTGAATAAATAAATCATAGAATGACAGACAAAGAGTAATATAACGATAATGCAGTGGAGCAAGAGAATAGTAGTTCATGAAGCTACTATATATATATTAGAGTTAAGTAAGATAAAACTGAAGCCTCGAATACAATAGTCAAATACAAGATCATAATACATCACTAGAATCAACTGAATATCTGAAAGCTGGATCTCTAAGCGAAGCTCCAACTCCAAAGGTGAGGCTCAGAAGCTGAACTACTCAGTTTGACCCGGCGTAAAGAAAAACACAAATCAATCGAGTCAGGATTAACATTCTTATATCAATAAATCCAACTCAAGTGAAATAACAACTAAAATAAAAGTAACTCAAAGGATGTTTGGGATACCCACCCTTTAAGGATCCATTAAATTATCTATTATGTAGTAATATACGCTATTATAATAATGTTTAAAGTAAAATAAACTTACTTAAAAATAGCACTAAGGCTTTACATTTTCCACCTTAACACATAAATAGTGCCAATAGTCTATACAATACCATCGTACATCCAAATCAGGAGGCTACCATAAATAGTCCATAGGCACGACACAAATCAAAACTCGTATAAGGAGTGCTAGGGTAGGTGACACGGCACAACTAGGCAATGCCAGGGTAGATATATCAATTACACTTCTGGATCGGCGGTAACACACAGCCGCAGCTACCGCCCACCTCGAGCCACACTCCCAAAAATAAAAGGTGCACCCAATCAATCACAAGGTAATAGAATGGTATCGAAGGAGTGTGTCTGATCAGAGAAGCTACCTCATTATCCCATCAATTGCTCTTGTTTTAGCCACCTTATGCCAACGCACGGGAGTCAGGTCCACGTATATACCTTAATAGGATCGCCGCCACCATCCTACTTTATTCTGGAATCTCCACCGCGTACACAGTTGTTAAAGTGGTTTTCAGAGTTGGTAGAGAGTATGACAACTTTCGATCCCGGTCTCTTTAACAACCAAACGTTACTATAACACTATGGTCATTTCAAAATAGTTTATACTTCAAAACCAAAATATCATTGCCATTTTCAAACCAAATACAATATCATTTTCATTTCGAACATATCCAATTCCAAAATTATAGCACTTCCAAAGTTATAACACTTTCGAAACCAAACATTAGAAATTACAACACTTTCAAAACATAATACTTTGAAATTCATAACTTTGAAAATATATCATGCACGATTGAACATTTTAGATATTAAAACAGTATATAAAATAAAATATTTTATAAAGTACAATATAAATTAGTTTAAATATAATTTAAAATATTTTAATAATAAAATAGTTTCCTCAAATTTCACAATCGATTCCGAATCAACTTGAATCCAAAAATTCAATTTAAATCAAATCTCAATTCATAAATTTCAACTCAATTCTGTTCTCAACAAACCATTTCAATTTATATTGATTTCAAATGCAGATTTGAACCTCAAATAAACCATTTCAATTTCCATATATTTGAAAGCTTTAAATATTCCATAATTTCAAAAACTAAATTTTGAGAATTCCATATATATTAAGTTCAATATACTGTTATTTAGTTTTGAAATATTTACTAAATAAACCCGATATCATTTAAATAAAACTTTTAAATTTCAAGTAACTAAATATTCCTTCAATTTTTTTAACTTGATATAGTCGTTTAAATCACCTTAAACCAAATCAAGTTATAAAAATCATATCCTTTAAAATCTCAAATTTAATAAATTTCAAATCAAACTTATTTGAGGATAATTCCTTAAATAAATTTAATTTCAAATCAATTTCAAATTAATCTTCCAACATTAGTTTTATTTAAATCATTATAAATCTATATAAAAATATAATTTAAATAAATATTTAACCACATTATATCTTAATAAAATCAAACTTTATTATTAAACTTATTTTATATTAAAACAAATTTATACATAGCTTAAAATAAAGAATTTAACTATATATAAAATAACATTTATTTAATATCTAAAGTCAATATTTATATAAAACCATAATTTCTTTTTCCAAAACCATAGAAAACATTTAAAAAAAATTATATATAGACCCACGGTGTTAGTATATAATTTTCTATCCTATGGTCAAGTGATACAAATATTTATCATTTCAATCCGTAATTTAAATTTTTTACGGGTTTATATCATTTCAACCCGCAGTCCCAAATTCAATTCAATAAAAATCGCTTGGGTCTATCATTTCAACCCATAATAATTTTCTCCTATTCTACAGATCGTTCGGGATGTATCATTTCAACCCATAGTGAATTCTGTACTAACAGGAAACTTGTAGAGTGATAACAGATATGATAATAACATAACAGGCATATGTCATCAATATAAATAACAGATAATGATGTCAGATGTCACCGTTGAACTGATAGCATATAACAACATATATATAGCAATGTAAATAACTAACATCAGCATATTTCTTTTGTCATTTCAATTGAAATCAAATTTAATAAATATAAGAATGTTAATCGTGAATTGTTGCTCACCTTTCGGGGCTAGAGAGAATCGATGATGGACGAGTTACGAATCCAAGCGCAAATCCCAAAGCAAAGCTATATTGGCACGAATTTGATGACAAAGCAAATGGATAAGATGAGAAGAAGATATATTTCATCTATTTATTTTTCAAAAACCAATATTCAACTTAAAAACAAATCAAAATAAAATCTATATATATAATTTAAACCAATATACCACAAAATCTTTATATTTAAAATTCAAAACCAAAGTTCCACATAATATTAATATAACTTACTTAATTACTACTATTATATAATAATATAATTTATATAGCAGATAACATTGAAACTATAACACACGTTATACACTTAAAAGTCTGAAAATAATCATATGTAAACCAGTATATATACACTTTGAAATTAAATAGAGGTTTATATAAACTTTTATAACTTATTATACTATACCATTAACATTTATAAAATATCATATGTGCATATATGAAAAAACTATCGTGACAGTTGCTAAAATACAGAGAAGATAAACATATATACTATACTGTATATATAGATTCAAACATTTATGTTAACATAAAATAAATTGTAACACATATCATATAACAGCTTACTAACAGATACATATATATAATTGCTTTGAAATCTATTATTACTGTATATATAAAAATGTGACACGACAGCCCCCATGCTTAACTTTGAAAAACATATGTATTATATATATAGCTAACAACAAACCACTTATAAAATCAAGCTATACCAGTATAGACCTATACTATGTTATAAGTATAAATATATACGTGTAAACTATAAACAGTTGAAATAAAACGTATTATATATACACTGTTAAAAATACATATAAACTAACATACTAATTACAAACAAACAAAGTAACATATATATAATTGAAAAATATGGAACTTAACATGTATATATAATATACTCAGGTATATGTAACATATTATTTATAAACACAATAGTTTACATAAACATGCCACTATAACTTGCTTCAAAAAAGCATGTACTAACTCAACAGATTGTGTGCTGACAAATTAACTAATATGTACATACAACCCAATATGAAAATATATGCTCACGCATAAAACAATATTTTAGAAACAATAACTCAAGCTTATACATAAAATTTTAAAACAATAACTCATGCACACATAAAAAAATAAATAAAAAATTTTAAAACAATATTTAATAAAACAATTACATATATTGCATTATCTTTCAAGATGGCATACATATGTTAAAAGTTTGCTGCAAGGCGGAATGGTGACAAGGTGAGGTGCTGCTAACGAGGGCGGAGGACCGGAGTGAGGAGGAAGGTGGTTTTAGGTGCGAGCTCGGCTTCGGGTCAGCGGCATGGGGTTGGGTGGTCGAGAACGCTTGCGAAGGGGGGAGTTTGGAAAAGAGGCATGAGCTGGAGGTTGTGGTGGCTACGACAATTGAAAAGGAGGAGGTGGTCGAGGCTGTGGCCAACGGTGGAAGTGGTCGGCGCGAAAACACTTGCGTACATGAGTCGAGAAAACGGAAGGTGGTTATGGGAAGAAGACAAGTAGGCTGATGAAAAAAAAAATAGAGGACGCGTTGGCTACCAAAGGAAAGAAATGAGATTTATATCATAACTATATATATATATATATATATATATATATATTTCCAACGTGAACATGCACCATTGAAGATAAATGGCTATGGATGGTGCCAGTTATAGGAAATAAATACATATAAATGCTATCATACTAAATTTCTATACTATACAGAACAAATGAAAGAAGTGTTATATATATTATAATATTACAAGCATAGAAGAAGGAAGGGCAGAGATTAACTGGAAATGTAATAAATGGCAATTAGATTTGAAAAGGTGGAATAACCAAAAACTGTAGTTTGAATCGGTGGATAAATTTAAAAGCTGAAGGCTGTTGGTATTTCACGGTTTGTAATTGAAAAGACTAAGGAGGCCAAAAGTCCAATACGGAACCAGTGTGTCAAATCATTTCGTAGATTGCGTTATCTTCTAGACTCCAAAATACACAAACGAATATACTACGGAAGCCAGCACGACAAGACGATCAAAACGGTATACAAATATTAGCGATATGCTCATCCCATCAAAAGTCGTTAATCGGTACTGAAAATGCTACTAATTTACAAAAAATAAGATAAACGGAGTAATAGAGTCCAAATTTGGAGAAACGAAATATGATGTCGCACTCAGAAGATGATTTACAAATTTTCTATAGAATAAAATTCAGGTTCAGAAAACATTTTATTATCATCACTTTTTGACTGATTTGAATTGAAATAAAATTACAAAGAAAATAAACATTCATATTATCTGATGAAAATTTAACAGTTGCTATGTTTAAGAAGACGTATTTCAAATATTAAACTTTTATTTCCAAATTCAATCATTTAAAATTTCACAAAATTTCAATTAAATATATTATTAAACCATTGAAATTTATGGGTCGTTACACTCTCCCTCACTCAAAACTTTTCGTCCTCGAAAAGGAAGGAGGTAGGAGAATAGAACCAACAAGAAAGAAAAATAGATTGGAAAAACAAAATAAAACAACTAGTTCAAACATATAAATTTCAATTTAAATTAATTTATATTCAACAATTGATTTTAAATTCAAGATAATTCATTAAGTTCATTTTATTTCAATTTATTAATATTCGATACAAAAGATATCTTTCAAATAAATTTTTATTTAATTTGTCTCATTTGCTATTCAATCAACTTATTGTTCTATTTATCTCTATTAACATTCTTATAATTAAACGTTAAGTGTATAACATTTATTATAACCACTCAAATTTTATTTATAAAATCGTTTTACATCATTTTACATTGTATATTATTCAGTTACAAAGTTAACTTCTGAATAATTTTGGCAAGTTATATTGGAATGCATTTGAGTATTATACAAGTAAAATTTTCCAAATTCAGTTATTTCAAGTTTAAATATTTTATTCAAAATTTTGGTTCCCTTTTTAAAAATTTGAAATCATCTATTAACAATATTTAAGAATTAAGGGCCCGTTTGGTTTCATTTTGTATTTTGAGTTTTGTATTTTCAACTTGCACTAAGAAATAGCAAAAAATAGGAGAAGAAGATTTATAAATCTTAGCCATTGCGACGACCAACGGAGAACGAAGGAGTTGAATTGTTCTTCGTACTTTTGTTATCTATCAAAACAAGAAAAATATAAACTTGTCTATTTTACATGCTAATTTCATTTTTCAAAATTGTTTGTTTTTTAACAATATATAAAACGGACGCGCTTTTGTACAGTCGAAAACACAAAACTAAAAACGACAAGCCAAATGGGGCATAAAGTTCCGAATTCACTTCAACAATTTAGAGATAATTATATCCATATATATCAAATTAAATATATATATATATAATCATATACCTATATATAATATATTATAGATCAAGTTATGCTTTAGAAATTCAAATCAATTTATTTTCCAACACAGAAGTGTAGCAAAGATACGAATGGTCTCTCCACTTCGAAATTCGAAAATTTATGTCGATGATGCGGCCGCCATCGCCGAAATTATTTCCCAGCGACAAAAGAGAAGATACTGATTTAGACATTTAAATTCTTTTGAATACCATTTCTATTCAAAAGACTTTAAATAATATACAATTTAAAACTAAATTTTGGAATCATCGGAAATTAAATTCTCAAATTCTTGATTTAAATTCACTTCAAATTCCAAATCAAATTATAACCAAGTTTTATAAATTCATTTATTTATATGTTGGTAAAATCAATGGTTTACAAAACAATAAATGAAAATCAAATGTTATCATTTCTGATAATAAATTCATTAACAATTTAATTTCAGAAAATTTAAACTTATATATCATTTAAAATTATTTATTTACCAAATTTGAAACAATATTGTGTCAGTTTGCTGTGTTCAAGTGTCTTAGAGATCCTATCGATAGCCTTGATCAGATGAATCGATCGAAAACCCAAATCAACA
This sequence comes from Allium cepa, assembly GCA_030765085.1. Lineage (NCBI taxonomy): Eukaryota > Viridiplantae > Streptophyta > Magnoliopsida > Asparagales > Amaryllidaceae > Allium > Allium cepa. The sequence goes on from CM060932.1 coordinate 455,424,653, forward strand.
TCAACAACTCAGACAACACGATATATTTTTATATAAAACATTTTAATATTAATACAAATACACTCCCTTACTCGATTACACAAAATAGATTATAAAATAATGATAGAGATTCAAATTCAAGGGGATCTTAATCAAGCAAATTCTAGCTAAGAAGATAGGCTTGAGCGGGTGATAACATAATTAAATTTCAAAATAGGAAGATGGGTATATTGATATTAATCGCGGGCAACCTTAACCGAGTCAACCGTGAATTCGAGAATAAGATCAATGCTAATTTCCAAGACAAATCGAAATTTGATCGCAAGAGATAGAATTCAGACATAGCAGGAAATAGATAGCATTATAAACCGAGGATACAGAAATCCGGTAAATCAAAGCCTCTTGTAAAGGAGTTTCACCCCATTACAATTTATTCGAAGATTGGTGAGACTACAGATTTATGATGGAGACCATTCGAAGTGGAGTTATTGGATACTCAAAAATCAAGAAACATGAATAGGGAGAGATAAGGATGGATTTTGGAACCGAGACGAACGTTCCAAAATTCAAAGGAAATTCAAATCATGGAGGAAAAATTCAGGCTTAAACGAAAGTGATTCCGCAACTACATTTACTCTATACACTAAGTTTTCTCGAAAACCAAAGCTCTAATACCAAATGTAACATCCGATATTTTCAACCATTCGTATCCACACATGTTGGATTTGACTTGCTCAAAACACCATATTGTTAATTTATATTTGGCAAAACTCAATATATATAGTAAATAAATAAATCATAGAATCACAGACACAAGAGTAATATAATGATAATGCAGCGGAACAAGAGAATAGCAGTTCATGAAGCTACTATATATATAACTGAGTTAAGTAAGATAAAACAAAAGTCTCGAATACAATAGTCAAACACAAGATCAGAATACATCACTAGAATCAACTGAATATCTAAAAGCTGGATGGATAGCTGGATCTTCAAGCGAAGCTCCAACTCCAAAGGTGAGTCTCAAAAGCTGAACCGCTTAGTCTGACCCGAGCGTAAATGTAACTACCCTGGATTTTGGCCCTATTATTTTAATAAATATTTAGTCTAATTAAATAAAAAAATAAACTGATCATTTAAAATGAATAAATCTTTTAGAAATAATTGCCATTTGTTTATATAAATTTGTATTTTGAATGGGGAAAATTTGATTTGGAAATTTAAAAATAAAATCTCTTAATAATATTTACAATAAAATTTAACTTGTATAATTAAATTAAAATGCTTACCTTGTTAACATCTAATAAATAAATATATATAGACAATAATGTTTGAAATAAAATCAAATTCTATCAATATAAATATAAGTATAAAATATAAGTAAACCATAAGAATATAATTTAAATATTGATAGCTAAAATATAAAATATAAACATAAATAAGTAAGCATGAATATAATTTAAATGTTGATGGATAAAATATAAATATTAAATATAAGTAAAACTTATGAATATAATTCAAATATTGATAGTTAAAAACACAAATAGAAATAAATATAAGTACAAAATGTAAGTAAACCATATTGAATCAAATTTAAATATCGATAGTAAAAATACAAATAGAAATAAAAATAAGACAAACATGTACATTAGTTCAAGCAAGAAAATAACAAAACAAATATCTTCATATACAAAAACTAAATCTATAAAACAATACCTGACACAAAACATATGTGTATAAACTATTTAAACTAGAAGTAATAAAACAAAATATCTTCATCTACAAGACCAAAATAAACCTGAAAATGAATATTTATAAAAATCAGTCACGCCACAAAAAGTAAAACCTGACAAATGTTTATATTGAAGTTCAGCTAGAAGTTAATAAAACAAACATCTCTAGAAGACAAATTATCTTCATATATAAAGTATCTTCATTTACAAGCCATATGCATACCTTCAAAGAGTAAATTTTATACAAATATCTTTATGAACAACAAAACATAATTATAATAGTGTAAATCAATTAAGAGGCAAGGCATTAAATGCCAATCTCTCTGCCTAACATTTTGTCTAGTCAAAATATTACAAATCCTTTCGTTTGCAGTAAGAAAAATCTGCTCATATCAAAAAATAAATAAGAAAACAACCTAACCAGTTAATACCTTCCCATATTACAACTATTTTCTTTTAAATATATGTATGCATCTTCTTTTTGGTTCGTTCAGTAGAACCTAATAAACCAGAGAAAACAAAAACGAGGAAAAAAAAGAAGTAAAATCAAATTGAATTCAAACCAAAAACAAACAGGGGTTAAGAGCAGATTCAACTGCAGTTTTCAAGAAGCAGGAGTGTTCTTTGTTCACAGAAATCTTACTGGTGAGTAAACATTATTTTTAAAAGATTTAAGTTTGATTAAAAATAGTTCAAGGTTCTTTGATGATCTGGTTGTACATGCTTCAGTTGAATATATTTGTGATGCCCTATGTTTCTCTGAAAATTGATACAGGGTATATATTTGTTTTCAAACTCACTTATTCTCATCAGAATATTGTTAGGCTTTAATTTTTTTTAACCAAACAAGATGTTTAAAACTCAAACCAGATTTTCAAAGTTGATTAATCATGTTATTGAGACATCACTATGGAAAATCCTGTTTTACAGGTTTCAAATGAAAATTGGACAAAATCGACTGTTGTAAAATATTAATTCAGGACTATATCTTGAATTCATACTGCAAGTCATGATTTTTAAAACAAAATTTAAGATTTTTAGATTAGTATTTTATGAGCAGTTTGAATTTGAATAAAAATTGTATTTTTACAAATTTCAGACACTTTAATCAATTTAAAAAGTTGAAATTTGGTACGAAGATAGTATGGACATCAGTGATCACGAGAAAAATATGCAATAATTTTCCATTGTATGAATTTAAGAAAACCAGATCGATTTAGGGTTTATAGTTCGTAAGTGATATGATCAGTAAATGTGTCGAGTTTGTCATCAACATGCGATCGAGTTGCATGAGTTTTTGGAGGTTGGTGGTTTAACATGTTGTCTTCGTGTGGTCGAAGGTTTGGGTGTCATAGGTGGCTGGAGCGGCGGTGGCGAGACGTTTTGCCGAAGAGGTTTGTTACAGTTTTTTTCAAGCGTTTGACCAATTTTCGATTTGAAAACTTTGAAAATGATTCAAGTTGGATTTTCTTGTTTGTGCATGATTTGTGACGTGCCGATGGTGTTGGGGTTCGTCGGAGCCCAGTAGCATCGCCGTGCACGTGTACGACATGGCTTCGTTGTCAGCAACGTTAACGGCTTCTGACTCGAGTCGTGCTCGAGTTAATATGGTGGAAGCTTCGTGGGTTTTGATCGAGCACGTGAGTATGAACCCGGTGCTTTAGTTTATAAGTCATTTTAAACTTAAAAACTCACTAGAACAAATAAATGGAAAAAAGAGGGATAAGAAGAAGTTGTGTAAGGGGAAGACTCGGGTGAAATGGTGTATAACTCGAAGTATTACTTGAGTAGAACAAGGGGAAGTCTCGAGTTTCTTCAAACTGTAGTAGTGTATTTTAAAAGTGAAGTTAAGTAAACAGATTTCAACAAGCTTTAAACCCTGTAAAACTTAGTAGTGTTTAACAGTTTAAGTTAAAAACTTAGATACAAGTTTAAATTTTTAGTAATTACTTTAAAATGTTTTAAGCTCTTAATTATTATTCTAATTAAGTAATTAATATAAGATAAGTACAAAACTTATTAACATATAAGTTTGTAAATAATAATAAACTGATTTCAAAAGTTAAGGAAGATTCCTTTTAAATGTTAATTAAGTTGATTAATTAATATTAATTGATTATTTTAGAAAGTAATTAAGAATAATTACTTTTTAATTGTAATTAGTGATGGATAATAAGTAATAAATGAATTTGTAATTAACTACTTAAGTTGATTTATGAATGATGAATAGTTAATTAATCAAGTAATTTAATTAAGAATTAATAATTAATTAATTAAGTAATTGGTGTTTAATAAATGGGTAATTAAGTTTGATTAATAATTAATGATTAAGGGAAAGTAATTAAGTAATCAGGACTTAATAATTAATTAAGAAATGATTAATTAATTAAATAACTTGAAATGGAATATTTAATTAATTGATAACTAGTAATTAATTAAATAGGGTTAAGTAATTAACTCTCCAGTAATTGATTAAATTTGAATTAATTACAATAAAGATTCAAAGATAATTGCTTATGGATTGTTGTACGTGGAATATCAGATTTGTGATATTTATTTGATGATATTCTGTGATGTTCTATGATATGCCTTGATATATCTATAATGATTGTGTATGATTTATCTGCGATAATGTTATGTGAATTCAAGTGTTGAATTAAACTTTTTAAAAACTAATAAACAACTTGGCCTTTAAAATGGCGTTTGGATTTCGATGAGACCGGGATGGGTGTCAAATTGATATTTCGAAAACCACATCGTTCAAAAATAAATGATAGGTCATAAATTCTCTAATGGAGATCAAGATGGTGTTTCATAGTGCAAGGGTTATCGTCGTGAACTCTGAGGGTGATTCCAAAATGAGTGTAACGAGTTGATGCCTTCGGTTTCGTTCAAACTCGGAACGAACTTGTATGGATTGAATGCTTTCAGCACATTGTCAGGTGGACGATGAGCATTTTAAGAGATAAGTTCTATAAAGGTAATCGCAGCCTCAAGCCTCATCAACCAGGAATTGCTAAAACAGGGGATGTGCAGCAAGGTTAGGTGGGTCATGCCCAAGCAGGATGAGATATACCTCTGTCTAGATGTCCCTTTTTATTTCGGCTGTGTGCGCAGTTGATTGCAACAACTGCTGGGGTTATCTTGTTCGGGACTGTTCAATAAGGAATGTTTCCGGCCTTGTGTTGCAGGGGAGTTAGGGTGGCTCCTCGATACGGTGATCTAGGCCACGTACTATGACGGGCGGTACCCCAGTAGCCCTGCCATTGTATGGAATCCAATCTCCAATAAGTGTCGTACGTTTTGATTGTGCCCAACTATGTTGGAATGTGAGATGTAAGCATTTCAGCTATTTCTGTATTTTACTTGAAAACCCTTGACACTATTATAATATCATTGGATTTCCTATAAAATGTTTTGGTTAGCGTAAGGTAAAAACTTACCCGTATTTATGTGTGGGGAGTCTTACGCGATACCTTTATTTTCAAATGTTTTTCAAGGTTAATCAACTTTAACCGTTTACTCATACCAGACCCATGTCTGACCCGGAGTTTATATTTTGTTTTTTATAAAATCTTGGGTACTCAAATTTTTATGAGTAGCCAAGTGATAGGTTTTGGATTGTTGATTTCTGGAGGAGCTTGGAGTAGAAGTCCAGACGTATATATATCTATCTAGTTCCGCTATGTTAATTGATGTATGTTGTATTTTGGGATGTATGTATTGACTAATGTATATATGACTGTCATGTGTATGATATTGTATAACTCTGATATATGTAAAACTATATAATAGTTATGTGATGTATTATATTTTGTTCCATTCTAGTGTGAGATTCTGATGTTGTTATTTCTTTCTTTCTATTCTTTTCTTTTTCTATCCCTTTCTTTCTTAACGATGATACATCTTTCTGGTAGTAGAAGGGCGGGTCGTCACAGTTGGTATCAGAGCGCTAGGTTGAGCGAATACCTTGGCTCTTGAGTGATTTCTTTCTTGAGAGAGCATATTTGTAATTTTGATATGTATATATATATACATATGTATATATATATATATATATTTCTACCTATTTGTTGGGTTACCTATTCTGGTTTTCCAATATAAGATATAAAGGTAGAAAAGGTAGTGGTGTGTGTAACACTACCAATGGTTGGAGTTTGAATAATTAAGGTTGGAAGTGTATCTGTCGAGACTGTAGACCTATTACCGTCTCGAGTGAACTTTGGGTGGTGTAAGGATTTCATCGATCTCTGAAGGAAACCTGTTAAGGTTTGGAGTTCATCTTTGAAGTGTAAGTTTGGATGAACTAGAGTTGGATCTGTTGGTTGGATGGAAGCAAGTCTTGATATCTTGGTACCTCAGGATGTAGTAGTTGTGAGATAAGACACAGTAATTATGGATGTCTCCGAAGATGTTTCTTTGGAACAAGTTAAGGAAGCATGTCTGTTTCAGTATTGTGGCTAAGTTCAGTAGGGTGTTTCTGTTTGGTCCGAGGTTCGAATTTCTCGAAGTGTTTTGGATAGGAAAGACTTTGGGCATCTGAGTCAGCAGTGTAGCTCGAAGTGTTCTGTGTGCCGTCGAGAAGTTTTCTGGTTAGCAGTTTTTCTTGAGGTAATTTCAGGAGCAGCAGAGTGGTTCCATTTCTTGGATGGATTGGCTTGATAAGTATAAGGCTATTTGGATTATGATGAGAGAACAGTTTCTTTGGAAACTGATTTGGTAGAATTGCCAGAGTGTCGTGTGATAATTCTGGAATTCACTTGAGTAGTCTTTTACATGGAGTTGAGACTTCTCAAGTGAAGGTTGAAGATATCGATGTGGTCCAAAAATTTTGGATGTATTCAAGGAGTCAAGTGTTTGCCTCCACATTGAGAGATAGAGTTTTGCATTGATTTGATTCCAGAAGCAGTGCCGGTGATTCAGCCTACTAGGAGGATGACTCCTAGAGAGAAAGAGAGAAAAGAGTTAGTTAAGCAAACTCAGGATCTTTTGGAGAAGGGGTTGATTTGGTCCGGTTTTTCTTGTTGGGGTTCTGCTGCAGTGTTTGTTGCTAAATCGAATGGATTGCTAAGATTCTTTGTTGATCTGATGAACCGAGTCTTCCGAGATGTACGGAATAAGTTTGTTTTGGTATTCATTGATAATATTTTGGTCTACTCTATTTTGGAAGAAGAGCACAAGCAGCATTTGAGGATAGTGTTGGAGACACCGAGGAGGCATGTTTGAAGGCGAAATTCTCGAAGTGACATTTTTGGAAATCAGAAGTCAAATTTTTAGGGCACATAATTTCTGGAGAAGGTATCTCTATAGATCCAGCAAAGGTAGAGACTATTCTGGAATGGAAGCAACCGAAGTCATCGGTGGAAGCTCGCAGTTTTCTGGGATTAGATAGCTACTATAGAAAATTTATCAAAGATTATTCCAAAATTTCTTCACATTTGACCAAGTTGACAAGGAATGGAGCTAAGTTCAAATGGACACCCCGGTGTGAAGAAGCTTTTCAAGAATTGAAGACAAGGGTAACCAGTGCTCGCTATTCCGGATGGGAAGAGCAAATTTGAAGTTTATACAGATGCTTGTATAGTAGGTTTGGGAGCCGTATTGATGTAGAATGGAAGAGTAATTGCGTATGCGAATCGGCAATTAAAGCCACACGAAAGGAACTACGCTACGCACGATCTTGAGTTGTTAGCCATTGTTTTTGCTTTGAAGAATTTGGAGCCATTATCTCTTGGGAGAGAAGTTTGAGCTATTCACGGATCACAAACCGTTGAAATATCTTTTCTCTCTAAAAGGATCTTAATCTGAGGCAGCAGCGATGAGTCGAGTTTCTGACATCCTATGATTTGGACATTCCGTATACTCCGGGAAAAGCGTATGTTGTGGCTGATGCTTTTAGCAAGAATGCAGTTTTGTCTCTTTTGAAAGTTGTTCCATCTCTCCAGGAAAGAATAGTAAGTAAGCAAATGGAGGATAGATCTTTTGAGGAGCTGATTCTTAGAACTAAGGATGGTCGGTATTCAGATTTCTAGGGGGACGATCATGGTGTTTTAAGGATTAATGGTCGTTTGTGTGTGCGCATAATATAGATGGATTGAGGCAAGAAGTCTTAGCTGAATGTCATTGCTCCAGATTGAATATTCACCCAGGAATTTTTAAGATGTAAAAGATATGAGAAGAATTTTTTGGTAGCCGAGCGTGAAGAGGGTTGTAGCTGCTTTCGTTAATAGTTGTGTCAGCAAGCAAAGGAGGTCAACAGAAATCAGCCGGTTTGTTGCAGCCCTTGGAAATACCAGAATGGAAATGGGAGATGATTTCGATGGATTTGATCGACGGTTTTCCTAGAACTAAGAAAGGAAATGATGGAATATGGATTATTGTGGATCGGTTAACTTAGAGTGCCCATTTTATACCGATTATGGGAACTCATACTGCAGTTTCTCTGGCCGAGATTTTCTTGAGGGAGATAGTCAGATTGTATGGTGTTCCTTTCAGCATAGTAAGTGGTCGTGATCCTGTCTTTACCAACCAATTTCTGGGAGGCTCTGCAATCAGCTATGAGAACGAGTTTGAGATTTAGTACAGCCTATCATCCTCAAACAGATGGACTGACAGAGAGGCTGAATCGTATTCTAGAGGATATGTTGCGAGCTTGTGTTTTGGATTTTGGTGGATCTTGGGAAGACCATCTTCTTTTGGTAGAATTCTCCTGTAATAACAGTTACCAAGCGAGTATCAAGATGGCTCCTTATGAAGCTTTATATGGAAGACCATGTAGATTCCTATCCTGTTGGATAGAGTCGAAAGATCGTATTGTGCTTGGACCCGTTTTGATTCGTGAAACTTCTGCTAAAGTTGAGCTTATCAAGAAAAGGATGAGAGCTGCTCAGGACCGTCAGTCGAAGTACGTAGATAAGAGAAGGAGACAATTGGAATTTGAGATTGATGATTTTGTTTTTGTCAAAGTTTCCCTATTTAAAGGAGCTATTAGATTCAGAAAAACGGGAAAACTTGCCCGAGATATATTGGTCCATTTCAGGTATTGGAAAGGATTGGTGTTGTAGCTTACAGAATTGAATTGCCAGAATAGATGTCGGGAATTCATAAGGTATTCCATATATCCCATCTAAGGAAAAGTTGTTCATGATTCATCATTAGTTATAAAACCAGTAGTCCAGGAAGATTTGGAGGATGAGCCGAATTTGAGTATGGTCAGGAATCCAGTTCGGATTGTTGATCAAGACGAAAGGCCACTCAGGAGAAAAGTAGTGAAGCTTGTCAAGTGCAGTGGAGCGAGTATCCCAAAGATTGCACCCGGGAAACTCTGGATAGTTTTGGGAAAGATTATCCGGATTTGTGTCCGGATAACCAGTGATGTTTGTTAGGAAAGACTGTTTTATTATTTGGAAATGTATGAATGATATGTATGTTTGAATGGTTGGTACAACAACTTTTGAATTATTTTTTGTTTTAAATTTCGGGGACGAAATTCTTTTAAGGGGAAGGAATGTAACGACCCTGGATTTTGGCCCTATTATTTTAATAAATACTTAATCTAATTAAAGAAAAAGTAAACTGATCATTTAAAATGAATAAATCTTTTAGAAATAATTGCCATTTGTTTATATAAATTTGTATTTTGAAAGGGGAAATTTTGATTTGGAAATTTAAAAATAAAATCTCTTAATAATATTTACGATAAAATTTATCTTATATAATTAAATTAAGATGCTTAGCTTGTTAACATTTGATAAATAAATATATATAGATAATAATGTTTGAAATAAAATCAAATTCTATCAATATAAATATAAGTATAAAATATAAGTAAACCATAAGAATATAATTTAAATATTGATAGTTAAAATATAAAATATAAACATAAATAAGTAAGCATGAATATAATTTAAATGTTGATGGCTAAAATATAAATATTAAATATAAGTAAAACTTATGAATATAATTTAAATATTGATGGTTAAAAACACAAATAGGAATAAATATAAGTATAAAATATAAGTAAACCATATTGAATCAAATTTAAATATTGATAGTAAAAATACAAATAGAAATAAAAATAAGACAAATATGTACACGAGTTCAAGCAAGGAAATAACAAAACAAATATCTTCATATACAAAAACTAAATCTATAAAACAATACCTGACACAAAACATATGTGTATAAACTATTTAAACTAGAAGTAATAAAACAAAATATCTTCATCTACAAGACCAAAGTCTATATGAAAATGAATATTTATAAAAATCAGTCAAGGCACAGAAAGTAAAACCTGACAAATGTGTATATTGAAGTTCAGCTAGAAGTTAATAAAACAAACATCTTTAGAAAACAAATTATCTTCATATACAATGTATCTTCATTTACAAGCCATATGCATACCTACAAAGAGTAAATTTTATACAAATATCTATATGCACAGCAAAACATAATTATAATAGTGTAAACCTATTAAGAAGAAAGGCATTAAATGCCAATCTCTCAGCCTAACATTTTGTCTAGTCAAAATATTACAAATCCTTTCATTTGCAGTAAGAAAAATCTGCTCATATCAAAACAAAAATAAGAAAACAACCTAACCAGTTAATACCATCCAATGTTACAACTGTTTTCTTTTATATATATGTATGCTTCTTCTTTTTGGTTCGTTCAGTAGAACCTAGTAAACTAGAGAAAACAAAAACAAGGAAAAAAAGGAAGTAAAATCAAATTGAATTCAAACCAAAAACAAACTGGGGTTAAGAGCAGATTCAACTGCAGTTTTCAAGAAATAGAAGTGTTCTTTGTTCCCAGAAATCTTGCTAGTGAGTAAAAATAATTTTTAAAAGCTTTAAGTTTGATTAAAAATAGTTCAAGGTTCTTTGATGATCTGGTTGTACACGCTTCAGTTGAATATATTTGCGATGCTCTGTGCTTCTCTGAAAATTGATACAGGGTATATATTTGTTTTCAAACTCACTTATTCTCATCAGAATTTTGTTAGGCTTTAATTTTTTTTTAACCAAACAAGATGTTTAAAACTCAAACCAGATTTTCAAAGTCGATTAATCATATATTTGAGATACCACTACAGAAAATCCTGTTTTGCAGGTTTCAAATGAAAATTGGATAAAATCGATTGTTGTAAAATATTAATTCAAGATTATATCTTGAATTCATACTACAAGTCATGATTTTTAAAACAAAATTTAAGATTTTTAGATTAGTATTTTATGAGCAGTTTGAATTTGAATAAAAATTGTATTTTTACAAATTTCTAACACTTTAATCAGTTTAAAACGTTGAAATTTGGTATGAAGATAGTATGGACATCAGTGATCTCGAGAAAAATATGCAATAATTTTTCCATTGTGTGAATTTAAGAAAACCAGATCGATTTAGGGTTTATAGTTCGTATGTGATATGATCAGTGAATGTGTCGAGTTCGTCATCAACACGCGATCGAGTTGCACGAGTTTTTGAAGGTTAGTGGTTTAACATGTTGTCGTCGTGTGGGCGAAGGTTTGGGTGCCGCGGGTGGCTGGAGCGGCGGTGGCGGGACGTTTTGTCGAAGAGGTTTGTTACAGTTTTTTTCGAGCGTTTGACCAATTTTCGATTTGAAAACTTTGAAAATGATTCGAGTTGGTTTTTCGTGTTTGTGGGTGATTTGTGACATGCCGATGGCGTTGGGGTTCGCCGGTGCCTAGTAGCGTCGCCATGCACGTGTATGGCATGGCTTCGGTGTAAGCGACGTTGATGGCATCTGACTCGAGTCGTGCTCGACTTAATATGGTGGAAGCTTCGTGGGTTTTGATCGAGTCCATGTATGAACCTGGTGCTTTAATTTATAACTTAGTTTAAACATAAAGACACACTGGAACAATTAAATGGAAAAAAGAGGGAGAAGAAGAAGTTGTGTAAGGGGAAGACTTGGGTGAAATGGTGTATAACTCGAAGTATTACTTGAGTAGAACAAGGGGAAGTCTCGAGTTTCTTCGAACTACAGTAGTGTATTTTAAAAGTGAAGTTAAGTAAACAGATTTCAACAAGCTTTAAACCCTGTAAAACTTAGTAGTGTTTAACAGTTTAAGTTAAAAACTTAGATACAAGTTTAAATTTTTAGTAATTACTGTTTTAAGTTCTTAATTATTATTCTAATTAAGTAATTAATATAAGATAAGTATAAAACTTATTAACATATAAGTTTGTAAATAATAATAAATTGATTTCAAAAGTTAAGGAAGATTCCTTTTAAATGTTAATTAAGTTGATTAATTAATATTAATTGATTATTTTAGAAAGTAATTAAGAATAATTACTTTTTAATTGTAATTAGTTATGGATTATAAGTAATAAATGAATTTGTAATTAACTACTTAAGTTGATTTATGAATGATTAATAGTTAATTAATTAAGTAATTTAATTAAGAATTAATAATTAATTAATTAAGTAATTGGTGGTTAATAAATGGGTAATTAAGTTTGATTAATAATTAATGATTAAGGGTAAGTAATTCAGTAATCAAGACTTAATAATTAATTAATAAATGATTAATTTATTAAATAACTTGAAATGGAATATTTAATTAATTGATAACTAATAATTAATTAAACAGGGTTAAGTAACTAACTCTCTAGTAATTGATTAAATTTGAATTAATTACAATAAAGACTCAAAGATAATTGCTTATGGATTGTTGTATGTGGAATATCTGATTTGTGATATTTATTTGATGATATTCTGTGATGTTCTATGATATGCCTTGATATATCTATAATGATTGTGTATGATTTATCTGTGATAAATGTTATGTGAATTCAAGTGTTGAATTAAACTGTTTAAAAACTAATAAATAACTTGGCCTTTAAAATGGCGTTTGGATTTCGATAAGACCGGGATCGGGTGTCAATTTGATATTTCGAAAACCAAATCAGTCCAAAATAAATGATAGGTCATAAATTCTCTAGTGGAGATCCAGATGGTGTTTCAGAGTGCAAGGGTTATCGTTGTGAACTCTGAGGATGATTCCAAAATGAGTGTAACGAGTTGATGCCTTCGGTTTCGTTCAAACTCGGAACGAACTTGTATGGATTGAATGCTTTCAGCACATCGTCAGGTGGACGATGAGCATTCTAAGAGATATGTCCTATAAAGGTAATCGCAGCCTCAAGCCTCATCAACCGGGAATGGCTAAAACAGGGGATGTGCAGCAAGGTTAGGTGGGTCATGCCCAAGCAGGACGAGATATACCCCTGTCTTGATGTCCCTTTTTATTTCGGCTGTGTGCGCAGTTGATTGCAACAACTGCCGGGGTTATCTAGTTCGGGACTGTTCAGTAAGGAATGGTTCCGGCCTTGTGTTGCAGGGGAGTTTGGGTGGCTCCTCGGTACGGTGATCTAGGCCACGTACTGTGATAGTAGCCCTGCCATTGTATGGAATCCAATCTCTAATAAGTGCCGTACGTTTTGATTGTGCCCAACTATGTTGGAATGTGAGATGTAAGCATTTCAGCTATTTCTGTATTTTACTTGAAAACCCTAGACACTATTATAATATCACTGGATTTCCTATAAAATGTTTTGGTTAGCGAAAGGTAAAAACTTACCCGTATTTATGTATAGGGAGTCTTACGTGATACCTTTATTTTCAAATGTTTTTCAAGTTTAAACAACTTTAACCGTTTACTCATACCAGGCCCATGTCTGACCCGGAGTTTATATTTTGTTTTTCATAAACTCTTGCGTACTCATATTTTTATGAGTAGCCAAGTGATAGGTTTTGGATTGTTGATTTCTGGAGCAGCTTGGAGCAGAAGTCCAGATGTATATATATCCATCTAGCTCGGCTGCGTTAATTGATGTATGCTGTTTTTTGGGATGTATTTATTGACAGATGTATATATGACTGTCATGTGTATGATATTGTATAACTCTGATATATGTAAAACTATGTAATAGTTATGTGATGTATTATATTTTGTTCCATTCCGCTGTGAGATTCTGATGTTGTTATTTCTTTCTTTTTATTCTTTTCTATTTCTATCACTTTCTTTCTTAATGATGATACGTCTTTCTGGTAGTAGAAGGGCAGGTCGTCGCAGTAAAGAAAAACACAAAATACTCGAGTCAAGATTAACATTCTTATATCAATAAATCCAACTCAAGTGAAATAACAGCTGAAATAAAAGTAACTCAAAGGATGTTTGGGATAACCGTCCTCTAAGGATCCGTTAAACTATCTACTTTACAGCAACGTACGCTATTATAATAATGTTTGAAGTAAAATAAACTTACTTAAAAATAGCGTTAAGGCTTTACATTTTCCACCTTAACACATAAATAGTGCCAATAGTCTGTACAGTACCATCGTGCCTCCAGATCGAGAGGCTACCATAAATACTCCATAGGTACGACACAAATCAAAACTCGTATAAGGCATGCTAGGGTAGGTGACACGACACAATTAGGCAATGCCAGGGTAGATATACCAATTACACTTTCGAACCGGTGGTAACGCATAGCCGCAGCTACCGCCCACCTTGAGCCACACTCCCAAAAATCAAAGGTGCACCCAATAATTCACAAAGTAGTAGAAATGTATCGAAGAAGTGTGTCCGATCAGAGGGGCTACCTAATTAGCCCGACAGTTGCTCCATTTTTAGCCACCTTATGCCAACTCACGGTAGTCGGGTCCAAGTATATATCTCAATAGGATCGTCGCCACCATCCTACTTCATTCTAGAATCTCCACTGCGTATACAATTGTTAAAGTGGTTTTCGGAGTCGGCAGAGAGTATGACAAATTTCGATCCCGGTCTCTTTAACAAGCAAACGTTATTATAATACTGCGGTCATTTCAAAATAGTTTATACTTCAAAACCAAAATATCATTGCCATTTCAAAACCAAATACAATAACATTTCCATTTCAAATATATCCTCTTCCAAAATTATAGCACTTCCAAAGTTATAACACTTTCGAAACCAAACACTTGAAATTATAACACTATCAAAACATGATACTTTGAAATTCATAACTTTGAAAATATAACTTCCTCAATTGAAAAGTTTAGATATTAAAACAGTATATAAAATAAAATAGTTTATAAAGTATAATATAAATTAGTTTTAAATATAATTTAAAATACTTTATATAGTAAAATAGTTTCCTCGAATTTCATAATCGATTCCAAATCAACTTGAATCCAAAAATTCAATTTAAATCAAATCTCAATTCATAAATTTCAACTCAATGCAGTTCTTAATAAACCATTTCAATTTATATTGATTTCAGAAACAGATTTGAACCTCAAATAAACCATTTCAATTTCCATATATTTCAAAGCTTTAAATATTCCATGATTTCAAAAAATAAAATTTGAAAATTCCATATATGTTAAGTTCAATTTACTATTATTTTGTTTTGAAATATTTACTTAATAAACCGAATATAATTTAAATAAAACTTTTAAACTTCAAATAACTGAATATTACTTCAATTTATTTAAACTTGACATAGTCGTTTAAATCACCTTAAACCAAATTGTGATGTCCCGGAAATTTGGGCAATATTTATTTAATAATTTCATTAATTATTTTAAAATGTGAAATATTGATTTAATAATCTAATTCAAACAGAAATTTCTTTTGAAAACTAATAATTATTTAGTTCGATAAATGATATTCTTTTCAAAATTTATAATAATGATAACTTTATATTTGGGAATTTTATTCTTTTCAAAAATTTAAAACATTTAAATAATAAAATTATCTTTCTAAGCTAATTTAAAGAATATTTAATTTATAATGTATATATGTGTAAACATTGTAAATAGAGAATTTGATTTTTAACTTAAATTTAAATGTAATAAGAATATTTTCCAATTTATATATATGTATGTGAATAAATTATGAATTGGTTACTTTGATTTAAATTTGTATTGAAAACTTTTCAAAAGTTAATTTAAAAATCTATCTTATATTTTCAAAAGAAAATTAAAGTAAAATATTTATTTTGTTTATAAAAACATAATAGTTTAAATTGCATATTATGATAAAAGTTCATTTTTTTTCTTTAAAAAATTGTTTTCTTTTGAAATAGACTTAGTTCATTTACATTAAAGTATAATATTTTAGTTTGAAACTTTGGCATAAAATGTAATTTAACATTCTTTTCTTTTTAAAATTTTCTCTCTTGAAAATTTAGCTTTGAAAATATTTTCTTTTAGTTACAAATAAACATTAAAATGTGTAATTTTATAAAGGAAGTATATATATAAACATTTAAAGGCTAAATGAAATAAAACATATAAAAACATGTTAAATTAAGTACGAAATTGTTTTAGAAGAATTTAAAAACCTTCATAAACTAAGAAATTTATTTTTATATTATAATGAACATGTGTTAAGCATTTAACTCATAAAGGAGACACTTGTAAATTAATCTACACCATAAGATAATAAGTGGCAATGTTAATTTATTTTTGAAAATAATTATTGTAGATAAGAAAACTTAACAATTCATTATTGTTCAAACCATTTTCTTCAAAAGAAAATCTGAAATTAGATTTTAGAAAAGAAATTCAAACCCAAATACAAATCTATATGAAATCTGAAAACCAATTCTGCAAACAAATACAATATAAAATCTGCACAACAATTTGCTCGCTCTTCAAATCTGTAATCTGTTGAAGTTCAATTCAACTCCAAATCTAAGCAAAGAAGAATGGAGATCAGCATGCAGTTTAAATCAACTTCAACAGCAAATGCAAAACCCAGATTCAACTTGCAATCAACAGTTCTAGGAAATTCAAATCAGGTTCCAGGAAAAATGAGTTTGCATCTGGATTTGTCATTTGTTTCTTCAATTGATTGGTGAGTAGATTTCGATTTTTAAAAGCAGTTCTTCTTTTAAAAATCAAAGCTAAAGTAAATTTCCAGTACTCAAGTTTCAAATTTAAACTGTTTTTTTTTCCAGAAATTAAAAACTGTTATAGATGAAACTGCTATGTTTTCTTTTTTAAAAGTGAGTAACCTCACAATGCAAAAAGCTTAAGTTATCTGTTGCATGTGGATTGATAGAAATAATCATGTTTGTATGATTATATTGTGATGATCTTCTCTGTGTGTGTGTGTGTATATATATATATGTTTGTGTGTGTGTGTTCAGGCATCTGTATATCTGCTCTTGGTCTTAAAACTAAGTTTTTAATAGGAATACATTATCAACTGGTTTGATCTCTGTTCGAAATTAATGTGTAAACAAAAAGATGTTTGTTTAGTAAGAAATTATATTTATAAATCAAAATTAAGATTAATTAAAAACTGATGTCTCTGCAAACAATATGATCAGTTATTGTTTCAAATAAGAAATATCAAACATCTTAAATTATTAAAACAGTTTTATAACTTGAATGCATGTTTGAAATTATGAATTTTAAAACAAAAATCACATTTTTTAATTAAGTGTGGAGTGAGTATTTCTTAGTTGAACAGATATTGAGTTTTGCGGTTTATCTGATTTTTTAGCGGTATTGGGATGTTGTAGTTCTTCCTGGAGATAGAGCGCTGATAGGTGAGTGGGGAAAATTATCAAGTGGGTGGTCAGTGGTTGGTGGCGACCGTGGTTGCCAATTATAGTTTCTAATCCTAGTTTTCTGGAGGTAGGAGTTTTGTAGATTTTTGATTTCTCTGCTGCATCGAGTGATATAAGCCTTTGGGGATTGGAAGAGGAACGTAGATGAAGGGTTGGCCGGAGTTGTAGGTGATCAGGCAGTCGGAAATGGGTTGTCGAGTTGATGACAGGTTTGGGATTTTTGGTGCAGTGATGTTTCCAGGTTGGCTTGGTTAACTCGAATTTGATTTCGAGCTGATGGGGAAACTCTAGTGGTCGTGATCAAGTTTGGGGATGGTCTGCGATGTGGTGAAGGGGTTAAGGTGGCTGTTGGTGGTCGGAGCGCCGGTGCATATGCACCGTGCATATATTTGTTTCTGATGAACTTGTTGGGTGGTGCAGGATTGTGACTCGAGTTTTACTCGAGTAGAACGAGTTGTTTACTCGAAGCAATTAGGTGGTGGACTCGAAGCATTTGTTGAGGTCTCGGGTGTGTTTGGTTTTCGGATATAAAACCTAACAGTGTTGTTTTTTTAAAAAAATTAAATGGAATTCAAATTTTTAAGGCAGGGATTTGAATTCCAAGTTTAAGATGGATTTGATTCAAGTGAACTTTTGAATCCAAAGGTTTAAAATAAATTTTTAAATTTTAAGGAAGATTTAAATCAAGTTATTAAAATCAAGTTTAAATAGAGTTTCAAGATTTCTATGGGTTCAAATTTTGAATTTAGATCAATTTTGTAAATTTTAAAATGTTGAACAAATTTAAATGTTTTAAAGTAGATTTTAAAAATGAATTCGATTTCAAATAAATGTGTAAACTTGATAAAATTCCTTTCTTTAATATTTGAATAAAAATTATGAAGTGTTTAACTTTAATTTGAAAGTTAAAATAATCAATTTATTTTTAAGCTTGATTTCTTTTAATAAAATTAAGTAATTTAGTTTAAACTTTTTCTTATATAAGTATCTTATATAAGTAATGATTATTCTTCACTTTTATTTTAAGAGATAAATTTATTTAAAATCTGGATAAATGTTTAAATGGTTAAACATTTTGAATCTTAATTTAAAATGAAATTTTAATTTTAATTAGAAATGCATTGTTTTAAATACATTTGAATGTTAATAAAGTCATTAACAAAGTAAATGGATTATTTTAGAAATAATTAAGATAATAAAGAATTAACTTATGTATTTGATTTTAAATAATGATTTAGATTAATTTAATTAGAGATGATTAATAATAATTAATCTAAGATAAATTTCTTAAGTAAGTAATTATAGAAAATGTTATTGATTAATAAAAATAATTATCTAAGGATTATTAAGTAATTAATTAATGTGATTAATTTTGATATTTAATTAGATTAATTAATTGAAGAAAATCAATTGTAATTTGTTAAGCATAATTACTTGATTAAGTAATTAAAGGATTAATTACTTATTGAAATTAATTATGATAATGTGATTGTTTAAGTTAATTAATTTAGTTTAATTAATTTAAGATAATCATTTGATGATTTAATAAGAATAATTCCTTAATGTAATTAATGGAGCATTATTACTTTGGGAAGTAATAAATGATAATTACTGGAGTGTAATTAGTGAGAGATGATTTTTAATTAAGTAATTTGGGTAATTACTTTTGTAATTAATCAAGGGATTAATTAATAAAGATGATTAAATATGGGTTAATGAGTAATTAAGAGTAGTTAATTACTGGATTGATATTAATCAAGGGTGATTAATAATTGTATTTTTAATTTTAGATTAATTACCAAATATAATTAATTTTAAATAAAGTAATTAATTTAAATATAAAGTAGAGATTATTAATTAATATAATTAATGATGTAATTAAGAATTGTTTAATTAAGGAATAATTTATAATAAAGTGATTAATTAATGTAATTAATTAAGGATAAAGGTAATTAATTATAGTTAATTAATAAATGAAGTAATTAAATGTTAATTTCTTATGATTAATGTTAATTAATTTGTGAAATTAATTAAAGACTAATTACTTATTGCAATTAGAATGATTAATCAAAGGTGATTAATCAAGATGAATACTTAGAGATTGATTAATTGACTAGGTTAATTAATTAATGGATATATAAGCAGGATTATAGATGTGGTAATTAATTTAATTTATTTTAAATTAATTAGAGATAGAAGTAATTAATTTAATTCATTTTAAATTAATTATATATGGTGGTTAATAAATCTCTGCTTATGGATGATATTAATATTCCATTGAATGGTTATGATCTCAGTAATGAGATGAGTAATATCTATATGATATGGATGCTTAGTTAAAGTATGCTAATATGGATTATCTGTTTGTGATGATTATCTGGTTGTGATGATTATCTATTTGTGATGATGATACGGGTTATCTGTTTATGATGAGAATGTGATTATCTATTGTGATATGTGAATTATCTATCTGTATGTGTATAGATAATGATGAATTGAATTAATTGTTAAAATTAAAATCACTTGGACATTAAGATGACGTTTGGATTTCGATGAGACCGGGATTGGGTTTCCAAATTTGGAATTTCGAAAATCACATCGATCCAAATTAAACGTTAGGTCGTGAATCTCAAGTGAAGAGTGAAGACTCGAGGTGTAAGGACTATTCGTGTTAATACTTTGAGGGTGATTCCAATACGAGTTTAACGGGGGTAGTACTTTCAGGTTCGAGATGGTGAATCAGAGTGCAAGGGCTATGGTCGTTGACTCTAAGGGTGATTCCAAAATGAGTGCAACGAGATAGTGCCTTTGGTTTCGTTCGAACCCGGAACGAACTTGCATGGATTGAATGCTTTCAGAACATCGTCAGGTGGACGATGAGCATTCTAAGGTTGACGTGTCCTATAAAGGTAATCGTAGCCTCAAGCCTCATCAACCGGAAATGGCTAAAATAGGGGAGGTGCAGCAAGGCTAAGTGGGTCATGCCCAAGTAGGATGAGATTTACCCCTGTCTTGTGGTCTCTTTTTATTTCGGTTGTGTGGTAGTTGGCGACGGCCATCTGCTTGGTAGTCTTGTTCGGGACTGTCCAGTAAGGGATGGTTTCGGCTTTGTGTTGCAGGGGGTTGGGAGTGATCCTCGGTACGGTGATCTAGGCCACGTACTGTGACGGGCGGTACCCCGGTAGCCCTACCATTGATGGAAACCCATTCTTCCTACGTGTCTCTACGGTTTTGATTGTATTACCCACTTTTATGGCTAGTAGCTGGAATTTAATAGATGTAACAATTTCAGCTATTTCTTATTTACTTGAAAACCCTAGACACTATTATAATATCACTGGATTTCCTATCAAATGTTTTGGTTAGCGTAAGGTAAAAACGTTTTCCATGTTTATGTATGGGAAGTCTTACGTGATACCCTTTTGTTTTCAAAGGATTTTCAAAGTTAAGAAATTTTAAACCTGTTTACTTACACCAGACCCCTGTCTGACCCGAGTGTTTATTTTTTGTTTTATTAAACTCTTGGGTACTCATATTGCATAAGAGTTATCAAGTGATTCAGGATTGCTTTGACGAATTCTGGAGGAGAAATGGAGTAGGAGGCTTCAGCGTGTAGATATATATATAGTGGTTCTGCTGTGTTTGAGTTGTTCTGTTTTTCACTGATGTACTTGAATTGAAATAACTAGGCAGGTTTTTATAACTGTCTAGTTTGTGTTGTATTAGCTGTATAACTCTGATGTATATGGTACCATGTAGTGTTTTATGTGATATAATATAATTTATTCGTTCCGCTGTGAGATTCTGATGTTGTTTGTTTCTTTTGTTCCAATCTTTTCTCTTTTCCATCCCTTTCTTTCTTCTTAATGATGCGTCTTTCTATGGAATGAAAGGCGGGTCGTTACACAAATCAAGTTATAAAAATCATATCCTTTAAAATCTCAAATTTAATAAATTTCATATCAAACTTATTTGAGTATAATTATTTAAATAAATTTAATTTCAAATCAATTTCAAATTTATCTTCCAACCTTAATTTTATTTAAATCATTATAAACTCTATATAAAAATATAATTTAAATAAATATTTAACTATATTATAATTTAATAAAATCAAACTTTATTATTGAACTTATTTTATATTAAAAAAAATTTATACATAGCTTAAAATCAAGAATTTAACTATATATAAAATAACATTTATTTAATATCTAAAACCAATATCATATAAAACCATAATTTCTTTTTCCAAAACCATAGAAATCATTTTAAAAAAAATTTATATATAGACCAACATTGTCTGTATACAATTTTCTATCCTATGGTCAAGTGATATGGATATTTATCATTTCCATCCGTAATTTAAATTTATATATGGGTATATATCATTTCAACCCGCAATCCCAAATTCAATTCAATGTAAATCGCTTGGGTCTATCAATTCAACTCATAATGATTTTCTCCTATTCTATAGATCGTTTGGGTATGTATCACTTCAATCCATTGTGAGTTCTATACTAACAGGGAACTTGCAGAGTAATAACATATATAATAATAATATAACAGGCATATATCATCAATATAAATAACAGATAATGATGTCAGATGTCACAGGTGAACAGATAGCATATAACATCATATATATAGCAATGTAGATAACAAACATCATCATATTTCAATTGTCGTTTCAATTGAAATCAAATTTAGTAAATATCAAAATGTTAATCGTGAGTGATATCTCATCTTTCAAGGTTAGAGAGATTTGATAATGAACGAGTTACGAATCCAAGCACGAATCCCAAAGCAAAGCTAGATTGGCACGAATTTGACGACAAAGCTGATGGATAAGAATCGATGAGAACAAGATATATTTCATCTATTTATTTTCCTAAAACCAATATTGTGACGACCGCCCATAACTCCCGCACCAAAACAAGGAAACAATGCGCTACTCTGATAGTGTGCCAGGCAGCCATGGACGATAGTCAAGGGTAGAATAAACATCGCAGACTCTATCGTAAAACTCACAGCGCATGGATAAAATACAATAGAGAAATATAATATAGTGAAGCTCCCATAGAACAGAATATCATCATCTAATCACAATAGCTTTATACATGGTCTGAATCATGAATACAAGAAGCCTCACTACATAGCACTCAGAGTAATCAACAAACAGCGGAATATCCAGTACATAGAATATGAAAATAATATGCAAAGCCTCCTGCTCGTCTTCGTCATCATCAGCGTGAGCCACTAAGATCAGCACCTGTCACCTGGTCTGCCCATCCCAAACATGGATGAACAGCCCAAGGTAATAAGAGGAGACATAAAACCTTGAGTCAGACAGAGTCTTAGTGGGCAGTAAATCAACTATCAAACATACCGAAAGAGCATAAGGGATAAAAGGAATAGGAACCCAAATCATCCCACTCCCCCTCTTTCTACAGTGATAGCCCCCAGACACACACTAAGGAGAAGCAAGCATAGCAAAGCAGATAATTAAAGTAAAGCAATAATCACTCGAGTCAAGGTCGATGTTTTCCAAATACAAACCCCCAAGGCCTAAACCAAGATCAGATAAGCACCTAGAAAACACCGCTCTTGAGACCGAATGATGATACAACCAAACATCCATGACTCCGGCTATCACTGTTATCATTGCCTTGATTTTATCGTTAATTGAATGACCAACTCATCTTTCAAACATCCGTCAAGGGCTAATGGCAACCCCGGTTCTAGACATAACTCCGCACGTCCTCGTGACCCGTGCCTAGGTATAACGAATCTACCCAGAGTACTAGCACGTCATCATGACCCGCGCCTGGGTATAACGGATCTACCCAACGTACTCTTGCTTTGAGCTTGCTAGAACCTTCAATAACGATAAGATCTCAGCCTTCTAGTCATCCTCCTCGACGACTATTCCCATTATAGCTCAAGCACCTCTCGAGCCACCATTATCCACCAACTCGAACCGCATCATCGAGTAATCAACATGCTTGGGATGATCCCGTCTGGATTAAACCAAGGCTTCACATCATGCTTTGCTCCAACTCATCCTTAGCAAAGTCCATCTCATCACTATACTTCGCCTCAACATATCATGGCAAAGTCCATTTCGTCATCATACTTTGCTTCCTCTAGCTAAAGCAAAGTCCTCAATCCCATCCATATGAGCTTCATCATCCACTTCATATACCACAGCAGCTTTCACCATTCAAGAGCCTTTCCACTTAGCTTTTGAATCATCTTCAACCATCTTGTCCCAAATCAACTACAAGCTAACTCGAGACAATCAAATCAATCATACATCCAAACAATCAAGCATGCAAACAAGATCTAATCAAGCAATATCAACTATAATGGCAATTTCGTAAATAAATGAGCGTAAGTCTAGCACATATGAAATTATAGATTTTAGCATAGATCTATCAAATATAAAACATGGGTTTTGTCTCTATAACTTGTTAATTGAACTTGCATAGATAAACATCTTCAAAAGTAATGAATCTAGTCTTGGAACTAAGAAAAATGCATGAAATCTCTAACTTTAACACTCAAACAAGCCACCCATCCAATATACTCCTTTGGGTCCGCGTGAGAGATAACTACCACTCACCGAATCACCCAAATACTTCAAAAGAAACCCACTTCAGATCTGGACAGCAAATACCCAAGCTTGATCCGGCAAAATCTCACTTCAATCGATGAAATCTCACTCGAACGGATGAAGATCTTCAACTTTGGCCCTTGAATCTTCGATCTTGGATGGATGTTAGAACTAGATTGGAATGGAGAAAAGGAGATGAAGAAATGCTGTAGTCGAGCTCTCAAAATGGCAGCACTTCGTCGCTTCAAAAACCGGTGCCAAAAAGTGAAGAAATGGTCGCGTATTTATAGGCTGAAATCACCCTTAACTCGGTCAGGCCTAACTCGCTCGGAGTTAACTCGCTCGGTCTTAGGTCGTTGCCGACCTAAGAATCTCCCCGACCTAACTTATCACAGCTCAACACTAAGTCGCCTGGACCTAGCTCTCGACTTACGACTCAACACACTAAGACACAAGGTCATACGACTCATCAGGGAAAACGACTCATCACTCTACGACTTAACATGATGGCCGACTCAACGACTTAGCAACTCCACACGACTCGGCCTACATGCGACTCAACTCCTTGCCGACTCAACACAACAGTCGACCTAACAAATCCCAAGTCAACGACCTACCGACCCAAGCTCCTACGCGACTTAACAACTTAACATCTATAAGTCGTCTAACGACCTAACTATACACAGAATCACACCTAGGCCACACGACCTAAAACACAACCGCCTTCCTTAACTCGAACCAACGACCTACGACTCATCGAAAGCCACGACCTAATCAAACCCAGGGTCACACGACCTAACGGCTTAACACCATCACGAGTTAACAACCTTACGACCTAACTGTGTTACGACTTACGACCTAAACCCTCAGCATCCTAACTTAGGTCGTCTACGACCTAACTAACATGACTAACTTCCTTAGGTCGCTCATCGAATAAGTCGTAAACCCCATAGGTCGGTCAACTACTATAACTCGTTCACGACTCAACTTCCATAGGTCGTAAACACTCTTAAGTCGTTGTCTAGTAAGTCGCTTAACCCCTAAAACCGATAACTCGCCTAAGCTACTAACTCGTCCAGTTCCTTAGGTCGTTAACCCTTAACTCGGCAACTTCCTTAAGTCGGTCAAGTACTATAGGTCGGTCAGAAACCCATAACTCGTGCAACCACCCTAAGTCCTAGACCATTTCCTTAGGTCGTATAACCGTCCTATCCCCTTAACTCGTTCTAACACAATAACTCGTGAAACTTCTATAGGTCGTAATTCCTATAACTCGAAACCCCTTAAGTCGTCTACGACTTAAAAATACACGACCTAAGCTAAATCCACCTACACGAGTTAGCTTCCACACGAGTTAACTTTCATGACTTAAGCTCTGAACAACATGAACAACACTAACAACCTAGTAGCCATTATTTTACGATTAGTCGACACGTAAAATACGGGTCGTTACATTCTCTCCCCCTTAGGAATTTCACCCCCGAAATTCCAAACAAACAACAGCAATCAAAACTATTCTGCATGCCTACCATCCATAGCAATCAACAAACCATGCATCCAATTTCTAATCTAGCATGCAGAATACTAAGATTAGAACAAGTTACAAATTCATGAGATGTCACGACACCTTAGGTCCATACCTCGAAGAGTTCAGGATGAGCTGCCTTCATCCTCTCTTCCTCCTCCCATGTACAGTCGTTAACATCATCACTCCATTGTATCTTGAGCAACGTAATCGTCTTCCTCCTAAGCTGTTTCGTGTCGGTTTCAACAACACAAAGCGGCTTACGAGGTCTTCTAACAACTGGATCAACCTCCAAATCTTCACAGCTATCGGCAGAAACCACTGTATTCGAGTCGTGCACATACTTCCGTAGATATGATACATGAAAAACATTGTGCACACCCGACATCTTTTCCGGTAACTCCAATCTATAAGCGAGCTTTCCAATTCGCTCAATTATCGGGAATGGTCCAATAAATCTCGGAGTCAATTTTCCTTTCTTTCCAAATCGAATAACATTCTTCAGAGGAGAAATCTTCACAAAAACCATATCTCCTACGTCGAACTCCAAATTTTTACGACGCTTATCGGCATAACTTTTCTGACGATCTTGGGCTGCCTTCATTCGTTGCCGAATGATCCCTATACAATCTGAAGTCTGTCTAATCATCTCTGGCCCAAGTATCAGCTTTTCTCCAGTTTCCAACCAACATGTCGGAGAGTTACACGGTCTTCCATACAGCGCTTCATATGGTGCCATACCAATGCTTGACTGGTAACTGTTATTGTACGCAAACTCCACCAAATGAAGATGATCTTCCCACGATCCTCCGAAATCCAAAACACAAGCCCTGAGAAGATCTTCTAAAACTCGGTTGACTCTCTCAGTCTGACCATCTGTTTGGGGATGATAAGCTGTACTCAAACACAACTTAGTTCCCAAAACTTCCTGGAAGCTCTTCCAAAATCCACTAGTGAACAAAGGATCTTGGTCGCTCACTATATTCTTCGGAACACCATGGAATCGAACTATCCACTTAACATACAACTCAGCCAACTTCGATGCAGTCCTAGTCGATCGAACGGGAATGAATCTTGTACTCTTGGTCAAACGATCTACTACGACCCAAATCCCCTCTTTCCCTGCTCTGGTTCTAGGTAGACCATCGATAAAATCCATCGATATCTGCTCCCACTTCCATGTAGGAACTTCTAATGGCTGAAGTAATCCACTGGGCTTTTTCTGCTCAGCTTTCACCAACTGGCAGTTCGTACACTTGGAAATAAAATTTCCAACATCCTTCTTCATGCCTTCCCAATAATAGGTTCTCTTCATATCCCGATACATCTTATTTCCACCTGGATGAATTGTCAACTTCGAGTGATGACTTTCCTTCAGAACTTCATCCCTCAATTCATCTATATCGGGAACAACTAGTCGTCCTTGCTTCCGAAGCCAACCCTCTCGATCGACCTCGAATCCTTTATCCTTCTCTAGTTCCAATCCAGATTCCAAGTCACAGATAATCTTGACAAGCTTATCGTCTCGCTTTTGGCTCTCGCCAATCCTTTCCACAAGAGTAGGTCTTATCGATAAGTTTGCCAACATTTCAGGTTCCAATTCACATCTAGGCCTGAAGTCAAATCCAGCTAAATACTCGAGACTCTTCCATTCCGAAAACATGGCTCCCAATCCTGCATGTCTTCGACTCAACGCATCAGCTACTGCGTTACCTTTTCCCGGAGTATAAGCTATACCAAAATCATACGATGCTAAGAACTCTAGCCACCGTTGCTGCCGAAGATTCAAATCCTTTTGGGAAAACAGATACTTCAACGACTTATGATCCCTAAACAACTCGAATCGAACTCCCAAAAGATAATGTCTCCACATCTTCAAAGCAAATACAATCGCCGCTAACTCCAAATCATGTGTCGGATAATTCCTTTCATGCGGCTTCAGTTGTCGACTAGCATACGCAACAACTTTATCTTTCTGCATTAGCACTGCTCCAAGTCCAGTACCACATGCATCGGTGTAAACCACCATCTCGTCATTTCCACTAGGAATGGTCAAAACAGGAGCACTCGTCAATCGCTCTTTCAGGATTCCAAAAGCTTGCTCACACTTAGCATCCCAACAGAACACTTGGTTCTTCTTCGTCAATCCTGTTAATGGTGCAGCTATCTTGGAAAAGCCTTTGATAAACCGACGATAATATCCTGCTAATCCAAGAAAACTTCTCACATCAGATGCATTCTTAGGTCTAACCCAATCCTGGATTGCTGCCACCTTAGCGGGATCAACCGCTATTCCATTTCCAGAGATAACATGGCCTAAGAATCTCACTTCACTCTTCCAGAAGTGACACTTCGAAAACTTAGCCTTCAGCTGATGTTTCCGCAAGATTTCGAAAACAATCCTCAAGTGTGTCTTGTGTTCCTCCTCAGTTCTGGAATAAATCAGAATATCATCCACGAACACAAGCACGAACTTATTCAACTGATCTCTGAACACTCTATTCATAAGATCCACAAAATATGCTGGTGCGTTAGTCAATCCAAACGGCATTACCAGCCACTCATAAAAACCGGATGGTGTCCTGAAAGCAGTCTTCGGCACACTATCCTTCGCCACCCTTAACTGGTGAAATCCCGTTGCCAAATCCATCTGAGAAAACACCTTAGCCTCGTGAAGCTGATCAAACAAGTCATCTATTCTCGGCAATGGATACTTGTTCTTCTTAGTCACCTTATTCAGCTCACGATAATCAACACACAACCTCAACGATCCATCCGCTTTGGTTGCGAACACAACTGGTGCACCCCATTCGGACACACTACGTCGAATGAATCCTTTCCGTAAAAGGTCATCAACTTGCACCTTCAATTCTTGCTGTTCCCTAGGCGCCATCCGCCTAAGAGGCATCACAACGGGTCTGGCTCCCTCAACTAGATCAATACGAAACTCGATCTCTCTATGCGGCGGTAACCCTTTGACCTCGTCAAAGACATCCTCGAATCCATTCACGATTGGCACCGATGACAGTCCATCCCGTGGAACAACCAGCGAATACATGAAGCTCATGAAGACGCCTTCCTCATGCTTACATCGTATCACAACCTTTCGCCCTTCCACATTCCCGACTGTCACCTCCAGCCTCTCACAATCAATCCTTGCCGCATACTTCCTAAGCCAGTCCATACCCAAAATAATTCCGAACCCCGCAAAGTTCAGAACAAAGCAATCACAAACAAACGAGCAACCATGACTCGACACAACTAGACCATGGCACATCATACATAGACATGACGAACCCCCAACTGGATTTGTCACTACCAATGGCCTATCAACAATATCCGGTTTCAAACCTAACCGGCCTACCAAATCATCACAAACAAAAGAATGCGACGCTCCAGTATCAAACAACACTCTAACTGGAACACCACAAATAGAAAGAGTACCTTGAACCACCACACTCTTCCCCTTCTCTTCAGCAGTAGGAGCTTTCGAAGATGACGGGACAGCCCCCAAAGTATAAGCTTGCACAACCTGCCTATCCTTTATCGGTTCCGGACAGTTCTTCTTAATGTGCCCTGGCTTATCACAGTTGTAGCACTTCAACAACACCTTCGGATTCTTGCAATCCTTGGAGAGATGGCCCTTCTGCCGACAATTATAGCAGGTCTTTTCCCCCTTCAGCTTCTTCTGACCATCCTTACCCTTCTGCTGTTGCTGCTTCCTCTTCTTGTTTCCACCCTGCTGTGGTTTAGACTCCTCCTTGGTCACAGCAACAACAGATACTTCCTTAGGAAACAAACTCTCGTGCCTGAGAGCTTTCTCCACCAGCTTCTCAAATGGATCGTCCAGATGATCCACTAACTGCCTTCCAAGATAACTGTCCAAGCCTGTTACAAACTTCTCATTCTTCTGGTAAGAAGATTCAATATACGACCGAGCATACTTGGACAAGGCCTCAAACTCAGAAACGTACTCAAGAACCGATCTCCCACCTTACTTGAGCTCAACAAACTTTTTAAACAAAACAGACTTCTGAGCTGTAGAGATAAACTTGGCTTCAAATCTAACTTGGAATTGCTCCCAAGTAATCTCTTCTTCTGGAGTGTCTATGGTGATAGAATTCCACCAATCAGCAGCTCTCCCTTGAAGCTGTCTCGATGCAAGCTTCCTTTTAGTTGCATCCTCAATTCCTAAATCTCCAAAGATCCTCCTACAAGCATCCATCCATCTCTGCACTTCAATGGTCGATTCCGTCCCTAAGAAAACCTTTCCTCCAAGAGCAGTATAGTCCTTACACAACTTAGCAAAATCCACCGATCTTGGAGCTTGAACTTGAACTCCAACATCTACAGATGGCCCTGGAGCTGGTATCCTTCTCATGATAGAAGTCAGCATAGCTTCAAACATAGCTCCATAATTAGCAACTCCTTCAGCGGCACGGCCTTCCCTTGCAGCTGGTCTCCCTCTTCGACTCATCCTTAATATCTACAAAAAGGAATGACTTAGAACACCTTGAGAAACAACTGCATAAGGAGTTCAAATCCTTCTAAACTACTATATTATATATATAGTAATCATTCATCAAAATACAATTACGCCTCTCATACGTAGTCACGTCAGCGAGCGTTGGCTAAAATCGATTAACCAAAGCTCTGATACCAAATGTGACGACCGCCCATGACTCCCGCACCAAAACAAGGAAACAATGTGCTACTCTGATAGTGTGCCAGGCAGCCATGGACGATAGTCAAGGATAGAATAAACATCGCAGACTCTATCGTAAAACTCACAGCGCATGGATAAAATACAATAGAGAAATATAATATAGTGAAGCTCCCATAGAACAGAATATCATCATCTAATCACAATAGCTTTATACATGGTCTGAATCATGAATACAAGAAGCCTCACTACATAGCACTCAGAGTAATCAACAAACATCGGAATATCCAGTACATAGAATATGAAAATAATATGCAAAGCCTCCTGCTCGTCTTCGTCATCATCAGCGTGAGCCACTAAGATCAGCACCTGTCACCTGGTCTGCCCATCCCAAACATGGATGAACAGCCCAAGGTAATAAGAGGAGACATAAAACCTTGAGTCAGACAGAGTCTTAGTGGGCAGTAAATCAACTATCAAACATACCAAAAGAGCATAAGGGATAAAAGGAATAGGAACCCAAATCATCCCACTCCCCCTCTTTCTACAGTGATAGCCCCCAGACACACACTAAGGAGAAGCAAGCATAGCAAAGCAGATAATTAAAGTAAAGCAATAATCACTCGAGTCAAGGTCGATGTTTTCCAAATACAAACCCCCAAGGCCTAAACCAAGATCAGATAAGCACCTAGAAAACACCGCTCTTGAGACCGAATGATGATACAACCAAACATCCATGACTCCGGCTATCACTGTTATCATTGCCTTGATTTTATCGTTAATTGAATGACCAACTCATCTTTCAAACATCCGTCAAGGGCTAATGGCAACCCCGGTTCTAGACATAACTCCGCACGTCCTCGTGACCCGTGCCTAGGTATAACGAATCTACCCAGAGTACTAGCACGTCATCATGACCCGCGCCTGGGTATAACGGATCTACCCAACGTACTCTTGCTTTGAGCTTGCTAGAACCTTCAATAACGATAAGATCTCAGCCTTCTAGTCATCCTCCTCGACGACTATTCCCATTATAGCTCAAGCACCTCTCGAGCCACCATTATCCACCAACTCGAACCGCATCATCGAGTAATCAACATGCTTGGGATGATCCCGTCTGGATTAAACCAAGGCTTCCACATCATGCTTTGCTCCAACGCATCCTTAGCAAAGTCCATCTCATCACTATACTTCGCCTCAACATATCATGGCAAAGTCCATTTCGTCATCATACTTTGCTTCCTCTAGCTAAAGCAAAGTCCTCAATCCCATCCATATGAGCTTCATCATCCGCTTCATATACCACAGCAGCTTTCACCATTCAAGAGCCTTTCCACTTAGCTTTTGAATCATCTTCAACCATCTTGTCCCAAATCAACTACAAGCTAACTCGAGACAATCAAATCAATCATACATCCAAACAATCAAGCATGCAAACAAGATCTAATCAAGCAATATCAACTATAATGGCAATTTCGTAAATAAATGAGCATAAGTCTAGCACATATGAAATTATAGATTTTAGCATAGATCTATCAAATATAAAACATGGGTTTTGTCTCTATAACTTGTTAATTGAACTTGCATAGATACACATCTTCAAAAGTAATGAATCTAGTCTTGGAACTAAGAAAAATGCATGAAATCTCTAACTTTAACACTCAAACAAGCCACCCATCCAATATACTCCTTTGGGTCCGCGTGAGAGATAACTACCACTCACCGAATCACCCAAATACTTCAAAAGAAACCCACTTCAGATCTGGACAGCAAATTCCCAAGCTTGATCTGGCAAAATCTCACTTCAATCGATGAAATCTCACTCGAACGGATGAAGATCTTCAACTTTGGCCCTTGAATCTTCGATCTTGGATGGATGTTAGAACTAGATTGGAATGGAGAAAAGGAGATGAAGAAATGCTGTAGTCGAGCTCTCAAAATGGCAGCACTTCGTCGCTTCAAAAACCGGTGCCAAAAAGTGAAGAAATGGTTGCGTATTTATAGGCTGAAATCACCCTTAACTCGGTCAGGCCTAACTCGCTCGGAGTTAACTCGCTCGGTCTTAGGTCGTTGCCGACCTAAGAATCTCCCCGACCTAACTTATCACAGCTCAACACTAAGTCGCCTGGACCTAGCTCTCGACTTACGACTCAACACACTAAGACACAAGGTCGTACGACTCATCAGGGAAAACGACTCATCACTCTACGACTTAACATGATGGCCGACTCAACGACTTAGCAACTCCACACGACTCGGCCTACATGCGACTCAACTCCTTGCCGACTCAACACAACAGTCGACCTAACAAATCCCAAGTCAACGACCTACCGACCCAAGCTCCTACGCGACTTAACAACTTAACATCTATAAGTCGTCTAACGACCTAACTATACACAGAATCACACCCAGGCCACACGACCTAAAACACAACCGCCTTCCTTAACTCGAACCAACGACCTACGACTCATCGAAAGCCGCGACCTAATCAAACCCAGGGTCACACGACCTAACGGCTTAACACCATCACGAGTTAACAACCTTCCGACCTAACTATGTTACGACTTACGACCTAAACCCTCAGCATCCTAACTTAGGTCGTCTACGACCTAACTAACATGACTAACTTCCTTAGGTCGCTCATCGAATAAGTCGTAAACCCCATAGGTCGGTCAACTACTATAACTCGTTCACGACTCAACTTCCATAGGTCGTAAACACTCTTAAGTCGTTGTCTAGTAAGTCGCTTAACCCCTAAAACCGATAACTCGCCTAAGCTACTAACTCGTCCAGTTCCTTAGGTCGTTAACCCTTAACTCGGCAACTTCCTTAAGTCGGTCAAGTACTATAGGTCGGTCAGAAACCCATAACTCGTGCAACCACCCTAAGTCCTAGACCATTTCCTTAGGTCGTATAACCGTCCTATCCCCTTAACTCGTTCTAACACAATAACTCGTGAAACTTCTATAGGTCGTAATTCCTATAACTCGAAACCCCTTAAGTCGTCTACGACTTAAAAATACACGACCTAAGCTAAATCCACCTACACGAGTTAGCTTCCACACGAGTTAACTTTCATGACTTAAGCTCTGAACAACATGAACAACACTAACAACCTAGTAGCCATTATTTTACGATTAGTCGACACGTAAAATACGGGTCGTTACAAATATTCAACTTAAACACAAATCAAAATAATATATATATATATATATAATTTATATCAATATACAACAAAGTCTTTATCTTTAAAATTCAAAACCAATGTCCCAAATAATATTAATATAACTTACTTAGTTACTACTATTATATATAATATAATTTATATAACAAATAACATTGAAACTATAACACACATTATAAACTTGAAAGTATGAAAATATTCATATGTAAACCAGTATATATATGCTTTAAAATCAAATAGAGGATTACATAAAATTTTATACTTGTTATACTATCCATTAACATATTATAAAATATCATATGTGCATAACTGAACAAATTGTCACGACAGTTTTTTTTGAACTGGTACTTTATATACAACAAATCATTGGGACAACATATCCCATGTCAAATAAACGTCTGAAAGCAATTGTTAACATAAAATAAATTGTAACACATATCTTATAACACCTTACTAATAGATACATGCATATATATACAGTTGCTTTGAAATCAATTATTATTATATATATAAAGATGTGACACGACAGCCCCCATGCTTAACTTTGAAAAACATATGTATTATATATATATGTATATATACAACTAATAACAGACTACTTATAAAATCAAAGTAAACCAGTATAGACCGGTACTGTTTTACAAATATAAATATATACGTGTAAACTGTCAACTGTTAAAATAAAACATATTATATATACAATGTTAAAAATACATATAAACTAACATACTAATTATAAACAAACAAAGCAATATATATAAGCGAAAAATATGGAACCTGACGTGTATATATATTGTACTTAGGTATATGTAACATATTATTTATAAACACAATAGTTTACATAAAGCTATCATTATAACTTGCTTTAAAAAATATATATACTAACTCAACAGATTGTGTGCATGCAAATTAACTAATATGTACATATAACCTAATATGAAAATATATGCTCATGCATAAAACAAAATTTTAGAAACAATAACTCAGGCTTATATATAAAAATTTAAAACAATAACTCACACACTTATAAAAAAATTTAAAACAATATTTGATATAACAAATATATACATGGCATTACCTTTCAAGATGGCATATATATGTTAAAAGTTTGCTGCAAGGCGGAATGGGTGACAACGTGAGGTGCTGCTATCGAGGACGGAGGATCGGAGTGAGGAGAAAGGAGGTTTTAGGCACGAGCTCGGCTTCGGTCAATGGCATGGGGTTGCGTGGTCGAGCATGCTTGCGAAGAGGGGGAAGTTTGACAGGGAGGCACGAGCTGGAGGTTGTGGTGGCTACGACAACTGAAAAGGAAGGGGTAGCCGAGGCTGTGGCCAATGGTGGAAGTGGCCGATGCAAAGACACATGCATGCGTAAATTGGGAGAATGGAAGGTGGTTATATGGAGAAGACAAGTAGGCCGATGATAAAAAATAGAGGACGTTTTGGCTTCCAAAGGAAAAAAAATGAGACTTATATCACAACTATATATATATATATATATATATATATATTCAACGTGAATAGGTTGTTGATTCATGAGTTTGGATTCATGACACAAGCTTCAGAGATCATACGACGAGAATACTATACGAAAGCGACAAAAAGAGAATAAGTGTATATTATGCACTACAAAGGAGACAAGACTACAATCTAGAGATTAGTATGAATATTTTAATGTATTGAGTCTTAGAATATTGTTAAAATCATTCCTCAAGTAGTCACACACATACACAATTTGATTTATATTAAGTTATACATAAATTAGTGTGTATTGTGCAATTGACAACAGGTCGGCTGACCGACCAGAAACCTCGGTCGACCGACTCTGTGTCAAGTGCACAGATATACATTGTTTTGTATACGTTTTTAAACCTCAGCTGACCGGCCAGTTTTCTAGGTCGACCGACCAGAACATAACGGCTAGTTTTCTGAAGAGTTGCGATTGTTCATAAAGAGGAATGTCCCTCAATCCAAGAGATACAAACACAACTTTTGATTGAAACTCTTCATGAAAGATTGTAACTATTCTACAACTATATAAACATGTTCAAATCACTTCTACAAATCACCGATTCTTATTTATAATTCTGCAATCTATTCACTATTTATTTCTGCAAATAAAAGCATTCATTCTCATTCAATATCTCTAGAATCTCTGAATTAATTTATATGCTTCGATTCTACGAGTTTATCTTCCTTCTAAATATTTACATACACTACATATTCTTGAGGATTTGATTATAGGAAATTGTACTATCAAAAGACAATCCGTGTTATCCAGAACACACTCGTCAACAAAATATTTATATTAAGTTGAAGTCCTCTTCGGCTGTTGAGGCGGAAAAATTCCTGTTCGGCTGCTCAGGTGTGATATACCTATTCCTCCGGGTTAAGTGTGGGGTTTAGTCTAAATCCAGAGGATATTCTGGGACTGGACGTAGAACGGGAAGTTCGAACCAGTATAAAAATTCCTGGTGTGCTTACTTTAATTTTTATTTTACTGCTATTATTAGTTTTCGCATTTATATATCATATTACACGATCCTTAGTACTGCACATACACTTTCATTTGGTATCAGAGCAAGGATTTCTATAACCGTCACAAAGTTATTTGATATTTATTTCTAGTAATATGGCAACGACACAAACTAACAATGTTAGCACTAACACTAATAATAGTTTCACAGAGGCTCAATCAACTTCACGACCTCCACTTTTTAATGGGTTAAATTATAATTATTGGTCAATTAGAATGAGAATTTTATATGCAATCTAGTGGTTTTGATATCTGGAATATTATACAAAGAGAGTACATAACTCTTACTGGAGAATACTCAACTTGGAGTAACATACAAAAACTAGATGCTACATCAAATGCAATGGCTATGAATATTTTATTTTGTGCACTAGATAGAAATGAATTCAATAGAGTTAGCATTTGCACTTCTGGTTATGAAATATGGAGAACACTTAAGATAACACATGAGGGAATGAACAAAGTTAAATTAAGCAAAATTTCTATATTGAAAAATCAATTTGAAAATTTCAAAATGAGGCCAAACGAATCTATAAATGATATGTACTCTAGATTTCAGGATATTCATCATGCTCTACTATCATTAGAACAAACATTTACTGATTTTGATGTTGTCACAAAAATCTTAAATTCTTTAACTGACGAATGGGAAAGAAAAGTCCTAGCCATTGAAGAAGCAAGTGATCTGTCAACATTAAAACCAGAAGACTTGATACGTAATTTAATGTCCTACGAAGTAAATTTGCAGGCAAAGAGAAATGTAGCACAAGAAAAGAAGAATGTGGCATTTCAAGCAGAAAAAGATGATTCCGACTCAGAGAATGAAGATATGGCAATGATTGCTAAAAATGTCAAAAAATTTCTGAAATTCAAAAGAAATAAATTCAGGAGAAACAAAAATAATTCCAACGACAATACCAACAGTAGAAAACCATCATCTTCAGCAATGGAATGTTATGAATGTCACAAGAAAGGTTACATGAAGAAGGATTGTCCAGAACGTAAAAAGAGCAATTTAAAGAAGGACAGAACCAAACGAAGAGCTATTTCAGTCACTTGGGACGACACAGACTCATCATCTTCATAAGAAAGTGAAAGTGACAATGAAAATGAACAAGCAAATGTGTGCTTCATGGCTTCATCAGACAATGTAACTGATCTTAGTTTTGAAGATTTAATTGAAATTAATTCTGAATTAGTAGATTTAGCAAAGCAACTTAAAAAGAAAAATAAAGATTTACAAAGAAAATTAGATAGGACAGTCTTAGAAGTAGATATGCTGAAAGATGAAAAGAAAATATTAGAAGAAGAACTTGAAATTTCTCAACAATCAAACTCTAACTTATCTTCTCAAATTTCTTCAATAACTGAAGAACTAGAAATTCAGAAAAGTAAAAATGATGTTTTATTTTTTGAAAATAATGGTTTAAATTCAAAAATTAAAGATTTAAATTTAGAAAAATCTAGTCTAAAAATAAAATTTGATGACATCTCTAACAATATCTCTAATTTCAATAAAGGAAGAGAGAATCTTTCTAAAATAATAGAAAATTCTCAATCCACTAACAACAAATCTAGACTAGGATTAAGAAACAAAATAAGTTTGCTAAAAGTAGAATTAATAATGATATTAAAAAGGATATTAAGAAAACAGTTTGGTCAAACACTAAAACCATTAAGATATGGATTTCAAAAACAAATAATGATTTAATAAGAAATAAACATATCAAAATGTTCATGGAAACTGTTCATAATAACAAAAACTATGTTTATAAAGGGAATTCTGAACCCGTGTGGGTTTGGCTTCCTAAGATCTAACTCTTAGTACCCTAAAAAGAAACGTGTACCAACTTTTTATAAAAAAAATTTGCAGGTACCACATAAAAGGAGAGGAAAATGGATTTTAGACAGCGGTTGCTCAAAACATATGACTGGAAACAAAGAAATGTTATCAAATATTATCTACTCAAATGGAGGATCAGTCAATTTTGGAGATAACTCTAAAGGTTATATCATCGGTAAAGGCGATGTCAGCAGCAACGATACCACTAATTTACCTCTCATTACTGATGTTTTATTAGTCAAAAATTTAAAACAGAATTTATTGAGTATTAGTCAGTTATGTGATAAAGGTTTTAATATAACTTTTTCAGAAAATAAATGTAATATTTTAGATAAAAATCATAACACTATTTTTGAAGGAATAAGAGATAAAAACATTTATATTTTAAATATGAATGTTAAAAATGATTCAAATTTGTGTTTAATAGCTAAGGAAAATGATACCTGTCTTTGGCACAAAAGATTTTGTCACATCAATTTTAAAACCATCAACAAATTAACAAAAAATAAATAAGTTAAAGGTTTACCTGACATGAAATTCAAAACGAATATATTTTGTGATGCATGTAAATTAGGAAAATTAGCAAAATCTTCTTTTAAATCAAAAAAGGTAATTTCTACAGAACAACCACTTGAACTTTTACACATGGATCTTTTTGGTCCAACTCAAGTTCAATCTCTTAATCATAATAGACATGTGTTTGTTATTGTAGACGATTTTTCTAGATACACTTGGGTTTTCTTTTAAAAAATTAAAGTGATACTTTTTATAATTTTAAAGTGTTTGTTAAAAGAATTCAAAATATTAAAAGTTTGAAAATTAAAAATATCCGAAGTGATCATGGAGGAGAATTTGAAAATGAAGTTTTTGAACAATTTTGTAACAAGAAAGGTATTAACCATAATTTTTCATTTCCTAGAACACCGTAACAAAATGGCGTTGTAGAAAGAAAAAATAGAACATTACAAGAATGTGCAAGAACTTTATTAAATGGAACCAATTTATCAAAACATTTTTGGGTAAAAGCTGTAGCTACTGCTTGTTATGTATTGAATCGTGTTTCCATTCGACCGTTAACTAAGAATACTCCATATGAACTTCTAAATGGAAGAAAACCAAATATTTCATATCTTAAAGTTTTTGGCTCTAAATGTTTTATTTTAAATACTAAAGATCAACTAGGCAAATTTGATCCAAAAAACGATGAAGGAATATTCGTTGGATATTCGAAACGAAGTAAAGCTTATTGAATTTTTAATAAAAGAACTCAAATTATTAAAGAAAGTTTACATGTTTCATTTGACAAAAATTTTAAATATATAAATCCAAATATTACTATCGATTCTGATGATGAAGCTACTCAGAATGAAAATAGTAATACTGAAGAAATTTTCAATAATGATAATGATATTACTGAAAATGAGAATATTACTACTAATATAATAAAATCTCCACCTAAAATTTTACGACATCATCCTGTGCAAAATATAATTGGAGAAGTAAATACGAACGTTAAAACCAGACATCAATTAAATCAAGTTGGTCATGTAGCTTTTCTCTCTAACATAGAACCTAAGAATTTAAAAGAAGCCTCAACTGATGACTACTGGATTCTTGCTATGCAAGAAGAACTAAATCAATTTGAATGAAACGAAGTTTAGGAACTTGTTCCTAGACCAAGTGGTCAATCAGTTATCGGTACCAAATGGGTCTTTAAAAATAAAGCAGAT
This sequence comes from Allium cepa, assembly GCA_030765085.1. Taxonomy (NCBI): domain Eukaryota; kingdom Viridiplantae; phylum Streptophyta; class Magnoliopsida; order Asparagales; family Amaryllidaceae; genus Allium; species Allium cepa. The sequence continues at coordinate 455,464,052 of CM060932.1, forward strand.
GAATTAGGAAATATAACTAGGAATAAAGCTAGATTAGTTGCTCAAGGTTATAATCAAGAGGAAGGAATTGACTATGAAGAAACGTTTGCTCCAGTCGCTAGACTAGAAGCAATACGAATCTTATTGGCTTTTGCATGTTTTCATAATTTCAAATTATATCAAATGGATGTCAAAAGTGCTTTTTTAAATGGTTTTGTAAAAGAAAATGTTTATGTTGAACAACCTCCATTATTTATACATGAACAATTTCCTGACCATGTCTATAAACTCAAAAAGGCTTTATACGGTTTAAAACAAGCACCTCGTGCTTGGTATGATCGTATTAAAAGTTATTTAATAAATTCTGGTTTTGAAATTGGAAAGGTTGATCAAACTCTTTTTATTAAAAGAAACAAGCTGACATTTTAATTGTAACGACCCAGAATTTTAAATAACTTAATTTGGAAATATTTAATTAATTTTTAAATATTTGAATGACGGTTTAGATTGAATTTTCAATATAACTTTGAAATAGGCAATTAAATTATAGAATTTAATCTATCGAAGTTGAATAAAAAAAAATTTTGAATCTTCAATTTTAAGCCAATTAAAAATATTTCAAAGGCTTGTAAAATTCATATTGATAACACTGAAGATTTTAGAAGCTTCAGAAATTAATTTGGAAGTGAATTGTTCAGTTTTGAAATTTAATCGTTCGAATCGATAATTTAAAATAGTCGTCCGAGGCACAGTCTCGGAATTTGACGAAACCAGTTCCATTGGGTCCGTAATATTGAATTATTGTCGGGTTTCAAATTTCGTATTTTTCGGAGTTGATACGTGATCACACGACGAATAAACGCGTCGAAATTTTCAACGATTTAAATTTAAATTTAAATATAAATGGTTAACAGCACACCACGTTCGTCCTAAAAATATGCCTAAACCTACGCCTTCGATCACGCCTGAGATCGTGAAGGAAACGAGCAAACACGATCTTCTGTCTCCTCTTCTTTTTCTTTTATAACGCAAGCTTCAGTTCAAGATCGAACGAGATAAAAATTTAATGGAGACATTCCTTTATTTCGTTCTCCCTCCCAAATCAACGAACAATGGCCGAAGCCGTATTTTTTTCCCCCTTTCCTTCTTCTTCAATTACAAATCAACGCCTCAGTAAATAAAAAAAAAATAAAAAAAAAGAATTGGCGCGCGGCGATTAGGGCTTCGGAGCCGCGTTCGTGCTCGTGTTAGGGCACAGCGGCGTGTAAGGTGGCGCGAGGGGATGTGGGTCGCGCGTGAGTCAGAGGCGACGACGTCGCGATGTAGGTGGAGCGGCAAGCGGCGATGTCTGGTAGGGAACGTAGGCGCGAGGCGTGGAGGATGTCGATGGGTGCGTTCGCGCGTGATTCAGTGGCGCGCGCTCGAGGGTGGCGCAGCGGCGACGTGGGGTATCGGCGGCGGCACGCTCGAATTAATGGCGGCGATTCGTGGAGCGTAGCTACTGGCGCACGATGATGGTGGCACGCGTGCGCGCGACAGCGTGGTGATGGCGTTCGCGATGAGGCAGTCAGGTAATGAAGGTATTGATTTTGGTTTTTTTTAATTTATTTAATTTTTTTTTTAGCAGTAATGGAAGAGCTGGAAAAAAAAATAAAAAAAAAGAAATGTATTGACAGTAAAAGAAATTTTTTTTTATATATATATATATATATGTATAAACAGTTTTCAACATATATATATATATATATGTGTGTGTGTGTGTAATTTCAGAAATTAAAAATAAGTGTACACGTTTTAAATATTATTTTAGAATAATGGATTAGTGATTTATTTGTTTAACTAAGTCATTAAATTTATTTTAGCAACTAAAAAGATATTGGTTAAAAAGGAATTTAGTTTTAAATTTAAATTTAGGGGTTAAACAAATTTATTCAAAGTAATCAATTTAAAGATATTAATTTAAAGGAAAAATAAATTTTTAGTTTGATTAAGTTATTAAAAGAGAGTTTGGTTAATTAAGTTTAAAATTATAATTTTTAATTAATCAAATTTATTAAAATAAAAAGGAAGTTTAGTTTTAATTCAATATTTTGTTAAACGAATTTAATTAAAGAAAATCAGTTTGAATTTTTAATTTTTAGTTTAAAATAAATAAAAAATCATTAACTCGAGATTGAAATAATTAGTTGGATATATTTAAATTTTAGGGTGAGTTAATTTAATCTAAATTCATTTTTTGAGTTACTAAGAATAATTTATTAAAAGAAGGAAATTTGGTTTTAAAATTTAATTGTAGTTAAATAAATTTTTGATAAGTAAATTTAGTTGAAATTTAAATTTCCTCAAATAAAAATGTTTAAGAGTAACTTGTTTAAAAATTTAAAAAGGGAATTTGTTTGGAATGAGTGATTAAACCCAAATTAAATTTATAAACTAGTTAAATCAAATGAAAATTTATTATTCGATTTATTTCGAATATTAATAAATTTGTATAATATTTATACAAGGTATAAATGGAGAAAACAAGTTGAATTGGAAGTGGATTGCAAACGGGAATAAAGGTGAGAACTTCTCACTCAAAAAGGAATTTTATTGTTTATTTGAATTTTAAATAGTTAGATTTAAAATTGATTGACTGTGTTGATTGAATGTTTGAATAATGATTGTTATATATATATATATATATTGGATGTGAATAGACCCTATACGCCGTTAGTAAGCGGAGGTTATTTAGTACACACATATACCGCGATATTCCACCTCGAAGTGGAATTGGTATTATATTATATATATAGCAATATATATATATATTGGCATATGTATATATTGCAGTTGATTGATTTCCCGCATTTTCTTTTAGCGGATGAGACCCTATTGCGCCGTTAGTAAGCGGATATATTTTTATAAAATCCCGTATACCGCGATATTCCGTCTTGAAACGGAATGGTATTGTGCTAATGTCTGTGGATGCAGGGAAACAGGTTGGAGGGATCCAACTGGATTCCTCACAAATATTTGTTTGATTTCATATATTGTGATATTTGATTGTTTATCATATCGATATATGATATTGGAAAATCGTGATTGACTATTTGATGTGTTGCATCATCGGATCCAAATTTTTGAAATTTAAAAACAACGATTTTAACTTCTAAAGGGATATTTTTGGAAATATACGTTATTAAATATTTTTGGAATTGATCCATTAAAATAAATAAACGTTATAATTTTTAATGTTATAAAAATTTTATTTTTGAGAAATATAGTAAAAAAAAAAAATTGATTTTTGAAAATATGAGATTAGTGATTTTATAAAATAGTTTAAACTGGGATTTCTAAAATTATTATAAGAAGTTCAAAAATAGGATTTATAAAATTTTTATTTTATAAATCAGGAATGATGAAACTATGAAAGAGTTTAAAGATGTTTAAAGTAATAATATAAATTGATTTATATTAAAATATTTATAAATTGATATTTATAAATTTAGAATATCTTGAATTAGGAAACGAGCTTTTATCAGTGATAGAAAAATTTGTAAATGAATTCCAAAAAGAAATGAAATCTATAGGATTATAACGGTAAAGTTATAAATGAAATTTGAATATTTTATAAATCAAAATGGTGAATTTATAAAAGAGTTTAAGGGTGTTTAAAGTGATAATATAAATTGTTCTATATTAAAAAGATTTATAAATTAATATTTATAAATTAAAAGTATTGGAAGTGTAAAATGAACTTTTCTAAGTGTTAGAAAGAATTGTAAATGAATGTCATAAATTGGAATTATAGAATTATAACGGTGAAGTTATAAATAGAATTTTATAAGCAGTAGGTTTATAAAATTTATAAATTTATTAAAGGAATGAGTTGGATAAATGAATGAATCTTATAAGTTATAAGATTTATAAAATTTATGAAGTTTAAAAGGAATGATTTTGTAAATGAATAAATTATAAGTATTTGACTTATAATATGAATTTCTAGTATATCATTGTAATATGAATTGAGATAGGTTAATAAAGAAAATTTATAAAAGGAAGTTGATGTAAAATAAATAGAATGGAATTTATAAACGTTGTTTTATAAATTCAAAACGACTTATTTTGATAAGTAAATTGTTCTAATTTATTTATGGAGTTATATTCATGTTTTAAACAGTGAAAAAAATTCCTTAAACTAAAATGAATAGAAGTGATGAAATTTATTAACATAAGTATATTCACGTTTTTGAATAGTGAATAATATGTTAAAGGAATTATTTTGAACATGATGTTTTAAATAGAATTAAAACGATCTAATGATGTTTTAAAATATGTTGAGATTCGAAATCATAGATTTCAACATTTATTGTTGAAATAGATGTTTTCGAGAAATAGAAGGAAATAATATATTATAACACTGTTGTTATAATAGATAATTTCCGAAAGGAAATGTTTTGTATAGTATTGGGATTTATATATCTATTTTAATTTCGAATCCCTATACTAGTGATTTTGGGTTGTTGTAACGATGTTTTACGCAACATTCGTTTTGGCCCAAATAAATATGGTTAAGTGAATGATTTCCTTAAAGAATGAAATATATACTTAATCTCGATTAGAGTATATAGAATATTTTCCAAGGTTGAAAATAAATAAAATTTGTGAATTACTTATAAAATAAATAAGTATAGAAATTGTTTTTTTTTCAATGAGAAATGGAAAGTTTAGAGAATTTATCTTTTTGAAGATAAATTGAAAATGAATATTTGAAATCGTATATTCATAAATATTTTGGAAGTATAAATTCAATATGGAATTTATAAATGGAATTGGGAAAATAGGTTTAAAAATAAATATTGATTTATTTTTGAAATATGGAAAGTTATATCTTCTAAAGATATTTTTGGAATTAAATAATTTGGAAAATTATTTGGATTCTGGTGATGTTGGCATATCTATTGATAGATCAATAACCGACTATCGATATTTACCTTTAAATAGGTATTTGTTGTGAATTTGTTTGAAATTGAATGTCACACTTATTTTTAAAAATAAGCGCTCACTATTCGGGTTAACCGGGAAAGGACTATGGGGTCGTATAACCCATTCCGAATATGTGATACGTCGTTATGAATTGCATTCGAAGACCGGTGTTGAAGACCGGATATTTTCGAAAACGAGAGGGTTTCTTGTTGATTGTCTCTGCACTGGCTGATCCCCGGTATAGAGATCTCCATAAGTGATGGGAAATCCGAACGTGATTAGAAATTATTCGGATTGCAAGGACTTCTTTGTAAGTGCCTTCGGTTCTGTTCGATCCCGGAACAGACTTGTATGGATTGTGTGTCCGACATTACAAGTTGAGATATAAAGCCGATTTCTTTCAAATATATTTCTGTGGTGGCGGAGAATTTATTCTTTTAGCTTAACACCCTTCTCTGAGACGTACGAGCTCAGAGGTTATATAGTTGAAGTTATCAGCAATATATTCCCAATTTGGTAATGTGACATGCTGAGTGATGCTGAAATTATCATTGTGTTGATTATTGTGATAGGATCATTTATTTGATCGTCTATCTTAGTGATCATTGTGTTGATCATTTGTTGACCCAAAGCATGGCTTTTGTATAAAGTATGTTTTTGTGGACGAAACTTCGTCGAGCCTCACACCCCGTGAATGGTCAAAACAGGAAAGAAGCAGCAAGGTTATGAGGGGTAGCGCCCTTTAGGATATGTGCATTTCCTTCTGGAAAAGGGTGGTATCATGGTATGGAGCCCAGATACTTACTCATGTTGAAACACTTTGTTTTTATGATTGTGTGAATTGATTAGAGAGCTCTCGGATAAAGGTCCCAAAGGACCGGGGGATGGCATATTCGGTCAGTTGTTACCCAGTTAGGGGTAACCCGGCCTTGTGTTGGTAGAGATCCGGTTTGGTTCTCGGGGATGTCCATCCAGAGGCATTCTCATGTGGCAATGGGAAGTTCCTTGGCCTGACCATTTGTTGGAAATCCAATTCTCAATACGAAACTTGTACGGTATTAGTTGTAGAACCTGCTATTCACTTATGGTGGTCACCACTGTTTGGATAGTAGCTATAGTAGGCATAGTTCGAAATGTCTATGTCGGCTAAGATTTATATCTTTATTTTTGAAATGATTTTCCTACACTATGCACTAGTAATAATATCAAATGTTATCTTAAATGCGTATCAAGCATCTTTGGCTATCATAAGGAGAAATCTCCTCCGATTCTGCGTTTGCATGTGTGTGTGTGCGGGAGGCCTTATGGTAGTCTCATTTTTTAAAAGCATTGCGAATTGATTTAAAAATATTCCTCTATTTTGATTTTAAAGATAAATAAACTATTTTGAGTTCTCACACCAGTCACATGACTGACTCGGAGTTTATTGTTTTCCTTCCTAAACTCTGGGTGCCCACCAATTTTCCACACGGGCAGTCAAGAGTTAGGTTTATCAGGATATTTTGGATATTCTGGAGTTGCTGGAGGCAAGCTGGAAGGGCTAGCATATTACGAGTAAATAGTATTTCTTTTCCGCTGTTTATTGTTGTTGTTGTACACTCTGATGATATGATGTAATGTAATATAATGGTGATGTAATAACTGATATAGTTCTTTATTTAAAGATTATTCATTTATTATTATATGTTGTTCCGCTGCGAATTGTGAGATTCTGATGTGTTCTATTGTTTTCTTTCTGTTCTGTTTTTCTTTTTCTCTTCTTCTACCTCTTTCTTTTCTTTTGCTTTAAAACCCTCAGTGTTCGTATTTTCGTTCACCTTGAGTTAATCAATGGAGATTAGTGTTTATTCAAGGAGTACGGATTTACGGGTCCTGACAATGTGGTATCAGAGCTGTTGGTTAAGCGACAACCATGGTTCTGATGGGTGTTACTCATTAGAGATAGAGTCAGCAGTACTCTAGAATGAGTTTGAGTGTAATAATAGATATGAGCGCGTATTTGTTAGTGAATATAAAATTGTTTTTGAATAGGGTAAATAAAATAAATTTGCCCAAAACTATTTTTGGTATAGAAAAGAAATGATTTTCTATGAATTATTATAGTATATGGTTGCATGATTGCTAGGAAATAATAATATTGGATTATTATCATTAGTATATGGAATTGAATAAATAAAATAAATTGAATTCAAGTAAATTAACTTGATAATTTATTCATTTGTGAAATAATTTCAAATGGAATGAATATGGAATGTGAATAAAGATTGAATAAAGATGGTATATGAATTGGTAGTAAGCAAGAAAATGAGATGAATTGAAATTTGAAATGAATTAGTGAATGAAACTAATTTAAGATAGTAATATGAATTACTAAATGAAAGTTAATCGATAGAATTCAATATTTAGAATTGAAAATTTAAATTCGAATGAAATTTAAATTTGTGAATTGGATTCAAACGAAATTGAAATGTGATATTGAATGAAATTGGATATGTAACTTCAATAGTGAAGTAAAAACGTATAAGAAGCATATATTGGAAATTTTTCAATAGAATTTGCAAATTGGTTTGAATGTTGGTTTTGGATGCTACTACCAGCAGATTATACAGGTTATACAGGTATTATAAAGGAATTGAAATTTTGAATTCGAAGATAAAATTAAATGGCTCGACAAAAAGGTACGTATTTCAATTTTTATATGAAATTTGATGACTTTCTTCTCTAGCCACTTGGCTTTTCTCTTTTCTTTTTGATTCTGAGGGGCCGTGGTGCCATTTTGCAGTCGTACCGATCGAGCCGCGCAAAGGAAACGCTGGCGAAATTTTTCGAAAATTTAGGGTGTTAGAAAAAATTTTGAGAAAAATTTGAAAGTTTGAAATTTGAATTTGAATTTAAATTTGAATTGTTAGTAAAACAATGTTGTTTGAAAACTATAATTGAAGTTAGAAAGCTAGTTGAAATAATAGTGAATCTTTAATAAAAAGATTTAGGCTAGTAAGTAGATAAAACTATTTAGATTGTGAAAAATAATAGACGGGATAAGGGCATTCTTCTTAACTTGTAATTTCGGGACGAAATTCTTTTAAGGGGGAAAGATTGTAACGATCCAGAATTTTAAATAACTTAATTTGGAAATATTTAATTAATTTTTAAATATTTGAATGACGGTTTAGATTGAATTTTCAATATAACTTTGAAATAGGCAATTAAATTATAGAATTTAATCTATCGAAGTTGAATAAAAAAAAATTTTGTATCTTCAATTTTAAGCCAATTAAAAATATTTCAAAGGCTTGTAAAATTCATATTGATAACACTGAAGATTTTAGAAGCTTCAGAAATTAATTTGGAAGTGAATTGTTCAGTTTTGAAATTTAATCGTTCGAATCGATAATTTAAAATAGTCGTCCGAGGCACAGTCTCGGAATTTGACGAAACCAGTTCCATTGGGTCCGTAATATTGAATTATTGTCGGGTTTCAAATTTCGTATTTTTCGGAGTTGATACGTGATCACACGACGAATAAACGCGTCGAAATTTTCAACGATTTAAATTTAAATATAAATATAAATGGTTAACAGCACACCACGTTCGTCCTAAAAACATGCCTAAACCTACGCCTTCGATCACGCCTGAGATCGTGAAGGAAACGAGCAAACACGATCTTCTGTCTCCTCTTCTTTTTCTTTTATAACGCAAGCTTCAGTTCAAGATCGAACGAGATAAAAATTTAATGGCGACATTCCTTTATTTCGTTCTCCCTCCCAAATCAACGAACAATGGCCGAAGCCGTATTTTTTTCCCCCTTTCCTTCTTCTTCAATTACAAATCAATGCCTCAGTAAATAAAAAAAAAATAAAAAAAAAGAATTGGCGCGCGGCGATTAGGGCTTCGGAGCCGCGTTCGTGCTCGCGTTAGGGCACAGCGGCGTGTAAGGTGGCGCGAGGGGATGTGGGTCGCGCGTGAGTCAGAGGCGACGACGTCGCGATGTAGGTGGAGCGGCAAGCGGCGATGTCTGGTAGGGAACGTAGGCGCGAGGCGTGGAGGATGTCGATGGGTGCGTTCGCGCGTGATTCAGTGGCGCGCGCTCGAGGGTGGCGCAGCGGCGACGTGGGGTATCGGCGGCGGCACGCTCGAATTAATGGCGGCGATTCGTGGAGCGTAGCTACTGGCGCACGATGATGGTGGCACGCGTGCGCGCGACAGCGTGGTGATGGCGTTCGCGATGAGGCAGTCAGGTAATGAAGGTATTGATTTTGGTTTTTTTTAATTTATTTAATTTTTTTTTTAGCAGTAATGGAAGAGCTGGAAAAAAAAAATAAAAAAAAAAGAAATGTATTGACAGTAAAAGAAATTTTTTTTATATATATATATATATATATATATATGTATAAACAGTTTTCAACATATATATATATATGTGTGTGTGTGTGTAATTTCAGAAATTAAAAATAAGTGTACACGTTTTAAATATTATTTTAGAATAATGGATTAGTGATTTATTTGTTTAACTAAGTCATTAAATTTATTTTAGCAACTAAAAAGATATTGGTTAAAAAGGAATTTAGTTTTAAATTTAAATTTAGGGGTTAAACAAATTTATTCAAAGTAATCGATTTAAAGATATTAATTTAAAGGAAAAATAAATTTTTAGTTTGATTAAGTTATTAAAAGAGAGTTTGGTTAATTAAGTTTAAAATTATAATTTTTAATTAATCAAATTTATTAAAATAAAAAGGAAGTTTAGTTTTAATTCAATATTTTGTTAAACGAATTTAATTAAAGAAAATCAGTTTGAATTTTTAATTTTTAGTTTAAAATAAATAAAAAATCATTAACTCGAGATTGAAATAATTAGTTGGATATATTTAAATTTTAGGGTGAGTTAATTTAATCTAAATTCATTTTTTGAGTTACTAAGAATAATTTATTAAAAGAAGGAAATTTGGTTTTAAAATTTAATTGTAGTTAAATAAATTTTTGATAAGTAAATTTAGTTGAAATTTAAATTTCCTCAAATAAAAATGTTTAAGAGTAACTTGTTTAAAAATTTAAAAAGGGAATTTGTTTGGAATGAGTGATTAAACCCAAATTAAATTTATAAACTAGTTAAATCAAATGAAAATTTATTATTCGATTTATTTCGAATATTAATAAATTTGTATAATATTTATACAAGGTATAAATGGAGAAAACAAGTTGAATTGGAAGTGGATTGCAAACGGGAATAAAGGTGAGAACTTCTCACTCAAAAAGGAATTTTATTGTTTATTTGAATTTTAAATAGTTAGATTTAAAATTGATTGACTGTGTTGATTGAATGTTTGAATAATGATTGTTATATATATATATATATATTGGATGTGAATAGACCCTATACGCCGTTAGTAAGCGGAGGTTATTTAGTACACACATATACCGCGATATTCCACCTCGAAGTGGAATTGGTATTATATTATATATATAGCAATATATATATATTGGCATATGTATATATTGCAGTTGATTGATTTCCCGCATTTTCTTTTAGCGGATGAGACCCTATTGCGCCGTTAGTAAGCGGATATATTTTTATAAAATCCCGTATACCGCGATATTCCGTCTTGAAACGGAATGGTATTGTGCTAATGTCTGTGGATGCAGGGAAACAGGTTGGAGGGATCCAACTGGATTCCTCACAAATATTTGTTTGATTTCATATATTGTGATATTTGATTGTTTATCATATCGATATATGATATTGGAAAATCGTGATTGACTATTTGATGTGTTGCATCATCGGATCCAAATTTTTGAAATTTAAAAACAACGATTTTAACTTCTAAAGGGATTGTTTTGGAAATATACGTTATTAAATATTTTTGGAATTGATCCATTAAAATAAATAAACGTTATAATTTTTAATGTTATAAAAATTTTATTTTTGAGAAATATAGTAAAAAAAAAAAATTGATTTTTGAAAATATGGGATTAGTGATTTTATAAAATAGTTTAAACTGGGATTTCTAAAATTATTATAAGAAGTTCAAAAATAGGATTTATAAAATTTTTATTTTATAAATCAGGAATGATGAAACTATGAAAGAGTTTAAAGATGTTTAAAGTAATAATATAAATTGATTTATATTAAAAGATTTATAAATTGATATTTATAAATTTAGAATATCTTGAATTAGGAAACGAGCTTTTATCAGTGATAGAAAAATTTGTAAATGAATTCCAAAAAGAAATGAAATCTATAGGATTATAACGGTAAAGTTATAAATGAAATTTGAATATTTTATAAATCAAAATGGTGAATTTATAAAAGAGTTTAAGGGTGTTTAAAGTGATAATATAAATTGTTCTATATTAAAAAGATTTATAAATTAATATTTATAAATTAAAAGTATTGGAAGTGTAAAATGAACTTTTCTAAGTGTTAGAAAGAATTGTAAATGAATGTCATAAATTGGAATTATAGAATTATAACGGTGAAGTTATAAATAGAATTTTATAAGCAGTAGGTTTATAAAATTTATAAATTTATTAAAGGAATGAGTTGGATAAATGAATGAATCTTATAAGTTATAAGATTTATAAAATTTATGAAGTTTAAAAGGAATGATTTTGTAAATGAATAAATTATAAGTATTTGACTTATAATATGAATTTCTAGTATATCATTGTAATATGAATTGAGATAGGTTAATAAAGAAAATTTATAAAAGGAAGTTGATGTAAAATAAATAGAATGGAATTTATAAACGTTGTTTTATAAATTCAAAACGACTTATTTTGATAAGTAAATTGTTCTAATTTATTTATGGAGTTATATTCATGTTTTAAACAGTGAAAAAAATTCCTTAAACTAAAATGAATAGAAGTGATGAAATTTATTAACATAAGTATATTCACGTTTTTGAATAGTGAATAATATGTTAAAGGAATTATTTTGAACATGATGTTTTAAATAGAATTAAAACGATCTAATGATGTTTTAAAATATGTTGAGATTCGAAATCATAGATTTCAACATTTATTGTTGAAATAGATGTTTTCGAGAAATAGAAGGAAATAATAGATTATAACACTGTTGTTATAATAGATAATTTCCGAAAGGAAATGTTTTGTATAGTATTGGGATTTATATATCTATTTTAATTTCGAATCCCTATACTAGTGATTTTGGGTTGTTGTAACGATGTTTTACGCAACATTCGTTTTGGCCCAAATAAATATGGTTAAGTGAATGATTTCCTTAAAGAATGAAATATATACTTAATCTCGATTAGAGTATATGGAATATTTTCCAAGGTTGAAAATAAATAAAATTTGTGAATTACTTATAAAATAAATAAGTATAGAAATTGTTTTTTTTTCAATGAGAAATGGAAAGTTTAGAGAATTTATCTTTTTGAAGATAAATTGAAAATGAATATTTGAAATCGTATATTCATAAATATTTTGGAAGTATAAATTCAATATGGAATTTATAAATGGAATTGGGAAAATAGGTTTAAAAATAAATATTGATTTATTTTTGAAATATGGAAAGTTATATCTTCTAAAGATATTTTTGGAATTAAATAATTTGGAAAATTATTTGGATTCTGGTGATGTTGGCATATCTATTGATAGATCAATAACCGACTATCGATATTTACCTTTAAATAGGTATTTGTTGTGAATTTGTTTGAAATTGAATGTCACACTTATTTTTAAAAATAAGCGCTCACTATTCGGGTTAACCGGGAAAGGACCATGGGGTCGTATAACCCATTCCGAATATGTGATACGTCGTTATGAATTGCATTCGAAGACCGGTGTTGAAGACCGGATATTTTCGAAAACGAGAGGGTTTCTTGTTGATTGTCTCTGCACTGGCTGATCCCCGGTATAGAGATCTCCATAAGTGATGGGAAATCCGAACGTGATTAGAAATTATTCGGATTGCAAGGACTTCTTTGTAAGTGCCTTCGGTTCTGTTCGATCCCGGAACAGACTTGTATGGATTGTGTGTCCGACATTACAAGTTGAGATATAAAGCCGATTTCTTTCAAATATATTTCTGTGGTGGCGGAGAATTTATTCTTTTAGCTTAACACCCTTCTCTGAGACGTACGAGCTCAGAGGTTATATAGTTGAAGTTATCAGCAATATATTCCCAATTTGGTAATGTGACATGCTGAGTGATGCTGAAATGATCATTGTGTTGATTATTGTGATAGGATCATTTATTTGATCGTCTATCTTAGTGATCATTGTGTTGATCATTTGTTGACCCAAAGCATGGCTTTTGTATAAAGTATGTTTTTGTGGACGAAACTTCGTCGAGCCTCACACCCCGTGAATGGTCAAAACAGGAAAGAAGCAGCAAGGTTATGAGGGGTAGCGCCCTTTAGGATATGTGCATTTCCTTCTGGAAAAGGGTGGTATCATGGTATGGAGCCCAGATACTTACTCATGTTGAAACACTTTGTTTTTATGATTGTGTGAATTGATTAGAGAGCTCTCGGATAAAGGTCCCAAAGGACCGGGGGATGGCATATTCGGTCAGTTGTTACCCAGTTAGGGGTAACCCGGCCTTGTGTTGGTAGAGATCCGGTTTGGTTCTCGGGGATGTCCATCCAGAGGCATTCTCATGTGGCAATGGGAAGTTCCTTGGCCTGACCATTTGTTGGAAATCCAATTCTCAATACGAAACTTGTACGGTATTAGTTGTAGAACCTGCTATTCACTTATGGTGGTCACCACTGTTTGGATAGTAGCTATAGTAGGCATAGTTCGAAATGTCTATGTCGGCTAAGGTTTATATCTTTATTTTTGAAATGATTTTCCTACACTATGCACTAGTAATAATATCAAATGTTATCTTAAATGCGTATCAAGCATCTTTGGCTATCATAAGGAGAAATCTCCTCCGATTCTGCGTTTGCATGTGTGTGTGTGCGGGAGGCCTTATGGTAGTCTCATTTTTTAAAAGCATTGCGAATTGATTTAAAAATATTCCTCTATTTTGATTTTAAAGATAAATAAACTATTTTGAGTTCTCACACCAGTCACATGACTGACTCGGAGTTTATTGTTTTCCTTCCTAAACTCTGGGTGCCCACCAATTTTCCACACGGGCAGTCAAGAGTTAGGTTTATCAGGATATTTTGGATATTCTGGAGTTGCTGGAGGCAAGCTGGATGGCGTAGCATATTACGAGTAAATAGTATTTCTTTTCCGCTGTTTATTGTTGTTGTTGTACACTCTGATGATATGATGTAATGTAATATAATGGTGATGTAATAACTGATATAGTTCTTTATTTAAAGATTATTCATTTATTATTATATGTTGTTCCGCTGCGAATTGTGAGATTCTGATGTGTTCTATTGTTTTCTTTCTGTTCTGTTTTTCTTTTTCTCTTCTTCTACCTCTTTCTTTTCTTTTGCTTTAAAACCCTCAGTGTTCGTATTTTCGTTCACCTTGAGTTAATCAATGGAGATTAGTGTTTATTCAAGGAGTACGGATTTACGGGTCCTGACATTAATTATCCAAATATATGTTGACGATATAATATTTGGATCTACAAATGAAAAGCTTTGTCAAGAATTTTCTAAAATAATGACAAATGAATTTGAAATGTCTCATATGGGTGAGTTAAATTATTTTCTTGGTTTGCAAATAAAACAAATAGAAAATGGAATTTTTATTAATCAAGAAAAATATTGTTATAATTTAATTAAACGATTTGGTCTGGAAAACACTTCTGCCAAACCAACTCCGATGAGCACAACGATTCCTCTCAACAGAGACGAAGAAGGCAAAAGTGTTGATCAAAATCTATATCGTGGTATGATTGGATCGTTATTATATTTAACAGCGAGTCGACCCGATATTATGATGAGTGTTTTTTTATGTGCTCGATTTCAAGCAAATCCCAAAGAATCACATATGCGAGCAGTTAAACGTATTATTCGTTTTCTAACTAAAACCAAAGATTTTGGACTATTCTATCCGAAAGAATGTCCTTTCGAATTAGTCTCCTATAGCCATGCTGATTTTGGAGGAAGTTGGACGGATCGAAAAAGTACGAGTGGAACGTGTCATTTCATTGGACGTTCCCTAGTCTCTTGGTTTAGTAAGAAACAAAACTGTGTTTCTCTATCAACGTGTGAAGCAGAATATATATCTGCTGCTTTGGCATGTGCACAAGTCGTATACATGCAACAAACACTACAAGATTTTAATTGTTATCTTGAAAAATCTATAATTTATTGTGATAATACTAGTGCAATAAATCTTTCTAAAAATCTGGTAAATCATTCACGAACAAAACACATTGATATTCGTCATCACTTTCTTCGTGATTGTTTAGAAAAAGGATTGATAAATTTAGAATTTATTAATACTGAAAATCAAATTGCTGACATTTTTACTAAACCTTTAAATGAAAATAGTTTTATCAAACTTAGGTGAGATTTAGGAATAATGTCTTTAAAAGATTTATGGATAAAAATATGCAAAAATATTGAAAAACAAAAATTGTTTTATTTCTGACTAAAGCGGAACTTGAACTCATGATCTCTGACTTGTTTGATAGATGTTGTGTTATAGCCACTTGAGCTATGAGTGTTTCTTGTATCAGTTTTCCTTAAAATTTGTTTTATTTGTTTTGTTTTTCAGAAATAACTATTTTTAGTTCTAAACTTATAAATCATACATTTACAAACGGTTTTGTTGTTAAACTTCTATGATTATATTTAAAATTAGTTCCTATCCACTAGTTTTTCAGCAAACAGATGTTTATATATACTATGCTTATCTTTCAAAACATATACTAAGAAAAAAATTAAAAAAAAAAAAAAACCTGAAAAATGTCTTCAAACGATGACACCTATAATTCCGAAAACTCCCATCTATCATACTCATCTCTGGACGATGATGTTTCCGACCAAATTCCAGAAAATGGCCCCTATCCTACCTTTCCTATGCCTAAACATATCCTTGATTTCTCTTCTCCGGATAAAGACCCCGGATATGGGTGGAAACCATGGGATGAATCCCATACAGGCTATACACCTGAAAAGAAAAAAGGAAAGAATACAATGGTAATATCTCCATCCACCAAACAAAAAATTGATGAAATACATCACTACCAACAACAACAAATGAATATGCAACGGGAACTCTATTATGAACAAAAGGTCACGGCAAGACGTTTAAGTTTTCTAGAAAAGATTGCCATGAAAGTTTGTTCATCAAAAAAAGATGATGTTGCTGAACCTTCTTATAGAACCCTATCCTCTTCAAATCTTGTTCAAACTCTAATAGCTCCAAGATGGTCACCTATAGAAGATGTTCCGTCCCCAAACTCATAGGGACGTAGATTTTAACGAATGGTGGCTAAAACTTATATATATATATATTGTTGTTTTCGATAAGATGTGTAAATATAATGCAATAATAATAAAATTTAAATTTCTATCATTTTTTTAATAATAAAAGCAAAAATGTGCATTTCTAACAATGTCGGCCGACCGAAGAACCTGAGTCGGTCGACCGAAAGTATCAAATGCACATTTTTTAACAGGGTCGGTTGACCGAAGGGCCTGCGTCGGTCAGCCGAACCCTTCTCGAGAGTTTCAACTACTCTCAGTTAACCAAGTTGGTCGGCCGACCCAGTAATTTTGGCCGACCGAACGTGTAGACAGCTGGTTTGTTTTCTTTTTTACCTCATATTAGTAACCCATCCTTTCACCTTTTCAACCTACCTCTTCACTCTTGCTTTTCCAATTTCAGTTTTTACCCTAGCCCCCATTAAAGTTTTTCTCAAATTTTTATCTTTTCTTCAAAAACAATGGCTTCAAAGAAGAAATCAAAGACTACCGGTGGCTCATCTTCATCAACCCCCATAGATACTCAAATCGCCTCATGGCTTGTCAATGACGTCACACTTCAAAGATGGATACAACTTCAAGATGCCAAAATCTTTGAAGAATCATTTGTAAGTTATCTTGATTTCGCTTCCTACCGTGTTGAAAATGCCGCAATTAAAAGTGGGCTCGATACTTTTCTAGACCATAGAAAGAATAATTTGAAGATTAACCACATTATGGTCAAATTGTTCCTTGCTAACCTGAATCTTGTCAACCCTCCTAGAAACACTGAAAATTGTGTTTGGACATCGGTATGTGGCACCTCAATTTTCCTTTCCATTGATCGAATTAACCACATTTTAGATGCTAGACCGGGTGGAATCTCATTACACGATGTAGATTGTAATATATCAAGTCGTGACCACATAAGCTATTTATTTTTCGAAGATGATGCTACGGATTTTAGACAAATATCATCACTTAGACCTAGAGCTAGACTTTTTCATCGTTTCATGATGAAATCCGTTATACCAAGAGGCGGCTCCTACCACTTAGTATATCCTGAAAATTTTAAAGCTTTATATGCTATATGCTCGAATACACAAGTCAGTTGGGCACAATTACTCATGGATGAGTTTCTCTCATTTAATCAAGGCAAGATGCTTCATATTTCTTATGGAGAATACATAATGAGATTGATCAATAGCTTCGTCCCACATGCTCCGGAATCCGAAACCTCCAAAGTTCATACTTTTGATTCAAGGACCATAAAACTAATGAAGTTACCCGATGCACCTCCTAGATTTACACCATTTAACCAATGGAGTACTACTCCTCGAGAACAACTACGCCGTAGCTTTTCTACACCTCAACCATCAACTCATGCTACGGAACGTCTAACACGCCAACATTCAATTCAAAGACCAACTCCCGGAATTAGTACAGAGGCGGCCATTGATATTTTGGCTCAAAATCATCTAGCCTTGGATGCCCGGCTACGAAAAATTGATGGTCGTTTCAAGAAAATCAAGGGCTTCTTCGTGATTTTATGGGATGCCTTAACATGTACTTCCGAAGCCGGTGCCTCTTATGTTGCTCCCGGAAAAAGGCCAGCACCAAACTTCTCTTTTTCCACTTCGGAGAATACAAGTTCCGGTACATCAGGAACTCACACTTTTAACGCTCAAAGACGTGGTAAGGAACATGCTCCTTCGGAAGAAAATATCCGTCCAGAATCTTGGGATTCCGATGATGAGGAGTAATCATGTTGTTTTACAACTTGCTATCTTATAATTTCTAGTATTCTATTTTTAGATGTTGTGTATTAAGTAAACATCATTAATATTCCTATTTGCTTTGAGAATGTACTATTTAAAACTCGATGTTTATGTTGTGTTACATGTTCCATATTTCTTATACATCTAACAAGTATTCCTTTTTGTCGATGACAAAGGGGGAGAAATATATGAAAGCTAACAAATTTTTGCAGAAAAGTCAGAAAAGTCGCTATATATTCAGGGGGAGAATATATATACTACTTCGTCACATAAGTATTGTCATCAATCAAAAAGGGGGAGAATGTTGATTCATGAGTTTTGATTCATGACATAAGCTTCAGAGATCATACGACGAGAATACTATACAAAAGCGACAAAAAGAGAATAAGTGTATATTATGCACTACAAAGGAGACAAGACTACAATCCAGAGATTAGTATGAATATTTTAATGTATTGAGTCTTAGAATATTGTTAAAATCTTTCCTCAAATAGTCACACACATATACAAATTGATTTATATTAAGTTATATATAAATTAGTGTGTACTGTGCAATTGACAACAGGTTGGCTGACCGACCAGAAACCTCGGTCAACCGACTCTGTGTCAAGTGCACAGATATACATTGTTTTGTATACGTTTTTAAACCACAGCTGACCGGCCAGTTTTCTAGGTCGACCGACCTGAACATAAGGCTAGTTTTATGAAGAGTTGCGATTGTTCACGAAGAGGAATGTCCCTCAATCCAAGAGATACGGACACAACTTTTGATTGAAACTCTTCATGAAAGATTGTAACTATTCTACAACTATATAAACATGTTCAAATCACTTCTACAAATCATCGATTCTTGTTTATAATTCTGCAATCTATTCTCTATTTATTTCTGCAAATAAAAGCATTCATTCTCATTCAATATCTCTAGAATCTCTGAATTAATTTATATACTTCGATTCTACGAGATTATCTTCCTTCTAAATCTTCACATACACTACATATTCTTGAGGATTTGATTATAGGAAATTGTGCTATCAAAAGACAATCCATGTTATTCAAAACACACTCGTCAACAAAATATTTATATTAAGTTGAAGTCCTCTTCGGCAGTTGAGGCGGAAAAATTCCTGTTCGGCTGCTTAGGTGTGATATACCTATTCCCCCGGGTTAAGTGAGGGATTTAGTCTAAATCCAGAGGATATTCTGGGACTGGACGTAGAACGGGAAGTTCGAACCAGTATAAAAATTCCTAGTGTGCTTACTTTAATTTTTATTTTACCGCTATTATCAGTTTTTGCATTTATATATCATATTACACGATCCTTAGTACTGCACGTACACTTACACAAGTAACCATTGAAGATAAATGGTTATGGAAGGTGCCAGTTACAGGAAATAAATACATATAAATGCTATCATACTAAATTTTTATACTTTACAGAACAAATGAAAGAAGCGTTATATATATTATAATATTACAAGCATAGACAAAGGAAGGCAGAGATTAACCAGAAATGTAATAAATGGAAATTAGATTTGAAATGGTGGAATAACCAAAAACTGCAGTTTGAATTGGTGGATAAATTTAAAAGCTGAAGGCAGTAGGTATTTCACGGTTGGTAATTGAAAAGACTAAGGAAGCCAAAAGGTCCAATACGGAACCGGTATATCAAATCGTTTCGTAGATTGCGCCGCCTTCCTGACTCAAAACACACAAATGAATATACTGCGGAGGCCAGCAAGACAAGACGATCAAAACGGTATGTAGATATTAGTGGTACGATCATCCGATCAAAAGTCGATAATCGATACCGAAAATGCTGCTAATTTACCAGAAATAAGATAAACGGAGCAACAGAAGTCCGAATTTGAAGAAATGAAATATAACTCTCACTCGGAAGATGATTTACAAATTTTCGATAGAAAAATATTCAGGTTCTGAAAACATTTTATTATCATCACTTTTTAACTGATTTGAATTGAAATAAAATTACAAAAAAATAAACTTTTATATTATCTGATGAAAATTTACCAGTTGTTATGTTTAAGAAGACGTATTTCAAATATTAAACTTTTATTTCCAAATTGAATATTTTGAAATTTTTTAAATTTTCAATTAAATGTATTATTAAAACCATTGAAATTTACAGGTCGTTACAGTCAAAGCATGCGATGGTGTAATCAGTGACTTCCTTATTAACATAGGATTACATCAAGGGTCAGCTTTGAGCCCTATATTTTTCCCTAGTGATGGATGAGGTTTCGAAGAGTATACAAAGGGAGATTCCTTAATAAATGCTATTTTTTGATGATGTTGTGCTAATTGATGATAGTAGGATTGGGGTTGACAGACAACTCGAGCTGTGGAGACGGACTTTAGAATCTAAGGGATTTAGGCTTAGTAGAACTAAAACAGAGTATGTGAGGTGCGAATTTACCAGTGTCAGTTCAGAGGATGGAGATGTTATTCTGGCGGGACAAATAGTTCCTAAATGGAATCCTTACGATATCTAGGATCAATGTTGCAGTGTAATGGTGAGATTGATGAAGATGTTATCTTTCGAATTCGAGCGAGATGGGTGAAGTGGCGATAAGCACCTGGCATTCTCTGTGTAAAGAAAGTTCCACACAAGCTTAAAGGAAAGATCTCTAGAATGACAATTAGGCCTGCGATGTTGTACGGTGCAGAATGTTGGCCTACTAAAAACCAACACATCTAGAAGATAAGCATAGCAGAAATGCGTATGCTGCGATGGATGCGGTCATACAAGAAGAAACCGAATTAGAAATGATGATATGCATGAAAAACTTAGAGTAGCACCAATTGAGGAGACACTAATTCGACATCACTTAAGATGGTTTGGACATCTCTAATGAAGGTCGTCCGAAGCACCTGTGCACATTGGAATTATAGGCCGTGTCATTTGCTCAAAGTGAGGTAGAGGTCGACGAAAGTTGACACGGGAGGAAGTGGTTAAAAGGGACTTGAAGGGTTGGAATATAGGCGAAGAGCTGGTAACATATAAGAGTACGTGGAAATTAGCGATCCACGTACCAGAACCATGAGCCATGAGTCTTATAAGTTTTAGATTATAGGATTAGTGAAAAAGAGCCAAAGATGTAGCGTTTGGTCTTTAATTAATATTATTATCAGCACCATTATTACTATTTGTACTGTTGTCATCATTTTTATTTTATTTTTATTTTATTTATTTGTTTATTTATTTTTTCATACAAATGTATTTCTATCTTTATTTTACTTAGTTATTATTATTATTATTAATTTACCTATTTGACTTAATTTTATTATTGCTATTATTATTGTTATTGTTATAACCTTTAAATTACTTTTGTCATTTAGTTTCGGGTTCCACCTCTAGCCGACCCCA
The DNA here is from genome assembly GCA_030765085.1 of Allium cepa. Classification (NCBI taxonomy): domain Eukaryota; kingdom Viridiplantae; phylum Streptophyta; class Magnoliopsida; order Asparagales; family Amaryllidaceae; genus Allium; species Allium cepa. The sequence continues at coordinate 455,485,511 of CM060932.1, forward strand.
ACTTTTTTGAGAATAATGACTCTGTTGTTGTTGTTTTTGTATAAATCCAAACTTTTAATTTCTGACAATATTATGTTCTAAAATCTTATTAAATTTAATTTTTTTAATTATCAAAAATATGGGTCGTTACAGAACCCCTTTATCCGAATAGTGTCAATCCATAGAGGGCCATTCCCCGTGGTGTGAGTATGAAGGCAAAGGAGAGGTACATGCAATAGGCAAGAGTTCAACATAAGTCAATCTTCCTGTTAAACAAAAGCCTGCTCTAGAGATTACTTCACGGCAGCTGAAGTGGCAGGAGTTGTCTTCCCTCACTAAGACCCACTCATTATCATAGTGCATATATCAAACTATAATATAAAGAATTTTTTGGGTTATTTTGGGAGCTCAGTCAAGTTATCTTCAAGTCTACATACGATTGGTTGAGGTTTTCCACTATAAATCCTATAACCTAGTCCTGAATTGATCTTTGGTTTCAACAACATTACTACCATCCCAATAGGATCGACGACCTTGCTTGTTATCGCAGTAACCAGCCCACTACACAAGTCATTCTATAAGAGCATCTTAATCATTGACCAAACCTCACCTTATTATGCCTTCCTAAGAAAGCTTGCGTTGATAGACATGGAACAATCGTCACTCTGAAAGTCTTACTTATGAAGTTCAACATTCCTACATGAATTAGGTGAATAAGAGGCAAACGTTTTTTAGCTAGAAGCTATACAATGTAAACCTTACTTCTGGCTATAAAATTATTTGAAATTATTCTCGTGTCTCCTCTAATATTTGTAATGATAGAAAAAGAAGACAAACCTGTTCATAAAAATGCATCGGTACTATTTACCTAAACTAACGCTAAGGCAAGTAATCTTATGCCCCTAAAATCTAAGAAAAAAGAGAAAAGAATATATATGCATATTATCGGTATTGATGAGTATAACTCAATTTATATACGGCACTTCTCCAAAAAAGCCCAGAAACATGCATCCTTAGTGAACTCACCCCCCGAAGAAGAAACAAAAAGTGAGATAGAACTGAGATTAGGGACATCAAGGAAAGAGTTAGAACCAATAGATAATCTTAAAGATATACAAATAGATCTAGGAGACCCCATGGAGATTCTCAAAATCGAAAAGAATCTCAATACAGAAGTTTATACTGTACTGATAGATTATTTCAAAAAAGCAACATATGTATTCCTTGGATACACTCAGACAAGGTAGGAATAAATCTAGCAATTATCTTTCATGCACTCAACATTTACCCCGATGCCCATCTAATTAGACAAAAGCGTAGAACTCTAAACCAATTGTAACATCTGCCTTTCTAAGCCTAAAATTAACTTCTATGGATGCTACAGTTATCCATAGTAATTAATTCTCAACAATAAACGCGGCTAAGTTAATCATAACAATAATCAAAAGCAAATGAATATGAAAAAAATTCAAACACAATTCACAAATAACTTTTACATGCCATTTCAAAATATGATTTCATATACATTATGTATTTCCACTAGCGATTCCATGTTCAGAGTAAATAAAACTATTATAAAATACTCCAAGAGCGACATAAGAAGATGTCCCCTTGGTTGATCAAAGTCTAACACTTGGCAATTATATAACTTGCAATTACATCCATACAGGAAAAACCAAACAATACACTGGATTAGATAGATACTCTTAAATTGCTAGATTGCATGTTGAACATCTTTGGAAGCTTATTTGTCTAACTTGAAACCTGAAAACTCTTACTTCCGACCAAATCAAATGAGTACCCGAGAGTTTAAGGGAAAAAACAAAAGCTTCAAGTCAGACAACAGTCATGTGTGAATAATAACTTACTTTCTCGTAGCAAATAGATATCTAGTGAGATCACGTCGCTAAGCGAAATGGGTTTTTCCATGACTAGTATATTGACCAAAAAATCTTAACCATATATTGTGCTCCTGCATCCACAATGGTTATAACACAATAATATGCTATTATGCAAACAGGCAATATACATTGGATTGTCCATCTTAGGTTATTATACTACCCATCTAGGTTTTCATTGACTATCTTATGCTTATGTAGACTATCCATCTCACATATATTAATTCTTTGGATTACCCGGCCCCTACCATGTTGACTACCCATCACCCATGGTTGCATTATCAGTGTTATGTGGACTACCCATCTCACATGTACTTATTACTTGGATGAACCATACCCTACCGTATGCACTACCCATCACACATGGTTTCGCTATTTAAATTATGTGGACTATCCGTCATACATATCCCATTCATTCAAAATTTATATGGACTATCCATCACACATCCTATGTCTTCCTAGGTTAACAATGAACCCTTCATTAACCTCGTAGAAAATATATATCTCCAGCATAATATGGGCTATCCTTCTCACATCCTATTGTTTTTCTTGGATAGTTATGAACCTATCACTTAACAACTTAATTCATGTTACCTACATATTTAACATATATCTATTGGTGTCCCAAATTAGGTTATTTACCCCTTAAGCTTATGACACCTCAAATTTTAAGCAATGGTATCCCTAATGTATCTTGTCGAAACCATAGAGCAAAAATATATTGGTATCCCTAATAGTTAATGTCGAAATTTATAAACTAAAATACATTGATATCTCAGTAAGCAATATAAAGAATATAAAGTCGAATACATTGGTATCTCGAATATTATAGTGAAATTTTTAAAAATTTAGCATGTCGAAGCTAATCTACATTGGTGTCACCAATAATAGTGTCAAGTTTTCAATTAAATGACATAGGTATCTTCAATAACAACGCCGAAGAAGAAGATTTAAGGCTCTTCCCCTTTAACAAAGTAGATAGGTGACATAAACGTCGCATTATATAGCATCGAACCGCTACCCACGGTTAGAAAAACAAAACTTAAATTCTTTTAAGTATAAATACTATGCCTAAAATGTGGTGGTCGACATAGAAGAAATATAGGTCACCCACCCCTTTTCAAAACAAAGTTCAATGTTTGTATAAATAATTATAAAGTCGCCGGCTCTAACGAATGATGGCACTAAGACAATCTGCATCATTATAAATACCTTTTACTTAGCATACTTTGGCTATTATGCCGTAAATTTTATAAGGTCGTTGCTTTACTTTATATAGCTATTATCGGAAAAAGGTCAATTTAGTAGGACGTGGCATTCCTTTAAAAAAATGGTGAAACATTCGACGGTATTGATGGTGACATAAATGATAAGAGGCATCTTCAATGATTATGACACTAAAACTTTGAATACTTAGATGAATCGTGGTAAGGCCATGCCACCATTGATGGGCTGCCGATGTGAACGATGTTGACATAGTTATAATCATTCCATAGCTGTCAAGTAGCTATCTTAAGCTTTCCTCCATAAAATGGATGACAATCATAGGTGCGGCGTCACTTTAGACGCGATGACAAAGTAATGGCATGGAGTTGTCTTAATTATGTATAAAAATGATATTTTTACTTCTAAAAGTAAATACTTTTTACTAATCCAAACCCTTGCCCAATTTCAATTGGATAATACAATACTTTACAAAATTTTCTTTTCAAAATATGTCATATCTAGTTTTAAAGTTCCAAAACACTGACTAAACTAATTGATTATTACTCTTAATTTAATATCCATTTAAATGTTCATCTAGCATAATAATCTCATAGTTATTAGAAATCACAAAGGAAAAATCCCCAAAAATTCCAAAATACCATATTGTTCAACATATAAAATTTTTAGGGCCATAAACTATATTTAATTATTTTTAATAATTAAAACTCAAAATTAACCTAGTTTCCACCATATGAAATTCACAAAATATTTATTTTAACTTGGAAAATTAAAAAATTAAAATTCCATCTCCAAACTCATCTTACCAGAAAATTAAAGCATTTAAAGATTTAAAATTTAAATTTTACCCTAAAAACCACATAAATAATTTCATAAACACCTATAAATCATTATTCTATCCAAACTATGATTAAACTACCATAATTTGGCAAAAATCAACAAAATAATTCGGATACTACCCATAGATGAATTTAAGAATGAAAAAATAGAGATGGTTTATGTATTATTCACCTTAAATTTGAATGGAGCTTGAGATTTGTTATTGCTTTAGTTTTTCCTAAGCTCCTTCTCTTTGAATCACCTTGATTTCATGCTTTCTAGCTTGATCAATGGCTGGCCTCTTTCTTCCTCTTGATTGTTTATGTTTTGTGAAAAATGAGAATGATATGAGTGGAGAGGGTTTAAGGGATAAAAGATAAGCCTATAACTAAATTTCTCCTTTCGTATATTCTTTTCTATATTTAAGTTTAAGCAATCTTTCTAATTTCATTAGTACTGGCTCGACCTCATAAATTTTCAAATCTCATTCTCCTTGACCATTTATTATATTCTATTTAATCTATCAAATTAAATATCTTGAATAATGTTAAATTAAAAATTAGGTGTTACACTAGGAAAGGTACAATGCTCTACATGAGGAAATTAAGAAGTTGATGGAGAATGGATTCATTAAGGAGTTATACTTCCTACAGTGGATAACCAACGTAGTACTTGAAGGAAGCCTAACGGAAAATGGAGAACTTGCATAGACTTCACCAACCTCAACAAGGCCTACTCGAAGGACAGTGCTCCCTTTCCTTGATTAGTTAGTAAACATGAGTAGTGGGCATGAGCTTCTCTTGTTCATGTATGCATATTCAAGGTATAATCAGATAGCCATGTTTGAGCCAGACTAGGAGCATACTAATATTGTGATGGATTAAGGATTATATTGCTACATGGTTATGCCGTTTGGGCTCAAAAACGCGAGGGAAACCTACCAGAGGCTAGATAATATGATGTTGCAGAACAGATTGGAATAAATATAGATGACATGCTGGTTAAGTTTGAGGTATCATCTAGCCACATCTAAGACCTAGAGCAGATATTTCAAGTCATAAGGCAATACAATACGAAGCTGAACCCTCTGAGCGTGATCTAATCAGGCAAGTTACTAGGGTATATAGTAAGCGCATATGGCATAGAAGAAAATCCTAAGAAGACTAATACCATAAGAGGAATGGGAATCCAAAAGAAGCCAAAGGATCTGATGAGTCTAAATGGCATGGTGAGAACTTGTACATTTATTTAGTTGTAACTAATAAAGCTGTTAATGTTGTAGTGTTACGAGAAGACGAGGAAAGTTAACGACCCATTTAGTTCACAAGAAACGACTTTCAGGAGCAGAGCTAAACTACTCAGTTATTGAAAGCTGGCCTATAATTTGCTCCTTACAGCAAGGAGGCTGCAGTCCTATTTCCAGGCATATCCTATCAAAGTCCTCACAGACAAACCAATCAGGCAGATAATACACAAGCCAGAGACATCAGGCCGCTTATTAAAGTGGACGATGGAGCATAGTCAGTACAACGTCATTTATTGTCAAAGAAAGCAATCAAAGGCCAAGAACTTGCAAATTTCATCGAAAGTGCACCTATAACAACCCTGGTTCTGGTGATTACCTATATTATTAAATAGTAAAGGTGGTTATAATTTAATAATGGAGAAATAGAATATATTGGAGATGCTAAAATTGTTTATTGTAAATAAACAATGGATTTTGAATAAATAAAGTGGAATTAAGATGGTTGGTAACAAATTGCGATTAATGATAATATGTTGATTTGGTGGTTAATAAATTAATTAAGTAAGATAAAAGAATTAATTCAACATTAATTTGTTGAAATAAATGTAAATAGGGGAGGTAAAGTTTTATGAACTTTATTATGTTAGTTGCGTTATAAAATAAGCATTTCACGGTTTTAATTTGATAAATTGCAATAATTTTGCAAATTATTGCCAAATGTGATTTTTTTTATTAATTTTAATGAGTATTAGAATTTAATATGATATTTTGTAAATAAAAAGATGTAATTTTATTCTAAAATAATATTTGGACATAAAAATGTTGTTAGTAAGGTTTGTTATAATTAATTTGACAAGAAAATAAGTTTTTTTAAATTTAATTGTTAAAAATAGGATTTGTGTAATTAAAGGTGTAAATTGAAGTATTTAAGTAAAAATAAGAATTTAATGTTGGGAAATAGTTTTAAATAGCTAAAATAACTTTTATATATTATTTGACAATGTGAAACATGTTAGTGTGATTTTGTGAAGTTGAAATTATGTAAATATAAATTGTTTTTGCTAAAAAGTAAGTGTTTAGTATATTAAGAGATAATTAGGTTATTAAGCTAATTTTTTTCCTATAGGGTTAGGCCCAACAACAACCCTAACTAAGCAAAAAGTAACTATCTTCTCAAAACAAATAGTACGTACAGCTAATTCTAAAAGCTTAAAAAAAGAAAGAGAAACTCTGAAACCCTTCTTCCTCTTGAAACCTAAAACTCAATCTTCAAATTCTTCAATTTCTTTGCAAATTAAACAATTTGAAGCTATTAAAAACAGGAAAGCAATTCAAAAGCCAAATCTATTTCATCAATTTCTAATTTTGAAAACTTAAATTGTCTATAAGTTCAGTTTTCTATTTTGCACGTATGTATATCTCATTTTTACAGTTCCTTCAACTGAATCAAGGCAAAAGCTCTCATCTTCTTCCAGTTTGCTCCTATTTTCTCAAAATTTTGCTAAGGTGAGTTTAAAACTCACATTTCTAGCTTAGATTGGGATTTCAAGGTAAGAAATCTCAATTGTGTTTGTTGCATGTTCATTTGTGAATCACTGTTAGTAAATTGGGCATATCTCTTTCGTTTAAATCGGAATAGAATTTTTTTAAGTTATAGAAAGCTTTAAAAGTGTTAAATAACTTATATGTCGAACACTTTTGAAAATTTTGAGCATAGAGGGTCGAAAACCCAAATTCAAACTCGTTGCCCTGTTACTGTAAGATTGTAATTTTCTGTGCTAAATGTTGTTGGTAATTTGAGCATATCTTTCCCATTTGATGTTCAAATTTAATGATTCTTGATGTTTCAGAAAGCTTAATTGTATGCTATAAATTTTATGTTTTAGGTTTTGTTAAATTTCAAAGTTCATACAGTCGAAAGTTTATTCTAGTGTCGCTGTCCCAAGACTAAAACGATAGAGGCAGTGAACTTCAGATTGAAAAAAAATAGTCATAACTTATCCATTCCTTATTTGAATTCGATAATTATTGATGTTCTGAAAAGGTTGGAATATCTTCTATAACTTTATAGTTTAATGTTTTCTCAAATTCTGAGTTTGAAAGGGGCAAACCGACTAAACAAGCTGCAGCCCAAGTTCTTCGGCAAAGTTTATGCAGTTTCCATTGATTGTTTTTGAATTCGATGATTTTGATCATTTTTGAGATTATTCTAAAAGGCTAACTCCTACTAATAGGAAAACCTACATTAATTTTGATTCGTACTATGGGTTGACAGTTTCATTTGGGTTTTGTCATATGATAATTTCATTGAATTTTCGTTGGTTTTTGTTGTTTCTATGCATGTGTTTTCTAAACCAGTTTCGAAATGCTTTTTAAAATGAAAAAGCTTTCAAAATAAATGTTTTACAACATTTATAATTATTTTTAAAGCTATTGAAATTTATAATCTGTAACGACCCGTAAATTTTCGATAATTAAAATAGCTAATTTGATAAGATTTCGTGATTTAGTGTTAGAAAAAAAAATTAATTTGTTTGGAATAATAATAAATGGAATGAATTGCGACAACAATTATCCAAGTAATGAAAAATAAATGCTACTTAGTGAATGCCTTTGAAATCAATAGTTGAATAGGATAATAAATGTTGAAATTCATTGGGTATAATAGAGTAATTGATTGATAAGTAAAATCTATTTAAAATCAAATATCAAATATTGAACCGGTAAAATTTTTAAATTTAATATTTGGAAATTTGTAACGACCCAGGATTTTTAATAATTACAATTTGAATATTTAATCAATTTTAAATATTAATAAGTGAAATTTATAAGTCAAATAAATTTAATTTGAATTATTAGATTTAATTGAATAATTAAATCGATAATTTAATATGTTAAATTATGGAAATAATTGAAAATTGAGTTAAATATGATTGAAAATGATTTGTAAAATTTTATTTTATCATGTTGAAGTTAGAATGATATTTTAGAACTTTTAAAATCGAATTAAAAGTTAATTTGTGAAAATTGAATATATTAATATTAAAATCGACTAGTGAAAATAGTCAATTTTTGAACAGTCTCAGAATTGAACGAAACCAGTTTCATTGGATCCGTAATAGTTAGTCATTACCGGATTTCAATTTTCGTGTCAATCGGAGTTATCGTTTGATCGTGGCAGCTCGAAACGCATCGATTTATTTTTAATATTAATTTGGCGAGTTAAAATAGCCATTTTTCAAAAAGTCTCGGATTTCGACGAAACCAGTTTCATCGGATCTGTAATGTGATATTATTGTAATATTTCAAATTTCACGTCAATTGGATTTACCGTTTGTCCGGTACAAATTAAAACGCCTAGAAAATCGTTTAAATCGGTTTAATTTAAATTGAACGTTTATTGCCATAACTCGCACAGATGTCCGAATTAGCTTCCGAAACCTGTTCCATTGTGTCCGGAATGCGGGGTAAACCCTAGAAACGCTGGTTACGGCGCGTAAATCGGAGTTCGGAATTTCCGGGATGAATAGTGTTTCGTCGGTTCCTTATAAATAGCCCACCATTCACAAATAAAAAAATAAATAAAAAAAATATCAAAACCCTAATCTAAAACTGCAGCCGCCTCTTTTATAATGGATGGCCAGAAAACACCCACATTCATCCCTCAATCTTTCTCAATCCACTCGTTTTTAGCCAAAGTTGTTAACTACAACATTATAGAGCACGATGAGATCTTGAAATCTATACGGATTTGATGGGTTTTAAAGCATCGGAGGAGGAGCTAAGGGGGGCCGACCGTGGCCAGTTGCGCACGCAACTCGAGGTGGAATAGGCAGCCGAGCTTCAAGTGGTGCATGGTGGAGGTAGCTCTTGCAATGGGCTTCGACATGGCGGTGATGTGATCGAGTATTGTCGAGTGTTGATGGTGCAAATTGAAACCCTAGTTCATGCTAATGGGTTTGATTTCGTACGTGATTTACTGGAGTTGGAAGATGAAGCAGTGGACGGGCTAGATCTGCAGGGGTTTGGATCTGAGGGGTGAGATTTGTTGTAGGTTAGAAATAATAAAGGAAATTGTAAATTTATAAGTTATAAATCGTGTAAAATTGTAAAATCCATATCTTTTTCATACGAGGTCGAAAACGCGCGAAACCAGTTGCGTTGGAATCGTATGGACGAGCACTACGCGATGAAATTGGATTGGAGTCGTTTGGAGTTAGTGAGAATTTTGGGTAAAATTAAACGTCCGTTTAATTTTATTCGAAATAAATCGCTAAAACGGAATAGAAATCAAGGTGAGAATTTCTCACTCAATTGAATCAGTTTCGATTTTAATTTTAAATAGTTAGATTTAAAATATTTGAATGCATGTTTGAATGATGATTGATATCTATTGATTGTTGAAATAGACATTATACGCCGTTAGTAAGCGGATGTTATTTATTAAAAACATATACCGCGAATATTTCATAAACAGTGAAATTGGTATTATATATAATAGCAATATATATATATTGGCATATGTATATATTGGAGTTATTGATTTCCCGCATTTTTTTTGTTTAGCGGATGAGACCCTATTGCGCCGTCTATTAAGCGGATAATATTTAAATCCCATATACCGCGATAATTCCGTACTGGAGCGAAATTGGTATTGTGCTAATGTTTGTGGATGCAGGAACACAGGTTGGAGGGATGCAACTGGATTCCTCAACAGTATTTATTTTTGATTTCAGATATTTTGATATTTGATGGATTATCATATCGATATATGATATCGTTGTTTGTCGTGATTGACTATTTGGTGTGTAGCATCATTGGACCAAATTTGGAATTTTAAAATGGATTTTAAAGTGATTTTTGAAAGTATAAGTTATAAAAATATTTTTTTGAATTGATCCATTTTAAATAAATAAACGTATAATTTTAATGTTATATAAAAATTATGATTTTTGAGAATATAGTTTAAAAAAAAACTGATTTTTGAGAATATGATGCTGATGATTTTATAAAATAGTAAAATCGAGATTTTTGAAATTATTGTGAAAAGTTTAAATATAGGATTTATGAAATTTAATTATTTTATGAATCAAAATGGTGAAATAATAAAGGAGATTAAAGATGTTTTAAAGAATAATATAAATTGATTTATATTAAGAGATTTATAAATGGATATTTATAAATTGAAATATTGACATTATAAAACGAGTTTTTATAAGTGTTTGAATGAAGTGAAAATGAATTTTGTAAATGAATGGAATTTATAAAATTATAAATGGTGAAGTTATAAATGAAATTTATAAATAGTAAGATTTATAAATTTTGTGAAGTTATTAAAGGATATATATTTGGATAAATAAATGAATCTTATAAGTTATAAGATTTATAATTATGAAGTTTGAAAGAACGATTTCGTAAAATAATCGTTTTATAAGCATTTAACTTATAATATGAACCTTTAGTACATAATTGAGTTATGAATTGAATATAGGTTAAGAAAGGAATTTATAAACGTTGTTTTATAAATCCGCAAACGACTTATTTTGATAAGTAAATTGTTGAAACCTATTAATGGAGTTATATTCACGTTTTTGACTGTGAATAATCCTTTGAAATAAAATGAATAGAATTGATGAAATTTGTTAACAAAGTATATTCACGTTTTTGAATAGTGAATAATATGTTAAAGAAAATGTTTAGAATGTGATATTTTAAATTGAATTAAAACGATCTAACGATGTTTTAAAATGTGTTGAGATTCGAAACCATAGATTTCAACATTTATTGTTGAAATAGACGTTTTCGAGAAATAAAAGGAAGTGGTGGACTATAACACTGTTGTTATAGTAAATGATTTCCGAAAGGAAATATTTTGTATAGTATTGGGATTTATATATCTATCTTAATTTCGAATCCCTATACTAGTGATTTTGGGTTGTCGTAACGATGTTTTACGCAACATTCGTTTTGGCCCAAATAAATATGTTTAAGAGAATGATTTCCTTAAAGAATGAAATATATACTTAATCTCGATTTAAGTATATTGAATATTTTCCAAGTGTTGAAAATAAATAAAAAGATTTGTGAATTACTTATTTTTAATAAGTATGGAAATGTTTTTCCAATATAAAGTGAATATTAGAGAATTTATCTTTTTGAAGATAAATAGAAATGAATAATTCAAATCGAATATTCATAGATATTTTAGATTATAAATTCACTACGGAATTTATAAAAGAAAGTGGAATTTGTCTAAAAATAAATATTGATTTATTTTTGAGATATTGAATTATATATCTTGTAAAGATATTTTTGGAAAATAAATAATTTGGAAAATTATTTGGAATCTGGTGATGTGTGCATATCCATTGATAGTTCAATAACCGACTACCAATATTTCCCTTTGAATGGGTAATTGATGTGATTTGTTTGAATTTGAATGCCACACTTATTTTTGAATAAGAGCTCACTATTCGGGTTAACCGGGAAAAGACCATGGGGTCGTATAACCCATTCCAAATATGTGATACGTCGTTATGAATTGCATTGAAGATCGGTGTTGAAGACCGGATATTTGCGAAAGCGATAGGATGACCTATCGATTGTCTCTGCACTGGGTAGCTCCTGGTATAGAGATCTCCTAAGTGATGGGAAATTCGATCGGGATTGTGAATACCCGGATTGCAAGGGCTTCGTAAGAAGTGCCTTCGGTTTTGTTCGAGCCCGGAACAGACTTGTATGGATTGTATGTCTGACATTACAAGTTGAGATATAAAGCCGATTTCATTCAAATATATTTCTGTTGGTGGCGGAGAATTTATTCTTTTAGCTTAACACCCTTCTCTGAGACGTACGAGCTCAGAGGTTATGTAGTTGAATGTTATCAGCGATATATTCCCAATTTGGTAATGTGACATGCTGAGTGTTGCTGTGAAATGATCATTGTGTTGATTATTTGTGATAGGATCGTTTATTTGATCGTCTATCCTGGTGATCATTTCTATGATCATTTGTTGACCCAAAGCATGGCTTTTGTATAAAGTATGTTTTTGTGGACGTGACTTCGTCGAGCCTCACACCCCGTGAATGGTCAAAACAGGAAAGAAGCAGCAAGGTTATGAGGGGTAGCGCCCTTTAGGATGTGTGCATTTCCTTCTGGAAAAGGGTGGTATCATGGTATGGAGCCCTGATACTTACTCATGTTGAAAACACTTTGTTATGATTGTGTGAATTGATTACGAGCGCTCGGTTAAAAGGTCCCAAAGGACCGGGGGATGGCATATTCGGTCAGTTGTTACTCAGTTAGGGGTAACCCGGCCTTGTGTTGGTAGAGATCCGGTTTGGTTCTCGGGGATGTCCATCCAGAGGCATTCTCATGTGGCAATGGGAAGTTCCTTGGCCTGATCATTCGTTGGAAATCCAAAGAAACAATATGAGACTTGTACGGTTTTAGTTGTATAACCTGCTATGGAATGTGGCGGTAACCTGCTATTGAACATAGTTGGCTATAGTAGGCATAGTTCGAAATGTCTATGCTGGCTAAGATTTATATTCTACTTTCGAAATGAATTTTTCCTACACTATGCACTAATAATAATATCAAATGTTCTTTTAAATGCGTATCAAGCATCTTTGACTATCATAAGGAGAAATCTCCTCCGATTCTGCGTTTGCATGTGTGTGTGTGCGGGAGGCCTTATGGTAGTCTCATTTTTAAAAGCATTGCGAATTGACTTTAAAAATATTCCTCTATTTTTGATTTTAAAGATAAATAAACTGTTTTGAGTTCTCACACCAGTCACATGAAGGACTCGGAGTTTATTGTTTTCCTTCCTAAACTCTGGGTGCCCACCAATTTCCACACGGGTAGTCAAGAGTTAGGTTTATCAGGATATTCTGGATATTCTGGAGTTGCTGGAGGCAAGCTGGATCGCATGGCGTATTACTAGTTTATATAGTATTTTTATTTTTTTCCGCTGCACTGTTTGATGTTGTTTGTTGTTGTACACTCTGATGATATGATGTAATATAATGTGATGTAATGTAATAACTGATATAGTTCTTTATTTAAAGATTATTCATTCATTTATTATTATATGTTGTTCCGCTGCGAATTGTGAGATTCTGATGTTGTTCAGTTGTTTCCTTTCTGCTCTATGTTCTATTTCTTTTTCGCTCATTTTTCTATCTTCTTATCTCTTCTTTCTCTCTTCTTCTACCTCTTTCCTTTTTCTTAAAACCCTAAGTGTTCGGTTTTCCATCGTTCGATTGCTCGGCAGTCGATAAAGTGAGTATCGATGTTGAATTTTCGAAAGTCGAAGAATCGGGTCCTGACAAAATTATTGAATAATTTAATAATGGGAATTGAATAACCATATAATGGAAATAGTTGTTCTATAATTTTAATTCGTTTCAAAAGTTGAATTTTATAAGTTCGTTTTGAATATTTCAAAAGATAGTGATTTAAGAATAATCAAATTTGTTAAATTTAATTTTACGAATGTTTGAATAAATTAAATTCCGAATTTGATATGATTAAATTAATATTGAAATTTAATATATGAAATTAGAGTGAATAATTGAAATTTGATTTAATATGATTCAAATTGGTTTCCAAAGTGAATGTAAGTTATATTTGGATTTTAATAGAGTTAATAAGATTTTAACATTGGAATTTATTGGATAAATTGAATAACGGGTTTAATATGATTAAAAATGATTGTAAAATTTTATTCTATCATATTGGGGTCATAGTGATGTTATAGAACTTTTAAAACTGAATTTAAAATTTATTTGTGAAAATTGAATATTTTAATATTTAATTAGCGACTGAAAAATAGCCAATTTTCGAACAGTCTCAGAATTGGACGAAACTAGTTCCATTGGATCCGTAATAGTTTGTTATTATCGGATTTCAATTTTCATAGCAATCGGAGTTGTCGTTTGACCGTGGCAGCTCGAAACGCGTTGAAATTGTTTTAATATTAATTTGGCGAGTTAAAATAGTCATTTTTCAAACGGTGTCGGATTCCGACGAAACCAGTTTCATCGGATCCGTAACGTGATATTATTGTTAGATTTCAAATTTCGTGCCAATCGGATTTACCGTTTGCCCGGGGCAAGCCAAAACGCCTAGAAAATCGTTTAATCGGTTTAATTTAATATTGATCGTTTATTGTCGTAACTCAAGCAGACGATCGAATTAGCTTCCGAAACATGTTCCATTGTGTCCGGAATGCAGGATAAACCTTAGAAACGCCGGCCACCGCGCGTAAATCGGAGTTTGGAAATTCCGGAATGAATAGTGTTCGATATTTCCTATAAATAGCCCCCTTTTATCTCAAATAAAAAAATAATAATAATTAGGGTTTAAACCCTAGCCGTCGGCCTCTAAACCGAAGGCCATAAAATCGTTTCGTTCTCCTTCTCTTATCTTCAAATCCGTTCATCGATTCAACAAACCTTCAACATGGAAAATGTAGAGCATCACGAGACGAAGGTAATCAACGGTTGCGATCGTTTTCTGAGCCATGGATTAACGGCAAAGGGGGTTTGAACGTCGCGTGTTCGTCATCGTTTTGCGCGCTCCTGGTGTGGCCGAGGTCGGGGGGGTTTTGGCCGAAGATGGAGCTCACGGAGGCGCATCGTACGGCGGTGTTTGATCGTGGTGTAGGTGTTGTATGGTGGTGCGTGAATTAGGGTTCAAGGTCGGCTCATGGGTTGTCGCACGCGTGAAACTGGAGAGGGAGGAGGATAGTGCGTGCACGGCCTGGATTCAGTGAAGCTGGATCAACGGCCAGAAGTGTTATGGTAAAATAAATAATAGAAATGTAGATTTAATTGTAATTTGAATCCTGTGATGTTTAAAACGTTGTATCTTTGTCATACGAGATCGAAAAATTGCGAAACAAGTTGCATTGCGTCCGTATTGCCGAATACTATGCTATGGAGCTGGATTGGAATCATTTGGAGCTTGGGAAAATTTTGAGTTAAATCGAACGTCGTTCGATTTGATTTGAAATCGTAAAAATCAAGGTGAGTGTTTTATAACGCTCACAACGTACTAAATACCTTTATGCTAGTTAAATTTGATATTATGAAGTGTTATGATTTTATTTGTCGTTGTTCGATAAAAATTCAATTGTCATATAGCTTGTCATTTGAATTAACCATTGAAAAATTTAATTGACAGTTAAATTGAAGTTAAAATTGAATTGCGATTAAATTACCTGACATTGATAACTATGAAACTGCCATGAATTGTATTGTTTATTGGATGATGTATTTTGATGGATGCTATTGGTTGATAAATGAATGTTGGATGTTTATTTGCTTATATATATCCTGTTATGCATACATATGATACTGTGATTTAATTTACGTAATATATACTCATCCCTGACATTTAATTGAAATAAATAATTACTTGGCCATAGGATAGAAAATTATATACGGACTGTAACGACCCGTATTTTTAGCTATTTTAATTATAAAATTTAAGGTGATTATTGAAGGAAAATGATTATTAATGTAATTTGTTGAATAATTTAATATTTGAAATTATTTGAATAATTGGATAACGGGTTTAATATGATTAAAAATGATTTGTAAAATTCTATTTTATCATATTAAAGTAAGAATGATGTTGTAGAACTTTTAAAATCAAATTAAAAGTAAATTTGTGAAAATTGAATATTTTAATATTTAATTGACGAGTTAAAATAGCCATTTTTGAAACAGTCTCGGATTTCGACGAAACTTGTTTCATCGGATCCGTAATAGTAAATTATGGTAGGATTTCAATTTTCGTAGCAATTGGACTTGTCGTTTAGCCGTGCGAGCTTGAAACGCGTAGAAATTTAATTTCGAATTTAATTAAAATAATCAACTTCGAAAAGCTATCTTCCAGATATGATCGAATTAGGCCTTGAAACTAGTTCCATTGCGTCCGGAATGGGGGTAAAACCTTATAAACGCCTGGCGGCACGTCTCGATTGGAGTTCGGATGATTTTGGACCTACCTATATAAATACGCACGCAAACCGAGACAGTTTTATTGTTATTTTAACCCAGAAACCCTAATTCTAAATCATGGCCGCCACCTATTCCATGGCCAGAAATTGCCGATCTTCTTTCCTTAATATCTCTCAATCCGTTCGACGAAATCGAAAAATTCCAAAAGCAAAAGTGTAAATCTCGACGAGCTCTTCAAATCCATACGGTTGATGTATGCAAATTTTTCATGGATTCGTCCAGATCTGACTTGGAAGTGTGTACGTATTTCCTTGAATTGCGTGCAAACGACGGCGAATGACGGGATGAAACTTGGCGCGTAGGTGGCTCTGGTGAAGGGCTTCGTGGTGGCGCTAGCTGATCATTCTGGAAGTCGACGAGGTGGTCATGAAAATTGCTTGAAGATCGGCGGCTAATGGGTTTGCATACATGAATTTTACGTTGGGGAAGAAGCGCCGGAATCACGGAGATGAGAGCTGCGCTGCAGTGCAGATCCGAAAGTGTTTGGAGCTCATTAAAATTTTATGTTAAATCGAACGTCGTTCGATTTGATTTAAAATCGTAAAATCAAGGTGGGTGTTTTATAACGCCCACAACGTACTGAATATCTTTATGCTAGTTAAATTTGACATTATGCATAGTTATGATTTTTATTTGTTGTTGTTTGATAAAATTTAATTATCATATTGATTGTCATTTGAATTCACCGTTAAAAAAATTTAATTGACAGTTAAATTTAAATTAAAATTGAATTGCGATTAAATTACCTGACATTGATAAATATGAAATTGCCGTGAATTGTATTGCCTATTGGATGATGTATTTCGATGGATGTTATTGGTTGATATTTAAATGTTTGGATGTTTATTTGTTTATATATATCCTGCTATGCATACATATGACACTGTGATTGATTTAAATGATATATTCATCCCTGACATTTAATTGTAATAACTAATCACTTGGCCATAGGTTAGAAAATTATATACGGACACCGAGTTGGATAAATTAAATGATTTTAAAAGTTGTTTTGAAATTATTTAAATGAATTGATTTTAAGAATAAAATCCAATTTATGGAAATTGAATTATTTTGAATTGGAGCTCGAAATGTTAGAATTTAAACTTGGTAAACGAAATTATTAAATAAAATCGAAGTTTAGATTTAATGAAATACGGTGTAAATTTTTGAAAGTTGATTTGTTTTAAAAGATTGGACTTTTAATCGAACTCTGAATATTTCTAAGAAAATTGATATGAAATGATATTTCAAGTTTGAGTTTGGAATTGAAAATTTATTTGAAATTTAGATTTAAATTAATTTGGAATTGAATTGAAATTTAAAGAAATTTGTGAATTGAAATCGAAATTTACGTGGAATAGAAATTTATTCAAGTTGAAATTGGAATAAATCGATTAAATCGAAATGGAATTTGGATTTGATTTGGATAGGAAATTTGGGAAGTTGACCGGTTTGACTTTGGAATTATTTATCAAATAATTTTTGATTTTTTCCAAACTATTTTATATATAAACCATTTTATATTCAAATTATTTTCGATTAAACTATTTAAATATTTTCTATTAAACTATTTTGAATTATTTAACTATTTTAAACTATTTAAACTATTTTCTTAAATTCAAACTGGCTAAAGAGACGGAAATGTTTATATTTAAACCTTTGTTTTAAATACGAACTAGGTTAAAGTAGAGATTATAACCTAAATTGAATTCGAATCAAATTTTGAAGTGAAATTGATTTATCGGACAAAATTGATAATTTTGAATATATGATGATTTTGAAATGGATTTGATTTTAAAGCGAATATGATATTTTGTTATCAATCATGAATCAATTTGAAATATAAAAGAGCCATCAGTGTAATAATACGTAGTTATTAAAGAGACCGGGATCGGATATGGACATACTCTCTGTCGATACCGAAAACCACTTTAATAACTATTATACGCGGAGTGTTGATCCAGAATGAAGTGGATGGTTTGGTAAACGCGTTGACTGAAGAAGGAGAACGATATTGGATGACCCCTAACATGACTAAAACAGGAGCCGCGCCGGGCCATTGAGGTTCGCCACCTCTAGCGGACACACTTCTTCGATACCATATCTATTACATTTGTGATTTGATTTGGGTGCACCCCTTGATTTGGGAGTGTTGTTTCGCGGTGTTGAGGTAGTAGCTGCTATGCTCAACATCAGTCCGGATCACGCAACTACTTGTATCCTAGTTGGTATCGCCTCATGTACCTTGTCATACTGATTATCCTATTCGCGACCACTACGTTTTGGTTTGTACCTTGAGTATATGGATTGCCCTCTGGTGACTTCCGGTTTTGGGGAAACTACGGTCTTGTATATGCTTTTGGGAATATAAAATGTGTTAAGGGGGATTATGGTAACGCCTTAACGCTATTTTGATACTTTATATTATTGATAGACATTATCTACTTAGCGTACATTACTACCCAGTAGATAGTTTAACGGATCCTTGAAAGGTGGAAAATCCCGTAACATCTCTTAAGTTATTGCACGCACGTTGACACTGGATATGAGATGTCAAACCCCGTAAACATCTTTGACGCCGTCACACTCATATTTATTTACGATTGATTTAACTTTCATATGGATATTTTAGTCCTGACTCGAGTGTTTTGTCTTTTCATTACGCTCGGGTCAGTCCTGAGTTTTCAGATTTTTGAAGATCTATTCTGGAGGACGAAGACGAAGATTTGGTATACTATTACTATTATTATCTGTGCATCATGTTGTCTGCTGCATTATTTATTTGTTCTGTTGTATATGTATAACTCTGATAAATGTTGTATAAATAATTGTCTAAGTATAGTAACAGCTTCATGAACTGTTTATTTGACTATTATATTTTATCGTTCCGCTGCGAGATTCTGTGTTGTTTCATTTCCTTTATTTCTTTTCTTTTCTTAATTACCCCAATAACCATCTGCCTTTTTTTAATGGTTTGGAACCGGCATGTGTATTTGATCGTCGGTTTAAACTGTCCAAAAAGGCGGGTCGTTACAGTTGGTATCAGAGCTTTGGTTTAGCGATAAACCTTGGCTCTAGTGGGGAATAACTCATTGAAATAGAGGTAAACTATATGAATGAGTTGAGTGTATATGAGAGAGCGTACTTGTTATTTGATATAAAATGGTTTTATATCGTGTTAATTTGTTCCGTTGAGTATTTATGAATTCTGGTCGATACTTGGGACGCCAAGGCGTCGATAGGAATTTCTAAACACTCGAATAGGACAAACCAACACAATATCATTTTGGAATATATTTTATATAAAAGAATTATTTGAATATTTATTCATTTTGATTGAATTGATTGTTAGGAGATGATAATATTAGATTATTATCGTTATTGTTTGATCAGTCAATATTTACAACAATTGATTAAATAACAATGGATTTAGGAAAATGAAATCTTGTAAACACAATTGATAATGAATATAAATGAATTTTAACTTGGATTTGGGAATTTAAATTCCGGTGTTTGAGATTGACTTACAAGAATTTGAAAAATATAATATGAGCATTATATGATAGTATAATTGAGTTGAAATTGTTTTCGAAAGATTTTTTTATGATAAGTGTTATATTCCCTTCTCTTGACGCTAGAAAATGATTTCGATGATGTGTGCACGCATCATTGGCGTTTATTTTCGAGAGTCCGAGTGGGGGAGACCACTTAATAGCTTGTCTAAACCTTGTTTTGACTCAAATTTTATTTTGTTTTGCATTCTCTATAGTATGATTTGATATATAAATTATATAAGTATATATTATTTCAAACCATGATTTGAAATGAAACCGGGATTGGAATTCTTAAGTTCTTTAATAATTAATGATTTTTTTTTTATGATTAAAATGAATTTAGACTTGAATCATTAAGGAACTTCTGAATTGTGAAATGAGAAATGAACCTAAGAGCTAAGTGAAAATATCAATTGAAGTAGAAATCCTTAGAATTAGAAAATTATGAACTTAAAATAAAATTGAAACTGTAAAACTCGCATAGTATTAAATTTCATTCTATAGCTTAGATATAACTTCCCAAAATACTTAAGAAGTTCAAAAAATGTTATTTGAATTGTTAATTGGATAATATACAAGTATGGGTTTGAATAATGAAATATGCATTTAATTAATGGTTTGCAAATATAAATAAAATTGTTAGTAAATAATTGGAATTTAAATTAACATTTAAAGGTGATTCACAATTATGTTAATATAAAATGAAAATACTATATGTGAACGTTAATGTGAAATTAAATTATAGTGAAATTTAAGTAATGACTTAAGAATTGATAAATTGAAAATTCAACTTTAAATGACAAGAAGTTGTATGTTGTTTAACTACATTCTATTTGCATAACTATAACTTACCAAATACTTAAAGGGTTTAAAATGCTAATAAGGATAAGTAGAGAAATAATATACCAGTGTGAGAGTGAAAAATAAAATGTAAAGATCTATTGATAGTTGTAAATATAATAGAAATTTAAGCTGTAAAATGAATGATACATGTATAAGTGAATGAATAAAATTTAAACTTAATGAAATATAAAATTGGTAAATGAAAACTAATTAAATTTGAATATAACTAAATGTCAATAAACTTGGAAGTGTATGAAATTAAAATTGACTTGGAAATGTATAATTGATTTAGTGTAGATTTTGGATGGATGTTAATGTTTGATATGCATTGGTTGTTAGATGGATGATAATTGATTAAGTAGAATTCATTAGTGTTAATGGAATTCAATAAACGGAATAAAATTTTAAATAATTAAATTCAAATTGTGAGCAAATTGACTTGAATTAAAAATGTGAATGAAACAAACTTGAATAAATCGGAAACAAATTGAATGTAAACCTATTGCATGGATGAATAAGAAAATAGATGACTTTGTGTTTATGATTGTTCTTTAGAAAATTTGAAGTTTTGATGTTTTGTACTTTGAAATAATAAAAGCAAATTTTTGGAAGAAAAAAAAATCCAACATTGTCCAATATATGCTAAAACGAAAACAACCATAACTTTTAAATGACTGAACGGAATTCGACGATTTTGGACTTTTCGGAAAGCTTCGAAACTATAGCACAACTTTTGTTTAGATAACTTGAGAAAATTCCTTCGTCTGCTTGGTTAAAAACTTGAATGTTACTCGCTGTCCTGTGTAAAAATAAGTAAAATCAGTAGTATACACCCTTAGTATTTTCGCAATATCTTTTGACTGGTTTATCGGATTTTGATGATCTTGCACTTTCAGGAAAGATAAGAAATTAAGCTAAAACTTTTGTTTTAAGTGTTTTGTGTTTTTATATCGTTTAGAAGGTCGAAAACGTGGGTGAACGTCGCTGACCTGCGCAATTCATTGCCCAGGCTGAGGCGTATCCTCTAAGTAAAACGGCCGTAACTTTTGAATGTTTGGTCCGAATTCGGTGATTTTGGACATTCTGGAAAGCTTGAAATGAATACAACAACTTTTGTTTAGATTCTGTTGCCAAATTTTATAGTTTAGGTGACCTCAAACTGAGATTTGTTTGCTGTCCTGAAATTGGAATCTCAGTTTTGAAGCTAAATAGGTTATATATATGTTGTGTAGGCTAAATATATCGATCTATCTTTATATGCATGGTTCTAACTTAGTTATTGAGCATTTTAGTAGGTAGCAAAGGGGTTGCGCTTCGTTGTAGAGCTCGCTTCTGTGCTAAATACAAAATGTAAGTAAACTGCTAATAAATGCTAAATAAAAGGTACGCTTATGGTTTTATATGGTATTGGTGATATATATATGTTGTTTCCCCAGATATGGAATGCCTCATCATTGAGATGAGATGTATATTTGATATATATTGGTTATATTTGTGTTATATATTGAATTGTAAAATTTTTCGATCGAGCCGCGCAAAGGAGACCCTGCCGAAATTTTCCGTGAATCCGGGTGTTAGAAATTTTTTCAAGTTTTTAAATTTTATAACTTGTTTTGATAACTAACTTTTAAATTTAGAAAGCCGTTCGGAGTAACATTGTGGAAGCGTAGTTATGACTTTATAAATGGAATTTCATTGTTTTATAAGTTGGTAACTTTGAATAAAACATATCTAATGTTGAATTCTATACTTAGTTCCTTTTTCCTTCTTTTCCTTTTCGGGGACGAAAAGTTTTGAGTGGGGGAGAGTGTAACGACCCGTATTTTTAGCTATTTTAATTAGAAAATTTAAGGTGATTATTGAAGGAAAATGATTATTAATGTAATTTGTTGAATAATTTAATATTTGAAATTATTTGAATAATTGGATAACGGGTTTGATATGATTAAAAATGATTTGTAAAATTCTATTTTATCATATTAAAATTAGAATGATGTTGTAGAACTTTTAAAATCGAATTAAAAGTAAATTTGTGAAAATTGAATATTTTAATATTTAATTGACGAGTTAAAATAGCCATTTTTCAAACAGTCTCGGATTTCGACGAAACTTGTTTCATCGGATCCGTAATAGTAAATTATGGTAGGATTTCAATTTTCGTAGCAATTGGACTTGTCGTTTGGCCGTGCGAGCTTGAAACGCGTAGAAATTTAATTTCGAATTTAATTAAAATAATCGACTTCGAAAAGCTATCTTCCAGATATGATCGAATTCGGCCTTGAAACTAGTTCCATTGCGTCCGGAATGGGGGTAAAACCTTATAAACGCCTAGCGGCACGTCTCGATTGGAGTTCGGATGATTTTGGACCTACCTATATAAATACGCACGCAAACCGAGACAGTTTTATTATTATTTTAACTCAGAAACCCTAATTCTAAATCATGGCCGCTACCTATTCCATGGCCAGAAATTGCCGATCTTCTTTCCTTAATATCTCTCAATCCGTTCGACGAAATCGAAAAATTCCAAAAGCAAAAGTGTAAATCTCGACGAGCTCTTCAAATCCATACGGTTGATGTATGCTAATTTTTCATGGATTCGTCCAGATCTGACTTGGAAGTGTGTACGTATTTCCTTGGATTGCGTGCAAACGACGGTGAATGACGGGATGAAACTTGGCGCGTTGGTGGCTCTGGTGAAGGGCTTCGTGGTGGCGCTAGCTGATCGTTCTGGAAGTCGACGAGGTGGTCATGAAAATTGCTTGAAGAACGGCGGATAATGGGTTTGCATATGTGAATTTCACGTTGGGGAAGAAGCGCCGGAATCACGGAGATGAGAGCTGCGCTGCAGTGCAGATCCGAAAGTGTTTGGAGCTCATTAAAATTTTATGTTAAATCGAACGTCGTTCGATTTGATTTAAAATCGTAAAATTAAGGTGAGTGTTTTATAACGCTCACAACGTACTGAATATCTTTATGCTAGTTAAATTTGACATTATGCATAGTTATGATTTTTATTTGTTGTTGTTTGATAAAATTTAGTTATCATATTGATTGTCATTTGAATTCACCGTTAAAAAAATTTAATTGACAGTTAAATTTAAATTAAAATTGAATTGCGATTAAATTACCTGACATTGATAAATATGAAATTGCCGTGAATTGTATTGCCTATTGGATGATGTATTTCGATGGATGTTATTGGTTGATATTTAAATGTTTGGATGTTTATTTGTTTATATATATCCTGCTATGCATACATATGACACTGTGATTGATTTAAATGATATATTCATCCCTGACATTTAATTGTAATAACTAATCACTTGGCCATAGGTTAGAAAATTATATACGGACACCGAGTTGGATAAATTAAATGATTTTAAAAGTTGATTTGAAATTATTTAAATGAATTGATTTTAAGAATAAAATCCAATTTATGGAAATTGAATTATTTTGAATTGGAGCTCGAAATGTTAGAATTTAAACTTGGTAAACGAAATTATTAAATAAAATCGAAGTTTAGATTTAAATTGAAAATTGAAATACGGTGTAAATTTTTGAAAGTTGATTTGTTTTAAAAGATTGGACTTTTAATCGAACTCTGAATATTTCTAAGAAAATTGATATGAAATGATATTTCAAGTTTGAGTTTGGAATAGAAAATTTATTTGAAATTTAGATTTAAATTAATTTGGAATTGAATTGAAATTTAAAGAAATTTGTGAATTGAAATCGAAATTTACGTGGAATAGAAATTTATTCAAGTTGAAATTGGAATAAATCGATTAAATCGAAATGAAATTTGGATTTGATTTGGATAGAAAATTTGGGAAGTTGACCGGTTTGACTTTGGAATTATTTATCAAATAATTTTTGATTTTTTCCAAACTATTTTATATATAAACCATTTTATATTCAAATTATTTTCGATTAAACTATTTAAATATTTTCTATTAAACTATTTTGAATTATTTAACTATTTTAAACTATTTAAACTATTTTCTTAAATTCAAACTGGTTAAAGAGACGGAAATGTTTATATTTAAACCTTTGGTTTAAATACGAACTAGGTTAAAGTAGAGATTATAACCTAAATTGAATTCGAATCAAATTTTGAAGTGAAATTGATTTATCGGACAAAATTGATAATTTTGAATATATGATGATTTTGAAATGGATTTGATTTTAAAGCGAATATGATATTTTGTTATCAATCATGAATCAATTTGAAATATAAAAGAGCCATCAGTGTAATAATACGTAGTTATTAAAGAGACCGGGATCGGATATGGACATACTCTCTGTCGATACCGAAAACCACTTTAATAACTATTGTACGCGGAGTGTTGATCCAGAATGAAGTGGATGGTTTGGTGAACGCGTTGACTGAAGAAAGAGAACGATATTGGATGACCCCTGACATGACTAAAACAGGAGCCGCGCCGGGCCACTGAGGTTCGCCACCTCTAGCGGACACACTTCTTCGATACCATATCTATTACATTTGTGATTTGATTTGGGTGCACCCCTTGATTTGGGAGTGTTGTTTCGCGGTGTTGAGTTAGTAGCTGCTATGCTCAACATCAGTCCGGATCACGCAACTACTAGTATCCTAGTTGGTATCGCCTCTTGTACCTTGTCATACTGATTATCCTATTCGCGACCACTACGTTTTGGTTTGTACCTTGAGTATATGGATTGCCCTCTGGTGACTTCCGGTTTTGGGGAAACTACGGTCTTGTATATGCTTTTGGGAATATAAAATGTGTTAAGGGCGATTATGGTAACGCCTTAACGCTATTTTGATACTTTATATTACTGATAGACATTATCTACTTAGCGTACATTACTACCTAGTAGATAGTTTAACGGATCCTTGAAAGGTGGAAAATCCCGTAACATCTCTTAAGTTATAGCACGCACGTTGACACTGGATATGAGATGTCAAACCCCGTAAACATCTCTGACGCCGTCACACTCATATTTATTACGATTGATTTAACTTTCATATTTTAGTCCTGACTCGAGTGTTTTGTCTTTTCATTACGCTCGGGTCAGTCCTGAGTTTTCAGATTTTTGAAGATCTATTCTGGAGGACGAAGACGAAGATTTGGTATACTATTACTATTATTATCTGTGCATCATGTTGTCTGCTGCATTATTTATTTGTTCTGTTGTATATGTATAACTCTGATAAATGTTGTATAAATAATTGTCTAAGTATAGTAAACAGCTTCACGAACTGTTTATTTGACTATTATATTTTATCGTTCCGCTGCGAGATTCTGTGTTGTTTCATTTCCTTTATTTCTTTTCTTTTCTTAATTACCCCAATAACCATCTGCCTTTTTTTAATGGTTTGGAACCGGCATGTGTATTTGATCGTCGGTTTAAACTGTCCAAAAAGGCGGGTCGTTACACGGACACCGAATTGGCTAAATTAATAATTTTTGAAATCGTCGATTTGAAATTTATTTAAATGTTTTGAGTTAAAGGTTATAAATAGAAATCGATTTATAGAAATTGAATTCATCGAAAATTTGAGTTTGGAATGTTGAAATAAAAAAATTTTGGTTAAAAGAAATTGTTGAATAAATTTAAGTTGAGACTTTGAGAATAAAATTTGGGATATGATTGAATTTCGAAAATCTATTGGATTTAAAGATTGAACGTTAAATTTGAGCTTTGAATATTACTAAGTAAAAGTGACATAAAAATGATATTTTGAAATGAGCTTGGAATTGAATCATATTGGAATTTGGATTTAAATTTGAATATTGAAGGATAATTTTGTTAAGTATTATAAATTGATATTTTGAAAATCCAGCTCTAAATCGATATAAATTGAAATTGAATCAATTGAAAGTGAATATAAAATTTGAATAAATTTGAAGTCAAAGTTGACATTGATTTGAATTGGAATCGAAATTGAATCAGTAGAATGAAAATTGAAATTGATTTGAATTGGGAAGTTATAAATTGAAATGGATTGGTTTTGAAGCTGTTTTATTTTGTTTTCCAAATTACTCAGTTATATAAACCATTTTGAATACTTAACTATTTTAATCTATTTTAAATCTACTTAACCCAATTTAAATTATTTTAGACTAAATTTATCTATTTCAAATCCATTTTAAGATTTTAAGTACTTTAACTATTTTAATTCTTTAAAACTACTTTTAAACTACTTAAAACTATTTTCTCAAATTCTAAGCTGGTCAATAAAGTGGAATGTTATATTTAAATCTTGAATTTAAATACGAATTGAGTTAAATGAAGTTGCAACCTAAATTTGAAATTCGAAACGATTTGGAAATCGAAACGAGATATTGATGCGAAAAATGATTTTTCGAAAGGGAACCTTATATTTTGAAAGATGCGATGATATTTGAAATAGATTTGATTTTTGAAGCGAATATGATATTTTGATATCAATTATGAATCGATTTGAAATATAAAGAGCCAAAGGTGTAATAATACGTAGTTATTAAAGAGACCGGGATCAGATATGGACATACTCTCTGTCGATACCGAAAACCACTTTAATAACTATTATACGCGGAGTGATGATCCATAATGAAGTGGATGGTTTGGTGAACGCGTTGACTGAAGAAAGAGAACGATTATTGGATGACCCCTGACATGACTAAAACAGGAGCCGCGCCGGGCCATTGAGGTTCGCCACCTCTAGCGGACACACTTCTTCGATACCATATCTATTACATTTGTGATGCGATTTGGGTGCACCCCTTGATTTGGGAGTGTTGTTTCGCGGTGTTGGGGTAGCTGCTGGCTATGCCCAACATCAGTCTAGATCACGCAACTACTAGTATCCTAGTTGGTATCGCCTCACGTACCTTGTCATACTGATTATCCTATTCGCAACCACTACGTTTTGATTTGTACCTTGAGTATATGGATTGCCCTCTGGTGACTTCCGGTTTTGGGGAAACTACGGTCTTGTATATGCTTTTGGGAATATAAAATGTGTTAAGGGGGATTATGGTAACGCCTTAACGCTATTTTGATACTTTATATTACTGATAGGCATTATCTGCTTTGCGTATATTACTACATAGTAGATAGTTTAACGGATCCTTGAGAGATGGAAAATCTCGTAACATCTCTTAAGTTATTGCACGCACGTTGACACTGGATATGAGATGTCAAACCCCGTAAACATCTCTGACGCCGTTACACTCATATTTATTTACGATTGATTTAACTTTCATAAGGATATTTTAGTCCTGACTCGAGTGTCTTGTCTTTTCATTACGCTCGGGTCAG
Organism: Allium cepa; assembly: GCA_030765085.1. Taxonomy (NCBI): domain Eukaryota; kingdom Viridiplantae; phylum Streptophyta; class Magnoliopsida; order Asparagales; family Amaryllidaceae; genus Allium; species Allium cepa. The sequence continues at coordinate 455,513,398 of CM060932.1, forward strand.
TCCTGAGTTTCAGATTCTTGAAGATCTATTCTGGAGGATGAAGACGAAGATTTGGTGTACTATTACTATTATTACTCTTGCATCATGCTATCTGCTGCATTATTTTATTTGTTCGGTTGTATATGTATAACTCTGATAAATGTTGTATAAATAATTGTCAAAGTATAGTAAACAACTTCATGAACTGTTTATTTGACTATTATGTTTTATCGTTCCGCTGCGCGATTCTGTGTTGTTTCATTTCCTTTATTTCTCTTTCTTTTCTTTTCTTGTTTACCCCCAATAACTATCTGCCCTTTTAAATGGTTGGGAATCGACATGTGTAATTGATCGTCGGTTTAAACTGTCCAAAAAGGCGGGTCGTTACAGTTGATATTAGAGCTTTGGTTTAGCGATAAACCTTGGCTCTAGTGGGGAATAACTCATTGAAATAGAGGTAAACTATATGAATAAGTTGAGTGTATATGAGAGAGCGTACTTGTATTTGATATAAAATGGTTTTATATTGTGTTAACTTTGTTCCCTTGAGTATTTATGAATTCTGGTCGATACTTGGGACGCCAAGGCATCGATAGGAATTTCTAAACACTCGAATAGGACAAACCAACACAATATCGTTTTGGAATAAATTTTATATAAAAGAATTATTTGAATATTTACTCATTTTGATTGAATTGATTGTTAGGAGATGATAATATTAGATTATTATCGTTATTGTTTGATCAGTCAATATTTACAACAATTGATTAAATAACAATGGAATTAGGAAAATGAAATCTTGTAAACACAATTGATAATGAATATAAATGAATTTTAACTTGGATTTGGGAATTTAAATTCCGGTGTTTGAAATTGACTTACCAGAATTTGAAAAATATAATATGAGTATTATATGATAGTATAATTGAGTTGAAATTGTTTTCGAAGGATTCTTTTTATGATAAGTGTTATATTCCCTTCTCTTGACGCTAGAAAATGATTTCGGTGATGAGTGCACGCATCATCGGCGTTTATTTTCGAGAGTCCAAGTGGGGAAGACCACTTAATAGCTTGTCTAAACCATGTTTTGATTCAAATTTTATTTTATTTTGTATTCTCTATAGTATGATTTGATATATAAATTATATAAGTATATATTATTTCAAAACTTGATTTGAAATGAAACAGGGATTGGAATTCTTAAGTCTTTTAGTAATTAATGATTTTTTTTAAATGATTGAAATGAATTTAGACTTGAATCATTAAGGGACTTCTGAATTGTGAAATGAGAAATGAACCTAAGAGCTATGTGAAAATATCAATTGAAGTAGAAATCCTTTGAATTAGGAAATTATGAACCTAAAATAAAATTGAAACTGTAAAACTCGCATAGTATTAAATTTCATTCTATAGCATAGATATAACTTACCAAAATATTTAAGAAGTTCAAAAATGTTATATGAATTGTTAATTAGATGATACACAAGTATAGGTTTGAATAATGAAATATGCATTTAATTAATGGTTTGCAAATGTAAATAAAATTGTTAGTAAATAATTGGAATTTAAATTAACATTTAAAGGTGATTCACAATTATGTTAATATAAAATGGAAATACTATATGTGAATGAAAATGTGAAATTAAATTATAGTGTAATTTAGGTAATGACTTAAGAATTAATTAATTGAAAATTCAACTTTAAATGAAAGGAAGTTGTATGTTGTTTAACTACATTCTATTTGCATAACTATAACTTACCAAATACTTAAAAGGTTTAAAATGCTAATAAGGATAAGTAGAGAAATAATATACCAGTGTGAGTATGAATAATAAAATGTGAAGATCTGTTGATAGTTGTAAATATAAAAGAAATTTAAGCTGTAAAATGAATAATATATCTAAGTGAATAAATAAAATTTAAAATTAATGAAATATAAAATTTGTAAATGGAAACTAATTAAATTCGAATATAACTAAATGTCAATAAATTTGGAAGTGTATGAAATTAAAATTGACTTGGAAATGTATAGTTGATTTAGTATGGATTTTGGACGGATGTTAATGTTTGATATGCATTGGTTGTTAGATGGATGATAATTGATTAAGTAGAATTCATTAGTGTTAATGGAATTGAATAAATGTAATAAAATTTTAAAATAATTAAATTCAAATTTGAAGCAAAGTGAAATTAAATATAATTGAATTCAATTTAAATTGAAGCAAATTGACTTGAATTTAAAATGTGAATGAAACAAACTTGAATAAATCGGAAACAAATTGAATGTAAACCTATTGCATGGATGAATAAGAAAATAAATGAATTTGTGTTTATGATTGTTCTTTAAAAAATTTGAAGTTTGATGGTTTGTACTTTGAAATAATAAAAGCGAATTTTGGAAAAAATCCAAAACTGTCCAATATATGCTGAAACGAAAACAAGCATAACTTTTAAATGGCTAAACGGAATTTGACGATCTTAGACTTTTCGAAAAGCTTAGAAACTATAGCACAACTTTTGTTTAGATAACCTGAGAAAATTCCTTCGTTTAATAGGTTAAAAACTTGAATATTACTCGCTGTTCTGTGTAAAAATAAGTAAAATCTGTAGTATACACCCTTAGTATTTTCGCCATATCTTTTGAATGGTTTATTGGATTTGGATGATCTTGCACTTTCTGGAAAGATAAGAACTTAATATAAAACTTTTGTTTTAAGTGTTTTGTGTTTTAATGTCGTTTAGAAGGTTGGAAACGTGGGTGAACGTCGCTGGCCTGCACAATGCATTGCCCAGGCTAAGGCGTATCCTCTAAGTAAAACGGCCATAATTTTTGAACGTATGGTCCGAATTCAATGATTTTGGACATTCCGGAAAGCCTGAAATGAATGAAATAACTTTTGTTTAGATTCTGTTGCCGAATTTTATCGTTTATGTGTCCTAAAACTAAGATTTGTTTGCTGTCCTGAAATTGGAATCTCAGTTTTGAAGCTAAATATGTTATATATATGTTGTGTAGGCTAAGTATATCGATCTATATTTATATGCATGGTTCTAACTTAGTTATTGAGTGTTTAGTAGGTGCGGATTGCGCTTGCTTCGCATTTGGAGCTCGCTTTCGCGCTATATTAGCCGTATATGCTCGCTAACAATATATAAGGTACATATCTCGGATTACATACCGTACTTTTACACTTTTTCCCTACGGGATGCCTCATCACTTGATGAGATGTATATTTGTGATATATATACTGTCATTTTTTTTCCGATCGAGCCGCGCAAAGGAGACTCTGCCGAAATTTTCCGTAAAATCCGGGTGTTAGAAAATTTTTCAAGTTTTTAAAATTTTTATAACTTGTTTTGATTACTAACTTTTAAGGTTAGGAAGCCGTTTGGAGTAACTTAGTGGAGGCGTAGTTATGACTTTATAAATGGAATTTCATTGTTTATAAGTGGATAATTTTTAATAAAATATATCAAATGTTGAATTCTTTACTTAGTTCCTTTTCCCTTCTTTTTCCTTTTCGGGGACAAAAAGTTTTGAGTGGAGGAGAGTGTAACGACCCGTAAATTTTCGATAATTAAAATAGCTAATTTGATAAGATTTCGTGATTTAGTGTTAGAAAAAAAATTAATTCGTTTGGAATAATAATAACTGGAATGAATTGCGACAACAATTATCCAAGTAATGAAAAATAAATGCTACTTAGTTAATGCCTTTGAAATCAATAGTTGAATAGGATAATAAATGTTGAAATTCATTGGGTATAATAGAGTAATTGATTGATAAGTAAAATCTATTTAAAATCAAATATCAAATATTGAACCGGTAAAATTTTTAAATTAAATATTTGGAAATTATTGAATAATTTAATAATGGGAATTGAATAACCGTATAATGGAAATAGTTGTTCTATAATTTTAATTCGTTTCAAAAGTTAAATTTTATAAGTTCGTTTTGAATATTTCAAAAGATAGTGATTTAAGAATAATAAAATTTGTTAAATTTAATTTTACGAATGTTTGAATAAATTAAATTTCGAATTTGATATGATTAAATTGATATTGAAATTTAATATATGAAATTAGAGTGAATAATTGAAATTAGAGTGAATAATTGAAATTTGATTTAATATGATTCAAATTGGTTTCCAAAGTGAATGTAAGTTATATTTGGATTTTAATAGAGTTAATAAGATTTTAAAATTGGAATTTATTGGATAAATTGAATAACGGGTTTAATATGATTAAAAATGATTGTAAAATTTTATTCTATCATATTGGAGTCATAGTGATGTTATAGAACTTTTAAAACTGAATTTAAAATTTATTTGTGAAAATTGAATATTTTAATATTTAATTAGCGACTGAAAAATAGCCAATTTTCGAACAGTCTCAGAATTGGACGAAGCTAGTTCCATTGGATCCGTAATAGTTTGTTATTATCGGATTTCAATTTTCGTAGCAATCGGAGTTGTCGTCTGACCGTGGCAGCTCGAAACGCGTTGAAATTGTTTTAATATTAATTTGGCGAGTTAAAATAGTCATTTTTCAAACGGTCTCGGATTCCGACGAAACTAGTTTCATCGGATCCGTAACGTGATATTATTGTAAGATTTCAAATTTCGTGTCAATCGGATTTACCGTTTGTCCGGGGCAAGCCAAAACGCCTAGAAAATCGTTTAATCGGTTTAATTTAATATTGATCATTTATTGTCGTAACTCATGCAGACGATCGAATTAGCTTCCGAAACCTGTTCCATTGTGTCCGGAACGCGGGATAAACCTTAGAAATGTCGGTCACCGCGCGTAAATCGGAGTTTGGAAATTCCGGAACGAATAGTGTTCGATATTTCCTATAAATAGCCCCCTTTTATCTCAAATAAAGATAATAATAATAATTAGGGTTTAAACCCTAGCTGCCGGCCTCTAAACCGAAGGCCAGAAAATCATTTCGTTCTCCTCCTCTTATCTTCAAATCCGTTCATCGATTCAACAAACCTTCAACATGGAAAATGTAGAGCATCACGAGACGAAGGTAATCAACGGTTGTGATCGTTTTCTGAGCCATGGATTAACGACAAAGGGGGTTTGAACGTCGCGTGTTCGTCATCGTTTTGTGCACTCCTGGGGTGGCCGAGCTCGAGGGGTTTTGGCCGAAGGTGGAGCTCACGGAGGCGCATCGTACGGCGGTGTTTGATCGTGGTGTAGGTGTTGTATGGTGGTGCGTGAACTAGGGTTCAAGGTCGGCTCATGGGTTGTCGCACGCGTGAAACTGGAGAGGGAGGAGGATAGTGCGTGCACGGCCTGGAATCAGTGAAGCTGGATCAACGGCCAGAAGTGTTATGGTAAAATAAATAGTAGAAATGTGAATTTAATTGTAATTTGAATCCTGTGATGTTTAAAACGTTGTATCTTTGTCATACGAGATCGAAAAATTGCGAAACAAGTTGCATTGCGTCCGTATTGCCGAATACTACGCTATGGAGCTGGATTGGAATCATTTGGAGCTTGGGAAAATTTTGAGTTAAATCGAACGTCGTTCGATTTGATTTGAAATCGTAAAAATCAAGGTGAGTGTTTTATAACGCTCACAACGTACTAAATACCTTTATGCTAGTTAAATTTGATATTATGAAGTGTTATGATTTTATTTGTCGTTGTTCGATAAAAATTCAATTGTCATATAGCTTGTCATTTGAATTAACCATTGAAAAATTTAATTGACAGTTAAATTGAAGTTAAAATTGAATTGCGATTAAATTACCTGACATTGATAACTATGAAACTGCCATGAATTGTATTGTTTATTGGATGATGTATTTTGATGGATGCTATTGGTTGATAATTGAATGTTGGATGTTTATTTGCTTATATATATCATGTTATGCATACATATGATACTGTGATTTAATTTAAGTAATATATACTCATCCCTGACATTTAATTGAAATAAATAATTACTTGGCCATAGGATATAAAATTATATACGGACACCGAATTGGCTAAATTAATAATTTTTGAAATCGTCGATTTGAAATTTATTTAAATGTTTTGAGTTAAAGGTTATAAATAGAAATCGATTTATAGAAATTGAATTCATCGAAAATTTGAGTTTGGAATGTTGAAATAAAATTTTTTTGGTTAAAAGAAATTGTTGAATAAATTTAAGTTGAGACTTTGAGAATAAAATTTGGGATATGATTGAATTTCGAAAATCTATTGGATTTAAAGATTGAACGTTAAATTTGAGCTTTGAATATTACTAAGTAAAAGTGACATAAAAATGATATTTTGAAATGAGCTTGGAATTGAATCATATTGGAATTTGGATTTAAATTTGAATATTGAAGGATAATTTTGTTAAGTATTATAAATTGATATTTTGAAAATCCAGCTCTAAATCGATATAAATTGAAATTGAATCAATTGAAAGTGAATATAAAATTTGAATAAATTTGAAGTCAAAGTTGACATTGATTTGAATTGGAATCGAAATTGAATCAGTAGAATGGAAATTGAAATTGATTTGAATTGGGAAGTTATAAATTGAAATGGATTGGTTTTGAAGCTGTTTTATTTTGTTTTCCAAATTACTCGGTTATATAAACCATTTTGAATACTTAACTATTTTAATCTATTTTAAATCTACTTAACCCAATTTAAATTATTTTAGACTAAATTTATCTATTTCAAATCCATTTTAAGATTTTAAGTAATTTAGCTATTTTAATTCTTTTAAACTACTTTTAAACTACTTAAAACTATTTTCTCAAATTCTAAGCTGGTCAATAAAGTGGAATGTTATATTTAAATCTTGAATTTAAATACGAATTGAGTTAAATGAAGTCGCAACCTAAATTTGAAATTCGAAATGATTTGGAAATCGAAACGAGATATTGATGCGAAAAATGATTTTTCGAAAGGGAACCTTATATTTTGAAACATGCGATGATATTTGAAATAGATTTGATTTTTGAAGCGAATATGATATTTTGATATCAATTGTGAATCGATTTGAAATATAAAGAGCCAAAGGTGTAATAATACGTAGTTATTAAAGAGACCGGGATCGGATATGGACATACTCTCTGTCGATACCGAAAACCACTTTAATAACTATTATACGCGGAGTGATGATCCAGAATGAAGTGGATGGTTTGGTGAACGCGTTGACTGAAGAAAGAGAACGATTATTGGATGACCCCTGACATGACTAAAACAGGAGCCGCGCCGGGCCATTGAGGTTCGCCACCTCTAGCGGACACACTTCTTCGATACCATATCTATTACATTTGTGATGCGATTTGGGTGCACCCCTTGATTTGGGAGTGTTGTTTCGCGGTGTTGGGGTAGCTGCTGGCTATGCCCAACATCAGTCCAGATCACGCAACTACTAGTATCCTAGTTGGTATCGCCTCATGTACCTTGTCATACTGATTATCCTATTCGCAACCACTACGTTTTGATTTGTACCTTGAGTATATGGATTGCCCTCTGGTGACTTCCGGTTTTGGGGAAACTACGGTCTTGTATATGCTTTTGGGAATATAAAATGTGTTAAGGGGGATTATGGTAACGCCTTAACGCTATTTTGATACTTTATATTACTGATAGGCATTATCTGCTTAGCGTATATTACTACATAGTAGATAGTTTAACGGATCCTTGAGAGATGGAAAATCTCGTAACATCTCTTAAGTTATTGCACGCACGTTGACACTGGATATGAGATGTCAAACCCCGTAAACATCTCTGACGCCGTTACACTCATATTTATTTACGATTGATTTAACTTTCATAAGGATATTTTAGTCCTGACTCGAGTGTCTTGTCTTTTCATTACGCTCGGGTCAGTCCTGAGTTTCAGATTCTTGAAGATCTATTCTGGAGGATGAAGACGAAGATTTGGTGTACTATTACTATTATTACTCTTGCATCATGCTATCTGCTGCATTATTTTATTTGTTCGGTTGTATATGTATAACTCTGATAAATGTTGTATAAATAATTGTCAAAGTATAGTAAACAACTTCATGAACTGTTTATTTGACTATTATATTTTATCGTTCCGCTGCGAGATTCTGTGTTGTTTCATTTCCTTTATTTCTCTTTCTTTTCTTTTCTTGTTTACCCCCAATAACTATCTGCCCTTTTAAATGGTTTGGAATCGACATGTGTAATTGATCGTCGGTTTAAACTGTCCAAAAAGGCGGGTCGTTACATAATCTCTATAATAAAGAAATTTCAAAGCCAAAAATTTGCAAAACATTTTCAAAAATTGTTTTAAAACTAGTTTTCTCAAAACAAATTATTTTCTATATGAAATACACGTTTTTGCACTCTTCGAGCGTATGAGAAAGTGAATTAAACGATTTAGTAAAACATGTGGTATGAGACACATGTTTACATTTTCGGTTAATCTAGGACTTGTTCGTTTGAAGCTGATTTTTGCACAATCTTCGAGCGTATAAGAAAGAGAATTATACGATATAGTAAAATATATGATACGAGACACATGCATTTACTTTTTTGGTTAATTCCGGACTTGTTCATTTGAAGCTATTTCATTGACCTTAGGCTTTTTGATTCCAGTACTTGGGTTGTTGGGCTAATCATGGGCCGTTGGGTCCCTTTTGAGGTTGTGGGGTCTCTTATAAGTTGTACTTAGTAGGCTATTGGGCCACTGATTGGGCTGTTGGGCTTCATTTTAGGTTGTTGGGTCCTATTATTTATATTATTGTTTTTCTAGATTTCTATATGTTGATTTCTAGAATTTAGATTTGTGAATGTTTTCATCCAGTTGCTTCTGTTATTTTATTTATATAGCCTGAGCATTATCTGTTTTTTACTACATGGTGATTACATTTTTGGAGTTTTGTACTCTTAATAGATATCTACATATATTGACTGGTGATTGCCATCCTATGGCGTATTTGGAGATTTATGTTTTCCTTTTTAGGAGCTATTTGTGGTTTCCATCTTTTGGCGTATTTTTGAGATTTGTGATTTCCTGTTTTAGGAATTATTTGTGATTGTCATTCTTTGGTAGTTTTTGAGATTTGTAATCTGCTATTAGGAGTTATGGCTGATAGAAGCCATTATATAGGCTTTGGTACATGACGATGATATGGGGAAAATATTTGTGATTATTTGATATTGTTGTTGAACTTGCTTCTTACGAGAAATTTCTATATGAAGTATTTTAGTGATATTACCTCATACTAAGTAGGTGTCACATGTAGATGTTGCTTCTTCTCTTTTGAGAAGAGATTTTATTACTAATCCCTATATTTCACCTATCTTATGCTCATCAGTTTAAGCTAGACCAACCCTTGTATTTTTATATATTCGGGTCAAACCGAGTTATTTCAGATTAGTCACCCGCCATAGACTACCACTATGCTTGTAACGACCGTAAATTTTGATAATTAAATTTGTGAATTTAATAAGATTTTGGTAACTTAATAGTGATGAATAAAAAAAATTAATTTAATAATGAAATGAATGCCAAAGTGAAATGCAACCATGGAAATTTAAGCCAAGTATTAACAATTGAAATGAAGTTACGATTAATTGAAGTAATGTAAATTGTTATACTAGGCTATAAATTGAATATAAGAGAACAAACAGAAATACTGAATTAATTAATGGATTAATAATAATAAATAGTAATGGAATAAAATCAATGCCTGTAAGTAATTACAATATTGTTTGGAAATGGTAACTTATTAAAGTATGATTAAGAGTTAGTGGCAACAATTATTATAAGTTACCGAGATATTTTAATCCATTAAATTGAATTTGAATCAATTGCAATAAATCTAAATAAATTATTACGTTAATGTTAATTAAGGTAATATTTGAGAGTAATGTTAATATTATCCATAATAGGACAATTTACTGAATTAAAAAATGGAAATGTAGACTTATCAATTTAATGGGATTTGAAATATAATAATTGGATTTAATTGCAAATAAATGAAATTAAATATCTAAATATTACGTTAATTGGAATTAAGATGGAATGTAAGAATATTAATGTAATAGATTATGAATCCAATGTTAATTTCATCTGCTTGATAATAATGAATTGAATAACAGAATGAAAAGTAAATTAAATAGAATTGTTGGAAATTAAATTTATAATTTCTGAATTTAATTACATTGAGGTTAACACTGAAATTGATAAATTAATCAACTCTAAGTTGACATCTAAATTTGTTTAAATTGGTGTAAATGATTGAGAAATTTAGAAATGATGAAAATTGTCAATTATAGAATTGAAACTGAAAATTTGATTTAATTAATTAATTATTAATTTATTTAATTAACTAGAAAATAGCCATTTTGGCCACAGACTCGGATTTCGATGAAACTAGTTTCATCGGATCCTTAACGATGAATTATTGTAGGATTTCAAGTTTCGTAAGGAATGGACTTGTCATTTGATCGTACAGGCTCGGAATGCCTAGAAATCAATGAAATTGAAATCAATTTGAAATAACTTGATTTTTGCATAACTTCTACATATGATGGAATTTGGACTTGAAACCTATTCCATTGCGTTTAAAGTATTTTAAACCACCTACTTTGATATATGGATTAACCCAATTTTGTTTCGGAGTCAGAACGGGCTTTTCGGGCCATTTATCGTTCAACTTCCGATCCAAATCGATCCGGTCCATTCTAATTTTAGCTTGCCTATGTATAACATGTTATAAACCCTACCTATTTCTTATGTCACTATTCTGTACGTACAATTCCAATTGCTTCTCTTCCTCAATGGCAGAAACCTTAGAACTCCTCAGTCCAATTTCAATTTCAAAATTCAAAGCAAAAAATTCAAACTTCTTAAATACTATCAAATTTTATATCAATCTGAAGCTCTCATAGAGCGTAATCTTCTGGTGTGATTTATTTTTCAAATCGGTACACCATTTGCCTAGAATACTCCAATCAATTCTCGGCCATCCATTGCGTCGAGATCGATTCTGCCTGATCGACGATTTGGTGGTACCATTGCATAGAGATTGACGAGCGTAGTCCATCGGAGCAGGTAGTTTGTCAAATTAAAGGCTGGATCTACCATAATAATTCGAGTAGGGTTCTTTTTACATGGCGGCGGCGGCTGCATTTGTGGCGTCGCGTGAAATCGCGGAGGGCCGGAGGGGTCGGCCTGGAAAGGTGATGTGGTCGGCGGCGTCAGCGTGGGTTGCCGAGGCATTGGCGCGTGTGCGATTTCAATCGGTTGGAGGCGGCGCGTTTACGAGTTGAAGGAGGATAGGGCATCATGTTGTGTTAGTGGCGGTGATGTGGCCTGCTCTGACTGGTTTGTTTTATTTTATTTTATTTTATTTTGTTTTAATTTTGGTTTCAGATAATCAAATGCGTGTAACTTTTGCATACGAGGTCCATTTCACGCGCGGTTTTCTCTGCTAGGTTCGTACTGGAGTTCCAGACATTTTGGCGCTAGTTTGGACGAATTCTAAGACTGTTCAAATTTTGGATGTAAATTGGATTTAAATTCAATTTAAATTCAAAAGGTGAGTGTTTTAACCCACTCACAACTTCTAAAATTTCTTATGTGTGTTAAATTTATTTTTGATGTGATTAGAAAATTTATTTATGACTGTTTGGCATATTTTTGTCATCATCTCAGCTAAATTGAACGTATTGAATTAAATTGTTATTTAATTTATTATTGCATATAAACTGCGAAGTAAATTGTTATTTAATTTATCATTGAATATAAACTGCCACTAAATACCTGTTATTTTATTTTATGTTCTATATTGATGTTATTGTTTGAATTGGATGATGGTTGTGATAAATAGTAGATGGTTGATATTGGATGGATGGATGTTGTATTTTATATTGCTATAAACTGCAAGTTGTTATGCATTTTTATTTCATTCGGGATTGCGGTTTGAAATGATATATAACCGTATTATTATTTTAAATTACGGATTGAAATGATAAATATCACTATCACTATCACTTGACCATAGGATAGAAAATTATATACCGACACCGTCGGTCTATATATAAATATTTTGAAATGATTTCTATGGTTTTGAATAGAAATACACGGTTTAATAAATATTGATTTTTTTGATATTATATAAATATTATTTTATATATAGTTATTTTTTTTGAATTTAAGCAATGTATAAATTTGTTTAATAAAAATAAGTTTAATAATGGAGTTTGATTTTATTAAAATATAAAAGGATTAAGTATTTAAATTATACTTTAATATAGAGGTTATAATGATTTAAATAAATTAAGGTTGGAAGGTAAATTGGAAATTTATAAAATTGGGATTATTTAAGAATTAAACTCAAAACGTCGATGTAAAATTTATTAAATTTGAAGTTTAAAAGGTATAATTGTTATAACTTGATTTTAGGGTCAAGGTGAATTAAATAATTATTTCAAGTATAAATGAATTGAAGGAAATATTTGGTTAATTGTAATTTGAGTTTTATTTAAATGATAAGGGATTTATTAAGTAAAATATTTCAAAACTAAATAATAGAAAATTTAAATGTTGAATCTAAATTATCAAATTTAGTTTTGAAATTGTGGAATATTTAAAGCCTTGAAATATATCGAAATTTGAAATGTTTTATCGAAATTGAAATGTTTCGAAGTTATGAATTTCAAAGTATTATGTTTCAAAATTGTTAAAATTTCAAATGTTTGATTTCAAAGTGTATAATTTGGAAGTGCTATGATTTTGGAAAGGGGGTTATATTTGAAATAAAATGATATTATATTGATTTGAAATAAAAATGATATCATATGGATTTGGTTTAAAATGGAAATGGTTTGAAATGGATATTATATTCTGGTTTGAAGTATAAACTATTTTGAAAGGACCGCGGTGTTATATTAATGTTTGGTTGTTAAAGAGACCGAGATCAGAAGTTGTCATACTCTCTACCAACTCCAAAAACCATTTTAACAATCGTGTACATGGTGGAGATTCCAGAATGAAGTAGGATGGTGGTGGCGTTTCCATTGAGGTAAATACGTGGACCCGACTCCCGTGAATTGGCACAAGGTGGCTAAAACAAGAGTGATCGACGGGCTAAGAAGGTAGCTGTCAGGACCCGATTCTTCGACTCCCGAATATCGTCATCAATACGTCCACTATATCGAATGCCGATCAGTCGGATGCCGGAAAACCTTGCATTGAGGGTTGTAAGAAGAAGGAAAGAAGTAGAAGAAGAGATAAGAAGAAAAACAGAATAGAAAGAAATAACAGAACAACATCAGAATCTCACAATTCGCAGCGGAACAACATATAATAGATAAATGAATAATCTTTAAACAAAGAACTATATCAGTTATTACATTACATTTCATTACATCAGAGTTTACAACAACAAACAACATCAAATAGCAGAAAAGAAATACTATATACTAATAATACGCTATGCCATCCATCTTGCTTCTAGCAACTCCTGAATTCCAGAATATCCTGATAAACCTAACTCTTGACTGCCGGTGTGGAAATTGGTGGGCACCCAGAGTTTAGGAAGGAAAACAATAAACTCCGAGTCAGTTATGTGACTGGTGCGAGAACTCAAAACAGTTTATTTATCTTTAAAATAAAAAATAGAGGAATATTTTTAAAGTCAATTCGCTATGCTTTTTAAAATGAGACTACCATAGGCCTCCCGCACACACACACAATGCAAACGCAGAATCGGAGGAGATTTCTCCTTATGATAGTCAAAGATGCTTGATACGCATTAAAAAACATTTGATATTATTACTAGTGCATAGTGTAGAGGAAATCATTTCGAAAATAAAGATATAAATCTTAGCCAACATACGATCATTATCGTATGCCTACTATAGCTACCATCCAAACAGTGGCGCGCCACCATAAGAGAATGATAGGTTCTACAACTAATACCGTACAAGATCGTATTGTTTCTTTGGATTTCCAACAAATGGTCAGGCCAAGGAACTTCCCATTGCCACATGAGAACGCCTCGGGAAGGACGTCCCCAAGAACCAAACCGGATCTCTGCCAACACAAGGCCGGATTACCCCTAACTGGGTAACTACTGACACGAGTATATCATCCCCCGGTCCTTTGGGACCTTTAACCGAGCGCTCGTAATCAACATCACACCATAATAATAAGTGTTTCAACATGAGTAAGTATCTGGGCTCCATATCATGATACCACCCTTTTCCAGAAGGAAATGCACATACCCAAAAGGGAGCTACCCCTCATAACCTTGCCGCATCTTTCCTGTTTTGACTATTCCGGGGTGCGAGGCTCGATGAAGTCTCGTCCACAAAGCCACGCTTTAAACAAAAGCTGTGCTTTGGGTCAATAAATGATCATAGAAATGATCACAAAGATAAACGATCAAACAAATGATCCTATCACAAATGATCATCACAATGGTCATTTCACAGCAACACTCAGCATGTCACATTACCAAATTGGGAATATATCGCTAATAACCTTCAACTATATAACCTCTGAGCTCGTACATCTCAGAGAAGGGTGTTAAGCTAAGAGAATAAATTCTCCCCCACCAACAGAAATATATTTGAAAGAAATCAGCTTTATATCTCAATTTGTAATGTCAGGCATACTATCCATACAAGTCTGTTCCGGGATCGAACAGAACCGAAGGCACTTACAACGAAGTCCTTGCAATCCGGATAATCTTTAGTCACGTCCGGATTTCCCATCACATATGGAGATCTCTATACCGGGGATCAGCCAGTGCAGAGACAATCAACAAGAAACCCTTTCGTTTTCGAAGATATCCGGTCTTCAACACCGGTCTTCAAATGCAATTCATAACGACGTATCACATATTCGGAATGGGTTATACGACCCCAAGGTCCTTTCTCGGTTAACCCGAATAGTGAGCGCTTATTTTAAAAATAAAAATAAGTGTGGCATTCAATTTCAAGAAAATCACAACAAATACCTATTTAAAGGAAAATATTGATAGTCGGTTATTGAACTATTAATGGGTATGCACAACATCACCAGATTCCAAATAATTTTCCAAATTATTTATTTTCCAAAAATATCTTTACAAGATATATATTTTCACACTTCAAAAATAAATCAATATTTATTTTTAAACAATTTCCCCCTTTCATTTATAAATTCCATAGTGAATTTACATTCCAAAATATTTATGAATATACGATTTCCATTCGATTTTTAATATTCATTTTCAATTTATCTTCAAAAAGATAAATTCTCTAAACTTTTCATTTCACATTGGAAAAACATTTCCATACTTATTTATTTATAAGTAATTCACAAGTCTTTTTATTTTCTACACTTGGAAAATATTCAATATACTCTAATCGAAATTAAGTATATATTTCATTCGTTAAGGAAATCATTCTCTTAAACATATTTATTTGGGCCAAAACGAATGTTGCGTAAAACATCGTTACGACAACCCAAAATCACTAGTATAGGGATTCGAAATTAAAATAGATATATAAATCCCAATACTATACAAAACATTTCCTTTCGGAAATCATCCATTATAACAACAGTGTTATAATCTACCATTTCCTTCTATTTCTCGAAAACGTCTATTTCAACAATGAATGTTGAAATCTATGGTTTCGATAGTTAATACATTTTAAAACATCTTTAGATCGTTTTAATTCTATATAAGACATCACATCCAAAACATTTTCTTTAATATATTATTCACTATTCAAAAACGTAAATATACCTGTTAACCAATTTCATCATTTCTATACATTTTGTTTTACAGGATTATTCACTGTCTAAAACGTGAATATAACTCCATTAACAAATTTCAACAATTTACTTATCAAGATAAGTCGTTGCGGTTTTATAAAACAATGTTCATAAATTCCATTTCTATTTATTTTATAACAACTTCCCTTTATAAATTTCCTTTGTTAACCTATTCGATTTATAACTCAATTATATACCGAAAGTCCATATTATAAGTTAAATACTTAAAATTTATTTGCTTGCAAAAACGTTCTTTTAAACTTCCCAAAATTTAAATCTTATAACTTATAAGATTTATTTATGTATCCAAAATCTATTCTTTTAAATAACTTTACAAATTTTATAAACCTACTGTTTATAAAATTCCATTTATAACTTCACCGTTATAATCCTATAGATTCCATTCATTTATGAAATACATTCACAATTCATTCTAACACTAATAAAAGCTCGTTTTACAATTCCAATATTTTAAATTTATAAATATCAATTTATAAATCTTTTATATGGATCAATTTATATTATTCTTTTAAAACGTCTTTAAACTCCTTTATAATTTCATCATTCTCCTAGATTAACAAAATAATCAAATTTCATAAATCCTATATTTAAACTTTTTATAATAAATTCAAAAATCCTAAATTTAACTATTTTATAAAATCATTAATCCCATATTTTCAAAAATCAACTTTTAACTGTATTTTTTCAAAAATCATAATTTTTATACATTAAAATTATAACGTTTATTTATTTAAGATGAATCAATTCCAAAAATATTTTATAAATGTATACTTTCAAAAAAATCACTTTAGAAATCCCTTAGAAATCAAAATCGTTGTTTCTAAACTTCATAATTGGATCCGGTGATGTAACACATCAAATAGTCAATCACGACTTTCAAACATCATATATCGATATGATAAACAATCAAATATCACAATATCTGAATGAAATAAATATTTATGAGGAATCCAGTTGGATCCCTCCAACCTGTTCCCTACATCCACAGACATTAGCACAATACCCATTCCACTTCGAGGTGGAATATCGCGGTATATGGGATTTATAAAATATTATCCGCTTAATAGGCGGCGCAATAGGGTCTCATCCGCTATACAATGCGGGAAATCAATAAACTGCAATATATACATATGCCAATATATATATATATATTGCTATATATATAGATATATCCTACTATATCTAATATCACAACCAAATAGCAATCAATCAATAACTGCAAATCCAACTTATAAATTTTTGAGTGAGAAGTTCTCACCTTTTCTTTTATTAGCAATCCATTTTCCATCTTGATTTTCTTGATTTATACCTTGTATAAATATTTACACAATTTATTAATATTCGAACAGATCGAATAATAAATTTTGATTTGATAATTTCGATTCATCGATGATTTCATTTTAATAGTTAAATTAACTGATAGTTTTATTTAAACCAGTTTCTTGTTTAATAAATTTATATTAAATAAAAATTTAATTTAAGAACTAAATTTTCTTTGATACTTTTACTTAACAAAATAGTAATTCTAAAACTACATTTCCTTTAAATAATTTTATGTAATATAATTATTTAATTAAAACCAAAACTTTTCCTTTTTAAAAAGTAAATTTTATTCAATAAATTGATTTAACTGAAAACTAAATTTAAACTAAATTTCCATTAATAATTTATTTTTAGTAACTTAACGAATCAAATAAGTTTTATTAACGAGTTAATCACCTTAATGTAATTATTAAATATTCTTTCTAGTTATAACTTCATAAAATTATTTTCTAACCTATATACACATTTTTTTAGAAAACAAAATAGTTCTGTATTTGAAATCTCACTACATTTTTTTTTTATAAAAAAAATCCTATCATATATACTTTTATTCTACATATGTATTTGAAAATTGAAAAACAGATTTTGAAAGAAATAAAAATTTAAACCTTACTGCAAATTTGAAGAACCCAGCTCCCATCTCGAATCGCGATGCTCAAATTCGAACACGGCCGCGACATCGACCCCCATCGCGACATCGCCGCTCCTTGTCCACTCTTGCTGCGCCTCGAGCGCGCGCCCACTGCCTTTACTGCTGCCGCAACCCCACGACGCCGCGAAATCCCCTACTCGCGCGCCCACCCTCGAGACGAAAACCCTAGCCGCCAGTCGCCGCTGCACCTACCTCCTCGACCCCTCCTACGCAAGCACGCGTACAGGCCCCTCGTGAACCCTAACTCGAGTTCGAACTGGAACGGATGTGGGTCGGCTTCGAATCCACGAACTTTCCCTTTCTTTCTTGCCTGGAAACGAAATGAAAAAGGAGGAGCGGCCATTGAATTTTAATTTGAATGAGATGGGCTTCGGCCATTATTTTGTACCAGAGGGAGAGAGATGCTTGCGATTTTGAAAACAAATTGAAAATGGCACGAAGTATTTAATTCGAACGAGGCGGCCATTTGTAAACGAGAAGAAGGTTTCTTTTGGATCGGCCATTACTTGATTTGAACGAAACAGAAGGGGAAGAGGAGTATTTAAAATTGAATGAAGTATGCTCGGCACGATTTTTCTTCGTGATACTAGGCGCGATTTTAGGAACATAACGTGCTGACGTGATAAGCACGTGAATATATAAATATAGTTTTAAATTTGAATTTTCGATGTAAATGTTCAACACATTTATATATCGTATGCTCACATATGAACTCTGAAAAATACGAAATTTGAAATCCGAGAATAATTCAATATTACGGACCCAATGGAACTGGTTTCGTCGAATTCTGAGACTGTGCCTCGGACGGCTATTTTTAATTATCGATTCAAACGATATAATTTCAAAATTGAACAAAGTAGTTTCAAATTCAATTCTGAAGCTTCTATAATCTTCAGTATTATCATTATAAATTTTACAAGCCTTTGAAATATTTTTAATAGGCTTAAAATTGAAGATTCAAATTTTTTTATTCAACTTCAATAGATTAAATTCTATAATTTAATCGCTAAATTCATTCTGAAAATTTGAAATTCACGTCAAACCATCATTCAAATATTTAAAATTAATTAAATATTTTCAAATTAAATTGTTAAAAATTCTGGGTCGTTACAATCTTCCCCCCTTAAAAGAATTTCGTCCAGAAATTACAAGTTAAGAAGAATGCCCCTATCCCGTCTATTAGTTTTCACAATCCAAATAGTTTTACCAACTTTCAAAACAAATCTTTAAAGATTCATTGTTATTTCAACTAGCTTTCCAACTTCAATTATAAGTTTCAGACAACATTGTTTTCCTAACAATTCAAATTTAAATTTAAATTTAAATTTCAACTTTCAAAATTTCTCAAAAAGTTTCTAACACCCAAAATTTTCGAAAAATTTCGCCAGCGTCTCCTTTGCGCGGCTAGCTCGGTAAGACTACAAAATGGCACCACGGCCCCTCAGCATCAAAAAGAAAAGAGAAAGCCAAGTGGCTGGAGAAGAAAATCATCAAATTTCATACTGAAATTGAAATACGTACCTTTTTGTCGAGCAATTCAATTTTTTTATCTTTGAAATCAAAATCCCAATTCCATTTCTTTTAATACACCTGTATATCCTGCTATCCTTAATATCCAATTCCAACATTCAAACCATTTTGCCAATTCCATTACAAAATTTCCAATATATGCTTCTTATACATTTTTACTTCACTATTGAAGTTACATATCCATTTTCATTCAATTTTACATTTCAATTTCATTTGAATTCAATTCACAATTTAAATTTCTGTTTGAATTCAATTTATCTTCTATTCTGAATATTGAATTTTATCGATTAACTTTCATTTACTAATTCATATAACTACTTTAAATTAGTTTTATTTACTAATTCTTTTCAATTTGCAAATTTCGAAATTGATTTGTCGTTAACTAAAATTTTCAACAAATTTCAAAAAAAAATTCTAACTCCCAAAATTCACGGAAAATTTTGGAAGAGTCTCCCTTGTACGGAGGAGCTTTTGCAATTTTACAATATGTATAAATATGTATACATCGACCCACACGGTCGGAAAACAGAAAAACTGTTCATATTTCCTATTTTTATTGCGTAGGCGTACCTTATTTAGCATTTTTAAGCAAAGCGGCTAATTATTAGCTTATTAGCACGATCAAATCCAGCCCAACGACTTCGCTGAACCTGTACTTACTTAGTTTAACCATGTCAGCGACAAATATAAGAAATCTATTAACATTACATTCATTTTCAATAACAAATATATAGATTTCATTAGCAATACATTCAAGATAAATTCCATTAGCAATTCATATGGTTGCAATTCATCTTTAGTCGCTTACGACCAATTCACATGACATTTCCATTAAATCAAGTGGTTTACAACTCATTTTCTTCATTCTATTCATTTCTAAGAAAAGCGAATTCATACCATTTTAATTGATTCAAAGATCAATTTTATTTGCTTTCATTAACTCATATAATTTTATACAATCTTGTTTGTGTCAAACGACAATTATTTCTATGCAAATTTAATGATATTCACTTAATAGAATATCTATTCTAGTTTATAACTAGTTTAAATTGATACCAATTCAATTTATTTTAATTCTACTTCAGTTCAATTTGCATTTCATATTTTCGTTCGGTTTATTTTATTAACCAAACAAATTTCATTCAAACCTTTTCAAATCTATTCCATTTACTAATTTAATTCAATTAGTACATTCACTTATTCATTTTAAATTTCAATTTCCATATTCAATTCATCTCGAATTTACTTAATTACTGACAAAGGGAATTTCAATTTATTTCTTTTACTTACTTGAATTTATATACAAATTCAAATTTATCTTCAAATTTAGCTCACGACTAAACTTTAATTTAACCTATTCAAATTCCAATTCATTAGTCCATGAATTTATCAAGTTAGTTTACTTGAATTCAATCCATTTTATTTTATTTTCTTCAAGTTTTGATTTTTATTCAATTTGATCAAATCAAATCTCATTTCATCATTCAATTCCAATTCATTTATTTACAATTTATTTTACAAATCCCAATTGTATATGAATTCATTTCCTTATATTATTTTTTTATATTTATAAATTTCATTTGTTAAATGAATTTATCTCCAATCTCTGGTTATACATTTTTTTTTCTTATTTAATTCATATACTAACGATAATAATTTAATATTATCACTTCCTAACAATCATGCAACCATATACTATAATAATTCATAGAAAATCATTTCTTTTCTATACAAAAATAGTTTTGGGCAAAATTATCTTATTTACCCGATTCAAAAACAATTTTATATTCACTAACAATTACGCGCTCATATCTATTATTACACTCAAACTCATTCTAGAGTACTGCTGACTCTATCTCTAATGAGTAACACCCAACACCAACAGAACCATGGTTGTCGCTTAACCATATGCTCTGATACCACATTGTCAGGACCCGATTCTTCGACTCCCGAATATCGTCATCAATACGTCCACTGTATCGAATGCCGATTAGTCGAATGCCGGAAAACCTTGCACTGAGGGTTTTAAGAAGAAGGAAAGAAGTAGAAGAAGAGATAAGAAGAAAAACAGAACAGAAAGAAATAACAGAACAACATCAGAATCTCACAATTCGCAGCGGAACAACATATAATAGATAAATGAATAATCTTTAAACAAAGAACTATATCAGTTATTGCATTACATTTCATTACATCAGAGTGTACAACAACAAACAACATCAAATAGCGGAAAAGAAATACTATATACTAATAATATGCTATGCCATCCATCTTGCTTCTAGCAACTCCTGAATTCCAGAATATCCTGATAAACCTAACTCTTGACTGCCCGTGTGGAAATTGGTGGGCACCCAGAGTTTAGGAAGGAAAACAATAAACTGCGAGTCAGTCATGTGACTGGTGCGAGAACTCAAAACAGTTTATTTATCTTTAAAATAAAAAATAGAGGAATATTTTTAAAGTCAATTCGCTATGCTTTTAAAAATGAGACTACCATAAGGCCTCCCACACACACACACACACAGTGCAAACGCAGAATCGGAGGAGATTTCTCCTTATGATAGTCAAAGATGCTTGATACGCATTAAAAGACATTTGATATTATTACTAGTGCATAGTGTAGAGGAAATCATTTCGAAAATAAAGATATAAATCTTAGCCAACATACGACCATTATCGTATGCCTACTATAGCTACCATCCAAACAGTGGGGCGCCACCATAAGTGAATGATAGGTTCTACAACTAATACCGTACAAGATCGTATTGTTTCTTTGGATTTCCAACGAATGGTCAGGCCAAGGAACTTCCCATTGCCACATGAGAACGCCTCTAGAAGGACGTCCCCGAGAACCAAATCGGATCTCTGCCAACACAAGGCCGGGTTACCCCTAACTGGGTAACTACTAACACGAGTATGTCATACCCCGGTCCTTTGGGACCTTTAACCGAGCCCTCGTAATCAACATCACACCATAATAATAAGTGTTTCAACATGAGTAAGTATCTGGGCTCCATACCATGATACCACCCTTTTCCAGAAGGAAATGCACATACCCTAAAGGGAGCTACCCCTCATAACCTTGCCGCATCTTTCCTGTTTTGACCATTCCGGGGTATGAGGCTCGACGAAGTCTCGTCCATAAAGCCACGCTTTAAACAAAAGCTGTGCTTTGGGTCAACAAATGATCATAGAAATGATCACAAAGATAAACGATCAAACAAATGATCCTATCACAAATGATCATCACAATGATCATTTCACAGCAACACTCAGCATGTCACATTACCAAATTGGGAATATATCGCTAATAACCTTCAACTATATAACCTCTGAGCTCGTACGTCTCAGAGAAGGGTGTTAAGCTAAGAGAATAAATTCTCCCCCACCAACAGAAATATATTTGAAAGAAATCAGCTTTATATCTCAATTTGTAATGTCAGGCATACTATCCATACAAGTCTGTTCCGGGATCGAACAGAACCGAAGGCACTTACAACAAAGTCCTTGCAATCCGGATAATCTCTAATCACGTTCGGATTTCCCATCACATATGGAGATCTCTATACCGGGGATCAGCCAGTGCAGAGACAATCAACAAGAAACCCTTTCGTTTTCGAAGATATCCGGTCTTCAACACCGGTCTTCAAATGCAATTCATAACGACGTATCACATATTCGGAATGGGTTATACGACCCCAAGGTCCTTTCCCGGTTAAGCCGAATAGCGAGCGCTTATTTTAAAAAAATAAAATAAGTGTGGCATTCAATTTCAAGCAAATCACAACAAATACCTATTTAAAGGTAAATATTGATAGTCGGTTATTGAACTATTAATGGATATGCACAACATCACCAGATTCCAAATAATTTTCCAAATTATTTATTTTCCAAAAATATCTTTACAAGATATATATTTTCACACTTCAAAAATAAATCAATATTTATTTTTAAACAATTTTCCCCTTTCATTTATAAATTCCATAGTGAATTTACATTCCAAAATATTTATGAATATACGATTTCCATTCGATTTTTAATATTCATTTTCAATTTATCTTCAAAAAGATAAATTCTCTAAACTTTTCATTTCACATTGGAAAAACATTTCCATACTTATTTATTTATAAGTAATTCACAAGTCTTTTTATTTTCTACACTTGGAAAATATTCAATATACTCTAATCGAAATTAAGTATATATTTCATTCTTTAAGGAAATCATTCTCTTAAATATATTTGTTTGGGCCAAAACGAATGTTGCGTAAAACATCGTTACGACAACACAAAATCACTAGTATAGGGATTCGAAATTAAAATAGATATATAAATCCCAATACTATACAAAACATTTCCTTTCGGAAATCATCCATTATAACAACAGTGTTATAATCTACCATTTCCTTCTATTTCTCGAAAACGCCTATTTCAACAATGAATGTTGAAATCTATGGTTTCGATAGTTAATACATTTTAAAACATCTTTAGATCGTTTTAATTCTATATAAAACATCACATCCAAAACATTTTCTTTAATATATTATTCACTATTCAAAAACGTGAATATACCTGTTAACCAATTTCATCATTTCTATACATTTTGTTTTACAGGATTATTCACTATCTAAAACGTGAATATAACTCCATTAACAAATTTCAACAATTTACTTATCAAGATAAGTCGTTGCGGTTTTATAAAACAATGTTCATAAATTCCATTTCTATTTATTTTATAACAACTTCCCTTTATAAATTTCCTTTATTAACCTATTCGATTTATAACTCAATTATATACCGAAAGTCCATATTATAAGTTAAATACTTAAAATTTATTTCCTTGCAAAAACGTTCGTTTAAACTTCCCAAAATTTAAATCTTATAACTTATAAGATTTATTTATTTATCCAAAATCTATTCTTTTAAATAACTTTACAAATTTTATAAACCTACTGTTTATAAAATTCCATTTATAACTTCACCGTTATAATCCTATAGATTTCATTCATTTATGAAATACATTCACAATTCATTCTAACACTTATAAAAGCTCGTTTTACAATTCCAATATTTTAAATTTATAAATATCAATTTATAAATCTTTTATATGGATCAATTTATATTATTCTTTTAAAACGTCTTTAAACTCCTTTATAATTTCATCATTCTCCTAGATTAACAAAATAATCAAATTTCATAAATCCTATATTTAAACTTTTTATAATAAATTCAAAAATTCTAATTTTAACTATTTTATAAAATCATTAATCCCATATTTTCAAAAATCAACTTTTAACTGTATTTTTTCAAAAATCATAATTTTTATACATTAAAATTATAGCGTTTATTTATTTAAGATGAATCAATTCCAAAAATATTTTATAAACGTATACTTTCAAAAAAATCACTTTAGAAATCCCTTAGAAATCAAAATCGTTGTTTTTAAACTTCAAAATTGGATCCGATGAAGCAACACATCAAATAGTCAGTTACGACTTTCAAACGTCATATATCGATATGATAAACAATCAAATATCACAATATCTGAATCAAATAAATATTTATGAGGAATCCAGTTGGATCCCTCCAACCTGTTCCCTACATCCACAGACATTAGCGCAATACCCATTCCACTTCGAGGTGGAATATCGCGGTATATGGGATTTATAAAATATTATCCGCTTAATAGGCGGCGCAATAGGGTCTCATCCGCTATACAATGCGGGAAATCAATCAACTGCAATACATACATATGCCAATATATATATATTGCTATATATATAGATATATCCTACTATATCTAATATCACAACCAAATAGCAATCATTCAATAACTGCAAATCCAACTTATAAATTTTTGAGTGAGAAGTTCTCACCTTTGCTTTTATTAGCAATCCATTTTCCATCTTCATTTTCTTGATTTATACCTTGTATAAATATTTACACAATTTTTTAATATTCGAACAGATCGAATAATAAATTTTGATTTGATAATTTCGATTCATCGGTGATTTCATTTTAATAGTTAAATTAACTGATAGTTTTATTTAAACCAGTTTCTTCTTTAATAAATTTATATTAAATAAAAATTTAATTTAAGAACTAAATTTTCTTTGATACTTTTACTTAACAAAATAGTAATTCTAAAACTACATTTCCTTTAAATAATTTTATGTAATCTAATTATTTAATTAAAACCAAAACTTTTCCTTTTTAAAAAATAAATTTTATTCAATAAATTGATTTAACTGAAAACTAAATTTAAACAAAATTTCCATTTATAATTTATTTCTAGTAACTAAACGAATCAAATAAGTTTTATTAACGAGTTAATCGCCTTAATGTAATTATTAAATATTCTTTCCAGTTATAACTTCATAAAATTATTTTCTAACCTATATACACATATTTTTTGAAAAAAAAAACAGTTCTGTATTTGAAATCTCACTACATTTTTTTTAAAAAAAAATCCTATCATATATACTTTTATTCTACATATGTATTTGAAAATTGAAAAACAGATTTTGAAAGAAATAAAAATTTAAACCTTACTGCAAATTTGAAGAACTCAGCTCCCATCTCGAATCATGATGCTCAAATTTGAACACGGCCGCGACATCGACCCCCATCGCGACATCGCCGCTCCTTGTCCACCCTTGCTGCGCCTCGAGCGCGCGCCCACTGCCATTATTGCTGCCGCAACCCCACGACGCCGCGAAATCCCCTACTCGCGCGCCCACCCTCGAGACGAAAACCCTAGCCGCCAGTCGCCGCTGCACCTACCCCCTCGACCCCTCCTACACAAGCATGCGTACAGGCCCCTCGTGAACCCTAACTCGAGTTCGAACTGGAACGGATGGAGGTCGGCTTCGAATCCACGAACTTTCCCTTTATTTCTTGCCTGGAAACAAAATGAAAAAGGAGGAGCGGCCATTGAATTTTAATTTGAATGAGATGGGCTTCGGCCATTATTTTGTACCAGAGGGAGAGAGATGCGTACGATTTTGAAAACAAATTGAAAAGGGCACGAAGTATTTAATTCGAACGAGGCGGCCATTTGTAAACGAGAAGAAGGTTTCTTTTGGATCGGCCATTACTTGATTTGAACGAAGCAAAAGGGGAAGAGGAGTATTTAAAATTGAATGAAGTATGCTCGGCACGATTTTTCTTCGTGATACTAGGCGCGATTTTAGGAACATAACGTGCTGATGTGATAAGCACGTGAATATATAAATATAATTTTAAATTTGAGTTTTCGATGTAAATGTTCAACACGTTTATATATCGTATGCTCACATATGAACTCTGAAAAATATGAAATTTGAAATCCGAGAATAATTCAATATTACGGACCCAATGGATCTGATTTCGTCGAATTCCGAGACTGTGCCTCGGACGGCTATTTTTAAATATCGATTCAAACGATATAATTTAAAAACTGAACAAAGCAGTTTCAAATTCAATTCTGAAGCTTCTATAATCTTCAGTATTATCAGTATAAATTTTACAAGCCTTTGAAATATTTTTAATCGGCTTAAAATTGAAGATTCAAATTTTTTTATTCAACTTCAATAGATTAAATTCTATAATTTAATCGCTAAATTCATTCTGAAAATTTGAAATTCACGTCAAACCATCATTCAAATATTTAAAATTAATTAAATATTTTCAAATTAAATTGTTAAAAATTCCGGGTCGTTACAGTAGCACCGCTTATTAGACACATCCCTTCTATATTATACTTTGACTTTTGGATTGATTTGGTGGCCACTTTTGATTTTTGATTTGGGGGTGTGGCTCGAGGTGGGCGGTAGTAGCTGCTACGTGTTACCACCAGCCCGTGTGCGTAATTGGTATATCTACCCTGGCATTGCCTTGTGTGCCGTAATTGGTATATCTATCCTGGTATATCTACTCGTACACGTCGCGCTAGGGTAGGTGACACGGCACACAAGGCAATGGCAGGGTAGATATACCAATTACGCACACGGGCTGGTGGTAACGCGTAGCAGCTATTACCAGCCACCTCGAGCCACACCCCCAAATCAAAAATCAAAAGTGGCCACCGAATCAATCCAAAAGTCAGAGTATAATACGGAAGGGATGTGTCCAATAAGAGGTGCTACATTCTTAGCCCGTTGATCGCTCCTGTTTTAGCCACCTTATGCCAACTCATGGGAGTCGGGTCGACGAATTTACCTTAAAGGAAACACCGCCACCATCCTACTTCGTTCTGGAATCTCCATCGCGTATACGTTTGTTAACGTGGCTTTTGGAGTTGGCAGAGAGTATGACAACTTCCGATCCCGATCTCTTTAACAACCAAACGTTAGTATAACACCGCGGTCCTTTCAAAATAGTTTATACTTCAAACCAAAATATAATATCCATTTCAAAGCATATAAATACGATATCATTTCCATTTTAAACCAAATCAATATGATATCAATTTTATTTCAAATCAATATAATATCATTTTATTTCAAATATAACCCCTTTTCCAAAATCATAGCACTTTCAAATTATACACTTTGAAACCAAACATTTGAAATTTTAACACCTTTAAAACATAATACTTTTAAATTCATCACTTCGAAACATTTCGATTTCGATAAAACATTTCAAATTTTGATATATTTCAAGGCTTTAAATATTCCACAATTTCAAAACTAAATTTGATAATTTCGATTCAACAATTAAATTTTCTGTTATTCAGTTTTGAAATCTTTTACATAATAAATCCCTTATCATTTAAATAAAACTCAAATTACAATTAACCAAATATTTCCTTTAATTCATTTATACTTAAATAATCATTTAATTCACCTTGACCCCAAAATCAAGTTATGATAATTATACCTCTTATATTTCAAGTTCAATAAATTTTACGTCGACTTATTGAGTTTAATTCTTAAATAAGCTCAATTTCAAATAAATTTCCAATTTACCTTCCAACCTTAATTTATTTAAATCATTATAACCTCTATATTAAAGTATGATTGTGATGCCCCACCTCTATACCCATGCTAGCCAAGGACACTACAGGGTAATGCCGTCAACTAACACGGTGAATATGGCTGGATAGGAACGACCATCTATAGCCCTGCTCTAACTATCTATTGAATACATCAACAATAATCATACAAAGCAGATCGATATATCAAATGAATACTTAAAAAAAACCATAGGTGGTTGGAGGATCTATCAGAAAAGAATATAACAACTCAAATGTAATATACATCACAAAACAGTAGATCATCATATACACATATACAGATACATACCAGAGTATACAAACTAATATACGTCAAGTGGTATAGCAAACCACAATATACAGACGAATCAAAAGAATACATATATCAGAGTTACAATAAAAGGACTACACAAAAAGCTTTAACAAAAAGGAACAAGCTGAATAGTCCACGCGGAAGCAAAATAGGCTAAGTCTAAAAGAACCTAACCTGAAACAACTCGGTCTGACCCGGGTATAAAAATACACGGGTCAGTCTAGCTAAACAAATCAGTTAGATAAACTGAACAACAATAAACCTGCAAGGTTACAAGGTATAACAAATATCTCTAAAGGAGATGACACAATCATTTAACAAAAGATGAATCATATGATAACAAAACAAGCCTCATATCATCGGCAATTCATAGAAACAAAGGATAGGAATATCCCAAATCAAGCCAAAAAGGCAAATAACAAATACCAATGAAGGTAACACAAGTTCCACAAGGTAATCGCTACATATCATGCGGCTCAAAAAGACCAACACCGAAGGGCGATACATAGAGAATATACATATCAATGAAACATCAGAAAATTGCTCGAGCTCAGTACTGTATAAACAAGGATCCATGAGCCCGAAGACTCCAAACCCAATACCACCCATGCGGCTCATAATGACCAACATCGAAAGCGGTACTATAGGGCAACAAACCGAAGGCACGAACCCGAAGGTACAAACCCGAAGGCAACATACCCGAAGGCAACATACCCTAAGGCAACAAACCTGAAGGAGACAGTCCGAAGACACTATCCCAAAGGCAACAAACCGTAGTGGTGAAGGTCCGAAGGCCCAGTACTAGACACCACTAACTGGCGGAATGTGTCATAACTCTCAAAAAGGAATCCGAAAAGTGTTAACGTGAGTCCCATAACCACTCATTCGCACTAAACGGTTTACTATCCGTCGGTGAATTTCACACTCAAAGCCGTACAAAGTTCACCTCATATCATCGGTAAACCAAACCCGAAGGTCAAAACGATCAATAGAATAGGTTGGGGATTAATCGGAAGGATAAACGCACAGATTCATGGTCCGTGTTTTGCCCAACCATTTAACCACCCTTCCACTTCGCTCGAAGTGCGAAATTGTGCGTGTGTTTTAAATAGAATTTATAAATCGGGGAAGCGAGCTTTTAATACGATTTGAAGAAATCATTTATAAAACCCGTGAATAAATTCAAAAAGGAGTCATCAAGGTCAAATATGCATAACACCTAATGGAATCAATATGCATTGATCAAATTTAGAAAACTAAACGAACAAGGCAAATTGGAAAAATACAATAGATTCAGACGTCTGAAAGAAGTGGTTCAGACGTCTGAATCTGGAAATCAATATGTTTTCCAGAACAGAATTCAGACTTCTGAACCCAAACTTTCAGACGTCTGAAATAGGCATTTTTCTGCCTATTTCCCTTCTGGTTGAAATCGAGCCAATTCAGACATCTGGGGGCTTTAATTCAGACGTCTGAATACTGGGAATAAAATTTTCCAGTGTAATATTCAGACGTCTGAAAATGAGGATTCAGACGTCTGAATCATGTTGTTCAGGCATTTCCTGAACCTAGGCCATCTATGGCCAAACAAATCGAAAGAAATCGGATGCGTGTTGATTATGGGCTTACGTCAAACGACTACCCAACCTTAACGACACACCCAAACACTCCGAACAACATAAACATCAACCATATAAGGTTTTTCATAGATTTGGCTTCAAAAATCAATATTTAGCAATTTCACAAAAGCAATCCAAATCGAAAGCAAATGAACATGAACAAGTGTGAAGAATTCATACCCAACATCAATGAAATCAAGAGAAGTAGATATGAGTTCAAAACTCACCCTTTAGTTCAAAGCAAGAATAGAGAAGCTCAATATCAAAGAAAACAACCAACCACTCTCCACTTCAACTCTACTAGCTTCAATCTAAGATCAAAACTAGTATTTTCCTAATTAGGTTTAGGAATACTTTCTGAAATTGAAGGAGAAAGAGTTGGAGAGGATAAGGAGGAGACTTACTAATAGCTTCTCTTTGATTTAGGAGCAAGAATTCAAGTTTGCAAAGTAAACTAGGGCTTGGAAATTCTATTTCCCATTCTCTTCCCCCATTTTCAGTTTTGCTTAAGCTTAAGAAATGAAAATGTGTGAATGGAAGGAGAGAAAGGGCTGAGTTGGTTTATAGAATAGTTTGGGTGAAACCCAAACCCAAAAGCCTACTTAGCAAATAGAAAAATTCGACTTAGTCCAAACATATCAAAGCTTATATTCAAAAAGATCGCAGACGCCATTTTGGAATCAATGGAAATGGTTTCGAGTCCTAATTCGGCCATTCGCAAAAAGTAACTTTTCGGACCTAAATCCGACTAACGATGCTATATTTAAATAAAACATTTAAATATATAATCGTTAAATATGCGGGTTGTTACAGATCTCCCCTCCTAACAAAATTGCGTCCCCGCAATTCCTAGAGACGATATTTGTAACAACTACATACAAACAACATTCAAAAGAAAATAAGCTTGGGATGAAAAGATATACTCACCGTTTCCAAGCAAAGATAGAAAACCCGGATAGGATCGCTCAATAAACACTCTGGTTTCCCAAGTACATTCATTGGGATTAGCGGACCATTGAACTTTAACGAGCGGCACGTCCTTGTTCCGAAGGTGTTGCACCTCCGTGTCAAGTACGCGAATAGGCTGCTGTACAATAGATAAGTTCGGTGAGATCTCAAGCCCAAGCAAATCAGGAGAATCGATAACAAAATCCGATTCCCGAAGACACTTTCGAAGTTGAGAGACGTGAAACACGTCATGAATGCCAGATAAATGACCAGGAAGTGAAACTCTATAAGCCACAGGGCCAATACGTTCATTAATAGAAAATGGTCTTATATAGCGAGGAGCCAATTTCCCAGTCGTACTGAAACGCGTTACCCCTTTCAAAGGAGAAACACGAATAAAAACAAGATCACCAATCGAGAACTCGAGAGGCTTCCTACGGTTGTCCGCGTAGGATTTCTGGAGACTCTGTGCCTCTTTCATTCTCAACCGGATAAGGTCAATCTTCTCAGAAGAATCACGAACAAAATCTGGACCAAGAATAAGCTTCTCCTCAGATTCCAACCAACAAGAAGGTGATCGACATGGCCTTCCGTATAAGGCTTCGAAAGGAGCCATACCGATACTAGATTGAAAACTATTGTTGTAGGAGAACTCTACAAGAGGTAGGTGATCCTCCCAACTACCACCAAAATCAAAAATACAAATACGGAGAAGATCTTCCAAGATACGATTCACCCGTTCAGTCTGTCCGTCAGACCGCGGATGATAAGTTGTACTAAAATTAAGCTTTGTTCCCAAAGCTTGGTGAAGACTCTTCCAAAAATGACTCGTGAATAAAGGATCACGGTCACTCACAATAGAACTAGGAACACCGTGAAGTCTCATGATTTCCTTGACATACAACTTAGCCAAATGCAAAGCAGTCCTATTAGACTTAATAGGAACAAAATGAACAGACTTGGTGAGGCGATCAATAATAACCTAAATGCTAGAATGGCCCGATCTTGAACGAGGTAGGCCATCAATGAAATCCATAGAAATCTGATCCCATTTCCACAATGGAATCTCTAGAGGCTGAAGAAGACCAGAAGGACGTTGATGTTCGGCCTTAAAACGCTGACAAGATATGCAATTACTCACATAACCCGCCGCATCGCGCTTCATGCCTTCCCAATAATAAAGACGATGCATATCGGCATACATCTTACTACTACCAGGATGAATGGTATACTTAGAACGATGACAGTCATCGTGAATGTCATGCCTAAGTGCAAAATCAGAAGGCACAAAAAGACGGTTCTTCTTGCGAAGACACCCATGAGAATTAATGCTGAAATCCCGCAACGCCTCATCACATGATCCAGACTCACAAAGCTGAATAAGATGCAACAAATCAGGATCATGCCGCTGGGCATCGGCAATACGATCCAATAAAATAGGTCGAGCTCCCAAACTAAATAATAGAATAGGAGAATTAGAAGATGAACCTCGATCACGAATTTCACAAGAAGATAGAGTCTCAAGAATATCCCATTCGGCAATCATCATAGAAACAACAGCCGAATGTTTGCGACTAAGCGCATCAGCAACACGATTACCCTTTCCAGGGGTATACTAGATATCAAAGTCATATGAAGCAAGAAACTCGAGCCAACGCTGTTGCCTCATATTGAGTTCCTTGTGAGTAAACAAATACTTCAAAGATTTATGATCGGTATAGAGAATGAAGTGCTCGCCCAATAAATAGTGTCGCCAAATCTTCAAGGCAAAGACAATGGCGGCTAACTCAAGATCATGAGTGGCATAACGAACTTCATTCGGACGCAGTTGCCTAGAAGCATAAGCAACTACCCGATCCTTCTGCAAAAGAACAGCACCGAGACCACTACCACAAGCATTGGTGTAGACAACAAGATCATGATTCCCCTCGGGAACCACAAGAATAGGAGCATTAGTGAGAAGTTCCTTTAATGTCTGAAAGGAAGCTTCACACTTGTCGGACCAAATAAAACGAATGCCTTTCCGAGTAAGGCTGGTGAGAGGAAGCACAACCCGGGAAAAATCCTTAATGAACCGACGGTAATAACCCGCCAATCCAAGGAAACTACGAATCTCATGCACATTCTCAGGTCTCTTCCAATTCTGGACGGCTTCGATCTTTGAGGGATCGACAGAAATGCCATCGGAAGATACAACATGGCCTAAGAACTTAACCTTATTCTCCCAAAAATGGCACTTGGAGAATTTGGCTTTAAGCTGATGATGACGAAGAGTACTCAAGACAATACTCAAGTGATTAGCATGCTCAGCTTCAGACTTAGAATAAATAAGGATATCATCAATGAATACAAGGACGAACTTGTCGAGATATTCCCAGAACACTCGATTCATGAGATCGTCAAAGAAAGCAGGAGCGTTCGTCAAACCGAATGGCATAATGAGCCACTCAAAAGAACCATAACGAGTGCGGAAAGCGGTAAGAGGTATGCTATCCTCCGCGGCTCGTAACTGATGAAAACCTGTGGCAAGGTTGAGCTGAGAAAAGACCTTAGCACCACTCAATAGATCGAACATATCATCGATCCTAGGCAATGGATACCTATTCCTGATGGTTAACTCGTTAAGTTTGCGATAATCAATGCAAAGCCTAAGAGTTCCATCAGACTTCTTCATGAAGACGACCGTGGATCCCCATGGAGAAAAACTGGACTGAATTAACTGCTTGGACTCAAGCTCTAAAAGCTGCTTCTTGAGTTCCTCATTTTCCCTTGTAGACATCCTCGTGGGAGGACGACTAACTGGCTGCGCTCCTGGAATGAGATCAATGCGGAACTCAATTGCCCGCTTAGGTGGCAAACCCGAAACAGGCTCAAAAACATCAGAAAAGTCACAAGCAATAGGAATACGAGATATATTATCATCATCCCGCGAATCAAGTGAATATAAAACCATTTCGGAATTATCCACATCCCGAAGAATAAGAGATAGGTGAGTAGGCGAATCCGGATGTCGAAGATATATAATTCTCTCCGAACAAATAATCCTAGCATCATATCTTACTATCCAGTCCATACCCAAAATCAAATCAAATCCCAGACAAGAAATAACATGCAGACTCGCACGAAAAGAAAAGCCACATAAAACAATCTCAACATCATCACAAAGCAAGCTAAGGGTCGCGGATCCCCCAATAGGATTCACAATCCTTAAAGAAGTAACCAAACAAGAAATATCCAAAGATAAATCATCAACGAGCTTTTTCGATACGAAAGAATGTGATGCTCCCGTATCGAAAAGAACTCGAATACTATGGTCACGAAATAAAATAGAACCTTCCAAAATAGGTGGATATATACCTTTGGGCTGAGAGGGACCTTCAGAAGCCTTAGCAGCATAAAGCTTGCTAGACTTGGCACCAGCTGGAACAGTAGGGCAAGCTGAAACATGATGACCTTCCTTCTTGCAATAGCGGCAGAAGAGAGGCTTAGGACAAGCTCGAATAATATGATCAGGAGAACCACAATTGAAACACTTCCGAATGAAAGGTGTTCCAATAGACTGAGGCTGAGAGCTAGAACCACCAGTCTTCTTCTTCTTAGAAGGAAAAGACCTAGACTTCTGAAATGGAAACTGCCTCTTGTTGGGGTTCTTGGAAACCTCAAAATCAACATCACTATCACACTCCTTCTCGACGGTTTCAAGATGAAGTGCCGAATCAACCAACTCCTCAAAAGAAAGCTTAAGCTGGAGTAACAAAGACTTCTTAAGAGATTTCTTAAGACCAGAAACAAACTTCAAATTCTTCTTATAAGAAGTGCTAATGAATTCAAGACCATACTTAGATAAATCCTCGAATGATGCAACATACTCAGAAACAGAAGATTTCCCTTGCTTCAACTCAAGGAAGCGACGGGTCAATAAAACTTTTTCAGATTCAGGAACGAACTTGAGTTCAAATCCCTCTCGAAACTGAGTCCAAGAGAGAGTAGACTCATCAATTTCGGCTATAAGAAGCTCATACCAATCAAGAGCACGCTCTTGTAATAAGCTAGAAGTTACAAGTACTCTATCATGGTCAGAAAGATCCATACGAGAGAAGATACGCTCGCACGAGCGAAACCAAGCTTGGACTTCAAGAACGGACTCGGAGCCTTTAAACGGATTTCCTCCAAGATGAGCAAAATCACTGCACTGGCGTGCAAAGGCAGACTTGCGAGGTGGAGACACTCGAGGAGGAACTGGAGGCCGAGTGCTCCTAAACAATTCCAAAAACTGATCGACAGACATATAAACGCCATCCGGATGTAAACCACTGGATTGCCCAACATCCGAACGTCGTCCCCTACCTCTTCCAGCCATACGCTGAAAGTAAGATAAGAACAAGATTAATCACAAGGTAGATACTTCAATATGGAATACTACGGAATAAAATGCATTCCTAGACGTATTCTCCAAATTCTATCTAACCTTTGATAGAAGAAGGAATAGAAAGGCACGATGATTCAGAGATTTGTATCACTTATACACTTTGATGTACCGTAATATGTGCCTCTATTCTGTGTTTATCATATTTTGTCCTGAACTCGGCTCTGATGCCACGCTGTGACGCCCCACCTCTATACCCATGCTAGCCAAGGACACTACAGGGTAATGCCGTCAACTAACACGGAGAATAAGGATGGATATGAGCGACCATCTATAGCCTTGCTCTAACTATCTATTGAATACATCGACAATAATCATACAAAGCAGATCGACATATCCAATGAATACTTAAAACAAAACCACAGGTGGTTGGAGGATCTATCAGAACAGAATATAATAACTCAAATGTAATATACATCACAGAACAGTAGATCATGATATACTCATATACAGATACATACCAGAGTATACAAACTAATATACGTCAAGTGGTATAGCAAACCACAATATACAGATGAATCAAAAGAATACATATATCAGAGTTACAATAAAAGGACTACACAAAAAGCTTTAACAAAAAGGAACAAGCTGAATAGTCCATGCGGAAGAAAAATAGGCTGTCCAAAAGCACCTAACCTGAAACAATTCGGTCTGACCCGGGTATAAAAATACACGGGTCAGTCTTGCTAAACAAATCAGTTAGATAAACTGAACAACAATAAACCTGCAAGGTTACAAGGTATAACAAATATCTCTAAAGGTGATGACACAATCATCTAACAAAAGATGAATCATATGATAACAAAACAAGCCTCACATCATCGGCAACTCATAAAAACAAAGGATAGGAATATCCCAAATCAAGCCAAAAAGGCAAATAACAAATACCAATGAAGGTAACACAAGTTCCATAAGGTAATCGCTACATATCATGCGGCTCAAAAAGACCAACACCGAAGGGCGATACCTAGGGAATATACATATCAATGAAACATCAGAAAATTGCTCGAGCTCAGTACTGTATAAACAAGGATCCATGAGCCCGAAGACTCCAAACCCAATACCACCCATGCGGCTTATAACGACCAACATCGGAAGCGATACTATAGGGCAACAAATCCGAAGGCATGAACCCGAAGGTACAAACCCGAAGGCAACATACCCGAAGGCAACATACCCGAAGGTAACAAACCTGAAGGAGACAGTCCGAAGACACTATCCCAAAGGCAACAAACCATAGTGGTGAAGGTCCGAAGGCCCAGTACTGGACACCACTAACTGGCGGAATGTGTCATAACTCTTAAAAGGAATCCGAAAAGTGTTAACGTGAGTCCCATAACCACTCGTTCGCACTAAACGGTTTACTATCCGTCAGTTAATTTCACACTCAAAGCAGTACAAATTTCACCTCATATCATCGGTAAACCAAACCCGAAGGTCAAAACGATCAATAGAATAGGTTGGGGATTAATCAGAAGGATAAACACACAGATTCATGGTCCGTGTTTTGCCCAACCATTTAACCACCCTTCCACTTCGCTCGAAGTGCGAAATTGTGCGTGTATTTTAAATAGAATTTATAAATCGGGGAAGCGAGCTTTTAATACGATTTGAAGAAATCATTTATAAAATCCATGAATACATTCAAAAAGGAATCATCAAGGTCAAATATGCATAACAACTAATTGGAATCAATATGCACTGATCAAATTTGGAAAACTAAACGAACAAGGCAAATTGGAAAAAGACAATAGATTTAGACGTCTGAAAGAAGTGGTTCAGACGTCTGAATCTGGAAATCAATATGTTTTCCAGAATAGAATTCAGACGTCTGAACCCAAACTTTCAGACGTCTGAAATAGGCGTTTTTCTGCCTATTTCCCTTCTGGTTGAAATCGAGCCAATTCAGACGTCTGGGGGCTTTAATTCAGACGTCTGAATACTGTGGAATAAAATTTCCCAGTGTAATATTCAGATGTTTGAAAATGAGGATTCAGACATCTGAATCCTGTTGTTCGGGCATTTCCTGAACTAGGCCATCTATGGCCAAACAAATCGAAAGCAATCGGATGCGTGTTGATTATAGGCTTACGTCAAACGACTGCCCAACCTTAACGACACACCCAAACACTCCGAACAACATAAACATAAACCATATTAGGTTTTTCAGAGATTTGGCTTCAAAAATCAATATTTGGCAATTTCACCAAAGCAATCCAAATCGAAAGCAAATGAACATGAACAAGTGTTAAGAATTCATACCAACATCAATGAAATCAAGAGAAGTAGATGTGAGTTCAAAACTCACCCTTTAGTTCAAAGCAAGAATAGAGAAGATCAATATCAAAGAAAACAACCAACCACTCTCCATTTTAACTCTACTAGCTTCAATATAAGATCAAAATAAGTATTTTCCTAAGTTAGGTTTAGGAATACTTTCTGAGATTGAAGGAAAAAGAGTTGGAGAGGATAAGGAGGAGACTTACCAATAGCTTCTCTTTGATTTAGCAAGAATTCAAGTTTGCAAAGTAAACTAGGGCTTGGAATTTCTATTTCCCATTCTCTTCCCCTATTTTCAGTTTTACTTAAGCTTAAGAAATGAAAATGTGTGAATGGAAGGAGAGAAAGGGCTGAGTTGGTTTATAGAATAGTTTGGGTGAAACCCAAACCCAAAAGCCCCCTTAGCAAATAGCAAAATTCGACTTACTCCAAACATATCAAAGCTTATACTCAAAAAGATCGCAAACGCCATTTTGGAATCAATGGAAATGGTTTCGAGTCCTAATTCGGCCATTTGCAAAAAGTAACTTTTTGGACCTAAATCCGACTAACGACGCTATATTTAAATAAAACATTTGAATATATAATCGTTAAATATGCGGGTTGTTACAATGATTTAAATACTTAACCCTTTTTTATTTTAATAAAATCAAACTCCATTATTAAACTTATTTTTATTAAACAAATTTATACATAGCTTAAATTCAAAAAATTAACTATATATAAAATAATATTTATATAATATCAAAAAAATCAATATTTATTAAACCGTATATTTCTATCCAAAACCATAGAAATTATTTATATATAGACCGACGGTGTCTGTATATAATTTTCTATCCTATGGTCAAGTGATAGTGATATTTATCATTTCAATCCGTAATTTAAAATAATAATACAGTTATATATCATTTCAAACCGCAATCCCGAATGAAATAAAAATGCATAACAACTTGCAGTTTATAGCAATATAAAATACAACATCCATCCATCCAATATCAACCATCTACTATTTATCACAATCATCATCCAATTCAAACAATAACATCAATATAGAACAGAAAATAAATAACAGGTATTTACTGGAAGTTTATATTCAATAATAAATTAAATGACAATTTAACTGGCAGCTGATAAGCAATAATAAATTAAATAACAATTTAATTCAATGCATTCAATTTAGCCGAGATGATGATAAAAATATGCCAAACAGTCATAAATAAATTTTCTAATCGCATCAAAAATAAATTTAACACACATAAGAAATTTTAGAAGTTGTGAGTGGGTTAAAACACTCACCTTTTGAATTTAAATCCAATTTAAATCCAAAATTTGAACAGTCTCAGAATTCGTCCAAACAAGCACCAAAATGTTTGGAATTCCAATACGAACCTAGCGGAGAAAACCATGCATGAAACAGACCTCGTATGCAAAAGTTATACGCATTTGATTATCTGAAAAAAATTAAAATAAAATAAAATAAAACGAACCAGTCAGGGCATGCCACGTCACCACCACTAACACAGCACGAAGCCCTATCCTCCTTCAACTCGTAAATGCGCCGCCTGCAACCGATTGAAACCGCACACGCGCCAACGCCTCGGCAACCCACGCTGACGCCGTCGACCACATCACCTTCCCAGGCTGACCCCGCCGGCCCTCTTCGACTTCACGCGACGCCACAAATGCAGCCATTGCCTCCATGTAAAAAGAACCCTACTCGAATTATTGCGGCAGGTCCAACCGTTAATTCGACAAACTACCTACTCTGATGGACTACGCTCGTCAATCTCTATGCAAAAGTACCACTAAATTGTTGATTAGGCAGAATCGATCTCGATGCAATGGATGGCCGAGAATTGGTTTGCAAATTCTGGGCAAACAGTATACCCATTTGAAAAACGAACCTAGAAGATTACGCTCTTCGAGAGCTTTAGATTGATATAAAATTTGATAGTATTTAAGAAGTTCAAATTTTTTGCTTTGAATTTTGAATTTTGAAATTGGACTGAGGAGTTCTAGGGTTTCAGCAATTAAGGAAGAGAAGCAATTGGAATTGTACGTACAGAACAATAACATAAGAAATAGGCTAGGATTTATAACAGAATATATATAGGCAAGCTGAAATTAGAATGGACCTGATCGATTTGGATCGAAAGTTGAACGATAAATGGCCCGAAAAGCCCGTTCTGACTCCGGAACGAAATTGGGTTAATCCATATATCAAAATAGGTGTTTCAAAATATTTTAAACGCGATAGAATAGGTTTCAAGTCCAAATTCCATCGTATGTAGAAGTTATGCAAAAATCAAATTATTTCAAATTGATTTCAATTGATTTCAGTTTCATTGATTTCTAGGCATTTCGAGCCCGTACGATCAAACAACAAGTCCAATCGTTACGAAACTTGAAATCCTACAATAATTCACCGTTATAGATCCGATGAAACTGGTTTCATCGAAATCCGAGTCAGTGGCCAAAATGGCTATTTTCTAGTTAATTAAATAAATTAATAATTAATTAATTAAATCAAATTTTGTGTTTCAATTCTATAATTGACAATTTTCGTCTTTCTAAATTTCTTAATCATATACACCAATTTAAACAAATTTAGATGTCAATTTAGAGTTGATTAATTTATCAATTTCAGTGTTAACCTCAATGCCATTAAATTTGGAAATTATAAATTTAATTTCCAATAATTCTATTTAATTTACTTTTCATTATGTTATTCAATTCATTATTATCAAATGGATGAAATTAACATTAGATTCATAATCTATTACATTAATATTCTCACATTCCATCTTAATTTCAATTAACGTAATATTTAGATATTTCATTTCATTTATTTGCAATTAAATCTAATTATTATAATTCAAATCCCAATAAATTGATAAGTCTTTTTTTCCATTCTTTTAATTCAACAAATTGTCCTATTATGGATAATATTAACATTACTCTCAAATATTAACTTAATTAACATTAATGTAATAATTTATTTAGATTTATTGCTATTGATTCCAATTCAATTTAATGGATTAAAATATATTGGTAACTTATAATAATTGTTGCCACTAACTCTTAATCATACTTTAATAAGTTATCATTTCCAAACAATATTATAATTACTTACAGGCATTGATTTTACTCCATTACTATTTATTATTATTAATTCATTAATTAATTCAATATTTCCATTTGTTTTCTTATATTTAATTTATAGCCTAGTATAACAATTTACATTACTTCAATTAATCGTAACTTCATTTCAATTGTTAATACTTGGCTTAAATTCCATGGTGCATTTCACATTTGCATTCATTTCATTATTAAATTACAAAATTTTTATTTCTTCACTATTAAATTACCTAAATCTTATTAAATTCACAAATTTAATTATCATAATTTACGGTCATTACAATGCTACTTCCACTTTGGATTATCTGCTAGTTGCCTTTTGTGTAGTCTTCGTATTTCTTGTAAACTCTGATATGTAGTTATTCATTTTGACTCAATGTATTGTATCACTTTATAGTGTACTGTGATGTACCTATGCATACGTATATATATGCGACTATTGTTCTGTGATCTGTTTACACTTGTTGTTATATTTTGTTCTGATAGACCCGTTAGCCATCGTAGTTTTGTATCAAACATTTATTGGGTATGTCGATCCACTCGACGAAGATAAATGAGGAAAAAAATGGAGCACCCAATCGACGTATTCAATACATGTTTAAGACAAAGCTATGGATAGTCGCTCCTGACCAGCCATATTCTCTGCATTAATAGATAGTATTACTCTGTAATGCTCTTTGTTAATGTGAGTCTCAGAATGGGGAGTCACAGCTTGGTATCAGAGCAAGGTTCAACAAAAAATATGATAAACACAGAACACAACATATATTATGGTACATTAGAGTACAGTATAAGTGCTACATATTGCCTACTCACAATGTGCTTGACCTCTCCATGCCCGTGGGGGTATATATAAGTTGGGAATATGTCTAGGAATGCATTTTAATTCCGTGGTATTCCATAATTGAATTAATGATATCTTAGCCTATGAATAATCCTTGTCGTGATTGTTCTGTTGGAGTTCTTTTCGGTATGGGTGCTTGACACTCTTTCATATCGAAAAAGAGCTTGTTGATGCTATATCGTTGGATGTTTCTTATCATTTTGGTAGATTAAGGATTGCAAATCCTATTGTAGGATCCGCAAAACTTAACATGTTGTGTGAGAGTGTTGAGATTATTCTTTAGGGTTTTTCTTTCCATGCAGATCTGCACGTTATTCACTATCTTGGATATGGTATGATTTTGGAGATAGATTGACTTATTTGTTATCAAGCCTGAATCCTATGTTCTGAAAGGATCAAATATCTTAGGCATCCTAATTTGGTTGGTCAGTTTTCTCTTGTTCTTCGAAATGTTGATGGTGATTTCGAAGCATCTTTATTTGCCCTTGAGTCTAGAGATGATGACGATGCATCTCTAATCCAATCATTGTGATTTTGCTAATGTATTTGCGACTGTTTTAGGTTTGTCACTCAAGCAGGCAAATAAGTTCTGTATTGACCTCATTCCTAGTGCTCAACTTGCTAGACTTCCTCCCACGAGGATGTACACTAAGGAAAATGAGAAACTCAAAAAGCAATTGTTGAAGCTTGAAGCCAAGCAATTTATTCCATCCTATTCTTCACAGTTGGGTATCGCGATCGTCTTTGATTAGAAATACCAAAATGTAACGCCCCACCTTGAGAATAGGGCTGGCTAAGGGCGACCAACTACAACCTTGTCTTAATTATCTACCAAAGATGTCGATAAATGATATCTATTTTTTTCAACTCAAATGGATCGACTGATGGTACTCTTAGGCTTTGCATCGTTACCATAAGCTTAACGAGTTAACCATTAAAACAAGTATCAATTGCCTAGGATCTATGACATGCCGGATCAGTTGAGGGGTGCTAAGGTCTTTTCTCAACTTGACCTTGCCACCGGTTTTTATCAGCTACGAGTTATGGAGGATGGTATTCCTCTTACTGCATTCCGCACTCATCATGGTTTTATGTGTGGCTCTTACGCCGTTCGGTTTGACGAGCACTGCAGCTTATTTCATCGATCTTATGAATCGAGTATTCAAGGAATATCTCAATAAATTCTCCTTGTATTCATTGATGATGAGTGAAAACTACAAATTTAATTGTAAATCTTTCTAATAGAAGATATACTAATAAGTATAACTGGATTTTTTTTATTAAAACAAGCGAAGAATATTTTGTAAAATTATATAAGAGGATTGTCCATTGAGTTCTTTAAGAATTCTGGCAGATGCGCCTGATCAACTTTATCGATAGGAATTTCCTAAACGCTATGATGAGACAGTTAGACACAGTAAATTGATTTGTAACAAGAAAATTTTGAAAATAAATTAATATGGGATTGAGTATTAATTTTTATTTGAGATGAAAAATGCATCCATTGAATCATAGTGATTGTTGGATGAGTGGCGAGGCAGTTTGATCATTTAGTCAACTATGCAGCCAATCGATGGGCTGGTTCACTATAAATCAATGGCGAGGCAATGCCATTATATTAATTGAAATTTGTGAAATTGAATAAGGGGTTGCTTTTAATTGGTTATGTATGTACGGCTTACAAGAATCTAAATAATGATACCATATGATAATCTGAGTAAGTGAAGAAAATGATTTTAATTAAGAAGATAACTTAGTTGGGAGAAAATATCATGTGATGCATTGATTAATAAAATGATGTATTCAAGATAAGAAAATACTTTGGTTAGAAAATTAAAATATCCATTGAATATTTTATGACATATTTATAAATTATGACTGTAAAAATTTGTTTGACAGTTGGTTGTTTGAATAATAATAGATGGTAAGATTTAAAACTCTATATTAAAGGAAAATAAAGAAATGCTAATTTTAGACTTTTAGCATGAATTTGCGAACAAGCCTTTGTCTAAAATTTTGATAGTATTAAAGAATTGTTAGTATGAATTTGTAAAATTCTTAGGACAACAAGTTAAGTTAATTATCAACCTTAGCTAGTTTTATGTTGATAATAGGTGAAAATTTAATTTTTTGCCAAGAAGAAATATGAATTTGAATGGTTCATTTATTGGAAAATGCTATATTAAGAAATGCAAGGTATAATAAATGAACAAGGAATGAGATATAATCATTTTAAATTGTGAGAACAATTTTAAAATTAATACTCAAATTCAAAATTTATTTTGGATGGAAAAACCTGAGTTCTATATGGCAGGTCTAAAGTAGAATAAAGTGATTTGTTTGCCTTAATAGTCTAATGTAGTGCTTCTTATTTTATGAATGTAACCTAGTATGATCTATTCGAGTTAAGTATAGGTGAAAGATGATGGTTGGACTATATTTTGAGCAAACGGATTATATATAAGATTAAGCTAACTTGCTTTAAAAAGCTAAAAGGAAAGGTATGTTTTCGGCTTAAATTTTCAAGTGTTAAATGTTGATATATATTGTGTTTCTGACCTAATGGTCAATGTATATTATAAATCATTTTTGTAATATTGTAAACGGCCCTCCGTAAAAAGGAAACTCCACTGATTTTTCCAAGAATTTTTAACACTTGAAAAATTTAGGAAATAAATTTGAAATTATTTTAAAATTGATTTTCAATGGGAAAATATGTTATAAACTGTTGAATATTTATGGTGGAATAAGAGGATGTAACAACTTCAATTTTATGTAATTTAAATAAAAAGCAATGAGATAAAACTGAAATTGAAGTAAGAAGCTTAGAAAACTTTCAAGAGTTGAAATTCGAGAATATGTTCATGAAGATAATGGATTTAAAAACTTTAAGAACATTTGATTAGAAAAGGAAAGTACAAAATCCATTCCTTGTGTTTGACTTACCCTAGTACAATTATTTAATGACTTGCATTTATGCAGTCGTATGATTTTAT
Source organism: Allium cepa (assembly GCA_030765085.1). Lineage (NCBI taxonomy): Eukaryota > Viridiplantae > Streptophyta > Magnoliopsida > Asparagales > Amaryllidaceae > Allium > Allium cepa. Next base: position 455,558,212 of record CM060932.1, read on the forward strand.
GGTATTCGGAGAGACCACCTACCTCTTGTTGAGTTTCTTACAACAATTGTTGTCAATTTAATATCGGTATGGCTCCTTTCATAGTGTATATGGAAGTTCATGGCAATCTCTATCTTTTTGGTTGGAGTCTGGGGTAAAGTTGTACTAAGTCCACACTCTATTAGTGAAGCTTTTGAAAAAACCAATCTCACCTGATTCATCTACTGCGTAACATCCTATCTGTGTTCTTGCTTCGAAGGTGAAACACCTTAGAAATAGGGATATACCTCTCCTAAAGATTTAATCGTCCTCTAATCCCAAAGACTACACTTGGGAAACCATAGAATTTATCAAGCGATCTTATCCTAGTTTCCTATCATCTCGTGTTTAGGGTGAGAAATTTAAACTCAATCTTATCTATCTTCCATTGCTTGATGAAATAAATCGAGTTGAATACAGCTCTTCTCTAGAAATTGCAAGGACGTAATTTTTTATAAGTAGGGGAGTTTGTAACAAACATGGTTTTGGTGATTACCTGTAACATTAAATTATAAGGTGGTCATAATAATTTAATAATGGAGAAATAAAATAAATTGAAGATGTAAAATTTGTTAAAATTGTTTATTGAAAATAAACAATGGATTTTGAATAAATAAAGTGGAATTAAGATGGTTTGGTTGGTAATAAATTGGGATTAATGATAATATGTTGATTTGGTGGTTAATAAATTAATTAAGTAAGATAAAAGAATTAATTCAATATTAATTTGTTGAAATAAATATAAATTTGGGAGGTAAAGTTTTAAGAACTTTATTATGTTAGTTGTGTTACAAAATAAGCATTTCGCGGTCTTAGAATAAACCCATAATTAGAATTTTTTTAAGTTCTGGAAAGCTTAAAAAAAGTGGGATAAATCTCATGTTAAAAGCTTTCAAAAATTTTGAGCATAAAGGGTCGAAAACGTAATTCAAAATTGCTTCCCTGTCACTGTAAAATCGTAATATTCTGTGCTAAATGTCGTTGGTAATTTGAGCCTATCTTTCTCATTTGATGTACAAATTTAACGATTCTTGATGCTTTGAAAATCTTAGATCGTATTCTATAAATTTATGTTTTTGGTTTTATTATATATTGATATTTATATATATGGTCGAAAGTTTATTCTAGTCTCGCTATCTTGAGACTAAAATGACAATAGTAGTGAACTTCGGATCTGAAATTTTTTCTAATCATAACTTTTCCATTCCTTATTGGAATTGGATAATTTTTGATGTTCTAGCAAGCTTAGAATATCTTCTACAACCTTCAAGTTTAATTTTTTTTTCAAATTCTGAGTTTAAAAGGGGCGAACCGGCTAAACAAGCAGCTGCCCGAGTTCTTTTGCAAAGTTTGGGCAGTTTCCATTGAATTATTTTTAAATTCAATGATTTGAGCATTATTTTGAGATGATTCCAAAAGGCGCCGACATTAACGTCAATACATACTACGAGTTGACAGTTTCATTTGGATTTTGTCGTATGATAATTTCATTGAATTTTCGTTGATTTTTGCTGTTTCTATGCACGTGTTTTCTAAACCATTTTCTAAATGCTTTTTAAAATGAAAAAGCTTTCAAAATAAATGTTTTGCAATATTTATAATTATTTTTAAAGATATTAAAATTTATAATCTCTATAATAAAGGGAATTTCAAACCCAAAAATTTACAAAACATTTTCAAAAATTGTTTTAAAACTATTTTCCTCAAAACATATTATTATATATATAAAATATACGTTTTGCACTCTTCGAGCATATGAAAAAGTGAATTAACCGATTTAGTAAAACATGTGGTATAAAACACATGCGTTTACTTTTTTGGTTAATTCCGGACTTGTTCGTTTGAAGCTGATTTTTGCACACTCTTCGAACATATGAGAAAGAAAATTAAACGATTTAGTAAAACATGTGTTATGGGACACATGCGTTCATTTTTTGGTTAATTCAATACTTGTTCGTTTGAATATATTTCATTTACCTTCTGGTTGTTATTGCTAGTACTTGGGCTGTTGGGTCGTATGTATACATATATAGCTGTTGGGCTAATCATAGGCTGTTGGGTCCTATTTGAGGTTGTTGGGTCTCTTATACATTGTACTTGGCAGGCTGTTAGGCCACTGATTGGGATGTTGGGTCCTTTCTACATGTATAGCAGTTGGGCTACTTTTTGGGCTGTTGGGTCCCATTATTTACATTGTTGTTTTTCTAGATTTCTTTATGTTGATTTCTAGAATCTAGATGATTTGTGGATGATTTCACCATGGTTGCCTCTGTTACTTTATTTACATAGCCTGAGCGCTATTTTGTTGTTTATTACATAATGATTACATTTGTGGAGTTTTGGACTCTTAATCAAGTTCTACATATATTGATTGGTGATTGCCATCCTTTGGCGTAATTCGAGATTTATATCCTTTTTTGGAGCTATTTGTGACTGCCATCTTTTGGCGTATTTCTGAGATTTGTGATTTCCTGTTTTAGGAATTATTTGCAATTGTCATTCTTTGGAAGATTTTGAGATTTATAATCTCCTTTTAGGAGTTATGGTTGATAGAAGCCATTACATGGGCTTTGGTACATGCTGACGATATGAGATGCTTATTTGTGATTATTTGATATTGTTGTTGAACCTGCTTCTCTCGAGAAACATCTATATGAAGTATTTTTGTGATATTACGTTAGTAGTTGTCACATGTATATGTTTCTTCTTCTCTTTTGAGAAGAGATGTTATTACTAATCCCCATATTTCACATATCTTATGCTCATCGGTTTATTTTAGCTAGATTGATCCATGTATTTTTATATATTCAGGTCAGACCAAGTTATTTCAGGTTAGTCACCCGCCGTAGACTACCACTATGCTGCTTCCTCTTTGGATTATCTACTAGTTCTCCTTTTATGTAGTCTTCTTGTTGTTTTGTAAACTATGATGTGTAGTTATTCATTTTGACTCGATTTATATATTATGGTCCTTGAACCACTGTTGTTGTATTAATTTTGTAGTGCACTATGATGTATCTGTGTATATGTATATATATGTGACTGCTGTTTTGTGATCTGTTTACATTTGTTGTTATATTTTGTTCCGATGGATCCGTTGGCCACCGTAGTTTTGTATTAAACATTTATTGTGTATATCGATCCACTTAAGGAAGATAAAAAAGGAAAAAAAATTAGAGCATCCAATCGACGTATTCAATACATGTTTAAGACAAAGTTATGGATAGTCGCTCCTAACCAACCCCTATTCTTCACATTAACAGACAGTATTACTCTGTATGCTATTTGTTAATGTGGGTCTCGGGGTGGGGCATCATAGCACCCTATTAGTTGAAACTCAATTAGAGGAAGAAGCAAACACCCCATAACTCTAGCAACTTTTCGTAGATGGAGCACGAATGAATAAGGGGCGGGAGTGGGTATGTACTAATCACTCCAAATGGGAAGAAGCTATATGGAGTAGCGCAGCTCAGTTTTAACGAAACCAACAGTGTTGCAGAATATGAGACTCTCTTCGCAGGCCTAATAATGGCTTAGGTAAGAAGGTAATCCATATTAAAATTCACAGTGACTCCCGATTAGTTATGAACCAAGTGCAGGGTAATAACGAAGTGAAGGAACAAACCTTAGCTAAATATGCAGAGCCGTATAAGAAGTTATTAAAGAAGTTTGAACAGTTTGGAATAGAACAAATTCTGTGTGAAAATGCAAAAAAAATTAGTACTAAGGTGGCTAATGAAATAAAGGAAGCACCAATTGAACATCAAGATAAGCCAAATACAATAGAATCAAACCGGATACTGATCTTGACTAGAGCCCAACGGGCCTCTATTCATGGAATACAAGATCAGGTGATAGCATATAACCGAAATCAACCCTCCATTTAACCCTCACCATCGCAACTGAGGATAATTATGGATGAATCCCTTCGAGTAATTCTTGCTAAACAAAATATTACCCCCAAATCGGAATCAAGCCCAAAAAAATAAGATACCAGACTCTGTACTACTCCTTTGATGGCACACTATGCAAGAGAGGGTATTCAATCCCTTATTTAGGTTCGTTTCCAAAGAAGAGAGGTTATTCAATCCCTTATCTTAGGTGCATTCCTAAAGATGAGAGGGTATGGGTCATGAAGGAAGTGCATGAAGGCCAATGCACATATCACTAAAAGGAAAACAAAATAGCAAAGAAAGTACTAAGGTACGGTTACTATTAGCCTACAACACTTCTGGACGCAAAAGAATTTGTATGGAAGTGTGACAGATATCAACGATTTGCATGTATCCTCAGACAACCATCCCATGAGCTCATCCCACTTACAAGGCCATGGTCGTTCGACATATGGAGCATTGATCTGATGGGACCATTTCCAATGTCAAATGGAGGAGGTAAATATGCTATAGTGGAGATAGACTACTTCACCAATTCGATAGAGGAAGAATCCCTAGCCACGATCATGGCGAAGTCACTTTCTATTAAGGAACATAATCACTAGATGCGGGATCACCCATACCATAATTTTTGATAGTGGCATCTAGTTTGAAAGCAAAGAGTTTATAGATCTTTGTGAAAAGAATGACATGATAAAAAGTTTCACTTCAGTCGCTCGCCCATAAGAAAATGGGTAGGTAAAAGCTACAAAAAACCCATCAAGAAGCTACTTAAGAAAAGGCTACAGAATGCTAAAAGAAAGTGGGCAGAAGAGATATCCTTAGTACTATAGGCCTACCGAACTTCAACTCTCCAATAGGACATACTCTTTTTTTGCTGACCTATGGATATGAAGCCCTACTTCCTGCCGAAGTTGAAATCCCATCACATAGAAAAACATCATATACAGTAGAAAAGAATAAGGCATTGAAGGAAACAGCCTTAACCACATTCAATAAAGAAGGGATGAGCTGGCTACGGTATCAGCTGCATATCATCAAAAGATAGCAAGAAGTTATAATGCCAGACTCAAAGAAATAAACTCATGCATAGGGGACTTGGTGCTGCGAAGAGTAATGTACAAGTAAAGGACCCAATGGATGGAGCATTAGGTCAAAACTAGGAAGGCCCATTAGTCCTAATAGAGGTTTAGCGAATGTATTATATCGAGTATTAAGACCCGATGGCACCCTAGCTCCAAACACTTGAACCCAAAGAACATCAGACCTTTTTTGTACGATCTACAATCTTATGTAATGTACACTGTAAATATTATAAAAATTAATAATACAATGAAATGGATGTAGGGATAATTGACGGTCCGAATTGGTATAAAAACCACACTGTGTTATTCCCTGACATAATTAAACAATCATTTTGGATGTAGCGAAATTAGACTACCCAAACAAGTTATCAAATGAGAGCTGCTAATAATGTATCTCGGCTTCTCTGCCAACTAACTAGACGTAGGGATATTGGATGGCCCGAACCAGTATAAAAAATCCTCCATGTTAATCCAGTTAACATAGCACACTAGACGTATGGATACTAGATAGCCAGAACCATTACAAAAAACCACATGCATGACTTAAAAGATTTATGTGACTTGACTTCACAGTTAAATCCCTGTCTTTCCTAAATAATGGGAAAATCGTGCTATGTGCACAAACAAACAACTTTCACAGCGCATTGTAATTGTTCGATAGCTGTACTGAAAAACATAGCATGTGTACTTCAGTAGCAATCTCAAAAATCAAAACGGTGATGCTAAACAAAAACCAAACAAATTTTTATAGCTTTTCCATCGTCATTCAATAGTTGTATATACAACATAGCATATGAACGACAACGACAATCCCAGAAATGAGAACGGTGAAGTTGGACTGAAAGAAAAGGACTTTTCCTTGCTTACCATCGTCGTTCAATAGTTTTACTGACAACACAGCGTATAAATGACAACGTCAATCTCAGAAGTGAGAGCGGTAATGCTAAAATAAAAATAAACATCGCAGCTTATCGTCGCCTTTTGATAGTTGTGCTAACAACATAGCATATGAATGATAATGAACTATGCCGAAACAGTAAAGTAGACCATGTCAAGCATATGGCAAAGCTTATGTAAATGGCAACGTCCAAAATAACTCATAGAATGCGTATATTAGGTATGAGTAAACACAAGTCCATATCGATCGGCGATCGATGCAGGCTTGGAGGGCAAATGTTACACCTGTATTTCACGAGCTATGTTAAAGGGATATTAAATAAGGTACAAAGTAGAGAGAGCTACCCTCCGAATAACTATTAAGATGAAAAGAGAAGAAGTTGAAGCAATCCAACTGATACTGCATAAAAAACCAGCCCGTAGTTATGATGCTTGATCCAATCAAGAGAACTACAGCCGAAAAGCAGGAAATCACAACGGAATAAAATACCACGCTCATAAGGAAAGGTACAAAGATATCAGATCTATGTCCATCCCTTAATTTCAATTTTATATATTATACTGAACCCAAAGTTTGACATAGTTATAGTGAGCGGGAAACAATCCACATTTACAATACACAAGACCAAAGCAAGGCATAGTTACTACACAATGACAATAGAAGCTACTTTAGAGATTTCAAAATATACCACATCCCGATCAAAAAGCTGCAACTAAAGAAAAATATACGGATAACCGAACTGCACTACCAAAATCCTTAAAACTTATACTTTATTAGCACCTTTAGAAGTGAATCTGCATTGCACATACTGAGGTTACCTATGCAACATCACACATAGTTGAAAAAACCATTCCAAAGGGATGCACAAAGGACCACTTAAATAAAGATCCAATGAAGATTTACAGTTAAAGGTAGGTAATAAAGATATAAATATCCGTTGTCAATAACTCGTGCATATCAACATTAGGGGGAACTCAGATCAGGATCAGCTCAAATTACGGTCAGCTCAGATCACGTTTGCACGTATATTGAACCAACTCCTGGGTTAAGAAAATCACGCACCCTTAAGCCTAAAGTAGCTTAGGATTATCACACATAAGTATCAGGCACACACCGTAACATCATGCAAGTATCACACATCAAACAGTACAGCTTCACTCCAAATATGCCGGCAGTACCTCATAACCAGTGAGAACTCTTATTGTCCATCCAAGGACTTGTATGTAAAGCCAATCCAAATTTAAAAACTCCCATCAGAACTTCAAATATTCCCTCTCCAGTTTCAGATATTCCTGGTACAGTTTCAGATATTCCCGACCCAATGTCAAATTTTCGGTTAAACATCAGCACGGGTGCATCAAACAGATGATGCAAATTGATGATCCTTACTAGGATCTAACGTAATGACCCAGAATTTTAGTCATTCGAATTTGGAATATTTAATTGATTTTAAATATTGAAAAGTTAATTTTTATGAGTCAAATAACTTATATTTCAAATATAGGGATTTATTTGATAATTAAATTATTAAATTTAATATTTGAAATTGTTTAAATAATTGAAACATGAATTTAATATGAACGAAAATGATTTCTAAAGTTAATTTGAAATCTATTTGATTAGTAAAGGAGATAGTAAGCTTTTAATTTTGATTTAAAAGTGAACAAACAGAAATCCTAAATTTATATTTTAATTAACGTGTAAAAATACTTTTTTTAGGCACCATCTCGGATTTCAATGAAACTAGTTTCATTGGATCTGTAATAGTGAATTATTATTTGCTGTCGAACTTCATAGCGATTACATGTACCGTTTGGTTGTGCGAGTTCAAAACGCATAGAATTTAACAAAAGGAATTTAATTTAAAATAAATTTATTTTGAAAATCTATCCTCTGTATACGATGGAATCGGCTTCTGGTATATATTCCATTGTGTTCAAAATATGGTTATAACATTCAGAACGCCAAGCGGCCTGCGTCGTTTAGAGTTCGATATTTTCACGAATGAATAGCGCTTTGGAAAATTTTCTATATAAGGCCATCAACTTTCTTTCATTTTCCAAAACCAAGGCTTCTAATTTTCAATTTCCATTTTCATTAAGCAAATCCAATGGCCTTAATTCATCAGAGTCTATAGTGGCCGAATTAGCCTTCAACTTCAACCAACAAAACGTACAGCACGACGATATGAACTTGTTCAATGGTTGGATCGTTGAATTGTCGAACGAGGTGATGGAAATTAGCTCACATTCGTGAGCAGTTGGAGCTCATTTGGGGTCCGCAATGGCATACACGCAAGGCGTGGCAGGGCGGTAGCGGTGGCGAGGGTGTCATGGATGGTGGTTAGCGACATGGGTGGTTGGGTGGCGTGTTATGCGATCGAAAGAATAAAAAAAGACAGAAAGTCGCGTTGCTTGGACTAAAAACGAGAAGGGAAAAAAAGGTTAAGTTTGAAATTTTATTTAAATTTATTAATTATAATATTAACTATCTCGAATGTTTATAAATCCGTAACTTTCTTGTAAGAGGTCAAGTTTTGAGCGCATGACAAGTTTTGTTGCGTTTGTATTAGCATGCACTACGATATGGAGTTGGGTTGGACAAATTCGAAGCTAGTAGGAATTTACGGTTAAATTAAATAACCATTCAATTTTAACTCGAATCATAATGCTTCGGCTATTTCTAGAATTTTTGTGAGTAAACTCACCTCTCTGGCCTACTTATATTTTTATATAAATGAGAACAATTAATTTATGTTGTTTGTCGCTTGCTTGGATGATATACTATATATATATATATATATATATATATTAGTTGGTTTGGATATATATTTCCACACATTAGAGCGGACGAGACCCTATTACGTTCCAGTGTAAGAGCGGATGACACTTTGAATACGAATACCACCTCAAAGAGGTCGATTTATGTTTTTATGATTATATTCCATATGTGATGGAAGGGACAGGTTGGTGGGATCCAACAGGATTCCTTACCACCGTTGATTTACTTCTCATATATATGCTGACATATCATGCATTGGATGCCATGCTATTGATTTTGATATGATTTGACTTATTTAGTGCTATAGTTGCACTAGACCTTACTTTTTGTATTTTGAAATGCTGAAATAATGATTTAGATTTAAAAAGGATTTTGAAGTAAGTTTGAAAGTTTAAATAATCTTTTAATAATTTTTGAATTATTAAAAGAAAGGAATATATTTTTAAATAAATAAAAAAGTACGATTTTTTGTATTTTCTATTTAATATTTTGTAAAGTGTTTTACATAGAGATTTTGAATAAGTTTATAAAAATGCTTTATAAAAGTAATATTTTATGAATAAAGAAATTGATTTATAATCAAAAATTGTGAATGTTTTGTAAATGGATTTATGAATGGATTTTATAAATAAATTTGGTTTATAAAGAAATGGATTATTATAGTAATTAATTTTTATAAAAGAATGGATTTAAAAATAGAATTTTGTAAATAAAGGAATTTTATAAAGTAGAAGTTTTATAATATCGAAAGGAAATTGAAAGCATAGTTTTGTCAATATGGAAATTACTTATGCTGAGATTTAAATATAGATTTTTATTTAAATGAACGTTTGAAAGAAATATTTTGATGGCGTAATGGTTTTAAAAGTAAATTTATCTTTTGGAAGTCATGTTTTGGAAAATAATAATTCCAAATGGAATTTATTGGCTTTGAAAAATCATTTAAAATGTAATACATATCAAAAACATAGATTTCAATATTTATTGTTGTAATAGACGTTTCCGAAGCAGTAAGGAAGTCATGGCTATAAAACTATTTTTGGAATTTTTTATATGGTGTTTGGGATTATATGCTAATGTTTTTGAGTTGTCGTAAAGATGTTTTTTGCAACATTCATTTGACCCAATAAATGATGTTTTGAACTAGCATTATGAAAAACACAAACCGATTCTTATGATCGTACTATAAGCTTGGTGGTGTATAGTTGTACGGTTATAGAAATCTATTTGGCATGTCTCCAATTGGTAGAGCTATTGACTATCAATATATTTTTTATATAAGTATATAGAAATGTTTTCCAACAACGAAAGATTGAAATGGTTTTGAGAATGTATCTTTTTAAAAATAGTTTGAAGCGAATATTTGGAAATCTATTTAATAAATAAAATATTAAATAGGCCTAGTGATTGCTTATGGTGCTAGATATTATTTTGGCTTTGATAGTTAAATAACCTACTATCAAATTTAGCCTCTTTATCGTTGTTGATCTAGAGAGACCGAGATCAGATTTATTCGAAAACCCCTTCGAACCAACGTAAGCATTCGAATGTGCAGGTGTTTAAAGACACTGATATTTAGGATTTTGTAATGAAGGACTGCTTGTTGATAATTTGGGGATAAACTCCCAATATACATATAGTAGAAGTGGTCTCTTTGCTATGAAATATCTAATGCAAGGAATAATTGCTACTAATAGTAATGATCTAGATTTCCCGTCATTTGATTTTGAATATTTAAATGGTTATGAGTATTGGATCTGTATTATAAATTGATTTTTGAACATGAAGATTTTGGTTGAAATTATAGGATGAATTTAAATTGAAATATAGCGATTTATCGTTGTACGTGAATAGTGAAAATAACTGAAAGTGATTTGAATATGAATCGAAACGATTTCTAATGTGAATGTAAATTCTATTTGAAATAGAATTCAGTTAATAAGTTTTTAAAATTAGCATTTCAAGTGCTTTCACCAATTTTTGAAATCATCGATTTAATCGATGCGTTAAAATTGCGATCCAGGGCATAGTCTCGGAATTTGATGAAACTAGTTCCATTGGATCCATAATAGTGTATTATTATCAGATCTCAAGTTTCATAACGATTGGACGCATCGTTTGGTGTATGGGCTAGAAACGCGTTAAAATTTATATCGAAAATTTAATATAATAATTGGGTTCAAAAAGCTACCTTCTGCATACAGTCGAATTAGGTCTCAAAACTTGTTCCATTGTATTCGGAATAGGGGTATAACATTAGGAATGCCGATGGCATGCTTCGATAAGAGTACAGGATTTCCAAATATGCTAAACGAGATATATTGGAATTAAATAATATTATAAAATTCCTAAGTCAAACCCTATTACATCTCATCAGCCACCCTACCATGTGCATAGCCATCCCCCTACGAGCCATCCCCAGTTTAAAATCACATACACTCTTTCTTTTTTCTTCCTGGAAATGAAATCGATTCAAATAAAAAAAGAAATTAAATCGAATCACTTGAAGATGCAAGTCATGACCTAGAAGGCAAGCACCATGACCACGTTGGCAGATGCACGAGGGCGAGGGTTTTCGAGCTCAAGCTTAACATTGGTGAGGAGTTGGAGCTTGGGGCTGGCGGCTTTGGCGCTGTCGTAGGTTGGGCGGTCGATGATGTAGGTGCGGCGGCGGCAGAGGGCCTTAGGCAGCGACATCGATCAAATGATCGAGGACGTTTTTGCGACCTGGGAGTAGCGTGGGTGGTTAGCACCTAAGCAAGAAGTTTGAGGGGAATTAAATTTTAAGAATGTAACTAGATTAGTTTAATTATTATTTAAAATAGGTTAACTTATAAATTCAACAACTATGTCGTACGAGGTCCAATTTGACTGAAATAAGTTGCGTTGCTCTCATGCCATCAAATACTAAGCATAGGAATTAGTTTGGAGTTGATTGGAGATAGCAAGAATTTGGATTAAAATTAAATGCTTGTTTAACTTTGATTCAAAATGAACATGAAGCAACAACAGAAAATTTCAGTGAGTAAATCTCAGTCATTTGGGTTACTGGTTTTAATATAAAATGTTAAAAATTATTTATTTGTTGATTGGATGAATTGATAAATTTTTTGTAACGACCCGGAATTTTCGATCTCAAAAACTCCAGATGGTTATGAAAAAGAAGGAAGCGATAGAAGGAAAAAAAGAAAACAGAAACACAAAAACATAGATTCTCACATTCGCAGCGGATAAAAATATAATATAAAATAAATACCAGTTATACAAAGGAAAAAATGTACTGTCAAATACACTTTAATATATCAGAGTTACAACACCGAGCAGTTTAATTCAACATGCCCCAAATAAGTTACAATAAAACATAGCGGAAAACTCTACATACATTCCTGCCATCCAGCTCGTCTCCTGAGCTCCAGAACGTCCTTACCTGAAAATCTATAATACTCAGTCTGACCCGAGCATTACATCAAAGTAACACCCGGGTCAGGCTGGAAACCAGCGTGAGTAAACCTATAAAATATGAAATACTAAGTTACAACATACTTAAATTTTGGTGTAACTCGTACTCCTCTACAAGTTCTTAACTTGTTATTAGTCAATAATTATTTCATAAATCCATCTCTAAGTACCCATACTTAGTTTCAATAGTACATTTAGACTATTACGTTCCAGCCTACATATCAAGTCTCTAAAGAATTACGGTAGAATACAAATCGAAGTGCGTTTGGGTATTTACTAATACCAGACCCCGGTCTCTTCGAAATCTATACCATCTTAACCCAAGTAATTCAAGTGAAACACAATTCAGACTTCAAATACAGGGTGTCACCTGTACACAGAAATTCATCATCGATAGATAACCACAATATCTCAGTTTAAAACCAATATATCACATCACACAGCATCACAAATCATATATCCGGGATATTAACTAATCTAAGGCATTCAATATCATTCTGCCATCCATAAACATAGATCTATTAATCACACCATCTATAATTAATTTAAAATGAATTAAATTAATTACTTCATCTCTAGTTAATTTAAACTAAATTAAATTAATTACTTTTATCACATAAATCTTACTTACTTAATCAGTAATTAATTGCAAACCAACTAATTCCTCTAATTATCCATCTTAATTAATAATTTTTGATTAATTTTATCTAATTACTTTAAGTAATTAGCCTTTAATTAATTTCACAAATTAATTATCCTTAACCATTTATAGTAATTAACCTTTAATTTGTTTATTAATTAATTAATTACATTAATCCTTAATTAAATACATCACTTAATTATCTTCAAATTCAATTCTTAAATTAATTACACTAATAAATTAATTATTAATTACTTTCACTAAGTAATTATCCTTTATATTAATTACACAAGGTGATTAAACCCAAATCTTCTTCCAATTTTCAATTAATTGCATCCTGTAATTACCATCACTAGTTACTTCACTAAGTAATTGCACTTTATAAATTACATTAAGTAATTATACTTAACCTATCATCCAGTGATTATTTTGAATTAATTAAACCAATTAATTAACTTAAATTAATTAAATTAACTAAATTAATTACATTTAGTAATTAATTCTTTTAATTACTTCATTAGATAATCATATCTAATCCAATTCCACAAATGATTTTCCTTAATTTATTAATCTCTAATTTTAGATTAATCTAAATAATTAATTAATTAAATAAATTAATTAATTGCTCCTTAATTACCCTATTAACTTAATTAATCATTAAAATTTTAATTATTTTTTAGATAAATCATTTTCTTTATTAACGAATTAATTATCATTAACATAAGTATTTAAACCAATTTATACATTTAAATCTACTTTTAAATTCCATTTTTAATTAAGATTAAAAATGTTTTAACTTATCAAAATTTAAAATAATTTACAAACCTCTTAAACAAAAGTAAAGAAACATTTATCACATATAAAAGAAAGTTATATAAGGAAAAATTTAAACTAATTTACTTTATACTCTTCAACCTTTTAACTTGTTTAAAACTTCTTTGAAACTAGTTATTTAATAACTTTAAAACCTTAAAATTTATTTAACCACTTTACTTGGAATTTTAATAATATTAAGCTTAAAAGCTTGATATTTTTGTTTGCTTTAAACTTTGGAAATTTTATTTACATTAAATAAACCTGGTGCACTTAATACTTATAAAACCAGGTAACTCAACACTCTGAAAACTCGAGCCCAACATGATCATTCTCCCCTATAAACCCGAGCCTATCTAGAGACAACCATCAAAACACATCTGCTTCGAGTCATTTCTTCTCTCGCACGAGACCAAACCCGAGTCGAAGCTTTCTTCTCCAAAGCTTGACAAAACCTAGACAGCAATGCTCGCGTGCACATGCACACGCCCCCACCGCCACTCTGATCACCTCTGATGATGCCTACAAGTCACCCACGACATCTACTACTGTTGCAACCATCTAGCTTTGTCGATCTCACCCTAAGTCAAAATCGAACAGTATCAAGCAAACCAGTGCCCACTGCACCATCGGAAAATCTTTTGTTGCCGTTAATCTCATCCATGAGGTTACTCGCTGACATCACCGGACCTGCGTCTCGTCGCCTCGCATCTAAATTCCCTAACGCGATCACCTCCGGTGATCGATTGACGCCGCATGAAGCTCGCAAACCCTCTCGTCCAAACAAGACAACGAACCCTATTTCGTCCAAATCCCATCACCTCGATCATCGATAAAAACTTCCAACATTTTTCTTAAAACCCCCATGTCTCTGACCAACTTCGACTACAACCTCGCCTTCATCCACCGTGCCAATCAACGGCGGTCGGCCCAAATATCGAAAACAATCAATTCAAGAATTCTAATCGAATATCAGTTTAAAAATCATGAAATATATGTTAAAATTCATGATTTCCAATCACAAACGCATTCACACAATCCTAATCAGAGATTAAGATTGTTGATTTTTATCACAAATATGAATTCCACTGTGATTTCCATTTTTAAAATTATTTACTGAATTTAAAATACTGATTCTATTTTTAAAATCATCATCATACAATAATAAACAACTTCCGTTTAAACATCAAAGTCCTATGTTGATTCTATTGGGAGATTTGAATTTTTTTTAGCATACAATATTATGAAACAACAGAGATCAGACATCTGTATATATATCTACAGACTTGCTAACATATATCAATTCAAACAGATTCAAGCAGAAGAACATCCATTCAAAACAATATCATTACATGCATTAGGTATAAATCAAAATTAAACTATTTTTAATAGAAAATGTTTACTCACAGTTTTTAAAGCAGAGAATAGAGAGCATGTTCTTGTTTCTAGGCTTGTTAAATCTTGAATTTCTTTTGCTTTAGTTGAATCTGAATTGTTTTGTTGTTGCATCTTTGAAGCTTGTTGTTAATCTTCATTTTGATTTGCAAAATCTCAGATTGCATTTGAAAATTTGAACAGATGTTGAATCTTCCTTTGATCTTCTTTTGATTCTTCCTTCTTAGATTTAGTTTTCAGTCTCATTTCCACAAATTTCTAGTTTTTTTTAATGTTTTGTTTTGATTTGAATTCATTTTTATTTGAAATAAAGAAAAGTAGATTTGAACTGAAAAGTAAAACAGATTACTTTTTCGTATTTTTATAATTTTAAATTTTAACTATCAAAGAAAAAAAAAATAAAGCCACTTGTCTACTTATGTGCTAATTAGCTTACAAATGTTGAAAGCATGACTCTATAAGTTTACAAGTGTTTTAATACTTCATTATATTTTTACAAGTGTTTAAAGACAATATTAAATAAATTTATTATATTCATGTTGTATATTTATATGTATATAAAATATTTATCTTCTTATAAATAAGCTTTTAAATTTTAAATCAATATACAAGTGTGAAATGTTGTAAACCTTTTTTATAAATAGCTTATGTTTTAAATCAAATAAATGTGTTATATGTTTTATGTATTTTCTTATATAATGTTCTTTATTAAATCTTATTTCACCCAAGTCTTATGCATTCAAATTTTTTTTGAAGATCAATATAATATCTTTATACATATATGTTTTTATTACCTCACAAGTGTAAAAGAAACCTTTTATTTATATTACTCTTACACTTATGTATAATTTCTATTATACTTGTATTTCTTTGATGCTTAACACCTTTATATATATATAACTTATATATATTTAAATAAGGTGTGAACCCCTATAAAACCTTACTTAGTTCCATTTAATTTTAAATACCCTTTTTTGACAATCATTAGATTAAATTCAAACAAAGCTTCCTATTCACAATTTACATATATATATATATATATAAATTAGAAACATTAACTTAAATCCAATTTATTTTGAGATATTATCTTTTAGACTTAAATTTTAACCCCAATTCAAATTCATTTTCAATATAAAGTCCTATCTTGAAATCAACTCAAATATATGTATGTATTAAGCAACAAAAATTAAATTTGTAATCACTTATTTTATTTAAAATCAATACAATTACAAATATAAATATTTATCTTATCAGATTCATTTGTTCAATTTATAATTCAATATTCTATTAATTTACCCAGTTTGTTAATCGATTACAGATGACCAAAAATTCGGGTTATCACATTCCTTCCCCTTTGAGTCTTTTCGTCCTTAAAAAGGAACGGTGCCAATTTTTTTTTTAAAGTATCCTTTTTATTCAAAACTTTAAAATACCTTAAAATCTATATAATATTACCAAAATAGTTTTTTTTATAAAAATACTTTTTATAACTCGATGTCTCAACCAGTCCATCCTTGTTCTCATAGAAATTCGATCATATGTTGATCAGGCGTAAGACTGAAAATCTACAATGCTTGGCAGACCCGTTTTCAACATCCAGTGAAAATACTTTTGAAATTTTTTTTATTGAAAATTCAAAAAACAGTTTTTGAAATAGAGGAAATTTCTTTGTGAGAATGCTCTGGAAATCATCACCCCCATCTATGGTCGTAGTTACATTCTAGGGTTACGTTGCCATCACAGCAAAAGTCCATGTAACTGCAGGCTGTCCGCGGCCTCTTGATTTTGCCATGGAACCCGTGACAGATCGCAGTTACATTCCAGGGTTACGTTGCCATCACAGCAAAAGTCCATGTAACTATAGGCTCTCTGCGGGCTCTGATTTTCACTATCAAAATGAAACTTCTCCACTCCTACATAGGTCGCAGTCTACCGATATAAAATCAAACGCAGACTGTTGGCTCTCAGCTGCACACACGACTTTTGCTATGTTACCAAAGGTCGCAGTCTACCGATATAAAATCAAACGCAGACTGTTGGCTCTTAGTGGCACACACAACTTTTGCTATGGTATACTCTACTCATAATCCCCAGGAACTAGTTTTGTCCGGACTCCTCACAGGATCAACTTTAGAACCCCCCTTGGGGCTCAAGGAAGCACCACCCGGTGGCACTCCTGAGAAGTTCATTTCAAGGGAGCGCCTTTTTCCCCAGATCCATCATCAAAACATTTTATACTATACACATATACTATCTTCAAATCATACACCTAGCATGATTTCATACAAAGCTCCTTTACACAAAATCAATTATTCCAAAATCAATAATTCTCAAACTAGGCTTTCCAAATTCTCATATTGATTTTACCTAAAAATCAAAAGCCTTTCCAAATTCAAAGGTTCCTAAAACCTTTTCTATAATCCTCATAAGATCCTTTATATACATATACAGATATATAATTTTTTTAAACTTTGGATCATTTCAAACTTGTATAAAGCTCCTTTTATACTTCAAACATTTTCGAAATCCTTTTCTTCTGGCAATAGATTAGACAAGGGGAGAGTTATCTTATATAACAAAGATATATAACTTTGTTTATTTCCAAATCAAATATTCAAATTTGATTACTCTATACAAAACCACATATCATACACTTACTTCCATAAAGTAAATTTCTATTATAGAAATATCCACTTTACTTCACAAAATATAACTTTCATTTCAAAAACCATTTCACATTTCTAATCCACAAATTCCTAGTATCAATTTTATTCAAATCCGTACGATGTACACATATCATCGGTACGCTATACCCATCTGATTGCTAACTCGATCACACAATTTCATTTCCGAACTAGTATCGTCCACCCGACTTCCTAGTGCGAATACAGATCTGGTTTCTTGATCAGAAACTGTCATTCTCCTTGCATAGTTATAACTATGATAGAGAATATCCAGAACCAATCAACAATCCATATCCAGGTTCGCCGTCGAAAATGGAGTGAAAAATCCCAACTCGGATCGACATACTATCTCGAAATTCTGTGCTCAAATCTGGATCAAATCACTATGCGAATAGATATACGTACATCCTACGTATTTATCTTCATTGATTACTAACCAAACAATTCTCTTTTCCATTCACATTCGCTTAACTTTCTATCCACTTATCCACAATTGCTTTAATCCCAATTTGGATCATCACTTCAACTTTCACCTCAGTTGGGTATTTAATCAATAACAGTTTAAACTCCGACCAGTTTATTTAGAAAATAACTTGAAAATTTTAAAAATAGATAAGTAGTTGGAAAATAATTACTAGTTTGTAAAATAAGTGTAAAATAGTTAGAAAATAGTTAAAATAATTATAGAAATTTTAAGCAACTGCAAAATAATAGTAAGATAATAATTAGTTTTGTAAGATAGTTGGAATATAGTAATTAATTTATAAAACAATTGGAAAATCGTTAAATAGTTTCAAAAATAATTGTAAAACAAGTATAAGATAGTTTGGCTTTTAAAAGAAAGGTTGTAAATATAATGAATAGCTTGGAAAAATAGGTTTGTATTAAAACAATTTATATTGAAAATAATCGAGAGTCAAACTGTTCACCTTCCCAACAATTCAACTTAAATTTCCACTTCTATTTAAATTGACTTAATTCCAATTTAAATAATTTCCATTTTCATTGAAATTGATTCAACCCCAATTCAAGTTGAATTAACCTCGGTTTCTTTCCAAATTATTCAAATCAATTCGGACTAATTTCAAATTGAACCCACTTCAATTTCAAATCGTTTCAAATTAATCTAATTCAAATTTTCTATTTGAATTTTATACTTATACATCTTCAATCCCAATTTCAATTAATTCAAATCAAATTCAATTTGAAATAATTTCAATTCAATTTTTTTTAAACAACTAAATCTTTGAGATTCAATTTATTACCAAATTTAAATTTTGAAACCAAAACCTTTAAAGTTTTATCTTAAACATTCAAATCTTAAGTCCGAAATGATTCCATTTTACCTTAATAATGGATATATTACCACACCCCATCTTTTTAAACAAATCCAATTCACAGTTTAAAAATTATTAATATTAATAGGGTAATATCATCCAATTATTTTAAAACATCCATCCATTTCCAATTTTCAGATCTCAAACCCATTTTGAGATCACTCAAACTTCCTAATTCAAATCAACATTTAACTTCCCAAGTTAAATTCCAATTTCATCTTCAAATTTCCAAATCAGGTTGATCATTCCAACTTATTTAACTTTTTCCTAAGTTAAACTCAATTCACTTAATTCAGTCAACCTTACCCAATTTGAACTTCCATTTAAATTTGTGAACTTCTCATAAATAATCTTCCCACTTATTATGTTCAAAGACTTATCACTTTGGGTATCATATCTCGTTCCAAATTTAAAACTCAATATTTAGGGTTTATTTCAAACCAACTTTGATATTATGTATATCCACATATATATACATATTTACTTCTTGGCCCCTCAAGCCAAATTTTAAAATTTAAACCACCCTTGGTTTTGATTCAAAACAAATTCCTTTAAATTTTCAATGAACTCTGGCTTGAAATAGGACCCAGATTTAAAACTTCACTATTTAGATCATCTTTAATTCCAATTTATAAGTCATACTTCCCTAAATGTTTTATTTCCTTAAAACATTTCATTTTGCTTACTCATTAATACACATTATATTACAACAATTATTTATGATTATAACCAAGATTATCATATCTAGAAACCAATTCATTATTATCTTATTCTGAAACACTTCTCCAGTTTAAGATTTCAATTAGAGTTTGAATCCATTCCAAACTTATCTTTATTTAATTTCAGCTTGGTTGTATTTTTAATACCACTTAATTTAATCCCAATTCCGGATTTCAATTTGGTTCTATTATATTACTTCTTAATTTAATTCCAAAAGTTAACAACCAGTTCCCTTAATATTTATTATAAAGAATATTGCTTTATATATCAAAATATATTCTTACATAAAATCATTTAAAATCTTTATACAAGAAAATAACAAGTACGCTCTCATATACACACACACACACACACACACAACTCATCCCAGGGTATCAGTTACCCTATCCTTAATGAGTAATCCCACAAGAGCCAAGGTTCTCGCTTAACCTTCAGCTCTGATACCAAATGTAACAACCAAGAATTTTCGATCTCGAAAACTCCAAATAGTTATGAAAAAGAAGAAAGAGATAGAAGGAAAAAAGAAAACAGAAACACCAAAATACAGATTCTCACATTCGCAGCGGATAAAAATATAATATAAAATAAATAACAGTTATACAAAGGAAAAACCATACTATCAAATTACACTTTAATATATCAGAGTTACAACATTGAGCAGTTTAATTCAACATGCCCCAAATAAGTTACAATAAAATACAGCGGAAAACTCTACATACATTCCTGCCATCCAGCTCATCTCCTGAGCTCCAGAACGTCCTTACTTAGAAATCTGTAATACTCGGTCTGAGCCCAGCATTACATCAAAGTAACACCCGGGTCAGGCTGGAAACCAGCGTGCGTAAACCTATAAAATATGAAATACTAAGTTATAACATACTTAAATTTTGGTGTAAATCATACTCCTCTACGAGTTCTTAACTTGTTATTAGTCAACACCTATTTCATAAATCCATCTCTAAGTACTCATACTTAGTTTCAATAGTACATTTAGACTATTTCATTCCAGCCTACATATCAAGTCTCTAAAGAATTATGGTAGAATACAAATCGAAGTAGGTTCGGGTATTTACTAATCCCCGACCCCGATCTCTTCGAAATCTATACCATTTTAACCCAAGTAATTCAAGTGAAACACAATTCAGACTTCAAATACAGGGTGTCATCTATACACAAAAATTCATCATCGATAGATAACCACATTATCTCAGTTTAAAACCAACATATCACATCACACAGCATCACAAATCACATATCCGGGATATTAACTAATCTAAGGCATTCAATATCATTCAGCATTCATAAACATAGATATATTAATCACACCATCTATAATTAATTTAAAATGAATTAAATTAATTACTTCATCTTTAATTAATTTAAACTAAATTAAATTAATTACTTTTATCACATAAATCTTACTTACTTAATCATTAATTAATTACAAACTAATTAATTAATCTCCCTTTAATTATCCATCTTAATTAATCATTCTTGATTAATTTTCTCTAATTACTTTAAGTAATTAGCCTTTAATTAATTTCACAAATTAATTATCCTTAACCATTTATAGTAATTAACCTTTAATTACTTTATTAATTAGTTAATTACATTAATCCTTAATTAAATACATCACTTAATTATCTTCAAATTCAATTCATAAATTAATTACACTAAGTAATTAATTAATAATTACTTTCACTAAGTAATTATCCTTTATATTAATTACACACGGTGATTAAATCCAAAACTACTTCCAATTTTCAATTAATTACATCCTGTAATTACCATAGCTAATTACTTCACTAAGTAATTGCACTTTATAAATTACATTAAGTAATTATACTTAACCCATCATCCAATGATTATTTTAAATTAATTAAACCAATTAATTAACTTAAATTAATTACATTAACTAAATTAATTACATTTAGTAATTAATTCCTTTAATTACTTCATTAAATAATCATATCTAATCCAATTCCACAAATGATTTTTCCTTAATTTATTAACCTCTAATTTTAGATTAATCTAAATCATTAATTAATTACTCCTTAATTACCCTATTAACTTAATTAATTATTAAAATTTTAATTATTTTTAAGATAAATCATTTCCTTTATTAATGACTTAATTATCATTAACATAAGTATTTAAACCAATTTATGCCTTTAAATCTACTTTTAAATTCCATTTTTAATTAAGATTAAAAATGTTTTAACTTAACAAAATTTAAAAACAATTTACAAACCTCTTAAACAAATGTAAAGAAACATTTATCACATATAAAAGAAACTTATATATGGAAAAATTTAAACTAGTTTACTTTATACTCTTCAACCTTTTAACTTGTTTAAAACCTCTTTGAAACTAGTTATTTAATAACTTTAAAACCTTAAAATTTGTTTGACCACCTTACCTGGAATTTTAATAATATTAAGCTCGAAAGCTTGATTTTTTTTGTTTTCCTTAAACTTTGGAAATTTTATTTACATTAAATAAACCTGGTGCACTTAATACTTATAAAAGCAGGTAACTCAACACTCTGAAAACTCGAGCCCAACATGATCATTCTCCCCTGTAAACCCGAGTCTATCCAGAGACAACCATCAAAACACATCTGCTTCGAGTCATTTCTTCTCTCGCAAGAGACCAAACCTGAGTCGAAGCTTTCTTCTCCAAAGCTTGACAAAACCCAGACAAGAATGCTCGCGGGCACGTGCACATGCCCCCACCGCCACTCGATCACCTCAGATGATGCCTACAAGTCACTAACGACCTCTACCACTGTTCCAACCACCTAGCTTTGTCGATATCACCCTGAGTCGAAATCGAACAGTATCAAGCAAACCAGTACCCACTACACCATCGGAAAATCTTTCGTTGTCATCAATCTCATCCATGAGGTTACTCGCCGACATCACCTGACCTGCATCTCGTCGCCTCGCATCTAAATTCCCTAACGCGATCACATCCGGTGATCGATTGATGCCGCACGAAGCTCGCAAACCCTCTCGTCCAAACAAGACAACGAACCCTATTTCGTCCAAATCCCATCACCTCGATCATCGATAAAAACTTCCAACATTTTTCTTAAAACCCCCATGTCTTAGACCAACTTCGACTACAACCTCGCCTTCATCCACCGTGCCAATCAACGGCGGTTGGCCCAAATGTCGAAAACAATCAATTCTAGAATTCTAATCGAATGTCAATTTAAAAATCATGAAATATATGTTAAAATTCATGATTTCCAATCACAGACGCGTTCATACAATCCAAATCAGAGATTAAGATTGTTGATTTTTATCACAAATATGAATTCCACTGTGATTTCCATTTTTAAAAATTATTTACTGAATTTAAAATACTGATTCTATTTTTAAAATCATCATCATACAATAATAAACAACTTCCGTTTAAACATCAAAGTCTTATATTGATTCTATTGGGAGATTTGAATTTTTTTTAGCATACAAAATTATGAAACAACAGAGATCAGACATCTATATATATATATATCTACAGACTTGCTAACATATATCAATTCAAATAGATTCAAGCAGAAGAACTTCCATTCAAAACAATATCATCACATGCATTAGATATAAATCAAAATTAAACTGTTTTTAATAGAAAATGTTTACTCACAGTTTTTAAAGGAGAGAACAGAGAGCACGTTCTTGTCTCCAGGCTTTTTAAATCTTGAATTTCTTTTGCTTTAGTTGAATCTGAATTGTTTTGTTGTTGCATCTTTGAAGCGTGTTATTAATCTTGATTTTGATTTGCAAAATCTCAGATTGCATTTGAAAATTTAAACAGATGCTGAATCTTCCTTTGATCTTCTTTTGATTCTTCCTTCTTAGATTTAGTTTTCAGTCTGATTTCCATAGATTTCCAGTTTTTTTTTATGTTTTCTTTTGATTTGAATTCATTTTTAGTTGAAATCAAGAAAAGAAGATTTGAAGTGAAAAGTAAAACAGATTTCTTTTTCATATTTTTAAAATTTCAAATTTTAATTATCAAAGAAAAAAAAGCCACTTGTCTACTTATGTGCTAATTAGCTTACAACTGTTGAAATCATGACTCTATAAGTTTACAAGTGTTTTAATACTTCATTATTGTTTTACAAGTGTTTAAAGACAATATTAAATAAATTTATTATATTCATGTAGTATATTTATATGTATATAAAATGTTTATCTTCTTATAAATAAGCTTTTAAATTTTAAATCAATATACAAGCGTGAAATGTTGTAAACATTTTTTTATAAATAGCTTTTGTTTTAAATCAAATAAATGTATTATATGTTTTATGTATTTTCTTATATAATATTCTTTATTAAATCTTATTTCACCCAAGTCTTATGCATTCAATTTTTTTTTTTAAAATCAATATAATATCTTTATACATATATGTTTTTATTACCTCACAAGTGTAAAAGAAACCCTTTATTTATATTACTCTTACACTTATATATAATTTCTATTATACTTGTATTTCTTTTATGCTTAACACCTTTATATATATATAACTTATATATATATTTAAATAAGGTATGAACCCCTATAAAACCTTACTTAGCACCATTTTATTTTAAATACCCTTTTTTGACAATTATTAGATTAAATTCAAAAAAAGCTTCCTATACACAGTTTACAGACATATATATATATATATATATAAATTAGAAACATTATCTTAAATCCAATTTATTTTGAGATATTATCTTTTAGATTTAAATTTTAACCCAAATTCAAATTCATTTTCAATTTAAAGTCCTATCTTGAAATCAACTCAAATATATGTATGTATTAAGCAACACAAATTAAATTTGTAATCAATAATTTTATTTAAAATCAACACAATTACAAATATAAATATTTATCTGATCATATTCATTCGTTCAATTTATAATTCAATATTCTATTAATTTACCCAATTTGTTAATCGATTACAGATGACCAAAAATTCGGGTTATCACATTTTCGTTATTGGTTGAATGTTATATTATATATATTAGTATATATATAAATATTCGGGTATGTTTGCAGCTGATTGGAGCAGATGAGACACCATGCACCCCGCATAATAGCAGATGACCCTATTTTACTGCGATATCCGCCTCGTAGCAGGATTGGTATTTAAGGTTATATAACATATGTGGATGTACGGAATCAGGTTGGAGGGATCCAACTGGATTCGTAAAAAATATATTGATTTTTAATATATAGTGATATATGACGTGATTGAACAATCTGTTACGGATTGTGGTGTGATTTGATATATTATATGCTATAGTAGCACTGACCCTAATTTTGGTATTTTAAATACCATAAATAATATTTTTGAATCTTAAAATGAAATTCAAAGGTGATTTTTGGAAATAAAAATATTTATACGAAAATTGGAATATTGAATAAGGAATGGTTTGGATTAAATAAAATATTTAATTTCGGAAATATACCTAACTATTTCACAAGGGCTTTTCAAAAATAAATATATTTTGGAAATTTATATATTTACAAGGAAATTGAAACAAAGGATTTTTATAATATTTCTTAAATTAAAATAAGAAGTTGAAATTGAGGTTTTGAAGGGATTTGGAATGTAATTGGATTTATTGAAAAGAGATTTCCAAACGGGATTTTAAATAGAAATAGAATTAAACGAGCTTCTGAAATATGGATCTGTTATTAATAGATAAAACAAGAATGAGTTTAGAATTTATAATAGATATTTATAAATGAAGTAAAATAGTTATAAATGGATAAAATTTGGGAGGATATGTCGTAGTATGGATTTAAAACGAGATATGAGAATTTGGTTTAGGAAAAATAGATGATTCTATTATTGGAAACCGGTAATGATTATGGAATTTAAATTGTAAATTGAGGTGTATAAATCATAAGAGATTATAAATTGAAATCGGTTATATCGGAATTTTGAAAATAGATACATGGAATCAAGAAGTAAAATTTGTTTAAAAAGAGATTATTTATTAAACAGTGTTTTTTTTAAATTGTTATTTGTATTTAAAATATTTTGGAAAAGTTAAATATTCGAATAGATTTAGCTTATCATAAGTAACCCTTGTAAGTTAATAAATATTATTTATAATGAATTGGGAACCAGTTTCCATTGATTATTTAGGAAGTGTTTTGACCTTTTAAATAATCACTTAAAACGCCTTTTTGTAAAATAATTATTTCCTTAAAATACTTATTATATATATATATATATATATAGAATTTAAAAGCAAGTGATTGAATTTTAATTATAAATACTCTTGAGATTTGTGACCAGATTTTATTGAATAGATGTGATTTTATATGAGAAATCTTATAACGGCATTTTGGAAGCTTAAGGAAATTTCTGAAATGTTAGAAACAAGAACTTTGAGAATGAATCTGAATTCATAAAGAAGTTACAAATGGTTATACATGATAATAAGTGAGTATAATTGATTTTGGAATTTTTAAAAGGAATTAGTATAAGTTTCTAAGATCTATGAGATAAGTTATGAAATATTTCCTAAGTTGATATTAAAATGATTTTGGAGAATATGTTTACAAATAGTTTCCTAAGTATTGAAAAGAAGGTTTTGGATATATTTTAAGTGTGAAATGAATTATAAAGAAATATTTTTATAAGTGTTATAAATTGAATTTGGAGACATTTCTAAGTTTTGAAATTGTTTAAAAATATCCTATTATGGATATGTATTTGAAATTGTTTTTCAAATATTGGAATGCTGGAGGAGAGTTGGATATGTAACTTTGTAAAGATAGTTTTGAAATGAATGTTTTGAAAGATTTATAAAATTAAGACTGCGTATGTGTGTAATTTGATAGTTGAATAACCGACTACCAAATCTAGCTAAATTCATTGATCGTTTCAAAGAGACTAGGATCAGATTTAATTATCTGAAAACCACTTCGATTTGATTTGAGCATAACAAATTGTGAATTCTTGAGGATAATGAAGATGGTGATCATGAAGAGATTGGTTTGTTCAGTCCTAGAACAAATGGTATGGATGAATGTTATCATTACATTATTGCTTGGAAGGCGATGATTAGCATACTAAGTGGGATTGCTATTCTAAAGGAAAATCATAGCATCGAACTTCATTAACCGGGAAATGAAAAAAAATGGGGCATGCAATAGGGCCAAATGGGTAGCACCCAAGTAGGGCATGGTCATCCCAAATCTAGATCAGTTACTACCTATTCTTGTATGCTTTGAGGTCTAAGCAGGGTGATCATATTCAGTACTACTAGTCAAGTGGTAAGCCAGTCCTGTGTGGCAGGATGCAAGATGTTCTTTTGAGACCCCGGTGCATTTAACTAGAGATCTACCTTTAAAAGGTAGTTCCTTAACTTGTCATTGTATGGAATCCAATCTCCAATACGTGCTTTTAGCGTTTTAGTTGTATAATAAATATGCTGAAATGTGAGATACAAGCATTTCATCTATTTTATAGTTTATTTTCTGTAGACACTATTATAATATCAGATTATTTTAATCTAAAATGTTTTGGTTATCATAAGGTAAAGACCCATTATGTTTATATGTGGTGTGGTCTTACGAGATACCTTTGTTTTTCAAAAGGAATTTTGAAATTTTTTTTTTCAAATTGAGTGTATTTTCTTATACTAGTTTTCCATACTGACTTGGGTTTTCTTTAATTATAATGCTCGAGTCAGACCAAGTATTATAGGTTCAAGCTAGGGTGCTATGGAGAACAGAAGACGTGCTAGTGGATTCTTAGGCCTATTCCATGTATTTGATTATATTTCATTGTGTGTATAGGCTGTATATTCAGCACTTGTGAGGACTAGTTATTATAATCGTCCAAATTGATTTGTTGATTGTTGTACTCAGAAGATGGTATGTATAATAACAGTTATAGTTCTTTTTGTATAAAGAAATGTTATTATCTATTATACATTGTTCCGTTGAGATTGTGAGATTCTATATGTTTTTTCTATTTCTTCTATCTCTTCTTCTTCGTTAGCCCTAGCAATCAGTATTCCCAGCATTGGAATATTCGACATGCAATATAGTGAACGTACTGATGTCGACTTACGAGGGTCGTAATCACGGCTCTCTACACTAATCCTAGGGTTAGCTCCTGACAGGATGAAGTAGGAGAGTTCCTTCAGTTTGTCATATTCCTGGATAACTTGTATGGACGAATGACGTTACATTTCTAATTATGTTGATTGATCTCTATGAATGTATCATTTTTTTGGTGACGGAGAAGGCAACTTCTCTTAGCTTAACACCCTTTCCTGAGATGTATGAGCTCAGGAGTTGTACGTTTATAGAAATTAGTTGTGCGATGATAGAAAGGAAATGTGGCATTCAAGGAGTAAAGATGATGTGCTATATGAAATGTAATCATGACCTCAGGCCCCACACTCGAAAATGACCAAAACAGGGTAGATGCAGCAATACTATGTGGTTCGCAACTATGAGAATATGATCATTCCTTTCTAGATATTTTTATTCTCTCTATGATGCTCTGGTTTTAAATTATTATGGATGTATGTAATGAGGCCCCTCGAATAGGTCAGTAATGACCAGTGGGATGACATAGTCAGTACTATCTAGAGGGAGAGGTATGCCAGTCTTGTGTTGGTAGAGGTGCAGATGTTCTATAGCCTCGGTACATTCCTCTAAAGATGTATCATTGAAAGTTAGTCACTTCACCCGATCATTTGTATGGAAGTCCATTATCCACTTTGTGCCTACCATTAGGTTTGTAGAACCCACTTTGTGGCTACTATGCTAGAATTTAATCAGTGTAACAATTTCGGCTATGATTAATATTATTTGTATACTAGACACAAGTATAACACAACATGATTTGATATAAAATGTTTTGGTTCCATCCATGTTTATGTGGGTGTGGTCTTACGGGATACCTTTGTTTTGATAAAGAAAAGTTTTACAACTTTAAAATTCAGTTGAGATGTGTTTTTTCACGCTGGTCTACCAGAATGACCCGAGCAGTCTTCCATTTCAATAATTGGGTCAGACCGAGCATATTAATAGATTTAGATTTGGATGCTTTAGAGCTTCAGTAAGCGATCTGGAGGTCTTCTGGTCATATTTACGTAAATTTTTATTTTTCTACTGCATTGTTATTTAAATTATCACTATTTGTGAGGACAAGTTATTATAACCATCCAGGTTGATGATTAGTGATTGTCTGTTATACTCGGACGGATGTATGTATATTAGAGTTTCTATTTTGTAAAGTTCATTGATATTATATTAGATGTTGTTCCACAGAGATTGTCAAATTCTGTGATTGATTCGGTTTCTTTTTTTCTTCTCTTCTCCTCTTCTCTTTTCCTTCTTTCTTTTCTCCTTTCCCTAACAGTCAGGTTTTCTGGCACTCAAATTTGTGGCACGTGAATACTGAGGATGTATTGTTGTCAATTTTCGAGGGTCGAAAATCCCAGATCGTTACATCTAAGCTGAAGCACAATGGCAAGAAATTGATTGTAGCGATCCGGGTATGTCTCCTTACTATAAATAGAAAAGTCACTGTAGCAAGAAAGGGACATTTTACCTTTTATATTTTTTGATGTTTTAAAAAAATAAGAATTTATTTTACTCACTACCATGGTAGCTTGTACTAGAAAAATATAAAAGAAATTCCTCCATGGACGTAGGATACCTTATCATTCGAACCACTTAAATGCCTTGTGTTGTTTACTATTTCATGAGTTTTTTGTCATTTACCTACCTAGTTTTCAGTATCGAATCTCAACTTATTTGATATTAGTTGAATTTGACATTTTAACAAATAAATAAAGTGCAACTTCTTGAATATGTAAGCATCACATAATTACTACTTAATGGCAAATTTAATACTACCTAACTTTGCTAGTTCAAGTACATTAATATAATTAGTACAACAATTACTTCATAACTAGCTTGGGTGTTATAAGAGGAAAAATCTTGCCAACACGTGTCGATATGGATTTAAATAAACAAATTACTAAGGGGTTTATGGAATTTTCCCCATATTAAATGAGGTATATGGACGACCTAAAATGGTAGAAAGAAGGGTTCTAGGTGTTTCAATTTGTAAGAGAGAAACATATAGATACTTATCTCTAACTCGCACTAAAAACTCAAGCCCTAGCCTCCACTTTGTTTTTCTACTTGCTCCTCTCTTCTCATTCATGGCTGCAATTCCTATTTTCCCCTCCTTTATTTTTCTAACTCTCACATCCAATCAATTAAATACGATCAGGTCCAGTATTAAGAATCGATTGCTAGCAATAATAGCATTGATTCAAAATCTAAGAGATCTATTGATCAAGGAGTTGTTCGTAGATAATCTCTTGTAAGGTAATAATCTTTTTACATATTTACATATTGTTAATCCATTATAACAATTTTATATGTGTGATAATTGTCTTGTATAAATTTTAGTGTAGCAAACAAATTTTTGAACAATTAATCTACATGAATCCTTGGGGTGTAAATGGGTTGGACCGGACCGGTCAAAGGTGTGTCCTAGTCCGGTCCTATAAGAGATTCGAACGGATATGGATTAGACAAGCATTAAGCTTGGACATTGTTCGTACGAGCCAAACAACAGACAAACAACGTTCGTATAATAAAAAAACATCGGACATTTTCAGACAAACATATTTTCATACATTATTTATTGTCCTTATTCGTGTCACAAATGAGAATCGTATGTACATGGATTAGATGCCTTATAGCCTCAGAATGAGCCAGATGTTGGACAATCGTACAAAATATACAACCCTATGAATCCTATGTTTATAGTCCAAGGAAATTTTAATACAAAGTATGTGCACTCAAGCGAAGATTTTTTTAGACATGCAAATAATATTTTTCTAAATATTATAATATTTTTTTATTATTTTTAGATGTAGAAGAGAGGAATATGTATAATTTGCTACAACATTTTATATCTTTAAAAAATTTAAAAAATTAATTTTTTAGGTGAAAAGAATCTTTAATATATATGATATATATATATATATATTATTTTTTAATAATCATTTAGTACAATGTTGCATTTATCATTTCACATTATTTAAATATATAAATTAAAATAATAATATGATTGTTAAATTATTACATTTTTAGCCGTAGTATTTTTATAATTATTATATATATAGTTTTTCTTATTAATTTAATACGTTTCTTAATATTAAATTGTTATATACATCATACATCAAATTTATAAATTCAACTTCGAATTAAAGAAAATGCTTTTTCTGGCCAAATAACATATACATGTATTTCATGAATTTTAAAAGATATATTATAATATATATAATTATATAAAAAATTATTTTAGATGCTAAATTATTTTATAAGTTTAAAAAATGTATATATATATAGAAATATATTAATAAAATTAATTTCAGCTGCATATTATCCTTAATATTATTATGTATTAAAATTTTAAAAAGTATTTAAATATAATCTTAAGACCTAAATTAAAATTTGAAATGTTTTACCAAGTCATATTTTAATTATAAAATTTTTAAATTTGAAATCTAAAGACTCGTCAAAATTAGGTTAGATTTTTAACATCTTATTTTATATAAAATATTTTCACATTTAACTTAAATTAATTTATTGTATTAATATTTAAATATTATTTATAGATAATCATTACATATACAAATGTCAAATGTATATGTTATAGACGTAAATCCCGACATCTATATACGTAGACATTACCTATGTACACATTATTATGTTGCACACACACATCATACACATATGAGTATATAATGATATATTCATTAATAATGTTACTTATAATTTATTAAATTCATAAATTAAATAAATCAAAATTAAATAAAATATTATTTTATTGAATAATCCACATTGGATTTAATAATATGCATTACACCTTATAGGCCCACTACGATCCAAACTTTGAATTTTATTTGAAATCCACCTATTTCACCAACTTTCGAACTGCCCGAATATTTAACGTCGATAAGCAATAATAAGACTTTGTTGGACAAAGTAATTGATAATGAGTGAAGTTGAGTTAACTTCTTTCAACAAGAATATGTACTTAAGGGTAAGTACAAATGTTAAATATAATTTCATCTAAAACAAAGTTTACAAGACCGTATTCATATAAGATATGAAATGAAAATAAACCCAGTCTTAATTAGTTTATGATGTGTGGATGTCTAATTTATGTCATAAACATAAATTTTATACACTTAAAAATAAATCAATTTTTTATTCTGTAAACTTAAAACTAAATCAATTCTTATGTAAGAATAAAAGACAGTTCAAAATTTTTTTATGAAAGCATATTCTGTCATAGTACTGGGAGAAAATTGTTTTTTCAAGAATCATCGCCTTCTAGGTGAAGAAATTTATTCCAAAAAATAGTGGTAGTTCAATGGATTTGGATATTATATAAAGACTTTAACATATAAACAGATTACATAATTTGAAATAAAATTAAGTAAGCATAAAATGGACACGACTCGTTAGAATGGCTAATAAGGATTCATGCACATTAAAGAGAAACTATGATTTTCTTATCAATGTCAAAAAAATAATTGTAATTGATAACAATATCTTGGATTATCAATAAGCCATGAAGAGTATATGGCATGATACTTAAATCCGGAATAGATTCCAAGTATATTATTGAGATATGATTTTGATAGTCATACCTAAAAAGATATGATCCATCTGCCGCAGATGTGTCTTCAAAAGGAAGATCAATGCAGTTGGGATATTGTAACGACCCACCTTTTTGGACAGTTTAAACCGACGATCAAATACACATGTCGATTCCAAACCATTCAAAAGGGCAGATGGTTATTGGGGTAAATAAGAAAAGAAAAGAAATGGAAATAAAGGAAATGAAACAACACAGAATCTTGTAGCGGAACGATAAAATATAACAGTCAAATAAACAGTTCATGAAGCTGTTTACTATACTTTGATCATTATTTATATAACATTTATCAGAGTTATACATATACACCTGAACAAATAAAATAATGCAGCAGACAGCATGGTGCAAAGATAATAATAGTAATAGTATAACAAATCTTCGACTTCGCCCTCCAGAATAGATCTTCAATAAGCTGAAAAACTCAGGTCTGACCCGAGCGTAATGAAAAGAAAAAACATTCGAGTCAGGACTAAAATATCCTCATGTAAGTTAAATCAATCGTAAATAAATATGAGTCTAACGGCGTCAGAGATGTTTACGGGGTTTGACATCTCCTATCCAGTGTCAACGTGAGTGCAATAACTTAAGAGATGTTAAGGGATTTTACATCTCTCAAGGATCCGTTAAACTATCTACTATGTAGTACAATACGCTATTATAATATGTCTACAGTAAAGTAAAAGTATCAAAATAGTGTTAAGGCGTTACCATAATTCCCCTTAACACATTTTTTAATGCTATAGTCTATACAGCACCGTAAACTCCACCATAAGCTAGTGGTTATCAGAGGGTACCCCATAGGTATGACACAAAACAAAATGTAGTGGTCGCGAATAGGATAATTAGTATGACAAGGTGCATGAGGCGATAACAACTAGGATACTAGTAGTTGCGTGATCCGGACTGATTTTGAGCATAGCCAACAGCTACCTCAACACCGCGAAACAACCCTCCTAAATCAAGGGGTGCACCCAAATCGAATCACAAAAGTAATAGATATGGTATCGAAGAAGTGTGTCCGCTAGAGATGGCGAACCTCAATGGCCCGGCGCGGCTCCTGTTTTAGTCATGTCAGGGGTCATCCAATATCGTTCTCTTTCTTCAGTCAACGCGTTCACCAAACCATCTACTTCATTCTGCATCAACACTCCGCGTATACTAGTTATTAAAGTGGTTTTCGGTATCGACAGAGAGTATGTCCATATCCGATCCCGGTCTCTTTAATAACTACGTATAATTACACCGATGGCTCTTTTACATTTCAAATCAATTCATAATTGATATTAAAATATCATATTCGCTTCAAAAATCAAATCCATTTCAAATATCATCATATCTATTCAAAATGTAAGGTTCCGTTTCGAAAATCATTTTTTTCTTTAGCCTCAATATCTCATTTCGATTTCGAAATCATTTCGAGTTTCAGTTTTGGTTGCAACTTCATTTAACCCAATTCGTATTTAAATTCAAGATTTAAATATAAACATTTCACCCTATTGACCAGCTTGAAATTTTAGAAAATAGTTCTAAGTAGTTTAAATAATTAAAATAGTTAAAATACTTAAAATATTTAAATGGATTTCAAATAGATAAATTAATTTAATATAGTTAAATGGATTTAAGATAGGTCAAATATAATTAAACAGGTAAATAGCTTTAAATCAGATTAAATATAATTAAAATAAATTAAAATAGATTAATTAGTTTAAAATAAATTAAATTGGGTTAAGTAGATTTAAAATAGATTAAAATAAGTTAACATGGTTTAAGATAGGTTAAAATAATTTAATATAGTTAATGTTGATCAAAATAGTTTAAGTATTTAAAAATGGTTTATATAACAGAGTAATTTGGAAAACAAAATGAAACAGCTTCAAAACCATACCAACTTCCCAATGCAAATCAATTTCAATTTCCATCCTACCGATTCAATTTCGATTTCAATTCAAATCAATGTCAACTTTGACTTCAGATTAATTCAATTCTACATTCGCCTTCAATTAATTCAATTTCAATTTATATCAATTTGGAGCTTGATTTTTCAAAATATCAATTTATAACACTTAACAAAATTATCCTTAAATATTCAAATTTAAATCCAAATTTCAAATATGAGTCAATTCCAAGCTCAATTTCAAAATATCATTTTTATGTCACTTTTACTTAGTAATATTCAAAGCTCGAAATACTGTTCAATCTTTAAAACAAACAAATTTTCGAAATTCAATCATATCCCGATTTTAATTTCAAAGTCTCAACTTAAATTATTTAACAATTTCTTTTAACCAAAATTTATTTCAACATTCCAAACTCAATTTTTGCGATAAATTCGATTTCTATAAATTGATTTTATTTATAACTTTTAAATCAAATCATTTAAATAAATTCAATTCAATGATTTAAAAAAAAATTAATTTAACCAAAACGGTGTCCGTATATAATTTTCTATTCTATGGCCAAGTGATTAGTTATTTCAATTAAATGGCAGGGATGAATATCATTTAAATCAAATCACAGTGTCATATGTATGCATAACAGGATATGTTTAAGCAAATAAACATCCAAACATTTAAATATCAACCAACAGCATCCATCGAAATACATCATCCAATAGATAATTGTTTGCGCCAAAATTGGTCACAAACCCCGAATACCGTGAAAGCAGCAGTGTATGAATACAAATTAATAATATTCAAACACAAATCTCAGATCTCAGCAAATACTAGACAGTAATCCCAAAATAAAGAACAAAGACACAGGTTTTATAGTGGTTCGGCTATCTCCGGCCTACGTCCACTCCAAAGTTTTTATCCTTTTATTGATTATCCTTGATGATTACAGATGATTACAGCAGTTACAAAGTCCAAAACTTGGAATAAATAGCAGTAATGATGTTATGGAATGATTCTGGCAGCGTCCGGGCGTGCTTTCTCTCTGCCAATTCTCCGACCCCTTTTCTGAATGACCAGGGGCTCTATTTATAAGCGTAGGAGGCTGATATTTCTCCTAAAATCCGGGAAGACCGCTTCAGGCACGTGAGGGGGCCATATGCCCGAAATCTGAAGATCCGGGCCCACCTTGGGATCGATTCGAAGTAAGGTTTGAATCGATCAAGAAATCATCCAATTGAGCTGAAATTTGGTGAGAACATTCTTCAACATATATGTAAGCTCTTGTAAAAATTTCATTGCATTTGGATCAACCGTTTGGAAGACATGATGGATTCGAATCTGGGGTTGTCTGTTGCCTGAAGCCTTCGAATCCATGTTTCGTACCCATGCTTCGACTCCATCCAAAGCGCGTGCGTATCGATGACGTGGCGCTACTTCTCTGGGTCGATCCATCTTCCTCGCCGAGTTTACAGGGTTGAATCCTTCTTTTACTCCGAGTTTCACTGGGTTGAATCCATGGATTCGAGATAGTGGATCCGAAGGTGTCCGTTCGAATCGATTGGGGTTGATCGATTCGAAGCTGCTTGATGGATTCGAAGAAGCCTAGGTTGCCATCTGCCATCGATACGAACGTATCGATTCGAAGCATGCCGTCTCTTCCCATCTTAACCGATGCAAACCTCACTGAGCCGAATCCATGATGATCG
Organism: Allium cepa; assembly: GCA_030765085.1. NCBI lineage: Eukaryota > Viridiplantae > Streptophyta > Magnoliopsida > Asparagales > Amaryllidaceae > Allium > Allium cepa. Next base: position 455,594,257 of record CM060932.1, read on the forward strand.
ATACGAAGTCCTTCATTGAGTCGAACAAACACCTGGTCGATGCGAAGTCATTGGTCGAATCTATGCCTATCGATGCGAACTCCATCGATTCGAAGCAATTCCTACGTGCTGTGCCTTCGATCGATTCGAACCTGATGGTTTCGAAATGACCAAAAACCTTGATGGGTTCGAACCTGATGGATTCGAAATGAGTACCATCCTGACCTCTCGATGGATTCGAACAGCCATGCCTTTCCTACCTTGCATCGATCATAACTCCTTCATATGAACTCCGATCAACCTGAAATTTGAAACATAGCCTTTCTTAATCCTTATCATCATCTCCAATTAATTTCGTCCTGATCGGAGCTCAACCAAATTTTGACGATATCGATCGTAGCCTTGTTTCCAACCCTGATATCCATCATTCCTTGCCAATTTGTCGATATTCCAGTTTTGACCAAAAATGGGATAACACTTTGCCCCCCAAAACATGCCTTGTGATAACAAGGCGTGTTTTGAATAGTTCCGAATCCAATATCCAAAGTATATAGCCATATCGCCAGAGTATGTCATCCTTGACTGCTTCGAGTCGACGCCCAATTCCAAATCCAATAACCAAAGCCTTAGCCAATCCTTTATCCATCCGAACTCGACAATCGAGTCCTAATCCATCCTTATCCAATAGCCAATAACCGAATCCAGGACCTCTCCGGGTCGATATCCGAATCCATAACCTCTCCGGGCTTTTGCCAAGCGTAATCCACACTTGATGACCTTGGTCCAGTGTCCCTGGACATTGAGCTAACCTCTTCGGGTTCTTTCCAAGCGCAATCCACACCTGACGACCGTGGTCCAGTGTCCCTGGACGTTGTACAAAGCCATGGCTTAAGTCCTAAGCCGAATTCTGGTCTCTCCGGACCCTTGTTGAGCATAGTCCATACTCAACGACCTGAAACAATAATCGATAATATGGGGCCTAAGTCCTAGGCCGAATCCTGGTCACTCCGGACCCTTGCCGAGCATAGTCCATACTCGACGACCTGAATGAGTCAATCTACCACGTTCGGGCGATGTGACTCACCCCTTTCCAGGCATAATCCATACCCGACGACCATTTATCAAAAACCAGATGAAAATCCAATCAAAACCCAATCCAACATCCAAACCCAAAAAATCCAAGTCCAAAACCAGGAAACCAGAAAACCAAACCAACATTCAAAACCGGAAACAATCATCCAAAGAAAAATCCAAATCAAAAGAAAGCAAAACCAGGAGCTTGATTCAAACTCCAAAACCAAAATCCGAAAAGAAAAGTAGTGTCCAATCCAAAAGAAAAAGATAGATTTCACAAACCATAGCGTTGCAGTTTATCATCATTCAGAGCATGCCTAGGGGCTATCTCCGTCCCCGTACATGTGTAAATGACTTGGTTGCTTGCTAATAGTTCGCTACTTATTCCATATTATCCTGATTAGTGGATATCAATCGGCCCCCATCCCTGGGTCTCCCATCATCACGGCGAGAGGTTGTCGGTGGTTGCTCCTGCTCCACCGTTGCATTCCGAGCTCCGACATACTGCTGTAACTGTCCATTCCTTACATGCTCCTCGATTATATCCTTCAAGTACCTGCAGCTGTTGGTGTCATGTCCGTCTAAGTCATGGAAGACACAATGCCTCCCTAATGCCCTCTCTCGTTCAGAAGGCTCTCTCCTGGCTGGCCTCCGGTAGGGAAGGCGATTTCGAGTATCCATGTATATCCGCTCTAGCGTCTCGTTCAATCCCGTGTATGTGGAAAACTTTGGATCCTTCCATCGCTTCCTAGCGTTTCCAAAATCATTATCCAATTTCCTTTTTCCTTTGTCTTTATCGAACCACTGCTGGATATTGCTCCAACCTCGATTGCACTAACCTTTTTCACCTTTAAATCCGTACTCGCATCCTCCTGCCGAAGGAACCTTTCTGCCTCGTGAAAGAATTCGTCGAGATCCTGTGGGGGATCTCCTATCAGAGATACCTTGAAATCAGAGTCCTCCCTGACTCCTGATACTGCTGCCATTAAAACCATCGATGGATCAGGTCGATCCACCGAAGCGACTGCCGCACTGAGTCGAGTTAGAAAAGCTCTAAGCGATTCATCCATTCTTTGCTTCACCGATGTTAATGTCATCACGTTCTTCGGTCTCTTGACATGAACCCGAAACTGCCCCAAAAACCTTTCCACTAATTCCCTCCAAGTCCTGATAGATCCTTCTTCCAGCTGCCTAAACCACATTGCAGCTAAGTCCGTCAAATACAAAGGGAAGCATCGGGCCATCACTTCCTCCGATGCCCCCAGCACCTCCATATGTCTGGTGTACCTCATCAAGTGATCTGTTGGATCTGCCTTGCCATCATATACCTCCACGCTAGGCAACTTAAACTTAGGTGGATTCTGAGCCATCCTTATTTCCCGAGCAAACGGACTCCTGTTCACTCCTTCCAAGTCTCCTTTGGCCAAACCACCTCGCACAGTTTTCCTAATCATCTCTAATAACCCAGCGTTGTCTGTCGGGGCTTGCCCCCGAGGGAACTCCGGCACATACTCTTCATGTGGCTCGTTAGTAGCAACGTTGGTTCTAGCCTGTTGAACTCCTTCCATAGGTCCTCCTGTGTTGGATCCTGTGGGTCTGCCCCTAAGCCCTTGTTGATTGCTTTGTGGCTCTGCATTCTGTCCTCCATTGGGTTCCACAACCCTAGTCCCTTGTCCTGCATCCACAGCGGCTGTTGCTGTCCCTAGATTATGCATCCCTGTAACTCTCATTTGCTCAAAGAAAGCCTGCATCATTTCCTGTTGGCTCTTCAACAACCTCTCTTGCAAAGAATTTGCCATAGCCTCCATTTCATCCCGGGTAATGTAGATTGAAGCCTGTCCTTCCCCAGCTCCGGAGGATACTTGTTGACTTCCTTCCTGTTGGCTTCTCTCAGCCCTCTGCCTTCTACTATTTTGCTTGGTCATTGTCCTTGAATCCAAACTCTTTAAAATCTTCAAATCCAAACTTCAAATCCGACGTAGCTGGTGCTAGTCGTTCTCAGTGAAAGCACCAAAGTGTTTGCGCCAAAATTGGTCACAAACCCCGAATACCGTGAAAGCACCAGTGTATGAATACAAATCAATAATATTCAAACACAAATCTCAGATCTCAGCAAATACTAAACAGTAATCCCAAAATAAAGAACAAAGACACAGGTTTTATAGTGGTTCGGCTATCTCCAGCCTACGTCCACTCCAAAGTTTTTATCCTTTTATTGATTATCCTTGATGATTACAGATGATTACAGCAGTTACAAAGTCCAAAACTTGGAATAAATAACAGTAATGATGTTATGGAATGATTCTGGCAGCGTCCGAGCGTGCTTTCTCTCTGCCAATTCTCCGACCCCTTTTCTGAATGACCAGGGGCTCTATTTATAAGCGTAGGAGGCTGATATTTCTCCTAAAATCCGGAAAGACCGCTTCAGGCACGTGAGGGGGCCCATATGCCCGAAATCTGAAGGTCCGGGCCCACCTTGGGATCGATTCGAAGTAAGGTTCGAATCGATCCAGAAATCATCCAATTGAGCTGAAATTTGCTGAGAACATTCTTCAACATGTATGTAAGCTCCTGTAAAAATTTCATTGCATTTGGATCAACCATTTGGAAGATATGATGGATTCGAATCTGGGGTTGTCTGTTGCCTGACGCCTTCGAATCCATGTTTCGAACCCATGCTTCGACTCCATCCTTCGAATCCATCCAAAGCGCGTGCGTATCGATGACGTGGCGCTACTTCTCTGGGTCGATCCATCTTCCTCGCTGAGTTTACAGGGTTGAATCCTTCTTTTACTCCGAGTTTCACTGGGTTGAATCCATGGATTCGAGATAGTGGATCCGAAGGTGTCCGTTCGAATCGATTGGGGTTGATCGATTCGAAGCTGCTTGATGGATTCGAAGAAGCCTAGGTTGCCATCTGCCATCGATACGAACGTATCGATTCGAAGCATGCCGTCTCTTCCCATCTTAACCGATGCAAACCTCACTGAGCCGAATCTATGATGATCGATACGAAGTCCTTCATTGAGTCGAACAAACACCTGGTCGATGCGAAGTCATTGGTCGAATCTATGCCTATCGATGCGAACTCCATCGATTCGAAGCAATTCCTACGTGCTGTGCCTTCGATCGATTCGAACCTGATGGTTTCGAAATGACCAAAAACCTTGATGGGTTCGAACCTGATGGATTCGAAATGAGTACCATCCTGACCTCTCGATGGATTCGAACAGCCATGCCTTTCCTACCTTGCATCGATCATAACTCCTTCATATGAACTCCGATCAACCTGAAATTTGAACCATAGCCTTTCTTAATCCTTATCATCATCTCCAATTAATTTCGTACTGATCGGAGCTCAACCAAATTTTGACGATATCGATCGTAGCCTTGTTTCCAACCCTGATATCCATCATTCCTTGCCAATTTGTCGATATTCCAGTTTTGACCAAAAATGGGATAACAACAATACAATTCACGGCAATTTCATAGTTATCGATATCAGGTAATTTAATCACAATTAAATTTTTTATTTCAATTTGACTGCCAATTTTAATTTCCTAGCATTAAATTCGATGACAAATTTAGATGACGATTTAGTTTATCAAACTACAACAGGTAAAATTATATCACTTCATACTGTCAAATTTAACTAGCATAATGATATTCTAGTACGTTGTGAGCGTTAGAAGACACTCACCTTGAGTTTTTATTTGTCACCGAGACGTTTCGGTTTGGAATTTAAACCGAACGACGCCCGGTTTTAGCCCAAATTTCAACCGTCCCCAAATCCATCCAAACCAATTTCATTGCGAAGATCTTGTCAACATGATTGCAACGACGTCATATGTAGAAGTTATACATTTTTAAGTTATCGACTGTAACAACCCGCATATTTGTCGATTTTATATTTAAATATTTTATCGTTAATTGGATTTTGGTCCGAAAAGCTACTTTTTGCAAACGGTTAAATTAGGATTCGAGACCACTTCCATTGAGTTCGAAAGTTCATTTACAACTTTTTAAGTATAAACATTGATAGGTTTGGAGTTAGTGGAATTTCACTAACTTTTCCCGCTTTGGACTTTGGGTTAGCTTAGCCATTATAACTCAAGCCCAACCCCCTCCTTGTCTTCACTCTTCATAAATTCCTACCAACTCAAGCTTTTGCATTAATGGTGAGTGGAAAGAGAAATTAAAACTCCAAAAGCTAAGTCTTCATTGCTAATCCAACATCAACTCCAAAACTCAAGTGAAGACATTGATTCAAGCTAGTGGTTGATCCTTGCATAGCATTTCAAGCTTCATCTTCATCCATTTTAGGGAAAATGTGAGATTTTTATCTCACACTCTAGTCTATAACTATATTGGACTGTTGGGAATGATTCCCTATCACTTTTGCATGCACATTTGCATTTGGTTTGGATTGGATTGGTGAAAAACTCCATTTTTTTAGCCTTTTTGTGAATTTTCTGCATTTAGGTCGTTCTGGCCATTTTCGTGAGTTCGGAGTTAGGTCTCTCGCGAGCTAACTCTTAAGTCGCTCGTGTTTTATCGCGCTAGGTCGCACTGCACGTATTGTCATCTTGGAATTAGGTCGTTTGGCTTTAGGTCGTAGGTCGTTTGGCCTATAGGTCGCTAACACTTAGGTCGTTTCTAGCCTTAAATCCCCCTCTGCAGCATTAGGTCGCTCGATTTTACCCCAAGCCACTAGGTCGTTAGCTCGTTATCGAGCTTAGGTCGTAGGTCGCTCGGCCTTCATTCCTTAGATCGTCCATGTTCAACCCGGCCTCCATTCCTTAAGTCGTTACAGGATAGCTCGTGCACCTCGGAGCTAAGTCGTTTTCCCCTAGGTCGTTGGACCATTGGGTCGTTCAACCTTTAAGTCGCTCGCATGTTAAAACCCTTAGGTCGCTTGCGTGATAAACTCTTAGGTCGCTCGCGTGTGAGACTTGTTAGGTCGCGGGATCATTAGGTCGTTCGGCCCCAAATTACTAGGTCGCTCGCTTAAGTCGCTCATCCCACTAGGTCGCATGACCATTAGGTCGCATCCTCCTAGGTCGCACGCTAACCTCGTTGGGTCGCTTGGCCATTTCAGTTAGGTCGCATGACCACAGGGTTGCTCCAGTTAGGTCGCTTGACTCCTTTGACCCCTAGGTCGCAACCATTAGGTCGAACCCCGTAGCAGGGGCGTTGCCCCCACACCCCCACCTTGGGGGGTTGCCACCCCCCTGGACCCCCCTTCCGTAGGGGATCTTATCTGAAAAACATTCAATAGAACTTGCTTTATTGAAATGCTGAGTTGACCATTCTTCGAGACAAACTATCTTGGGCTTCTCGGTCGATTTTATGGATTTTTGAATATCTATTTCGATGGATTCTTTATCGTTTTCTTTGGATTTTATTCACGTCTTCGTATGTGAATTTTTATGATTGATTGTTTCTACAATCACTTCTATGATTTGTCACTTTAAAATATGAAGGTTTCAATACTAGTAGTAAGTATCAAAACTCTTTCAACAAAATGATTTCAACTCTATTTTCAATAACAAAGCTCTTTTCTTAAACCATTTTCCAATCTACTAGTATATACAAACCTTTACCTCACTCGTATGAGAAATTGAATTAAACGGCTTAGTAAAACAAGTGGTATGAAATGCTTGGGTTTGCTTCATCGGTTAACTCTTGGACTTGTTCGATTGAACCTTTTTGTGACAATTTTCTAGTGAAGATCTAAAGTTTGTTCGTAAATATTTGAGTTAAGCAAGTGGTTATGGGACATGAGGCTAAACTTTAATATTTACTAGCTTAGTGTAATTGACACTTCTCGTTGATCATGACGATCATTCTTATGATTTAGACTAGCAGTTGTGCGATGTCTCTTGTTTGCTTGGTTAGACTAGACACCACTTGTGTGATTTCATTCACACATACCTTTTTACCTTCTTGGTTAGTCTAGACACCACTTGTGTGATTTCACTCACACATACATTTTTGTTTGCGAGGTTAGACTAGACACCACTTGTGTGATTTCACTCACACATACCTTTTTGATTTTGGGTTAGTCTAGACCTCATCTGTGTGATTTCGACTCACACATATGGGGTAGCTCCCCATGGTCTTCGGACCGTCATGTGATAGGCCTCTTTCTTTTTCATGATTTTCTGGATTTCTTGTGTTGATTTCTGGAATTTATGTCATTGACTTGTTATGAGTACAAGTTTTGGGTATGATACCCTTTTGGATCTTTGAGAAGATTCTTGTGATATTGATTAATCTCTTGTTGATTATCATTTACATACTTATAGTAGTATGATGTTATGGATATTATTCGCATATGCCATTTCTCTTATTTTATATCATGTCGTCTGATATTTATAGCTAGACTGATCCGTTTATTATTTTCTTATAAATAATACTCGGGTCAGACCGAGATGTTACAGGTGCTTCTGCTTAACTTCTCCCCAGTGATTCACTACATAGACTTTTGGCTATTTGTTTAGATTAGCAGTTTTTGTTGTATACACTTGAGATATCGACTCATAGTTGTATTCTTTTGGTATAGCACGTATTGCTATTCTTTTGTATTATTGTGGATCTTTTTGACCACTACTCTGATGTACACTTTCATGTGTTAGTTATATATTCATATCTTCTTCCGCCTTTGTGATATGGATGTCTGTGAATGATTGTGTTATTCTTATTTCTATGTTTGTTTCCGAAGATTATTTATAGCCACCGTGTGATAGCTTTGAGTTTGTATCGGTATGTCGGACTTCCTCCTTAAATGAAATGCATGCTATACTATCTGACATAACGGTGCTCGCACAAAGAAGTTACATGGATGGTCGCTCCTCAACAGCCTTATTCTCCGTGCTAGTTGACAGCACTACATCCTAGTGTTCTTGGCTAGCGTGGGTATAGAGGTGGGGCGTCACATCGACATTTGAATTTATAAAACAAATTATATTATATTTAAATTAATCCATACCCAAAGCAATGAAGACCAGCCCACTACAACTCCATCTTCCCCAAATTCCTGTACGTGCATGAGAAAAGAACCCACCAAGCTGTGCACTAATCCCTAGTGATACAGAGCTACAGGCGATGAAAATCGATACCGATCGCGCCGCCAAGCTTCTCCTCTCGATCTCCATCTCCCGGACCCCTCACTTCGAAGCTCGCCCCTTCCTATCAAATCGCGTGCGAACCACCTCCCGCTACAGTAAAAAAAATCATGCCCCTCTAGGAGTGGACGCATGTCTCCAAACTTGGCACCCGGGTGCTATTCTTCGTGACAAATGCGATGCCACAAACCCTGCTCCTTATCGGTGACCAAAGCTCGAGAAACAAGCAAACCTAGCTCTTCTGCCTATTCAACCTTCATAGTTGAGCAACCCAGATCGAAGCCGCACCTTTCAAGTCGCATACCACTTTGAAGCTCAGAATGAAATTTGATCTTTAAAATTGGTTTCGTGATTTTTAATCGAGTATTTGAAGAGAAAGATATTTTTGAAGTTTTGATTTATTATTTTCTTACTGCTGGAAGCTTGCATGTGTGGGCTATCAAAGGAGAGTATGCGTGTTTGAACAGGAAATAGGAAATAGGTACTAGGGTGTCGGCTGATAAGAAGAAACAGACAGATGTGAAGGGTATGGTCAAATCAAATATATATATATATATATATATATTAATTAAATTTTCAAACCGTCTTGATTACCTAACTCAAAATCTTGAAACCCTATCGAGGCGTGCCGCTAGGCGTTTATAATGTTTTACCCACATTCCGAACACAATGGAACATGTTTCAGGGCCTAATTCGATCGTATGTGCGTGTTACGGAAATAAACGATCAATTTTAGATTAAATCGATTAAATTAATTTCTAAGCGTTTTTAGCTGCCACGGTCAAACGACAACTCCGATTGCTATGGAAACTGAAACCTGATAAAAATAAACTATTACGGATCTAATGGAACTGATTTCGTCGAATTCCGAGACTGTGCCTAGGAAGGCTATTTTTAACTCGTCGGTTAAATCGACGACTTTTCAAAATTTACAAAATTGAATCTTATTAACTCTATTATAATCCAAATATAACTTATATTCACATTGGAAACCAATCTGAATTATATTAAATCAAATTTCAGTTATTCACTCTATCTTTATACACTAAAATTTCAATATCAAATTAATCATGTCAAAGTGTGAATTTAATTATTCAAACATTTGTAATATTAAATTTTAAACAATTTAATTGTCCAATATTTGACGGATTTCAATATTGGATTTTTAAATAAATTTTTGTTATCAGTCGATTACTTTATTACCTCAAATGAATTCCACATTATTATTTTACTTCGGTTAGAGATAATGCACTCAGCTAATATATAAAATTTCACTTCAATTTCAATTGGTTCCCAAATTTAATTCGACTAACTAAATGAATAGGTAACTCAAATAATTATCACCATTAACTTTTAAATCACACTTGTAACTTTATTATTTACAAACAAGTGTCACAATTTCCTATATAATAAAACTTCATTCCATTACCATTTACTATATATTATTTCAATTGATTTAGGATTTCATTCAATTCATAAATAATTAACTTAGACAAATTTGTTGTAGTTCATTCTAGTTATTATTATCATAAATAAATTACAAATTTTTAATTCTTCCCACATTAAACCATGAAATCTTATTAAATTAAAAATTTTAATTATTGAAACTTTACGGATCGTTACACTCTCCCCCACTCCAAACTTTTCGTCCTCGAAAAGGAAAAGAAGGGAAAAGGACCTAAGTAATGAATTTAACATTTGATATATTTTATTCAAAATTACCAACTTATAAAACAATGAAATTCCATTTATAAAATTGTTACTACACTTCCACTACGCTACTCCGATTAGCCTATGAAGTTTACGAGTTAGTTATCAAAAGAAGTTATAAAATTTAAACTTGAAAATTTTTCCAACACCCGGATTTACGAAAAATTTCGGCAGAGTCTCCTTTGCGCGGCTCGATTGGTACAGCTACAAAACGCCTCTAGGGGCCCCAAACCAACAAAAGAAACCCAAAAGCCAAATGGATCAATCAAAAATTACCATGCCCAATGACAAAATAAACACATACATTTTGTCGGGCAATGCACATTTTCTTGATTTTAAATACCTGCATCTCATTTACCAATGATATCCAATTATATAATTTAAAAGAATTATTTTATATTTGGCATCTTCAATTTCTTATATTAGCTTTTAATTAAGTCCGTAAGCCGTACATATATCATTCGTGAGCAATATCAAATCTAATCGCTTATTCGATCACACAATTTCACTTCCAACTAGGATCGTTCACATGACTCTCTAGTGCGGACTCAGATTTGGTTCCTTCATCGGAAACTGTTACTCTCCTTGCATAGCCATATACTATGATAGAGAATTCCAGAATCAAATCAAAATCCATATCCAGGGTTCGCCGTCGAGAATCGAGTGAAAAATCCTAACATGGATCGATATAAATCATCTCGAAGTTTTGTGCTCGAATTTGGATCAAATCATTATGCGAACAAAATAATATACGTACAACTCACGTATTACCTTCCAATGGATTTCTATCCAACTTATATACACTAAATTATTTTATTGACTTTTATTTTTATTTACAATTAATTATTCACAATCCATTATTCAGTTAGTATATTCATCTCTTTACATAGCATATTCTTTAACATTATCTTTTCTTAAACATCATATCATAGAATTTGCTTATTCAAGTTCATTTTAAACATTCTATATAATTTAATTAAATTCAATTTCATTTTCCAATTGATTCTTAGCTATACCAAATTCTTTTGTTTACATTCACTTCAATTTCATAATTTTAGTTAATAATAAATTTATTTATGGAACATTTTATTAACCAGCACTTTAGTTTATTAATCATCCTATAAAAGTCTAACCTCTCATAAATGACTTTTCTTAGTTTACAGTTATCTTAAAGGTTACAAATTCAATTTTTTTACAATCCCTTTGCAATTTATAATTATTTTCTATAACCAATTTACAAAGATATAATACGATTCATTTATCTTCTTTCTTAAGTTCACTTACCTGTTCCATTTATCCATTCATCATTTCATGTTATATTTAAGTATTTATAATTTTTATCACAACCAAATTTCCATTTATACACATTTTTATTCCTTTTGAGTTTTCCTTACTTGTATACTTCAATTATTTTCAGGTTCTGTTTATTTGTACAACATCTCATTACATATCCAGAACATCATTTCGACTTCTTAATATTTGGTAAGTCATATTATATGTTATTAGAATGCAAATTTGGTATTACACAAATTTATAGAATTTCATTTTACTTAATTAGAATGTTCACAAATTTAATTTATTTAAATCCTCTTTACCTTTTAACTTTAAAGGTACACTACAACTCTAAAGTTTTCCCAAAACATAAGCTTAGATACCTTAATCCTCTTATTTTATAAATTCTGGTTATTCACATTTCATTCAAATAATTTGAAATTTACTAATTAACATAACTTAGAAATTTAAATGCCCGGTTCTTCTCAAATCGTTTGAAATAAACATATACACTTATATCTTTAATATATCAGATCATACCTTTGGAGTTTAAACCAAAACCCATTTATCCAAAATAATTTCGAAGAAAAGCAAAGCTTCTTAGAAGTCTCCCCCACTTTGAGACTCGAAAATGAACGTCGATGATGCTGCGCAGTCATCACCGAAATTATTTTCCAACGACAGAAGAGAGGAGTACTGAATTCTTTCATTCTTAAAAATCCTTTCAAAATATTTTCCATAAATATTTTCCAACTAATATCACAATGTATTTTCTTCAAAGCTTTGAGAACCATTGTCAAAACCTAAGGGTCTTAAATTCAATATTTTCCAATTTAAATCTATTTTAATTTATAAGTCACCTTTATAAAATATTCTTATAGGATTTTCTTTCTTAAAACATTCCACAAGTGTTTTATCATTGTTCATTTTGTAATTCACCTTATTTATTAAATTACAATATCCAATTAATGATAATAACCAATATTGTCATTCCTAAGAACCAGGTAAGCTAGATAAGTCACATTAATTTCTGAATATTTTTCTTTATATACAAAATATAATTAGAGCAAAATTATTTCATTTACCCAATTTCAAAACAATACTAAGTCGAATGTTCTATTTAAGTGTTTAGAGATCCCTATCAATGACGTTAATTACTTGTATTGACCAGAATCCATAAGCCACTCAACAAATCAAACGACACAATGTAAAACATTTTATATCACTAACAAATACGCTCTCTCATATGTATACACTCAGCGACTCATCATAGGGTATTACTACCTTATTTATAAAGAGTCGAACCCCACAAAGCTAAGGCTGTCGTTAAACCAAAGCTCTGATACCAACTATAACGACCCACATTTTTGGACAGTTTAAACCGACGATCAAATACACATGCCAACTCGAAACCATTCAAAAGGGCAGATGGTTGTTGGGGTAAATAAGAAAAGAAAAGAAAGGGAAATAAAGGAAATGAAACAACACAGAATCTTGCAGCGGAACGATAAAATATATTAGTCAAATAAACAGTTCATGAAGCTGTTTACTATACTTTGATCATTATTTATATAACATTTATCAGAGTTATACATATACACCTGAACAAATAAAATAATGCAGCAGACAGCATGATGCAAAGATAATAATAGTAATAGTATACCAAATCTTCGACTTCGTCCTCTGGAATAGATCCTCAATAAGCTGAAAAACTCAGGTCTGACCCGAGCGTAATGAAAAGACAAAACACTCGAGTCAGGACTAAAATATCTTCATGTAAGTTAAATCAATCGTAAATAAATATGAGTCTAACGGCGTCAGAGATGTTTACGGGGTTTGACATCTCCTATCCAGTGTCAACGTGAGTGCAATAACTTAAGAGATGTTAAGGGATTTTACATCTCTCAAGGATCCGTTAAACTATCTACTATGTAGTACAATACGCTATTATAATATGTCTACAGTAAAGTAAAAGTATCAAAATAGTGTTAAGGCGTTACCATAATTCCCCTTAACACATTTTTTAATGCTATAGTCTATACTGCACCGTAAACCCCACCATAAACTAGTGGTTATCAGAGGGTACCCCATAGGTATAACACAAAAGAAAACGTGGTGGTCGCGAATAGGATAATCGGTATGACAAGGTACATGAGGCGATACCAACTAGGATACTAGTAGTTGCGTGATCCGGACTGATGTTGAGCATAGTCAGCAGCTACCTCAACACTGCGAAACAACACTCCCAAATCAAAGGGTGCATCCAAATCGAATCACAAAAGTAATAGATATGGTATCGAAGAAGTGTGTCCGCTAGGGATGGCGAACCTCAATGGCCCGGCGCGGCTCCTGTTTTAGTCATGTCAGGGGTCATCCAACATCGTTCTCTTTCTTCAGTCAACACATTCACCAAACCATCTACTTCATTCTGGATAAACACTCCGCGTATACTACTTATTAAAGTGGTTTTCGGTATCGACAAAGAGTATGTCCATATCTGATCCCAATCTCTTTAATAACTAGTACTATTACAGCGATGGCTCTTTTACATTTCAAATCAATTCATAATTGATATCAAAATATCATATTTGCTTCAAAAATCAAATATATTTCAAATATCATCATATCTATTCAAAATGTAAGATTCCGTTTCGAAAATCGTTTTTTCTTTCGCCTCAAATCTCATTTCGATTTCGAAATCATTTCGAATTTCAATTTTGGTTGCAACTTCATTTAATCCAATTCGTATTTAAATTCAAGATTTAAATATAAACATTTCACCCTATTGACCAGCTTGAAATTTTAGAAAATAGTTCTAAGTAGTTTAAAAGTAGTTTAAATAATTAAAATGGTTAAAATACTTAAAATATTTAAATGGATTTCAAATAGATAAATTAATTTAATATAGTTAAATGGATTTAAGATAGATCAAATATAATTAAACAGGTAAATATCTTTAAATCAGATTAAATACAATTAAAATAAATTAAAATAGGTTAATTAGTTTAAAATAAATTAAATTGGGTTAAGTAGATTTAAAATAGATTAAAATAAATTAACATGGTTTAAGATAGGTTAAAATATTTTAATATAGTTAATGTAGGTTAAAATAGTTTAAGTATTTAAAAATGGTTTATATAACAGAGTAATTTGGAAGCAAAATGAAACAGCTTCAAAACCAAACCATTTCAATTATAACTTCCCAATTCAAATCAATTTCAATTTCCATCCTACCGATTCAATTTTGATTTCAATTCAAATCAATGTCAACTTTGACTTCATATTAATTCAATTCTACATTCACCTTCAATTAATTCAATTTCAATTTATATCGATTTGGAGCTTGATTTTTCAAAAATCTATTTATAACACTTAACGAAATTATCCTTAAATATTCAAATTTAAATCCAAATTTCAAATATGATTCAATTCCAAGCTCAATTTCAAAATATCATTTTTATGTCACTTTTACTTAGTAATATTCAAAGCTTGAAATACTATTCAATCTTTAAAACAAATAAATTTTTGAAATTCAATCATATCCCGATTTTAATTTCAAAGTCTCAACATAACTTATTTAAAAATTTCTTTTAACCAAAATTTATTTCAACATTCCAAACTCAATTTTTGCGATAAATTCAATTTCTATAAATTGATTTTATTTATAACTTTTAAATCAAAACATTTAAATAAATTTCAAATCTACGATTTTAAATTTTTTTAGTTTAACCAAACCGGTGTCCGTATATAATTTTCTATCCTATGGCCATGTGATTAGTTATTTCAATTAAATGGCAGGGATGAATATCATTTAAATCAAATCACAATGTCATATGTATGCAAAACAGGATATATTTAATCAAATAAACATCCAAACATTTAAATATCAACCAATAGCATCCATCGAAATACATCAGCCAATAGACAATACAATTCACGGCAATTTCATAGTTATCGATATCAGGTAATTTAATCGCAATTAAATTTTTAATTTCAGTTTGACTGTCAATTTTAATTTCCCAGCATTAAATTCGATGACAAATCTGGATGACGATTTTAGTTTATCAAACAACATGTAAAATTGTATCACTTCATACTGTCAAATTTAACTAGCATAAAGAATTCTAGTACGTTGTGAGCGTTAGAAAACACTCACCTTGAGTTTTCAGTTGTCACTGAGACGTTACGGTTTGGAATTTAAACCGAACGACGCCCGGTTTTAGCCCAAATTTCAACCGTCTCCAAATCCATCCAAACCAGTTTCATTGTGAAGATCTTGTCAACATAATTGCAACACAAAAAGTCTCGTCTCAATCGGACCTCATATGTAGAAGTTATACATATTTAAGTTATCGACATGTGAATTTATAAAACAATTTATATTACATTTAAATTAATCCATACCCAAAGCAATGAAGCCCAGCCCACTAAAACTCCATCTTCCCCAAATTCCTGTATGTGCACGAGAAAGGGACCCACCAAGCCGTGCACTAATCCCTAGTGATACGGAGCTACAGGCGATGAAAATCAAAACCGATCGCCGCCAAGCTTCTCCTCTCGATTTCCGTCTCCCGGACCCCTCACATCGAAGCTCGCCCCTTCCTATCAAATCGCGTGCGAACCACCTCCCGCCACAGTAAAAAAATCGCGCCCCTCTAGGAGTGGCCGCACGTCTCCAAACATGGCACCTAGGTGCTATTCTTCGTGACAAATGCAATGCCACAAATCCCGCTCCTTATCAATGATCAAAGCTCGAGAAACAAGCAACCCTAGCTCTACTGCCTATTCGACCTTCATAGTCGAGCAACCCAGATCAAAGCCGCACCTTTCAAATCGCATACCACTTCGAATCTCAGGATGAAATTTGATCTTTAAAATTGGTTTTGTGATTTTTAATCGAGTATTTGAAGAGAAAGAAATTTTTGAAGTTTTGATTTATTATTTTCTTACTGCCTAAAGCTTGCGTGTGTGGGCTATTAAAGGAGAGTATGCGTGTTTGAATAGGAAATAGGAAATAGGTACTAGGGTGTCGGCTGATAAGAAGAAACAGACAGATGTGAAAGGTATGGTCAAATCAAATTTATGTGTATATTAATTAAATTTTCAAACCGTCTTGATTACGTAACTCAAAATCTTCCTATCGAGGTGTGCCGCAAGGCGATTATAATGTTTTACTCACATTCCGAACACAATGGAACATGTTTCAGGGCCTAATTCGATCGTATGTGCGTGTTGCGGAAATAAACGATCAATTTTAAACTAAATCGATTAAATTATTTTCTAAGCGTTTTTAGCTGCCACGGCAAACGACAACTCCGATTGCAATGGAAACTGAAACCTGATAAAAATAAACTATTACAGATCTAATGGAACAGGTTTCGTCGAATTCCGAGACTGTGCCCCGGAAGGATATTTTGAACTCGTCGGTTAAATCGATGACTTTTCAAAATTTACAGAATTGCTTAAAATTCCAAAATGTAAAATCTTATTAACTCTATTATAATCCAAATATAACTTATATTCACTTTGAAAACCAATCTGAATCATATTAAATCAAATTCCAGTTATTCACTCTATCTTCATATATTAAAATTTCAATATCAAATTAATCGTATCAAAGTCTGAATTTAATTATTCAAACATTTGTAATATTAAATTTTAAACAATTTAATTGTTCAATATTTGATGGATATCAGTCGATTACTTTATTACCTCAAATGAATTCCACATTATTATTTAACTTCAGTTAGAGATAATGCACTCAACTAATATATAAAATTTCATTTCAATTGCAATTGGTTCCCAAATTCAATTCGACTAACTAAATGAATAGGTAACTCAAATAATTATCACCATTAACTTTTAAATCACACTTATAACTTTATTATTTACAAACAAGTTTCACAATTTCCTATGTACAACTTCATTCCATTACCATTGACTATATATTATTTCAATTGATTTGGGATTTCATTCAATTCATAAATAATTAACTTAGATAAATTTTTTGCAATTCATTCTAGTTATTATTATCATAAATAAATTACAAATTTTTAATTCTTCCCACATTAAACCATGAAATCTTATTAAATTACAAATTTTTATTATCGAAACTTTACGGGTCGTTACAGATATAGTAAGCAACATTGATGTGAAAAACATCATAAATTTCAACGGTTAAAATTAATGCAACAGATTCATCGTTCAACGTGCTTAAGTTAATTTGGATTTATATGACAAAATTATCGCTCGGCATGACTTTGAATTTTGGTACATATTTGTTGAAACAGAAATTCAAAATAGTGATTTAGATAGACTATTTGCACATGGTAACCAAAATTTCATGATGATAGTAGAAGTGATACCGATATTTGTAAGTATTGGATAAGATTCAAGTTCTAATACTTCTGAAGAAACCCAGCCGGTCTGTAATTGGTGAATGGATAAATTTTAATTTTTTACTATTCGTATCAAAGTGGGCCTACTAACTCTAATGGTTAACAATAGATCCAATATAGTAACAAAATAAATTCATATTTTATTTAAATTATGTTACGTTTACTAGTTAGTCATAATGAATTCATTTAATATTCGATTTGATGTACCATATATACATTCAATGGCATAACAACATAGAAATGGTGAAATATAAACATGTGTATAAATATATATACACATATGGATTTGAGATTTATATCTATCGTATATACATCTATATTATATTTACTTATACATATGACAATTTCATATTAATATAAGAAATATAAATACCTAAATATACACATATGTTTGAATATACTCTAATACATGTATATGGTTTGTTTGTAGATATTTATAGTACCATATACATATAATTTGGACATACGTACACATATATACATATACATATATGTGTATATATATGTAATATTTTGGTTCCATGCATATATATATTTAATATTTATATACATATAAAATTCTGAAACAAATATGTATAATAAAATCACATAATTTCAAATAAAGAGAATTCTTGATTGGAAGTTGAGAAGGAAATAAAATTTCATATTACATCTATATCTAATAAAATCTAAACTAAAAGGAAATGGAATGTAAAGATCTGGGAATTTTTACCCTCGAAAATCGACACAAATACATTCTCTGTATTAATGTGCAGCAAAACCAAGTGCCAAAAAACCCGACTGATAGGGAAAAAAGAAAAGAAAGAAAGAAGAAGAGAAGAAGAAGAAACTAAAACAATCGCAGAATCTCACAATGGCAGCGGAACAACTATAATATCAATGAACTTTACAAAACCAAAAATCTAATCTACATACATCCATCAAAGTACAACAATCAATCACTAATCATCAGCTATGACAGTTATAATAACATGTCCTCATAAATGTTGATAATTTAAACAACAATGCAGTGGAAAAAAAAGATATACGTGAATACGATCAAAAGACCTCCAACTCGCCTGCTGAAGCTCCAAAGCATCCAAATATAAATATATAAATATGCTCGGTCTGAATCGAGAATTGAAAGGGAAGAACGCCCGGATCGGTCTGGTAAAATAGCGTGAGAAAACACATTTAACTAAATTTTAAAGTTATAAAAACTTTCCTTTATCAAAACAATGGTATCTCGTAAGACCATGCCCACACATAAAAACAGATGGGCTTTTACTTAACGATAACCAAAACATTTCATATCAAATCCAATTATATTATAGTAGTGCCCAATATACAAATAATATTACTCATAGCTGAAATTGTTACATTAATTAATTCCAGCATACTAGCCACAAAGTGGGTTTTACAAACAATTTGGCAGGCACGTAATGGAGAATGGATTTCCATACAAATGACCAGGTGAAGGGACCACCTTCTAGCAGTAGATCTATAGAAGAATGTACCGAGGCTATAGACCATCTACACCTCTGCCAACATAAGACCGATTTACCTCTTCCTCCAGATAATACCGAATATGTCATCACCCTAGTCATTACCGACCTATACGAAGGCCCTCATCGCATACATCCACAATAATTTAAAACCCGAACATCATAGCGGGAATAAGTATATCTAGAAAAGGACGATCATATCCTAATGGTTGCGAACATATGGCTTTGCTGCGCCTACTCCATTTCGGTCATTTGTGGGTTTAAGGCCTGAGGTCACGATTACCTTTCATATAGCACATCATCTTTCCTCTTTGAATTCCACATTTCCATTCTATAATAACACAACTGATTTTTACAAACATATAACTCTTGAGCTCGTACATCACAGGAAAATGTGTTAAGCAAAGAGAAGTTACCTTCTTCGCTACCAAACATATGATATGTTCACAGCGATCAATAAATATAATTAGAAATGCAACAACAAACATTCGTCCATACAAGTTGTCTAGGTACAATACAAAACGAAGGTACTCTCATACCACATCCTGTAGGGAGTTACCCCTATGATTATGAGCGAATAGTCCCTGCATTGGATATTTCATAATTAAGAGACCACTGCTACTGTATGTATATTGGGAGTATATCTCCAAATAATCAACAAAGCAGTCCTTCATCACAAAAATCCTAAATATCAATGTCATCCAATAGTCATCTAATAGCTAAACATTCGAACACATATACTTTGGTCTGAAGTGGTTTTCAAATAAATCCGATCCCAGTCTCTCCGGATCAACAATAATAAAGAGACCAAATTTGATAGTCGGTTATCTAACTATCAAAACAAAAACAATATCTAGCACCATAAGCAATCACTTAGCCCGTTTATTCTTTTATTAATTAAATCAATTTCTAAATATTTGCTTCAAATTATCTTTAAAAAGATACATTCTCAAAACCATTTCAATCTTTTGGTATTGGAAAACATTTTGTGACGACCCGACTTTCCACTCCCAGAAAATCATATCATCATGAAGAAAGAAAGGGATAGAAGAAGAAAAGAAAAAAAAAAGTAGAAACAACACTAGAATCTCAACAGCAGAACGAATAAATTATATTAATAACATAAGTATTTACATAATATACAATACCACTCAGAGATACACCGCATACACACCACATATACTAGACAGTTATAAACACCTGTCTAGTATTTACATCATAATATAATCACAACATAGAGAACACACAGCGGAACTATATATCTACAACGCAGAAGCCTCCTGCTCCATTGCTCCTCCATTATACGTCAAAGCTAACCAGAATCCCTTGGCTACTCGTAAAAATTTGAGTACCCAAGAGTTTAAGAAAACAAAGATAAACTCCGGGTCAGATATGGTTCTGGTGTGAGTAACAGGTTAAGGTTGCTTAACTTTAAAAACCTTTGAAAAGAAAGGTATCACGTAAGACTTCCCACACATAAACATGGAAAAGTTTTTACCTTACGCTAACAAAAACATTTGATAGGAAATCCGATGATATTATAATAGTGTCTAGGGTTTTCAAGTAAATATGAAATAGCCGAAATTGTTACATCTATTAAATTCCAGCTACTAGCCACAAAAGTGGGTAATACAATCAAAACCGTTGGCACTTATTGGATTATGGATTCCATACAACGGCAGGGCTACTGGGGTACCGCCCGTCACAGTACGTGGCCTAGATCACGGTACCGAGGAGTACTCCCACTCCCCTGCAACACAAGGCCGGAACCATTCCTTACTGAACAGTTCCGAACAAGACAACCCTGTAGTTGTTTGCAACCAACTGCCCACACAGCCGAATATAAAGGGACTTCTAGACAGGGATCAATCTTGCTCTCCAGTGGGAGCTACCCACGAAGCCTTGCTGCACCTCTCCTGTTTTAGCCATTCCCGGTTGATGAAGCTTGAGGCTACGATTACCTTTAGAGAACACATCTCTTAGAATGCTCATCGTCCACCTGACGATGTTCTGAAAGCATTCAATCCATACAAGTTCATTCCAGGTTCGAACGAAACCGAAGGCATTATCTCGTTACACTCATTTTGGAATCACCCTCAGAGTTAACGATGATAACCCTTGCACTCTGAATCTTCATCTCGGACCTATAAGTACTATTCCATTAAACTAATTACGGAATCACCCACAGAGTTATATTGACTCATAGTCCTTACACCTTGAGTCTTCACTCTTCACATAAGATTCACGACCTATCGTTAATTTGGATCGATGTGGTTTTCAGATATCCAAATATGAAAACCAGATCTCGGTCTCATCGAAATCCAAAGCGTGTCTTTTAGGTCCAAGTTGTTTTAAAGTTTTAAAACAATTCAATTCAATATTATCTATATATACTCAGATAGATAATTCTCAACATCATAATAGAAAATCAATATTATCATCACAACAGATAATCTATATTATCAACTCAAACAGATAATTCATATTATCAACTCAATGCAACCATAGCATCCAAATCACACAACATCATTTATCTCATATCTGAGATTTCAACCATTCAGGGTGATAAATATCAATCGGCATTCATAAGCAAAGACTTATTAAATCACCATTCAATAGTTAATTTAGAATGAATTAAATTAATTACATCTTCCTTAATTAATTTAAAATAAATTAAATTAATTACTTATCCATATAAATCTTGCTTGCACATCAATTAATTATAAATCAATTAATTCTTAGCAAGTTACCTTAATTAATCATCTTGATTAACTACCCATTAATACATTCAAGTAATTAACCTCTAATTAATTTCATAAATTAATTATCCAAAACCAATCCTGTAAGTACTTTATAAGTTAATTAATAGTAATTAATTACATTAATCCTTAATTAATTACATTAATTAATACCTTCCTTGATTAATTGTTCTTATTAATCAATCCTTAATTATATCATTTATTATTTAAATTAACGATCACAATTTTTTTTATTTAATTACCTTATTAAATTAATTTTCAATTATCCATATTTGATTAATCATTCTTGATTAATGACATTAAGTAATTAATTAAATTAATTACACTATTTATCTTCTTCAAATAATTCAATTATCAAAACCCTAAATTAATTACACTAAGTAATTAATTATTAATTACTTACTTAAGTAATTATTCAACATACAAATTACAGATTAATTACAAGTAATTGAATTCCAAAACATCTTCCATTAAATTACATCTAGTAATTTACTTTCTTAATTACTTCACCAAGTAATTTTCCATTTTTAATTACATTTGTAATTACCTTTCAAATCAATCAGTGATTAGTTAATTAAACTTAATTAATTAACTTAATTAATCAACAACATAATTAATTACAATCAGTAATTAATTTCCTTAATTACTTTCATTAAGTAATTATACTTAAATAATTCTCAAATGATTATTTCTAAATTAATTAATACAATTAATCATTAAAATTAATCACATTAATTAATTATAATATAATACTAAGCTAATGACCTTCATTAACCAATAACCAATCTTTAATTACTTTTCCAAAGTAATTAACTTAATTAATCAATATTAATTCTTAATTTACTTATAAAACTCATTAATTAATCTTAAATTTTTAAATTAATCAAGTGATAATTAAAAACATAATTAATTATTAATTACTTGATTATAATTCTATTCAGTAATTAAATTAAATTAATAAATTCTTATTTAAATTAATTTCTAAATCACACTTAAATCAAGTTTAATTAACTTACTTAAATTAATTGAATAAAGTCCTTAATTATTTAATTAATATCCTAATTATTAATTAATTAAATAATTAATTATAAACTTAATTACCATGATCAGATAATAAATTATTAAGTTCAAAACAATTAAATGAAAATAATTAATCTCATTAATGATTTAATTATCATTATCAAAGTAATTTAATAACAAATTGCCTTTAAATTTTTCTAAATTCCATTTTAAATTAAAATGAAATCAAATCAAATTTAAACAAGATTCAATCATTAAACACTTTATATTTTTATTTCATATTAAAGAATTACTTAAGGTATTTCCTAAATAGTTTAACCCAAAATCAATTTAAATAAATTTAAATTATACTTTAAATATATTCAAGTGATTTTGAAGCATTTAAATTCAAAATCTTATTTTCATTTCAAACTAGAATTCAAATCATGCTCAGACTCAGATTCAAAAATTTAAATTTAAAATCCTGTTTTAAATTTCATTTCAGATTTATAAAAACATATGTTATAAAATAATAAAATATACAAACTTAATAATAACATTAGAATTTATAACTTATTCCTTTTTGGAAACTTTCAGATTCAAATTTAAATTTGAATTCAGGATTTCAAATCAAGATTTTAACTTAAATTTAAATCTTGGTTTAAATATTATTTCCAGATTTTAAAAATAACTTTCTATAAAACTTTGCAAGTTTAGTTTTTTTCTTTTTAATTATTTTATTCTGCAAATCTGTTTATTTAAAATCTGGAATTCAAATCTATTTGAATTCATAATTTTAAACTTACTTCAAATATAAGTTTAAACCTGCTTTGCTTATTTTTAAATTTAGTCTAAAAAAAAATTTGAAAACCTGAAACTGTTCTGGCAACTTGTAAACTTAAAAAAAAAAACTACCCGAGCCATAACTGATTTACTTCGAGTCCACCCCTACTTGACTTCGAGTAAATTCCCATATGACACGAGTTCCTACTCAAGTAAAATCTGCACTACCAAACTTAACAACACCAAAATTTTCTGATTATCAGAACTATAAGCACCGTACACCTTGCACCAACCACGGCGAAGCTCCGACCGTCGCCAATGCTCCCCACACTTCCACGAACAACATCGAACACGAACTCAATCATCAGCACTTCACCATCTACTTATAATCAAAATTGAGCATAAGGACTCAAACTGGAACCCATTTCCTAACCTGTAACGTCCACGTTCACCAAACTCTGATCACTAGAGTGCCCTCGCTTCCGACCATGGCTTCGCCATTTCCCAAACTTCTATTTCCAAGAATTACATGCAACTCGATTCATTACAACTATCATGGTGATCGAATTTCTGTTCATGTCTAAAAACTAGGTTTACAGTCTTCGATCCTCAATCACAGCTGTCATGATGGACCATTCTCTTATCTGATAATTTTTCCAAAGTTCTAGATCACTCCTCTTCCTTCAATATGAGCCCTAACCATTCCAAGCTTCTATATTGCCAGAGGTAACCC
This sequence comes from Allium cepa, assembly GCA_030765085.1. Taxonomy (NCBI): domain Eukaryota; kingdom Viridiplantae; phylum Streptophyta; class Magnoliopsida; order Asparagales; family Amaryllidaceae; genus Allium; species Allium cepa. The sequence goes on from CM060932.1 coordinate 455,618,575, forward strand.
AAAAACCCCCTTTTTGATTAACTAGAACTGATTCTCAGATTAATTGTTAAAAATTATGATTTAGGTTTTAAAAATCATGTTTTTATATCAGTTTTCATATCATAAACTTAAAATAATGAATTAGGAAATTTGGATTTTTAACTATCTCATGTCTTCCTGATCTCTTTTGGGTTTTCAGAGCAAGTTATATTTTATTTTTACTTAATTAATTTCTAAGCTTAAACTTATGATCTCTCAAACAAATTTTGTTTGTATCACAATTCATAACAATGCTTAGATCATGAGATAGGGAATTTAAATTAAAAATAAGAACTGAGTTTAAACTCGAAACAGAGGGGTCAAAATATTATCAGACATGCACACATAACATCCAAATATCTACAGATAATTCATAGATATACATACAGAAACATACTTATCACAAGTCATACTCATCACAGAAATAAATCATGCAACCATGTTACTTAAATTATTTTAACAAAAATGTTACTCACCTTTTGATTTGAACAACAGAGTAGTTTTTTCCCAATCTTGAAAAACTTTTGAATTCTGTTGACACACATACATGCAGGTTTGTTCTTTTTTAAAAATTTGAAAAGATGCAGACTTCATTAATTCCAGATTGCTTGCATTTGAATTCCTGACCAACCCAGATGCATGCAGGACTTGATAAAGATGCAGGCTTCATTTTGATTTGCTCAAATTTGCAGAGATGCAAGTGCAGTGGTCTTCAGGTTGGAAAGAAAGAAATGCAGACTTGATTTTTCAAGAATGGATTCCAGGATGAAAAGAAATGCAGGTTTTTGAGATTCACATTTTAGTTTGAGGAGTGCTGCAGATCTTTTTGTTTGAGGGATTTTTCAAATTTGCTTTTTGAAATGAATTTTACAGGTTTTGTTTTTAGGGGTTTTTGAGATTTTTAAGTGAAGTGTCTTTGATTTAGAAAAGAGGATGAAGGGAGAAATGAAAATGCTTATAAATGTTGAAATATATTTTAATTCAAAATAAAGATAAATTAAAATAAAATAATGACACTTGTCATTTTGTTTGTTTCACTAATTAACACATGTAGTTTAATTACTTAAAAAGTTATCACTTGTCTTTATTTAATTAAGTTATATTTTTAAATGTTTATAAAGTGTTTTCTTTAATTTATTTATGTTTGTATGATTTTCTTAATTTTTAGAAAATGTAAATGAAACAATTTATAATTTAAAACTTACACAATATTTTAAAGAATCAATTAATTTGAATTTCAAAATAAAATTCCAAACCAAATTAAACTTTTGAAATCCAATTTAATATCAATTTATTTAATTTAAAATGATAATACTATTTTCATATTTTAATTCCTTTTATATTTATGGGAAAAATAGTATATTTATTTATTATGGCTTAAAATAACAATTTAACAATTTTATATGATTTATAAAGAAATTATAAATCGCTTTTATTATTAAATGAATTTAAATCATATGCTATTTAAAATTTTAAACTTATATAAAATATTTCTTAATCGTATATAATCAAATAATATTTAAAAATAAATAAAATCAACTTTTATTTAAATTTAAAACAAAAATTAAGCTAAGGCAAATTTTAAACAATTTTATTTATTATAAATATTACAAACCATATAATCACTAATTAAAATAGATTTTTAAAAGCTTAATATTAATTTAAAACATAATTTCCTAATTACTCAATATTTTATTAGAATTTAAAAAACTAAACTTCATTTTTTTATTAAATTCCAAACAAAGATAAACTACAATATATATACAAATATATATACATTAAAATTTAAAGATTTATTTTAGCTTTTTAAAAGACAAATCACAAATTAAATATTTATTAAATCTGATTATTAAACCAAAACATATTTTATTAGTCAATATTGTTAATATCAATTTAATTGTATATAAAGATTATTAAATTGATATTGTCTAAAATTCTGGGATATCACATTCCTTCCCCCTTAAAAGAATTTCGACCCCGAAATTTAAAACAAAGGTAATTTAATAACCAATTTAAGATTTTAATTTTAAAACACAAGCATATATCAAACATATGATAACAACTCTAGGAATTAATACATCCAATCAAACAAAATTAACTATTCAAACAAAATTCTGGATAGAGTTTCCTCGAGTTTCCCAAGTAAACACCGGGATACTCACTCTATAAAACCCAAACAATCAACACTACTGAGTTACAAAACTCCTACACATCTTGATCTATAACTGAGCAAGATATCAAACTATAGATGAGTCTGACTCAACCACCAAATCTCCCAAAATAGCTGATTCCAAAACCGGAAATAAATCATACATGTACTCCGTTAGAGATACATGAAACACATCGAATTCCAGTTGTCCAAACTGGCAATTCAATCCAGAAAATCCAACACTTATCCAAAACAAAACACAGAAGAAATCTAAAACATCTCGGAGCTAGCTTATCCAACCTTACCAAAATTTATAGCTCCTAAAACTGAGAAACTTTGTCCAGAATCAGATCTCCAACTTCAGATCCACAAAACCCTTCGGACGATCCTGAGCTGTCTACTTCCTACCTGATCAGCTCAATCCTTGCTGATGTCTCAAGAAATAAACTGGACCAAACTCCTTCCACCAGAATGATCCTCCTTGATCAATCAAGATCAAGAACAACTCCTCTCACAACCATCAGAAGAAAACAAACTTCTCCTATCCGGAAAAGAAAAGCAGATGCACTCCCAACTGCTTCCGCTGCCCAACTCCGATCTGGAGCAGAAAAGAATGCTGATGAAGAACACCAGCACAACTAGACAACCAGAACCAAGAAGATCTCTGATAACCCAGTGAAAACTCAGAAGTTTCACAAATCCTGAGTTGCTTCAACAAACTCCATCTCAAGAAACCAACCTTCAACTAGTTGAACCATGGGTACCACTGAATCTCTAGATGAAGACAACCTCTGACTTCTCTAAAAATATCCAGAAAAATCTCCAACAACCCAAGAACCATCGCACGTCACTTTTGCAATCAACCCAAATTAAAATCCAAATAAAATTGTTCTCTCTTTACAAATCAGAACAGCTTATGTTGGTCTTATCAATCCATCGAAGAAATGAATTCACTTAACTGCTTCTGAACTCCACCTCTAGTAAACTGCTAAGCCAGAAAATTCTGCCGACACACTGAACACTCCGAGCTGCACTGCTGACAACAATGTCAAATAATTCTTAACCAAAAGCTCTTCTAGAAACTCGGACTTCAAACCAAACAGAAACATCCTGCTGAACTCAGCCACAACACCGAAGCAGACTCACTTCCTTAAACTTGTTCCAAAGAAATCATCTTCGGAAACATCTATAGTCACTGCATCTCATCACGCAGCTACCACTTCCTTGAGATAACAAGATACCATCACTCGCTTCTGTTCAGCCAACAGATCTAAACTCTACTCATCCAATTTCAAAAAATGAACTCCGAACCTTAACAGGTTGCCTTCAGAGATCAATGAAGTCTTTACACCACTTCAAAGCTTACTCGAGACGGTATTAGGTCTACAGTCTCAACAAATACACTTCCAATCTCAAACATACAAACTCCAACTAATGGTAGTTGTGTTACACACACACTACCTCAATCTACCTTATAACCCATATTGGAAAACCCAAACAGGTACCCCAATGGACAGGTAGAAATAAAATAGATATAAATATATATAGTAATATATAAAAATTACAAATTAGCTCCCTCAAGATAGACACCACTTTAGAGTCTAGGTATTCACTCAACCTAACGCTCTGATACCAACTGTGACGACCCGACTTTCCACTCCCAGAAAATCGTATCATCATGAAGAAAGAAAGGGATAGAAGAAGAAAAGAAAAAAAAGAAAGTAGAAACAACACTAGAATCTCAACAGCGGAACGAATAAATTATATTAATAACATAAGTATTTACATAATATACAATACCACTCAGAGATACACCGCATACACACCACATATACTAGACAGTTATAAACACCTGTCTAGTATTTACATCATAATATAATCACAACACAGAGAACACACAGCGGAACTATATATCTACAACGCAGAAGCCTCATGCTCCATTGCTCCTCCATTATACGTCAAAGATAACCATAATCCCTTGGCTACTCGTAAAAAATTGAGTACCCAAGAGTTTAAGAAAACAAAGATAAACTCCGGGTCAGACATGGGTCTGGTGTGAGTAACATGTTAAGGTTGCTTAACTTTAAAAACCTTTGAAAAGAAAGGTATCACATAAGACTTCCCACACATAAACATGGAAAAGTTTTTACTTTACGCTAACCAAAACATTTGATAGGAAATCCGATGATATTATAATAGTGTCTAGGGTTTTCAAGTAAATATGAAATAGCCGAAATTGTTACATCTATTAAATTCCAGCTACTAGCCACAAAAGTGGGTAATACAATCAAAACCGTTGGCACTTATTGGATTATGGATTCCATAAAATGGAAGGGCTACTGGGGTACCGCCCGTCATAGTACGTGGCCTAGATCACCATACCGAGGAGTACTCCCACTCCCCTGCAACACGAGGCCGGAAACATTCCATACTGAAAAGTTTCGAACAAGACAACCCCGTAGTTGTTTGCAACCAACTGCCCACACAGCCGAATATAAAGGGACTTCTAGACAGGGATCAATCTCGCTCTCTAGTGGAAGCTACCCACGAAGCCTTGCTGCACCTCCCCTGTTTTAGCCATTCCCGGTTGATGAGGCTTGAGGCTACGATTACCTTTAGAGAACACATCTCTTAGAATGCCCATCGTCCACCTGACGATGTTCTGAAAGCATTCAATCCATACAAGTTCGTTCCGGGTTCGAACGAAACCGAAGGCATTATCTCGTTACACTCATTTTGAAATCACCCGCAGAGTTAACGACGATAATCCTTGCACTCTGAATCTTCATCTCGAACCTATAAGTACTATTCCGTCAAACTCATTACGGAATCACCCACAGAGTTATACTGACTCATAGTCCTTACACCTCGAGTCTTCACTCTTCACATAAGATTCACGACCTATCGTTAATTTGGACCGATGTGGTTTTCGGATATCCAAATATGGAAACCCGATCCCGGTCTCATCCAAATCCAAAGCGTGTCTTTTAGGTCCAAGCTGTTTTAAAGTTTTAAAACAATTCAATTCAATATTATCTATATATACACAGATAGATAATTCTCAACATCATAATAGATAATCAATAATATCATCACAACAGATAATCTATATTATCAACTCAAACAGATAATTCATATTATCAACTCAATGCAACCATAGCATCCAAATCACACAACATCATTTATCTCATATCTGAGATTTCAACCATTCAGGGTAATAAATATCAATCAGCATTCATAAGCAAAGACTTATTAAATCACCATTCTATAATTAATTTAAAATGAATTAAATTAATTACATTTTCCTTAATTAATTTAAAATAAATTAATTTAATTACTTATCCATGTAAATCTTGCTTACACATCAATTAATTATAAATCAATTAATTCTTAGCAAGTTACCTTAATTAATCATCTTGATTAACTACCCTTTAATTACATTCAAGTAATTAACCTCTAATTAATTTCATAAATTTATTATCCCAAACCAATCCTGTAATTAACCTGTAATTACTTTATAAATTAATTAATAATAATTAATTACATTAATCCTTAATTAATTACATTAATTAATACCTTCCTTGATTAATTGTTCTTATTAATCAATCCTTAATTATATCATTTATTATTTAAATTAATGACCACAATTTTTTTTTATTTAATTACCTTATTAAATTAATTTTCAATTATCCATATTTGATTAATCATTCTTGATTAATCACATTATGTAATTAATTAAATTAATTACATCTATTTATCTTCTTCTAATAATTCAATTGTCAAAACCCTAAATTAATTACACTAAGTAATTAATTATTAATTACTTACTTAAGTAATTATTCAACATACAAATTACAGATTAATTACAAGTAATTGAATTCCAAAACTTCTTCCATTAAATTACATCTAGTAATTTACTTTCTTAATTACTTCACCAAGTAATTTTCCATTTTTAATTACATTTGTAATTACCTTTCAAATCCATCAGTGATTAATTAATTAAACTTAATTAATTAACTTAATTAATCAACAACATAATTAATTACAATCAGTAATTAATTTCCTTAATTACTTTCATTAAGTAATTATACTTAAATAATTCTCAAATGATTATTTTTAAATTAATTAATACAATTAATCATTAAAATTAATCACATTAATTAATTATAATATAATACTAAGCTAATGACCTTCATTAACCAATAACCAATCTTTAATTACTTTTCCAAAGTAATTAACTTAATTAATCAATATTAATTCTTAATTTACTTATAAAACTCATTAGTTAATCTTAAATTTTTAAATTAATAAAATGATAATTAAAAACATACTTAATTATTAATTACTTGATTAATAATTCTATTCAGTAATTAAATTAAATTAATCAAATCTTATTTAAATTAATTTCTAAATCACACTTAAATCAAGTTTAATTAACTTACTTAAATTAATTGAATAAGGTCCTTAATTATTTAATTAATATCCTAATTATTAATTAATTAAATAATTAATTATAAACTTAATTACCTTGATCAGATAATAAATTATTAAGTTCAAAATAATTAAATGAAAATCATTAATCTCATTAATGATTTAATTATCATTATCAAAGTAATTTAATAACAAATTGCCTTTAAATTTTTCTAAATTCCATTTTAAATTAAAATGAAATGAATTCAAATTTAAACCAGATTCAATCATTAAACACTTTATATTTTCATTTCATATTAAAGAATTACTTAAGTTATTTCCTAAATAGTTTAACCCAAAATAAATTTAAATAAATTTAAATTATACTTTAAATATATTCAAGTGATTTTGAAACATTTAAATTCAAAATCTTATTTTCATTTCAAACTAGAATTCAAATCATGCTCAGACTCAGATTCAAAAATTTAAATTTCAAACCCTGTTTTAAATTTCATTTCAGATTTATAAAAACATATGTTATAAAATAATAAAATATACAAACTTAATTATAACATTAGAATTTATAACTTATTCCTTTTTGGAAACTTTCAGATTCAAATTCAAATTTGAATTCAGGATTTCAAATCAAGATTTTAACTTAAATTTAAATCTTGGTTTAAATCTTATTTCCAGATTTTAAAAATCACTTTCTATAAAACTGTGCAAGTTTTAGTTTTATTCTTTTTAATTATTTTATTCTGCAAATCTGTTTATTTAAAGTCTGGAATTCGAATCTATTTGAATTCATAATTTTAAACTTACTTCCAATATAAGTTTAAACCTGCTTTGCTTATTTTTAAATTTAGTTTTAAAAAAAATTTGAAAACCTGAAACTTTTCTGGTTTCAGGAACAACCTAGAAACTTAAAAAAAAAACTACCCGAGCCATAACTGATTTACTTCGAGTCCACTCCTACTTGACTTCGAGTAAATTCCCATATGACACGAGTTCCTACTCGAGTAAAATCAGCACTACCAAACTTAACAACATGAAAATTTTTTGATTATCAGAACTATGAGCACCGTACACCTTGCACCAACCACGGCGAAGCTCCGACCGTCGCCACTGCTCCCCACACTTCCACGAACAACATCGAACACGAACTCAATCATCCGCACTTCACCATCTGCTCATAATCAAAATTGAGCATAAGGACTCAAACCGGAACCCATTTCCTAGCCTGTAATGTCCACGTTCACCAAACTCTAATCACCGGAGTGCCCCCGCTTCTGACCACGGCTTCTCCATTTCCCAAACTTCTATTTCCAAGAATTACATGCAACTCGATTCATTACAGCTATCATGGTGATCGGATTTCTCTTCATGTCTAAAAACTAGGTTTACAGTCTTCGATCCTCAATCACAGCTGTCATGATGGACCATTCTCCTATCTGATAATTTTTCCAAAGTTCTAGATCACTCCTCTTCCTTCAATATGAGCCCTAACCATTCCAAGCTTCTATATTGCCAGAGGTAACCCAAAAACCCCCCTTTTTGATTAACTAGAACTCCTCCTTAGGTTAACTGTTAAAAATTATGATTTAGGTTTTAAAAATCATGTTTTTATATCAGTTTTCAGATCATAAACTTAAATTAATGAATTAGGAAATTTGGATTTTTAATTATCTCATGTCTTCCTGATCTCTTTTGGGTTTTCAGAGCAAGTTAAATTTTATTTTTACTTAATTAAATTTTTAAGCTTAAACTTATGATCTCTCAAACGAATTTTATTTGTATCACAATTCATAACAATGCTTAGATCATGAGATAGGGAATTTAAATTAAAAATAAGAACTGAGTTTAAACTAGAAACAGAGGGGTCAAAATATTATCAGACATGCACACATAACATCCAAATATCTACAGATAATTCATAGATATACATACAGAAACATACTTATCACAAGTCATACTCATCACAGAAATAAATCATGCAACCATGTTACTTAAGTTATTTTAACAAAAATGTTACTCACCTTTAGATTTGAAGAACAGAGCAGTTTTTTTACCAATCTTGAAAAACTTTTGAATTCTGTTGACACACATACATGCAGGTTTGTTCTTTTTTTAAAATTTGAAAAGATGCAGACTTCATTAATTCCAGATTGCTTGCATTTGAATTCCTGACCAACCCAGATGCATGTAGGTCTTGATAAAGATGCAGGCTTCATTTTGATTTGCTCAAAAAGCAGAGATGCAAGTGCAGTGGTCTTCAGGTTGGAAAGAAAGAAATGCAGACTTGATTTTTCAAGAATGGATTCCAGGATGAAAAGAAATGCAGGTTTTTGAGATTCACATTTTAGTTTGAGGAGTGCTGCAGATCTTTTTGTTTGAGGGATTTTTCAAAATTTTTTTTTGAAATGAATTTTACAGGTTTTGTTTTTAGGGGTTTTTGAGATTTTTAAGTGAAGTGTCTTTGATTTAGAAAAGAGGATGAAGGGAGAAATGAAAATGGTTATAAATGTTGAAATCTATTTTAATTCAAAATAAAGATAAATTAAAATAAAACAATGACACTTGTCATTTTGTTTGTTTCACCACTTAACACATGTAGTTTAATTACTTAAAAAGTTAACACTTGTCTTTATTTAATTAAGTTATATTTTTAAATGTTTATAAAGAGTTTTCTTTAATTTATTTATGTTTGTATGATTTTCTTAATTTTTAGAAAATGTAAATGAAACAATTTATAATTTAAAACTTACACAATATTTCAAAGAATCAATTAATTTGAATTTCAAAATAAAATTCCAAACCAAATTAAACTTTTGAAATCTAATTTAATATCAGTTTATTTAATTTAAAATGATAATACTATTTTCTTATTTTAATTCCTTTTATATTTATGGGAAAAATAGTATATTTATTTATTATGGCTTAAAATAACAATTTAACAATTTTATATGATTTATAAAGAAATTATAAATCACTTTTATTATTAAATGAATTTAAATCATATGCTATTTAAAATTTTAAACTTATATAAAATATTTCTAAATCATATATAATCAAATAATATTTAAAAAGAAATAAAATCAACTTTTATTTAAATTTAAAACAAAAATTAAGCTAAGGCAAATTTTAAACAATTTTATTTATTATAAATATTACAAACCATATAATCACTGATTAAAATAGATTTTTAAAAGCTTAATATTAATTTAAAACATAATTTCCTAATTACTCAATATTTTATTAGAATTTAAAAAACAAAACTTCATTTATTTATTAAATTACAAACAAAGATAAACTACAATATATATACAAATATATATACATTAAAATTTAAACATTTATTTTAGCTTTTTAAAAGACAAATCACAAATTAAATATTTATTAAATCTGATTATTAAACCAAAACATATTTTATTAATCAATACTGTCAATATAAATTTAATTGTATATAAAGATTATTAAATTAATATTGTCTAAAATTCCGGGATATCACACATTTCCATATACTTATATCAACGGTATAAGTATATTCAATGCCACTACCTTTTGGAGATACGCCGAATAGATTTCTATAACCGTACAGCTCCAGAGTTCGTTCACCTCCTGACGAGTGTGAAGTATAGGAAGCAATGCTCCTACACCACCAAGCCTTTAGTACGATCGCAAGAACTGATTTGTGTATTCCACAATGGTAGGTCAAAACAACATTTACTGGGTCAAAACAAATGTTGCATAAAACATCATTACGACAACTCAAAAACATTAGTATAGGTATTTGATTTTATATATATATATATATGTATATGTATATATATATATATATAATTCCATATACTATATAAAACATCTCCTTTCGAAAATCATTTACTATAACAACGTTGTTATAGTCCATGCCTTTCATGCTTCTTCGAAAACGTCTATTACAATAATAAACGTCGAAATCTTATTTCCAACACATATCACATTTTATATCATTTTTCAAAACTAATAAATTCGATTTGGAGACATTACTTATAAAAGATAATTTTACTTTTAAAACCATTACTCCATCAAAATATTTCTTTCAAACAGTCCTTTAAATAAAATTTCCATAAGTATAAAACTGTGCTTATAAACCTTTCGATTTTATAAAATTTTTACTTCATAAAATTCCTTTATTTACAAAATTCTATATATAAATCCATTCTTTTATAAAATCTAATTTTACTATCATAATCCATTTATAAATCGATTTCTTTATAAACCAAATTTATTAATATAATCCATTTACAAATCAATTTACAAAACATTCACAATTTTTGATTGTAAATCTATTTCTTTATTTATAAAATATTACTTCTATAAATCTTTTTATAAACTTATTCAAAATATCTATTCAAAAACACTTTGCAAAATAGTAAATCGAAAATACCAAAAATCTTACCTTTTTATTTATTTAAAAATAAATTCCTTTCTTCTAATAATTCAAAAATTATTAGAAGATCATTTACACTTTCAAACTTACTTCAAAATCCTTTTTAAATCAAAATCATCATTTTAGCATTTCAAAATACCAAAAATAAGGTCCAGTGCTACTATAGCACTAAACAAGTCAAATCATATCAAAATCAATAACATGACATCCAACACATCATATGTCAGCATATATATGAAAAGTAATTCAACGGTGGTGAGGAATTATATTGGATCCCTCCAACTTTTCCCTCTGCATCACATGAGGAATATAATCATAAAAATATAAATCAACAGCTTCGAGGCAGTATTCGTATACAAAGGGCCATTCGCACTTACACGGGAACGCAATAGGGTCTCGTTTGCTCCAATAGGTGGGAATATATATCCAAACCAACTAATATATATTAATCTATACAAGCAACAAACAACATAAATAAAATTATTCCTACTTATATAAAAATATAAGCTAGTAAGAGATATGAGTTTGCTCACAAAAATGCCTAAAATTGTCAATGCACTTAGGTTTGAATTAAATGGAACAGTCATTCAATTTAACCCAAAATTCAAATTAGTTTCTAATTCGTCAATCCAAGTCCATAATATAGTGCTTGCCAATACGAATGCAACGCAACTTGTTGTACTCGAAACCAACCTCATACAAGAAAGTTACGAATTTATGAACATTCGATATAATAAAAAGTAAATTAACTTAAATTGAAAAAAGTTTAACCTAAACCTTCCTTTCATCTCCCTTCTCATGCTCGCATCTATTTCCATGCCAAGACCTTTTTTTGTTTCACGAACGCGCAACCACTACCCAACACGCCTACCTACCACCACGTAGCCGCCGACCGCTCCCCACTCTTATGCTAGCCTCCACCTCCACGTCAGCACATGCGCGTGCGAACAACGAGATAACATCAAACCCAAAAACTACTTGAACTCGAGCAAATTTCTACTACCTTGGTGGATGATTCGATGATGTAAGAATTAGAGAACTTCATATTGTCATGCTCTACATTTATTTAGTTGAAGTCGAAGGCCAATTTGGCCTCTAGAGGCCCCGACCGTTATCGATCGTTGGATTGTTTAGTTTTAATGGCAGCTGGAATTTAGAAGCTAGGGTTTAATTTTAAATGAAGATAGCCGTTGGCCTTATATAGAAATTTTTCCAAAGCACAATTCATTCGTGAAAATTTCGAACTCCAAAGAAGCATGCCGCTTGGCATTCTATATGTTATATTCCTATTTTGAACACAATAGAATATATATCGAGAGCCGATTCCATCACATTCAAAAGTTAACTTTTCAAACAAAATTATATAATTTAACTTCCTTTATTAAATTTCTATGCATTTCAAACTTGTGTGACCAAATGATACATCCAAACGCCATGAAATTCGATAGCAATAATTATTCGCTATTATGGATCCGATGAAACTAGTTTCATCGAAATCTGAGACAGTGCCCTAAAAAACTATTTTTATAAAATTTCTAGCTTCTGTTTATTCGCTTTTAAATCAAAATTAGAAGTTTACTATCTTCCTTATTATTCAAATAGATTTTAAATTAACCTTAGTGATTGTTTTCATTCATAACAAATTCAAGATTCAATTATTTAAACAATTTCAAATATTAAATTTAACAATTGAATTGTCAAATAAATTGCAATATTTGAAATATAAATTATTTAACTTACAAAAATTAACTTTTAAATTTTTAAAATCAATAAGATATTCTAAATTCGAATGACTAAAATTCTGGATTGTTACACAAAATAAGGTGTTTTTTTAATTTCCAATATTTCAAACACTAATTAATAATAAATTCAGTACCATATAAAATTCCATGTTTAACCACAATAAAATATCCACACTTTAAAATGATAGATCTGGAAATAAATATTCAACATGAAATTAGAAGTACTGTCATAATTTAATGTATTACTCAAATAACACAGTTAATTTTAAAAATATTACACATTTGCATATGCACAAATGTATGTATAGTAAATTAAGTTTTGATTTCAAGCATAAAGTTGACTAAGCTATGAACATGAATATATTAGTTTTAAACAAGTTAACCTTACTAAAAATTTAACTTGATGTCCGTTTACAATTTTGAAAATAGGATGATGAAGCATTGAATATAATATATACATACATATATGCATACATACATACAAACATACTTATATTATACATGACTCAATTCAATTAAAACTAAAGAGAATTAAATTGTAGTAATAAAGTAAATTTTATTATAACAAATTAGATTAACATAAACTTGTAATCTCAGATCCAGCAAACAAGAAAATTAGTTTTAAAAAAAAGTTTTGTTTCAATTAAGTAATTCAACGATCAAAATTTCTGATAACAAAAGCATGTTTAAAAAAATCTTATCCATATCAAAAGATGATTTCAAATTTATTTAGAATAATATCAATACACAAAATAAATTATATATAAGATTGATTTTATTTTTAAGTTATTACATATACACGCAAGTATAATATATTTGTATGTAAAATAGATATGAATTCCAGTATCCATATGTATATATGTATACGTGTTGGTATTATTATACACATTTTTATATTACATTATGTTATGTTGTTATATCATTGAATGTACATATGATACATTCAATATTAAACATTTAGTGGAATTAATTATTATTATTAACCAACAAATATAAAATATAGTTCAATAAAATATGATTATTTTAATCACAAGATTGTTCCTAGTGTAAACCTTTAGACTTCATAGGTCTAATGTGATCAAAATAGATTATTTTTTCAAAATTTATCCATTTCACCAGTTCTAAATTGGCACAGTTCCTTCACCGGTATCAAAGTTTTTTTGGTAAAATCATATTTTATATTAATTTAATCGGTAATACTTAGTAGTGATAATTTACACACATTGTCTTTATCAACACTATACCACTTTAGGACTAATGGTATTTGGTTTTGGTCAAATTACGATATCATCCTTATTTAACTCGGTTAGTCCATAAAAAATCCATTGCTTCAATAATAAAAATTATTATTAACTGTAATACTCTATCCATAGATTTGACTTTGAATTGACTACAGTTGACCGTAGATTAACCTCATACAACCGAGGAGATAAATTTTCTATTGAATAGTGTTTCACTTCCAATACTTCAAGTCATTCCCAATAACATCGCTCGATGAATCACAAAGCCAAGATTGAGCTGTAATCAAAGTGGGGTATTCACATTGAAGTTTCATGGTATTCTCAGGTTGAGGGACTATGTAATATTATCACCTTTAGATTTCCTATTTGACGTATTGTTTTAAGCCAATAGAAACTTTCAAATGAACCATTCCATATTTATCTAATAGCTACGAATACGTAATTCCTTCGTGCTCCAATAGCCATGAGTAATACATTAACTAACATTTTGGAAGCATTATGCAATATGCTCTCAATAGATGTATCGATATCCTTTCTTGAAATACCTTGACTAGAAATATTTAAAATAATACATTATTTGATATTGTGATACTTTCTTACGATTATGACTCTTTATAATTATTATCTCCTAACTTATCACTTAAGGACTTTCTTTTAATATACTTTAAATTAATTATATCATTATATAACAAAGTATATGAGAAAATAAATATCTTTATCACAAAAAGGATTAGTTTTAGAGTTAAATATATGCAACGAATTACATAATTGCTCCACAGGGCATACCTCTAATCTTTTCAATCTCCCACTGCATTTAGGATAAATTATGGAATCACGTTCCTTCAGTTCTATTAGTTTTCTCAAAACGATCGAGCTAATCGCTTAGTGAATGGGTATGCTATATTGTTTAATTATCTACTCAGTTAATTAACTTCACTAGCACTGATAAATTGTCTTTATCTTATGGAGCATTTTGAAGTATGTTTCCTGATTCTAGTGAGCTCTAGATACTTTCGTGATCTGTATCACAACATTATTATCATATAACAATGCCATAGGATTCTCACTATTTGAAATCATCCCATGTTCATTCATAAAATTGTACCTTTATATTTATACGTGCATTCTTTTTATTGTGACACTATTCAAGATGATGTACATAGATTGTTATTTAATTAGCAATTACTCTTGTTTGGAAAGTTGACAACATAAAACTCCTTAACTAATTTGAAATATGAATTTAGGATTGACATTCTATGATCAATGTCACTTAAAAAAGTTTTAGCCCAAATACTCCTCCATAAGGATTTTATTTTTAATAAACAATTCTCTAGTATTTCACAAACAATTGAGAATTATCTTATACCATTTAACAACCTTAATTCATATTTGATATTTGCTCAATGTACCATGTACATAAGTGGAATGTGATGTAATATAATATACTTCATATGTGATAATTCCTATTACCAATGCATAGGGAATTCATCTCATATACTCCACATTAAACATTTTAATATGGTGTCTTCATATATCATTTAAGATAATCCCAACATCCTTTTATATCAATTATAAAAGATGTTATTTTCAAATCCAGTGTCGAGTATTAAATTTCCAAACTAAAATGATTTTAACATGGGTACATCGTTAACAATCATTGATTTTTCGTTTAGTTATTATTTTAGAAATATTTTGGTATTGTTAATGCTCTTTCTTATAGACAAATGTTTACTCTACATTTTGATTGAAAATCAAATGTTTGATTTTCAATTCAAAATATCTGCTTGGTTCTTATGCTTATCGAATGATACTTTTGTATTAACTCTCAGATTATATCCAAAATCATTATTTAGAACTTTGTTCCAATATAATTGTCCCACAACTCAAAATCACATTAGTGATAATTTTACGAATAAAATCTAAATTAACTAAATCACATTGAATAATAAATTTTTTGCGTTAACTTCATCTAAAAAAGTACGATGTTATTCTTAACAATATCGCCGACTATTCCATCCGCATTAGTCTTCTTCTCAAAGTCACACTTTTGGTTGCTGGATCATATCTCTTTTGGTGCAACTATCAAATTCAAATTTAGAAATGTAATTGGAATCCATTCTGGATTTGTGTACCATGCCATATGGCAGAGTTAATGCTCCTAGTTTCTTACAAACAACCTAGAAATTCTTTTCTTCACATCAATGAGAAACTCATAGTTTATCTTTAATGTGCGAGAGCTTATTAGACATTTTAATGTGTTGTGCCCACTTAGTTTTGTTTGATTTTATTTCATCATCCATAATCATTTTTATATTTGGATAGTATCCACACCTATTTTACTACCAATAATTTCTAAAAAAATACCTTCCTTATGAATTTTGCATTTCATGAAACAATAATTATCACTCAGTGTAACAAAATAGGTTATTTTAAATATTTTATGGTCTTCCTTTATATATATAATTTGTTTGCCTTTTAGTTTACAGAACTTATATTGTAAGGACCCAGTCTTTAATCACTTTAAATATGTATATTTAAATATATTTTTAATAATTAATTATTGGGTTTCATAACTCAAAATAAAAATCTTTTAAATGATGAATAATGATTGATAAATGATTTTCAATTTTTTTTTATACAAAATTAATTAGTTTGAAGAAAAATCGAAAATGTGATTGAATTTTCCTTCTTCAAATTTTCAGAGTCTAAAAGTTGTCGACAAAATGTGGTACAAATTTGAGTCAATATATATAAGCATACTTATAAACAAATTAGAGTATATTTTGATATTTAAATATATACTTAATTTTGTTTAAATTATGACTTGACAATTTATGAAAGTTTAATTAAGTTTTAAAAATAAAGTGAAAATTGTCATAACATATCATGTCATTATCGAATATAAGTACTATAAGTATTAAATACATGTTAGAGTAAAAAATGGGGGGGGGGACCATACTGTACACATGAGCAACGGAGGAGACAAAGATGGAGGAGATAGAAACTAAGGAGTGGAGGTTATGTAAGGTAAAGTTATTTTGGTAAATTGATTTTTGAAATTTATATAGAAGTAATTTCATGAATTCTTTCCTTCACTTTATCATTTTCATTTCCATTCATTAAAAGCTCCTCTAAGCTCCACAAAGAATTTTTATGGCTTCCAATATTTTTTTAGTTTAAAATTTAAGTTTTATTTCACTTAAAAACTATAAAATATTTATTCAAGGCCTCCTTCTTCCGTTTCAACACTTCTCCTTCACAAAACAAGCTCGCCTCTCTTTTCTCAACATGGACGAACCATTACGTGCCTATGGCCGACCCCATTTGCTTGCTTAAGGCCCTAAAGACATCATTTTCCCAAGTTGAAAGCAAAGAACTAGGTCATGCTCGAGCTCTAAAAGGATTTACCTTGATTTAGTCCACTTTATATGTAACGACCCACTATATTGGACCATTAAAATCGACAATAATCCTTACATCTCAAACTTGAATAATTCAAAATAACAGATTGTAATAAAATTTGGAGCAAATAAAACCAATCACAGACACAGAAATAACAGAATAACTCACAGCGGAAATAAAATTACCATAGTAGTTCATGAAGCTACAATAACAAAATCTCAAAATAAAATACATAATATCATTCTGAAAACAAACACAATAGAGATCCCAAATATATAGAAGTCTACTAATACAAGAGCTGAAATAGAACACTGAAACTGAAATAGATAGATAAATAGATAGGCAGAATCTCCATTGATTCCTTGCTCTAGAAAGAGAAATCCAAAGTTGTGAATACTCAGGCTGACCCGAGCGTAAAATAAAACACAAAACACTCGAGTCAGGACATACATACTTATATAATGTAAACCAACTCAAGTGAACTGTAGTAGTAATGCACAATAACTTAAAGGATGCTTGGGATCACCCATCCTCTAAGGATCCGTTAAACCATAAATTAAGCAGTAATAAACGCTATCATAGCAATGCCTATATTAAAGTAAACTATGCAAATAACAGCGCTAAAGTGGCTAGGGTAGCGTAGAGCTGCAGCAATCACTCACCTCTAGTCACGCTCTCAAATTGAAGGTGTACATCGAAAAATCACAAGGCATACAAAGAAGTGTACCCGTGGTTAAAATTCCAAAATGGTTTATAATTTCAAATTAAAATCATTCATTCAAACCATTAAAAGATGGAGTCATTATAACTTCAAATCAAATATTAAATTCCCAAAATTTTAGCCTTTTCAGAGTTCATTTATTCCTTTAAATATATTAAAACAGTGAAATTTCAGCTTTCGCAGCACTTAGAAAATGCTACGGCAAGTTACATTTGAAAACAATTCAATTCACCAAGGACAACATTTAAAAACTGCTGTAATAGTTCAATTTTAATTGGAAAAAAGTTCAATTCAGTAAGGACAACATTTACAAAACTGCTATAATAATTCAGGTTTCAAATTAAAAGGTTTAATTCAATTCAGCAAAGACAACGTTTACAAAACTGCTGTAATAGTTCAATTTTAGTACAAAAATCTAATTTCAGCCAACTGCAGCACTTAACAAGTGCTACAATAGCTCTTTCATTAGTTTTTAGCCTTTTAATTCACTTCTGCAGCTATAGCACTTACAAAGTGCTGTAGATTCATTTATTTCAGATTTTAGTTCATTTTCAGAAACGATAACATTTCTGAAGTGCTACTAAAAGAATTTCCAGATTTACAGTAGAATTTTAGCAACAATTAAACTTCAATTTAAACCATTTTTAACATATAAAATTTCATATTTTTCACTTTAAAAATGGTCATTTAAATACCCTTTAACTTATTATTTTTATAAAGTACATTTCACAAATAAATATTAAATTTCTTAATAATTCACTTATAAAAATCAATGCACAATTTTTCCAAAATTTTCATTTACTTTACATTTAAATTTAATTTACCATTTCATAAATAAAATTAAATTTCCATTTTTATTTTCTTAATTTAAATTTTATTTTTAAACCACATTTCACACTTCCAAGTTAAGTTATATTTCAAATTTTACTTTTAATCATTCATTTATTTAAACATTTTAATTCATAGAAAAAATCATTTTAAATTCAAATTTAAATCAAAATTTCATATTTTTACATTTTAAAATACTCTTAAATTTCCAGAAAAATATATATAATAACCACGCGTCTGTAAATAATTTCTAACCTAAGTCAAGTGATACGGATAATATATCATTTCAATCCATAATTTACAAAGAAAAATCCAGGTTCTATCATTTCAAATCCCCAATCCCAAGTAAATAAAAATAAATAAAAATCGCTCAGGCCTATCATTTCAACCCATAACGATTTTTCCCTATTCTAAAGTCCGTTAGGGTATGTATCATTTCAACCCATAGTGATTCTATTCTACAGGGAACTTGCAGTGTGAGAAACAGATATAAATAAATTGTATAGCAACATATGGCAGTAACAGATGATATGACAGGTTTATAAATAGGGTTAACATCATATGAGTCATATCACAGGAAGGTATAACATGATATAGCAATTCTACACATTCACTTGGTTTCACTTCACAATTTATATAAGTAACGATGTCATGAGTGAATACTCACTTTACAATCTGGAGTAAGCAATTCAAACACACATACAAAGATCCAGAAAGCACGATAGCACGACTTTGATTTGAGTGAAGTGAATAGCCAAGTGTTAATCTTGTATTTGACAACAAATTAGAGAAAGTGTAAATATAAATACAAGACTAAAACTATTGGAACAAAAACGGAATAAAGTCTACATAAACATCACCAAGCTTTTCCAATTGATTTTGCTTGACCTCTAATCACTTATGCTCGGCCACAATACTGATTTGGCTCAGCCATGATGATATTTTGGGTTGAAATGGATCTGGTTATGGGTCATAAAGGCATGGCCACAAGGAGAAGTGAAGGGGTAGGAGTTACTAATGATGGAAGATCAAGGGGTGAGGTAAAAGAAGTGGTTTTGGTGCAACTCTAAGGCTCGGCCATGCATGAATGGGTTCGGCCATGGCATGCATAGACATTGTGGTGGTTGGAGTCAAGGCTAGTGGTGGTGTACAAGCTGGTGATGGTGGCTGAAGCTATAAAAATGAAGGGGATGTGAAATTAGCTCAGTTATGGCACTGTTCAAGGGGTTTTATGCAATTTGTGTGGTGTTTGCTTCACTGGATGGCCATGGCCAGTCATGGTCAGAGGAGGGGGATGTAAGGCCATGTATGGTGAGGGAAAGAAGGTGGTGTGGTGGTCGAAGGAGGTGGTGAGGTGTTTAGGTCGAACAAAGCACAAGAGATCAAGCAAAACAATGTAAAATTTCAATAGAAAAATGAATAGAAAAGTAGAAAAAAGAGAAGAACCATTACTTAATATTTTCAGATCTGAAAGTAACCGAAATTTGTGGTGAAATGAGATGTTTTTCTTATGTGAATTACAAAAATAACTCACGGCTATTGCCTAGGAAAAGCCGGCCAAGGAAATGAAGGGACAAAGCATTGGAAAGTCACAAGTTAAAAGGCTTTTTGTCTCTTAGTATTTCTAATTTCATTTATTCAAATAAACAAAAAGAAAAATAAAATAAATCAAATTAAAATGGAAACAAAATAAAGTAGAAGTGAAATAAATTAATAATTTTTAGGAAAAATATAAAAATATAAGAAAATAGTTTATTAAATTAAAACTAGTATAAAAAATTGAAAACAAAATATAATAAACATTGAAAAAATATAACTACGCTTTTAAAAATGTTTTAAAAATAAAATATACATAACATGTCATGTTACATATATATATATATATATATATATATATATATATACAAATTTAAAACATGACATGACAATAAAAATATTATTTATATAAATTAAAATGAACAATTTTGTCAAATAAATCAATTTACACACAATGGTTTAAAAGGCATAACTTTCACAATATTAATCAGATTTCAACGAAACGAAAAGAAGTATACTTAAAGTTTAATTTATTTTCATAATAAAAGATAAAATTCAAAAATTCAAATATTTGAATTTTAAATTTAAAAGTCAAAGTTTGACCATATTGACCAAAATTCACATTTTTGGAAAATATTATATTTATTCATGTTTGGAATTATAATTCACATAAAAAACAAAATTTTTATTTAAAATAACAAAATTTATTCATTTTAATAAATAAAATAAAGTTTTTAAATCAGGAATTTCAGTTAAAATAATTAAAATATATAATTAAAATAATCTCAAATACGGGGTTGTTACATTTTATGAGTAAAGGTCACTAATTTATTTAAAGTTTCCATCTTTAATTGTGATGAATATTTTGTTGTTAAGTCATTGCTTGATTGGTTAAATATGATGTTATTTATATGCATACATATATGCTTGGATGTAGTTTTGCTTATGTCTTGTTAAAATGTGTGTATGGAAGGAAAGTTGTAATATTGCTTATGTCTTGTTATATGACATGTGAATGAATGATATTTGTTTGTTTACGTGTTAAAGAAGTTAGCATTAAGTTATGTATAAGCGACATAGAAATCCCTTATTTTTGAAATTCCTTCTCCCTGTGCATTTATATTTTTCGAAATTCACTCTCAGATGAAACCCCAAAACAATCTTTTGTAACTCACGCTCCGTTCCATGGCCTTAAATCGCGTAAATAGGCGAGGTCGGAGGCAGAGCTTTGGAGTTGTGGGTTTCGACGTTCAATGTAACAACCCGCATATTTATCGGTTTTATATTTAAATATTTTATTTAAATATTTTATCGTTAGTCGGATTTTAGTCCGAAAAGCTACTTTTTGCAAACAGCCGAATTAGGACTCGAGACCACCCCCATTGAGTTCAAAATGCCGTTTGCGACCTTTTTGAGTATAAGCTTCGATATGTTTGGAGAAAGTTGAGTTTTGCTACTTTTCACTTAGGGTTTTGGTTTGGGCTGAGCCCATTAACCCCACTTAACTCAGTTCCAACCCCCTCCTCTTCATTCACTTCATTTCTATTTTCCTAATACTCAAAGCTTTTATGTTAATGGAGAGTGGAAGTGGAAATTAAAACTCCAAGCCCTAGTTCCATAGCAAAATCCAAGTTCTTGCTCCAAAATCTATGAGAACCCATTGGTAAGCATCTCCTTCTTCTTCTCCAACTCATTCTCTCTTTGAATTTCAGAAATTTCCTAAACCTAACTTAGGGAATGTTTCTCTTTTAAGCTTAGATTCAAGCTTCTTGTGTTGAGATTGAAGTGTGGTTGATCTCCTCTTGCTTTCAAGCTTCATCTTCATAAATTTTAGTGCAAAGGTGAGATTTTTAATCTCACATCTATGCTTATAATTCTCTTCTATTGTTAGGTATGAATTCCTAACACTTATTCATGTGCATTTGATTTTGATTTGGATTGCTTTTGTGAATATTCCAATTTTAGTGTTTTGAGTTCAATTCGTTAAAAATCCTAACTTTGATGTTTGAACATGTTTTTGGTGATGCATCGAAGAGCATATAGGGCCGGGTAGTCGATTGGCATAAACCCTTAGCGCCGTTGCTCGTGCGATTGCAATTTGGTCGGGATTTGCACCTCCTTTGAAATAGGGTAGGAAGTGCAAACATACAGGTTCGGCCGACCGAGCCCCCTGGGCCGGTCGACCGACCAATAGTCCAAGCACTTCCTGCCTCTGTTTGGAAGTGCTGGTTATAGGCTTCGGCCAACCGAGCCCCCTGGGCCGGTCGACCGACCTGGTGCCCCGAGCACTTCCAACCTCTGGGTTCGGTCGACCGACTCAGGGAGTCCGGTCGACCGACCTGCTACTATTTGCCAGATTAGCCTATATTGCTAATTCGTTTGAATATCCAACTTTAATCGATTTGTGTTGTCTCCCTTTTGTTGTTGTCATTTATTATCGACTTTGATGACCTTTTCTTTGGGAATTTTAGATATATCCACTTCGATGGATTTGATATCGATTTCTTTGGATTTTATTCACGTCTTCGAATGTGAATTTTTATGCCCGATTGTTTCTACAATCACTTCTTGTCACTTTAAAATATAAAGGTTTTCTATACTAGTAGTAAATATCAAAACTCTTTATTCAAATGATTTCAACACTATTTTATAACAAAGCTCGTTTTCTCAAACCGATTTCCAATCTATTAGTATATACAAACCTTTACCTCACTCGTATGAGAAATCTAATTAAACGACTTAGTAAAACGAGTGGTATGAAACGCTTGCGTTTACTTCGTTGGTTAACTTTTGGACTTGTTCGATTGAACCACTTGTGACAATTTTCTAGTGGAGATCTACAATTTGTTCGTAAATATTTAGGTTAAGCTAGTGGTTATGGGACATGAAGCTAAGCTCATATATTTACTAGCCTACTGTAATCGACACTTCTCTTTGATCGTGACGATCATCTTATGTTTTAGACTAGCATTGAGCAATGTCTTAGAGTTTTTGGTTCATCGGATGTCCCACTGTACGACATCGTTGTTCCCTTTGATTGTGTTTTGGTTCATCGGATGTCCCGCTGTACGACATCGTTGTTCCCTTTGATTGTGTTTTGGTTCATCGGATGTCCCGCTGTACGACATCGTTGTTCCCTTTGATTGTGATTTGGTTCATCGGATGCCCCGCTGTACGACATCGTTGTTCCCTTTGATTGTGATTTGGTTCATCGGATGTCCCGCTGTACGACGTCGTTTTTCCTTTTTATTGTGATTTTTGGATTTCGTGTGTTGATTTCTGGAATTTATGTTTCACCAACTTTTACGATGGGCATTGATATATATGTCATTTATTATGGCTTGGTGAATGAAATTAGGAGTATGACATTCCTTTTTATCTTGAGTAGATTATTGTGATATTGATTAATCTCTTGTTGATTTTCAATTACTTATTTATCACAGCTTGGCATTGTGATTATTATATGTTTATGTCATATCTCTTATTATATATCACTTCATCTGATATTTATAGCTAGACTGATCCGTTTATTATTTTCTTATTAAATAATACTCGGGTCAGACTGAGGTTTTACATATGCTTCTGCTTGACTCCTTATCCAGCTACATCTGATCTTTTGGCTAACTACTTAAGTTTAGTAGTTTATTTTGTTGTATACACTTGAGATATAGACTCATAGTTGTATTCTTTTGTATAGCACATGTTGCTATTCTTTTGTATTATCGTGGATCTTTTGACCACTACTCTGATGTACACTTTCATGTGTAATATTCATATCTATTTCCGCCTGTGTGATATGAATTGTCTGTGACTGATTTATGTTATGTTTACTTCCATATTTGTTTCCGAAGATATTATAGCCACTGTGTAGTAGTTTTGAGTTTGTGTCGGCATGTCGGATTTCCACTTGAAAAGAATTGCATGCTATACTACCTGACATATCGATGCTCGCACAAAGCAATTACACGGATGGTCGCTCCTCAACAGCCTTATTCTCCGTGCTAGTTGACAGCATTCACCGTAATGTTCTTGGCTAGCGTGGGTATAGAGGTGGGGCATCACAGCTTGGTATCGGAGCCAAACTTCGGAACAATGTAGAATAATTTAACAAGGATCATTGTCCTAAGTCCATCTTAGGAGTCGTGCTTTAGGATTTAATTCGAGTCTTCGTACCGATTCATCATATTTTGTTTATGATTCCTTGTTTTATCTATCAAGATTTCTTGATATTCATTTGTGAATAACCTTCTTCTTCTTCCTTCTTTCTTTCTTAAGGAAGAGAAATGGTTAGACCAGGCCGCCCCAGCGCCGGTCAATCTAATGCTACTCCTCAGGATGGAGTATTCATGTCTGCCCAGCAGCTTCTAGATCTTGTTAAGAACGCTCAAGCAGCCGGACCCAATCCAGAGCCTACTCATCCTAGATCCGGTTTTGCACGCTTGTGCAGAGACTACACCGATTTGGGTGGAAGGCCATTCAAGGGATCCGAGAGTGTCATAGAAATTCAAGCTTGGCTCAAATCATGCGATCGCATCTTTTCTCGCATGAACCTTATTGACCTTCATCGATTCCAAGTGGCTTCTAGCATGCTCCAAGAAAGAGCATTAGATTGGTATGAGCTCTTGGTTTCCGAAATCATTGAAGCGGATCTTACTTGGGAGCAATTCCGGGAATGATTCGAATCGAAATTTGTGCCGGAGGCTGAAAAAGTAACTTTGGCCCGGCGTTTTATTGACCTTGTTCAAGGTGAATCTTCTGTGACGGACTATGTCGCATCTTTCGAATCTCTTTCCAAATACGGGGTTGAATACATTAACACCCCAATGAAGAAAAATCAGAGATTCGTCTATGGCTTGAATAAGAATCTTAAGAAGCCATTACTTTTGAAACTTGAAGTTTCATTTGATCAGGTTATTGATATTGCTCTTCGTCTTGAAGAGGCCGATAATGAAGGTGATGTTGAAGTTGTGCGTGCCCAACAGAACTTCGACAATAACTTGAAGAGGCCTATCAAATTCAAAGGCCCCAAACCCAACAAGAAAGGGAGGCAAGAAACCCCGGTAGCAAAAGCACCTACCTCTAGTGGTGGACAATGCTACAATTGTGGTTCCACGAACCACTATGCAAGGGAGTGTCTGAGACCCCTCTTTTGTCGCTATTGCAAAAATTCGGGTCACCTTATTTCTGCATGTCCCGTACTTCGAAGTAAGAAGGAGGGAGAGCTCAATGTAGTGCAAGCTCCTGGTAACACTTCTCATGGTCAAGGTATTTCTCATTTAATCCTTGACTACATTTATTTTGTGATCTTCTTATTTGAGTTCTTTTTGATATGGGTTTCATCTCACTATTTTATATCAAAAGAACTTGTGATTCTTTTTCTTTAAAGATATTTTGGACTTGATGAGTTCTTTGAGGATTGCGAATCCGGATGGTAAATCTGCAACACTCAATTTGTCTTTATTGATGTCGAAATTATTTTATGTGATTATTCTGTCCGAGCCGATTTTTACTTAGGCTTCGGAATTTACTTTTGTACGGATTGGCTTAATTATTATGAGGCCATATCCTTTGTCCCGTGTGGACTATTCATCCTCGACATTTATAATCTGTTAAGCAGATTTCTATTTTTCCTTTATGATTTTGATTTCCAACTTGATGGCATCATCCTTAAGCCCACTTGTAAGGAAAGTGTTATTTCTCTCATTCATGTAGTTAGAGAAATTTTCCGGAATCTTTGAGCTTGTCTTAGGATTATCACCTAAGTAATCTTTTGTGTGGTACTAAGGTCTTTTCAGTTCGACCTTACCACCGATTTTCATTTGCTACGAGTTGCGGAAGTTAGCATTTCACTTACCGCATTCCGCACTCGTTATGATTCTAATGAATGACTTATTTTGTCATTCAATTTGTCCAGTTTATTTCATCCATTTTATATATCAAATATTCTATGAATATTTCGATGAGACCATTCTTTTATTTATTGATTTTTGGATGAGAATAGCAATTTAAAATTTTGCAAAATCTTTTTCATAAGATTTATTTAGAAGTATAACCGGATTTTTGTTCTTAAAACGAACAAAGAATATTCTTAGAAGTTTTTGAGAAACTTACTTATCCTATAGAAGATGATTTTGTGATTGTATTGCCCGTTGAGTGCTTTAAGAATTTTGGTCGATACGCTTGATCAACGTTATCGATAGGAATTTCCTAAACGCTTTGATGAGACAATCAAACACGATATATATATATATATATATATATATTGACTTGTAAAATGCAAATTTTTGTAGAAAGATTATTACATAAAGATAAATGTAATTTTGAAAGTTTTAACTTTTTGGGAAAGAGGATTATTTAAAAGAACTCTTCCTTTCAATACTCTTACTCTTGTGATTCCTGAAGGGGAACCAAGACTTTGCTATTTGATTCATTGGATGTACCGTTGTACTACATCAATGTCTTTGCTATTTGATTCATTGGATGTACCATTGTACTACATCAATGTCTTTGCTATTTGATTCATTGGATGTACCGTTGTACTACATCAATGTCTTTGCTATTTGATTCATTGGATGTACCGTTGTACTACATCAATATCTTTGCTATTTGATTCATTGGATGTACCGTTGTACTACATCAATGTCTTTGCTATTTGATTCGTTGGATGTAACGTTGTACTACATCAATGTCTTTGCTATTTGATTCATTGGATGTACCGTTGTACTACATCAATGTCTTTGCTATTTGATTCATTGGATGTACCGTTGTACTACATCAATGTCTTTGCTATTTGATTCATTGGATGTACCGTTGTACTACATCAATGTCTTTGCTTTGGTTCATTGGGCGTACCGTTTTTGTACTACGCTGATGTTCCAAATTATTTGAGTTTCTAGTTCCTCGGGCGTACCGTTTTCGTACTACGCCGTTGCACCAGCTCAACTTTCTGCTATTCTTGACATTTTCTGCGTCTTTTAACTATGGAAATGCTTTTAGGTTTCCTATTTTATTCTTGAGCCCGGTGTTATTGAGGAGATTGAAGTTTCACCAAATTTGACTTTTGAGCAACATTCTATTCGCATCATTGCTTCGGAGGTTGAGCGCCTTCGATATAAAGATATTCTTTTTTTTGATAGAAGTTCAATGGTTCTCAAATCCTAAGGATTGCTCTTGTGAAATCTTGAGAAATTCATCGAACGAAAACTTTCGGATTTACTCCTTCGTGCTCTTTTTGGTGAACTTCTTTATTCAAATTTTCTTTGGTGTTGATATGCTTCCATGGTTGTTACTTCTTATTTTCCTCTTAAGTATTGCGAGGACGCAATTTCTTTAAGGAGGGGAGTCTGTAACAACCCGCATATTTATCGATTTTATATTTAAATATTTTATCGTTAGTCGGATTTTAGTCCGAAAAGCTACTTTTTGCAAACAGCCGAATTAGGACTCGAGACCGCCCCCATTAAGTTCAAAATGCCGTTTGCGACCTTTTTGAGTATAAGCTTCGATATGTTTGGAGAAAATTGAGTATTGCTACTTTTCACTTAGGGTTTTGGTTTGGGCTGAGCCCATTAACCCCACTTAACTCAGTTCCAACCCCCTCCTCTTCATTTACTTCTTTTCTATTTTCCTAATACTCAAAGCTTTTATGTTAATGGAGAGTGGAAGTGAAAATTAAAACTCCAAGCCCTAGTTCCATAGCAAAATCCAAGTTCTTGCTCCAAAATCTATGAGAACCCATTGGTAAGCATCTCCTTCTTCTTCTCCAACTCATTCTCTCTTTGAATTTCAGAAATTTCCTAAACCTGACTTAGGGAATGTTTCTCTTTTAAGCTTAGATTCAAGCTTCTTGTGTTGAGATTGAAGTGTGGTTGATCTCCTCTTGCTTTCAAGCTTCGTCTTTATAAATTTTAGTGCAAAGGTGAGATTTTTAATCTCACATCTATGCTTATAATTCTCTTCTATTGTTAGGTATGAATTCCTAACACTTATTCATGTGCATTTGATTTTGATTTAGATTGCTTTTGTGAATATTCCAATTTTAGTGTTTGAGTTCAATTCGTTAAAAATCCTAACTTTGATGTTTGAACATGTTTTTGGTGATGCATCGAGGAGCATATAGGGTCGGGTAGTCGATTGGCAAAAACTCTTAGCGCCGTTGCTCGTGCGATTGCAATTTGGTCGGGATTTGCACCTCCTTTGAAATAGGGTAGGAAGTGCAAACATACAGGTTCGGCCGACCGAGCCCCTTGGGCCGGTCGACCGACCTGTAGTCCAGGCACTTCCTGCCTCTGTTTGGAAGTGCTGGTTACAGGCTTCGACCGACCGAGCCCCCTGGGCCGGTCGACTGACCTGGTGCCCCGAGCACTTCCAACCTCTGGGTTCGGTCGACCGACTCAGGGAGTCCGGTCGATCGACCTGCTACTATTTGCCAGATTAGCCTATATTGCTAATTCGTTTGAATATCCAACTTTAATCGATTCGTGTTGTCTCCCTTTTGTTGTTGTCATTTATTATCGACTTTGATGACCTTTTCTTTGGGAATATTAGGTATATCCACTTCGATGGATTTGATATCGATTTCTTTGGATTTTATTCACGTCTTCGAATGTGAATTTTTATGCCCAATTGTTTCTACAATCACTTCTATGATTTGTCACTTTAAAATATAAAGGTTTTCTATACTAGTAGTAAATATCAAAACTCTTTCTTCAAATAATTTCAACACTATTTTATAACAAAGCTCGTTTTCTCAAACCGATTTCCAATCTATTAGTATGTACAAACCTTTACCTCACTCGTATGAGAAATCTAATTAAACGACTTAGTAAAACGAGTGGTATGAAACGCTTGCGTTTACTTCGTTGGTTAACTTTTGGACTTGTTCGATTGAACCACTTGTGACAATATTCTAGTGGAGATCTACAATTTGTTCGTAAATATTTAAGCTAAGCTAGTGGTTATGGGACATGAAGCTGAGCTCATATATTTACTAGCTTACTGTAATCGACACTTCTCTTTGATCGTGACGACCATCTTATGTTTTAGACTAGCATTGAGCAATGTCTTAGAGTTTTTGGTTCATCGGATGTCCCGCTGTACGACATCGTTGTTCCCTTTGATTGTGATTTGGTTCATCGGATGTCACGCTGTACGACATCGTTGTTCCCTTTGATTGTGTTTTGGTTCATCGGATGTCCCGATGTACGACATCGTTGTTCCCTTTGATTGTGATTTGGTTCATCGGATGTCCCGCTGTACGACATCGTTGTTCCCTTTGATTGTGATTTGGTTCATCGGATGTCCCGCTGTACGACATCGTTGTTCCCTTTGATTGTGATTTGGTTCATCGGATGTCCCGCTGTACGACGTCGTTGTTCCTTTTTATTGTGATTTCTGGATTTCGTTTGTTGATTTCTGGAATTTATGTTTCACCAACTTTTACGATGGGCATTGATATATATGTCATTTATTGTGGCTTGGTGAATGAAATTAGGAGTATGACATTCCTTTTTATCTTGAGTAGATTATTGTGATATTGATTAATCTCTTGTTGATTTTCAATTACTTATTTATCACAGCTTGGCATTGTGATTATTATATGTTTATGTCATATCTCTTATTATATATCACTTCATCTGATATTTATAGCTAGACTGATCCGTTTATTATTTTCTTCTTAAATAATACTCGGGTCAGACTGAGGTTTTACAGATGCTTCTGCTTGACTCCTTATCCGGCTACATCTGATCTTTTGGCTAACTACTTAAGTTTAGTAGTTTATTTTGTTGTATACACTTGAGATATAGACTCATAGTTGTAATCTTTTGTATAGCACGTGTTGCTATTCTTTTGTATTATCGTGGATCTTTTGACCACTACTCTGATGTACACTTTCATGTGTAATATTCATATCTATTTCCGCCTGTGTGATATGAATTGTCTATGACTGATTTATGTTATGTTTACTTCTATATTTGTTTCCGAAGATATTATAGCCACTGTGTAGTAGCTTTGAGTTTGTGTCGGCATGTCGGATTTCCACTTGAAAAGAATTGCATGCTATACTATTTGACATATCGATGCTCGCACAAAGCAATTACACGGATGGTCGCTCCTCAACAGCCTTATTCGTCGTGCTAGTTGACAGCATTCACCGTAATGTTCTTGGCTAGCGTGTGTATAGAGGTGGGGCGTCACATTCAAAGTCGATGCGAGTTAGGGCAGACGAGGCAAGACATGGACGCACGATGCTGGAAGTTATGCGACGAAGCTTGGTGGCGTAGGATGGACAGCGATGCAGGCAAGGCGAAGGTGGCAGGGAGCTAGTGGTCGAGAACAAAGTCGTGAAGAAGGAAAAAAAAAGTTGACGCACGCAGGCAGGTGTGTGTGCAGGAGGCGCGTGGGATGGCGGTAAGCTCAGCGCGGTGATTTTGGGATAGCGAGGTGGTTGGTTCTAGAAAGATGATTGCGAGGCAGGTTGGTTCCAAACTATAAGCAGTCTCGGTTGGAAAGAAGGTCAAATCTTGAGAAGAAACAAGCTGGATTTGGGAATGGATGCTAATAAAATAAAGGTGAGTAAATCTCACTCTGTATATTTCTATTTAAATTTAAATGGTCAAATTTAAGTAATTGGTTGGATGAATAAATTGATTGGATGTGCTATTGAGGATGACGTGACTTTGTTTTGACTTGATCTCGAGTTAATTGTGGTTGACTCGAAGTGTTTGGGTTTTTAAATTGTTTTAGATTTAATGTTATAAATAAGAGAATGTTTTCATTCAAAAGTTG
Source organism: Allium cepa (assembly GCA_030765085.1). NCBI lineage: Eukaryota > Viridiplantae > Streptophyta > Magnoliopsida > Asparagales > Amaryllidaceae > Allium > Allium cepa. The sequence continues at coordinate 455,649,839 of CM060932.1, forward strand.
TTAAGGGCTTAATGAATTCTAGTTCATCAAAATTAAAGTGTAATTAAAATAAATAATTAATTAGTTCAATTAATGAATAATTTGGGTTAATTAATGTAGCAATTAAGGGTTTGGAATTAATTAATTATGAATTAAGTTAATTAATGAAGTTTAATTAATTCAGAATAGTCATTGGATGGTTTGATGAATAATTACTTAATTAAATTAAAATAAAATATGATTACGTTGTGTAATAAATCAAGAGATTAATTAAGACGATTAATTAAGAGGAAATTGATTTATTTAAAGGAGTAAATAAATAGATAGTTAATTTAAAGGTTGAGATAAATCCAGAGTAATTAATGTTTGTGGTTTAATTAATGAATAATTGTTTAATGTAGTTAATTTAGATTAGGATCAATTAAAATATAATTGGAAATCGATAATTTATATAATCAATGACGTAATTAAAGATTGATTAATTAAGATTGATTAATCAATAATGAGTGACTTATGTGAAGTTAATATAGGTAATTAGAGACAAATGTAACTAAAATAGTTAATTTGTTCATGAAGTAATTACGATTACTTGTTGTTTGGTCAAGGGTAAGTAATATGGTGAAGTTAATTAAAGATAGTTGCTTGAAGAAGAAAAATGAAATGAATTAATCTAGGGTGATAGATCAAGATGAAAAATGAAGGTTGAATAATTATTTGATTTGAAATTAATTAATTAACAAGTAAAGAAAGCTAAGTGATTGAGGATTTAAATTCAATTTGAATCAATTGAATTAATTTGGAAGTGATCAAATTTGTGGTGAATAATGGAATGGTATTGGATGCTTGAATAAGATGATATTCCTGATATGAAATGTTGTGTATTTCATTTTGATAATTTGGGTTAGGATGACACGAGTCTTGAAAAGGCCGGGGTCGGGTATTAGGAAATACCCGAAACCACTTCGAATATTATATAGATTGATATGTGAAATCTATGCTAGAGTGAAGTGATTTAAAGGAAAATTGGACTATTTAAATTTGAACCTTGGTACTTAGTAAATGGTGTATGGAATAAAAGATGTCTATAACTAATTGTAGCCGTGTGAATTGAATCGAGTTACCCAGGTTTTATATGATTTGTTTGCTTTGGTATTCCATGTTAGTTGAGTTTACTCACGCTGGTGTCCAGCCTGACCCGGGTGTTACTTTGGTGTAATGCTCGGGTCAGACCGAGTATTACAGATTTCCAGGTTAGGACGTTCTGGAGCTCAGGAGACGAGCTGGATGGCAATAGCGTATAGAGTATTTCCATTGTATTTATATTGTTGTTAATCTGAGACATGATAATTTTATATATTCAGTGACTGTATATATGTGAAACTCTGATGTATATTAAATGTAATCGATAGATATAGTGTTCTTTTGTAAACTGTTATTATTTATTATTATATTTTATCCGCTGCGAATGTTAGATGTTAATGTTTCTGTTCTTCTTCTTCTATCTCTTTCTTCTTTTCATAACTATCTGGAATTTTCGGGTGTGAAAATTTCGGGTCGTTAAATTTGGTATCAGAGCCAGGTTAAGCGAGAACCTTGGCTCTGGTAGGGATTACTCACTAAATAGAGTCTAAAGTACTCTAGAATGAGTTGAGTGTATATATATATATATATATGAGAGCATACTTGTTATTTTCTTATAAAAAGATTTTAAATGATTTTATATAAAACAGATATTATGATATATAAATTAATATTTCCTTCTAATAAATATTTAGGTAAATGGTTGTTAATTATAGAAATTAAAATTAAGTGGAAATAGAAATACAACCAAATTAAAATTTGATGGATTGAAAATGAAATTCGTAATCTGGTCCCAGAATTCGAAAATTTTGTTTCAAAATAATAAAAAAATAATAATATATAAGTATTATTTGGATAACTGGACTTGTTGCAAACAATGGGTTGTTTGAAAATTTGATTTGAATTTAAAACCAAGGGCGGTTTAAAATTTTAAAACATGGCTGGGAAGGCCAAGAAATAAATATGTATGTATGTATGGATATACATGATGTCAAAGATAATTTGAAATAAACATTTAGATATTGAGTTTTGATTTTCCCTGAAGTGTGTTTAAAAGCCCAAGGTGATATAAGTTTTGAACTTATAAGAGGGAAAGAATTTTGAAGTTTGATGCGGGAATTCAATTTAAGCAAGGTTGATTGGATTAAGTAAATTAGAATTTAACTTTGGAAAAGTTAAATAAGTGTAGAAAAAGCAACCAGAATTGTAAATTTCAAGATGAAATTGGAATTTAACTTGGAAAGATAAATGGTTGATTTGAATTGGGAATTTGTGTAATCTCAAACGGGTTTGAGATTTAAAAATTGAAAATGGATGGATGTTTTGAAATAGATTGGATGATATCATCCTATTGTTAATAAAAATCTTTAAAATGAGAATGGTATTGTATAAATAAAATAAATTTGAATAATTGAATTGTAAAATAAACTTGTTTAAGAACTAGCTTCAAACTGGAAGAAAAATTTGATAATAAATTAAAAGTTTAAAATAAAATTGTATTGAAATCTTATTTGAACCTTGAAATACATAAGTAAAGATAATTTAAAATGGAATTTTGAGAATTGAACTTAGAAATTAAATTGATTAAAAACTTTAAATAAAAGTTAATTTGGTTTAAAGAGTTAAACCAACCATTTAGAATTCAACTCGAATTTATATAATTCGAGATGGGTTAAAGCTGAAACTTAGATTCCATTTGTACCAATTGAATTGAGTTTGAATTAAGTGGATTGGTGATTGAAGATGTATAAGTTTAAAATTTTAAATGAGAAATTAGATTGGATTATATTGAAATAATTTGAATTTGAAATGGGTTCAATTGATAATAAAACACATTGATTGGAATAATTTGAAATTATAATATAAGTTGAACATGATTAAAATTAAAAGGGATTTGATTTAAATTGGGAAGGGAATCAAGTTAGAATTGAATCAATTAAATGGAAATTAGTTGGGGAAGTGAACAGGTGGACTCTTGACTATTTTCAATATAAATTGTTTTAATATAAACTTATTTTTCTAAAACATTAAATATATACAACTTTTCTTTCTTAAAGCCAAATTATTTTATACTTGTTTTACAATTATTTTTGAAAGTTATTTAACTATTTTTTTCAGTTGTTTCTAAACTAATGACTATTTTTCAACTATTTTATAAATAAATTATTAATTTCCAACTATTTTGCAATTATCTAAAATTTCTTAAACTATTTAGCTATTTCTCAACTATTTTACAGTTAGTTACCTATTTTATAGCTATTTTGCAAACTAATAATTATTTTTCAACTACTTACCTATTTTTCAATTTTCAAGCTATTTTCTAAATGTAAATTGGTCGGAGTTCAAACTGTTATTGATTTAAATACCCAACTGAGATAAGAATTGAAGTGATAATTCAATGAGAATTAAGGCAATTGTAAATAAGTGAAAGGGAATTAATGGAAATGTGAATAGAATGGAAATTGATTTTGGCTAATAATCAATGAAAATAAATACGTAGGACGTACGTATATTATTCTATTCGAATAGTGATTTGATCCAGATTCGAGTACAGAATTTCGAGATAGTTTATCGATCCGAGTTGGGATTTTTCACTCGATTATCGACGGCGAACCTGGATATGGATTGTTGATTGGTTCTGGATATTCTCTATTATAGTTATGGCTATGCAAGGAGAATGACGGTTTCTAATCAAGAAACCAGATCTGAGTCCGCACTAGGACGTCGGGTGGACGATACTAGTTCGGAAGTGAAATTGTGTGATCGAGTGAGCGATCAGATTGGTATAACGTACAGATGTTATGTGTACATCGTACGTATTTGAATGGAATTGATATTGGAAAGAGTAATAAAATTTGAATATTTGATTTTAAATAAACAAGTTATATATCTTTGTTATATAAGATAAATCTTCCCTTGTTAAATTTATTACCGGAAGAAAAGGATTTTTGATGATGTTTGAAGTATAAAAGGAGTCTTATACGAGTTTGAAAGGATCCAAAGTTTTTTTTTAAACTTTATATATATCTAAATATATATATATATATATATATAAAGGATCTTATGAGCATTTTAAAAAGGTTTTGGGAACCTTTGGATTTGGAAAAGCTTTTGATTTTTGGGTAAAATCAATATTGAATTTGAAAAGCTTAGCTTGAGAATTATCGATTTTGGGATAATCGATTTTGTATAAAGGAGCTTTGTATGAGATCATACTAGGTGTATGATTTGAAGATACTATATGTGTATAGTATAAAATGTCTTGATGATGACTCTTGGGAAAAAGGCGCTCCTTTGAAATGAACTTCTCAGGAGTACCACCGGGTCGTGCTGCCTTGAGCCCCAACGGGGGGTTCTAAAGTTGATCCTGTGAGGAGTCCGGACAAAACTAGTTCCTGAGGATTATGAGTTGAGTATACCATAGCAGAAGTCGTGTGTGCCGCTGAGAGCCAACAGTTACATGGACTTTTGCTGTGATGGCAACGTAACCCAGGATGTAACTACGACCTATGGTATAACATAGCGAAAGTCGTGTATGCTGTTGAGAGCCAACAGTCTGCATTTGATTTTATATCGGTAGACTGCGACCTATGTAGGAGTGGAGAGGTTTCATTTAGATAGCGAAAATCAAAGGCCGCTAAGAGCCTGCAGTTACATGGACTTTTTCTGTGACGGCAACGTAACCCTGGATGTAACTGTGATTTGTTGTGTGGGTTCCATGGCGTAATCGAGTGGCCGCGGAGAGCCTACAGTTACATGGACTTTTGCTGCGATGGCAACGTAACCCTGGATGTAACTGTGACCATGGATGGGGGTGATGATTTCCAAGGCATTCTCACCAAAGATATTTCCTCTATTTTCAAATCTGTTTTCTATATTTTCAATAAAATTATTTTTCAAGTATTTTCACTAGGTGTCGAAAACGGTTTTACCAAGTACTTACAGATTTTCAGTCCTACGCCTGATCAACGTATGACTGAATTTCTATGAGAACAAGGATGGACTAGTTGAGACATCGAGTTATAAAAAAATATTTTTTTTCATAAAGAGCTATTTTATTAATATGATGTGAATTTAAAAGCATTTCTAAAAAACTTAAATAATAGTGTTGGAATTTTGGGGAAATAAAAAGGGAAATCCAAACTGGAATTTTAATGAAGTGATTTGCAATTAAAATCGAATACTGATTTAGATGTTGGAAGAAAGCTAATTGGTTAAATAATTATTCGATAGAGTATATTAATAAAGTTTAACTCGGATAAAATGAATTGTAAGTTAATAATGGAATTTGAAAATGAATTCAAATTGTAAATAGAATTCGACTTGGATTTGATAATGAAATAAATTACAAGAGATGTTGTAAAAATAAAAATAAAAATAAAATAGAGTTGGATTGAAAATGTGATGGTTTGAATTATAAATAAAATTCAAGGGTGATTTGAATAATATTTAACGAAATTAACAAGTAAATTGGATATAAGAGAAGTGATTATAATAGAAATGGTATGAGTTGCAAAACAAAAATCCAAGTGAATAGAAATAAATGGAGAATGGCCTTGTATTAATAAAATAAATTCGGAAATGAATTAAGTAAGTAAATGGAAAATTTAAAATGGGTTAATTGAATTAAATAATAATTGGATGAAGTCTGATTGAATAAAAAATAAATCAAGTTGTGATTGGAACTGGATTATCAGACTGAACTTAAATTTGGTGGTATATTAATTGGAAGAATAAATGAGTTAAGTATGTGTTTGGATATTCTTTTGATAAGTTGAGAAGGTGAATTAAAATTAAATTTAAAATTGATGGGCTAACTGAATTTAATGGAATTTGATTAAATGAGAATCAAATAAGAGTAAACTTAAGTTTGATGTTGGAATAAATTAAAGTAAATTAACTTAAGTTTAAAATTAATGGAAGAATAAGAGTGAAAGCCCACTAAATAAAAGCTTGGATTGAATTAATTTGGGAAATGGCTATTAGTATACAAGAATGAAATGTGTCGAGCTAATGAATGGTGGGTGAATAAATTAGAAAATGAAATGGAATTTAATATAAAATGAGTTGAAATCAATCTAAAATAGTTATAAACTAAAATAGATACTCTATTAAGCGGTTTTCGCCAAATTTACACATAAACAGTTGTCGTTTGATGTAAACAGAAGTAATTAAAATTCTATAAATTGATAGAAATTTAATAAAATTGATTTTAAATCATTTGAGGTGAATATGAGCATGTTTGGATTAAAAATAAATAGAACATAAGCAATTGAGTTGTAAATCACTAAAATTGAATGAAATGGCATATAAATTTGGTTGGAAGCAATTGGATTGGCTTTAAATCATATAAATCGCTTATGGTAAGCATTTGGTGTTTGATGCTTTTGTAATGCTTGTGTTTTGCTATTAAAGTAAGTGAAATGCTAGTAAATTCTCTATATATGGCACTTACATATTTAAATTGAGTAAGTACAGGTACAGGGAAGCCATTTGGCTGGATTTGGTTGTGCTATTTGCTAAAATTAATAAGCCGCTTGCTTAAAATGCTAAATAAAGGTACGCCTACGCAATACAAATAGGAAATATGAACTGTTTTTTTTTTCCGACCGGGTGGGTCGATGTATACATATTTATATCTCTTGTCAAATTGCAAAAGCTCCTCCGTACAAAGGAGACTCTATCGAAAATTTTGGGAGTTAGAAAATTTTTGAAAATTTTTGAGAAAAATTTGGTTAACGACAAAAACTAATATAAATTAGTAAATGAAACTAATATGAATCAGATATACTTGAAAGATAAAATTCAACATTCAAAATTTAAGGTAAATTGAATTCGTATGAAAACAGGAAAAACAAATTTGAATAGGAAGGGATATGAAAACTTCTTTAAGGAAAAGTATGTAAAGATGTGAAAGGGCTATGATTGGATATTATTGCTAAGTAGGTTATGCAGGTATTAAAGGGAAAAGGAATTGGATTTCATTCCAAAGGATAAATTTGTATTGCCCGACAAGAAGGTACGTATTTAAATTTCTAGATGAAATTGGATTGGGTTTTTGATGTAGCCACTTGGCTTTTGTTTTTTTTTGAATTTAGGAGCCCGTAGAGGCCTTTTGCAGTAGTACCGAGCTAGCCGCGCAAAGGAGACGCTAGCAAAAAATTTCGGAAATTTAGGGAGTTAGAAAAATTTTGAGAAAATTTTGACAATGCAAAATTTTGTTTTAAATTGAAATTTAGATGATTGAGCAAAAAGGGTATTGTTTGAAACTATAGAAGGTTTTGGAAAGTTGGTTGATGTGATAATGGGTTTTAATAAAAGATAGTTGGTAGGATGTTGATAAAACTGTTGGTTTTGGGGGAAGGGTAAACGGGTATTGGTTCATTCTTCCTAACTAGTAATTTCGGGGATGAAATTCTTTTAAGGGGGGAGGAATGTGATGACCCAGAGTTTCTAACAGTTTAAATTTGAATAGTTAATTGATTTTAAAATATTTAAAGGTTAATTTTAACTTGAATTCCAGATTTCAATATTTACTTGATAATTAAATCATTGACTTATATAGTTTAAATACTGAATTTAATAATTGAAAATTGGGTAAATTGTTGAATCTGAAATTTCTAAGTCTGTTTAAATAATTTGAAGGCTTATAAAATCTATAATGATGATACTGAAGATAATAGAATGGTTAAAATTTAATTTAAAGGTAATTTGTTCAATTTTAATAATATATCGTTTAAATTGGAATTTAAAAAAAATAGCCTTCCGAGACACAGTCTCGGAATTTGACAAAACCAGTTCCATTGGATCTGTAATAGTTAGTTATTATCGGATTTCAATTTTCGTAACAATCGGAGTTGTTGTGTGACCCTGGCAGTTCAAAACGCTTAGAGCTATTTTAATCGATTTGATTTAAATTGATCGTTTATTTCCATAACTCGCGCATACGATCGAGTTAGCCTTCGGCACAGTTCCATTGTGTTCGGAACTCGGGTATAACCTTATAATTGGCTAGCGGCATTCATTAAGAAAAGTTCAAAATTTTAATTGGCGTTTAACAGGACGTTTTGAAGTTTTATAATATAATAAATTATATGGTACGTTAGCCAGAGATATTTTGTTTTCAACAATCGTACGCACGAAGCTTCCTCACATCTATATCTTATCTTTGTCTCCCTCAAGTTCCAGACCGTAATCAAACTATAGAGAAAAAAAAGGGTAAAAGGGGGACGAACTTCCTTCTCCATGTACATCTATATTTTTCGAAATTCACTCTCAGATGAAAACCCAAAACAATCTTTTGCAACTCATGCTCCGTTCCATGGTCTTAAATCGCGTAAATAGGCGAGTTCGGAGGCAGAGCTTTTGAGTCATGGGTTTCAGCGTTCGAGGTCGATGCGAGTTAGGGCAGACGAGGCAAGACATGGACGCACGATGCTGGAAGTTGTGCGACGAAGCTTGGTGGCGTAGGATGGACAGTGATGCAGGCAAGTCGAGGGCGGCAGGGAGCTAGTGGTCGAGAACAAAGTCACAAAGAAGAAAACAAAAGTTGACGCGGGCAGGTAGGTGTGTGTGCAGGCGGCGCATGGGATGGCGGTAAGCTAGGGGTAGCACCGCGGCGATTTTGGGATAGCGAGGTGGTTGGTTCTAGAAAGATGATTGCGAGGCAGGTTGGTTCCAAACTGTAAGCAGTCTCGATTGGAAAGAAGGTCAAATCTTGAGAAGAAACAAGCTGGATTTGGGAATGGATGCTAATAAAATAAAGGTGAGTAAATCTCACTCTGCAGATTTCTATTTAAATTTAAATGGTCAAATTTAAACAATTGGTGTTAGGAACTGAGTTGATGATGTTTTGATGACAACAACCTTATATAGTTATTATACTTTACTTTGTAAAATAATACTAACATTTCCATATATATATATATATATGCATGTATGTATGTATGTATATAGGAAGTATATGCAGGTATCATCGAAGACTGATCAGTATAAAGACTCAAGCATCAAGATGAAGATTAGAGATTCAAGATTCAAGACTCTAGAGAATCAAGATTTCAATATCTCAAGATAAGTGTCTAGTATTTTGTTAAAACTTCATATTAGCACTCTCATCTTTCTTCCAATTTTCTTTTGGGATGGAATTCTATCGAAACCAGTGGCTTACAAACCCATGACAAGTAGCTTACAAACCCACGACAAGTGGCTTACAAACCCACGAAAATCAAAATCATTTAAACTACTTTGTACAAGTTCTCGAGTCCTATGGAGGAGCTCTGTAGGAAGGTTCTTGCAATTTTAGTTTGAATAGATTTTTCAAAATGTTTTTAAATCTGTTTTCAAAATGTTTTAGCTTTCAAAATCATGTTTTCAAAAAGATTTGCAAACTTTGTTTTAGCCTTGAAATATTCCTCTATTCTGATTTTAAAAACTTCTATTTTTAAAACATCAAAACATATTCTGATTTTAAATATTACTTATATAATTGACGGTCTATATCAATTATATACATATATTTAAAATAATGTTTTATATTCATTCTCTATCTCAAAATATTGTTTAAACACTTTACTTTGCTTAAGAGAAGTTTCAACTTGTTTTAAATTCAATTGTCTTTACAAAACAACATCTCTATAATTTTGAACTGAGGGATGTCGACATATGGGGATACCCCATGTCGACATGGTGACAGTTGGATTCAAATTCAATTTTCAAAAGAAGTGTCCATTCGTTCAAAAACCTTTCGCCAATGGTTATGACTGTTATGCATCTATATAAAGGCTTCCAAAACGAATTTTTTTAATAGCTACTTTCTTATTTTCTTCACTCTTTCTTCTCCACCATTCCATATCCATAAAACTTCATATTTTCAAGATCGTGCCATCATTCTGCCAAATTCTCAATAGGAAATCATTTAGATACTCTCTCTATTTGATTCTCCCTCATTCTACTAAAGATCAAGGTGCTATTCAGAGTTATAGGATCAATTTGTATTTAAAAAAGTCCATAGAGTCTATCCATTCAAAAGGATTGTTATTAAGAAGTATTAGGGTGATCTTGTGTCCCGTAAATCAAGAGAGTTTACCCAGACTCGGAGATAGGAGGGTTCCTCAAGGCCTTAGAAATTGAGGGTTGTAATTTGGATATTGGCTTATAAAAATCTGTACAAGGATATTGCCTTGGTGCAGGACTGGATGTAGGAGGATTCCGAACCAGTATAAAATCCGGTGTGTTCTTTCCTTTTACTTGCTTTACTTTACTATTTGCATTTGTTATATGTTCTGTGATCATTCTATGTTAGAATTCTGTTTAGATTTGTGTTGAAAAGTTTTAATTTAGTCATATAGTTCATATATTCTTTAAAACACTATTCACCCCCCCTCTAGTGTTATTTCTGCCTTAAGATCCTTAATCCGCATCCCCAACAATTGGTATCAGAGCATTGGTTTTCATTGTTTTCATAATCTGAAACTTGAAAAATATAAAAATGGCATTTTGGGAAAATTGTGTTAAAACTGTTTTGAATCTATGAATTTCATCAAAGTATCATAAGTCTGCATATAGTTATTTTGAAAAATCAAGTTATCTACCGAATTGGTGTGTTATGCAGGGACAGACATGTTATATGGCTTTTGACGAATCAAGACCCAATGGACAAACTGTGCAAATTGAGAAAGATAAATGGATACTTGATAGTGGTTGTTCGAGGCACATGACTGGAAATCCTGAGATACTCAAGGACATTACTTATCAAAATGGTGGATTAGTCAATTTTGGTGACAACTCTAAAGGATATGTGGTCGGCGTCGGCAATGTCGGTAACTCTAAAACTTTACTTATTTCTGATGTTTTATTAGTTAGGAACTTAAAACATAATCTGCTTAGTATAAGTCAAATTTGCGATAAAGGTTTTAAAATTAAATTTGAAAAAGATAAATGTCACATTGAAGATGATAAGTCTAATATAACTTTTGAAGGTATTAGGAAGAAAAATATTTATATCCTTAGTATGAAAATTTCAAATGATAATCTACGTCTTTTGGCTAATACAAGTGAACCTTGGATTTGGCATAAAAGATTTGGCCATTTGAATTTCTAATTATTATCTAGGATATCAAAACTTGACTTAGTTAGAGGTCTACCCAAGTTAAACTTTAAAGTAGATAATATTTGTGATGCTTGTCAATTAGGAAAACTTAAGAAAAGTTCATTTAAATTAAAAGATGTTATTTCTACCTCTAGTCCTCTAGAATTACTTCATTTAGATTTATTTGGTCCATCTCAAGTTCAATCAATTAACCATAGTAAATATGTTTTTGTTATAGTAGATGATTATTCAAGATATACTTGGACAATCTTTTTAAAACATAAAAGTGATGCTTTTGAAATATTTAAAAACTTTTCTAAAAGAATCAAAAAACAACATTCTTTCAAAATTAAAACTATTCGAAGTGATCACGGTGGTGGATTTGAAAATGAAAATTTTGAGAATTTCTGTACTCAAAAGGGAATTACTCACAACTTTTCATTTTCAAGAACTCCATAACAAAACGAAGTAGTAGAACGTAAGAATACAACGATTCAAGAGTGTACTCGTACAATTCTTTCTGATAGTAATTTACCTAAACATTTTTGGGCTGAAGCAGTTGCTGCAGCTTGTTATATATTAAATAGAATTTTAGTTAGACCATTAACAAATAAAACTCCATATGAATTACTTTATAATAAGAAACTTATAGTTGCTTATTTTAAAGTCTTTGGGAGTAAATGTTTTATACTTAATACAAAAGATAATTTAGATAAATTTGAACCAAAAGATGATAAAGGATTCTTTATTGGTTATTCTAATAGAAGCAAAGCATTTAGAGTTTTTAATTTAAAAACTAATACTATTGAAGAAACTATGCATGTATCTTTTGATGAAAATCTTAAAGATATTGTACAAATAGATGATGAAGAAGATTTTATAAATTTAAATCAATCTAATGAAACTATTAGTGAAATAAATCAACCTAATAAGAGATTTAAAATATCAAAAGATCATCCTATAGAAAATGTTTTAGGAAATATTGAATCTGTAGTAAGAACTAGAAATCAATTAAGTGGTATGAGTAATGTAGCCTTTATATCAACAATTGAACCTAAAAATCCAAAGGAAGCATCGTCTGATGATTCATGGATTCTTGCTATGCAAGAAGAATTGAATCAATTTACCAGAAATGATGTATGGGAACTAGTTCCTAAACCTGAGGATAAAAGTATAATGGGAAAATAAAATGAATGAACTCGGTAAGGTCGTAAGAAATAAAGCTCGTTTAGTCGCGCAAGGTTATTGTCAAGAAGAAGGAATTGATTATGATGAAACCTTTGCCCCCGTAGCAAGATTAGAAGCTATAAGAATTCTACTTGCTTTCGCTAATTATAATAATTTCAAATTATATCAAATGGATGTTTAAAGTGCTTTTCTAAATGGTTTTGTAAAAGAAGATGTTTATGTTGAACAACCTCCACTTTTTGAAGATAATAAATTTCCAAACCATGTATACAAGTTAAAGAAAGCTCTATACGGTCTAAAGCAAGCTCCTAGAGCCTGGTATGAAAGACTAAGATCTTACTTACTTCAATCTGGTTTTGAAATTGGTAAAGTAGATACAACACTTTTTATTAAAATAAATAATCAAGATATTCAATTGGTTCAAATATATGTAGATGATATAATCTTTGGATCAACTAATAACATAACGAATAAAGAATTTTCAGATATAATGACTAAAGAATTTGAAATGAGTCACATGGGAGAATTAAGTTTCTTCTTAGGGCTTCAAATTAAACAACTAGAAAATGGAATCTTCATAAGTCAAGAAAAATATGCTAAAGACTTAATCAAAAAATTTGGTTTAAGCACCTCTAGTGGAAAACCAACTCCAATGTCAACAAATGTAGGTTTAAGTAAAGAAGATAAATCAAAAGATATTGATCAAACTTTATATAGGGGAATGATTGGTTCGCTACTCTATATAAGAGCGAGTCGTCCTGATATTATGCATAGTGTTTGCCTCTGTGCAAGATACCAATCACAACCTAAAGAAACTCACTTAAAAGCTGTTAAAAGAATTTTAAGATATGTAAAATACACTTTAGATTATGGTTTATTTTATTCTAAAAATAATACTTTCGATTTAATATCATATTGTGATGCTGATTATGCTGGTTGTAAATCAGACCGAAAGAGTACAAGTGGAACTTGTCACTTTCTAGGACACTCACTGGTTTCCTGGTTCAGTAAGAAACAAAATATTGTTTCCTTGTCAACAACCGAAGCAGAGTATATATCTGCTGCTCTGGCCTGTTTACAAGTCATATATACGCAACGAACTTTAAAGGATTTTGGAATTAACATAAGTAAATCACCAATATATTGTGATAATACTAGTGCAATAAATCTATCTAAAAATCCAACTCATCATGCTAGAACTAAACATATTGATAGAAGACATCATTTTCTTAGAGATAATATAATTAAAGAAATAATAACTCTAGATTATATAAATACTAAAAAACAAATTGCTGATATATTAACTAAACCATTAACCGAACAGAATTTTACTAAATTTAGAAGAGAATCAGGTATTTGTTCAAAATCTGAAATATAAAATAATATAATATAGTAATCAATAAAAATTCAAAATAAAAATTAATTTTTTTTGATGAACATGTCGACATGCCCCATCTCATGATGTCGACATACCCAACAAAAATTTGAAAATTGAATTTCCCTCCAAAGTTAGTTTTTTCGGTTATTTATCTATTCATTTCGTTTTCTCTCCTCTTTCTTCACTATATTCTCTGTAAATAACTTCTGAAACAATTAAATAATGACCTCCTCTTCTACTAATGAACCCACTTCACCCACATCTCCTCATTCTGGTCCATTTCAACGAACTACGCACGCTCGAGTGATCAAATTGCAAGAGAAGATGAAAGATATCCTTCAATTGATGACTGAAATTCAAGTAAGTCAACTTAGGATAGCTAGAGAACAACAAAGGCAAGGGAATATTATTAGGAATGTACAAAAATTTCTTATAGATAACCATACAAATCCTATTAATACTGAAGACTCTTCACAAGCCGTGGAATCCGAGGAAGAAGAACCTATGGAAGAACCACAAGAAAACCAAGAGGAAGATCAACCTTTACCTCAACCCGAAGTCCCTATGAATACGGACGAGAGCGTTATTTGCGTTGGCGAGATCCTTATTGATACTAATGGAAACATAATTGAACAACGTGCAAACTTTTGCCTCCACTACCCAAATTGTTCGATTCATAAGTCTCCTATAGTTAAGGATCGCCATTAAAGCGTACCTTCATTTTATTCTTTGTTTTAAATTGTTTTGTTTGTTCGTGTTTATGTATGTTCTTATATATGTTGTAATAACTAAAATGTGTTCACTTATACTCATTGTTTCATGCTTGTTCTATACATATTATTTGTGCATACTAATCATTCTTGAATTCTTAAGTAGTTAATAGTTTTTTGTTGATGACAAAAGGGGAGAAAGTTATAAAAATATATGTGCTTGGTGTAAGAGGGAGTCATGGAGTAAGGGGGAGTTGTAGTTTTAAGAAGAAGTCCCGGAGTAAGGGGGAGTTATGGTATGGTAAGAATATTTTATAAATAAAGGTTGTCATCATCAAAAAGGGGGAGATTGTTAGGAACTGAGTTGATGATGTTTTGATGACAACAACCTTATATAGTTATTATACTTTACTTTATAAAATATATACTAACATTTCCATATATATATATATATATATGTATGTATGTATGTATATAGGAAGTATACGCAGGTATCATCGAAGACTGATCAGTATAAAGACTCAAGCATCAAGATGAAGATTAGAGATTCAAGACTCTAGAGAATCAAGATTTCAAGATCTCAAGATAAGTGTCCAGTATTTTGTTAAAACTTCATAATAGCACTCTCATCTTTCTTCCAATTTTCTTTTGGGATGGAGCCCAATTTCTATCGAAACCATTGGCTTACAAACCCACAACAAGTAGCTTACAAACCTACGACAAGTGGCTTACAAACCCACAAAAATCAAAATCATTTAAACTACTTTGTACAAGTTCTCGAGTCCTATGGAGGAGCTCTGTAGGAAGGCTCTTGCAATTTCAGTTTGAATAGATTTTTCAAAATGTTTTTAAATCTTTTTTCAAAATGTTTTAGCTTTCAAAATCATGTTTTCAGAAAGATTTTCAAACTTTGTTTTAGCCTTGAAATATTCCTCTATTCTGATTTTAAAAACTTCTATTTTTAAAACATCAAAACTTATTCTGATTCTAAATATTACTTATATAATTGACGGTCTATATCAATTATATACATATATTTAAAATAATGTTTTATATTCATTCTCTATCTCAAAATATTGTTTAAACACTTTACTTTGCTTCAGAGAAGTTTCAACTTGTTTTAAATTCAATTGTCTTTACAAAACAACATCTCTATGATTTTGAACTGAGGGATGTCGACATATGGGGATACCCCATGTCGACATGGTGACAGTTGGATTCAAAATTCAATTTTCAAAAAAAGTGTCCATTCGTTCAAAAACCTTTCGCCAATGGTTATGACTGTTCTGCATCTATATAAAGGCTTCCAAAATGAATTTTTTTTAATAACTACTTTCTTATTTTCTTCACTCTTTCTTCTCTACCATTCCATATCCATAAAACTTCATATTTTCAAGATCGTGCCATCATTCTGCCAAGTTCTCAATAGGAAATCATTTAGATACTCTCTCTATTTGATTCTCCATCATTCTACTAAAGATCAAAGTGCTCTTCAGAGTTATATGATCAATTTGTATTCAAAAAAGTCCATAGAGTCTATCCATTCAAAAGGATTGTTATTAAGAAGTATTAGGGTGATCTTGTGTCCCGTAAATCAAGAGAGTTTACCCCAGACATGGAGATAGGAGGGTTCCTCAAGGCCTTAGTAATTGTGGGTTGTAATTTGGATATTGGCTTATAATAATCTGTACAAGGATATTGCCTTGGTGCAGGACTGGATGTAGGAGGATTCCGAACCAGTATAAAATCCGGTGTGTTCTTTCCTTTTACTTGCTTTACTTTACTATTTGCATTTGTTATATGTTCTGTGATCATTCTGTGTTAGAATTCTGTTTAGATTTTTGTTGAAAGTCTTAATTTAGTCATATAGTTCATATATTCTTTAAAACATTATTCACCCCCCTCTAGTGTTATTTCTGCCTTAAGATCCTTAATCCGCATCCCCAACAATTGGTTGGATGAATAAATTGATTGGATGTGCTATTGAGGATGATGTGACTTTGTTTTGACTTGATCTCGAGTTAATGGTGGTTGACTCGAGTTGTAACGACCCAAAAATTCGAATAATTTAATTAGAAAATATTTAATTAATTTTAAATATTTGAATAATGGTTTGGATTGAATTTTCAATATAGCTTTGAATTTGACGATTAAATTCTAAAATTTAATCTATTGAAGTTGAATAAAAATTTGAATCTTCAATTTTAAGCTGATTAAAAAAATATTTCAAAGGCTTAGAAAATTCATATTGTTAAAACTGAAGATAATAGAAGCTTCAGATTTGAAATTAATAGTGAACTGCTCAGTTTTGAATTTATATCGTTTAAATCGATATTTAAAAATAGCCATCCGAGGCACAGTCTCAGAATTCGACGAAACCAGTTCCATTGGTTCCGTAATATCGAATTATTACCGGATTTGAAATTTCGTATTTTTCGGAGTTGTTATGTGAGCACACGGTAAATAAACGCGTTGGAAAATTTGAATCAAATTCAATTTGAATTTAAAATTATAAATTGTCAACACAGCCACCCTATGCTGTTTAAGCAGACCTACCCTCTGAAGCATTGTCTCCTTCGTACCCTTCTTTTCCTTTTATGCTACTTTCCCAAATCATACAGATTCCAACAGAGAAAAAAATAATCGAGCAGAAGAAAAAAATGGCCGAAGCCGATTCAAACAAGAAGAATAAAATGGACGAGTTCGATTCAATTTTACTCGTGCCCTTTTCTCTCCCTCACTTTCAAAACACCTCTTTCCTCTTTTCCAAATCAATTTAAAAACCAACGGCCGAAGCCAAAAATTTCAAAATCACAAAAGTATCGCGTACGAGGCGGCAAACAATGGCGATGGAGTCTATGATTTTGGCGACGGAGATGCGGGTCTGGGTCTCGAAGTCGCGTGGTCGAAGGAGGATGGGTCGAGTAGTGGGGGGGGGCCGCGAAGACGAGGTGGCGGCTAGGATTGGTGAATTAGTAGCGGATGGAGCAAGGGCAGTGGGGTTCGTGGTTGGCGATGGTGGATTCCGCGTTCGAGCGACGTTGTGGGATAATCAGGAACGAGTTCGTCAATTGCGGCAGGGAGGTGCTGACCTGGGGTTTCAAGTATAGGTTAGTGCAGCAGGTATATGATTCAATTTAAATTTAATGTCACTTATCTATGAATTTATCACGGGAAAAGAACAAATTATAAATAGACAATAAATATAGGTGTAAATGAAATTTTAATTTCCAGTAAAAGGAAAGTTAGTTTGAAAGTAAAGTGTTTAGTTAAATAAATTTATTTAACAGAAATTTGTTTAAAAGAAATTGTTTTGAAAATGAAATCATTTGTTCAAGTTAATTTGCTAGTAAATTAAATTTGTCAAATAGTTAGACAATTACATTTATTAAAGGAAACTAGGTTAAAATAAAATCATTAGCTAGAAAATTAGAATTGATTTGCCTAAATTAGGTTCTTAAACGAAAATTAAATTTTCCGATTAGTTCAAAATATTTTTAATAAGGAAATTTCGAGTAATTTTGTTTAATAGTTGAAGAGATTATTTCAGATACGTATTTTAAATATTTGAAAGAGATAAAAGAATTTATTTCAAAAGGAAATAAATTTAGAAATTAAATTTGGAGTTAAAAAAAAATTGGTTTAAAAAGAATTATCGGCTAATCGAAAAAAGAAAAAAATAAAAAATAAAAAAAAATGAAAATTTATTATTCGATCTGTTCGAATATTAATGAATTGTATAAAATTGTTTATACAAGGTAAAAATGGAGAAGGAAATCAAGTCAAAATGGAAAATGGATGGCAAAATAAAAGCTAAGGTGAGAACTTCTCACTCAAAAAGGGTTATTTAAATTTTAAATAGTTATATTTAAAATTTGTTGATTGATTGATTGATTGCTTGATTGTGATATTAGATATAGTAGGATATATCTATATATAGCAATATATATATATTGGCATATGTATATATTGCATTGATTGATTTCCCGCATTGTATAGCGGATGAGACCCTATTGCGCCGCCTATTAAGCGGATAATATTTTATAAATCCCATATACCGCGATATTCCACCTCGAAGTGGAATGGGTATTGTGCTAACATCTGTGGATGCAGGGAAACAGGTTGGAGGGATCCAACTGGATTCCTCACAAATATTTAGTTGATTATAGATATTGTGTGATTATTGATTATCATATCGATATGTGATATTTGTGCCGTGATTGACTATTGGATGCTGTGGCATCATCGGATCCATTTTTAAAAGTATTTTTAACGATTTTGAATTATAAAGGATTTGAAATTGATTTTTCCAAAGTATATGTTTTTATTGAAATTTTGAGTTGATTCATTTTTAATTAAATTAAAATTTTAATTTTTAAAGTTATAGAATTTAAGATTTTTATGAAATATAACCAAAGGTAGTTTCTAAAAATAAATAGATTTATATAATAATTTAAATTGGATTTCTGAATTATTATAAAGGATGAATATAAAAGACTTTATAAATTGATATTTATAAATAAAAATATTGGAAGTATAAACGAGTTTATTATGTGTTAAAATGAAGTATGAAATGGATCATTTAAAATCATAGATTTATAAATTGTGAAAGTTATAAAATGAATAGATATTGAAAACAAAAGATTCATGAGTCATTAACTTATAAAATGGATTTTGGGCATTTAAATGAGATATTTATAGAAATTGTAAATAAAGGAATTTTTTTTTATACGTTGAAATTGTCATGGAATATAAAAGAATCTTATAAGCAATAAGATTTGGAATTTGTGAAGCTTAAAAAGAACGATTTGGTAAATGAATGAATGAATTATAAGTAATCAACTTATAATATGAACCTTTGGTAAGAAATTGAGTTATATAATTTGAATTGGATTGATAAAGGAAATTTATAAATCGAAGTTTATAAAAAGGAATAGAATTTATAAACATTGTTTATAAATTGGTAATCAATTGAATTTGATCAATTGAATATAAAAGTTTATTAAAGGAGTTATATTCACGTTTTTGAACAGTGAATATATCGTTAAATAAAATGGATATCTTTTGGGAAAAGGATGTTTTAAATAGAATTTAAAACGATTTAAAGACGTTTTAAAAATGCATCAAGTATCGAAAACATAGATTTCAACATTCATTGTTGAAATAGACGTTTTCGAGAAATAGAAGGAAAGGAAGTCGTAGATTTCAACATTCATTGTTGAAATAGACGTTTTCGAGGAAAAGAAGGAAATGGTGGACTATAACACTGTTGTTATAGTAAATGATTTCCGAAAGGAAATACTTTGTATAGTATTGGGATTTATATATATCTATTTTGAATTTTGAATCCCTATACTAGTGATTTTGGGTCGTCGTAACGATGTTTTACGCAACATTCGTTTTGACCCAAGTAAATGTGAATAAAAGAACGTTTTTCCTTAAGGAATGAAAAAAATATACTTAACTATGGTTTAAGTATACCGAATATTTTCAAATTGTGAAAATAAATAATATTTGTGAATCACTTACTTTTAAATAAGTATGGAATTGCTTTTCCAATATGAAATGGAACGTTTTTGAGAATTTATCTTTTTGAAGATAAATTGGAATTGAATATTTGAAATCTATTGAAAAATGTAGATCAGTAGATATTTTGAAATATAAATTCACTATGGAATTTATAAATGGAAAGGGAAAATTGGTTTCAAAATAAACGTTGGTTATTTTTGAAGTGTGGAAATTTTATATCTTGTAAAGATATTATATTTTGGGAAATCAAATAATTTGGAAAATTAATTGGAATCTGGTGATGTTGCGCATCTTTATTGATAGTTAAATAACCGACTATCAATATTTACCTTTAAATAGGTATTTGTTGTGATTGTTTGAATTGAATGCCACACTTATTTATTTTAAAATAAGCGCTCACTATTCGGGTTAACCGGGAAAGGACCATGGGGTCGTATAACCCACTCCGAATATGTGATACGTCGTTATGAATTGCATTTGAAGACCGGTGTTGAAGACCGGATAATTGTGAAAATGGAAGGATTACCGTCGAGTTACTCTGCATCGGCTGATCTCCGATATAGAGGTTTTATCACCCTTAGTGACGGGTTGTCCGGACGTGATTAGTGAATATCTGGATTGCAAGGGCTTCTTTGGAAGTGCCTTCGGTTCTGTTCGATCCCGGAACAGACTTGTATGGATTGTATGTCTGACGTTACAATTTGAGATGTAAAGCTGGTTTCTATCAAATATATTTCTGTTGGTGGCGGAGAATTTATTCTCTTAGCTTAACACCCTTCTCTGAGACGTACGAGCTCAGAGGTTATATCGTTGATGGTTACTAGTGATACATTCCCGAATTGGTAATGTGGCATGCTGAGTGTTGCTGTGAAATGATCGTTGAATGATCATTTGTGATAGGATCATTTGTTTGATCGTTTATCTTGATGATCATTGCTTTGATCATTTGTTGACCCAAAGCACTGCTTTTGTAAAGCGTGGCTTTGTGGACGAGACTTCATCGAGCCTCACACCCTGGAAATGGTCAAAACAGGAAAGATGCGGCAAGGTTATTAGGGGGTAGCACCCCTTTAGTGTATGTCATTCCTTCTGGATAGAGGTGGTATCATGGTATGGAGCCCAGATACTTAACCTATGTGGTTACTGCAAATTTATTACTTTGTGGTTGTTGGAAATCGGGGATCCTCGGATATAGATCGATTACGATCGGGGAATGACATATTCGTGTCAGTTGTTACTCAGTTAGGGGTAACCCGGCCTTGTGTTGGCAGAGATCCGGTTAGGTTCTCGAGACGTCATTCCAGAGGCCTTTCCATGTGGCAATGGGAAGTTCCTTGGCCTGACCATTTGTTGGAAATCCAAAGAAACAATACGAGCCTTGTACGGTTTTAGTTGTAGAACCTGCCATTTAATATGGTAGCTATAGCGGGCATAATATAATGGTACCTATGCTGGCTAAGATTTATATTCTACTTTCGAAATTGTTTTCTACACTATGCACTAATAATAATATCAAAAAATGATTTGATTTTGCGTAGTAAGCATCTTTGACTATCATAAGGAGAAACCTCCTCCAAGTCTGCGTTTACATTGTGTGTGTGGTGAGAGACCTTATAGTAGTTTCATTTTCAAAAAGCATTGCGAATTTTCTTTTAAAAATTATCCTATTCTTTGTTTAAAAGATAAATAACTGTTTTTAGTTCTCACACCAGTCACATGACTGACCTGGAGTTTATTGTTCCCTTCCTAAACTCTGGGTGCCCACCAATTTCCACACGGGCAGTCTAGAATTAGGTTATCAGGTCATTCTGGATTCAGGTGTTGCTACAGATATCTGGAGGCGAGCTGGATGGCATAGTATATTATATTGTATATAGTATTTCTTCTTTTTCCGCTGTTTGTTTGTTGTACACTCTGATGATATGATGTAATGTAATGCGATGTAATGTATAAAATGTACAGTTCTTTTGTTTTAATAAATATTCATTTATCTATTATATGTTGTTCCGCTGCGACTGTGAGATTCTGATATTGGTCTGTTATCCTGTTATGTAGTTTGTTTTCTGTTCTTCTTCTATCTTTTCTCTCTTCTTCTATCTTTTTCTACTTTCTTCAACCCTAAGAATTCGTTTCTCCGTTCATCTTGAGTTAATCACTGAAGATTAGTGTCTATTAAAGGAGCACGGATTAGCGTGTCTTCGCATTTGGTATCAGAGCATATGGTTAAGTGACAACCTTAGCTCTGTTGGGTGTTACTCATTAGAGATAGAGTCAGTAGTACTCTAGAATGAGTTTGAGTGTAATAATAGATATGAGCGCGTATTTGTTAGTGAATATAAAATTTGTTTTATATTGTGATGATTGGTTTGTTTAGTGGTATATGAACCTTCGTCGGCGCAGCCTCGAAACTGAATTGAAGGGGTTTCTAAACACTTGAATAGAACAATTCGACACAATATTGTTTTAAAAATAGGGTAAATGAAATAATTTTGCCCAAAACTATTTTTGTATATAAAAGAAATGATTTTCTGTAAATTATTATATATATATATATATATGGATACTTGGATGTTAGGAATTGATAATGTTAAAAGTTATTACCATTGATTATTGAGTAAGAAATTGGAATCATAATCAAAAGTTTAGAAAATGAAATCCATATACAAATGAAATTTGAGAATGTAAATTATAAATGTGACTTATAATTGGAAATGGAATTCCAGAGAAGTTTTTGGAAATGTTTTTGAAAGAATTTGGAAATTTTAGAAATTAAATTCCTTTTTGATTTGGAAAATGAATTTAAAAGTTTTTGAAAAGTATTTTTAACGAATGAAAAGCTCTAAACTCTTTTCGGTCGTTGGAAAATAATTCCGATGATGACCGCGGCATCATTGGTGTTCATTTTCGGGTTTCCAAAAGAGGAATTGCTGCCAAATTGTTTTAAATAAAAGTTGTTTGGAAAATTTGGATTTGGTTTTGGAAAAGCTGAAAAGACTCTGGAATGCTATATAAAAATATTTATGGAATATTATTAAGTTGAAAATAAATTTGGAGTAATTAAAATGAATTGGAATTGAATTTGATTTAAGCAAAGCGAAGTATTGAAACGTAAATTAGTAAGCTAAACTAATTGAAGGAATGAAAGTAAATATGATTTGTAAGTGAATTGAATTAAATGAAAATGGAAATGAAATTGAAGATTGTTTACAAGGAAATGAACTTGAGTTTGAAGTGAAATAGCTTAAGTAAATTCAAGATGAATATGAATGTGGAATGTAAACAAAATTGAATGGAAAATATGAAATGCAAATTGAACAGAAGTAGAACTAGAATAAATTGAATTGGTATCAATTTGAATTAGTTATAAACTAGAACGAATATGAATTCGTTTTTCTTAGAAATGAATAGAATGAAGAAAATGAATTGTAAACTATTGAATTAAATGGAAAATGGCATATGAATTAGTCGTAAGCAACTAAAGATGAATTGAAACTTTAGGAATTGCAAATGAAATTGAAATGCAAATTGAATGGAAATGGATATATAACTTCAATAGTAAAGCTAAAGATGGTATAAGAAGCATATATTGAATATTTTGAAACGAAAGGTGCAAAATGATATTTGAATATTGGAATTGGATACTACTACTGGCAGGTTATACAGGTATATTAAAGGAAATGGAATTTGGATTTTGATTTCAAAGATAAAAAAAAAATTGAATTGCTCGACAAAAGGTACGTATTTGAATTTCAGTATGAAATTTGATGATTTTCTTCTCCAGCCACTTGGCTTTCTCTTTTCTTTTTGA
The DNA here is from genome assembly GCA_030765085.1 of Allium cepa. Lineage (NCBI taxonomy): Eukaryota > Viridiplantae > Streptophyta > Magnoliopsida > Asparagales > Amaryllidaceae > Allium > Allium cepa. The sequence continues at coordinate 455,673,598 of CM060932.1, forward strand.
TTCTGAGGGGCCTTGGTGCCATTTTGTAGTCGTACCGATCGAGCCGCGCAAAGGAGAAGCTGGCGAAATTTTTCGAAAATTTAGGGTGTTAGAAAATTTTTGAGAAAATTTTGAAGTTTAAAATTTGAATTTGAATTTAAATTTGAATTATTAAGAAACAATGTTGTTTAAAACCTATAATTGAAGTTGGAAAACTAGTTGAAATAATAATAGATCTTTAATAAAAAGATCTAGGTTAGTAAGTTGATAAAACAACTTTGATTGAGAAAAATAGTAGACGAGTTGAGGACCATTTCTTCCTAACTTGCAATTTCGGGACGAAATTCTTTTAAGGGAGGAAGGTTGTAACGACCCAGAAATTCGAATAATTTAATTTGAAAATATTTAATTAATTTTAAATATTTGAATAATGGTTTGGATTGAATTTTCAATATAGCTTTGAATTTTATGATTAAATTCTAAAATTTAATCTATTGAAGTTGAATAAAAATTTGAATCTTCAATTTTAAGCTGATTAAAAAAAAATATTTCAAAGGCTTAGAAAATTCATATTGTTAAAACTGAAGATAATAGAAGCTTCAGATTTGAAATTAATAGTGAACTGTTCAGTTTTGAATTTATATCGTTTAAATCGATATTTAAAAATAGCCGTCCGAGGCACAGTCTCAGAATTCGACGAAACCAGTTCCATTGGGTCCATAATATCGAATTATTACCGGATTTCAAATTTCGTATTTTTCGGAGTTGTTATGTGAGCACACGGTAAATAAACGCGTTGGAAAATTTGAATCAAATTCAATTTGAATTTAAAATTATAAATTGTCAACATCAGCCACCCTATGCTGTTTAAGCAGACCTACCCTCTGAAGCATTGTCTCCTTCGTACCCTTCTTTTCTTTTTCTTTTACGCTACTTTCCCAAATCATACAGATTCCAACAGAGAAAAAAATAATCGAGTAGAAGAAACAAATGGCCGAAGCCGATTCAAACAAGAAGAATAAAATGGACGAGTTCGATTCAATTTAACTCGTGCCCTTTTCTCTCCCTCACTTTCACAACCCCGCTTTCCTCTTTTCCAAATCAATTTAAAAACCAACGGCCGAAGTCAAAAATTTCAAAATCACAAAAGTATCGCGTACGAGGCGTCAAACAATGGCGATGGAGTCTAAAATTTTGGCGACGGAGATGCGGGTCTGGGTCTCGAAGTCGCGTGGTCGAAGGAGGATGGGTCGAGTAGTGGGGGGGGGGGGGCGCGAAGACGAGGCGGCGGCTAGGATTGGTGAATTGGTAGCGGATGGAGCAAGGGCAGTGGGGTTCTTGGTGGCGATGGTAGATTCCGCGTTCGAGCGACGCTGTGGGATGATCAGGAACGAGGTCGTCAATTGCGGCAGGGAGGTGCTGACCTCGGGTTTCAAGTATAGGTTAGTGCAGCAGGTATATGATTCAATTTAAATTTAATGTCACTTATCTATGAATTTATCACGGGAAAAGAACAAATTATAAACAGAAAATAAATATAGGTGTTAATGAAATTTTAATTTCCAGTAAAAGGAAAGTTAGTTTGAAAGTAAAGTGTTTAATTAAATAAATTTATTTAACAGAAATTTGTTTAAAAGAAATTGTTTTGAAAATGAAATCATTTGTTCAAGTTAATTTGCTAGTAAATTAAACTTGTCAAATAGTTAGACAATTAGATTTATTAAAGGAAACTGGGTTAAAATAAAATCATTAGCTAGAAAAATAGAATTGATTTGCCTAAATTAGGTTCTTAAACGAAAATTAAATTTTCCGATTAGTTCAAAATATTTTTAATAAGGAAATTTCGAGTAATTTTGTTTAATAGTTGAAGAGATTATTTCAGATACGTATTTTAAATATTTGAAAGAGATAAAAGAATTTATTTCAAAAGGAAATAAATTTAGAAATTAAATTTGGAGTTTAAAAAAAATTGGTTTAAAAAGAATTATCGGCTAATCGAAAAAAGAAAAAAATAAAAAATAAAAAAAATAAAAAAAATGAAAATTTATTATTCGATCTGTTCGAATATTAATGAATTGTATAAAATTGTTTATACAAGGTAAAAATGGAGAAGGAAATCAAGTCAAGATGGAAAATGGATGGCAAAATAAAAGCTAAGGTGAGAACTTCTCACTCAAAAAGGGTTATTTAAATTTTAAATAGTTATATTTAAAATTTGTTGATTGATTGATTGATTGCTTGATTGTGATATTAGATATAGTAGGTTATATCTATATATAGCAATATATATATATATATATATATATATATATATATATATATTGGCATATGTATATATTGCAGTTGATTGATTTCCCGCATTGTATAGCGGATGTGACCCTATTGCGCCGCCTATTAAGCGGATAATATTTTATAAATCCCATATACCGCGATATTCCACCTCGAAGTGGAATGAGTATTGTGCTAACATCTGTGGATGCAGGGAAACAGGTTGGAGGGATCCAACTGGATTCCTCACAAATATTTAGGTGATTATAGATATTGTGTGATTATTGATTATCATATCGATATATGATATTTGTGCCGTGATTGACTATTGGATGATGTGGCATCATCGGATCCATTTTTAAAAGTATATTTAACGATTTTGAATTATAAAGGATTTGAAATTGATTTTTCAAAAGTATATGTTTTTATTGAAATTTTGAGTTGATTCATTTTTAATTAAATTAAAATTAAAATTTTTAAAGTTATAGAATTTAAGATTTTTGTGAAATATAACCAAAGGTAGTTTTTAAAAATAAATAGATTTATATAATAATTTAAATTGGATTTCTGAATTATTATTAAGGATGAATATAAAAGACTTTATAAATTGATATTTATAAATAAAAATATTGGAAGTATAAACGAGTTTATTATGTGTTAAAATGAAGTATGAAATGGATCATTTAAAATTATAGATTTATAAATTGTGAAAGTTATAAAATGAATAGATATTGAAAACAAAAGATTCATGAGTCATTAACTTATAAAATAGATTTTGGGCATTTAAATGAGATATTTATAGAAATTGTAAATAAAGGAATTTTTTTTATACGGTGAAATTGTCATGGAATATAAAAGAATCTTATAAGCAATAAGATTTGGAATTTGTGAAGCTTAAAAAGAACGATTTGGTAAATGAATGAATGAATTATAAGTAATCAACTTATAATATGAACCTTTGGTAAGAAATTGAGTTATATAATTTGAATTGGATTGATAAAGGAAATTTATAAATCGAAGTTTATAAAAAGGAATAGAATTTATAAACATTGTTTATAAATTGGTAATCAATTGAATTTGATCAATTGAATATAAAAGTTTATTAAAGGAGTTATATTCACGTTTTTGAACAGTGAATATATCGTTAAATAAAATGGATATCTTTTGGGAAAAGGATGTTTTAAATAGAATTTAAAACGATTTAAAGACGTTTTAAAAATGCATCAAGTATCGAAAACATAGATTTCAACATTCATTGTTGAAATAGACGTTTTCGAGAAATAGAAGGAAAGGAAGTCGTAGATTTCAACATTCATTGTTGAAATAGACGTTTTCGAGGAAAAGAAGGAAATGGTGGACTATAACACTGTTGTTATAGTAAATGATTTCCGAAAGGAAATACTTTGTATAGTATTGGGATTTATATATATCTATTTTAAATTTTGAATCCCTATACTAGTGATTTTGGGTCGTCGTAACGATGTTTTACGCAACATTCGTTTTGACCTAAGTAAATGTGAATAAAAGAACGTTTTTCCTTAAGGAGTGAAAAAAATATACTTAACTATGGTTTAAGTATACCGAATATTTTCAAATTGTGAAAATAAATAATATTTGTGAATCACTTACTTTTAAATAAGTATGGAATTGCTTTTCCAATATGAAATGGAACGTTTTTGAGAATTTATCTTTTTGAAGATAAATTGGAATTGAATATTTGTAATCTATTGAAAAATGTAGATCAGTAGATATTTTGAAATATAAATTCACTATGGAATTTATAAATGGAAAGGGAAAATTGGTTTCAAAATAAACGTTGGTTATTTTTGAAGTGTGGAAATTTTATATCTTGTAAAGATATTATATTTTGGGAAATCAAATAATCTGGAAAATTATTTGGAATCTGGTGATGTTGCGCATCTTTATTGATAGTTAAATAACCGACTATCAATATTTACCTTTAAATAGGTATTTGTTGTGATTGTTTGAATTGAATGCCACACTTATTTATTTTAAAATAAGCGCTCACTATTCGGGTTAACCGGGAAAGGACCATGGGGTCGTATAACCCACTCCGAATATGTGATACGTCGTTATGAATTGCATTTGAAGACCGGTGTTGAAGACCGGATAATTGTGAAAACAGAAGGATTACCGTCGAGTTACTCTGCATCGGCTGATCTACGATATAGAGGTTTTATCACCCTTAGTGACGGGTTGTCCGGACGTGATTAGTGAATATCCAGATTGCAAGGGCTTCTTTGGAAGTGCCTTCGGTTCTGTTCGATCCTGGAACAGACTTGTATGGATTGTATGTCTGACGTTACAATTTGAGATGTAAAGCTGGTTACTATCAAATATATTTCTGTTGGTGGCGGAGAATTTATTCTCTTAGCTTAACACCCTTCTCTGAGACGTACGAGCTCAGAGGTTATATAGTTGATGGTTACTAGTGATACATTCCCGAATTGGTAATGTGGCATGCTGAGTGTTGCTGTGAAATGATCGTTGAATGATCATTTGTGATAGGATCATTTATTTGATCGTTTATCTTGATGATCATTGCTTTGATCATTTGTTGACCCAAAGCACTTCTTTTGTAAAGCGTGGCTTTGTGGACGAGACTTCATCGAGACTCACACCCCGGAAATGGTCAAAACAGGAAAGATGCGGCAAGGTTATTAGGGGGTAGCACCCCTTTAGTGTATGTCATTCCTTCTGGATAGAGGTGGTATCATGGTATGGAGCCCAGATACTTAACCTATGTGGTTACTGCAAATTTATTACTTTGTGGTTGTTGGAAATCGAGGATCCTCGGATATAGATCGGTTACGATCGGAGAATGACATATTCGTGTCAGTTGTTACCCAGTTAGGGGTATCCCGGCCTTGTGTTGGCAGAGATCCGGTTAGGTTCTCGGGTAGTCATTCCAGAGGCGTTTCCATGTGCAATGGGAAGTTCCTTGGCCTGACCATTTGTTGGAAATCCAAAGAAACAATACGAGCCTTGTACGGTTTTAGTTGTAGAACCTGCCATTTAATATGGTAGCTATAGCGGGCATAATATAATGGTACCTATGCTGGCTAAGATTTGTATTCTACTTTCGAAATTGTTTTCTACACTATGCACTAATAATAATATCAAAAAATGATTTGATTTTGTGTAGTAAGCATCTTTGACTATCATAAGGAGAAACCTCCTCCAAGTCTGCGTTTGCATTGTGTGTGTGGCGGGAGACCTTATGGTAGTTTCATTTTCAAAAAGCATTGCGAATTTTCTTTTAAAAATTATCCTATTCTTTGTTTAAAAGATAAATAACTGTTTTTAGTTCTCACACCAGTCACATGACTGACCTGGAGTTTATTGTTCCCTTCCTAAACTCTGGGTGCCCACCAATTTCCACATGGGCAGTCTAGAATTAGGTTATCAGGTCATTCTGGATTCAGGTTTTGCTACAAATATCTGGAGGCGAGCTGGATGGCGTAGTATATTATATTGTATATAGTATTTCTTCTTTTTCCGCTGTTTGTTTGTTGTACACTCTAATGATATGATGTAATGTAATGCGATGTAATGTATAAAATGTACAGTTCTTTTGTTTTAATAAATATTCATTTATCTATTATATGTTGTTCCGCTGCGACTGTGAGATTCTGATATTGGTCTGTTATCCTGTTCTGTAGTTTGTTTTCTGTTCTTCTTCTATCTTTTCTCTTCTTCTATCTTTTTCTTCTTTCTTCAACCCTAAGAATTCGTTTTTCCGTTCATCTTGAGTTAATCACTGAAGATTAGTGTCTATTCAAGGAGTACGGATTAACGGGTCTTCAAACGAAGTGTTTGGGTTTTTAAATTGTTTTAGATTTAATGTTATAAATAAGAGAATGTTTTCCTTCAAATGTTGTTAAGTGCTTAATGAATTCTGGTTCATCAAAATTGAAGTGTAATTAAAAAAATAATTAATTAGTTCAATTAATTAATACTTTCGGTTAATTAATGTAGCAATTAAGGGTTTGGAATTAATTAATTATGGATTAAGTTAATTAATGAAGTTTAATTAATTCAGAATAGTCATTGGACGGTATGATGAATAATTACTTAATTAAATTAAAATAAAATATAATTACGTTGTGTAATAAATCAAGAGATTAATTAAGACGATTAATTAAGAGGAAATTGATTTATTTAAAGGAGTAAATAAATAGATAGTTAATTTAAAGGTTGAGATAAATCCAGAGTAATTAATGTTTGTGGTTTAATTAATGAATAATTGTTTAATGTAATTAATTTAGATTAGGATCAATTAAAATATAATTGGAAATCGTTAATTTATACAATCAATGACATAATTAAATATTGATTAATTAAGATTGATTAATCAATAATGAGTGACTTATGTGAAGTTAATATAAGTAATTAGAGATTAATGTAACTAAAATAGTTAATTTGTTCATGAAGTAATTAAGATTACTTATTGTTTGGTCAAGGGTAAGTAATATGGTGAAGTTAATTAAAGATAGTTGCTTGAAGAAGAAAAATGAAATGAATTAATCCACGGCGATAGATCAAGATGAAAAATGAAGGTTGAATAATTATTTGATTTGAAATTAATTAATTAACAAGTAAAGAAATCTAAGTGATTGAGGATTTAAATTCAATTAGAATCGGCTGAATTAATTTGGAAGTAATCAAATTTGTGGTGAATAATGGAATGGTATTGGATGCTTGAATAAGATGATATTCCTGATATGAAATGTTGCGTATTTCATTTTGATAATTTGGGTTAGGATGACACGAGTCTCGAAAAGGCCGGGGTCGGGTATTAGAAAATACCCGAAACCACTTCGAATATTTCATAGATTGATATGTGAAATCTATGCTAGAGTGAAGTGATTTAAAGGAAAATTGGACTATTTAAATTTGAACCTTGGTACTTAGTAAAGTGATGTATGGAATAAAAGATGTCTATAACTAATTGTAGCCGTGTGAATTGAATCGAGTTACCCGGGTTTTATATGAGTTGTTTGCTTTGGTATTCCATGTTAGTTGAGTTTACTCACGCTGGTTTCCAGCCTGACCCGGGTGTTACTTTGGTGTAATTCTCGGGTCAGACCGAGTATTACATATTTCCAGGTTAGGACGTTCTGGAGCTCAAAAGACGAGCTGGATGGCAATAGCGTATAGAGTATTTCCGCTGTATTTATATTGTTGTTAATCTGAGACATGATAATTTTATATATTCAGTGACTGTATATATGTGAAACTCTGATGTATACTAAATGTAATCGATAGATATAGTGTTCTTTTGTAAACTGTTATTATTTATTATTATATTTTATCCGCTGCGAATGTGAGATGTTAATGTTTCTGTTCTTCTTCTTCTATCTCTTTCTTCTTTTCATAACTATCTGGAATTTTCGGGTGTGAAAATTTCAGGTCGTTACACATGTAATTATAGGCATCAACTCCCTCGAATTTCACTGCCAAAAAAATGAAACTTCTCCACTCGACCATAGATCGTAGTCTACCGATGTTACATTGCTATCCCAGCAAAATCAAGCATAGACCGTTGACACTCACCTCCACACGATTTCCGCTATGGTCCAAAGTAGATCCCAGCGACATCGAGTTACACTGTAGTCCCAGCATAACCTAAATTCCTCTATAGGCATCAGTGCCCTCGACTTTTGTGACGACCGCCCATGACTCCCGCACGGAAACAAGGGAATGGTGCGCTGAAAGTGTGCCAGGCAGCCATGAGTGACCGTCAAGGGTAAAATAAACATCGCAGACTCTATCGTAAAACTCACAGCGCATGGATAAAATACAATAGAGAAATATAATATAGTGAAGCTCCCATAGAACAGAATATCATCATCTAATCATAATAGCTTTATACATGGTCTGAATCATGAATACAAGAAGCCTCACTACATAGCACTCAGAGTAATCAACAAACAGCGGAATATCCAGTACATAGAATATAAAAATAATATGCAAAGCCTCCTGCTCGTCTTCGTCATCATCAGCGTGAGCCACTAAGATCAGCACCTGCCACCTGTCACCTAGTCTGCCCATCCCAAACATGGATGAACAGCCCAAGGTAATAAGAGGAGACATAAAACCTTGAGTCAGACAGAGTCTTAGTGAGCAGTAAATCAACAATCAAACATACCAAAGGAACATAAAGGATAAAAGGAATAGGAACCCAAATCATCCCACTCCACCTCTTTCTACAGTGATAGCCCCCATACACACACTAATAAGAAGCAAGCATAGCAACAGGTAACTAAAGTAAAGCGATAATCACTCGAGTCAAGGTCGATGTTTTCCAAATACAAACCCCCAAGGCCTAAACCAAGATCAGATAAGCACCCAGAAAACACCGCTCTTGAGACCGAATGATGATATAACCAACATCCATGACTCTGGCTATCACTGTTATCATTGCCTTGATTTCATCGTTAGTTGAATGAACGGCACATTCTTTCATCCGTCAGTCAAGGGCTAATGGTAACCCCGGTTCTAGACATAACTCCGCACGTCATCGTGACCCGTGCCTAGGATATCAATGCTGCCCAGAGTACTAGCACGTCATCGTGACCCGTGCCTGGGATATCAATGCCGCCCAACGTACTCTTGCTTTGAGCATGCTAGAACCTTCAACAACGATGAAGTCTTAGCCTCCTAGTCATCCTCCTCGACGACTATTCGCATACTAGCTCAAGCGCCTCTCGAGCCATCCATTATCCATCAAAACTCGAACCATATCACCGAGTTAACATCATGCTTGGAATGATCCCGCCTGGACTAGACCAAGACTATCTCATATCATACTTTGCTTCATCGCATCTTAGCAAAGTCCATATCATGCTTCGCCTCATCATATCACGGCAAAGTCCATCATCATCATACTTTGCTTCCTCATATCATCGCAAAGTCCTCGAATCCATCCGTATGAGCTTCCTCATCCGCTTCATATGCCACAAGCAGCTTTCACCATTCAAGAGCCTTTCCACTTAGCTTTTGAATCATCTTCGACCATCTTGTCCCAAATCAACTACAAGCTAACTCGAGACAATCAAATCAATCATACATCCAAACAATCAATCATTCAAACAAGATCTAATCAAGTAATATCAACTATGATGGCAATTTCGTAAATAAATGAGCATAAGTCTAACATATATGAAATCATGGATTTTAGCATAGATCTATCAAATATAAAACATGGGTTTTGTCTCTATAACTTGTTAATTGAACTTGCATAGGTAAACATCTTCAAAAGTAATGAATCTAGTCTTGGAACTAAGAAAAATGCATGAAATCTCTAACTTTAACACTCAAACAAGCCACCAATCCAATATACTCCTTTGGGTCCGCGTGAGAGATAACCACCACTCACCGAATCACCCAAACACTTCAAAAACTAATCACTTCAGATCTGGACAGCAAGGATTCAAGCTCGATTCGTTGAAATCTCGCTTGAAATGGTGAAATCTAGCTTCGTCGGAAGAAGATCTTCAACTTTGGCTCTTCGATCTTCGATCTTGATCTTCGATCTTGGATGGATGTTGGCACTAGATTGGATTAGATAAAAGAAGATGAAGAAATGCTGTAGTCGAGCTCTCAAAATGGCAGCACTTCGTTGCTTCAAAAACCGGTGCCAAAAAGTGAGCCAAACCCCTCTATTTATAGGCTGGAAAACTCCTGAGTCGGCCCCTTATGAGTCGGTCACGACTTATCCCATGAGTCGTCCACGACTCATCTAACTCTGCGACCTATCATCAAAAAAGCCTCTGAGTCAACTGCCTAACGACTTAGCCTATGCTATGACCTAACCCCATTACGACCTAGGACCACAGAAAGCACGCGACTTAAAAACACTGCCGTGTCCCTTAACTCGAACCACCGACCTAACACAACACAGATCAACATGCTGCGACTTAACTAGGTCGTTTTACGACCTAGCAACCTATGCCTCAACGACTCACGATTCATCAGGTACCCGACCTAACACTCAAGCCTTCGTACGACTTAACCCAAACACGACCCAAGACACACACGACACAAGCCCAAGCCTTATCTCGCCTACGACTCATCACCGAGCCGACCCAGCTGCATAAGACTCATGCATGCCGCTCTAAGTCCTAAGTCGGCTATTCCCTTGAGTCGGCCGAACCTTGAGTCGGCTACTAACTTAAGTCGCTCCATCTCTTATCTCGGCTGGCTACTTTAACTCGGAAACTTCTTAAGTCGTCACCCTATGAGTCGGTCGCTATCTCAACTTGGTCTAACACTAAGTCGGCAACACCACTGACTCGTTAACACGCTAATTCGGCAACATCCTAAGTCAGCTAAGCCTATGAGTCGTTAGCGACTTAAAACCCCAGCTAAGCCGCTCACCAATTGCTCGTACACGACCTAATCAACGCACGAGTTAACCCCTAATCCCTTTAATCCTTAACTCGGCCACAACTATAAGTCGCTCACACGAGCTAACCTCCACACGACTCAGGCTAAGGACGACTTAAACAACTCTAACGACCTAAAAATTCTCCGATTTATCGACACGTAAAATACGGGTCGTTACATTCTCTCCCCCTTAGGAATTTCGCCCCTGAAATTCCAAGCAAATAAGAGCAATCAAAATTATTCCGCATGCCTACCATCCATAGCAATCAACAAACCATGCATCCAATTCTAACCTAGCATGCAGAATTCTAAGATTAGAATCAAGTTACAAATTCATGAGATGTCACGACACCTTAGGGCCATACCTTGAAGAGTTCAGGATGAGATGCCTTCATCCCCTCTTCCTCCTCCCATGTACAGTCGTTAACATCATCACTCCATTGTATCTTGAGCAACGTAACCGTCTTTCTCCTAAGCTGTTTCGTGTCGGTTTCAACAACACGAAGTGGCTTACGAAGTCTCGAAACAACTGGATCAACTTCCAGGTCTTCACAGTTATCAGCAGAAACCACCGTAGTTGGGTCATGCGCATACTTCCGTAGATAAGATACATGAAAAACATTGTGCACACCCGCCATCTTTTCCGGTAACTCCAATCTATAAGCGAGCTTTCCAATTCGCTCGATAATCGGGAATGGTCCAACAAATCTCGGAGTCAATTTTCCTTTCTTTCCGAATCTAATAACATTCTTCAGAGGAGAAATCTTCACAAAAACCATATCACCTACGTCGAATTCCAAATCCTTACGACGATTATCGGCATAACTTTTCTGACGATCTTGGTCTGCCTTCATTCGTTGCCGAATGATCCCTATACAATCCGAAGTCTGTCGAATCATCTCTGGCCCAAGTATCAGTTTTTCTCCAGTTTCCAACCAACATGTCGGAGAGTTACACGGTCTTCCATACAGTGCTTCATACGGTGCCATACCAATACTTGACTGGTAACTATTGTTATATGCAAATTCCACCAAATGAAGGTGATCTTCCCATGATCCTCCGAAATCCAAAACACATGCTCTAAGGAGATCTTCCAAAACTCGGTTGACTCTCTCAGTCTGACCATCTGTTTGAGGGTGATAAGCTGTACTCAAACACAACTCAGTTCCCAAAACTTCCTGGAAGCTCTTCCAAAATCCACTAGTGAACAACGGATCTCGATCGCTCACTATACTCTTCGGAACACCATGGAATCGAACTATCCACTTAACATACAACTCAGCCAACTTCGATGCAGTCCTAGTTGATCGAACAGGTATGAATCTTGGACTCTTAGTCAAACGATCTACGATGACCCAAATCCCTTCATTCCCTGCCCTAGTTCTAGGTAGACCATCGATAAAATCCATCGACACTTGCTCCCACTTCCATGTAGGAACCTCTAATGGCTGAAGTAATCCACTGGGCTTCTTCTGCTCGGCTTTTACCAACTGGCAGTTCATACACTTGGAAATAAAATTTCCAACATCCTTCTTCATGCCTTCCCAGTAATAAGTTCTCTTCATGTCCCGATACATCTTATTTCCACCTGGATGAATCGTCAATTTCGAGTGATGACTTTCCCTCAGAACTTCATCTCTCAATCCATCTATATCGGGAACAACTAATCTTACTTGCTTCCGAAGCCAACCCTCTCGATCGACTTTGAATCCTTTATCCTTTTCTGGGTCCAATCCAGATTCCAAATCTCGGATAATCTTGACAAGCTTATCGTCTCGCTTTTGGCTCTCGCCAATTCTCTCCACCAGAGTAGGCCTTATCGATAAGTTTGCCAATATCTCAGGTTCCAATTCACATCTAGGCCTGAATTCAAATTCAGCCAAATACTCTAGACCCTTCCATTCCGAAAACATGGCTCCCAATCCTGCATGTCTTCGACTCAACGCATCAGCTACTGCGTTACCTTTTCCCGGAGTATAAGCTATACCAAAATCATATGATGCTAAAAACTCTAGCCATCGTTGCTGCCGAAGATTCAAATCCTTTTGGGAGAAAAGATACTTCAACGATTTGTGATCCGTAAACAACTCGAATCGAACCCCCAATAGATAATGTCTCCACATCTTCAGAGCAAACACAATTGCCGCTAACTCCAAATCATGAGTCGGGTAATTCCTTTCATGCGGCTTCAGTTGTCGACTCGCGTACGCAACAACTTTATCCTTCTGCATTAGCACTGCCCCAAGTCCAGTACCACATGCATCGGTGTAAACCACCAGCTCATCATTCCCACTTGGAATAGTCAAAACAGGAGTACTCATCAGTCGCTCTTTCAGGATTACGAAAGCTTGCTCACACTTATCATCCCATCTGAACACTTGGTTCTTTTTCGTCAATCCTGTTAACGGTGCAGCTATCTTGGAGAAGTCTTTGATAAACCGTCGATAATATACAGCTAATCCAAGAAAACTTCTCACATCAGTTGCATTCTTAGGTCTAACCCAATCCTGGATCGCTGCCACCTTAGCGGGATCAACCGCTATTCCATTTCCAGAGATAACATGGCCTAAGAATCTCACTTCATTCTTCCAGAAGTGACACTTCGAAAACTTAGCCTTCAGCTGATGTTTCCGCAAGATTTCCAAAACAATACGCAAGTGCGTCTTGTGCTCTTCCTCAGTTCTGGAATAAATCAGAATATCATCCACGAACACAAGCACGAACTTATTCAACTGATCTCTGAACACTCTATTCATAAGATCCACAAAATATGCTGGTGCGTTAGTCAATCCAAACGGCATTACCAGCCACTCATAAAAACCGGATGGTGTCCTAAAAGCAGTCTTCGGCACACTATCCTTCGCCACTCTCAACTGGTGAAATCCTGTTGCCAAATCCATCTGAGAAAACACCTTCGCCTCGTGGAGCTGATCAAACAAGTCATCTATTCTCGGCAATGGATATTGTTCTTCTTAGTCATCTTATTCAGCTCACGATAATCAACACACAACCTCAACGATCCATCCGCTTTGGTTGCGAACACAACTGGTGCACCCCATTCGGACACACTACGCCGAATGAATCCTTTCCGCAAAAGGTCATCAACTTGCACCCTCAACTCTTGCTGTTCTCTAGGCGCCATCCGCCTAAGAGGCATCACAATGGGTCTGGCTCCCTCAACTAGATCGATACGAAACTCAATCTCCCTATGCGGCGGTAACCCTTTGACCTCGTCAGAGACATCCTCGAATCCATTCACGATTGGCACCGATGACAGTCCATCCCGTGGAACAACCAGCGAATACATGAAGCTCATGAAGACGCCTTCTTCATGCATACATCGTATCACAACCTTTCGCCCTTCCATATTCTCGACTGTCACCTCCAATCTCTCACAATCAACCTTTGCCGCATACTTCCTAAGCCAGTCCATACCCAAAATAATTCCGAACCCCGCAAAGTTCAAAACAAAGCAATCACAAACAAAAGAGCAATCATGACTCGATATAACTAGACCATGGCATAGCATACACAAACAAGACGAACCCCCAACTGGATTAGTCACTACCAATGGTCTATCAACAATATCCGGTTCCAAACCCAACCGGTCTACCAACTCATTACAAACAAAAGAATGAGACGCTCCAGTATCAAATAACACTCTAACTAGAATACCACAAATGGAAAGAGTACCTTGAACCACCACACTCTTCCCCTTCTTTTCAGCAGTAGGAGCTTTCGAAGACGATGGAACAGCCCCCAAAGCATAAGCTTTCACAATCTGCTTTTCCCTCAACGGTTCCGGACAATTCTTCTTAATATGCCCCAGTTTGTCACAGTTGTGGCACTTCACCGATACCTTTGGATTCTTGCAATCCCTGGAGAAATGGCCTTTCTGTTGACAGTTGAAACAAGTCACTTCGCCTTTCGGCTTCTTCTGGCCATTCTTACCCTTCTGCTGTTGCTGCTTCCTCTTCTTATTTCCACCCTGCTGTGGTTTGAGCTCTTCCTTGGTCACAGCAACAACAAACCCTTCCTTAGGAAACAAACTCTCATGCCTGAGAGCTTTTTCCACAAGCTTCTCAAATGGATCGTCCAGGTGATCCACCAGCTGCCTTCCAAGATAAGCATCCAAGCCTGTCACGAACTTTTCATTCTTCTGATAGGGAGAATCAATATACGACCGAGCATACTTGGACAAAGCCTCAAACTCAGAAACATACTCAAGAACCGACCTCCCGCCTTGCTTGAGCTCAACAAACTTCTTAAACAAAACAGACTTCTGAGCAGTAGAGATGAACTTAGCTTCAAACCTAGCTTGAAACTGCTCCCAAGAAATCTCTTCTTCTGGAGTATCAATAGTGATAGAGTTCCACCAATCAGAAGCTCTCCCTTGAAGCTGTCTTGATGCAAGCTTCCTTTTAGTTGCATCCTCAATTCCCAAGTCGCCAAAGATCCTTCTACAAGCATCTATCCATCTTTGGACTTCAATGGTAGATTCCGTCCCTAAGAAAACCTTCCCTCCAAGAGCAGTATAATCCTTACAAAGCTTAGCAAAATCCACCGGTCTTGGAGCTTGAACTTGAACTCCAACATCTACAAATGGCCCTGGGGCTGGTATCCTTCTCATGATATAAGTCATCATGGCTTCAAACATAGCTCCATAATCAGCAACTCCTTCAGCGGCACGGCCTTCCCTTGCAACTGGTCTCCCTCTTCGACTCATCCTTAGTATCTACAAAAAGGACTAATTAGAACACTTTGAGGAACAACTACATAAGGAGTTCAAATCCATCTAAACTACTATATTATATATAGTAATCATCCATCAAAATACAATTACGTCTCTCTTACGTAGTTACGTCAGCGAGCGTTGGCTAAAATCGATTAACCAAAGCTCTGATACCAAATGTGACGACCGCCCATGACTCCCGCACGGAAACAAGGGAATGGTGCGCTGAAAGTGTGCCAGGCAGCCATGAGTGACCGTCAAGGGTAAAATAAACATCGCAGACTCTATCGTAAAACTCACAGCGCATGGATAAAATACAATAGAGAAATATAATATAGTGAAGCTCCCATAGAACAGAATATCATCATCTAATCATAATAGCTTTATACATGGTCTGAATCATGAATACAAGAAGCCTCACTACATAGCACTCAGAGTAATCAACAAACAGCGGAATATCCAGTACATAGAATATAAAAATAATATGCAAAGCCTCCTGCTCGTCTTCGTCATCATCAGCGTGAGCCACTAAGATCAGCACCTGCCACCTGTCACCTAGTCTGCCCATCCCAAACATGGATGAACAGCCCAAGGTAATAAGAGGAGACATAAAATCTTGAGTCAGACAGAGTCTTAGTGAGCAGTAAATCAACAATCAAACATACCAAAGGAACATAAAGGATAAAAGGAATAGGAACCCAAATCATCCCACTCCACCTCTTTCTACAGTGATAGCCCCCATACACACACTAATAAGAAGCAAGCATAGCAACAGGTAACTAAAGTAAAGCGATAATCACTCGAGTCAAGGTCGATGTTTTCCAAATACAAACCCCCAAGGCCTAAACCAAGATCAGATAAGCACCCAGAAAACACCGCTCTTGAGACCGAATGATGATATAACCAACATCCATGACTCTGGCTATCACTGTTATCATTGCCTTGATTTCATCGTTAGTTGAATGAACGGCACATTCTTTCATCCGTCAGTCAAGGGCTAATGGTAACCCCGGTTCTAGACATAACTCCGCACGTCATCGTGACCCGTGCCTAGGATATCAATGCTGCCCAGAGTACTAGCACGTCATCGTGACCCGTGCCTGGGATATCAATGCCGCCCAACGTACTCTTGCTTTGAGCATGCTAGAACCTTCAACAACGATGAAGTCTTAGCCTCCTAGTCATCCTCCTCGACGACTGTTCCCATACTAGCTCAAGCGCCTCTCGAGCCATCCATTATCCATCAAAACTCGAACCATATCACCGAGTTAACATCATGCTTGGAATGATCCCGCCTGGACTAGACCAAGACTATCTCATATCATACTTTGCTTCATCGCATCTTAGCAAAGTCCATATCATGCTTCGCCTCATCATATCACGGCAAAGTCCATCATCATCATACTTTGCTTCCTCATATCATCGCAAAGTCCTCGAATCCATCCATATGAGCTTCCTCATCCGCTTCATATGCCACAAGCAGCTTTCACCATTCAAGAGCCTTTCCACTTAGCTTTTGAATCATCTTCGACCATCTTGTCCCAAATCAACTACAAGCTAACTCGAGACAATCAAATCAATCATACATCCAAACAATCAATCATTCAAACAAGATCTAATCAAGTAATATCAACTATGATGGCAATTTCGTAAATAAATGAGCATAAGTCTAACATATATGAAATCATGGATTTTAGCATAGATCTATCAAATATAAAACATGGGTTTTGTCTCTATAACTTGTTAATTGAACTTGCATAGGTAAACATCTTCAAAAGTAATGAATCTAGTCTTGGAACTAAGAAAAATGCATGAAATCTCTAACTTTAACACTCAAACAAGCCACCAATCCAATATACTCCTTTGGGTCCGCGTGAGAGATAACCACCACTCACCGAATCACCCAAACACTTCAAAAACTAATCACTTCAGATCTGGACAGCAAGGATTCAATCTCGATTCGTTGAAATCTTGCTTGAAATGGTGAAATCTAGGTTCGTCGGAAGAAGATCTTCAACTTTGGCTCTCGATCTTCGATCTTGATCTTCGATCTTGGATGGATGTTGGCACTAGATTGGATTAGAGAAAAGAAGATGAAGAAATGCTGTAGTCGAGCTCTCAAAATGGTAGCACTTCGTTGCTTCAAAAACCGGTGCCAAAAAGTGAGCCAAACCCCTCTATTTATAGGCTGGAAAACTCCTGAGTCGGCCCCTTATGAGTCGGTCACGACTTATCCCATGAGTCGTCCACGACTCATCTAACTCTGCGACCTATCATCACAAAAGCCTCTGAGTCAACTGCCTAACGACTTAGCCTATGCTACGACCTAACCCCATTACGACCTAGGACCACAGAAAGCACGCGACTTAAAAACACTGTCGTGTCCCTTAACTCGAACCACCGACCTAACACAACACAGATCAACATGCTGCGACTTAACTAGGTCGTTTTACGACCTAGCAACCTATGCCTCAACGACTCACGATTCATCAGGTACCCGACCTAACACTCAAGCCTTCGTATGACTTAACCCAAACACGACCCAAGACACACACGACACAAGCCCAAGCCTTATCTCGCCTACGACTCATCACCGAGCCGACCCAACTGCATAAGACTCGTGCATGCCGCTCTAAGTCCTAAGTCGGCTATTCCCTTGAGTCGGCCGAACCTTGAGTCGGCTACTAACTTAAGTCGCTCCATCTCTTATCTCGGCTGGCTACTTTAACTCGGAAACTTCTTAAGTCGTCACCCTATGAGTCGGTCGCTATCTTAACTTGGTCTAACACTAAGTCGGCAACACCACTGACTCGTTAACACGCTAATTCGGCAACATCCTAAGTCAGCTAAGCCTATGAGTCGTTAGCGACTTAAAACCCCAGCTAAGCCGTTCACCAATAGCTCGTACACGACCTAATCAACGCACGAGTTAACCCCTAATCCCTTTAATCCTTAACTCGGCCACAACTATAAGTCGCTCACACGAGCTAACCTCCACACGACTCAGGCTAAGGACGACTTAAACAACTCTAACGACCTAAAAATTCTCCGATTTATCGACACGTAAAATACGGGTCGTTACAACTTTCGCTACCCAATAATCCTCGGTACCTTCAGTTTGTCCAGACTTCCTTACAGAATCCACTTTAGAGCCTTTCCCTTGGGGCTCAAGGCAGTACCAACCTATGGTAGTCATAAGAAGTTCGTTTCAAGGGAGCGCCTTTTTCCCCAGAGCCATTTTCAAAACACTTTATACTATACACATATAGTATCTTCCAAATCATACACCTAGTACGAATCCCATATAAATCTCCTTTTTCTCAAAATCGATTATACCAGAATCGGTAATTCTCAAACTAGGCTTTTCCAATTTCCAAAATTGATTTTTCCCTAAAAATCAAAAGCCTTTCCAAAATCCATAGGTTCCAAAACCCTTTTCCAAAATGGTTCTCATAAAATCCTTCATATATGTATTTATATATATATATATAACTTTGAAAATCTTTGGATCACTTCATATTTGTATAAATTCCCTTTTTTATACTTCAAATACTTTCAAAAACCCTTTTCTTCTGGCTATAGATTCAACAAGAGGAGTTTAACAAATTACAAATATATAACTTTGTTTATTCCAAATAAAATATTCAAATTTGATTACTCTTTTTTTTTAAAGTTATTTGCCATATTACTCATCTTTTATAAAAATGAGTTTTTAGTCATAGAAATATCCAACTCCCATTCTATTTCATCATTTCTTTATCAAAATAGCCCTTTTCGTTTCAAAAATTATTTTATAGTTCTTATTCACAATTTTCAATATCAATTTCATTCAACCCGTATAATGTACTCATATCATCCGTATGCAATATCAATCTGATCGCTCACACGATCACATAATTTCACTTTCGAACTAGTGTCGTCCACCCGATTTCCTAGTGCGGACTCAGATCTCGTCTCTTTATTAGAAACTTCCATTCTCCTTGCATAACCACAACTATGACAGAGAATTTCCAGAACCAATTAAAAACCAATATCCTGGTTCATCGTCGAAAATCGATTGAAATATCCCAACTCAAATCGATACACTATCTCAAAATTCTGTGCTGGAATCTGAATCAAATCATTATACGAATAGAATAACATACGTACATCCTATGTATTTATCCTCGTTGATTATTAGTCAAATAAATTCTCTTTCTATTCACCTTCACTTTGATTTTCATTCACTTACTCACAATTGCTTTAATCCTCATTTGGATTATCACCTCAATTCTTATCTCAAATGGATAATTAATCATAAACAGTTTGAACTCTGTCCAACTTAAATTTAGAAAATAGCTTGAAAATTTCAAAAATAGATAAGTAGTTGAGAAATAATCATTAGTTTGTAAAATAGCTACAGTTGTAAAATGGTTGGAAAATAGTCAAATAGTTATAGAAATTTTAAATAATTACAAAATAGTGGTAAAATAGCAATTAGTTATAAAGTTGTTGAAAAACAGTAATTAGTTTATAAAACAGTTGAAAATTATTAAACAGTTCCAAAAATAATTGTAAAATAAGTATAAAATAGTTTGTCTTTAAAAAGAAAGATTGTATATAGTAAATAGCTTAAAAAAAAATAGATTTAAGAAAGCTTATATTAAAATAATTTGTTTGAAAATAGTTCATAGCCAAACTGTTCCACTACCCAATCTTTATTCCAGTTAATTCAATTTTAAATTTCCACTTCCTCTTAAAATTGATTCAATCTCAAATCAATTTAAACAACTTTAATTCCCATTCCAAATTTAACTTTATTCCACTTCGATTTCAATCTCAATTTATTCAAATAATTTTCAAATTGAACCAATTTTCAATTTCAATTCATTTCAACTCCAGTTTGAATTAATCCTAATTCGAGTTGAATTAACCTTGATTCTTCCCAAATTAAAATCAAATTCCATTTGAATTTGAAACTATTCAACTTTAATAACAATTCCAAATCATTCAAATCAAATTTCGATTTGAACTAATTTCAAATTCAATTTCACTTTAAATCATCTCGAATTATGTAAATTTGAGTTAAATTTTCAAATGTTGGTTTAACCTCTTAAACAAAATTAACCTTTATTTAAAGTTTTTAAACAATTTAATTCTGAGTCCAAATTTCAAAATACTATTTTAAATTGCCTTACTTCTCCATAAACCTATTTCTAGGTTCAAATAATAATTCAAATCCTTTTTAAACAATTTAATCTTTGAAATTCAATTTATTACCCAAATTCAATTTTTGAAACCAACCCTTAACAATTTAAATTTCCAAGTTCCTTTTGAACATTTAAATCTTAATTTCAAAGTAATTTCATCTCCACAAGTTCAATTTCCTGATTAAAGTTCTATTTCCATTTAATTTATGCAATGGACATATATTTCCTCAATCCATTTCTAAATTCATTTCAATTAATCCAATTCATAGTTCCATAAATAACAACAGGATGATAGCAGGGTATAAATAAATATCAAAATTATCTAAAACATCCATCAACAACATCCATCACACATTCCCAAAACTCAAACCCATTTTCAGATTTTATATAAATCTCTTTCAAATCAAACCACCTAACTTCCCTAAGTTAAATTCAATTTAATCCCGTTTGTTCAACTCATATTTGAATTTCCACTTCAAATTTCAAATTTCCATCAATATTCTTTCTTACTTAAAAGTTCAAAGACTTATTTTACTATGGGTTTTAGATCACATTCCAGGAAAATCAAAACTTAACCCTTTAGAGTTTATTTCAAATCATTTTTGATATTATGTATATCCACACATGTATACATATTTATTTCTTAGTCCATCAGGCCATACTTTAAATTTTAAACCACCTTTGGTTTTCAAAACTAATTCTTTTAATGTTTTCAAATAACTTCTTACTTTAAAATAAGATTACATTCAAATAGTCTGAACAATATTATTTCTTTTAACGTTTAGAAAACAATTTCAAATGTTTCTTGACCATGGATTCAAACTTTCACAATTTACAAGTCATTCTTATTTAAAAGTTTATTTCCTTAACACATTCATTTTGCTTTATCAATGTTTACTAGAAAACAAACATCCCATTATCAAACACAATAACCATTCCCTATTTTGGTTTCAAATAAATTCTAATTCATCTTATTTAATTCTTATTTGGATACATATATCACTTAAGGTCTTATTAAATTTCAATGACCAACATCCAATTTCTTTATATATATAATGATTGGAAAATTATTTGCTTTATATATCAAAATATAAATTTTTATAAAAATCATTTATTTTTTAAAACCATTTAAAATCATTATATAAGAAAATAACAAGTACGCTTTCATATATATACACTCAACTCATTCTATGGTACTATTGACCCTATCCTTAATGACTAGACCCACCAGAGCCAAGGTTCTCGCTTAACCTTTTTCTCTGATACAAAATGTAATGACCCGGAATTTTCGATCCTTAAAATTCCAGACAGTTAGGAAAAGAAGAAAAGAGGAAGAAGAAATAGAAACAACAAAACACAAATCTCACATTCGCAGCGGATCAAATTATAACATCAAATAATGACAGTTATACAAAAGAAAACTGTATCTGACAATTTACATTTATTTACATCAGAGTTACAACCTTACACAAATATTGGAGAGTTAAAATCACATGTCCCAGATAAACTACAATATATCACAGCGGAATACACTCCATGCGTTCCTGCCATCTAACTCGCCTGCTGAGCTCCAAAACGTTCTTACATGAAAAGCAGTAATTGTAACGACCCAAAATTTCGAAGCCGAAAATTCCAGATAGTTATGAAAAGAAGAAAGAGGTAGAAGAAAAGGAATAACAGAAACATCAACAACTCACATTCGCAGCGGATAAAATATAATAATAAATAATAACAGTCTACAAAAATATTATATCCGTCGATTACATTTAAATACATCAGAGTTACACATATATTCAACACTGGACATATACAATTCATCATGCCTCAAATTTACATATTATACTACAGCGGAAATACTTCACACATTCCTTTCATCCAGCTTGCCTCCTGAGCTCCAGAACATCCCTACCTGAAAACTTGTAATACTCGGTCTGACCCGAGCATTACACCAAAGTAACACCCGGGTCAGGCTGGAAACCAGCGTGAGTAAACCCATCTAATATAGAATACAAAGCGTATAACTTATATAGAACCCGGGTAACTCCTATCAATTTACAAAGCTACAATTCACTATAGACATTACTTATTTCACATATTAGTTTCTAAATACCAAATATTTAGATTTAAAATAGTCCAATTCCTCCACATCACTTCACTCTAGAATATAGATTTTATATATCAATCTATAAACATTTGAAGTGGTTTCGGGTATTTAGATATCAACCCATTCAAGCTTCCAATATCATCCAATCATCCACAACAAATTTGGTCACTTCCAAATTAATTCAATTAATTCTAATTAAATTTCTAGCCTCAATCACTTAGATTTCTTTACTTGCCAATTAATTAATTTCAAATCAAATAATTCAATCATCCCTTCAACATTCATCTTAATTAATCAACCTAGATTAATTATCCTTCAATTTCATTTAAGCATCTATCTTTAATTAACTTCACACTATTAATTATACTTAACCAAAATCAATAAGTAATCTTAATTACTTCATGAATTAATTAAATATATTAATTACATTAATTCTTAAGTACTTATATTAATTAATTCTTCACACATCACTTATTATGGATTAATTAATTCCAATTTATCAATCTTTAATTATATCATAAATTATACAAGCTTATGATTTCCAATTATATTTCGATTTATCCTAAGCTAAATTAATTATATTAAATAATTAATCATTAACTAAAACATAAACATTAATCATTCTTGATTTATCTCAACCTGTGATTATCTACCTTTTCATTTACTTCATTAAATAAATTAATTCTCCTTAATTTAATTATCTTAATTTATCTCTTGATTTATCTCACAAGTAATTATATTTTATTAATTACACTAAGTAATTACTATTAAACCATCCAATGATCATTCCAAATTAATATAAACTTAATTAATTAACCCAATCATTAATTAATTTAATTAAGAAATTTTCCATTTAAATTATCCTACCTATTAAATGAATCACCGATCATTAAACCCTTATTGATTTTAAATAGAACCATTTTCTTATTTATTGTTTAAGTTTAAAACCATTTAAACCCAAATGCTTCGAGTCAAACAACAATTAACTCGAGTACCAACCACAATCCAAAGTCACTAGATCATTAGCATACATTCAATCAACTCAATCAATCAACCAATTATTTAAATTTAACAATTTAAATTTAAATAAAAATCCAACAAAGTGATATTTACTCACCTTTGATTTTTTCTTTGAAATCCACTTCAAACTAGCTTATTCCCATGGTTTTGACCTCGAACAACATTTATATAATTTATTAGTATTAGAAACTAGCTAATAGTAAATTTCCATTTATTAATTAGATTAATGATTTAATTTTAAACTAGAAATTTTCCTCTTCACACTACTTATACATCTATAAAAATAATTTATAGATTTCAAATCTAACTTTTATAAATTCTCTTATATTCAAAGATCGTATTCATAAATATATAAACATTGTCTTTACATATACTTTACTGTAAATGAATTTATAATTTTTTTGATTAAACACGGAGATGATTAAAATTATCAAAGATATACCTCACTGCGCTCGAAAATGCAACCTCACCAACCTAATTGCACGACCTACTGCCGCGACCATCTCCAACAAACCGCGTCTCCATCTTCGTCCAGACCTCACACCTCACCAACCTATGCGTGCCACTTCCAGTTATCAACGTGATAGCCCTCTTCTTCACCTCGCATCGCTCAATCACATACTCCCTCATCGCCTCGCGTCGCCGAACCCTTGAAATCACGATCGATTTCCATGTTTCGCCCCTTCCCTCATCGCGGCGTGCGCGAGCCGTGACGCCATCCACGATCGAACGTGACCCCCAAATGAGATCGCTCGCCTCCCCTATGCCGACTAGAGCCTACAGCCCGAATCGAAACCCTAAAATCACCTTTACTCAGCTATGATTTCGATTTTGATAAGGCCGGCTTCGGCCATTTTTTTTTCCGATTCTGCTTGAAGATGAGAGAATAAAGAGGGGGAACGGGATGAAATATAGGAGGGTGGAAAGCTTCTTAAGCACGACATTGTAAAAGAAAATATCTTGCTAGTTAAATTTAATTATATTATAAACTTACAAAATGTCTCATTAAGCATAACGCGAAATTCCGAACCCCGAATCAGACATGCCAACAAGTGTTTAAAAGGTTTTACCCGTATTCCGAACATCATAGAACGTGTTTCGGAGGCTAATTTGATCGTATGCGTGAGTTACGGAAATAAACGATCAATTTTAAATTAAATCGATTAAAATAGCTCTAAGCGTTTTGAGCTGCCAGGGTCAAACAATAACTCCGATTACTATGAAAATTGAAATCCGATAATAACTAACTATTACGGATCCAATGGAACTGGTTTCGTCGAATTCCGAGACTGTGCCTCGGAAGGCTATTTTTAAATGTCAATTTAAACGATATGTTATTAAAATTGAACAAATTATCTTTAAATTAAATTTAAATTATTCTATTATCTCCAGTATCATCGTTATAAATTTTAGAGGCCTACAAATTATTTTAAACAGGCTTAGAAATTTCTGATTCAACAATTTACCCAATTTCAGTTATTAAATTTAATATTTAAACTATATAATTCAATGATTTAATTATCAAGTAAATATTGATATATGAAATTCAAGTTAAAATTAACTTTTAAATATATAAAATCAATTAATTATTCTAATTTAATTTGCTAAAATTTACGGGTCGTCACATTCCTCTCCCCTTAAAAGAATTTCGTCCCCGAAATTACTAGTTAGGAAGGATGGTCCAATACCTGTTTACTTTTCCCAAAAACCAACAGTTTTATCGACATCCTACCAACTATTTTTTATCAAAAACCCATTATCACAATAACCAACTTC
Source organism: Allium cepa (assembly GCA_030765085.1). Classification (NCBI taxonomy): domain Eukaryota; kingdom Viridiplantae; phylum Streptophyta; class Magnoliopsida; order Asparagales; family Amaryllidaceae; genus Allium; species Allium cepa. The sequence continues at coordinate 455,699,078 of CM060932.1, forward strand.
CCAAAACCTTCTATAGTTTCAAACAATACCCCTTTTTCTCAATCATCTAAATTTCAATTTAAAACCAAATTTTGAATTATCAAAATTTTCTCAAATTTTTTCTAACTTCCTAAATTTCCAAAATTTTTTGCCGACGTCTACTTTGCGCGGCTAGCTCGGTACAACTACAAAAGGCCTCTACGGGCTCCCAAATTCCAAAAGAAAACAAAAGCCAAGTGGCTAGACCAAAAACCCAATACAATTTCATACAGAAATTGAAATACATACCTTTTTGTCGGGCAATTCGAATTTATCTTCTAATATCAAATACAATCTCTTTTCTCTTTATAATACCTGCATAACCTACTTAGCAATAATATCTAATCATAGCCCTTTCACGTCTTTACATACTTTTCCTTACAGAAGTTTTCATATCCATTTCTATTCAAACAAGTTTTCCCCACTTTCATACGAATTCAATTTACTTTAAATTTTGAATATTAAATTTTATCTTTCAAGTATAACTGATTCATATTAGTTCATCTACTAATTTACTTTAATTTTCAATTGAAATTGTTTTGTCATTAACAAAATTTTTCCCAAAAATTTTCAAATTTTTTTTCTAATTCCCAAAATTTTCAAAATTTTTTGGCAGAGTCTCCTTTGTACGGAGGAGCTTTTGCAATTTGACAAGAGATATAAATATATATACATCGACCCACATGGTCGGAAAAAGCAAAAACAGTTCATATTTCCTATTTTTATTGCGTAGGCGTACCTTATTTAGCCTTTTAAGCAAGCAGCTTATTAATTTAAGCAATTATCGCAATCCAAACCAGTCAAACGGCCTTCAGGTACCTGTACTTACTCAATTTAAATATGTAAGTGCCATATATAGAAAATTTATTAGCATTTCACTTACTTTCAATAGCTAAACACATGTATTACATACACAACAAGTACCAAACGCTTCCCATAAGCGATTCATATGATTTTAAAGCTTATTAATTGTTTTCAACCAAATTTATATGCCATTTCATTCAATTTTAATGGCTTGCAACTCAATTTCTTACATCCAGTTGATTTTAAATCCAAACAAGCTCATATTCACTTCAATTAATTCTAAAACCAATTTACTTAATCTTAATCAACTCATAGAAATTCGATTACTTTAGTTCATGCCAAACAACAATCCTTTTTTACGCAAATTGATGATATCCACTCAAATAAATAATTACGTAAATTTTATAACCATTTTAAATTGATTTCCGACTCAATTTGTTTAGTTCAATTCCATTTTAGTTTATTCACAACCATTTATCATTTAATTCACCAGCTTAATTCATTTTAGTTTATAACTACTTTAAATTAATTTCCCACTCATTTTATATTTTAATTTTAAATTCACCTTCTCAATTTATCAAAATAATATCTAAGCACATACTTAACTCATTTATACTTCAAATTAGTATATGCCACCGAACTTAAGTTCAGTCTGATAATCCAATTCCAATCACAACTTTGATTTAGTTTTTTATTCAATCAGACTTCATCCGTTTATTATTTAATTCAATTAACCCATTAAAATTTTTAACTTACTTACTTAATTCATTTTCGAATTTATTTTATTAATACAAGGCCATTCTCAATTTATTTCTATTCACTTGGATTTTGTTTGGCAACTCAAACCATTTCTATTATAATCACTTCTACTTCATATGACATCACTTCTCTTATATCCAATTTACTTGCAAATTTCATTAATTATTATTCAAATCACCCTTGAATTTTATTTGTAATTCAAACCGTCACATTTTTCAATCCTACTCTAATTTATTTTTATTTTACAACATCTTCTCTTATTTAATTCATTATCAAATCTAAGTCGAATTCTATTTAAAATTTGTATTCATTCCCAAACCCATTATCAACATACAATCCATTTTATTTAACCAAGTTAAATTTTATTAACATACATTATTAAATAATTTATTTAGCTGATTAGCTTACTTCCATTTTTAATTTAATATTCGATTTTTAACTACAAAGAATCACTTTATTAAGGTCTCTTGAGTTCAAATTTTTATTTTATAGTTCCAGTTTGGATTTATTCCTTTTATTTTCCCAAAATTCCAACACCTTTATTAAAAAAAATTAGGATTTTAAATTCAAATAATACTATTAAAATAGCTTTTAATAAAAATACTTTTATAACTCGATGTCTCAGCCAGTCCATTCTTGTTCTCATAGAAATTCAGTCACACGTTGATCAGGCGTAGAACTGAAAATCTGTAAGTACTTAGCAGACCCATTTTCAACATCCAGTGAAAGTACCTGGAAAATAATTTTATTGAAAATATTGAAAGCATTTTGAAATAGAGGAAATATCTTTGGTGAAAATGCTCTGGAAATCATCACCCCTATCCATGGTGGCAGTTACATTGCAGGGTTACGTTGCCATCGCAGCAAAAGTCCATGTAACTGCAAGCTCTCCACGGCCTCCCGATTACGCCATGGAAACCACGACAGATCGCAGTTACATTCCAGGGTTACGTTGCCATCACAGCAAAAGTCCATGTAACTGTAGGCTCTCTGCGGCCTTTGATTTTCACTGTCAAAATGAAACTTCTCCACTCCTACATAGGTCGCAGTCTACCGATATAAAATCAAACGCAGCCTGTTGGCTCTCAGCGGCATACACATCGTTCGCTATGTTATACCATAGGTCGCAGTCTACCGATATAAAACCAAACACAGACTGTTGGCCCTCAGCGGCACACACGACTTTCGCTATGGTACACACTACTCATAATTCCCAGGAACTAGTTTTGTCCGGACTCCTCACAGGATCAACTTTAGAACCCCCTTGGGGCTCAAGGCAGCACCACCCGGTGGCACTCCTGAGAAGTTCATTTCAAGGGAGCGCCTTTTTCCCCAGAGCCATCATCAAAACACTTTATACTATACACATGTAGTATCTTTTAAATCATTCACCTAGTATGATCTCATACAAAGCTCCTTTACACAAAATCGATTATCCCAAAATCAATAATTCACAAACTAGGCTTTCCAAATTTTAATATTGATTTTACCCAAAAGTCAAAAGCCTTTCCAAATTCACAGGTTCCCAAAATTTTTTTCCAAATTCCTCATAAGATCCTTTATAAATATATATTTAGATATATAAAATTTAAAAACTTTGGATCTTTTCAAACTTGTATAAAACTCCTTTTATACTTCAAACACCTTCAAAGATCCTTTTCTTCCGGCAATAGATTTAGCAAGGGGAGATTTATCTTATATAACAAAGATATATGACTTGTTTATTCAAAATCAAATATTCAAATTTGATTCTTCTCTATCAATATCAATTTCATTCAAATCCGTACGATGTACACTTATCATCCGTACGCCATACTAATCTGATCGCTCACTTGATCGCACAATTTCACTTCCGGACTAGTATTGTCCACCCGACTTCCTAGTGCGGACTCGGATCTGGTTTCTTGATTTGAAACCGTCATTCTCCTTGCATAGCCATAACTATGATAGAGAACATCCAGAACCAATCAACAATCCATATCCAGGTTCGCCGTCGAAAATCAAGTGAAAAATCCCAACTCGGATCAATAAACTATCTCGAAATTCTGTGCTCGTATCTGGATAAAATTACTATGCGAATAGAATAATATACGTACATCCTACTTATTTATTTCCATTGATTATCAGCCAAATAAATTTCCTTTCTATTCACATTCGCCTCAATTCCATTGAATTATCACTTCAACCCTTATCTCAGTTGGGTATTTAATCAATAACAGTTTGAACTCCGACCAGTTTATATTTAGAAAATAGCTTAAAAATTGAAAAATAGGTAAGTAGTTGAAAAATATTTATTAGTTTGCAAAACAGATATAAAATAGTTAACTAATTATAAAATAGTTGGAAAATAGTTAAGTAGTTTCAAAAATTTTTTTTAGATAATTGCAAAATAGTTGTAAAATAGAAATTAGTTTGTGAAATAGTTGAAAAATGGTAATTAATTTAGAAAACAGTTGAAAAATGGTTAAATAGCTCCAAAAATAATTGTAAAACTAGTATAAAATAATTTGGCTTTAAGAAAGAAAGGTTGTATATATTTAATAGCTTAGAAAAATAAGTTTATATCAAAACAATTTATATTGAAAATAGACAAGAGTCAACTGTTCACTTCCCCAACAATTCAACTTAAATTTCCACTTCCATTTAATTGACTCAATTCTAACTTGAATAACTTCAATTTCTATTGAAATTTATTTAAACCCAATTCAAGTTTAATCAATTTAATTTCCAATTATTCCAATCCATTTGAATTATTATCAATAGAACCCATTTCAAATTCAAATCATTTCAATATAATCAAATTCAATTTCCCATTTAAATTCTTAAACTTATACATCTTCAATCACCAATTCAATTAATTCAAACCAAATTCAATTTTGAACTAATTCAATTTCAATCTTGAATTTAAACTATCTTGAATTATATAAATTCGAGTTAAATTCTCAAAGGTTGGTTTAATTTTTTAAACCAATTTAAATTTTATTCAAAGTTTTTAATCAATTTAATTTCTGAGTCCAATTCTCAAAATTCCATTTTAAATTATCTTAACTTATGTATTTCAAGGTTCAAATAAGAGTCCAGTACAATTTTATTTTAAAAAAATTAATTTATTATTAAATTTTATCTTCCACTTTGAAGCCAGTTCTTAAACAATTTTAATTTACAAACTCAATTATTCAAATTTTTAGTTTATAGTGATTCCATATCCTTAATTTCTAATTAAAGTTAGATTTCCCTTTTCATCTCAATTCATTTCTCATTCATGTAAACAAATCCAATCCGCAGTTTAAGGATTTTTAATAATAATAAGATGATATTATCCAATTTATTTTAAAACGTCCATCCATTTCCAATTTCCAGATCTCAAACCCATTTTGAGATCACACAAACTACTAATTCAATTTAACCATTTAACTTTCCAAGTTAAATTCCAATTTTATTTCAAATTCTCCAATTCAAGTTGTTCATTCAAACTTATTTAACTTCTCCCAAGTTAAATTCAATTTACTTAATCCAATCAACCTCATTCAATCCTTAAACTTCACAATAAAAATCTTCCCACTTAAAAACTTATCACTTTGGGTATCACATCCCATTCCAAACTTCAAACTCAACATTTAGAGTTTATTCAAACTATTATTTAAATCAAATTCTCAAACAACCCATTGTTTGCAACAAGTCCCAGTTATCCAAATAATACTTATTTATTATTTTTCATTACTTTGAAACAAAATTTTCAAATTCTGGGACTAGATTTAGAATTTCATCTTCAATCAATTAAATTTTAATTTGGTTGTATTTCTATTTCTACTTAATTTAATTCCAATTCAAGACTTCAATTTTGGTTGTATTATATTAATTCTAAATTTAAATTTCAATAATTTAACAACCAATCACCCTAATATTTATTAGAAGGAAATATTACTTTATATATCAAAATATATTTTTATATAAAACCATTTAAAACCTTTATATAAGAAAATAACAAGTACGCTCTCATATATATATTTATGTACTAAACTCATTATAGAGTACTACGGACTCTAATTAGTGAGTAATCCCCACCAGAGCCAAGGTTCTCGCTTAACCATTCAGCTCTGATACCAAATGTAATGACTTGAAATTTCGAAGCTGAAAATTTCAGATAGTTATGAAAAGAAGAAAGAGATAGAAGAAAACGAATAACAGAAACATCAACAACTCACATTCGCAACGGATAAAATATAATAATAAATAATATCAGTCTCCAAAAATATTATATCTATCGATTACATTTAAATACATCAGAGTTGCACATATATTCAACACTGGACACATACAATTCATCATGCCACAGATTTACATATTATACTACAGCGGAAATACTTCACACGTTCCTGTCATCCAGCTCGCCTCCTGAGCTCCAGAACGTCCCTACCAGAAAATTCGTAATACTCGATCTGACCCGAGCATTACACCAAAGTAACACCCGGGTCAGGCTGGAAACTAGCGTGAGTAAACCCATCTAATATGGAATACAAAGCGTATAACTTATATAGAACCCGGGTAACTCCTATCAATTTACAAAGCTACAATTCACTATAGACATTACTTATTTCACATATCAGTTTCTATATACCAAAGATTTAGATTTAAAATAGTCCAATTCCTCCAAATAACTTCATTCTAGCATATGGATTTTATATATCAATCTATAAACATTTGAAGTGGTTTCGGGTATTTCCCAATACCCGATCCGGCCTCTTCGAGTCTCATGTCATTCTAACCCAATTTATCTAAATGGAATACACAACATTTCATATCATAGATATCAACCCATTCAAGCTTCCAATACCATCCAATCATCCACAACAAATTTGGTCACTTCCAAATTAATTCAATTAATTCTAATTGAATATCTAGCATTAATCACTTAGATTTCTTTACTTGCCAATTAATTAATTTCAAATCAAATAATTCAATCATCCCTTCAATATTCATCTTAATTAACCAACCTAGATTAATTATCCTTCAATTTCATTCAAGCATCTATCTTTAAGTAACTTCACACTATTAATTATACTTAACAAAAATCAATAAGTAATCTTAATTACTTCATGAATTAATTAACTATATAAATTACATTAATTCTTAAGTACTTATATTAATTAATTCTTCATACATCACTTATTATGGATTAATCAATTCCAAATTATCAGTCTTTAATTCTATCATAAATTATATAAGCTTATGATTTCCAATTATATTTCAATTTATCCTAAGCTAAATTAATTATATTAAATAATTAATCATTAACTAAAACATAAACATTAATCATTCTTGATTTATCTCAACCTGTGATTATCTACCTTTTCATTTACTTCATTAAATAAATTAATTCTCCTTAATTTAATTATCTTAATTTATATCTTGATTTATCTCACAAGTAATTATATTTTATTAATTACACTAAGCATTTACTTATTAAACCATCCAATGATCATTCCAAATTAATATAAACTTAAATAATTAACCCAATCATTAATTAATTTAATTAAGAAATTTTCCATTTAAATTATCCTACCTATTTAATGAATCACCGTTCATTAAACCCTTATTAATTTCAAAAAGAACCATTTTCTTATTTATGGTTTAAGTTTAAAACCATTTAAACCCAAATGCTTCGAGTCAAACAACAATTAACTCGAGTACCAAACAAAATCCAAAGTCCCTAGATCATTAGCACACATTCAATCAACTCAATCAATCAACCAATTATTTAAATTTAACAATTTAAATTTAAATAAAAATCCAACAAAGTGATATTTACTCACCTTTGATTTTTGCTTTGAAATCCACTTCAAATTGGCTTGTTACCATGGTTTTGACCTCGAATAACATTTATATAATTTAATAGTATTAGAAACTAGCTAACAGTAAATTTCCATTTATTAATTAGATTAATGATTTAATTTTAAACTAGAAATTTTCCTCTTCAAACTACTTATACATCTATAAAAATAATCTATAGATTTCAAAATCTAACTTTTATAAATTCTTATATTCAAAGATCGTATTCATAAATATGTATATAAACTTTGTCTTTACATATACTTTACTGTAAATGAATTTATAAATTTTCTGATTAAACACAGAGATGATTAAAATTATCAAAGATATAACTCACTGCCGCTCGAAAATGCAACCTCACCAATCTAATTGCACGACCTACTGCCGCGACCATCTCCGGCAAACCGCGTCTCCATCTTCATCCAGACCTCGCACCTCACCAGCCTATGCGTGCCGCTTCCAGTTATCAACGCGATAACCCTCCTCTTCACCTCGCATCGCCCAATCACATACTCCCACATCGCCTCGCGTCGCCGAACCCTTGAAATCGCGATCGATTTCCATGTTTCCCTCTTCCCTCATCGCGGCGCGCGTGAGCCGTGATGCCGTCCACGATCGATCGTGACCCCAAAATGAGATCTCTCGCCTCCCGTATGCCGACTCGAGCCTACAGCCCGAATCGAAACCCTAAAATCGCCTTTGCTCCGCTATGATTTCGATTTTGATGAGGCCTATGACGCCTCACCACTATACCCACGCTATCCAAGAACATTACGGTGTAATGCTGTCAACTAGTGCGGAGAATAAGGCTGTTGAGAAGCGACCATCCGTGTAGTTGCTTTGTGCGAGCATCGATATGCCATATAGCATTACATGCATTTCTTTGTCAAGAGGAAATCTGGCATACCGACACAAACTCAAAACTACTACACAGTGGCTATAATACCTTCGGAAACAAATATAGAAATAAACATAACATAAATCAGTCACAGACAATTCATATCACAAAGACGGAAATAGATACAAATATATAACTAATACATGAAAGTGTATATCAGAGTAGTGGTCAAAATGATCCACAATAATACAAAAGAATAGAAACATGTGCTATACAACAGAAAACAACTATGAGTCCACATCTCAAGTGTATGCAACAAAATAAACTACTAATCTAAGTAGTTAGCCGAAAGTCAGAGAGATCAATCCCAAGTGAGAAGTCAAGCTGAAGCACTTGTAACATCTCGGTCTGACCCGAGTATTATTTAATAAGAAAATAATAAACGGATCAGTCTAACTATAAATATCATTTGAAACGATATAAAGTAAAAGATATGGCATAAACATATAATATCCGTAATGGCATACTACTATAAGCATGCAAATGATGATCAACAAAAGATCGTTCAATTCCACAAAAATCTTCACAAAGATCCAAAAAGGGTTTCATACCCAAAACTTGTATTCAAAAAAGTCAAAGACACACAAATTCACCAATGCACAAATATTGATAAAACTTATCAATGGAAATCACGAAAATAGGTGAGGCATAAATTCCAGAATTCAACACACGAAATCCAGAAGTCACAAGAAAAGGGGGGAGGCCTATCACATGAACGGGAGCATTAAAGCTCACCAACATATGTATCACACGAACGAGAAGCTATCTCATGGTAGCTAGCCATTAATTTTTGACACACGAAGGAGAAGCTATCTCATGGTAGCTAGCCATTAATTTTTGACACACGAACGAGAAGCTATCTCATGGTAGCTAGCCACTAATTTTTGACACACGAACGAGAAGCTATTTCATGGTAGCTAGCCATTAATTTTTGACACACAAACGGCCCGAAGGCCACGGGGAGCTACCCCAAAAAGAAATGAGACGAAGCTCAATAAAATGAGTTACTGTCCTCCACGTGGACAAAGAGACATCGCATAATTGCTAGTCTAAATCACAAAAATGATCGTCATGATCACCAAGTAGTGTCAATTACAGTAAGCTAGTAAATATATGAGCTTAGCTTCATGTCCCATAACCACTAGCTTAACTTAAATATTTACGAACAAATTGTAGATTTCCACTAGAAAATTGTCACAAGAGATTCAATCGAACAAGTCCAAGAATTAACCGACGAAGTAAACGCAAGCGTTTCATACCACTTGTTTTACTAAGCCGTTTAATTAGATTTCTCATACGAGTGAGGTAAAGTGTTGTATATACTAATAGATTGGAAAACGGTTTTATAAACGAATTTGGTATTAAAATAGAATTGAAATCGTTTGAGGAGAGAGTTTTGATATTTACTACTAGTATTGAAACCTTTATATTTTTAAAGTGACAAAGCACGAAAATGATTGTAGAACAATCAACCACCAAAATTCACATTCAAAGACGTGAATAAAAATCCAAAGAAATCGATCCGAATCCATCAAAATGGGTATTCCCAAAAATTCCAAGAATAGAAGTCATTAAAGTCGTAGCAACGACAAGTGGGAAATAACACGAATCGATGGAATTTGGAAACCAAGCAAAACTATGTACAAATATGCACAATTAGGCAAATAGGTGCAGGTCAGTCGACTGACTAAAAGGTCCAGTCGACTGGACCAGAGGCATGAAAAGTAATTTACTGCCGTCAGTCGACTGACCTAAAAATTTAGTCGACTGAATGTAGGAAAAACAGAAGACCCGAGCCTCTGTTAGTTGCCTTCGGAATGCCTATGTGCTACAGCCAGTCGACTGACTCAAAGGTCCAGTCGACTGACTGGCATCAAGGCTGCTTTCCAGCCTATAAAATGAAGATGCAATCTTCTTCAAAATGCAATCGAGCGAGCACGGTCACTAGGGGTTTATGCAAATCGACTACCCGGCCCTATAAACTCTTCGATGCATCTCCAAAACAAGTTCAAACATCAAAGCTATGATTTTTGAAAATTTGAACTCAAAACACTAAAATTTGGAATGTTCACAAAACCTATCCAAATCAAAATCAAATACACATGAATAAGTATTAGGAATTCATACCCAACAATCAAAGATAATCATAGACCTAGATGTGAGATTAAAAATCTCACCTTTGAACCCAAATCAATGAAGAAGAAGCTTGAAAGCAAAGGGAGATCAACCACACTTCAATCCCAACTCAAGAAGCTTGATTCTAAGCTTAAAAGAGAAATATTTCCCAAATTAGGTTTAGGAATTTTCTGAAATCAAAGAGAGAATGAGTTGGGGAAGAAGAAGGAGATACTTACTAATGGGTTCTCTTAGAATTTGGAGCTAGATCTTGGATTTGCAATGAAACTAGGGCTTGGAATTTCTAATTTCCACTCTCTTCCACCATTTTTGCTTAAAGCTTAAATTGTTAGGAATATGAAATGAAGTAATGAAGAGGAGAGGGTTGGAACTGAGTTAAGTGGGGTTAATGGGCTCAGCCCAAACCAAAGCCCCAAGTGAAAAAGTAGCAAAACTTTACTAACTCCAAACATATCGAAGTTTACACTCAAAAAGGTCGCAAACGGCGTTTTGAACTCAATGGAAGGGGTCTCGAGTCCCAATTCGACCGTATGCAAAAAGTAGCTTTTCAGACTAAATTTCGAGTATTGATAAAGTATTTAGATAAAATATTTAAATATAAAATTGACAAATATGCGGGTTGTTACAGACTCCTCTCCTTAAAGAAATTACGTCCTCGCAATACTTAAGTAGAAGATATATAGTAACAACCATAAAAGCATATTCAACACAAAAGAAGTTTGAAATAAGAAGTTCACCTCAAAGAGCACGAGAAAGTAAGTCCTGATGTGTTCGCTCGATGAACTCTCTAGATTCCCAAGAACAATCCTTAGGATTTGAAGACCATTGAACTTTAACAAGCGAAACATCTTTATTTCGAAGGCGCTTGACCTCCGAAGCAATAATACGAATAGGATGTTGCTCATAAGTCAAATTAGGTGAAACTACAATTTCTTCCACAATACCGGGCTCAAGAATGGAATCGGAATCTCAAAGGCATTTCTGTAATTGAGAAACGTGAAACACGTCATGAATAGCAGATAATTGAGTCGGTAATAAAAGGCGATAAGCCATGGAACTAATACGTTCAGTGATAGGAAATGGCCCAATATATCGAGGTGCTAACTTTCCCGACCGGCTGAAACGTACAACACCTTTCATAGGTGAAACACAAATAAAAATAAGATCTCCAATAGAATATTCTAATTTCCTTCCCAGTTATCGGCATTGGATTTTTGTCTACTCTGGGCCTCCTTCATCCTATGTCGAATAAGGTAAAAAATTTCTGTGGAATCACGAATAAAATCTGGACCAAAAACCAGCTTCTCACCGGCCTCAAGCCAACAAGAAGGAGATCGGCATGGCCTTCCATAGAGTGCCTCAAAAGGTGCCATACCAATACTAGATTGGAAGCTATTATTATAGGAAAATTCAACAAGGGAAATATGATCTTCCCAACCTCCACCGAAATCAAGTACACAAGAACGAAGGAGATCTCCAAGAGTTTGATTCACACGCTCGGTTTGTCCATCGGACTGGGGGTGATAAGCGGTGCTAAAATTAAGCTTCATACCTAAAGCATTTTGAAGACTTCCAAAATTGACTAGTAAACAATGGATCTCGATTGCTAAGAATAGAAGTAGGAACTCCATGCAATTTAACAGTTTCTTTAATAAAGAGTTTGACTAAAAGAGGTATGGTCCGATTGGACCGAACAGAAATAAAATGGGCGGATTTAGTAATTCTGTCAACTATCACCCATAAGCTATCATGACCCGAACGAGATCGGGGAAGACCGTCAATAAAATCCATGGAAATTTGGTCCCACTTCCAAATTGGAATTTCTAAAGGTTGTAATAACTCACCCGGCCTTTGATGTTCGGCCTTAACGAGATGGCAAGTCGTGCAACACTTAACAAAGTTAGCAATATCAGATTTCATTCCCTCCCAATAAAAAAGTCGCTTCATATCCGCATACATTTTACTACTACCGGGATGAATGGTAAATTTAGAACGATGGGAATCTTCTAAGATGTCTTTTCGAAGATCACTAATATTTGGCACGATAAGTCTACCAAATCTCCGAATGCCGCCACGAGAATCAATATCAAAGTCTTTCAAACTTTCAATATCAATTTTATCCTTAATATTTTGGCCAAGAAGAGCCAAGTCGGGATCTAGCCTTTGAGCTTCAAGAATGCGGTCTAAAAGAGAAGGATGAGCCTCAAGGCTACATAAAACAAATGATGAGCATAAATCGGATACGCGGTCTCGAATCTCATAAGTGGATAAGATCTCGAGATCGTTCCATTCGGATATCATCATGGAAACAACTGCTTGTTGCTTACGGCTAAGAGCATCGGCGACACGATTACCCTTACCGGGTGTATAAAGAATACCAAGATCATAAGAAGCAAGGAACTCGAGCCAACGTTGTTGACGCAAATTAAGTTCCTTTTAAGAAAATAAATATTCCAAAGATTTATGATCGAGGTGGAGAACAAATTTCTCCCCCAAAAATGATGATGCCAAACTCTAAAAGCAAAAACAATAGCCGCGAGCACTAGATCATGAGCGGCATACCTAGTCTTAATCGGCTTTTAATGATTTAGAAGCACAAATGATAGCACGTTATCTTTAGCAAGAGAATGGCATCCAAACCAATATGACTAGCATTGGTGCAAAATATAAAATCTTGGTTCGCTTCGGGAAACACAAGAATAAGAGTATCGGAAAAGAATTCTTTCAAATGATCTTCTTTCTCGAAAAGCTAAAACTTTCAAAATTACATTTATCTTTATGTAATAGTCTTTCTAGAAAAATTTACATTTTTACAAGTCAATATATCGTGTCTGATTGTCTCATCAAAGCGTTTAGGAAATTCCTATCGATAACGTTGATCAAGTGCATCGACTAGAATTCTTAAAGCACTCAACGGGCAATACAATCACAAAATCATCTTTTATAGGATAAACATGTTTCTAAAAACTTTTGAAAATTCTCTTTGTTCGTTCTAAAAATAGAAATCCTATTTATACTTATAAATAAATCTTATGAAAAAGATTTGCAAAAATTTAAATTGCTAATTTCATCCAAAATCAATAAACACAAAAACGGTCTCATCGAAATATTCATAGAATACTCGGCTTATAAAATGGATGAAATAAGCTGGACACACTGAATGATATAATAAGTCATTCATAAGAATCGTAACGAGTGCGGAATGCGGTAAGTGGAATGCTAACTCCCACAACTCGTAGCCAAATGAAAATCGATGGCAAGGTCGAACTAGAAAGACCTTAACACCACACAAAAGATTTCTTAGGTGATAATCCTAAGACAAACTCAAAAATACCAAAAAAGTTCTCAAACTACATGAATGAGAGAAATAACACTTTCCTCATCATGTGAGCTTAAAGAATAAAATGATGCCATCAACTTGGAATCAAAATCACAAAGGAAAAGTAGAAATCTGCCTAATAGATTGAAAATGTCGAAGACGAATAGTCCTCACGGAAAATAGGATATGGGCTTCACAATAAGACAATCCTTCCCAAAAATCGATTCCGAAGCCTAAGTAAAAATCGGCTCGGACAGAAAAATCACATAAAATAATTTCGACATCAATAAAAAGAAAATAGAGTGTTGCGGATCTACCATCCGGATTCGCAATTCTCAAGGAAGACATCAATCCCAAAATTGTTTAAAGGGAAAGAATCAACAAGTTCTTTTGATATAAAATAGTGAGATGGAATCCATATCAAAAAGAACACGAACAAGAAAATCACAAAGCAAATGTCATCAAGGATTGAATGAGAAATACCTTGACCAAGAGACGTGTTGCTAGGGGCTTGCACAATATTTAGCTTTCTCATGTCCTTGTTCAAAAGTTTGGGACATGCAGATAAAAGATGACCCAAGTCCTTGCAACAGCGACAATAAAGGGGTTTCGGGCACTTAATTACATAATGGTTCATGGAACCACAATTGTAGCATTGTTTACGACTTGGCGTAGGAGTCTTGTCTACCGAAATTTCTTATTCCACCTTCTTCTTGCTTTGAAGTATGGGGCAGGCAAAAATATGATGACATGTATTTTTACAATAACGACAAAAGAGTGACTCCGAACACTTCTTTGCATAGTGGTCCTTAAAATTACAATTGTAGCATCCTCCATGATCAGGGATTGGAGTCTTTACTTCCAAAGTAGTTTGCTTCACTTTCTTATTGGGATTAGGGCTTTTGAACGTAATATGCCTCTTCTTGGAAATCCCCATATCACAAACACTTTCTTTACCAACCTCTCCATGAAGAAGAGTAACATCCACAAGATGATTGAAAGAAACATCAAGTTTCAAAGGTAGAACCATTTCGGGGTTCTTACTCAAAGCATAGATAAACTCTTGATTCTTTACAAGATCCAAAAGTTGTTGGACAGACATGAATGCGCCATCCAGAGAAGGGCTACTGGATTGACCGGCGCTAGGACCGCTAGAACTAACCATTTCTCTTCCTTTAGAAAAGAAAGAAGGAGAAAAGTTATTCTCAAAATAAATATCAAGCAATCTTGATAGATAAAACAAGGAATCATAAATGAAAATAGGATAGGACGGTACGAAGATCCGAATAAAATTCTAAAGCACGACTCCTAAGATGGACTTAGAACGATGATCCTTGTTAAATTGTTCTACATTGTTCCGAAGTTTGGCTCTGATACCAAGCTATGACGCCCCACCTCTATACCCACGCTAGCCAAGAACATTACGGTGTAATGCTGTCAACTAGCGCGGAGAATAAGGCTATTGAGAAGTGACCATCCGTGTAGTTGCTTTGTGCGAGCATCGATATGCCAGATAGCATTACATGCATTTCTTTGTCAAGAGGAAATCCAGCATACCGACACAAACTCAAAACTACTACACAGTGGCTATAATACCTACGGAAACAAATATAGAAATAAACATAACATAAATCAGTCACAGACAATTCATATCACAAAGGCGGAAATAGATACGAATATATAACTAACACATGAAAGTGTATATCAGAGTAGTGGTCAAAAAGATCCACAATAATACAAAAGAATAGCAACATGTGCTATACAAAAGAATACAACTATGAGTCCATATCTCAAGTGTATGCAACAAAATAAACTACTAATCTAAGTAGTTAGCCAAAAGTCAGAGAGATCAATCCCAAGTGAGAAGTCAAGCTGAAGCACCTATAACATCTCGGTCTAACCCGAGTATTATTTAATAAGAAAATAATAAATGGATCAGTCTAACTATAAATATCAGATGAAACGATATAAAGTAAAAGATATGGCGTAAGCATATAATATCCGTAATGGCATACTACTATAAGCATGCAAATGATGATCAACAAAAGATCATTCAATTCCACAAAAATCTTCACAAAGATCCAAAAAGGGTTTCATGCCCAAAACTTGTATTCACAAAAGTCAAAGACACACAAATTCACCAATGCACAAATATTGATAAAACTTATCAATGGAAATCACGAAAATAGGTGAGGCATAAATTCCAGAATTCAACACACGAAATCCAGAAGTCACAAGAAAAGGGGGGGAGGCCTATCACACGAACGGGAGCATTAAAGCTCACCAACATATGTATCAAACGAACTAGAAGCTATCTCATAGTAGCTAGCTATTAATTTTTGACACACG
This sequence comes from Allium cepa, assembly GCA_030765085.1. Lineage (NCBI taxonomy): Eukaryota > Viridiplantae > Streptophyta > Magnoliopsida > Asparagales > Amaryllidaceae > Allium > Allium cepa. Next base: position 455,715,190 of record CM060932.1, read on the forward strand.
AACGAGAAGCTATCTCATGGTAGCTAGCCATTAATTTTTGACACACGAACGAGAAGCAATCTCATGGTAGCTAGCCATTAATTTTTGACACACGAACGAGAAGCTATCTCATGGTAGCTAGCCATTAATTTTTGACACATGAACGAGAAGCTATCTCATGGTAGCTAGCCATTAATTTTTGACACACGAACGGCCTGAAGGCCATGGGGAGCTACCCCAAAAAGAAATGAGACGAAGCTCAATAAAATAAGTTACTGTCCTCCACGTGGACAAAGAGACATCGCACAATTGCTAGTCTAAATCACAAAAATGATCGTCATGATCATCAAGAAGTGTCAATTACAGTAAGCTAGTAAATATATGAGCTTAGCTTCATGTCCCATAACCACTAGCTTAACTTAAATATTTACGAACAAATTGTAGATTTCCGCTAGAAAATTGTCACAAGAGATTCAATCGAACAAGTCCAAGAATTAACCGACGAAGTAAACGCAAGCGTTCCATACCACTTGTTTTACTAAGCCGTTTAATTAGATTTCTCATACGATTGAGGTAAAGGTTTGTATATACTAATAGATTGGAAAACGGTTTTATAAACGAATTTGGTATTAAAATAGAATTGAAATCGTTTGAGGAAAGAGTTTTGATATTTACTACTAGTATTGAAACCTTTATATTTTTAAAGTGACAAAGCACGAAAATGATTGTAGAACAATCAACCACCAAAATTCACATTCGAAGACGTGAATAAAAATCCAAAGAAATTGATCTGAATCCATCAAAATGGGTATTCCCAAAAATTCCAAGAATAGAAGTCATTAAAGTCGTAGCAACGACAAGTGGGAAATAACACGAATCGATGGAATTTGGAAACCAAGCAAAACTATGCACAAATATGCACAAATAGGAAAATAGGTGCAGGTCAGTTGACTGACTAAAAGGTCCAGTCAACTGGACCAGAGGCATGAAAAATAATTTCCTGCAGTCAGTCGACTGACCTAAAAATTCAGTCGACTGAATGCAGGGAAAACAGAAGACCCGAGCCTCTGTTAGTTGCCTTCGGAATGCCTATGTGCTACAGCCAGTGGACTGACTGGCATCAAGGCTGCTTTCCAGCCTATAAAATGAAGATGCAATCTTCTTTAAAATGCAATCGAGCGAGCACGGCCACTAGGGGTTTATGCAAATCGACTACCCGGCCCTATAAGCTCTTCGATGCATCAACAAAACAAGTTCAAACAACAAAGCTATGATTTTTGAAGATTTGAACTCATAACACTAAAATTTGGAATGTTCACAAAACCTATCCAAATCAAAATCAAATACACATGAATAAGTATTAGGAATTCATACCTAACAATCAAAGATAATCATAGACCTAGATGTGAGATTAAAAATCTCACCTTTGAAACCAAATCAATGAAAAAGAAGCTTGAAAGCAAAGGAAGATCAACCACACTTCAATCCCAACTCAAGAAGCTTGATTCTAAGCTTAAAAGAGAAATATTTCCCAAATTAGGTTTAGGAATTTTCTGAAATCAAAGAGAGAATGAGTTGGGGAAGAAGAAGGAGATACTTACTAATGGGTTCTCTTAGAATTTGGTGCTAGATCTTGGATTTGCAATGAAACTAGGGCTTGAAATTTCTAATTTCCACTCTCTTCCACCATTTTTGCTTAAAGCTTAAAGTGCTAGGAATATGAAATGAAATAATGAAGAGGAGAGGGTTGGAACTGAGTTAAGTGGGGTTAATGGGCTCAGCCCAAACCAAAGCCCTAAGTGAAAAAGTAGCAAAACTTTACTAACTCCAAACATATCGAAGTTTACACTCAAAAAGGTCGCAAACGACGTTTTGAACTCAATGGAAGGGGTCTCGAGTCCCAATTCGACCGTATGCAAAAAGTAGCTTTTCGGACTAAATTCCGAGTATCGATAAAATATTTAGATAAAATATTTAAATATAAAATTGACAAATATGCGGGTTGTTACAAGGCCGACTTCTGCCAATTTTTTTTCCGATTCTGCTTGAAGATTAGCGAATAAAGAGGGGGAACGGGATGAAATATAGTAGGGTGGAAAGCTTCTTAAGCACGACATTGTAAAAGAAAATATCTTGCTAATTAAATTTAATTATATTATAAACTTACAAAACGTCTCGTTAAGCATAACGTGAAATTTCGAACCCCGAATCAGACATGCCGACAGGTGTTTAAAAGGTTTTACCCTTATTTCAAACACCATAGAACGTGTTTCGGAGGCTAATTTGATCGTATGCGCGAGTTACGAAAATAAATGATCAATTTTAAATTAAATCGATTAAAATAGCTTTAAGCATTTTGAGCTGCCAGGGTCAAACAACAACTCCGATTGCTATGAAAATTGAAATCCAATAATAACTAACTATTACGGATCCAATGGAACTGGTTTCGTCGAATTCCGAGACTGTGCCTCAGAAGGCTATCTTTAAATGTCAACTTAAATGATGTGTTATTAAAATTGAACAAATTATCTTTAAATTAATTATTCTATTATCTCCATTATCATCGTTATAAATTTTATAGGCATACAAATTATTTTAAACAGGCTTAGAAATTTCTGATTCAACAATTTACCCACTTTCAATTATTAAATTTAATATTTAAACTATATAATTCAATTATTTAATTATCAAGTAAATATTAATATCTGGATTTCAAGTTAAAATTAACTTTTAAATATTTAAAATCAATTAATTGTTCCAATTTAATTTGTTAAAATTTACAAGTCGTCACAATAATATTCGGTCTGACTCGAGCATTACAGCAAAGTAACACCCGCGTGAGGATGGAAACCAGCGTGGGTAAACCCTTATAATATGAAATACTAAGTTATAAACTTATTTGCAAACCAAGGTAACTCGTACCTTTCTACGAGTTCTCAAAGTCCACCACTTATTACAAATAATATCCAATAATTATTACGCAACTAAAGGCCAATTTACTTAATTTATTCCACATCCATCCTGCTTAATTCCACATACCCAATTTATAAAGAATTAATTTACTAATCGAAGTGGTTTCGGGTATTAGTGATACCCGACCCTGGTCTCTTCGAATTATATATCATTTCCAATCCAAGTTGTTATGTTTTTAAACAATATAATTCATATTTAGAATATTGTACCACCCAACAATTCAACTTTGATAGGTAACCCACATTATCACAATTCAACCCATTCATATCACAGCACATCTCAATCGCAAATCCATAATTCAAGTCATCAAATGTCATTCAACCATCTATAAGCAAGATTTATTAGATATATAGTTCCTAATTAATTTAATCAATCTTCAATTAAATTAATCACCAATTTTAATCACTTGGATTATCTTAATCCTACTTACTTAATATTAATTAATTACAACACAATTAATTAATCATTCTTTAATCATCCATCTTAATTAATCATCCTTGATTAATTATTATTTAATTACATTAAGTAATTAACCTTTAATTACCACATAGATTAATTAGCCTTAACCATTCACATTAATTAACCTTTAGTTAATCTCCTTAATTAATTAATTATATTAATTAATGATCTTCTAATCACCTTCCCTAATTTATTATTCTTTTAATTAATTATAATTATTAATTAATTTAAATTAATCATCCCATGATTATTCTTCATAATTAATTACCTTTGATTTACTACCTTAATTAATTAATTAACCTTTAATTTATAATCAATCAATTAACTAATAATAGTCCCGATCACCCAACCTTAAATAATTTTAAGATAATTCATTTATCTTAATCACTTACTTAATCATCATCGGAATTTAATAAACTTAGGATTAATTACCATTAATTGTAAATTTACAAAAGTCCTTAAGTTTAATTAACGATAAAACATTTCATCATTTAATTTCTACTTAATTACATTATAAATTAAGCTTAAAATAAACTTAAAATTTAACCAAATCTAAGTTATAATAAACTACATATCTTTACTTAACCAAGCTTTTAAAATAATTATTATTTGAAAGAAATAGTTTAAGAAATAAATTTTAAAGCTCGATTTTGTTAAGCTTAAAACTTGTTAACATCTTAACTTTAACACGAGGCAATCCAGGATTAATTCGAACTGATGCCCAAGCTATCTACCCCTATTCTCGAGCTTCCTCCTCTCCTTTTTTTTAAACTTTTATAAAATGTTAAAACTGTCATACCTTAAAACATCATGTAACAAACCCGGTTTGGAGATTACCGCTAATATTAAATTATAATGATGATTATTATTTAATATTGGAATTATTTAAATTAATAGAGGTAAAATGGTGAAAATATTGTTTATTTAATATAAACAATGAAGTTGAGTAAATTGAGCTAATGAAATGAAGAAAATAAAGTTAATCACTTTATTGGAGTCTTGGGATAGGTTGTAAATTTATTTGGGTTTAATAAAATGATATTGGTAATTTAAGACCAATAATCCATTTTTATTTTAAAACAAAATATGGAGAATAAAGAAGAAACAATTTTATTGAGGATGAAAATGTTGGACATGTGTGAAATAAAGTGTTACTTTATTTCATGAGTTTTAGAATGTAGTTGTATAACTATATTCGATTAAAAATGCTAATTTTGGCAATATTGTATTTTTTTTATTGATGAAATGCAAGAGAAATGGTTAATAAGTTAATTAATCATAATAAAAATGATATATAATAGTGTATTAATGTTTAAAAGTGTTAAAACATTTATTTACACTTTATTGGTAGGAAAATATAGTTTTATTTTGCAAAATATGTCTACATTTGCATTATTTTGACAAAATATGCAAATTTGTAGAAAATGAGAGTTTAGTGCTAAAATAACATTTAAATTCATGGAGAATAATGTTTATTCACTTTAATAAAATTCTAAACGAAATAACGATTCCAACGCGTTTAATTTGTTGAAATCGGATTAATAATGCAAAAGTTACGAATTGTTAATGATTGATTATGTGAGTAATTGGGGAAAATAACATTTCTAGAATTTTCCTAAGGCATATTGGGTTTGGTTTGGACCCAATACCAAAAATAGGCTTCTGGTAGGTGAAGAAGGCATTGTACAAACATCTCACATTTCTTCTTCCACCAGAAATTAACACAGAAGCTTCAAAACACATAAAAATGGCTTCCACTCCTTAATGCCTAGTCAAAGTTGTCAATTAATTAGAAAATTGGAAGGATTTCCTAGCTCAAAACATAATTAAGGTAATCTCCTATCCCTTAAATCCCAAATTCTAGAGAAATTGCAATTTTCCATTTAATGCAATCTCATTTTGTTAATGGTTTCTTTCTGCATATCTCCACTTAAGCTTCTACAGGTCCTGCAGGAGCTTGAATTCGCCAAAAGATTTGCCTTTGCTACCGAAAACCATTATCTTTTGCTGCAAATAGTAAGTATATAACTTACAGCAACTAAACTGAAAGCTTGTGCAAAATCTGTAGCTTTTTGTTGCAAATTCGTACTAGTTTTTAAGCTTTTTCTTAAACCACATTTTGGTGAAAATGCATTATAGTAAAACGGTCAAAACTTTCACATTTTTGTCCGTTTTACCTCAATTTTTTTTGTTGGAAACTAGATTCATTAAGAAACAATTTGTTTTCAGGTTGTATCTTGAGATTTTGCAATTTTGATGACCTGAAATGAGTTTGAAGATAGAAGCCCGATTCTGTCTTTAACAAATTAGGCTGAGTTTGAATTTGTTAGCAAAACAGCCATAACTTTTGAAACACACATCGGAATATGATAATCTTGGCTATTCCGGAAATCTTATTTCATATACTACAACTTTTATTTGTTGAATTTTATGTTATTTCGAGGTTAGCTATGATAAAATTGAATTTTTGTACTGCTAACATAAGAGCAATATCAGAATTTCCCTATTGCTAAATCTGAAACGGAATCGGCCATAACTTTTTTGTTTTTAGGCCTAATTCGATAATGTAAGATGTTCTGGAAAGATCATTTCATAAGCTACAACTTTTTTTAGTCATATTGCCAGATTCGGATGTTTACTATGCTGAAATTGTAAATATTTATCTCAATCCTGTCAATATATATATATATATATATATATATATATATATATGTATGTATGTATGTATGTATGTATGTATGTATGTATAAACACACACACACACACACTATAAGCTACAGGCCTTGTTTAAGATTTATGGTAAAAAGATCATAATTTTTAGACCGCTGATTGGAATTTGACGATTTTGGTCATTCCGAAAAGCAAAGAAACTAAGCTACAACTTTTTCTCTAATCGTATTGCCAAATTTTGGCATTTTCTATGCTGAAATCATAAATGTTTTTAAGAATTTTAAAGGGTTTTTAAACAAGTATTCTTTACTTTCAAGGCTTTTATAAATCATTAAAAAAACCCGTTTTCTCTGGAAAAATATTTTATAAATAATTTTATTTATTTCAATCATTTTTATGTTATTCGAGTGTATATTTGACGTTTTGATTGTGTTTGAAGCATTTTATCATATTAGTCCATTTGACTAATATTATGCAGATATGGTCCGATGACTCCTAATTAGGAGTATATTCGATAGAGGGCCATATGGATGTAGATTTACACTTGCGGAGTATATGAGGCGAGGTTATTTATTATTATGATACTTGTCGATGAAAGGAGACAAGTGTGGTAGTCACATTGAACTCGTTGTGGTACGAAATACGATGAGTTGGAATTTTCTACATTTTGTCGATGAAATGAGGTGATGTATATTTTTTTATAGGGTTTGATGTTAATTTATAATTACTTTACGATGTGGTATCGACTGATAATTAGTAAACCATTAGATGCTGACGCATGGTATGTGACGTGCGTTAATACCTTTTGGGTTCCTAGTCATAAAGTTGTGACACATGGAGGTTTGGACTAGTACTATGGACCTCGAGTGGAGTAGGGTTGCAGGTTAGTAGTCTACCCCGAAGCACTATGATATTATTATTACTCAGGTCTTTTGATGTCACCAATTGGGATGTAGGAAATTATAGGCTATGTAGTCGTGTGCATAGGCAGGAGAGGTAGAAATGAAGGTGATCCCAATCCCATGATGTATGGTACCGAAGTACAGTACTAGTGGAAGTAAATAGCACGTGCGAAGTACTCTTTTTATTGATGATTTTGATGTTAATCTTTTTGGGTGATGTTTATGTTTTGAATAGCCTCGAGTAAGAATGAGGGGACATTATAGGATGGTCCATGATGTTTCGACCATATTATTACTACTTGTTGAAGATTATGTGATTTATGAAGTTTGACGATCTTTATGATTGATATGAAGTACTTCGAAATAATTTCCCTTCTTATGATATAAGAATGATCCTTGATGATTCTCATAGATGTATATTCATGATGAACCTTATATTCGTTCCATTGGGAACAACAGAATGATTATCTCATTATCACTTATCGTCATTGAGGCCCTTATCTACTAATGAGTTTAGTTGCCTGACCCGTGTGTTTTTCACTTGGGTCAGACCGAGTTGCAGGTTAGCATGGACAGCTTCTCTTTTTGGATCATCTTATCACCTTTTGTGGGACATATCAATTTGGCTGGCTTTTATCTTTAGACCGTTTTGTTGACTATCATGATGTATATTCTTTTTGTGGGATGATTGTATGTGATTATCAGTACCCTTTTTACTACTCGTGTATGATGTATTATGTGGGCGTGTATGGTAGTGTATGTGTATATATATCTGATCCGGGTTTGCTGTTCTGTGACTGTTATTTACTTTCCGCATATATGTATATTACATTAGTTTTGAAATGTTTATAAACCGCTATAGTGTGCAATAGTTATGGACTAGACGTGTCAACCACATATGAGGTAAATGAAAAAAAAATGATGACACTACTTGACATGTTTAGTTCTTAGCTAGTGTATGCGATGTTGGTCACCCTTATCCAACCTTATTCTCTGCATTAGTAGACAGAATTACTCGTTAATTCCCTTTACTAACGTGGGTCTCGGGGTGGGGCGTCACACCTTGATATTAGAGCATCGTTTCTGAGTATAATGTGATATATACATAATAGTACATGAGATACCATACATCAAGTATAATACATCAACATGTATCATCCCATAATCATGATTCGGTTCACCTTACTTTTAATTTTGTCCTTACCCATGTTTTGACCCGTCTCCCTTTTCGATTCCTTTAGGGCAGATAGAAAGGAATACATCTAGGAATGTTTAGTATATTCCATAGTATTCCTTATTTTCTGTACTCGAATTCTAATATATCCATTTACCCTGTGATTGATCCTTTTAATCTTTTCTTTCAGCTATATCTCATCGAGGTAGAGGACGCCATTCAGTGGCGGGACCGTCCAGTGGTTCTCATCCCGAGGGTGTATATACGTCCAGTGATCAGATTCTTGAGTTAGTGCAGATCGTTCATCTTCCCATTACTGCTACTTCTGCCTCTCCTCACCTATCAGCTTTTGCACGTATGTGCAGTGATTTCACTCATCTCAGTGGCAAGGCCTTTAAAGGCACTGAGTCTTTTCTTAATGTAGAGGCCTGGCTCAGTTCTTGTGAGCGTATTTTTGGCCGTATGGAGATATCTAGCCATCACCGTGTTCTTGTAGCATCCAGTATGTTGCAAGAACGAGCTCTTCATTCGTATGACCTTCTGATTGCTGAGATTGATGAGTCCACACTTGAGAAGGATCAGTTCTGTGAGCGGTTTGAACTCAATTTTATTCTTGATTCTGAGAAAGCTGCTCTAGCTCGTCACTTCCTTCAGCTCAAGCAAGGAAAGCTTTCTGTTTCAGAGTATGTTGCTTCATTTGAGGGTCTTTCTAAGTATGGGCTTGAACATATTCCTACTCTATACAAGAAGAATCTTAGGTTCGTTTCCGGACTTAAGAAGTATTTGAAGAAGCCCTTATGCTTCGCCTTGAGCTTTTGAGAAGCTTGTTGATGCGGCACTTATCTTGAAGTGGTCGAGAAGGAAGAGGATAGTGATGATGATGTTAGTGTTCGGGCCAACCCGAATAAGAAGAAGTTCTTTCGCAAGTCTAAGCCCTTTCCTCTTAAGAAGAAGAAGCAAGGTGGTTCTTCTTCTCAGCCTCAGTCTACTCCTTCAACGAAGCCTTTTGCATGCTTCAATTGTGGCTCCCCTGATGATCCTGTTAGAGAGTGTCCCAAACCCAAGCGTTGCCTCCACCGCAAGAAAGAGGGACACATAGTTGCTGCTTGCCTAAGGGGAAAGGTTCACGTTAGGGTCAGCTTAATGTGGCTTCTACATCTAGTGATGTTTCTCAGCCTAGTGGTGCACACTCTTACATTTTAAAAGGTTCCTTATTATTTGATAATCCTATTATTCGACTGCTTTTCGATATGGGTGCTTCTCACTCATTCATGTCGAAGGAAGTCATAGATGCTTTGCAGTTGGATGTTTCATGCTTGCTTACTTCGTTGCGGATTGCTAATCCTATTGGAGGATCCGCTACTCTTAGCTTACTTTGTGATGACGTTGACATCTTGATTTGTGGTTTTTCTTTCCATCCGAATCTGCACGTGATTCCTTTCCTTGGCTTTGACATGATTTTGGGTATGGACTGGCTAGTTCGGTACGATGCTAAGGTTTTATGTTTGGAGCGAGTTCTTTATCTTTGACATCCTGATTCTTCTAATCAGTTATCTGTCTCGCTTCATGATTCCGATTGTGGTTCTGCAACCTCTTTATTTGCTCTTGATTCTCTCGATACTGATGATGATGTGCCCATATTCCAGTTGTTTGTGACTTCGCCGATTTATTTGAGCCTGTTTTTGGTTTGCCTCCTAAGCGAGCCATTGAGTTCCGTATTGATCTTATACCTGGTGCTCAGCCCGTTAGTCATCCTCCCATGAGGATGTCTACGCGAGAGAATGATGAACTCAAGAAGCAACTTCTCGAGCTTGAAGCCAAGCATTTTATTCGATCTATCTCTTCACCATAGGGTGCTGCAATGGTATTCGTGAAGAAATCTGATGGATCTCTTAGGATTTGAGTCGACTATCGCAAGCTTAATGAGCTAACCATCAGGAACCGTTATCCTTTACCCAGAATTGATGATATGTTCGATTAGTTGAGTGGTGCTAAGGTCTTTTCTCAGTTAGATCTGGCCGTTGGTTTTCATGAGCTTCGAGTTGCAGAAGATAGTATTCCTCTCACCATATTCCGCACTCGCTTTGGTTCTTATGAGCGGCTCGTCATGCCATTCGATTTGACGAACGCTCCTGCTTATTTCGTCGATCTCTTGAATCGATATTCCGTGAATATCTCGATAAGTTTGTTCTTGTTTTCATTGATGACATTTTGGTTTATTCGAAGTACGAAGTAGATATGCGCAACATCTTAGAATCATTTTGAGTACTCTCCGACAGCATCAACTCAAAGCAAAGCTTTCTAAGTGTCATTTTTGGGAAAACCAAGTGAAATTCTTAGGTCATGTCATATCTTCCAATGGCATCTCTGTCAATCCTGCTAAGATCGAGGGTATTCAGAATTGGAAGAGGCCTGAGAATGTTCACGAGATTCGTTCCTTTCTAGGATTCGCAGGTTATTATCATCCTTTCATCAAAGACTTTTCCCGCATTGTGCTTCCTTGGACTAGCCTTACAAGGAAAGGCGTTCGATTTATTTGGTCTGATAAGTGTGAACCTTCTTTTCAAAGATTGATATAGCCTCTCACTAATGTTCCCGTCCTTGTGGTTCCTCTAGGGAACCAAAATCTTATTGTATATATCGATGCCAGCCACAGTAGCCTCGGTGCAGTCCTGATGCAGAAGGATCAGGTAGTTGCTTATGCTTCGAGACAGTTGAGACCGAACGAGGTTCGGTATGCTATCCATGACCTTGAGCTTGCGGCCATTGTCTTCGCTTTGAAGATTTGGCGTCATTATCTTTTGGGAGATCACTTTATCCTCTATACCGATCACAAATCTCTTAAGTATCTCTTTTCTCAGAAGGATTTGAATATAAGGCAACAGCGATGGTTAGAGTTTCTCGCCTCATATGATTTCAATATTGAGTACACCCTTGGTAAGGGTAATCGAGTTGCTGATGCGCTTAGTCGCAAGCATTCGGCCATGATATCTATGATGTTAGCCGAATAGGATGTTCTGACAACACTATCTTGTTGTGATATTCGTGATAGAGTTCCATCATTCGATTCTCCTGCTTTATTGTTTAGTATGGATGCTTGACAATCTCTTCTTAATCGTATTTCTGAGGCTCAGAGGCATGATGCTCATATGATGCGCCTCATCTAGTCTTGTTCTACTGACTCCCGTGATGAGGAGTTGCGGGATTATTCCATTGATTCTCACGGTTGCCTCCGTTTGAAGAACCGTACTATGGTGCCTTTTGACCCAGCACTTAGACGTGACATACTTGATGATTGTCATCACTCTAAGTACACCATTCGTCCGGGTAGCAGTAAGATATATGCGGATATGCATCGACTTTATTATTGGGAAGGCATGAAGCGTGACATTGCAAGTTATATAAGCAATTACATGACGTGTCAGCTTGTCAAGGCCGAGCATCAGCGGCCATCTGGTCTTCTTGAGCCTCTAGAGGTTCCATTGTGGAAGTGGGACCAAGTTTCGATGCACTTCATTGACGGCCTACCTCGTTCGAGGTCGGGTCATTCGAGCATTTGGGTAATTGTTGATTGCCTCACAAAGTCAGCTCATTTCATTCCTATTATGTCTAATAGGAATGCTCCTCTTTTGGCGAAGCTCTATATTAAGGAAATTGTACGATTGCATGGTGTTCCTTCATCGATCTTTTGTGACCGTGATCCTCTATTTACCAGTCATTTCTGGTCCACCTTTCAGTAGGCTTTGGGAACAAAGCTGAATCTTTCGACTGCGTATCATCCTCAGTCCGATGGACAGACAGAGAGGGTGAATCATATTCTTGAGGAACTACTTCGTACATGCATTCTTGATTTTGGTGGTTCTTGGGAGGATCACCTTCCATCGGTTGAATTCTCCTATAGCAACAGCTTTCAGTCCAGTATCGGTATGGCACCATTCGGGGCACTTTATGGTAGACCGTGCCGTTATCCATCTTGTTGGTTAGAATCTGGCGAGAAGCTTATTCTTGGGCCGGATTTGATTCGTGATTCTTTAGAGAAGATTTCCCTTATTAGATAGAGAATGAAAGAGGCACAGAGCCGTCCGAAATCCTACACGAACAACCGTAGGAAGCCTCTTGAATTCTCCATCGGTGACCATGTGTTCAGTTGTATATCTCCGATGAAGGGAGTGATGCGCTTTAGCTCGACGGGGAAATTGGCTCCTCGCTTTATAGGACCATTTTTGATTACCAAGCGCATCAGTCCGGTTGCTTATCTAGTGTCACTTCCGCCTCATTTATCTGGTATTCATGATGTTTACCACGTCTCTCAGCGTAAGAAGTGCATTCGAGGTTCTGATTCCGTTGTTGATGCTTCCGAGCAGCTTCAGCTTGAGATCTCACCAAGTTTATCCACCATTCAACGGCCTATTCGCATGCTTGTTTCGAAGGTGAGGCGCCTTCGAAGCAAGAATGTTCCTCTTGTCAAGATTCAATGGTCGGAGAATCTCAATGATTGCACTTGGGAAACTAGAGAATCTATCGAGCGTTCTTTTTCGGGTTTTCTATCTTCGTTTGAGGATGGTGAGAACTATTATCTCAAGCTATTTCTTATTTCTTTTTGGTTAAATCGTTATATTTGTTACGGTTTCCCTAGAAATTGCGAGGACGCAATTTTGTTAAGGGGGGAGTCTATAACAAACCCGGTTTGGAGATTACCGCTAGTATTAAATTATAATGATGATTATAATTTAATATTGGAATTAATTAAATTAATTAGAGGTAAAATGGTGAAATATTGTTTATTCAATATAAACAATGAAGTTGAGTAAATTGAGCTAATGAAATGAAGAAAATAAAGTTAATCGCTTTATTTGAGTCTTGGGATGGGTTGTAAATTTATTTGGATTTAATAAAATGATATTGGTAGTTTAAGACCAATAATCCATTTTTATTTTAAAATAAAATATGGAGAATAAAGAAGAAATAATTTTATTGAGGATGAAAATGTTGGGCATGTGTGAAATAAAGTGTTACTTTATTTCATGAGTTTTAGAATGTAGTTGGTATAAATATATTCAATTAAAAATGTTAATTTTGGCATATTGTATTTTTTGCCAATCTGCCTTTTATTGATGAAATGCCAGAGAAATGGTTAATAAGTCAATTAGTCATAATACAAATGATATATAATAGTGTATTAATGTTTTAAAAGTGTTAAAACATTTATTTACACTTTGGTTGGAAAATATAGTTTTATTTTGCAAAATATGTCCAAATTTGCGTTAATTTGACAAAATATGCAAATTTGCAGAAAATGAGAGTTTAGTGCTAAAATAACATTTAAATTGATGGAAAATAATTTTTTATTTACTTTAATAAATTTCTAGATGAAATAACGATTCCAACGCAATTAATTTTGTTGAAATCGGATTAATAATGCAAAAGTTACGAATTGTTAATGATTGAATATGTGAGTAATTGGGGAAAATAACATTTCTAGAATTTTCCTAAGGCATATTGGGTTTGGATTGGACTCAATACCCGAAAGAGGCTTCTGGTAGGTGAAGGAGGCATCGTACGGACATCTCACATTTCTCCTTCCACCAGAAATTAACACAGAAGCTTCAAAACACATAAAAATGGCTTCCACTGCTTAATCCCTGGTCAAAATTCTCAATTAATTAGAAATTTGGAAGGATTTCCTAGCTCAAAACATAAAAAGGTTAATCTCCTATTCCTTAATCCCAAATTCTAGAGAGACTACAATTTTCCATTTACTGTAATCTCATTTTGTTAATGATTTCTTTCTGCATATCTCTACTTAAGCTTTTACAGGTCCTGCAGGAGCTTGAATTCGCTAAAAGCTTTGCTTTTACTGCCTAAAACCATCATCTTTTGCTATAAATAGTAAGTATATAACTTACAGCAACTAAATTGAAAGCCTATACAAAATCTATAGCTTTTTGTTGCAAATTCATACTAGTTTCTGAGGTTTTTCTTATACGACGTTTTGCTGAAAAATGCAATATAGTAAAACGACCACAACTTTCACATTTTTGTCCATTTTACCTCAAATTTTTTTTGTTGGAAACTAGATTCAATGAGAAACAATTTTTTTTCAGGTTGTATCCTGAGATTTTGCAATTTTAATGACCTGAAATGAGTTTGAAGACAGAAGCCCTATTCTGTCTTTAACAAATCAGGCTGAGTTTGAATTTGTTAGCAAAACAGCCATAACTTTTGAACCACAGGTTGCATTTTGATAATCTTATCCATTCCAAAAATTTATTTCATATAATACAACTTTCATTTGTTGAGTTTACTATTATTTTGAGGTTAGCTATGACAAAATTGAATTTTTGTACTGCTAACCCGAGAGCAAAACCAGAATTTCCCTGTTGTTGAATCTGAAACGGAATCGGCCATAACTTTTTCATTTTTAGGCCGAATTTGATAATCTTAGATGTTCTGGAAAGCTCATTTAATAAGCTACAACTTTTTCTTTAGTTGTATTGCCAGATTCAAATGTTCTCTATGCTGAAATTGTAAATATTTATCTCAGTCCTGTCAATATATATATATATATACACACACACACACACACACACACACACACACACATATATGCACACTATATGCTACAGGCCTTGTTTAAGATTTGTAGTAAAAAGATCATAATTTTTAGACCGCTGATCGGAATTTGACGATCTTGGTCATTCCGGAAAGCTTAAAACTAAGCTTCAACTTTTTCTTTAACCGCATTGCCAAATTTTGGCGTTTTCTATGCTGAAATCATAAATGTTTTTAAGCATTTTTAAGGGTTTTTAAACAAGTATTCTTTATTTTCAAGGCTTTTATAAATCATTAAAAAAACCGTTTTCTCTGGAAAATTATTTTATAAATTATTTTATTTATTTTAATCAGTTTTATGTTATTCGGGTGTACATTTGACGTTTTGATTGTGTTTGAAGCATTTTATAATATTAGTCCATTTGACAAATATTATGCAGATATGGTCCGATAACTCCTAATTAGGAGTATATTCGATAGAGGACCATATGGATGTAGATTTACGCTTGTCGAGGATATGAGGCGAGGTTATTTATTATTATGATACATGTCGATGAAAGGAGACAAGTGTGGTAGTCACATTGAACTTGTCGTGATACGAAATACGATGAGTTGGAATTTTCTACATTTTGTCGATGAAATGAGGTGATGTAAATTTATTTTTTTGTAGGGTTTGATGTTAATTTATAATTACTTTACGACGTGGTATCGACCGACGATTAGCAAACCATTAATTCCCTTTACTAACGTGGGTTTCGGGGTAGGGCGTCACACATCACGTACTCGAATCCATCTTCGAGCAATTCCCTTCTCTACCCAATTCAAAACTCGAGACAAAACAATCGTCTCCCTTGCCAGATTCAACACAGTCATCAACGTGCACGTGTATACGTGCACGCCATATCCATGCCCTCCGATCAACTCACCAGCAATCACCTAAATCGGCAACGACCCTGACAAACCCTACGACCACCCAGAAACAGCAAATCGATGGCCAAACGAAAACGAGCTTGACGATCCAAATCTGGAACGAACCGTCATCCAGAAAAGGCTCGACTTTGACGATTTCGACCATCGGAGTCCTTTCCGCCCTGCCCACAGCCTCGCCGATGACCCATACTTCTTTCCCCCCACAACCGGTCTCCTTCGATGCCAAGTCGACAGTGTGGCAACCCAAAACCAATTTTGACCAAACACCTAGCTAAACCCTACACCGACAAATTTCCACCGCCACCATGAATTAAAAATTAACTCACTATTTTTGCAAAGCTCGACAACTCCTCTGCTACCTCCAGCGGTGACGCCGACCACTCAGACATCTTCAATTACCAGAAAATGCCCAGAACAGAAACTTTGATCAACTCATGATATCATACGATTTATAAACTGTCACGGCCCGCCATTTCGTACCATTCAAATCGATAATAATCCACACATGTTGGACTTGAATGATGCAAAATAACTGATTATAAATAAATTTGAAGCAAATGAAATCAAATACACAGAATCACATACACAGAACAATCAGAATAACTCGCAGCAGAATATAAAATAACATAGTAGTTCATGAAGCTACTATAACAGAGTCTCAACCCAAATATATAATAATAGTCTGAAACAACATAATAGAAATTCCAAATACATAGAAGTTCACTAATACATGAGATAAGCTAGAACAGCTAAAATAGAAATATATATATATATATATATAGGCAGGATCTCCAACAAAGACCGGCACCAGAAAGAGAATCCAAAGCTGTGAATACTCAGGCTGACCCAAGCGTAAAGCAAAACACAAAACACTCGAGTCGGGACAATATATACTTATATAATGTAAACCAACTCAAGTGAACTGTAATAAAGATACAAGTAACTTAAAGGATTCCTGGGACCGCCCATCCACTAAGGATCCTTCAAACTATTTACTATATAGTAATATTGCGCTATTATAATAATGTCTATGGTAAAATAAACATACTTTAAAATAGCGTTCCGGGCTACCTATATCAGCCTTCACACATAATAGTCCCAGTAGTCCATCCAGTATCAGTGTATCTCCAGATCGGAAGACTACCCTAAATACTCCATGGGATACGAGAGAAAAACAAACTCGTAGTAAAGGCTCGGTATGGTAGGTGTCATGGCACACAAGGCAATGCCAGGGTAGATATACCAATTACGCACACGGGCTGCTGGTAACGTAGCAGCCACTATGCCCACCCCGAACAACACTCCAAAATCAAGGGGTGAACCCAAACAATTACAATAGTAATAGAATGGTATCGAAGAAGTGTGTCTGGCCAGAGGTGCTACCTCTTTTGGCCCGAGATCGCTCTTGTTTTAGCCACCTTAAGCCAACTCACGGGAGTCGGGTCCACGTAATATACCTCAGAAACGTCTTCACCATCCTACTTCATTTTGGAATCTCCACAGCGTTCACAGTTATTAAAGTGGTTTTTGGTATCGACAGGGAGTATGTCCATATCCGATTCCGGTCTCTTTAACAACCAATCGTTATTATAACACGTAGTTATAAATTTAAAAATGGTATTTATATTTCAAAAATCAAATATCATTTAACAATTCAATATCATTTCAAATCCATTTCAAAATATCCAACTTATCATATCATTTCAAAACCACATTCATGTTATTCAATTTAAAATACCATTTCAACTCACATTTCAAAATAGTTTATATTTCAAAACAAATTACTTCATTTAAATCATTAAAATGAAGTTATTACATTTAATAATTAAATTATTAAATTTTCAAAATTTTAAACCTTTCAAAGTTCCTTAATTCACTTAAATTTGTCAAAATAGTGAAAATTCAACTTTCACAGCATTTAGAAAATTCTACGGAAAGTTACTTTTAAAATAGTTCAATTTAACAAAAGACAGCATTAAAAATGTTTTCATAGGGTTACTTAAGTTTCAAATAAAAATTAAGTTAAATTCAACAATTATAGCACTTACAAAGTGCTATAATATCCCGTTATTAAAATTTAGCCATTTGGTTCATTTATATCAACTACAGTATTCACAAATGCTGTAATATCCTTTACATTAGAAATAATAGCATTTCAAAAATGCTATAAATTAAATTTCAAATATTCACTCTACTTTCTCAAACAATTAAATTTGTATATAAATCATTTTAAACTTATAGAATCATATATTTTTCACTTTATAACCATCATTTAATTTTCCTTAAATTCATGATTTTGTAAAGTTAAATTTCCATTAAAAAATCAATATTTAATAATACTCTACTTGTTAAATTCCAACATTCAATTTTAAATTCATTAAATTAAATTTATAGCTTAACACTTAAGTTTAAATTTTCAAATATAACTTAATTTCAATTTATTTACTTGACTTAAAAAATTCACTTTTAAACCAAATTCATGAATTTTCAATATAAGTTATATTCCAAAATTCAACTCAAATGTTCATGCATTTAACATTTTAACTTTATCCAAAAATCATTAATATATTATAAAATCACTTTAAATTCATTTAAATTCAAAATATCATAAATTTATCATATTTTCCAACTTAAATTTAGATTCTAATTATCACCAAATTATAATTTCCAAAATAACTTACATTTCATATTTTCTAACTTTACCATTAATTTATTTCACTTATAAATTTTCAGAAAATCAATAATCATTTGCAAAAATCATTTTTTTATTAAGTTTGAATCAAAATATTATAATATTTTACATTTCTAAAACATTTTAAATTTTTTATAAAAATATAATTTAACCACGGGTCTGTATAAAATATTCTAGCCTAGGTAAAGTGATACGGATAATATATCATTTCAATCCGTGATTTACAAAGAAAACCCGGGTTTTATCATTTCAAACCCACAGTCCCAAGTAAATTTTAAATAATTTTAAAATCGTTCAGGCCTATCATTTCAGCCCTAACGATTTTCCCCATTCTAAAGTCCGTTCGTGTATGTATCATTTCAACCAATAGTGATTCTAATCTAAGGGGAACTTGTAGTGTGATAAACTGATATAAATAACAGAACAGCATAATATAACAGTAACATATGATATAACAGGTAAATAAGAATGGGTGAACATCATATGATCATAACATAGCAGATATAATATGGTGATGCATTTTACAGATTCAAATGTGATCGATTTACTAGTCATATAAGTATAAAACTGTCTGGTGAGAATAACTCACTGGTATAAGCTGGAGACACAACCAAAATACACAAACTGATATCCAAAAAGCACGATAGCACGACAATGATTCAAGTGTGAGAGAGACAAAGCTAATAACTATTTGCACAAAAAATGGACAAACGTGTAACGACCCAGGGTTTTTAGTAATTAAAACTTGGATATTTAATTAATTTTAAATATAAATAAGTGAATTTATAAGTCGAATAAATTTTAATTTTAATTATTGGATTTAATTGAATAATTAAATCGATAATTTAATATGTTAAATTATGGAAATAATTGAAAATTGGGTTAAATATGATTGAAAATGATTTGTAAAATTTTATTTTATCATATTGAAGTTAGAATGATATTTTAGAACTCTTAAAATCGAATTAGAAGTTTATTTGTGAAAATTGAATATTTTAATATTTAATCGACTAGTGAAAATAGCCAATTTTTGAACAGTCTCAGAATTAAACGAGACTAGTTACATTGGATCCGTAATAGTTAGTTATTACCGGATTTCAATTTTCATGTCAATCGGAGTTATCGTTTGATCGTGGCAGCTCGAAACGCATCGAATTATTTTTAATATTAATTTGGCGAGTTAAAATAGCCATTTTTCAAAAAGTCTCGGATTCCGACGAAACTAGTTTCATCGGATCCGTAATGTGATATTATTGTAAGGTTTCAAATTTCGTGTCAATTGGATTTACCGTTTGTCCGGTACAAATTAAAACGCCTAGAAAATCGTTTAAATCGGTTTAATTTAAATTGAACGTTTGTTGCCATAACTCGCACAGATGTCCGAATTAGCTTCCGAAACCTGTTCCATTGTGTCCGGAACGCAGGGTAAACCCTAGAAACGCTGGTTACGGCGCGTAAATCGGAGTTTGGGAATTCCGGATGAATAGTGTCGTTCGAAATTCTATAAATAGCCCCTACCCTTCATAAATTAAAAAAAAAATAAAAATAAACCCTAAACCTAAAACCCTAGCCGCCACCCCAGAATTCAAAGGCCGAAAATTATTTGCTTTCTCCTCTCAATCTCTCCCAATCCACAAACAATTAGAAGAAATCATCAACACGAAAGTTCTAGAGCTTCACGAGTACTTTAGATCCATACGGATATGATGGGGTTTAGTGTCGCCTGGAGGGAGCTAGGGGGGCCGATTGTGGCCAGTTGAGCACGCAACTCGAGGAGGTAGGGGTGGCCGAGCTTGGTGCTGCCTAGGGCGTGGGTAGGGGGGGTCGTGCTCTTCACGATGGAACTCTTTGATCGAGATATAGGTTGGAAATGGTGGTGCAAAATTTAACCCTAATCTATGAATATGGGTTCGGCCTTGATAGCCTGTGCGTGCATGAAGAGGAAGGAGAAAAGGGGACATGCGGCCGTGATCTCGTGTGTGGGAATGGACGGTGATGATGGTGATTTGGTTTAAAATTATAAATTAAGTTGTAAATTTATTATATAAAAATTTGTGTAATGTTCAAATATTCATATCTTTTTCATACGAAGTCGAAAACGCGCGAAACCAGTTGCGTTAGAATCGTATGGACGAGCACTACGCGATGAAATTGGATTGGAGTCGTTTGGAGTTAGTAAGAATTTTGGGTAAAATTAAACGTCCGTTTAATTTTATTCGAAATAAATCGCTAAAACGAAATTGAAATCAAGGTGAGAACTTCTCACTCAATCGAATCGGTTTCGATTTTATTTTAAATAGTTAGATTTAAAATATTTGAATGCATGTTTGAATGATGATTGATATCTATTGATTGTTAAAATAGACATTATGCGCCGTTAGTAAGCGGATGTTATTTATTAAAAACATATACCGCGAATATTTCATAAACAGTGAAATTGGTATTATATATAATAGCAATATATATATATTGGCATATGTATATATTGGAGTTATTGATTTCCCGCATTTGTTTAGCGGATGAGACCCTATTGCGCCGTCTATTAAGCGGATAATATTTTAAATCCCATATACCGCGATAATTTCGTACTGGAGCGAAATTGGTATTGTGCTAATGTTTGTGGATGCAGGAAAACAGGTTGGAGGGATCCAACTGGATTCCTCAACAATATTTATTTGATTATGGATATTTTGATATTCATTGATTATTATATCGATATATGATATTGTTGTTGTCGTGATTGACTATTTGGTATGTAGCATCATTGGACCAAATTTGGAACTTTAAAATGATTTTTTAAAGTGATTTTTGAACATATAAAATATTTTTGGAATTGACCCATTTTAAATAAATAAACGTTATACTTTTAAAAAGTTATAAAATTATGGCTTTTGAGAAAACATAGTTAAAAGCTGATTTTTGAGAAATATGGGTTAATGACTTTATAAAATAGTTTAAATCGGGATTTCTGAATTTATTTATAAAAAGTTTAAATATAGGATTTATAAAATTTAATTATTTTATAAATCAAGAGAATGGTGAAATTATAAAGGAGTTTAAAAACGTTTTAAAGAATAATATGAATTGATTTATATAAGAGATTTATAAATGGATATTTATAAATTGAAATATTGAAATTATAAAACGAGCTTTTATAAGTGTTAGAATGAATTGTAAATGAGTTTCATTGATGAGTGAAATTTATAGAATTTTATACGGTGAAGTTATAAATGGAATTTTATAAGCGGTAGGTTTATAAAATTTATTAAGTTATTAAAATAATGGTTTTGGATAAATGAATGAATCTTATAAGTTATAAGATTTATAATTTAGGAAGTTAAAAAGAACGATTTTGTAAAATAATCGTTTTATAAGTATTTCACTTATGATATGAACTTTTGTTTTATAATTGAGATATAAATTGAACAGGTTAATAAAGGAATTTATAAACATTGTTTTATAAATTCGTAAATGACTTATCTTGATAAGTAAATTGTTGAAACCTATTAATGGAGTTATATTCACATTTTTGACTGTGAATAATCCTTTGAAATGAAATGTATAAAAATGATGAAATTAATTAACGTAGTATATTCATGTTTTTGAATAGTGAATAATATGTTAAAGAAATTGTTTTGAATGTGATATTTTAAATAGAATTAAAACGATCTAACGATGTTCTAAAATGTGTTGAGATTCGAAACCATAGATTTCAACATTCATTGTTGAAATAAACGTTTTCGAGAAATAAAAGGAAATGGTGGACTATAACATTACTGTTATAGTAAATGATTTCCGAAAGGAAATGTTTTGTATAGTATTGGGATCGATATATCTATTTTAATTTCGAATCCCTATACTAGTGACTTTGGGTTGTTGTAACTATGTTTTACGCAACATTCGTTTTGGCCCAAATGTTTAAAAGAATGATTTCCTTAAAGAATGAAATATATACTTAATTTCGATTAGAGTATATTAAATATTTTCTAAGTATTGAAAATAAATAAAATTTGTGAATTACTTATGAATAAATAAGTATGGAGATGTTTTCCAATATAAAGTGAATATTGAGAATTTATCTTTTTGAAAATAAATTGAAATGAATAATTGAAATCGTATATGCATGAATATTTTGGAATATAAATTCACTATTGAATTTATAAAAGGAAGTGGAAATTGTTTAAAAATAAATATTGATTTATTCTTGAGGTATTGAAATCTTATATCTTGTAAAGATATTTTTGGAAAATAAATAATTTGGAAAATTATTTGGAATCTGGTGATGTTGTGCATATCCATTGATAGTTCAATAACCGACTATCAATATTTCCCTTTGAATGGGTATTTGATGTGATTTGTTTGAATTTGAATGCCACACTTATTTTTGAATAAGCGCTCACTATTCGGGTTAACCGGGAAAGGACCATGGGGTCGTATAACCCATTCCGAATATGTGATACGTCGTTATGAATTGCATCTGAAGATCGGTGTTGAAGACTCGGTATTTGCGAAAGCAATAGGATGACCTGTCGATTGACTCTGCACTGAGTTGCAACGGTATAGAGACTCCCTAAGTGATGGGAAATCCGATCAGGATTGTGAATATCCGGATTGCAAGGACTTCTTTGTAAGTGCCTTCGGTTTTGTTCGAGCCCGGAACAGACTTGTATGGATTGTATGTCTGACATTACAAATTGAGATATAAAGCCGATTTCATTCAAATATATTTCTGTTGGTGGCGAAGAATTTATTCTTTTAGCTTAACACTCTTCTCTGAGACGTACGAGCTCAGAGGTTATGTAGTTGAAGGTTATCAGCGATATATTCCCAATTTGGTAATGTGACATGCTGAGTGTTGCTGTAAATGATCATTGTGTTGATTATTTGTGATAGGATCATTTATTTGATCGTCTATCCTGGTGATCATTTCTATGATCATTTGTTGACCCAAAGCATGGCTTTTGTATAAAGTATGTTTTTGTGGACGTGACTTCGTCGAGCCTCACACCCCGTGAATGGTCAAAACAGGAAAGAAGCAGCAAGGTTATGAGGGGTAGCGCCCTTTAGGATGTGTGCATTTCCTTCTGGAAAAGGGTGGTATCATGGTATGGAGCCCAGATACTTACTCATGTTGAAAACACTTTATGATTGTGTGAATTGATTGCGAGCGCTCGGTTGAAAGGTCCCAAAGGACCGGGGGATGGCATATTCGGTCAGTTGTTACTCAGTTAGCGGTAACCCGGCCTTGTGTTGGTAGAGATCCGGTTTGGTTCTCGGGGATGTCCATCCAGAGGCATTCTCATGTGGCAATGGGAAGTTCCTTGGCCTGATCATTCGTTGGAAATCCAAAGAAACAATACGATCTTGTACGGTATTAGTTGTAGAAACTATCATTCACTTATGGTGGCGCCCCACTGTTTGGATGGTAGCTATAGTAGGCATACGATAATGGTCGTATGTTGGCTAAGATTTATATTCTACTTTCGAAATGAATTTTTCCTACATTATACACTAGTAATAATATCAAATGTTCTTTTAAATGCGTATCGAGCATCTTTGACTATCATAAGGAGAAATCTCCTCCGATTCTGCGTTTGCATGTGTGTGTGTGCGGGAGGCCTTATGGTAGTCTCATTTTTAAAAGCATTGCGAATTGACTTTAAAAATATTGCTCTATTTTGATTTTAAAGATAAATAAACTGTTTTGAGTTCTCACACCAGTCGCATGACTGATTCGGATTTTATTGTTTTCCTTCCTAAACTCTGGGTGCCCACCAATTTTCACACGGGCAGTCAAGAGTTAGGTTTATCAGGATATTTCTGGAATTGCTGGAGGCAAGCTGGATGGCATGGCGTATTACTAGTTTATATAGTATTTCTTTTTCCGCTGCACTGTTTGTTGTTGTATGTTGTTGTACACTCTGATGATGTAATGATGTAATGCAATGTATAAAATGTAATAACTGAGATAGTTCTTTGTTTAAAGATTATTCATTTATTATTATATGTTGTTCCGCTGCAAATTATGAGATTCTGTTATTGTTCTGTTGTGTTCTGTTCCGTTCTATTTTCTATGTTCTTTTCTCTCTATTTTCTATCTTCTTATCTCTTCTTCTGTCTCTTTCTTTTTCTTAAACCATAACATTTCGGGTTTCCAGCCTTCAATTTCTCGGCAGTCGATAAAGTGAGTATCGATGTTGAATTTTTGAAAGTCGAAAATTTCCGGGACGTTACATTTGGTATCAGAGCTTATGGTTAAGCGACAACCATGGTTCTGTTGGGTATTACTCATTAGAGATAGAGTCAGTAGTACTCTAGAATGAGTTTGAGTGTAATAATAGCTATGAGAGCATATTTGTTAGTGAATATAAAATTGTTTTATATTGTGATGATTGGTTTGTTGAGTGGCATATGAACCTTCGTCAGCGTGGTCTCGACAACTATGCCGAAGAGGTTTCTAAACACTTGAATAGAACAATTCGACACAATATTGTTTTTAAATTGGGTAAATGAAATAATTTTGCCTTGATTATATTTTGTATATAAAGGAATAATTTTTCAAAATTATTAAAGTGTATGTAAGTTGATTGTTTAGTTGTTTGAATAATCTAAATAAAAGAATAATTGTATAAGTGAAAGAATTATAAGAATTGAATTATAATTAAAGTGATTTACAATTGTGAAATAAACTTATATATATAAGAAGTGAAACTATATGAATATGAGTTGTAAATAAAAATGAATTTAAAGTTAAATGGAATATAACTTAAGTGATGTTGAATGAAGTTGATATTGATATCAAAGTAAAATAATAAAGTGAATGGAATTTATAAAAGGAGTTGAAATAAAATAAATAGAAATGGATTTATAAAACAACGTTTATAAATTCCAAATTGAATGAATATAAGCAAAGGAATTTGGTTGTGATTAATATATATTGGTTGATATTTGATTGTTAGTTGATTGTATATAATTCATTAAGTGTTAATGAAATTGAAATCTGAAGTAATTGAAATTCAATTAGAAGTTAAGTGAATCTTAAATAGAATTGAATTTGATTTGGAAGTGAACCAACTTGAATATGAATTAGTGAATATAAACTAATTGAGAATGAATGTTAGTAAAAACATCCACTGTTAATGAATCAAAAGTGATTAAATTGAAAACCTATTTCATTGAATATTAATGAGAATATGAATGAATATATATTGGTTATGAATTTGTTGGATGATAGTTGGTTGATGGTTGAACATATTGCTTTTACTACATTTGATATGTTGACATATATAGTTATTATGTTGCTATATGTTGTATATCGATACTATTTTCATATACGTATGATTCTCATGTTGTTTGTTGAGTGATTAGTAGGTGCGGATCGCGTTTGCTTCGCATTTGGAGCTCGCTTTCGCGCTATATTAGCCGTATATGCTTGCTAATAAAAGATAAGGTACATATCTCGGATTAAATATCGTACTTTTATACTTTTTCCCTTCGGGATGCCTCATTACTTGATGAGATGTATATTTGCGATATATATACTGTCATTTTTTTTTTCGGATCGAGCCGCGCAAAGGAGACTATGGCGAATTTTTCCGAAAATTTAAGGCGTTAGAAAAAAATTTGAGAAAATTGGAAAGTTTTGAAAACTATAACTTTGATTTAGAATTGAAAGTTAAACAATAGTAGTTGTTTTTGAAAAGAAAACTAAGTATGATTTGAAAACTTAGTAAAGATTTATAAGAAATTAAACTATGGATTTTAGGAAGTTAATAAATTCTATAACTTTTCTTACTTGATAATTTCGAGGACGAAATTCTTTTAAGGGGGAAAGATTGTAACGACCCAGGGTTTTTAGTAATTAAAACTTGGATATTTAATTAATTTTAAATATAAATAAGTGAATTTATAAGTCGAATAAATTTTAATTTTAATTATTGGATTTAATTGAATAATTAAATCGATAATTTAATATGTTAAATTATGGAAATAATTGAAAATTGGGTTAAATATGATTGAAAATGATTTGTAAAATTTTATTTTATCATATTGAAGTTAGAATGATATTTTAGAACTCTTAAAATCGAATTAGAAGTTTATTTGTGAAAATTGAATATTTTAATATTTAATCGACTAGTGAAAATAGCCAATTTTTGAACAGTCTCAGAATTGAACGAGACCAGTTCCATTGGATCCGTAATAGTTAGTTATTACCGAATTTCAATTTTCGTGTCAATCGGAGTTATCGTTTGATCGTGGCAGCTCGAAACGCATCGAATTATTTTTAATATTAATTTGGCGAGTTAAAATAGCCATTTTTCAAAAAGTCTCGGATTTCGACGAAACCAGTTTCATCGGATCCGTAATGTGATATTATTGTAAGGTTTCAAATTTCGTGTCAATTGGATTTACCGTTTGTCCGGTACAAATTAAAACGCCTAGAAAATCGTTTAAATCGGTTTAATTTAAATTGAACGTTTGTTGCCATAACTCGCACAGATGTCTGAATTAGCTTCCGAAACCTGTTCCATTGTGTCCGAAATGCGGGGTAAACCCTAGAAACGCTGGTTACGGCGCGTAAATCGGAGTTTGGGAATTCCGGATGAATAGTGTCGTTCGAAATTCTATAAATAGCCCCTACCCTTCATAAATTAAAAAAAAAAATTAAACCCTAAACCTAAAACCCTAGCCGCCGCCCCAGAATTCAAAGGCCGAAAATTATTTGCTTTCCCCTCTCAATCTCTCCCAATCCACAAACAATTAGAAGAAATCATCAACATGAAAGTTCTAGAACTTGACGAGTACTTTAGATCCATACGGATATGATGGGGTTTAGTGTCGCGTGGAGGGAGCTAGGGGGGGCCGATTGTGGCCAGTTGAGCACGCAACTCGAGGAGGTAGGGGTGGCCGAGCTTGGTGCTGCCTAGGGCGTGGGTAGGGGGGGTCGTGCTCTTCACGATGGAACTCTCTGATCGAGATATAGGTTGGAAATGGTGGTGCAAAATTTAACCCTAATCTATGAATATGGGTTCGGCCTTGATAGCCTGTGCGTGCGTGAAGAGGAAGGAGAAAAGGGGACGTGCGGCCGTGATCTCGTGTGTGGGAATGGACGGTGATGATGGTGATTTGGTTTAAAATTATAAATTAAGTTGTAAATTTATTATATAAAAATTTGTGTAATGTTCAAATATTCATATCTTTTTCATACGAGGTCGAAAACGCGCGAAACCAGTTGCGTTGGAATCGTATGGACGAGCACTACACGATGAAACTGGATTAGAGTCGTTTGGAGTTAGTGAGAATTTTGGGTAAAATTAAACGTCCGTTTAATTTTATTCGAAATAAATCGCTAAAACGAAATTGAAATCAAGGTGAGAACTTCTCACTCAATTGAATCAGTTTCGATTTTATTTTAAATAGTTAGATTTAAAATATTTGAATGCATGTTTGAATGATGATTGATATCTATTGATTGTTAAAATAGACATTATGCGCCGTTAGTAAGCGGATGTTATTTATTAAAAACATATACCGCGAATATTCCATAAACAGTGAAATTGGTATTATATATAATAGCAATATATATATATTGGCATATGTATATATTGGAGTTATTGATTTCCCGCATTTGTTTAGCGGATGAGACCCTATTGCGCCGTCTATTAAGCGGATAATATTTTAAATCCCATATACCGCGATAATTTCGTACTGGAGCGAAATTGGTATTGTGCTAACGTTTGTGGATGCAGGAAAACAGGTTGGAGGGATCCAACTGGATTCCTCAACAGTATTTATTTGATTATGGATATTTTGATATTCATTGATTATCATATCGATATATGATATCGTTGTTGTCATGATTGACTATTTGG
Organism: Allium cepa; assembly: GCA_030765085.1. NCBI lineage: Eukaryota > Viridiplantae > Streptophyta > Magnoliopsida > Asparagales > Amaryllidaceae > Allium > Allium cepa. Next base: position 455,743,393 of record CM060932.1, read on the forward strand.
TATGTAGCATCATTGGACCAAATTTGGAACTTTAAAATGATTTTTTAAAGTGATTTTTGAACATATAAAATATTTTTGGAATTGACCCATTTTAAATAAATAAACGTTATACTTTTAAAAAGTTATAAAATTATGGCTTTTGAGAAAACATAGTTAAAAGCTGATTTTTGAGAAATATGGGTTAATGACTTTATAAAATAGTTTAAATCGGGATTTCTGAATTTATTTATAAAAAGTTTAAATATAGGATTTATAAAATTTAATTATTTTATAAATCAAGAGAATGGTGAAATTATAAAGGAGTTTAAAAACGTTTTAAAGAATAATATGAATTGATTTATATAAGAGATTTATAAATGGATATTTATAAATTGAAATATTGAAATTATAAAACGAGCTTTTATAAGTGTTAGAATGAATTGTAAATGAGTTTCATTGATGAGTGAAATTTATAGAATTTTATACGGTGAAGTTATAAATGGAATTTTATAAGCGGTAGGTTTATAAAATTTATTAAGTTATTAAAATAATGGTTTTGGATAAATGAATGAATCTTATAAGTTATAAGATTTATAATTTGGGAAGTTAAAAAGAACGATTTTGTAAAATAATCGTTTTATAAGTATTTCACTTATGATATGAACTTTTGTTTTATAATTGAGATATAAATTGAACAGGTTAATAAAGGAATTTATAAACATTGTTTTATAAATTCGTAAACGACTTATCTTGATAAGTAAATTGTTGAAACCTATTAATGGAGTTATATTCACATTTTTGACTGTGAATAATCCTTTAAAATGAAATGTATAGAAATGATGAAATTAATTAACGTAGTAATTCACGTTTTTGAATAGTGAATAATATGTTAAAGAAATTGTTTTGAATGTGATATTTTAAATAGAATTAAAACGATCTAACGATGTTTTAAAATGTGTTGAGATTCGAAACCATAGATTTCAACATTCATTGTTGAAATAAACGTTTTCGAGAAATAAAAGGAAATGGTGGACTATAACATTACTGTTATAGTAAATGATTTCCGAAAGGAAATGTTTTGTATAGTATTGGGATCGATATATCTATTTTAATTTCGAATCCCTATACTAGTGACTTTGGGTTGTTGTAACTATGTTTTACGCAACATTCGTTTTGGTCCAAATAAGTATGTTTAAAAGAATGATTTCCTTAAAGAATGAAATATATACTTAATTTCGATTAGAGTATATTAAATATTTTCTAAGTATTGAAAATAAATAAAATTTGTGAATTACTTATGAATAAATAAGTATGGAGATGTTTTCCAATTTAAAGTGAATATTGAGAATTTATCTTTTTGAAAATAAATTGAAATGAATAATTGAAATCGTATATGCATGAATATTTTGGAATATAAATTCACTATTGAATTTATAAAAGGAAGTGGAAATTGTTTAAAAATAAATATTGATTTATTTTTGAGGTATTGAAATCTTATATCTTGTAAAGATATTTTTGGAAAATAAATAATTTGGAAAATTATTTGGAACCTGGTGATGTTGTGCATATCCATTGATAGTTCAATAACCGACTATCAATATTTCCCTTTGAATGGGTATTTGATGTGATTTGTTTGAATTTGAATGCCACACTTATTTTTGAATAAGCGCTCACTATTCGGGTTAACCGGGAAAGGACCATGGGGTCGTATAACCCATTCCGAATATGTGATACGTCGTTATGAATTGCATCTGAAGATCGGTGTTGAAGACCCTGTATTTGCGAAAGCGATAGGATGACCTGTCGATTGACTCTGCACTGAGTTGCAACGGTATAGAGACTCCCAAAGTGATGGGAAATCCGATCAGGATTGTGAATATCCGGATTGCAAGGACTTCTTTGTAAGTGCCTTCGGTTTTGCTCGAGCCCGGAACAGACTTGTATGGATTGTATGTCTGACATTACAAATTGAGATATAAAGCCGATTTCATTCAAATATATTTCTGTTGGTGGCGAAGAATTTATTCTTTTAGCTTAACACCCTTCTCTGAGACGTACGAGCTCAGAGGTGATGTAGTTGAAGGTTATCAGCGATATATTCCCAATTTGGTAATGTGACATGCTGAGTGTTGCTGTAAATGATCATTGTGTTGATTATTTGTGATAGGATCATTTATTTGATCGTCTATCCTGGTGATCATTTCTATGATCATTTGTTGACCCAAAGCATGGCTTTTGTATGAAGTATGTTTTTGTGGACGTGACTTCGTCGAGCCTCACACCCCGTGAATGGTCATAACAGGAAAGAAGCAGCAAGGTTATGAGGGGTAGCGCCCTTTAGGATGTGTGCATTTCCTTCTGGAAATAGGTGGTATCATGGTATGGAGCCCAGATACTTACTCACGTTGAAAACACTTTATGATTGTGTGAATTGATTGCGAGCGCTCGGTTGAAAGGTCCCAAAGGACCGGGGGATGACATATTCGGTCAGTTGTTACTCAGTTAGGGGTAACCCGGCCTTGTGTTGTAGAGATCCGGTTTGGTTCACGGGGATGTCCATCCAGAGGCATTCTCATGTGGCAATGGGAAGTTCCTTGGCCTGATCATTCGTTGGAAATCCAAAGAAACAATACGATCTTCTACGGTATTAGTTGTAGAACCTATCATTCACTTATGGTGGCGCCCCACTGTTTGGATGGTAGCTATAGTTGGCATACGATAATGGTCGTATGTTGGGTAAGATTTATATTCTACTTTCGAAATGAATTTTTCCTACACTATACACTAGTAATAATATCAAATGTTCTTTTAAATGCGTATCGAGCATCTTTGACTATCATAAGGAGAAATCTCCTCCGATTCTGCGTTTGCATGTGTGTGTGTGCGGGAGGCCTTATGGTAGTCTCATTTTTAAAAGCATTGCGAATTGACTTTAAAAATATTGCTCTATTTTGATTTTAAAGATAAATAAACTGTTTTGAGTTCTCACACCAGTCACATGACTGACTCGGAGTTTATTGTTTTCCTTCCTAAACTCTGGGTGCCCACCAATTTTCACACGGGCAGTCAAGAGTTAGGTTTATCAGGATATTTCTGGAATTGCTGGAGGCAAGCTGGATGGCATGGCGTATTACTAGTTTATATAGTATTTCTTTTTCCGCTGCACTGTTTGTTGTTGTATGTTGTTGTACACTCTGATGATGTAATGATGTAATGCAATGTATAAAATGTAATAACTGAGATAGTTCTTTGTTTAAAGATTATTCATTTATTATTATATGTTGTTCCGCTGCGAATTGTGAGATTCTGTTATTGTTCTGTTGTGTTCTGTTCCGTTCTATTTTCTATGTTCTTTTCTCTTTATTTTCTATCTTCTTATCTCTTCTTCTGTCTCTTTCTTTTTCTTAAACCATAACATTTCGGGTTTCCGGCCTTCGATTTCTCGGCAGTCGATAAAGTGAGTATCGATGTTGAATTTTCGAAAGTCGAAAATTTCCGGGACGTTACAAAACGCCTCCAAGTCGTATGAATTAGTTGATTTTATGTTGTTTCTAGTGATTTGGGTGATTTATGAAAATATATAAAAAGGAGGGACTAAACTGTAAAAGACACACTGATTTATAGTGGTTCGGCCGGAACGTGCCTACGTCCACTTTATATGTTATTCTCCTTTTTCTTTTAGATTACAAGTACAAAGCTTTGTATACAAGTATATGAAAGTTGTTTGAAAGTTCCTTCCGTGCTTGAGCTCTCAAACTTGTCTGTCATTGTTGTACCCCTGCCCCTCTATTTATAGAGTGAGGCTGGGGGCTGGGGTCTTGGATGTATGTAGCCGCTGGTGGGCCTGGGCTGAAGCAATCTAGCCTGGTGATGTTGGTTCGGTATCCACTTGGTCCGGTAGTGGTTGGAGTGGGTTGGTTCGGCATGAGGTTGGTTCGGTGGATAGGTGGTTCGGCAGGAGCTCGGAGGAGGTTGGTTCGGCAGAGTCTGGTTCGGTGATGGTGGTAGGAAAGGGTGGTTCGGTAGTTATGGGTAGTGGGTTCGTAGTGCTCCGATTCGGCAATGCATGGACGTGGATTTTGGACCGAAAATGCTTCCTTTTCTTTGGTTCGGTGGTGATGAAAACGAACCCAACACTTGCCCCCCAAAGTAGGGCATATGCCTGCATATGGCGTGCTTTGTTTTGCTATCATCCGGTATCTAATGCCGAACCATCTGGTCCGGTTATTGTTTTTGCTTATAAATAGGGGCCACGTGCCTTCGTTCGACTTCCATCATTTGAGACAGCCGGATCTTAGTGCCGAATCATTTAGTGCCGAATCATCTAGTGCCGAATCATCCAAGGCCGAGTCATCCTGTGCCGAGCCATCTAGTGCTGAATCATCTAATGCCGAATCAGGTGCGTTTCCCTTGAGTTTTCTTCGTTTCACCGAATGAGCATAAGGACACATATTACCGAATGAACTTTCGTGCCGAATGACATTCAAATCTTGAATTTTTCCATGCTTCAAATTACAAGTGAAATTCCAGACTACATCGTTCATATGTTTACTTCCTTGTGTTGTAGATAAATGTCTTGCAAAGTGGAAACTCGATCAGACAAGAGAAAATCCACGGACCAAAGTGAGCCTCCCGTTGTGCCCCCAGCCCAGCCAGGACCAGCTCGACAGGGACCTGCCCCAAGGTCATTAGTGGATGGATATGGTCCTCAGGAGCTCTTGAATTCTCCTCCTGACTGCTTTCCTAGCTCTCTCAGAGAGGAGCAGCTTGATGTTATATCCCGCTCCTTTGGGATTGATAGATCACTTATGCTGTTGCCGGGGGACGGAGTGATGCCGTACAATCCTCCTGAACGATATTTCGCGTATAGCCGATACCATTGCATGTGCGGGGCCATTCCTCCGATCAATGCATGGATAGTCAGCTTCATTACTTACCTGAAAGTGGCTCCTTTTTAGCTTCAGTCCAACTCCTATGCCATCTTAGTGTGTCTATTCGTTATCTTCCGGAGGAGATATGGGCGCCCCCTTCCAACCGGGAAATCCGATATCTATATAATCTGAGGGGCTACAAGAAGGGGTCTCCGTACATTAGTTTAGAGTCGGCCGTGTCCTTCAAGCCGGTCTTGGACTTATACTCGAAGTTTACCATGTTTAAGAAGGAATGGTTCTTCGTCAAGGATGACTCGGTTTCTTTTCGCCTTTTCACTTCTGGCTGTAAGTTGAATTCCACTTGTAATTTCTTTGTCTCGATTGCAATGCTTCTTCTTATATGCTTTTATTTCTTGCTAGCGACAGGTGGCTTTGCGGTCGTGGAGAATGATCGCCTGGTACAGATGGCCGCGGAGATAGAGGCTATCTCTGGAAGGGACAGGTCGGCTTCTTACCTAATCAGGAATGCCACTCTCCTGGAGCACAACCTGATTCTGCCACGCCAATCCGTGGTTAAGCAGAGAGATACAACCGAGGAAAGGGCTGCTAAAGCTAAAGATGGGGCTACTGCGAAGAGCAGCAAGAGGAAGCCTTTTACAAAACCTCCAGTTGTCGGAGGTAAGAAGCTCAAGAAGTCCGACGGCCCTTCCCCTAGCACGTGTCCAATGACTCCAGGGGAGGAAGACGTGGAGGAGGATAGAGGTGAAGCCGAGGGAGGCGATGTAGGAGGAGAGGTAGAGAGCGGAGATGACAGAGAAGGTGATGGTGGTGGTGATGGCGCCGGGGCTTTGCCTCCTGGGCAAGCAGGCGAGATTCAAGAGTGGACGGATGAAGCCTTCCGCCAGGCTTTTGAGTGGTTGGAGGAAGGATCAGCCTTGGTGAAGAAATCGAAGAGGTCTGATAAGGCCGGGTCCGGTGCCAGCCTATCTTCTGAGAGTATTTCAGCTAAGGCAACTTCGGCGGTTCAAGGTGAATTCTTAACTCCTTCTTTTAACTTCACACGCTTCTTGAGTCGTAATTTCATGCATGCTTATAACACTTGGTTTTTTCTTATTCCAGGAATGGGTAAGGTGGCCAATCAGATATTCGGCACCGCCTTGAACAATATAAGTTACTCAAAGTTTCCGCCAAACCAAAGCCGTCAGCTAGCCGTCCTGGAGATGCGGTCAGATATCGCCCTCTTCTCGGAGTTATTGAAGAAGATATGCAAAAGAGAAAGAGGGGCCGATCTTCGTTTGAACCTTCACTTGGCCCTCAGCCTCCAGTCCAGCCTATCCATGATATTACTGAGGAGGATACTGAGCTTATGACTTCCCCACATCCGTCCGAAAATCCAACCGTCACCCCGATAGACCATCCTGGTTTGGTTCGTAACCCATTTGCCATCCATCTAGATCTGGACCCGAGTTTTCAGGATATCTCTTTTGACGAGACCACGGGTGAGCACCTTCTTCCCTGCAACCCCATGGTACGGGTGCTTGATGAGGCGAAGTCTTTAGACCTCGATTTGCTTACTACTCGGATAGTTACCATGGGGGACGAAGCCAAGGCTAATATTGATCGGGTCACGGAGGAGACCAGGAAGTTGATGGGGCATCATGCCCGTCTGGTCAAGGCTGGAGAGGAGATTGGGAGTGCTAATATTCGGTTGCGGCTAAAGGTTGCTGATCAGGCCAAACAGCTTGCCGATCAAGCCATTCAGATTTCTCAGCATGAGGCAGCCTCCAGGCGGTTGAAGGAGACTATGGAAGAGGCTAGTAGGTGCGGTGACCCCTTTAATTTGTACACATAGATTTTTTTTTTACAAAATGAATATATAATTAAATCCCATAATGTTAAGTTTGAATATTTAGAAAATTCATAGATTCTTTTCCCAAGATCCTGGATGACCAATATAATTATATCAGTTCATGATTCACCTTAAAATAGCTCTACATATTTGATGATATGTTTGCTTCGTTTGTTTTGTATGAGATGAAATTTACAACAAGCACAATGCATAAGTGATTGAAATACACAGTGCAACTTTGTATATTTTTTTTTATTTACTAAACTTCCTGCCTATACATGTATATGCCTGTAACCACCTAAAGTAATGTTTAAGTATTAATCTAAAAGTTTAACAGAGTTTTGGGGTGAAGACGCTTTGAAAATACTTAGTTGCAGGCTTAAGCAAACAAAACTAATTTTTATTTCCAGGTTGAACCACTTATAGTTTTCACTACATTTTGAGACAGGCTGGAATGCAAACTGGTGTGCTTGGAGTTTGTATTTCAAAAACTTGGAGTTTTTCTATCTTTTTCTTTGAACTGGAAGCACTTGCACAACATGGATTTGTAGGGAAGTGATTCCAGGCTTATAAGGGTTTGACCCTTAACCATCTAGGCCGGTCATGATCCCATACTTACCACTTTCAAAACCTTATCTTTTATGTAAACAAAATTTCTACAAATGTTTTTTCTATCACAAGTTTGCTTCTACCATATCAAAGTTTTTCTGAGAATTTACTTTCTCAGGCTTTCAACACAAAACAAAAATATTTCCAAGTCCATTTCTTTTAAAACCCTTTTTATTTTGAAATCAAATGCATAAATATGAGTCATGCATTTTCTCAGAGATTATGCATCAACCAATATCTATTACAGGCCATGCATAATCCATTTTATTCAAAATTTGCAAGCTCATTTTATTTTCTGGAAATCAGATATACTTGACCGTTTTTAATTGCCATCATTAAATCACAAAATAATTTCAAACCAAAGAAAACAGGGGCTAACATGCACACATATCATACTGATATGTTATATCAGTTTTCTCAGTTCCAAAAAAAAAAGATGACCAGACATTTATAAGAACATCAACTAATTACTTGCCATCAGAAATCATTCAACAAAGGTTTAGCTAAATACATGTCATAATCCAAGCACTCAGAAAAATCTCCTTACAGTTTACTTTAACTACTAATGATAACCAGATCATTCACTACAAGCATCTGCAAATACAAAGCAAAGTTTCTCTTATTTATACTAGCAGCTAATGCTTCCTTCATCCATCAAGTCAACCTTAATTACCTGCATGCAATTCACTGAGCTGCCCCATTTAATTGAGACACCCAGATGATTGCAAAAGCAACCAAAAGGGTCAGTTTACACTGGTATGAACATTAATAAATTTTAAACACATGTTTACAGTTTTTTTTTAATCAGGGCATCATATTAAAACATATTTAATTCAAATCCCTATCCAGATATATATAGCTCAGAGATTTAAATCACATACCCCATTTTATTTTATGGTCTAAATCCCCCTGTCAAATGAACACAAGTATGCATTGTGAAGGAATCACCCAGATTGTTTTATTTATTCCAACACACAAAGGCCTCAGGGTGCACTTGCACCATGCATATACTTCCTCCCACCGGAAGCAAGCAGATCATTGACTAACCCCAAATGACCAATTTAATTTTCTTTCATTTATTCATAGGGTTTATTAATTTAATAAGTTACCCCTCCAGTTTTCTGCTTAATTCATTAAGCACCTGTTTATGAGTTTGCTCATAAAATCTCCAACCCATTCATGTTTCAGAAAAACATAAATACTTTCTAGTACAATCCTTTGTTATCCATTTAATTTTCTTACTACAGAGATTTACAACAGGTTTGTGGGCTTTCCAAAATAATTTAAGCATCATGATCCTACTATATTATTGTAAAAATATGGACAGAGGTGTTTGTTAAGAAAATTCACCAAAAACTCAGAAATCCTCCAGCCTTATTATTTAGAAAATAAACATGAGCCAGATTTCTATCTTGCTTCCTATGTCCTAAATAATTTAAATCCATACTTGACATTAATAAGAATAGAATAAAAAAAATGCTCAAACCATTTTAACTTGGAAAAACTGTCATACAAAACTCCAAACAGAAATGCACAACAAACATCCATTTCATTCATATCAAACCATTTCAAAGATTTAAATAATTCTTATAATACTTTAGGCTGCCTACTAGAGGACTTAATGCCATTGCACAAAATGGATTAATGTTCGCCTAGTACTTTCTTTTACTATCTTGCTCCTCCACACAGCAAATCCCTTCAGAGCTGCTTACCCATATTTCTCCTATTTTATTTTTGTTTTATCTTTTTTTCTGAGATGATGATGGTCATGATGGTGTACAGGTTTTATAAAGCTATTTTAGGGTTTAAGGAAATGGGTAACTCCTTTGATACCCCTTTATTTTTCATGCACAGATCATACTTATGTATGGTCCTCAATTGGAATTACACTCATCTGATTTCCTTTAGTAGTTATTTCGGGATTCCAGCACTTTAATTACTGCATGCTATTTCCATGATCTCATTCTATTCATGCCATACGCATGTGACCTTTGCTTATTTTATTTTCTGCTCGGTTTTTAAAGAAACTTTAATCTTTTTGCACTTTCTACTTAGCCTCCTTTTCCTATACAATTCATGTGCACTATCATATATATTTAGGTGGTGTAAAAATTATTCATACTATATTGTTTTTATTCCTCCCTTTAAAACAGCAACTCCTTTTTACATATCTATGTGATAAAAATTATACACACACAAGATTATTTATTTTCTTTTCTGGCAGCATGATTATATAAGTCATTTGAAACTTCATAAAACTCCATTGTATTTTGCTTTTTACATTAAATAGAAAATTTCCCTATATATTAAATACATGTGCTTATATAATTGTTTAGACATGGAACTATATTTGTTTTAAGTCCCAATTTTTGATCACCTTAACTCCTTGCATCTTTATCAAACGGAAACTCCTATGCACATTTTTATTTACTAACAAGCTTTTCTGTTTTGATGCATCTTTTATTTTATTTTTATTTTAGGGTCATTACATACCCTCCCCCTTAAAGGAATTATGTCCCCATAATTTCTTTTAATTTCTCCAAATAAAAATACTAATCCATAGTCTGTTTTAATTCCATAACCCCATACTCACATTTTATGAAAGCAAGCAATGCATAAGAATATTCAGAAAATCATCATAAGCTACTTAAACATACCTCTCCCTCAGTAAACAAATTGGGGTATTTAGCCCTCATTTTATCCTCCACCTCCCATGTACAATCATTGGTGTCCAAGCTCTATTGAATTTTTACTAGTTTAATCACCTTCTTCCTCAACTTTTTCTCCTCCTTGGCAATTATCCCTACTGGTTCATTTGCATAGACCAAATTCCTTTGGATTTGAATTTGAGTAGGTGACTCCAGAATTTCTCCTTCATCATGCACCAATTTTCTCAATTGAGAAACATGAAACACTGGATGCACACCACTCAACTCCTCAGGTAACTTAAGTTTGTAGGCCATAGCACCAATTCTCTGCATAATTTCATATGGTCCTACAAATCTTGGTGATAGCTTACCAGATTTCCCAAACCTGAACACCTTTCTCATTGGTGATACCTTCAGAAAAACATACTCTCCTACCTTAAACTCCATTGGCTTTCTCCTTTTATCTGCATAAGACTTTTGTCTTGATTGTGCTGTCTTCATCCTATGTCTAATTAAGTCAATCATGTTGGAAGTTTCTTTAACATGATCTGGTCCTAGTAGTATACCCTCTCCCATATCCAACCAACAGGCAGGAGATATGCAGGGTCTCCCATACTAGGCTTCAAAGGGAGCCATTCCTATTTTTGACTGGTAGCTATTGTTATATGTGAACTCTGCCAAATGAATGTGATCCTCCCAATTACCCCCAAAGTCAAGCACACATGCTATCAACTGATCCTCCAATATTTTGTGTACTATCTCCGTCTGCCCATCACTTTGAGGATGGTAGGCAGTGCTTAAGCATAGTTGAGTTCCCATTACTTCTTGGAAGCTTTCCCAAAATCTTGAGGTGAACAAAGTGTCTCTATCACTTATAATGGTCTTGGGTATACCATGTAGCCTTAACACTTCCTTAATAAATAAATGTGCAAGCCTAGTTGCATTTCTATCTGATTTGACAGGGACAAAGTGAGCTGATTTGGTTAGTCTATCAACAATTACCCATATACTATCATTTCCATTCTTAGTTCTAGGCAAACCATCCACAAAATCCATGGAAATACTTTCCCATTTCCACTGAGGTACCTCCAAAGGTTGCAACATGCCAGAAGGCTTTTGGTGATCTGCTTTAATTTGCTGACAGGTGAAACACTTTGCCACATATCTTGCCACTGCTTGTTTCATTCCTAGCCACCAGTAGCTTCTTTTTAAATCATGATACATTTTTGTACCACCAGGGTGTATGGTGTACTTGGTTTTGTGATGCTCATTCATGATTTCTTCCTTCAATTCTGCAATGTCCGGTACACACAACTTCTCATTCTTCCTCAAATACCCCTTGTGATCTATTTTAAAATTTTCCAACTCAATGTTGCTAAGTAACATTTCCTTCTTCTCCTTCAAATTTTTATCTTGGTCTTGCATGCCACCAATTTTCTCCACTAGATTAGATTTTACTGTAATCAATCCTAGTGTACCATATTCTACCATGTCATCATGCTCTCTAGAATTCTTTTCATTCTTGCTATATATATCTGCCTCCCCAAGCATTACAAGGTTTTTAAATTCATCAATTATTAGACTTGCTAACCTAACTTGATGCCTACTCAAGGAATCTGCCACCCTATTGGCTTTTCCAGGGGTGTACAAAATATCTAGATCATATGCAGCTAGAAATTCCATCCACCTTTCTTGTCTCATATTCAAATCTTTTTGAGAAAATAAATACTTCAATGCTTGATGGTCTGTAAATAATTCAAATTTTTCTCCAAGCAAATAATGCCTCCAAAGTTTTAATGCAAACACTATTGCAGCTAATTCTAGATCATGAGTTGCATATTTGGTTTCATTGGGTTTAAGCTGTCTTGATGCATATGCCACTACCTTGCCATGTTGCATAAGCACTGCACCTAACCCAGAACAACTAGCATCAGTATATACAACCATTCCTTCATTTGCTTCTGGGATGTGCAAGACAGGAGCTTCCACCAGTGCTTGTTTCAATTTCTCAAAAGCTTGTTCACACTGCTCAGTCCACACATATGGTTGGTTCTTCTTTGTCAACTTGGTCATTGGTATGGCTATTCTTGAAAAATCCTTGATGAACCTTCTATAGTACCCTGCCAATCCCAAGAATGATCTCACCTCAGTCACTGTTCTGGGTCTACTCCATGATTGAACTGCAATCACTTTGCTTGGATCCACACTTACCCCTTGCTGTGACACTATGTGTCCTAAGAATTTTACTTCATGTTGCCAAAATGTACATTTTGAATACTTGGCTTTTAATTCATGTTCTCCAAGTCTGGATAATACTAGGTGTAGATGCATAGCATGATCATTTTCTGTCTTTGAGTAAATTAATATATCATCTATAAATACTAGAACAAATTTATCCAAAAAGTCTCTAAAAATTATATTCATCAAATCTACAAAATAGGAGGGAGCATTGGTCAAGCCAAATGGCATTACTAAAAATTCATATAGGCCATACCTTGTGTTAAAGGCTGTGTACTCAATGCTTTCCTCTGCAACTTTCATTTGGTGAAATCCAGAGGCTAAATCTAACCTTGAAAATATTTTAGCTCCATGCAATTGATCAAATAGATCATCTATTCTAGGCAGTGGGTACTTATTTTTAATGGTTACAATGTTTAAATCCCTATAGTCTACACACAACCTCATTGTTCCATCATGCTTCTTAACAAAGAGCACTGAGGAACCCCAACTGGAACTACTTGATCTTATGAATCCTTTCTCTTCTAATTCTTCTAGTTGATGTTTTAATTCTACTAACTCTTTTGGACCCATCCTATAAGGCTTCTTAATGATTGGATTTGTTCCTGGCATTAACTTAATTTTGAATTCAACTGGTCTATTCTGAGGAATTCCTCTCACCTCTCCAAACACATCTATGTATTCATTAACTACTGGAATTTCCTCTATTTTTAATTCCTTTTGAATTTCGTTTATACTCCAAATTTTATTAAAACATGTGTTCTTTGCTATTTCACTTAGAACTGTAATTCTTTTGCCTTCATTTGTCTCCAAAGAAATAGTAAGGTTTTCTAAATTTAAAATTGCTTTATTTTTCATTAACCAATCTACCCCCAAAATAATCCCAATACCAGGATAATTTAAAGTATATAGATCTGAATCAAAGCCATAACCCCCTATGATTAATTTCAGACCCATACACTTCATCCCCAATATACAATGACTCCCTATGGGGCTGTGTACAGTTAAGGGTTGTTCAATAGAAACACAAGCAAGTGCTAACTTCTTTACAATTTCCAAAGATATTAGTGAATGTGAGGCACCAGTGTCATATACTACTGATATTGGTTGGGTATTGATTAGAATTATACCTTCAAGTTGCCCAACATTTCCAGTGGTGTTTGTTGCCAAAGCTCCTACCCTTGCTGTTTTCTTATGAGTCTCTGGGCAGTCCTTCTTTAATGTCCTATTTTCCCACAGTTATAGCAGCTTCCTTTAGGTATTTTAGGGTCAGGGCATTGGTCACTATAATGTCCAACTTTTCCATAATTAAAACAATGAGTAAATTTCTTGCTTTTAGGTGCTATTGCTCCTTCCCCATTCTTAACTCCTTTACTTGCATTTCTCTTGTCATAAGGTCGCACTTTGTTCTGACCTCCCCTCTTCTTATCGAGCTTCATGTTCCTGAATTTCTCTCTTGTGGTATCATGTTGCTCAAAGGAGAGAGTTAGATCAATCACTTGATCAAAGGTTTTGTCTTTGTATGGCAACATTGCCCTGGATAGGTTGGGGTTCAAGCCTTGAATGTATCTTGCATTCTTTGCTTCTGCATTCCCTATCAACACCATTCCATATTTGGACAATGCTTCAAACTTCTGAGTGTACTCATTTACACTCATGCCTCCTTGCCTTAACCTAATAAAGTCTTCAAGCAGTGTGGCTTTGGCAGATGCTGGGATAAATCTGGCCTTAAGCATGTCCTCGAAATCATTCCAAGTAATGTTATTCTCTGGCCTTCCTACTATCACAACCTCCCACCAATCCAGTGCAACCCCCTTCAATTTCCTTGAAGCTATTTGTCTTTTCCTTTGGTCACTGATTTGCATATCTGTAAAGACGCTCTCCTAGTACTTATCCACATTTGAACACCCATAGCTCCTTCAGTGCCTTCAAAATCCTTTCCTCCCAAATTGGTACAAGTCTTAAGCAGTTTGGACAGCTCCTCATGAGGATTGTCTTGCCTTGGCGCCATTCCCTCCCTCAAAGCCCTCACAAAATCCTCCATGCTTATCACAGGTGGCTCACGTGATGGTCCTGCACCTGTGTGATGTCTTGGTCCTACCATAATGCTATAGATATAATTTTTAAGTTAGTTTATTTACCCCTATTATTTTTAGTATCTTTACTTTGTTTATTTATTTTATTTAGGTGTACTCTGTACATGTATCTCAAGTATACATTTCATTCAGTCATACAAAAGCATCCAACCCCAAGAATTCAATCAATGCATTCAATCATCCATATGCATACAATAATGTTTACTATGTTATTTTAAAACATAGCTCTGATACCAACTGTGGTGACCCCTTTAATTTTTACACATAGATTTTTTTTACAAAATGAATATATAATTAAATCCCATAATGCTAAGTTTGAATATTTAGAAAATTCATAGATTCTTTTCCCAAGATCCTGGATGACCAATATAATTATATCAGTTCATGATTCACCTTAAAATAGCTCTACATATTTGATGATATGTTTGCTTCTTCTTTTTTGTATGAGATAAAATTTACAACAAGCACAATGCATAAGTGATTGAAATACACAGTGCAACTTTGTATATTTTTTTTATTCATTTACTAAACTTCCTGCCTATACATGTATATGCCTGTAATCACCTAAAGTAATGTTTAAGTATTAATCTAAAAGTTTAATAGAGTTTTGGGGTGAAGACACTTTGAAAATACTTAGTTGCAGGCTTAAGCAAACAAAACTGATTTTTATTTCCAGGTTGAACCACTTATAGTTTTCACTACATTTCGAGACAGGCTGGAATGAAAACTGGTGTGCTTGGAGTTTGTATTTCAAAAACTTGGAGTTTTTCTATCTTTTTCTTTGAACTGGAAGCACTTGCACAACATGGATTTGTAGGGAAGTGATTCCAGGCTTATAAGGGTTTGACCCTTAACCATCTAGGACGGTCATGATCCCATACTTACCACTTTCAAAACCTTATCTTTTATGTAAACAATATTTCTACAAATGTTTTTCCTATCACAAGTTTGCTTCTACCATATCAAAGTTTTTCTGAGAATTTACTTTCTCAGGATTTCAACACAAAACAAAAATATTTCCGTGTCCATTTCTTTTAAAACCCTTTTTATTTTGAAATCAAATGCATAAATATGAGTCATGCATTTTCTCAGAGATTATGTATCAACCAATATCTATTACAGGCCATGCATAATCCAATTTATTCAAAGTTTGCAAGCTCATTTTATTTTTGGGAAATCAGATATACTTGACTGTTTTTAATTGCCATCATTAAATCACAAAATAATTTCAAACCAAAGAAAACAGGGGCTAACATGCACACATATCATACTGATATGTTATATCAGTTTTCTCAGTTCCAAAAAAAAAAAGATGGCCAGACATTTATAAGAACATCAACTAATTACTTGCCATCAGAAATCATTCAACAAAGGTTTAGCTAAATACATGTCATAATCCAAGCACTCAGAAAAATCTCCTTACAGTTTACTTTAACTACTAATGATAACCAGATCATTCACTACAAGCATCTGCAAATACAAAGCAAAGTTTCTCTTATTTATACTAGTAGCTAATGCTTCCTTCATCCATCAAGTCAACCTTAATTACCTGCATGCAATTCACTGAGCTGCCCCATTTAATTGAGACACCCAGATGATTGCAAAAGCAACCAAAAGGGTCAGTTTACACTGGTATGAACATTAATAAATTTTACACATGTTTACAGTTTTTTTTTAATCAGGGCATCATATTAAAACATATTTAATTCAAATCCCTGTCCAGATGTATATAGCTTAGAGATTTAAATCTCATACCCCATTTTATTTTATGGTCTAAATCCCCCTGTCAAATGAACACAAATATGCATTGTGAAGGAATCACCCAGATTGTTTTATTTATTCCAACACACAAAGGCCTCAGGGTGCACTTGCACCATGCATATACTTCCTCCCACCTGAAGCAAGCAGATCATTGACTAACCCCAAATAACCAATTTAATTTTCTTTCATTTATCCAAAGGGTTTATTAATTTAATAAGTTCCCCCTCCAGTTTTCTGCTTAATTCATTAAGCACCTGTTTATGAGTTTGCTCATAAAATCTCCAACCCATTCATGTTTCAGAAAAACATAAATACTTTCTAGTACAATCCTTTGTTATCCATTTAATTTTCTTACTACAGAGATTTACAACAGGTTTGTGGGCTTTCCAAAATAATTTAAGCATCATGATCCTACTATATTATTGTAAAAATATGGACAGAGGTGTTTGTTAAGAAAATTCACCAAAAACTCAGAAATCCTCCTGCCTTATTATTTAGAAAATAAACATGAGCCAGATTTCTATCTTGCTGCCTATGTCCTAAATAATTTAAATCCATACTTGACAATAATAAGAATAGAATAAAAAAAAATGCTCAAACCATTTTAACTTGGAAAAACTGTCATACAAAACTCCAAACAGAAATGCACAACAAACATCCATTTCATCCATATCAAACCATTTCAAAGATTTAAATAGTTCTTATAATACTTTAGGCTGCCTACCAGAGGACTTAATGCCATTGCATAAAATGGATTAATGCTCACCTAGTATTTTCTTTTACTATCTTGCTCCTCCACACAGCAAATCTCTTCAGAGCTACTTACCCATATTTCTCCTATTTTATTTTTGTTTTATCTTTTTTTCTTCTGAGATGATGATGGTCATGATGGTGTACAGGTTTTATAAAGCTATTTTAGGGTTTAAGGAAATGGGTAATTCCTTTGATACCCCTTTATTTTTCATGCACAGGTCATACTTATGTATGGTCCTCAATTGGAATTACACTCATCTGATTTCCTTTAGTAGTTATTTCGGGATTCCAGCACTTTAATTACTGCATGCTATTTCCATGATCTCATTCTATTCATGCCATATGCATGTGACCTTTGCTTATTTTATTTTCTGCTCAGTTTTTAAAGAAACTTTAATCTTTTTGCACTTTCTACTTAGCCTCCTTTTCTTATACAATTCATGTACACTGTCATATATATCTAGGTGGTGTAAAAATTATTCATACTATATTGTTTTTATTCCTCCCTTTAAAACAACAACTCCTTTTTACATATCTATGTGATAAAAATTATACACACACAAGATTATTTATTTTCTTTTCTGGCAGCATGATTATATAAGTCATTTGAAACTTCATAAGACTCCATTGTATTTTTCTTTTTAAATTAAATAGAAAATTTCCCTATATATTAAATACATGTGCTTATATAATTGTTTAGACATGGAACTATATTTGTTTTAAGTCCGAATTTTTGATCACCTTAACTCCTTGCATCTTTATCAAACAGAAACTCCTATGCACATTTTTATTTACTAACAAGCTTTTCTGTTTTGATGCATCTTTTATTTTATTTTTATTTTAGGGTCATTACAGTAGGGCAGAACTACGAAAGATGGAGGCCGCCTGCAAGGAGCGGATTGACATAGCCATTGCTACGGTGGATGAGGTTCGGAGGGCGGATCTCGAGCAGGTAGAGGAGTTATCTGGGAAGCTTGAGGCCGTAGAGCTTGCTCAAGCCAGGCTAAAGGAAGAGATGGAGGAAATGAGGAGGTCTCTCCAGGCTGACCGCTTGAGATATCGATCGGAGAGGGATGTTGCCATCGCTAAGTTGCTGTCCTCCGAGGCCCGGGTGAGGGAGTTTGAGGAGAATGCGGGGATGATGGACGAAAAGTTGCAGGATATGTACTTCCGTACTTGGAAGCAAGGTAATCTATCCTGGATGGATGACTATCCCCGGTTCATGGCCAGGATATATCTCCGGGCTTTAGAGGAGGCCAAGGCCGATGCGGATAAGGAAGGTGGAGCGGCATTCAGGATGGATGTGGTTACCGCCCAGTTCTCAAAGGAGGAGAAGGTAGCGGTGAAAGAGGGCATGCGGCTACTTGCTGCGGAGGAAGCCGGTGTGCAGTTGGGGGATGAGGACCAAGGAGTGGGTGTTGGTGAGTTTTCCCTTTTTAGCTTTTCATAACTTGATCGTTCGTTGTCGGTTTAATGGACTCTTTTCCTGAATTGGACAGGTGGGGCCTCTGGTCATCATGCTAGGAGCTCCGATCCTGCAGTCAAGTAGATTCGAAGAGCTGGTAGGACGAGGGTGGAGCACGGGCGCAGTTTGTTATTTTATTTGGTCTGCTTGACATTCCTGTACATGCTAGTTCAAAACATTAATGTACTCTCTAAGTTGTAATTATGTTATTGAACGTCTTTATGTGAGTTTATAACATAAGCCGATTCTGTTATATTTTAAATGCTGTTATTATTTTGAAGTGCTGTATAAAAACGTAGTTATGCATATGCCTGTGATTCAATTGTGTTCGATGTTAAGCTTTTGCTCGAAATATAATCTCATGTTTTGCAATGTTATAAATAAATCATAGCTATATGATTATGTACAAGAGAAAAGAGTACCACCCTTCATGTTCTGGTTGCAGGGGGGTAGCTTTGGACATCTTCTGTAATTGACCATGGATGCGGCTGAGTGCCTTGTCACCCAGTTCGCGGGCTCAGATTCTCGTGAGCGAATGCCTCCTATTTAGTGTCCTGTACTTTGGGGACCGTTATGCAGGATATAAGAAAAGTATTTAAATGGAATGAAAATATAGGAAAAGTAAAACTTTCAGTCATGGAAGGCCGTCGATATGCTTAAGTTCGTGTCAAACGGGTTTTGTAGTCACTTTCCCTAGCTGTGGGTCTTGGAGACCTTTGTCATCCATCATACGCCTCCGCGGGAAGTTTATCTTTTTTACCACAGCCGCACTTAAGACATATCGGAGCCGAGATCGCGCACAGTAACTACCCGAGCCATTATGGCCCGTAATCGTGGGTATTATTCGATTTACTGTGGCCGGCTAACGTGTGTGCCGATCGTCAACCGTGAACTACCCCTGGCTGGCCACACCTTATGTTGGGGCTTAAAGTAGGTTCACAGTTGCCGACGAGCCGAACGCCGTAATGAGCTGCCATCGGCTATAGTCGGCCTTCGTGATAGCTTATAATCGGCTCATTACAGTTGGCTTTGAGGGCAGTCGCGAGCAATGAGTTAACCCGCATCAGAGGGATGCTGGAGCAAAAGTGTCTCATTGGCGAGTGCATAGAATCGCATAGTACCTGTTGGGTCTTGTCCAGGTGAGGTTGCGCCGCGAAGTTCCAAGTACGGAAATGTCGTTATACATGATTTCGTTCAACAGAAAAGGATAACACTTAACAAGCAGCCAAAATATAAAGGATCAAGTTAAAAATATACAAGATTTTTAAAGTGGTTCGGCACGAAAATGCCTACGTCCACTGATTCTCTTTGTTAATTCACTTCATATGGGCAGTACAAGTTAAGAAAAGTATCGACGGAGGTGTTGGATGTTCCATGCCCTCTGGAACACCTCTCCGTCTACTGTTGACAAAATATAAGCTCTGTTGTGGAGGTCTTTATGAATTACATAGGGTCCGTCCCAGATTGGATATAGTGCTCCGGGGCGCGGGAAGATCCGCTTGAGGACAAGATCTCCTTCCTGAAAGCTGCGGTGCTTGACTTTAGAGTTGTATTGTGCTGCTACTTTTTGCTTGTGAGCTGCCGCTTTAAGTGTTGCATCATTCCTTCTTTATTCAATCAGATCCAAAGACATGTGTAGGAGTTCTTCATTCTCTTCTGGGTTGTAGTGGATCCTACGGTGGGAAGGCACTATAGTTTCAACTGGGAGCATGCCCTCCGATCCGTATACCAAAGAGAAAGGAGTATGCCCTGTTGATGTTCTGTAAGATGTGCGGTAGGCCCAAAGTGCCGTAGGAAGTTCATCCACCCAAGCGCCTTTTGACTTTTCAAGTTTCTTCTTGATTATGGTTTTGAGTATTTTGTTGACAGCTTCGACTTGTCCGTTTGCCTGGGGGTAAGCTACGGATGAGAAGCTTTGTGAATTCCGTGTTCTTGGCACTAGTCGGCGAATTCCTCGTTGTCAAATTAAAGTCCATTGTCCGATATGATTTTGAGTGGAACCCCGTACCTGCATAAAACATTTTTGATCAAGAAGTTAATAACTTTTGCCGAAGATATTTTATTTAGAGGCTCCGCTTCCACCCATTTGGTGAAATAGTCAACTGCTACTATGGCATATTTGGCTCTGCCTCGGCCCACTGGCAGTTCGCCAATCAAGTCAATTCCCCATATTGCAAAGGGCCAAGGGCTGGTCATTTGAGTAATCTCGTTTGTTGGTAGTCGAGGAATTTTAGCAAATTTCTGACATCTGTCACATCTTTTGACGAAGTCTAGGGCGTCTTTGTTTAAGGTGGGCCAGTAATATCCATATCGGAGTATCTTCTTTGCCAGAGTCTGCCCACCAGTGTGATCTCCGCAACTTCCTCGATGTATGTTGGATAAGATCTCCTTGGCTTCCCTTCCAGCGACGCACCTTAATAAGGGATTAGAGAAGCCGCGTCGATAGAGGATGCCTTCTTGTATCGTGTAGCGGGAAGCTTTCCTCAAGATTTTCTTGACTTCGTTACGCCCGTCGGGCAGTGTGCCATCTTGTAAATATTTCCGGATAGGATTCATCCAAATTTCCTCTTCGATTGCAGCTATTATGTTCATTATTTCATAACTTGGGGCTAGTTGCTGTGAGGTGGTTATTGTTCGGGAAGCGGCACCGTCCTTCATGCTAGCTTGCTTTGCCAGTTCGTCGGCCTCCTGATTCTCTTCTCGAGGAATGTATTTGACTAAATAGTGATCCAACTGATTAAGCAGCAGCTTGGTCTTCTTTAGATATGTTGCGAGTCGTTCTCCTCGAGTCTGGAATTCTCCCAGTATTTGATTCACAATAAGTTGAGAATCACTATGCAGACATAAAGAACCGACTCCAATCTCCAGGGCAAGTTCTAATCCGGCTATCACTGCTTCGTACTCTGCGTCATTGTTAGTGGCAGCGAACTCCAACCTTAGGGTGTAGTGCAGCTTCCTTCCCCTGGGGGTGATTATCACAACACCTGCCCCCGAGCCTTGTTCATTTGATGCTCCATCAATGAAGAGGTTCCACTTGATATTTTCTGCTACTTCAGATTGATCCTTACCTTCGTTAGTAGTGAATTCGGCAATGAAATCAGCTATGGCTTGTCCCTTGATAGCGGTGCGAGGATGGTAGGTGATATCATATTGACTCAGTTCAATGCACCACTTAAGTAGTCGCCCGGAAGTGTCGGGGCGATGGAGTACTTGCCTTAGTGGTTGATCGGTTAAAACTCTGATGGAATGAGATTGGAAGTAGTGTCGCAGTTTCCGTGACGCGATAAGCAAACAGTATGCTATCTTTTCAAGTTTAGAGTATCTGGCTTCTACCCCTGTGAATCTCTTGCTTACAAAGTATACGGGTCGCTGTGCGTGGCTGTCCTCCCTCACCAAAGCGGCGCTTAAAGCATGGGACGATACAGCTAGGTATAGGTATAGTTCCTCGCCTTCATTTGGAGTTAAGAGTACTGGTGGTCTTTGGAGGTGTTCGATCAAGTTAAGGAAGGATGTCGAGCATTCGTCAGTCCATTCGGACTTTCCTTTGTCTTTCTTAAGAGCTTCGAAGAAAGGGATGCATTTGTCCGTTGCTTTAGAGATGAACCTGCTTAGGGCAGCCACCTTCCCATTTAGGCTTTGCATCTCTCTTCGAGTGGATGGTATCTAGATATCTTGCAAGGCCCGGACTTGTTCGTGGTTCGCTTCAATCCCCCTGGCATGGACGATGAATCCCAAGAACTTTCCCGACGATACTCCGAAGGAACACTTTAGAGGATTCATTTTCATTCCATATTGGCGAAGTACTTGAAACATCTCGTTCAGGTAGTTTATATGATCGTTGGCTTTCCTTGATTTTACCAGCATGTCATCCACATAAACTTCCATAGTTTGCCCTATTAATTTTGCAAACATCTTATTGACAAGGCGCTGATAAGTAGCTCCAGCGTTCTTAAGTCCAAAAGACATTACTTTGTAGCAGTACAATCCCCGGTCAGTGATGAAACTGGTGTGATCTTGATCGGGGGCGTGCATAGGGATCTGGTTGTATCCTAAGCATGCGTCCATGGGGGATAAGAGTTCGTGTCCGGCTGTGCTGTCCACGAGTTGGTCGATTCAGGGGAGTGGGAAGCAGTCTTTCGGGAAAGCGTCATTTAAGTTGGAGAAATCGATGCATGTTCGCCACTTCCCATTAGCTTTCTTTACCAGTACCGGGTTGGCGATCCATTCTGGGTAGATGGCTTCTCGTATGAAGTCATTGGCAAGTAAGTTCTTTACTTCTTCCTCGAGGGCTGCTGATCGTTCTGCCCCCATGCTCCTCTTTTTCTGCTTCACTGGCACCTTGGTGGGGTCGATGTTCAGTATGTGGCATGCTACGTTTGGATAGATTCCCGTCATATCGGCGTGCGTCCATGCAAATACATCCATGTTGTGGCGAAGAAAATCGACGAGTTGATCTTTTAGCTCCGCTCTTAACTGAGACCCGACTCTCAGCAGTCTACTTGGGTCGTGTTTGTCTACAGCTACAAATTCCATAGCCTCTGCAGGCTCGGTAGTGGCCTCCTCCTCTTTGTCCCTGGGGTCTAATTCGTTGAAAGGATCGCTGGTATATCGAAGAGGAGGAGCTTTCTTTAATTGCTATGCTTCCAGGCTTTTCTTGCAGAGAGAAGTCTCTGCATCCTT
Organism: Allium cepa; assembly: GCA_030765085.1. NCBI lineage: Eukaryota > Viridiplantae > Streptophyta > Magnoliopsida > Asparagales > Amaryllidaceae > Allium > Allium cepa. The sequence continues at coordinate 455,766,342 of CM060932.1, forward strand.
TCCTTTATCCTTCCTACGGTTATTGCGAAGCTCATTTACATAGCAATCTCGAGCGGCGTCTTGATCTCCCTCTATTTCTCCTACTCCGTTATCTGTTGGGAATTTCATCTTCAGGCACCAAGGGGCTAGGACAATTTGGAAGTCAGACAAGGCTGGTCTTCCCAAAAAGGCGTTGTAGGCCGAATGGTTCTCTATTAGTACAAATGTTTGTTTTCGCACAGCGGAGCGGGGATGACTTCCTATTTCAACAAAAATGTAACAACCCGGTATTTTGCGTCAATTATAATCAACAATTTAAACGAATAATATTGACACAAACTTCTATTTGAAGTTTTTAAATTTTGAATTAAAATTGATTTATAAATTGATAAAAGAAATTTAGGACTTTAAATAAAAGTTTTCTTTTTATTTTTATTTTCTTATTTACTTATTTGGCCTTATCATTTTTTTTTGGGCCGTGAAAAAATTTTAAAAACCCAATCTCCCATTCTTCTTTTATTCGTTTGTGACCCGATCCCCCTTTCATTTTCATTCGCGTGCCCTAATCGATCGAGAGAAGATTAATGGCGGCATCATCTCGTTGTTCGCTCGTCTTCCCTCGGTTGCTCTAGCGTCGCGCGTCTCTGTGATGCTCGACTGCTTCAATTCATCGACAAGGTGAGTTTGCTCACATCTAATTCTTGACTCTTGTTATTTGTGTGTTTGGTTGCGTGAATTCTTGGCTGATTATTGCTTCGAATCTTAGTGATTATCACGACACTGTTTGATTTTTGGTGTAAAGTAAAACTTGGGGAATTTTGATTTGTTGAGATTTTTGGTGTAAGCAGAGCAATTTCTGATCTCTCAACGAAATTTGCCATCAACGATAAATGGTTGTCAAACAATCCTACTTGTTGAACCTGCTTTCGACACAATTATTTCTTTCCTTTTCTTATTCTTCTTCCTCTCTCTTTCATGCTTCCCTGGGGAATTTCAACCAGCTGCCTCGCAGTGATAGTTATTCAATGGCTGCACTTGGTACCTGCTATTCAGCAGGTTTTCAAACTACCACACCATTGACGTGGGCCAGAAAGTATTTTCAGGAGAGTATAAGGCCTTGTTTGGTTTGCGGTTTTCAGTTTTGGATTTTCGTAACAACAGCAATGCATTCAGCTAATTATTTCTGAAAGTTTTGAAACCTCGATTTGTGAAAATATTTTAGATGTTTCATTGTCGACCTGATGCTGCACTGTTGCTTGTTGTCGGGATTCGCTGTGTCACTTACTTGAGTGCATTGTGTATACTGCTTGACCATATGCATGCATTCATATAGTTGATGGGTTTGGTCGAGTTGCCTGATTTACTGCAACCATATTATTACAGTATATTTGCCTGAGTTTGAGCATTTGAACATTGTTCACTTTTGATTTTTCTCTGTAGTATTAATTTGAAACTGCCTTATGAAGTTGTTCGAGTTTGGTCATTTAAGCTATTTTGATTTATGTATTTTTGGTTCTGTGAACCTCTGCCTATACTCGAATTTTGTTGCCTTGGTCATTACTAATATGACCTGATACTGCCACTTTGGATACTTCATATATATATGCAGACACTTGAGCATATCTTGTTGTTCACTACCATTTTTGGTTTTTGCATATTTTATATGCTGATACTTGGTCATTTTGTTGTTTTTATTGCAACTTTTGTCTGCATATTCATTATGCATACATTTGAGCATTTTTTTTCTTTTGTTGCTTTCCTGCTATTGTGGATTGCATACTTGATATGCAGTAACCTGTTTGCAGTCCATGTTGTCGCTTGAGTCTTTGTTGCCTTGCTTCTGACCATGTTGTACAATTTCTGGCCATTCTTGTTGCCTTGAGTCTGTGCACTGGTGGTCTTCATATTGTGTGTGTTGTATGGTGTCTCTACTGTGTTGCATTATTATCATGGCTACCTGGTCGACTTGATTCTCTGTTGTAACTGGATCAGTTGCCTTCAGTTGCTTGTCGAATTTGCATGTAACTTGAGTCACTTCACTACTGCCTGTCTGAACTGTGCACATTGTTGCATTTACTCCATTTTGCATTGGTGCATTGCTGTCATGTTGATTTGAATTGCACTTGTCACCGCTGCAGTCGCTATGCAGTTGCTATGCCTTCGGTCATGTTGCCTTGTGTTGAATCCAGTTTCAGAACTCGGATTTGACCTTGTGCTCGGGTCGTGATTTTAAATATATTTCACCTGTTTTGAACCCGTCTTTTTTTATTTTGGGTTTGACCTTGTGCTCGGTTGTGTACATCATCACTGTTGTGGCAAGGCAGTGCACGCAAGCGTGAACTGCAGCCACACGGAATTGAGTTTTTGGGCACGACATCACTATAGTGGCAAGGCAGTGCACACAAGCGTGAACTGCAGCCACACGGTATAGCGTGTATGATATTCTATTTATTTTGACTTATGGATCTTTTTGCGTATTCCATATTCCGTAGTGGCGAGGCAGTGCACGCGTGCGTGAACTGCAGCCCTACTTGAATTAATATTTTAATCGATATTTCAATGGTTTGAACTGCTTTGTTTATTCAATTCAATATTCTGAATTGCATTCTGATTTGGTTTAATTACTGTCGCCTATTCATTATTTAATTATTATTGCTTCTGTGCACTAATAACTGAGTTTGAATTAGACTGACCCGAGTATTATTTTCTTTGAATCTAATACTCGGGTCAGACCGAGTATTTCAGGTTGTAGATATTCTGCTTTGGGTTGCTGCTAGAGCTATGAAGTTCTTTCATATCTTTTGGAGTAGTCGTCGTCATTTGTAGTAGTCTGTATAATTGTATAGGAAGATATGTATGCATGTATATTATATACGTTAATGTACTTGTATATGTAACTTCCTTAGTCGACTGTTGTAGTTGTATCATATGTACCGTGTGAATGTATTGTAACTGACATCAGTTATTATATATATATATATATGAGACTTTCTGTTTCATATGTGTTCTGCATCTATATTATCTGTGTTGATATTTTATATTTACTGTTCTAAACTATTACGAACCATCATAGTTCGTTTTATACTGGAATTGGGGTATGTCGATGGGAGAAAATAAATCAGAGATGGAAAATGAAAGAAAATATATTTATATACCACTCCCATTGAGATAACCAATACTAGTATAAGGCCTAACTATTGATGGTCGCTCCTCAACAGCCTTATTCTCCGTGCTAGTTGACAGCACTACACCGTAGTGTTCTTGGCTAGCGTGGGTATAGAGGTGGGGCGTCACAGCTTGGTATCAGAGCCTGGGGTTTAGAACAAATATAAAACATAACTTAGATAGTACATGTGTTACAACTATTTGTCGACGTTTTATCTCTCATGTTTGCATATGATTGTCTTTGAATTGTTAGGTATGAATTCCTAACGCTTATTCATATGCATTTGATTTTGATTCTTGTGTTTTTGGCTTTGATTTGATTTAGCCGATGATTGATTTTGTTCGAATCTCAGCAATTCTGAACTTGATATTTTATGTTTTCCTCGGCTTGATTTCCATTCGACTTCGGTCACTGTGTTTTTGAGAATTTTCTAATTTCTTGATTTCCAAGACTCTGACTTTGTTTGCCGTTGAGTCCTTTGATGATGATGTTGAATCGTTTTGTACTCTATTATGGCCATTAATTGTTGACTTCGACTTTGACTTGATTTTTATTTTTGTTGAAGTCATTTATGCATTTATGCTCGTTCTGCTTCGTTATCCCATTTGTTAATCGATTCTTCTTTTCCGATTAGTTATCTTCTTTGTCGACTTTGATAACTTCTATTTCTGGAATTTTTGGATATTCCTACTTTGATGGATTTAGAATCGAATTCTTTGGTTTTTATTCACGTCTTCGAAGGTGAATTTTAGTGAATTGATTTGGTTTCCAAATTTAATCGATTCTTGTTAATTCCTCGATTTATTGCTATCACTTATTAGCAACTTTGATGACGTTTTCTTCGGGATTTTCGTGAACATACTTTTGGATGGATACAGTATCGATTTCTTTGGATTCTATTCACGTCTTCGTATGTGAATTCTTGTGATTGATTGTTTCTACAATCATTTTTGTGATTTGTCACTTTGAAAATATAAATGTTTCAATACTAGTAGTAAATATCAAAACTCTTTTATCAAAATGTTTTCAACTCTATTTTCAATATCAAAATCTTTTCCTAAACCGTTTTCCAATCTATTAGTATATACAAACCTTTATTTCACTCGTATGAGAAATCTAATTAAACGGCTTAGCAAAACAAGTGGTATGAAACGCTTGCGTTTACTTCGTCGGTTAATTTTTGGACTTGTTCGATTGAACCATTTGTGACATTTTTCTAGTGAAGATCTACAATTTGTTCGTAAATATTTAAGTTAAGCTAGTGGTTATGGGACATGAAGCTAAACTTTTATATTCACTAGCTTAGTGTAATTGACACTTCTCGTTGATCTTGATGATCGCTTTATGAACTAGACTAGCAATTGTGCTATGTCTTTTTATTTGCGAGGTTAGACTAGACACCACTTGTGTGATTCCATTCACACATACCTTTCTACTTTTTGGTTAGTCTTGACCTCAATCTGTGTGATTCCATTAACACATGCTTAGAGTAATTGACACTCCTCGTTGATCATGATGATCGTTCTGATGGTCAGACTAGACACCACTTGTGTGGTTCCATTCACACATACCTTTCTGCTTTTTGGTTAGTCTTGACCTCAATCTGTGTGATTCCATTCACACATGCGGGGTAGCTCCCCATGGTCTTCGGACCGTCATGTGATAGGCCTCTTTCCCTTTTTCTGTGATTTCTAGATTCCTTATGTTGATTTCTGGAAATTTTATGCTTCACCTATTTTTGTGTACTGGTGAATTCATACGTTATTGATTTGTCATGAGTACAAATTTGAGGTATGATACCTCTTTGGATCTTTGAGAAGATCTTGTGATATTGATTATCTCTCATCGGTTGATCTCCTGTTGATCATTATTTACATTCTTATAGTAGTATGTTATTATGGATATTTTATGTTTTGCGTTGCACGTGTTGGTGATTTTCATGCTCACGTGTAGGTGAGATTCCGTGCTCCTGTTCTCGCTTTGCGTTGCACGTGTTGGTGATTTTCATGCTCACGTGTAGGTGAGATTCCATGCTCCCGTTCTCGCTTTGTGTTGCACGTGTTGGTGATTTTCATGCTCACGTGTAGGTGAGATTCCGTGCTCCCGTTCTCGCTTTGCGTTGCACGTGTTGGTGATTTTCATGCTCACGTGTAGGTGAGATTCCATGCTCCCGTTCTCGCTTTGTGTTGCACGTGTTGGTGATTTTTCATGCTCACGTGTAGGTGAGTTTTCATACTCGCGTTTGAGTTTTCATACTCCGTTCGAGTTTTCATACTCCGTTCGAGTTTTCATACTCCGGTTCGAGTTTTCATACTCTCATCTTGTGATTTCTGGATTTCTTGTGTAGATTCCTAGAATTTGTGCTTCACCAATTTTTGTGATCTCTATTGATAAGTTTTATCAATTTTTGTGCATTGGTGAATTCGTGTGATATTGACTTGTTATGAATACGAGTTTAGGGTATGATACCCCTTCCTGTCTTTGAGAAGATTATTGTGACATTTTTGATGAATGAAAATCCACTTATCGAAGTTGCTACTGATGTCGCTGTTTAATCACGTGTTTTAAAAATTGTTTTCAAAATTTTTACGATTTGCGCTTTCAAAAGAATGAGGAAGCGATTTAAACGTTTCAGAAAAACTGAGGACTATGACCCCTTTCTTTTACTGATTCGCTTAATTCCAGACTTGTCCGTTTGAGAACGTAAAATGTTATTTATTTAAAATACACAATTTTGCACTTTCAAGGAAACGATGAAGTGACTTAAACGATTTAGTAAAACTCGTGGTTATGGGTCAAGTGTGTTTGCTATTTCGGTTAATTTCGGACTCGTTAATTGAAAAATTTGTAATTTGAAATTTGATTACCGTTGTGGTAATCTCTGATTATCGTTTTGATAATCAGATGTTTGTGATTTCTGATTTATCGTTTTTGATAATTAGATATTTATTGTTTCTAATTATCGTTTGTGATAATTAGATATTTGTGGTTTAATTATCGTTTGTGATAATTAAACATTTGAGATTTGAGATTTGATTATCAATTGTGATAATTAAATATTTGTGATTTCTGATTATAGTTTTTGATAATCAGATATTTATTGTTTCTAATTATCGTTTGTGATAATCAGATATTTGTGGTTTAATTATCGTTTGTGATAATTAAACATTTGAGATTTGAGATTTGATTATCAATTGTGATAATTAAATATTTGTGATTTCTGATTATAGTTTTTGATAATCAGATATTTATTGTTTCTAATTATCGTTTGTGATAATTAGATATTTGTGGTTTAATTATCGTTTGTGATAATTAAACATTTGCGATTTGAGATTTGATTATCAATTGTGATAATTAAATATTTATGATTTCTGATTATAGTTTTTGATAATCAGATATTTATTGTTTCTAATTATCGTTTGTGATAATTAGATATTTGTTGTTTAATTATCGTTTGTGATAATTAAACATTTGAGATTTGAGATTTGATTATCAATTGTGATAATTAAATATTTATGATTTCTGATTATAGTTTTTGATAATCAGATATTTATTGTTTCTAATTATCGTTTGTGATAATTAGATATTTGTGGTTTAATTATCGTTTGTGATAATTAAACATTTGAGATTTGAGATTTGATTATCAATTGTGATAATTAAATATTTATGATTTCTGATTATAGTTTTTGATAATCAGATATTTATTGTTTCTAATTATCGTTTGTGATAATTAGATATTTGTTGTTTAATTATCGTTTGTGATAATTAAACATTTGCGATTTGATTATCAATTGTGATAATTAAATATTTGTGATTTGAAATTTGATTACCGTTGAGGTAATTCCTGATTATCGTTTTTGATAGTTAGATATTTGTGTTTTCTAGTTATCTTTGTTGATAATTAGATTTGCTGATTTTGCTGTTTTAAGATTTCTTTATTCTGATTATCTATTTGATAATCAAACTTTGTTGAGAATTTGGGAATTTCTTTTATGAAATTAAAAGCTTACCTTCTCATGCTCTTATGGTTGCTACCTTTTGTCCATTTATTCCTTAGGATTGCGTGGACGCAATTTCTTTAAGGAGGGGAGTCTGTAACAACCCGGTATTTTGCGTCAATTATAATCAACAATTTAAACGATTAATATTGACACAAACTTCTATTTGAAGTTTTTAAATTTTGAATTAAAATTGATTTATAAATTGATAAAAGAAATTTAGGACTTTAAATAAAAGTTTTCTTTTTATTTTTATTTTTTTATTTACTTATTTGGCCTTATCATTTTTTTTTGGGCCGTGAAAAAATTTTAAAAACCCAATCTCCCATTCTTCTTTTATTCGTTTACGACCCGATCCCCCTTTCATTTTCATTCGCGTGCCCTAATCGATCGAGAGAAGATTAATGGCGGCATCATCTCGTTGTTCGCTCGTCTTCCCTCGGTTGCTCTAGCGTCGCGCTTCTCTGTGATGCTCGACTGCTTCAATTCGTCGACAAGGTGAGTTTGCTCACATCTAATTCTTGACTCTTGTTATTTGTGTGTTTGGTTGCGTGAATTCTTGGCTGATTATTGCTTCGAATCTTAGTGATTATCATGACACTGTTTGATTTTTGGTATAAAGTAAAACTTGGGGAATTTTGATTTGTTGAGATTTTTGGTGTAAGCAGAGCAATTTCTGATCTCTCAACGAAATTTGCCATCAACAATAAATGGTTGTCAGACAATCCTACTTGTTGAACCTGCTTTCGACACAATTATTTCTTTCCTTTTCTTATTCTTCTTCCTCTCTCTTTCATGCTTCCCTGGGGAATTTCAACCAGCTGCCTCGCAGTGATAGTTATTCAATGGCTGCACTTGGTACCTGCTATTCAGCAGGTTTTCAAACTACCACACCATTGACGTGGGCCAGAAAGTATTTTCAGGAGAGTATAAGGCCTTGTTTGGTTTGCGGTTTTCAGTTTTGGATTTTCGTAACAATAGCAATGCATTCAGCTAATTATTTCTGAAAGTTTTGAAACCTCGATTTGTGAAAATATTTTAGATGTTTCATTGTCGACCTGATGCTGCACTGTTGCTTGTTGTCGGGATTCGCTGTGTCACTTACTTGAGTGCATTGTGTATACTGCTTGACCATATGCATGCATTCATATAGTTGATGGGTTTGGTCGAGTTGCCTGATTTACTGCAACCATATTATTACAGTATATTTGCCTGAGTTTGAGCATTTGAACATTGTTCACTTTTGATTTTTCTCTGTAGTATTAATTTGAAACTGCCTTATGAAGTTGTTCGAGTTTGGTCATTTAAGCTATTTTGATTTATGTATTTTTGGTTCTGTGAACCTCTGCCTATACTCGAATTTTGTTGCCTTGGTCATTACTAATATGACCTGATACTGCCACTTTGGATACTTCATATATATATGCAGACACTTGAGCATATCTTGTTGTTCACTACCATTTTTGGTTTTTGCATATTTTATATGCTGATACTTGGTCATTTTGTTGTTTTTATTGCAACTTTTGTCTGCATATTCATTATGCAGATATTTGAGCATTTTTTTTCTTTTGTTGCTTTCCTGCTATTGTGGATTGCATACTTGATATGCAGTAACCTGTTTGCAGTCCATGTTGTCGCTTGAGTCTTTGTTGCCTTGCTTCTGACCATGTTGTACAATTTCTGGCCATTCTTGTTGCCTTGAGTCTGTGCACTGGTGGTCTTCATATTGAGTGTGTTGTATGGTGTATCTACTGTGTTGCATTATTATCATGGCTACCTGGTCGACTTGATTCTCTGTTGTCACTGGATCAATTGCCTTCAGTTGCTTGTCGAATTTGCATGTAACTTGAGTCACTTCACTACTGCCTGTCTGAACTGTGCACATTGTTGCATTTACTCCATTTTGCATTGGTGCATTGCTGTCATGTTGATTTGAATTGCACTTGTCACCGCTGCAGTCGCTATGCAGTTGCTATGCCTTCGGTCATGTTGCCTTGTGTTGAATCCAGTTTCAGAACTCGGATTTGACCTTGTGCTCGGGTCGTGATTTTAAATATATTTCACCTGTGTTGAACCCGTCTTTTTTTATTTTGGGTTTGACCTTGTGCTCGGTTGTGTACATCATCACTGTTGTGGCAAGGCAGTGCACGCAAGCGTGAACTGCAGCCACACGGAATTGAGTTTTTGGGCACGACATCACTATAGTGGCAAGGCAGTGCACGCAAGCGTGAACTGCAGCCACACGGTATGGCGTGTATGATATTCTATTTATTTTGACTTATGGATCTTTTTGCGTATTCCATATTCCGTAGTGGCGAGGCAGTGCACGCGTGCGTGAACTGCAGCCCTACTTGAATTAATATTTTAATCGATATTTCAATGGTTTGAACTGCTTTGTTTATTCAATTCAATATTCTGAATTGCATTCTGATTTGGTTTAATTACTGTCGCCTATTCATTATTTAATTATTATTGCTTCTGTGCACTAATAACTGAGTTTGAATTAGACTGACCCGAGTATTATTTTCTTTGAATCTAATACTCGGGTCAGACCGAGTATTTCAGGTTGTAGATATTCTGCTTTGGGTTGCTGCTAGAGCTATGAAGTTCTTTCATATCTTTTGGAGTAGTCGTCGTCATTTGTAGTAGTCTGTATAATTGTATAGGAAGATATGTATTCATGTATATTATATACGTTAATGTACTTGTATATGTAACTTCCTTAGTCGACTGTTGTAGTTGTATCATATGTACCGTGTGAATGTATTGTAACTGACATCAGTTATTATATATAATATATATATGAGACTTTCTGTTTCATCTGTGTTCCGCATCTATATTATCTGTGTTGATATTTTATATTTACTGTTCTAAACTATTACGAACCATCATAGTTCGTTTTATACTGGAATTGGGGTATGTCGATGGGAGAAAATAAATCAGAGATGGAAAATGAAAGAAAATATATTTATATACCACTCCCATTGAGATAACCAATACTAGTATAAGGCCTAACTATTGATGGTCGCTCCTCAACAGCCTTATTCTCCATGCTAGTTGACAGCACTACACCGTAGTGTTCTTGGCTAGCGTGGGTATAGAGGTGGGGCGTCACAAAAAAGGTCCAGTTGCCCGAGGGGCACTTTCGCATCACCAGTAAAACCATGTAGTGGTTTGTTGCAGGGAGACACATCCTTCACTGACAGCTTCATTCTGTCGAATGCATGCTTGAATAAGATATTCACTGAGCTTCCAGTGTCTACTAAAATTCGTAAAACTTTGGCGGGACCGAACCAGGCAGAGATGACCATAGGATCCGTGTGTGGGTACTGTCTTCCCTCTAGATCACGCCTACTGAATGTGATGTCGTCACTCTCTTTCCGTTTCGGGTGGCGTTTTTCCACAACAGAATTAACGTAGCCTTCAGCGTTCCTAAGTGACTTACCGTATCTTTCCATCTCTGCCCAGCTTCTGTCGACGATGTGTGGTCCTCCTGATATGGTATGGACTACTATTTTCTCTTGACTAGAGCCGTTGGTGTTGCGATTTCCTCCGCCTTCCTCTAGGAGGGGTAACCCTAGGTTTTCAATTGCGGGAGCTGGAGTCCTGCTCTGGCTTTTTACATAGCGTTTCAGTCTCCTCCTTCTAATGTGTTCTTCAATCAAGTCCCGGAGATGGTGGCATTCATTGGTGTCATGTCCGTGGGATTCGTGGAAGCGGCAGAACTTTCCAGATTTGAGTGCGTTATCTGACTCCTTCTTGTGCGGGGGGCGCTTGTATCTTACTTCTTCTTGAGTGGTTAGGAAGATGTTTTCGATCGTTTCATTCAAAGGAGTGTAGGAGTCAAATCTTGGTCCAGGTCGATATAGGCGCTTTTCCCCTTTCTTGCCCCAGCGTTGTCTCTAGAGTCATTTCTCCGAACATCCTTTGTTGCAGCGGAAACCCTTTCTATGGCTGTTTTAACCTGCTGCCCTGACTGCCTCTCAGTGGCAGCGTCTTCAAGTCTCATATACTTTCCAGCTTCATGGAAGAAATCAGGTAAAGTAGCTTGCTTTTCCTTGGTTAGTCTTCTAGCAAATTTAGTATCCGGGTGTACACCACTGCAGAGAGCCATTAGGATAAGTTTCTCGTCGGCATCTTAGACCGCGGCCGCCGCAGCGTTGAATCAGGTGAGATATTGCTGCACTGTCTCTCCGGGTTTCTGCTTGATATTAGATAAGGAATAAGCGTCCTTGGGTTGTTCCACATGAATGCGGAACTGGCTGATGAATTTTTCTTTCAACATTTCCCATAAGCTGATGGACCCTTGGGGTAGGTGGCAGAACCAGGAGGTAGCTAAATCGGCCAAGAAGAGTGGGAAGCATTTACATAATACTCCCTCCGTTGCTCTGCTCATGAGCATATGCTGGGTGTATCTCTGTAAGTGTACGATGGGGTCAGAGGTTCCCTTGTAAGGTTCCATCGTTGGCATTTTCCATTCCCGGGGGGTGATGGCAGTTTCAATCTTGCGGGTGAAGGGGCTGGTTACCCTAGCACCTATCCCTCGATCCCTTTGCTCCTGTTGGACGCACTCCCTGAACAATCGCACCATTCTTTCATCAGAACTTGGAGTGGATAAAAATGAGTTTGGTTCTTCCCTGCGGGATTGACTCCGTCCAGATTACCTGTAAGGATGGTATCGTTTATCACTCCTGACATTCTCCAATGGCTGCCTCTGGTCTTCCGGGGGCATGCTGGGGTCAGCCACAATTGGCCCTTGCCTTGATCTTCCCCTGCTGGGTTTTGTTCTTAGCACTTCCTTGGGTCCAACTTCGGGCTGGACTCCAGCGAGGACTCGTCTACTGGTGTTTCCATGGTGAGGTAGCATGACAGGCTCGGCTACATCCGACCCCTGCCTGGTACCTCCCCTGTTGGGTTCGGCTCCAAGAGTTTCCTCGGGTCGGAATTCGGGCTGAGCCTGGGCTCGGCTCCTACCATTGTTGTTTCTGTCATTAGCCTCTTCGAAGAAGAAAGACCTTTGTCGTCTCCCAGATTCTCCAGACCGGGACTCACCCCATGATTCAGTATTACGGTTGGATTCTTCAGCATCCCTTAAGCGTGACATGAGTTGGTCCACCAAGGCTTCTTGTTGAGATGCGAAGCGATTAGTTACTTCAGCCACAATTCTGTCCAGATCCTCCCTTGTAATTGGTTGTTCCATAGCAGGGGCTGTCGGATTTTCCTGATTTAAATTTGCTGTTGGAACTGGACGATTGTCTTGGTCCCTGATCACTGGATCTGGGATACTGCCAGTTGCGACGTCCTTTCCTTTATTAGCATCTTTCTTCCATCCGGGAGCCATATTTTCCAAGCAATGAACGATGTTGATAGGAAAATGGTTGAGTGGGAGAAGCTGAAGCTTCGAACTCCCTCGTTCTCAGTGAAAGCACCAAAAATGTTTGCACAAAAAATGGACAAACGCCTCCAAGTCGTATGAATTAGTTGATTTTATGTTGTTTCTAGTGATTTGGGTGATTTATGCAAATATATAAAAAGTAGGGACTAAACTGTAAAAGACACACAGATTTATAGTGGTTCGGCCGAAACGTGCCTACGTCCACTTTATATGTTATTCTCCTTTTTCTTTCAGATTACAAGTACAAAGCTTTGTATACAAGTATATGAAAGTTGTTTGAAAGTTCCTTCCATGCTTGAGCTCTTAAACTAGTCTGCCATTGTTGTACCCCTGCCCCTCTATTTATAGAGTGAGGCTGGGGGCTGGGGTCTTGGATGTATGTAGCTGCTGGTGGGCCTGGGCTGAAGCAATCTGGCCTAGTGATGTTGGTTCGGTATCCACTTGGTCCGGTAGTGGTTGGAGTGGGTTGGATCGGCATGAGGTTGGTTTGGTGGATAGGTGGTTCGGCAGGAGCTTGGAGGAGGTTGGTTCGGCAGAGTCTGGTTCGGTGATGGTGGTAGGAAAGGGGTGGTTCGGTAGTTATGGGTAGTGGGTTGGTAGTGCTCCGGTTCGGCAATGCATGGACGTGGATTTTGGACCGGTAATGCTTTCTTTTCTTTGGTTCGGTGGTGATGAAAACGAACCAAACAATAACCTTGAACACATTCAAACAAAATAATATAACAACATCAAGTTTTTCAACCCAATATAATAAACAATGTTATAAATAAATGCATAAACAAAGCTAAAATCTTTTGCACTTGCTTTCAACCACTTGTGCTTCAGCCAAGGGTCAGAAACACATGGCTAAGAACGGGTTAGGATCTGGTTTTTGCGTTCATAGAGTCCGCCAAACATGGGTTTGATGATGGTGCAAATTGGGTGCATGAACTACACAGCACAAAGGCAACACACATGGTTTTCAAGCAACAAATGTGCTCGGCCAAAGGCAACAAGGGGATCACCAGGTTCAGCTAGGGTCAAGGGATGATGTGTCAGTGGTGTCAGGTTAGGTAGGGGCTGGAGATGGTGGTGCAAGTGGCGGCCAAGGTGGAGTTTGAGGTGGTGAAACCTGGATGTGATCGGATATGCATATACAAGTGGAGTTTGGTGCATTTATGTGTGGATCTACCTCATGGGATGGCTCGGCTTGGCTATGGGGTTGAAGAGGAGGTGGTGATGACTGGTTGTGGTGGTGGTGGCGACATGGCTGGAGATGGCATGGGCCGAACCTAAAGAGAAGAAGCAAGTGCAAATTCAAAGAACAAAACAATGAAAAAGTAAAAAAAAAAAAAAAAGCTTTACCAAAAAATTTCACAAGAAATGCCCGAATTATTTTCAGAGTTTGGGAATGAAAATTCATGTGAAAATGATATAGGAGTGGTCGGCTGAAAGATGAGGAGTTATGGCAGCAAATAATGAGGAGTTGTTGGTTGAAAAATGAAAAGACAAGAAGACAAAAAGCCTTGAGCAAACCAAAGGTCACTAAACTCTTCAATTTTTATCATTTTCTTTTGAAATTTTATATAACTGAAAAATATATATAAATTCAAATAAAAATATGAAAATATAGTAAATAATAAAAAATTAAATATTAAATATATATGATTAAATTAAGAAAAACAGCAAAAATTGCAAACTAGTCTTAAAAATATGAAAATAAATGAACTTTGGAAAAAAAATTACGTACTTGAAAAATATTTGTAAATAAAGATAAGAACACAAAATAAAATGCATGCACAAAAATAAATAAATAAATTTTAATTAAATATAATTAAAGGTAGAAAATAGCAGAAAAATGGAAACTAGCCTTTAAAAATAGAAAATAAATGCAATAAATTTTGGAAAAATTTCATTATCACCTTAAAAATATCTATAAATGAAATCTTACACATAAAAAAAATTTAAAATAATTTCAAACAAAATAAAGTCAAATTTAAATTATATTCTAAAACTAGGTTTGTTACTCTCTCCCCCACTCAAATCTTTTCGTCCTCGACAAGAATGAGCAAGGCAAATGAAGAGAAAATAGATAGAAAACAAAATAGTACCTGAAACGAATAATTCCAGATTCGAAGCATGAATGCTCTCCTCCGTTTCCCAGGTATAATCTCGATCGTTAGTACTCCATTGCACTTTGACCGGATTAACAGATTTCCTTTTGAGTTGCTTCGTACCTCTGTCGAAAATACGAAGTGGCTTCCTCTTGATAGTAAGATTAGGCTCGATATCCAAACTATCATGAACAGAAGGCTGGACAATAAGAGATGGATCATGAAAATGTCGACGAAGATGTGAGACATGGAATACATCATGCACTATAGAAAGCTTCTCGGGAAAATCCAGACGATAAGCCAAAGAACTAACTCTTTCCACAATGCGGAAAGGACCAATGAACTAGAAGAAAGCTTCCCTCTACGACCAAAGCGAATGACATTCCTCAAGGGAGAAACCTTAAGGAGCACCTGATCACGAACAGAAAATTCCAAATTCCTCCTATGCCTATCAGCATACTTCTTCTGCCTATCCTTAGCGGCTCTCAACCTCCTCTTAATCTCCTCGACTCTCTCGGAAGCTTCCAAAATCACATCAGGACCAAGAACTAAACGATTACCGGATTCAATCCTGCAAGATGGAGATTTACAAGGTCGTCCGTATAGAGCAGCAAACAGAGACATTTTGTGACTGGCCTGAATGCAAATATGGAATGAGATAGATAAAAGATTAAGAATAGACTGAAAAATATGATATAAGATTATACTTGATAGCTATTATTGTAGGTGAATTCGACAAGATGGAGATGATCTTCCCAAGATCATCCATAATCAAGCACACAAGCACAAAGAAGATCCTTAAGAATCTAATTTACTTTTTCCGTTTGACCGTCGGTCTGTGGATGGTAAGCAGTGCTCAGATTCAAATGAGTTCCCAAAGATTCCTGAAAAGCTTTCCAAAACTGACTGGCAAAGATAGGTTCACGATCATAAACAATACTGAGAGGAACACCATGGAGACGAACAATCTCTCTCATGTAGATCTCAGATAAGCTAGAAGAAGAACGAGTAGACTTGACCGGAATAAAATGAGTGGATTTGGTCAGTCTATCCACAATAACCCAGATACTCTCAGTACCCCTCCGAGTCCTCGGTAAGCCATCGATGAAATCCATGGAAACCTGTTCCCACTTTTAATTGGGAATCTCAAGGGGCTGCAACAAACTAGGGGTCAACTGGTGATCGGCTTTGACTTGCTGACAAGTCGCACACTAACTAACAAAGATAGAGCTAAGAGATGAAAAAAAGAAAGGCTTACATTGATCGCAGCGATCTTGACTGGATCAACAGAAACTCCATTACTAGAAACAATATGCCCGAGATATCGGACTTCATCCTTCCAAAAATGGCATTTAGAAAATTTAGCCCTCAATTGTTGATTTCTGAGAGTCTCTAGAACAGATTTCAAATGCGACTCATGCTCATCTTTAGTCTTATAGAAGACAAAGTTATCATCAACAAAGACTAGCATAAATTTATTAAGCACATCACGAAAAACACGATTCATCAAATCAATAAAGAAAGCAGAAGCATTAGTCTAACTAAAAGGCATGACTAACTATTCATAGAACCCATTCTCAGTGTGAAAAGCAGTCTTGGGAATGCTATCCTCAGCAACCCTGAGCTGATGAAAACCAGTGGCAAGATAAAGCTGAGAGAAAACTGTGGCACCAAAGAGCTGATCAAATATATCATTGATACGAGACATTGGTTATTTGTTTTTCATAGTGAGCTTGTTCAGCTCCCTATAATCAACACACATCCGAATAGAACCATCAGACTTGGTGACAAAAACCACGGCAGCTCCCCATTCAGAAAAACTAGGCCGAATCAGACCTTTGGAAGACAAGTCCTCAATTTACTTTCCCAACTCAACCTTCTCGCGGGGGGCCATTCTTCTAGGGGAAAGAACAACAGGTCAAGCACTAGGAATAAGATCAATTCGAAAATCAATTTCCCGCTTGGGAGGTAAAGAAGTGACTTCACCAAATACATCGGGATATAATCTAACCACAGGAGTTGAATCAAGATCACTAGGAGAATAATCCAGAGAATAAATATAGTTGCCAGCAAAATCATGAGGCATGCGGCATTGAATAATCAAGGAATTCCCTTGGTCATCAACAAGATGACCAGTCCGGGCTTTATAAGAGATATGAGCATCATGATCCACAAAACAATCCTGACCAAGCAATAGATCAAAACATTGAAGCCCAGAACATAAAAATCACCACAAAAGCGATGATCAGAATGGAGGAGTTTCACTTGCTTACAAATCCGACTAAGGTTAGCAGGACCCCAAATAGGATTTGAAACACATAATGGAACAAAAGCATACTCAAGAGATAGGAGATGCTCAAACTTATCACACAAATCAACAGAAATAAAACTGTGTGAAGATCCAGTATCAAACAACACACGAATATGATGTTGGAATAAATTAATAAACCCTGGAGAGTACCTCGGTCATCACTAGGAGAAGGAGCAGGTGGAGGAACTTGAGATGAGGCCGAAGTGACAACAAAAGGTAAATTAAGATAAGACAATAGAATTCACTAGGATAAACATCCTAGAGAAAGAAAAATCTAACAAGGTAGATGCGGAAGGAAGGAAGTTAAAAAACATTTGAAAATCCTTTAAAAACAAGAAAATTTTATATATATCAAAATAATCTTTGAAAAATCTTAAAAAACATTTTGAAAATAATTTTATACTTTGAAAATACGTTCTCTCACAAAGATATGATTCTGAGATTGATTTCACTCATTCTAGGGTAGAAATACCCTATCTCTAAAGAGTTTTTGCTCCGTAGAGGCAATGGTTTGCCAAAAAACAAAAGCTCCGATACCAACTGTCACAGCCCGCCATTTCGTACCATTTAAATCGATAATAATCCACACATGTCGGACTTGAATGATGCATAATAACAGACTGAAAATAAATTTGGAGCAAATGAAATCAAATAGACATAATCACAGACACAGAACAATCAAAATAACTCGCAGCGGAATATAAAATAACATAGTAGTTCATGAAGCTACTATAACAGAGTCTCAACCCAAATACATAATAATAGTCTGAAATAACACAATAGAAATCCTAAATACATAGAAGTTCGGTAATACATAAGATAAACTAGAACAGCTAAAACAGAAATAGATATATAGATAGATAGGCAGGATCTCCAGCAAAGACCAGCTCCAAAAAGAGAATCCAAAGCCGTGAATACTAAGGCTGACCCAAGCGTAAAGCAAAACACAAAACACTTGAGTCAGGACAATATATACTTATATAATGTAAACCAACTCAAGTAAACTGTAATAAAGATACAAGTAACTTAAAGGATGCCTGGGACCGCCCATCCACTAAGGATCTGTCAAACTATTTACTATATAGTAATATTGCGCTATTATAATAATGTCTACAGTAAAATAAACATACTTTAAAATAGCGTTCCGGGCTACCCATATCACCATTCACACATCATAGTCCTAGTAGTCCATCCAGTATCAGCGTATCTCCATATCGGGAGACTACCCTAAAGACTCCATGGGCTACGGGAGAAAAACAAACTTGTAGTAAAGGCTCGGCATGGTAGGTGACACGGCACACAAGGCAATGCCAGGGTAGATATACCAATTACGCACACGGGCTGGTGGTAACGTAGCAGCCACTACGCCCACCCCGAACAACACTCCAAAATCAAGGGTGCACCTAAACAATCACAACAGTAATAGAATGGTATCGAAGAAGTGTGTCCGGCCAGAGGTGCTACCTCTTTTGGTCCGAGATCGCTCCTGTTTTAGCCACCTTAAGCCAATTCACGAGAATCGGGTCCACGTAATGTACCTCAGGAATGTCGTCACCATCCTACTTCATTCTGGAATCTCCACCACGTACACAGTTGTTAAAGTGGTTTTCGATATCGATAGAGAGTACGCCCATATCCGATCCCGGTCTCTTTAACAACCAATCGTTATTATAACCCGTAGTTATAAATTTAAAAATGGTATATATTTCAAAAATCAAATATCATTTAACAATTCAATATCATTTCAAATCCATTTCAAAATATCCAACTTATCATATCATTTCAAAACTACATTCATTTTATTCATTTTAAAATACCATTTCAACTCACATTTCAAAATAGTTTATATTTCAAAACAAATTATTTCATTTAAATCATTAAAATGAAGTTATTACATTTAATAATTAAATTTCAAAAATTTTAAACCTTTCAAAGTTCCTTAATTCACTTAAATTTACCAAAACAGTGAAAATTCACCTTTCGTAGCATTTAGAAAATGCTAAAGAAAGTTACTTTTAAAACAGTTCAATTTAACAAAAGACATCATTAAAAATGCTGTCATAGGGTTACTTAAGTTTCAAATAAAACTTAAGTTAAACTCTACAATTATAGCACTTACAAAGTGATATAATATCCCTTTATTAAAATTTAGCCATTTGGTTCATTTATATCAACTACAGTATTTACAAATGCTGTAATATCCTTTACATTAGAAATAATAACATTTCAAAAATGCTGTAAATTAAATTTCAAATACTCACTATACTTTCTCAAACAATTAAATTTTTATTTAAACCATTTTAAACTTATAAAATAATATATTTTCCACTTTATAACCATCATTTAATTTTCCTTAAATTCATGATTTTATAAAGTTAAATTTCCATTTAAAAATCAATATTTAATAATACTCTGCTTATTAAATTCCAACATTCAATTTTAAATTCATTAAGTTAAATTTATAACCTAATACTTAAGTTTAAATTTTCAAATATAACTTAATTTCATATTATTTACTTAACTTAAAAATTCACTTTTAAACCAAATTCACAAATTTCCAATTTAAGTTATATTTCAAAATTCAACTCAAATATTCATTCATTTCACATTTTAACTTTGTTCAAAAATCATTAATATATTACAAAATCATTTTAAATTCATTTAAATTCAAAATATCATAAATTTATCATATTTTCCAACTTAAATTTAGATTCCAATTATAACCAAATTATAATTTCCAACATAACTTACATTTCAGATTTTCTAACTTTAACATTAATTTATTTCACTTATAAATTTTCAGAAAATCAATAATACTTTAAAAAAATCATTTTTTTATTAAGTTTAAATGAAAATATTATAATATTTACATTTCTAAAATATTTTAAAATTTTTAGAAAAATATAATTTAACCACGAGTCTGTATTAAATATTCTAGCCTAGGTAAAGTGATACGGATAATATGTCGTTTCAATGTGTAGTTTAGAAAGAAAACCCGGGTTTTATCATTTCAAACCCGCAGTCCCAAGTAAATGAAATAATTTGAAAATCGTTCAGGCCTATCATTTCAGCCCATAACGATTTTCCCCTTTCTAAAGTCCGTTCGTGTATGTATCATTTCAACCCATAGTGATTCTAATCTAAGGGGAACTTGCTGTGTGATAAACTAATATAAATAACAGAACAGCATAATATAACAGTAACATATGATATAACAGGTAAATAAGCATGGGTGAACATCATATGATCATAACATAGGAGATATAATATGGTGATGCTTTTTACAGATTCAAATGTGATTGATTTATTAGTCATATAAGTATAAAACTGTCCGGTGAGAATAACTCACTGGTATAAGCTGGAGACACAACCAAAATACAAAAACTGATATCCATAAAGCACGATAGCACGATAATGATTCAAGTGTGGGAGAGACAAAGCTAATAACCATGAACACGTTCAAACAAAACAATATAACAACATAAGTTTTTTAACCCAATATAATAAACAATGTTATAAATAAATGCATAAATAAAGCTAAAATCTTTTGCACTTGCTTTCAACCACTTATGCTTCAGCCAAGGGTCAGAAATACACGGCTAAGCATGGGTTAGGATATGGTTTTTGGGTTCATAGGGTCGGCCAAACATGGGTTTGATGATGGTGCAACATTGGGTGCATGAACTACACAACACAAAGGCAACACACATGGTTTTCAAGCAACAAATGTGCTCGGCCAAAGGCAACAAGGGAACGGCCAGGTTTAGGTGGGGTCAGGGGATGTTGTATCGGTGGTGTCAGGTCAGGTAGGGGCTGGAGATGGTGGTGCAAGTGGCGGCCAAGGTGGAGTTTGAGGTGGTGGAACCTAGATGTGATCGGCTATGCATATATAAGTTGAGTTTGGTGCATTTGTGTGTGGATCTACCTCATGGCATGGCTTGGCTTGGCTATGGGGTTGAATATGAGGTGGTGATGACTGGTTATAGTGGTGGTGGAGGTGGCAACATGGCTGGAGATGGCAGGGGCCGAACCTAATGAGAAGAAGCAAGTGCAAATTCAAAGAACGAAACAATGAAAAAGTAAAAAAAAAAAAAGCTTTACCAAAAATTTTCACAAGGAATGGCCGAATTTTTTTTGAGTTTGAGAAAGAAAATTCACGTGAAAATGATATGGGAGTGGTTGGCTGAAAGATGAGGAGTTATGGCAGCAAATAATGAGGAGATGTTGGTTGAAAAATGAAAAGACAAGAAGATAAAAAGCCTTAAGCAAATCAAAGGTCACTAAACCCTTAAAATTTCTATCATTTTCTTTTGAAATTTTATATAACTGAAAAATATATATAAATTCATATAAAAATACGAAAATATAGTAAATAAACAAAAATAAATAAATAAATATTAAATATATATATATATAAATTAAGAAAAACAACAAAAATTGGAAACAAGTCTTAAAAATACAAAAATAAATGAAATGAACTTTGGAAAAAAAAATTATGTACTTTAAAAATCTTTGCAAAAAAAGATAAGAACACAAAATAAAATGCATGAACAAAAATAAATAAATAAATTATAATTAAATATAATTAAATGAAGAAAATAGCAGAAAAATGGAAACTAGCCTTTAAAAATAGAAAATAAATGCAATAAATTTTGGAAAAATTTCATTATCACTTTAAAAATATTTATAAATGAAATCTTACACATAAAAAAATTTAAAATTTTAAACAAAATCAAGTCAAATTTAAACTATATTCAAAAATCTAAGGTCGTTACACAAACTTATATTTTATGATTTTATTTTAAAAATCATATTTTCCTAAGACAATTCAGGATATACACATGAAACACTGAATTGTTGAAAATGAATTTTGACAACTTTGGGTTTTTTACTGTAATTTCCAAATTCCAGTGAAACACCAATTATTTTCTTATTTAATTATTTTCAAAAATAATGTTTAGTTAATTCGAACAAAATCCCTTTAAACATCCCAACCTAAATTGATTCGTATGAAGAGATAGGGAATTAATTTGTTTTGTCCTTGAATTTGTGTTCACAACAGAACTCAATAACATTCACATAGACATGAATACAAACAGATAGTATAGTAATTCAACCATATACCAGTTAGATCATCCATGCAACATCTCAACTTTACAATCTTTTATCAAGCATCAAGCATTCATCCAGATTTAAAGCTTTTAAATAAAGTGTTTATTTACTGTTTTCAGTTTGGGCAGAGACTTGATTTTCATGTTCCAGTCATGTATATAAATATTAAACCCCCCCCCCACACACACATATATATACACACTTAAAATCATTTTTTTAACGACATGAACAACATAATTCAGATCATACTTAAAAGATCATTGCATGCTAGTTCAAGATATATCAGATTTTCCAAGTTTACTCACCCTTTCTTCTTGAACAGAGCAGCACTTGTTTCAAAATAAAACTGTTGCTAATTTGATTTTGATCTACATGATCTTTGACCTGGGAATCTTAGTTGAGTTGCTCCTGCTTTAAATTTGAGATGATCTTGTTTTGATTTTGTTTTGGAGTTGGAATCTTGCTTGATGATTTGTATATAGTTGTTTGTTTTGTTATTTTTTTATAAAATTTTCTTGTTTGATTTTTCCTTTGAATTCTCAGGTTTTTGAGTATTTTGATATTATGAATGAAAAATGGAAAGAATAGGAACTGATGTATATATATAGCCTTTTCTTTTCATTTTATTCATTAATTCTAAAAATAAATGACACTTGTTATATTTGTATGATACTTGCCTTACATTTGTCTATGCATGATCTAATTCCTATTAGACTTGTAATTTTCCATGTATTTAGTTTACAATTGTTTTTATTCATTTTATATTAATTTCTCAAGCTTTTATATTTATATGTTATGTTTATATACAAATTTACTATGAGATATTTACAAAGAAAGAATATTTTAAACCTTTTATTAATTCTATTTAAACTTATGCTAAAACACTTTTAATAAATAAAAATATAAAGATACTATTCTTTATTTCAAGTGTACAAGTAAAGTACTTTAGATTTTTATTTAAATCTCCTTATTCTTAAACTATTATACTTTCAAAATTAATAAACATTTATCTTGATTATAGAAAATGGATGATTAACTTTTAAATAGCCTTTGAAAGGTATTACATTGAATTTTAAATAAAAATCTCCAAATCACAATATATTAAAATTTCGTAACATATCTTTTTATTAAATTTAACCCAAAGACTTCTTATTTATAATGTATATATAATATATATATTTGCTACCTACTCCGCCCTATTCTACCTCGGACTCTTCCTACGATTCATATGCATTCCCTAATTTTCCATGGGTTCTCCTTTATCCTTTTACTCTATCTATCATAGGCTCTTCAAATGTCGAAGGGTTAATCACTTCTGGCTTCCCCCTTCTTAAGCATATCCTCTAAAGCTGGCTAAATCTCTTCTTTTTAGTCACACGGATAATAGGCACCATCTAATTAAACAAATAAATATAAGGATAAGGTACTTAAACCTAAAAGAGTTCATATATCCTAAAATGATAGTTTAATTCCTTAATATATCTGTAACAACCCTGTATTTTGTGAATTTTTTTGTATATTTTAATTATTTTAATTGAATTTTTGATTTAAAAACTTATTTTATTTATTTTTAATGATAAACTTTAGATTTGATATGAATTATCGTTCTAAATTATGACTAAAAAGAATATTTTCCAAAAAAGTGAATTTTTGGTCAAAATAGTCAAACTTTGACTTTTAATTTAAATTTTTAAAAGTTTGAAAATTTAAATTTTATCTTTTGTTATGAAAGTACATAAAATTTTAAGAACACTGCTTTTTGTTTCGTTGGAAACGGATTTAAATTGTGAAAGTTATGTATATT
Source organism: Allium cepa (assembly GCA_030765085.1). Taxonomy (NCBI): domain Eukaryota; kingdom Viridiplantae; phylum Streptophyta; class Magnoliopsida; order Asparagales; family Amaryllidaceae; genus Allium; species Allium cepa. The sequence goes on from CM060932.1 coordinate 455,790,200, forward strand.
TCAATATTGAGTGCAATTCGTTTATTCTGCAATTTTGTTATTTTAAATAGTATAAATTTTATTTTTCTTTGTCATATTTTATTGTAATATGTATTGATATTCTATTTTATGTATGTTTTTGTCTTTTAATATTTTTGAAGTGAGGTAGGAATTTTCCTAGAGCTAGTAGTATTTTTCTTGTAATTTCCATGCCCTGTTTTCAATTTTTTAACATTTTCTTTAGTTCTTTTCTATTTTTCTCCAATTTAATTAATTATTTTATTTTATAAATGATAAATAAATTATTTTATTTCAAAATTTTTCTTTAGAATATTTTTAAAATGAAGTAGATACTTTTCCAAAGCCATTGATGTTTTAATTGTATTTTTTGAACCCTGTTTTCAATTTTTAAGCAATTTCCTTAATTCTTTTTATATTTTCTTTAAAGTTAATTATATATTTTTATTTTATTTCACTTTGTTTCGGGTTTAAGATGTACTTGCTTAAGTTTATTTTGTTTTACTTGATCTAAAAGAAAAGGAAGTATGGAAGGCTTTAAAAGCTAAGAAACGTAAAGTTGTTTCACCGTTTCTTCTACCGTTTCTTTTTCAATCAATGCATCAATTTATTGTAGCCGTTCCATTTCTTTTTCTTGTTCATGTGAAAGTTTCTCATTCCATCAATAATACACATCCATTTCAGATCTGAGCAAAGAAAAATAAGCAATGGCCTATCTTCCTCCTCTCATTTTTCTACTTCTTCTTCTTTGTTTTGCTTGATTTTTGCCATGACCTCTCATAGATTTGCCCGGCCCCACATCTCCACCACCACCACCGACCACACCACCACCATCTACAGCAGCACCACCTTCCCCTCCTCTGACCAAGATCTGACCATGGCCTCCTCATGATGCAAACCCCTCAAACTTGTAAAGCAATCCTTGAAAACAGTGCCCAGACCACATAACTTCACTTATATCCTTCTTCTATCACCTTGACCACCTCCCCTTGCTCCATGTTTAAATCGTTGAAAACAATGTCTGCTTCATGTTTAACTCCTACCTCTTCACATCCCATTGTTTGCCTTCTTTTTGCTGACCATTGGATGAGCATTTCAGGTCTAGACCTGATCATGGCTGAGCCAAATGATGTCATGGCCAAGCACTTGAATGGTTAATGAAAGGTTGAATCATTTTTTTGTTAATTTCAAATTTCCAATTATTTCTGTATTATTTTGGTTGAATATTCGTAAGTTATATTGTCTTGTTTTGGGGTTGTTTACAAGATGATATCTTGGCTATTTCTCTCCACTCAAAATCAAAGGTCGTGCCTTCTAGATCCGTTGTGTCATTCAAATTAATATCTCCAGCATAAAAATGTGAGTATTTCTCACCAGACATTATGTACTTATATAAGTAGTAAATTGACACCCTGCGAATCTGTAGAACTATATTAACATGTTATAACTGCTTATATTATTATCATATGATGTTTACACCTGTTAAACACCTGTTATATCATATGTTACTGTTATTTCATGCTATTTTGTATATTTTATCAGTTTATCACACTGCAAGTTCCCTCTAAATTAGAATCACTATGGGTTGAAATGATACATACCCGAACGGACTTTAGAATAGGGAAAAATCGTTATGGGCTGAAATGATAGGCTTGAACGGTTTTTATTTAATTTATTTTAACTTGGAATTGCGGGTTTGAAATGATAAAACCCGAATTTTCTTTGTAAATTACGGGTTGAAATGATATATTACCCGTATCACTTTACCTAGCGTAGAAAATTAAATACAGGCCCGTAGTTAAAATATGTTTTTCTAAAAATTTTAAAATATTTTAGAAATTTAATTATTATAATATTTGATTTGAAATTTAATAAAAATATAACTTTTGTAAAGTATTATTTATTTTCTGGAAATCTATAAGTTAAATAAATTATGGAAAAGTTAGAAAATATGAATGTAAGTTATTTTGGAAATTTTGATTTAATTTTTAATGGAATTTAAATTAACTTTGAAAATATGATAAATTTATGATATTTTGAATTTAAATTAATTTAAAGTGATTTTATATCATATTAATGATTTTTGATAAAGTTGAATGTGAAATGAATGAATATTTATGTTGAAATTTTGATATATAACTAAAATTAGAAATTTATGAAATTGACTTAAAAGTGAACTTTTAGTTAAGCAAATAAAAATAAAACTAAGTTATATTTGAGAATTTGAACTTAAGTGTTAAGTTGAAATTCGATGCAAGGAATTTAAAATTGAACATTGCAATTTAATAAGTGAATTATTATTAAATCTTGATTTTTGAATGGAAATTTAACTTTATAAAATCATGAACTTGAGGAAAATTAAATGATGTTTATAAATGTGAAAATGTATGATTTTATGAGTTAAAAATGTTTTAAATAAAAATATAATTGGTTGAGAAATTATATTGAATATCTGGAGTTAATTGACTGCATTTTTGAAAAGCTATTAATTACAATGTAAATGATATTACAGTATTTGTAAATGTTGTCGTTGATGATAATGAACTAAAAAGCAAAAATGAATTAAAAACTATTATAGCAATTTTGTAAGTGCTAATTTTTTTGAATTTAACTAAGTTTATTTGGAATTTAAGTAAACCCTATTACAACATTTCAAAATGTTGTCTTTTGTTAAATTGAACTGTTTTGAATGTAACTTTCCGTAGCGTTTTCTAAATGCCGCGAAAAGTGAAATTTCACTGTTTTGAAAAACGTAAGTGAATAAATGAACTATGGAAGTTGAAAATTTTGGAAATTTAATAATTTAATTATTGAACATAATAACTTCATTTTAATGATTAAAAATTATTTTTTTGAATATAAACTGTTTTGATATGTGAATTGAAATGGTATTTTAAATTGAATAAAATCAATAAAATGAATAATGATTTGAAATGAATGTGGTTTTGAAAAGAGATGATATTTTGATATATTAAATGATTGAAATGTGGTTTTAAAAAGATATGATATTTTGATATATTAAAATGATTTGAAAATGGAGTTTTGAAAGATATGACATTTTGATATTAAAATAATTTGAAAGGAAGTGCTGAAAGATAAGATATTTTGAACGAAGTTTTGAAAGATTATGATATTTTCATACATTAAAATGATTTGAAAGGAAGTTTTGAAAGGATATGATAATTTAATATATTGAAATGGTTAGAAATGACTTGATATTTATTTTGATAAATATTTGAATCGAAAGATATGGTATGATGATATATTGAAATGGTTTGGAAATAATTTAATCTTTATTTTGATAGAGATTTGGGTTGAAATGATATTTTATTTCGAAGTATAATTTTTTTTTTAAAGTTATAACTACGGGTTATAATAACGATTGGTTGTTAAAGAGACCGGGATCAGATATTGTCTTATAGCCGGCCAATACCGAAAACCACTTTAACAACTGTGTACGTGGTGGAGATTCCAGAATGAAGTAGGATGGTGACGACATTCTCAAGGTATATTACGTGGACCCAACTCCCGTGAGTTGGCATAAATGACTAAAACAGGAGCTATACCGGGCTACACAAAGGGTCGCACCCTTTCATCGAGCATGCTCCATCGAAAACCATTCTATTACTTTGCGATTCGATATGTGGCGCCACTTTGATTCGGGGGTATTGTTCGAGGTGGGCGGAAGCTGCTGGCTTGCCATCACCACCGGTCCGGGAGTGCAAACGGTGTATCCAACCTGTCATTGCCTCGCGTGCCGTGTCATCTCCTTATAGCGAGCCCACTACGATTTTGGTTTTAAAGATCCGACCGCGTTAAGGTTCACCATCCCCTTAACGCTATTTTCTATATGATTATACTTTACTGATTAGACACTACTGTATATAGCGTATATTACCACATAGTAAATAGTTTAACGGATCCTTGGAGGATGGGCGGTCCCAAGCAGCTTCTAAGTTACCTGTACTTTTACTACAGTTCACTTGAGGTTGTTTACATTGTATAAGTATGTATGTCCTGACTCGAGTGTTTTATTTCTATTTACGCTCGGGTCAGCCTGAGTTATTCACAAATTTGGATTTCGACTTTCTGGAGATTGGAATCGCTGGAGATTATCTACTTGTCAAGTTTCATCTTTTCAGTTCGGTTGTTCTATTCAGCTTGTACTTGGTTATCATATTTAAACTTCTATTGTACTTTATTTCTTCTATTGTATCTTATGTAACTCTGAATATTTATGTAGTAGCTTCATGAACTACTATCTCTTTTACTTCCGCTGCATTATTATTACTCTGTGTCTGTGATATGTGATTTTTATTTACTGCATATTCTGAGATTTGCCAAATTTTTATTTACAGCGCGGTATTTTGTGCAATTCAATTCCTGCATGAGTGTCTACCTATACACTTATAATGGATGCGAATGGTTGAAAATACCTGATTGTTACAGTTGGTATCAGAGCTTTTGGTAGCTCTAGGCAAAACTCAGCATATTGAGTGAATGTATTTACAGAATCACTTTCATTCGAGTTTGAATCTCTCTTTTTTGACTCGATTCCTTTGAATTTTGGAACGTTCTCTACGGTTCCAAAATCCATTCGTGTCCCTCGCTATTCATCTTCTTTTGACTCTGGAATATTCCATAACTCCGCGTCGAATGATCTTTTTAGTGAGTCGGTGGTCACGCCATCTTCAAATTGAATTGAAAAAGGGGGAAAACTCCTTTACAATTAGCATCGATTCACTAGAGATTTATATCTATCCTTGGTTTAGATGCTAATATCTTTTGTTATCCCAAACTCTAACTCTTGAGATCAATGTAGATTTACCCCAGAAAAATCCACATTGATCTTATTCTTTAAGTCACGGTTGACCCGGTTAAGGTTGCCTGAGATTTACTTAAGCTTATCCACCTCCCTATTTTGTTATTTAATCATCTTGTCTTTTGTTTCCAATCTATTCTTCCAAATATTTTGAATTGTACTTGTATATCTATGTTTTGTTTTATATATTGTGTTGTTTGAGTTGTTGATGCTGATTTGGGTTTCCGATCGATTCGTCTGATCAACGCTATCGATAGGATTTCTAAAACAATTTTACGGAACAAACTGACACAATATTATTTTAAAATTTGGTTAGTGAAATAAAATTTTGATATATAAGTAAATTTATGGAACTTAATAAATTGATTTAAAATTGATTATTTGAAATGATAATACTTAATTTATCATTTATTGTTCTATAAATGAATTTATAGATAGTTATAAATTGATTTGAGAACTGAAATGAATTTAGAACAAGAAATCTGAGAATTTAATTTCCGATGGTTTCAAACCTTGTGTTTAAAAGTTTTAAAAGGTTATATTATTTAAAGTATTTTCGAATAGAAATTTGTTTTCAAAGAATTTTAAAGTTTAAAATTAGTGCTCTTCTCTTTGTCGTTGGAAAATAACTTCGGTGATGATCGCGACATCATCAACGTTCATTTTCGAGTTTCGAAGTGAAGAGACCGCCCTGTAGTCTTGCTACAGCTTTGTTTTGGGAAAGTTAATTGATTTGAATTTCTAAAATATGACTTGATTTTAACATATATAGATATATGATTGAAATTTGATTTGACATATTATGTATATATTATTACTTATCTCTAAATGGTTTGAATGTAATCGGAAATTTAGTTCTTAAATTTTATTTTAAAGAATAATTTCAATTCTAAAAAAAATCAATCAAAATTTTAGATGAATATCAAGCATGAAATGATTTAATTGGAAAGTTTATTTGTATAATACAATTGCATTCAAATATAACTTACCTTAATTTTAGAAGTTAACAATGTAATTGGATAATATACAATATAAAAAGATTTTATAAATAAAATTTGAGTGGTTATAATAAATATTATACACTTAAATTTTAAAACGATTAACAGAGGTAAATATAATAAAGGGTAATTGAATAACTTACAATAAATTAATGTTAGAAGAACTAAGAATAAAATAAAGCAGTTATAATAAGTGTAAGCATATTTAACATGAGTGATAAATATATTGAGAGGAATAAATTTAATTTTAGTTAGGAATAAAGAAGAATAAAATTTATTAAGTACATTGTGAGTGTAATACATGATTATTTTTCAAACTCATGGTTTTAAAAATTGTTAATTTTAGATGATTGGATAATAAGATAATGAAATTTGAGATAGTTAAGATTTATTTAACTTGTGTAAAGATTTATTCTCTATTTATGATGAGATTTCCATGCTTTCAGATTTATGTCCTTATTTTGTTTTTCAAACTATTTTTTTGTTGTCCTCATCATCCTTACCTTGCTATAGACTGGTGTAGACATCTTTCTACATTCTTTTTATTAGAAATCTTTCTATAATCTTTGATAATCTTTGGTACTCATTTTGAATCTATTTTTGCGTGCTTGTGTTCTTGATTTTGGAGAATCTTAGAAAGATCATCTCCACCTTGCGAAACTTACCTATAACAACAGTTATTAGGTATAATTTCAATCTTCTTGTCATCTTGTCCTAATCTTGTTTCACTCTATCTTTTTCTGTGCTTTCCCATACCTCATTCCTTTTCGGGGACGAAAAGTTTTGAGTGGGGTAGAGTGCAACAACCCTGTATTTTGTGATTTTTTTTGTAAATTTTAATTAAATTTTTGATTTAAAAACTTATTTTATTTATTTTGAATGATAAACTTTAGATTTGATATGAATTATCATTCCAAAGCATGACTAAAAAGAATATTTTCCAAAAAAGTGAATTTTTGGTCAAAATAGTCAAATTTTGACTTTTAATTTAAATTTTTAAAAGTTTGAAAATTTAAATTTTATCTTTTATTATGAATGTACATAAAATTTTAAGAACACTGCTTTTTGTTTCGTTGGAAACGGATTCAAATTGTGAAAGTTATGTATATTTCAATATTGAGTGCAATTCGTTTATTCTGCAATTTTGTTATTTTAAATAGTATAAATTTTAGTTTTCTTTGTAATATTTTATTGTAATATGTATTGATATGCTATTTTATGTATGTTTTTGTCTTTTAATATTTTTGAAGTGAGGTAGGAATTTTCCTAGAGCTAGTAGTATTTTTCTTGTAATTTCCATGCCCTGTTTTCAATTTTTTAACATTTTCTTTAGTTCTTTTCTATTTTTCTCCAATTTAATTATTTATTTTATTTTAGAAACGATAAATAAATTATTTTATTTCAAAATTTTGCTTTAGAATATTTTTAAAATGAAGTAGATATTTTTCCAAAGCCATTGATTTTTTAATTGTAATTTTTGAACCCTGTTTTCAATTTTTTAAGCAATTTCCTTAATTCTTTTTATATTTTCTTTAAATTTAATTATATATTTTTATTTTATTTCACTTTGTTTCAGTTTTTAGATGTACTTGCTGAAGTTTATTTTTTTTACTTGATCTAAAAGAAAAGGAAGTATGGAAGGTTTTAAAAGCTAAGAAACGTAAAGTCGTTTCACCGTTTCTTTTTCAATCAACGCATCAATTTATTGTAGCCGTTCCTTTTCTTTTGCTTATTCACGTGAAAGTTTCTCATTCCATCCATAATACACATCCATTTCAGATCTGAGCAAAGAAAAATAAGCAATGGCCTCTCTTCCTCCTCTCATTTTTCTACTTCTTCTTCTTTGTTTTGCTTGATTTTTGCCATGACCTCTTATAGATTTGCCCGGCCCCACATCTCCACCACCACCACCGACCACACCACCACCATCTACATCAGCACCACCTTCCCCTCCTCTGACCAAGATCTGACCATGGCCTCCCTATGATGCAAACCCCTCAAACTTGTAAAGCAATCCTTGAAAACAATGCCCAGACCACATAACTTCACTTATATCCTTCTTCTATCACCTTGGCCACCTCCCCTTGCTCCACCACCACCATAACCTGATCTCTGGCCATCAATTGACCACTGTCCAGATCTGGAGCAAGCATGGCCAAACCCAAACAATGACTAGGTCGAGCCTAGTGTGCACCAAAAACCACTACTTTTGCCTTGACTCTTTGTTTGCTTCATATTTAACTCCTACCTCTTCACATCCCATTGTTCGCCTTCTTTTTGCTGACCATTGGATGAGCATTTCAAGTCTAGACCTGATCATGGCTGAGCCAAATGATGTCATGGCCAAGCACTTGAATGGTTAATGAAAGGTTGAATCATTTTTTGTTAATTTCAAATTTCCAATTATTTCTATATTGTTTTGGTTGAATATTCATAAGTTATATTGTCTTGTTTTGGGGTTGTTTACAAGATGATATCTTGGCAATTTCTCTCCACTCAAAATCAAAGGTCGTGCCTTCTGGATCCGTTGTGTCATTCAAATTAATATCTCCAGCATAAAAATGTGAGTATTTCTCACCAGACATTATGTACTTATATAAATAGTGAATTGACACCCTGCGAATCTGTAGAACTATATTAACATGTTATAACTGCTTATATTATTATCATATGATGTTCACACCTGTTAAACACCTGTTATATCATATGTTACTGTTATTTCATGCTATTCTGTATATTTTATCAGTTTATCACACTGCAAGTTCCCTGTAAATTAGAATCACTATGGGTTGAAATGATACATACCCGAACAGACTTTAGAATAGTGAAAAATCATTATGGGCTGAAATTATAGGCTTGAACGGTTTTTATTTAATTTATTTTAATTTGGGATTGCGGGTTTGAAATGATAAAACCCGAATTTTGTTTGTAAATTACGGGTTGAAATGATATATTACCCGTATCACTTTACCTAGCGTAGAAAATTATATACAGGCCCGTAGTTAAAATATGTTTTTCTAAAAAAGTTAAAATATGTTTTTCTAAAAATTTAAAATATTTTAGAAATTTAATTATTATAATATTTGATTTGAAATTTAATAAAAATATAACTTTTTTAAAGTATTATTTATTTTCTGGAAATCTATAAGTTAAATAAATTATGGAAAAGTTAGAAAATATGAATGTAAGTTATTTTGGAAATTTTGATTTAATTTTTAATGGAATTTAAATTAACTTTGAAAATATGATAAATTTATGATATTTTGAATTTAAATTAATTTAAAGTGAATTTTATATCATATTAATGATTTTTGATAAAGTTGAATGTGAAATGAATGAATATTTAAGTTGAAATTTTGAAATATAACTAAAATTAGAAATTTATGAAATTGACTTAAAAGTGAACTTTTAGTTAAGAAAATAAAAATAAAACTAAGTTATATTTGAGAATTTGAACTTAAGTGTTAAGTTGAAATTCAATGCAAGGAATTTAAAATTGAACATTGCAATTTAATAAGTGAATTATTATTAAATCTTGATTTTTGAATGGAAATTAACTTTATAAAATCATGAACTTGAGGAAAATTAAATGATGTTTATAAATGTGAAAATGTATGATTTTATGAGTTAAAAATGTTTTAAATAAAAATATAATTGGTTGAGAAATTATATTGAATATTTGGAGTTAATTGACTGCATTTTTGAAATGCTATTAATTACAATGTAAATGATATTACAGTAATTGTAAATGCTGTAGTTGATGATAATGAACTAAAAAGCTAAATTGATTTAAAAACTACTATAGCAATTTTGTAAGTGCTATAATTTTTGAATTTAACTGAGTTTATTTGGAATTTAAGTAAACCCTATTACAACATTTTAAAATGTTGTCTTTTGTTAAATTGAACTGTTTTGAATGTAACTTTCCATAGCGTTTTCTAAATGCTGCGAAAAGTGAAATTTCACTGTTTTGATAAACGTAAGTGAATAAATGAACTTTGGAAGTTGGAAATTTTGGAAATTTGATAATTTAATTATTGAACATAATAACTTCGTTTAATGATTAAAAATTATTTTTTTGAATATAAACTGTTTTGAAATGTGAATTGAAATGGTATTTTAAATTGAATAAAATGAATAGTGATTTAAAATGAATAATGATTTGAAATGAAAGTGGTTTTGAAAAGAGATGATATTTTGATATATTAAATGATTGAAATGTGGTTTTGAAAAGATATGATATTTTGTTATATTAAAATGATTTGAAAATGGAGTTTTGAAAAATATGACATTTTGATATTAAAATAATTTGAAAGGAAGTGCTGAAAGATAAGATATTTTGAACGAAGTTTTGAAAGGTTATGATATTTTCATACACTAAAATGATTTGAAAGGAAGTTTTGAAAGGACATGATAATTTAATATATTGAAATGGTTAGAAATGACTTGATATTTATTTTGATAAATATTTGAATCGAAAGATATGGTATGATGATATATTGAAATGGTTTGGAAATAATTTAAACTTTATTTTGATAAAGATTTGGGTTGAAATGATATTTTATTTTGAAGTATAATTTTTTTTTAAAGTTATAACTACGGGTTATAATAACGATTGGTTGTTAAAGAGACCGGGATCAGATATTGTCTTATAGCCGGCCAATATCGAAAACCACTTTAACAACTGTGTACGCGGTGGAGATTCCAGAATGAAGTAGGATGGTGGCAGCGTTCTCGAGGTATATTACGTGGTCCCAACTCCCGTGAGTTGGCATAAATGACTAAAACAGGAGCTATACCGGGCTACACAAAGGGTCGCACCCTTTCATCGAGCATGCTCCATCGAAAACCATTCTATTACTTTTGCGATTCGATATGTGGCGCCACTTTGATTCGGGGGTATTGTTCGAGGTGGGCGAAAGCTGTTGGCTTGCCGTCACCACCGGTCCGCGAGTGCAAACGGTGTATCCAACCTGGCATTGCCTCGCGTGCCGTGTCATCTCCTTATAGCGAGCCCACTACGATTTTGGTTTTAAAGATCCGACCGCGTTAAGGTTCACCATCCCCTTAATGCTATTTTCTATATGATTATACTTTACTGATTAGACACTACTGTATATAGCGTATATTACTACATAGTAAATAGTTTAATGGATCCTTAGAGGATGGGCGGTCCCAAGCATCTTCTAAGTTACATGTACTTTTACTACAATTCACTTGAGTTGGTTTACATTGTATAAGTATGTATGTCCAGACTCGAGTGTTTGTATTTTTATTTACGCTCGGATCAGCCTGAGTTATTCACTGATTTGGATTTCCACTTTCTGGAGATTGGAATCGCTGGAGATTATCTACTTGTCAAGTTTCATCTTTTCAGTTCGGTTGTTCTATTCAGCTTGTACTGGGTTATCATATTTAAACTTCTATTGTACTTTATTTCTTCTATTGTATCTTATGTAACTCTGATATATTTATATAGTAGCTTCATGAACTACTATCTCTTTTACTTCCGCTGCATTATTATTACTCTGTGTCTGTGATCTATGATTTTTATTTACTGCATATTCTGAGATTTGCCAAATTTTTATTTACAACGCGGTATTTTGAGCAATTCAATTCCGGCATGAGTGTCTACCTATACACTTATAATGGATGCGAATGGTTGAAAATACCTTGTTGTTACAATATCAGCATAAGGTCAGTGTATCTTATTGATTACAATGCCTTTTATGTCCAAGTCAGCATAGACTCTATTTTATTTGTTCGTTTAATTGTATCTTAATTGTGGGAAACATCTTATAAATAACCTTTTAAAATTAATTCCACGCTATCTATTTCAACATTTTTTAGTTAAGTATAAAATTTAAACTATAGGGTATTAGGGTTTTAAATGTCCTCAAAAACTTTCTTTTATCTAGTTATGCTATTTAAATTCTTAGTCCATCTATTTGGTAGGAAAATATAAACTAAGGTGGGAAAAAATGTCTATTATTGCATTAATTTAAAGAAAAGGGTGCTCGTATGTATATTAATGTGGTTTACTATCGCTTATTTTCACTACCAATCTAAATGACCCACTTTTTATTTACTATTTATTATATATATGTGTTTGTGTGTGTGTGTGTGTGTGTGTGTTTGTGTGTTTGTGTGTGTGTGCGCGTGTGTTTGTGTGTAAGAGATGGGTATTCGTTAAGGGCTTAACCCAAGGAAAATGGAAATGTTTAGGGTGGGACTTATAAATAACGTCACTAGACTTCCTATTTCTTTGTTGGTTTTTCCCAATATTCCCTTTCTAAGTACCTCTAAGCTAAGGTATCCTAAAATAATGTCCTTGGTGTTTATTTCCCTTTTCTTACTAAATTTCCTAGCATTTAAAAACCGTTGGCTGCTTAAATCTATGGCAATTACTTCTACAGAAGATCTCTAATCACCTGGTTATTCAAATCAAGGATCATAGAAGAATCCCTAGGAAATACATCATTAAAATTATTATTAAAATAAAATCGTGGGTAAAATTATTTCATTTACCAAATTTAAAACAATACCATGTTGAGTTGCTTTGTTTAAGTCTTTATGAACTCTCAACGATAACGTTGATTACACGTATCGACCAGAGCCATGTATCGACCAGAACCCATAAACTACTTAATTGATCAATCAACATAATATATCATTAATAAATATGTATCATATGTAAAGCTCTCAAACTCGATCTAGGACTTCATTAACTTTTCCTAACTGAGTTTACCCCAAAAGTGCCGAGTTTCTTGCTTAACCTTCAACTCTGATACCAAATGTAACGAACTGGATTTTCGATCCATGAAAATCAACACTAATACGTCCATTGTATCATATGTCGAATACTCATTTGTCAGAAATACCGATTTGTTAGGGTGAAAGAAGAAGGTAGAAGATAGAAGAAAACTAAATAACACAATCTCACAACGCAGTGAATAATATATAGTACAACTATGTTCTTTACAGAAAGGAAACATCTTTATTCACATATACAACATCAGAGTACATTAGACTTATCCTAAATTTTGGACAGTTATAGAAACGTATCCCCCCATTGACAACATACAAACTCTATAATACAGCGGAAGTAAAAATATATGTGATTATGTCTTAATCATCCAGCTCCCCTTCAACTCTAAAGTATCCAGCTAAACTTGGAAAAAACATGCTCGGTCTGAGTCGAGCAGCATTACATAGGATAATGCCCGGCTTAGTCAGTTAAACCAGCATGAGTAAAAATCGATAACAGGTAACAAAACAATCGGTTTCTACGTTCGAAGACTTTTCAGTTAAAGGGTATCTCGTATGACCACACTGCACATAAAAATGGATGGATTTTTACCTTATGATCACCAAAAACAATTTATATCAAAATCCAGTGATATATCATAGTGTCTAGGTTTAAAGTAAATAGATAAAATAGCTGAAAAGTTTGCATCTCACATTTAAACATACTAGGCCCTAAAAGTGAAAACGTCAGGCATGTATTGGAGATTGGATTCCAACTAATGACTGTGCTACTGTGGTACTTCCCCTCACGGTGCATCTTTAGATAAAATAACACTAAGGACCTCACTTGGATCCCGTGCTAGCACAGGACTGGCCTACCCCTTACTAGATAGTATCGAATATGATTATCCCTCCATTAATGTGCCCTAAAGCATACAAATGAGAGATAATAGCTACTCTAAATAGGGTTGATCATACCCTACCTGGGAGCAGCCTTCTTAGCCCTGCTACATCTCCCATGTTTTAGTCATTCCCGGTTGATGAAACTTGAGGCTACGTTTACATTTCAAGAACATTTACACTTAGAATACTCATTGCCCTCCAATGACAATGTGCTGATAGCATTCATCCATATAAGTCCATTCTAGATCTGAATGAAACTGAAGGCAGTATTCCTACTGCATCCTTTTTGTAATTAACCTCAGGATTAGTAGCATTAGCCCTTGCACTTCACATCACTATCTTTGATTCCATGTTCTTCATAATGTCTTCAGTTACCAACGCTTGAGTTGGATCGAAGTGGTTTTTAGATATCATATCTGTTCCTGGTCCCTTCGAAACAACTTATGATAATTTTCGATAAACTCAATCCGGTTCTTTAGGAAATAAACAGTCAAAGATATGATCAGAGATCACCTCCTAACCGTTAGTGGACAGATTTCCTTATCGTTGTCCTAAGAGACTAAACGAGAAATATATGCATAGTACAGTATCTTCAGAGACGACTATGTCATATAACTCACGTGTTCCTCAAAGATATTTTCAATGTTACGTCCTTCATTTCTAAGTAGGGAATTTCCTTCCTACCTAAAATTAAGAAGGATTATTTGGGCCAAGATTTGATAGTCGGTTATTTAACTATCAAATATACAACAAACAATTACAAACTTAAAATCATAGGAACTAATAATCACTTAAGCCCATAACATCCACTAAGCAACTTTAATTAATATTTTTATTAATTAAACACTTTACTTGAAAAATCAATTCCATATACTTATCTCAAAGTATAAGTATATTTTCAAAACCAAGGAAGATATCGTATTTTTCCAAACCATATTAGATTGGATCAAAACAACTGTCTTTAAAAACATTGTTACAATAAGCCAAACACTTATCCTTTTTTTATAAACCTTTTCAATTATAAATCCCTTTTATGAATCCCTTTTACATATCCCTTATAAAACTCCTACTATTTAATGTAAACCTCCATTCTTATTTTATAAAACATCCTATATAAATAACCCATTTTTATCTATAAAATATTAATTGTAAGAACCTTTGACTTGTTATTCCATAGTCATAAGCATAACTAATTAAATCATTAATTAATTTAAACATCATTAGTTATGCTGATTAGCTAATTTAGACATTCTTAATTAAATAATCAGTTAACTATGAACATCATAAATAATTAGCTAATAATTCTTAGTTATCAATAAAAAATAATTATTTAACTTAAACACTGCTAATTAACTTAAACTTCATTTATTAATTAACTTTAACCTTATTCAGTAACAAAAATTAACATACCTTCATTAATTAAGAAATTTACTTAAGTCACTTTGATTTATGTAAACAGTCAACTTAACCCATATATTAAGGAACTTTATTGACTAAAATGTTTTTACTAGAGTAATTTATTAATTTAAAAAATCTTAATTAATAATTAAATAAATTAAGTTAAACAACATTAATAATACAAGTAATTAACCCAAAACTCATATATTAAAATAATTAATAGCTTAAAATAATTAGTTTTAAAATATCAAAATTAAAAATTAACTTTAATGTAAGTAAAATAAAATAAAATTCAAAACATCCTAAATAAATATAATTAACCTTAAACTAATTTTGATTATGAAATTAGTAACTTTAACATTGATCAAATCGGAGGCTTAGCAACTATAAGGCTACTTAAGAAAGATACCATTTATTTTCATATCACAAGGGGTTCATATGTTAGTGTCATATTCAATATGCCCCGGCCACCAAGCTTTTGACAATAGTAAACAATCCATAATTAATTTATCGTCAAATCCATACTGGTTTATTTGTATGTTAATTAGTGAACTAATTAACAATTTACTTAGCAAGTGCGGAATGGGATTTTATTCTGCTCCATAGATGTTAATGATCTATAAAATTCAACTTAACTTAACATATTTTATGTTGGCAGAATAAACATCTCTGATTAAGGTATGAAATAATAAAAACGTTTTAATATAAATAATGTAATTCAAAATCAGTATGTTCTAATATTTCATAACATTCTTATAATCTAAATCAACCAACACTTTACATCGGGGTGTTGTACTCGTCAATATGATCACAAAACAAAAATCTGCATGTCCATCGGATTTAAAACGAACATGTTATTGAGATTTTAAGTTTTTGATTGAAAATTAAACTCAAATAATTTTTTTTCCTTTTTTTAGATAATGGGCCAAGCCCAAAATCCCAACCAAACCAAAACACGTTCTTCCTTCTTCTTCCTCCCCCCGTTTTGCTCATGCCTATGCACCACCATGGCTATGCACATCGTGCACGTACATCACACCATTACTCCACAAACTCCACACTTCATCCCACCATTGAACTTCTCTTCTTGTGCTCGTCCACTTTTCCCTAGTCGCTTCTCATTTATTGCTTTCCTCCGTCATTTCGTTCCACGCAACGCTGCTACAAGATGTGACACTTTTTATTGCCATAATCTATGAAATATTCACCACACGCACATCTCTTTGCCCTAATCACTCATCTACCTTACAATTCGAGTATTGATTGTCGAATTAAGAATTAAATCGAGCCCTAGTTTTGAAGATCACGAATTATTATTACAAATCTTCATTGAAATTATATGAAAATCTCTTTCTCCGATATGAAATTGTTGGCGCAACCAGCATCGAGCGATTCGCATTGAGTTGAGAGAAAACATTTTTCAAATTTTCGAAGCTATTTTTCCCTCTTTCAGGTATTCAAAGATTTCTCCATCGGTACTTGATGAAAATCAGCATTTTAAGTTTCTAAAAATACTACAGCAGAATAGAACAACTTTCATTTGGATGGTCGAGGCTAATTTTGAGTATTTAGGAAGTTATGATTTTTTTAAGGAGGAAAAGTGCAAATTTTACATACTATGATTGTTTTTCTTGAGGTAACATGAACATTTCCATTCTATATACATAGTTATCCACAATATTATATCTTTTAAACATGTACAATCGTTTTAACATTCACTTATACATGAATCATACATTTTATTGTGATATGATTCAACAAAAAAAATTAAAGGCTGAGGCTACTCACTGTTATTTTCTTCAACAAGAACTTCTGCTACTGGGAAAAACGAAAAAGAAGATAAAATGAAAGATGAAGAGAATGAAGGATACGATGGTTCCATTTATAAGCCCGAATCTTGATTTTACTTTTCAAAGAAATATCCTTGTCTTAGAATCATTGCTTGTTATAAAAAATTTATTCATCTACTGAAGCCTATATAGGGGGTGACTGATCATACCCTAACCCTTACTTTCTTGACTTAAGATAGCTAAATATTGCGTGTGTGCTTTTTCTCATGATTAAGGAAGATATTTTTTTGTATAATGAACAAATATATAGACAGTGTATTAGAAACTCACAAGATAATACTCCTACAATTTAAATAAACCATAATATTTGAAAAATATCAGACATATAGTATGTCAAATCACTCATCGAACATGTTTCTTATGTACATACGAAATTTTGGGTTGGCAATATGTACGTGGTAAGAAAATTTCTCCTTAATCAAAAATCAACCCACGATATCCAAATAATATTGCATTTAAATAAATATTGTAAATCTTCGATTTTTTTTCCGGTTTTCAAAGGATATATATATTTTTTATTTTTATTTATTTTATTTTTAAGATTGATTAGATATCCACATAAAAATGTGTCAAATTCTGGGTCGTTACAGGTAAACTCATTATAGATAGTGCCCTAGAATGATTTGAGTGCATTGTGTGTGTGTGTGTGTAAGCAGGCATTTTTTAATGGTATTGAATATTTTATATTAACTGGCTTATGAATTTTGGTCGACGCCCCAGATCAACATTGTCGATTGGGGTTCCTAAATAGTTAAACAGGACAAACCGACACAATATATTTTTAAAATGGGTAAAATAAATAATTTTACCTACGGATATATTTTTGAAGTAAAGGAAATTTTCAAAATTTATATAGTTGTCGGGTATGGGTGTCAGATTAGATAGATGAAGATGTTTATTTAATATCATTTATAGATGTTACCTTCCTAATATAATCTCTCTTAGAAGTGTATTTTGAGGATATCTTATTATTATCAGGTACAAGAGATGAGTTCTAAAGGAAGGCAAAGAAGGTGAAATGATAGTACTTCAATCTCCGAGGGTCGAGCACCAATTGCTTGAAGTTTAGGATCCGTAGAAGAAGCAACAGTGTACACTCCATCTACACTTTTCATCGTTGTGTAAAGATTTTTCTAATCTAGGAGGAAAGCCATTTAAGAGCATGGAATCCATTGTAGAAGTCCACGCGTGGGTTAGTTTTTACAAAAAGATTTTCAAGGGATTCAATATCTCAGATGAGAAAAAGTGTTTCTTAACGTCTTTGCAATTAGAAGATGGAGTGGCAGCATGGTGGGATTCCATTACAGCTATTATTCCAAAAGAAAATTTTACTTGGGCTAGATTTAAGGAAGTGTTTGAAGACGAGTTCATGCCCGCTGTAGGAAGGGCCCAATTTTATAGGAGTTTCTTGGATCTTAAGCAAGGAGATGGGTCTGTAATGGAATATGTAATCAAGTTCAATGAGTTCACACATTTTGGACTAGAACTCATTGACGCATCCCTCAATAAGAATGTGATGTTTAGTGATAGGAATGAGGGTGGAGTTTCAAGAGAAGATGACTGCACACCTAAAGGGATCTTTCACAAATCTAGTAGACATAGCTCTACGTTATGAAGTCCTTGAGAAGAGGAAGCTATAAGAAGCCCCAAGTGAAGGCAACAACAACCTTAACAAAAGAAAGTTCAATCCACAAGGGAACAAGAAGTGGAAAGGGATGTCAGGTGGGGGAACTAAAGAGGAATGGTACAAAATGTTACTTGCAACAAGTGTAAGCAGAGGGCCATACTCGAAAATTCTGTTAATAGGATGGTCCTAGTTCTACAATAGTTCAGAAGTCACTCGGTTCAAATTCCCCACTTATGGAGAAGGATCAACAAATCAAGGTTTATGCTATCAAGGAAGAACCCTCAACTTCTGGAGATGTAAAAGAGAAGGGAGTTTTGAAAGGTAGTTTATTTGAACATGGCATCTTGGTTTGAGTTTTGTTTGATACCGAAGCCTCATATAGCTTTGTTAATAAAGAATTGGTTGCTAGATTAGGACTTACCCCAAAATTTATAAAAACCCCTATTTGTGTGACCAACCCGTAGGTGGTACGACTAATCAATGCATGGTTTGTGAAAATTTATGAGTTACAAACCTAACCCTCCACTTTTTATATGACATGTTCATCCTGGATTTTAAAGGGTTCAACATTTTACTTGCTATGGATTTTGCAGTAAGAATAGAGCTACCATGAATTGTGTTAAAGGGACTTTACCTTTAAAATCCAAATTTTGGAAATCTATTCAGATATCATGTTGAGAACCTAGTAAGCTAATGAGGAGCTTCCTTTATGCGCTGGACTCACCCTAGGAAAAGTTGGAATCATTATTAGTTGTTATAAATTTTCCGAACGTGTTTGAAGAATTAAATAGCCTACCCCCATATCATGAGATTAAGCTCGTAATAAACTTTACCCCTGGATGAAAACCATTTATTTAGCCAAGGCATAAGATGGCTCCGATGGAAAGAAGAGGGTTGATCAATAAGATAGAGGAACTGTTAAATAAGGGTCTGATTAGGCCAAGTCACTCGAATTGGAGAGCAACCCTGGGTTTTGTTACTTAGTTAGATGGTTCGCCAAGGGTTTGCATAGACAACCGTGAATTAAACAATTAGACGTTTAGAAACAAGTATCACTTACCTATTAGGACGATATGTGTAATGAACCAGAATTTCAGCCATTTGAATTTGGAATATTTAATTTATTTTAAATATTGAAAAGTTAATTTTCATAAGTTAAATAACTTATATTTCAAATATAGATAATTATTTGATAATTTAATTGTTTAATTTAAAATTTGAAATTATTTAAATAATTGAATCTAAAATTTAATTTAGAAAAAAAGATTTCGAAAGCTGATTTTAAATTCTATTTGAATAAGAGGGAAGATGGTGAACCTTTAACTTGGAATTAAAAGTGATTAAACTGATTTTGGGAATTATTCGTTTTAATTAACATGTAAAAAATAGTTTTTTGGGACACTTTCTTGGATTTCTACAAAACCAGTTTCATTGGAACTGTAATAGTGAATTATTATATACCATCAGATTTCATAGCTATCAGACGTATCGATTGGTCGCACGAGTTTGAAATGCGTAGAAATTAATTAAAGGATTTTAAATTAATATAGTTTGATTTTGAAAAGTTAACTTCTATATATGATGGAACTGGCTTCCAATATATATTACATTGTGTTCGAAATAGGGGTATAACATATAGAACACTAGGGTGCACGCTTCGTTTGAAGTTTGAAAAATTTAAGTGTGAATAGTGCCGAATCCATTTCCTATAAAACGCCATCAACTATGTTCATTTGCTAAAACCCTAGCCCCTAAATTTTAGTCGCCATTAAAATTAAACCGTCCAATGGCCAAGAACGATTGGAGCCTCTAAGCGCCGAATTGGCCAACGACTTCAATTAGGAAAACGTAGAATATGACCATACGAAGCTAATCACTGGTTGGATCATTGAATCATTGATTGAAGCGACGGCTGTGGGCCTGCGTTTGCAGCAGTTTTTTGGATTCGGCAGACGATCATGTGGCAGCGTGTGCGTAAAGGTGGTGGGGGTGCAAGTGGGGTGACGCGGCGAGGTAGTAATGAGCGGTGACCTGGTTTGAGCGCAGCGATGATCGAACAATTTATTTTAAAAGTAAGAGCCACGCTTGGAAGACTTCATGAGTGAGATGGAGATACAAGAAACGTCAAAAGTTTTTCATTTGTTAATTTATTAAGTTAATTATAGTTGCAATTATATCATATGTTGATAAATTCGTAACTTTCTTGTACGTAGTCCAAATTGAGCGCGACAAGTTACATTGCATTCGTATCAGTGAGCGCTACACTATGGAGTTGGATTGGATGAATAAGAGGCTAGTAATAATTTTGGTTTAAATTGAATGACTATTCAATTTTAATACAAACTCGAGCATTTTGGCGATTTTTGGAATTTTTGTGAGTAAGCTCACCTCTCCGGCCTGCTTATATTTTTATATAAGTGGGAATAATTTCATTTATATTGTTATTGCTTGTTTAGCCGATATACTATATTTATTAGTTGGTTTGGATATTATATTACCACTTATTGGAGCGGATGAGACCCTATTACATTTCCATATAAGAGCGGATGACCCTTTGTATATGAATCCTGCCTCGGAGCGGTTGATTTACATTTTTATGATTATATTATGTATGTGATACAAGGGGATAGTTTGGAGGGATTCAACGGGATCCCTCAGCACTATTGATTTACTTTTCATATATATGTTGATATATGATGTGTTGGATGCCATATTGTTGGTTGTGACATGATCTGACTTATTTAGTACTATATTTGCACTAGGCCTTATTTTTTGGTATTTCGAAATGCTAAAATAATGATTTTCGATTAAAAAGGATTTTGAAGTAATTTTGAACGTATATATATATGTTTCAATTATTTTCAAATTATTATAAACATACAAATTTATTTTTAAACAAAAACAAAAGTATGATTTATGGTATTTTCGATTTACTATTTTGTAAGTGTTTCTAAATATCGATTTTTGAATAAGTGTATAAAAAAGGATTTATATAAGTGACATTTTATAAATAAAGAAATAGATTTATAGTTAGGATGTATACATGTTTGTAAACGGATATGAAGTGTATTTGATAAATAGGTTTATAAATGGATTTTATAAATAAATTTTGTTTATAAAGAAATGGATTTACAAATGGATTTTGATAGTAAAATTAGTTTTATAAAAGAAAGGATTTATAAATAGTATTTTGTAAGTAAAGGAATTTTATGAAGTAGAAGTTTTATAAAATCGAAAGGAGATTTATAAGCATAGTTTTATAAATATGGAAAAGACTTATGTTGAGATTTAACTATATATTTTTATTTAATGGAATGTTAAAAAGAAATATTTTGATGGAGTAATGGTTTTAAAAGTAAATTTATCTTTTGGAGGTAATGTTTTGAAAAATAATAATTGCATATGGAATTTCTTGGTTTTGAAAAATGATTTAAAATGTGATACATATCAAAAACATAGATTCAACATTTATTATTGTAATAAGCGTTTTCGAAGAAGTAAGGAAGGTATAGACTATAACACTTTTGTTATAGTATATGATTCCCGAAAAAATTATTTTATAGTATATGGGATTATATATATATATATATATATATAATTCATCAACCTTTATACTAATGTTTTTGGGTTGTCGTAATGATGTTTTACGCAACATTCGTTTTGACCCAATAAATGATGTTCGGACCTTCCATTGTGAAAACACAAATCGGTTCTTATGATCATACTAAAGGCTTGGTGGTGTAGGAGAATTGTGTGACGCCCCACATCTATACCCATGCTAGCCAAGGGCACTACAGGGTAATGCCGTCAACTAACACGGAGAATAAGGCTGGATAGGAGCGACCATCTATAGCCTTGCTCTAACTATCTATTTAATACATCGACAATAATCATACAAAGCAGATCGACATATCCAATGAATACTTAGAACAAAACCATAGGTGGTTGGAGGATCTATCAGAACAGAATATAACAACTCAAACGTAATATGCATCAAGAATAGTGGATCATCATATACACATATATTGATACATAACAGAGTATACAAAATAATACACGTCAAGTGGTATAGCAAACCACAATATACAGATGAATCAAAAGAATACATATGTCAGAGTTACAATAAAAGGACTACATAAAAAGCGTTAACAAAAAGGAACAAGCTGAATAGTCCATGCAGAAGCAAAAGAGGCTAAGTCCAAAAGCACCTAACCTGAAACATCTCGGTTTGACCCGAGTATAAAATACACGGGTCGGTCTAGCTAAACGAATCAGTTAGATAAACTGAACAACAATAAACCTGCAAGGTTACAAGGTATAACAAATATCTCTAAAGGAGATAACACAATCATCTAACAAAAGATGAATCATATGATAACAAAACAAGCCTCAAATCATCGGCAACATAGATAAACAAAGGATACAAATATCCCAAATCAAGCCATAAAGGCAAATAACAAATACCCATAAGGTATACAAGTTCCACAAGGTAAACGCTACGCATCATGCGGCTCAAAAAGACCAACACCGAAGGGCGATACCTAGGGAATATACATATGAAATGAAACATCAGAAAATTGCTCGAGCTCAGTACTGTATAAACAAGGATCCATGAGCCCGTAGACTCCAAACCCAATATCACCCATGCGGCTCATAACGACCAACATCGAAAGCGATATTATAGGGCAACAAACCCGAAGACACAAACCCGAAGGCACACACCCGAAGGCAACAAACCTGAAGGAGACAGTCCGAAGACACTATCCCAAAGGCAACAAACCATAGTGGTGAAGGTCCGGTGGCCCAGTACTGGACACCACTAACTGGCGGAATGTGTCATAACTTCTCAAAAAGGAATCTGAAAAGTGTTAACGTGAGTCCCATAACCACTCGTTCGCACTAAACGGTTTACTATCCGTAAGTTAATTTCACACCCAAAGCAGTACAAAGTTCACCTCATATCACCGGTAAACGAAACCCGAAGGTCAAAATGATCAATTGAATAGGTCGGGGATTAATCGGAAGGATAAACACATAGATTCATGGTCCGTGTTTTGCCCAACCATTTAACCACCCTTCCACTTAGAAATTATGCGTGTGTTTTAAATAGAATTTATAAATCGGGGAAGCGAGCTTAATACGATTTGAAGAAATCATTTATAAAACCCGTGAATAAATTCAAAAAGGAATCATCAAGGTCAAATATGCATAACAACTAATTGGAATCAATATGCATTGATCAAATTTGGAAAACTAAACGAACAAGGCAAATTGGAAAAAGACAATAGATTCAGACGTCTGAATGAAGTGGTTCAGACGTCTGAATCTGGAAATTAATATGTTTTCCAGAACAGAATTCATACGTCTGAATCCAAACTTTCAGACGTCTGAAATAGGCATTATTTTGCCTATTTCTTTTCTGGTTGAAAATTAGCCAATCCAGGCGTCTGGACTATAATTTCCGACGTCTGAATCTGGGGATGAAAATCTTCCCCAGAACAATATTCAGACGTTTGAAATAGGGTTTCAGACGTCTGAAACTCAATGGTCAGGCATTTCTTGAACCTAGGCCATCTATGGCCCAACAAATCGAAAGCAATCGGATGCGTTCTGATTATGGGCTTACGACAAATGTCTACCGAACCTTAACGACACACCCACACACTCTGAACAACATAAACATCAACCATATAAGGTTTTACATAGATTTGGCTTCAAAAATCATAATTTGGCAATTTCACCAAAGCAAACCAAACCGAAAGCAAATGCATATGAACAAGTGTTAGGAATTCATACCCAACATCAATGATATCAAGAGAAGTAGATGTGAGTTCAAAACTCACCTTTTAATTCAAAACAAGAATAGGGAAGCTCAATAGCAAAGAAAACAACCAACCACTCTCCACTTCAACTCTACTAGCTTCAATCTAAGATCAAAACAAGTATTTTCCTAGGTTAGGTTTAGGAAATTTCTGAAATTGAAGGAGAAAGAGTTGGAGAGGATAAGGAGGTGACTTACCAATAGCTTCTCTTCGATTTTTGAGCAAGATTTAAGTTTACAAGAAGAAACTAGGGTTTGCAATTCTATTTCCTCTTCCCCCCCACCATTTTCAGTTTTTCTTAAGCTTAAGAAATGAAAATGAGGATGAATGGATAAAGAGTAATGAGCTAGGGGGGGTTAAGAGGAGATTGGGGCTGAACCCAAACTCAAGCCCAAGTAGAAAAAGAGTCAAAATTTCACAAACTCCAAACATATCAAAGCTTATACTCAAAAATTTCGCAAATGCCATTTTGGAATCAATGGAAATGGTTACGAGTTCCAGTTCGGCCATTTGCAAAAAGTAATTTTTCGGACTTAATCCGACTAACGACGCTATATTTAAATAAAATACTCAAATATATAATCGTTAAATATGTGGGTTGTTACAGATCTCCCCTCCTAACAAAATTGCATCCCCGCAATTCCTAAAGACGATATTTGTAACAACTACATACAAACAACATTCAAAAGAAAAGAAAATAAGCTTGAGATGAAAAGATATACTCACCGTTCCAAGAAAAGATAGAAAACCCGGATAGGATCGCTCAATATACTCTCTGGTTTCCCAAGTACAGTTATTGGGGTTAGCGGACCATTGAACTTTAACGAGCGGCACGTCCTTGTTCCGAAGGTGTCGCACCTCCGTGTCAAGTACGCGAATAGGCTGCTGTACAATAGATAAGTCCGGTGAGATCTCAAGCTCAAGAAAATCAGGAGAATCAATAACAAAATCCGATTCCCGAAGACACTTCCGAAGTTTCGAGACATGAAACACGTCATGAATGCCAGATAAATGAGCAGGAAGTGAAACTCTATAAGCCACAGAGCCAATACGTTCAGTAATAGAAATTCGTCCTATATAGCGAGGAGCCAATTTCCCAGTCGTACTGAAACGCATAACCCCTTTCAAAAGAGAAACACGAATAAAAACAAGATCACCAATCGAGAACTCGAGAGGCTTCCTACGGTTGTCCGCGTAGGATTTCTGGCGACTCTGTGCCTCTTTCATTCTCAACCGGATAAGATCAATCTTCTCGGAAGAATCACAAACAAAATCTGGACCAAGAATAAGCTTCTCCCCAGATTCCAACCAACAATAAGGTGATCGACATGGTCTTCCGTATAAGGCTTCGAAAGGAGTCATACTGATACTAGATTGAAAACTATTGTTGTAGGAGAACTCTACAAGAGGTAGGTGATCCTCCCAACTACCACCGAAATCAAAAATACAAATACGGAGAAGATCTTCCAAGATACGATTCACCCGTTCAGTCTGTCCGTCAGACTGCGGATGATAAGCTGTACTAAAATTAAGCTTTGTTCCCAAAGCTTGCTGAAGAATCTTCCAAAAATGACTCGTGAATAAAGGATCACGATCACTCACAATAGAACTAGGAATGCCGTGAAGTTTCACGATTTCCTTGACATACAACTTAGCCAAATGCGAAGCAGTTCTATTAGAATTAATAGGAACAAAATGAGCAGACTTGGTGAGGCGATCAACAATAACCCAAATGCTAGAATGGCCCGATCTCGAACGAGGTAGGCCGTCAATGAAATCCATAGAAATCTGATCTCATTTCCACAATGGAATCTCTAGAGGCTGAAGAAGACCCGAAGGACGCTGATGTTCGACCTTAAAACGCTTACAAGTTATGCAATCACTCACATAACTCGCCACATCGCACTTCATGCCTTCCCAATAATAAAGACGACGCATATCGGCATACATCTTACTACTACCAGGATGAATGGTATACTTAGAACGATGACAGTCATCAAGAATGTCATGCCTACATGCAAAATCAGAAGGCACAAAAAGACGGTTCTTCTTGCGAAGACACCCATGAGAATCAATGCTGAAATCCCGCAACGCCTCATCACAGGATCCAGACTCACAAAGCTGAATAAGATGCAACAAATCAGGATCACGCCGCTGGGCATCGGCAATACGATCCAATAAAATAGGTCGAGCTCCCAAACTAAATAATAGAATAGGAGAAATAGAAGATGAACCTTGATCACGAATTTCACAAGAAGATAGAGTCTCAAGAATATCCCATTCGGCAATCATCATAGAAACAACAGCCGAATGTTTGCGACTAAGCGCATCAGCAACACGATTACCCTTACCAGGGGTATACTGGATATCAAAGTCATAGGAAGCAAGAAACTCAAGCCAACGCTGTTATCTCATATTGAGTTCCTTCTGAGTGAACAAGTACTTAAAGGATTTATGATCGGTATAGAGAATGAAGCACTCGCCCAATAAATAGTGTCGCCAAATCTTCAAGGCAAAGACAATGGCGGCTAACTCAAGATCATGAGTGGCATAGCGAACTTCATTCGGACGCAGTTGCCTAGAAGTATAAGCAACTACCCAATCCTTCTGAATAAGAACACCACCGAGACCACTACCACAAGCATCGGTGCAGACAACAAGATCACGATTCCCCTCGGGAACCACAAGAATAGGAGCATTAGTGAGAAGTTCCTTCAATGTCTGAAAGGAAGCTTCACACCTGTCGGACCAAATAAAACGAATTCCTTTCCGAGTAAGGCTGGTGAGAGGAAGCACAACATGGGAAAAATCCTTAATGAACCAACGGTAATAACCCTCCCATCCAAGGAAACTACGAATCTCATGCACATTCTCAGGCCTTTTCCAATTCTGGATGGCTTCGATCTATGAGGGATCGACAGAAATGCCATCGGAAGATACATCATGGCCTAAGAACTTAACCTTTTTGTCCCAAAAATGGCACTTGGAGAATTTGGCTTTAAGATGATGGTGATGGAGGGTACTCAAGACAATTCTCAAGTGATTAGCATGCTCGGCTTCAGACTTAGAGTAAATAAGGATATTATCAATGAACACAAGGACGAACTTATCGAGATATTCCTGGAATACTCGATTCATGAGATCAACAAAGAAAGCAGGAGCGTTCGTCAAACCGAACGGCATAACGAGCCACTCAAAAGAACCATAACGAGTGCGGAAAGCGGTAAGAGGTATGCTATCCTCCGTGACTCGTAACTGATGAAAACCTGTAGCAAGGTCGAGCTGAGAAAAGACCTTAGCACCACTCAATAGATCGAACATATCATCGATCCTAGGCAATGGATACCTATTCCTGATGGCTAACTCGTTAAGTTTGCGATAATTAATGCAAAGCCTAAGAGTTCCATCGGACTTCTTCACGAAGACGACCGCGGATCCCCACGGAGAAAAACTGGACTGAATCAACTGCTTGGACTCAAGCTCTAAAAGTTGCTTCTTGAGTTCCTCATTTTCCCTTGTAGACATCCTCGTGGGAGGACGACTAACTGGCTGCGCGCCTGGAATAAGATCAATGCGGAACTCAATTGCCCGCTTTGGTAGCAAACCCAAGACAGGCTCAAAAACATCAGAAAAGTCACAAGCAATAGGAATACGAGATATATCATCATTATACCGCGAATCAAGAGAATATAAAGCCATGTCAGAATTATCCACATCCCGAAGAATAAGAGATAGTTGAGTAGGCGAATCCGGATGTCGAAGATATATAATTCTCTATGAACAAATAATCCTGGCATCATATCTTACTAGCCAGTCCATACCCAAAATCATATCAAATCCCAGACAAGAAATAACGAGCAGACTCGCACGAAAAGAAAAGCTACATAAAACAATCTCAACATCATTACAAAGCAAGCTAAGGGTCGCGGATCCCCCAATAGGATTCGCAATCCTTAAAGAAGTAACCAAACAAGAAACTTCCAAAGATAAATCATCAACGAGCTTTTTCGATACAAAGGAATGTGATGCACCCGTATCGAAAAGAACTCGAATACTATGATCACGAAATAAAATAGAACCTTCGAAAATAGGTGGAGATATACCTTTGGGCTGAGAGGGACCTTCAGAAGCCTTAGCAGCATAAAGCTTGCTAGACTTGGCACCAGCCGAGACAGTAGGGCAAGCTGAAACATAATGACCTTCCTTCTTGCAATAGCGGCAGAAGAGAGGCTTAGGACAAGCTCGAATAATATGATTAGGAGAACCATAATTGAAACACTTCTGAATGAAAGGTGTTCCAACAGACTGAGGCTGAGAGCTAGAACTACCAGTCTTCTTCTTCTTAGAAGGAAAAGGCCTGGTCTTCTGAAATGGAAACGGCCTCTTGTTGGGGTTCTTGGAAACCTCAACATCAACATCACTATCACACTCCTTCTCGACGGTTTCAAGATGAAGTGCCGAATCAACCAACTCCTCAAAAGAAAACTTAAGCTGGAGCAACAAAGACTTCTTAAGATATTTCTTAAGACCAGAAACAAACTTCAAATTCTTATTATAAGAAGTGCTAATGAATTCAAGACCATACTTAGATAAAGCCTCGAATGATGCAACATACTCAGAAACAAAAGATTTCCCTTGCTTCAACTCAAGAAAGCGACGGGTCAATAAAACTTTTTCAGATTCAGGAACGAACTTGAGTTCAAATCACTCCCAAAACTGAGTCCAAGAGAGAGCAGACTCATCAATTTCGGCTATAAGAAGCTCATACCAATCAAGAGCACGCTCTTGTAATAAGCTAGAAGTTACAAGAACTCTATCATGGTCAGAAGGATCCATACAAGAGAAGATATGCTCGTACGAGCGAAACCAAGCTTGGACTTCAAGAACGGACTCGGAACCTTTAAACGGCTTTCCTCCAAGATGAGAAAAATCACTGCACTGGTGTGCAAAGGCAGACTTGCGAGGTGGAGACACTCGAGGAGGAACTAAAGGTTGAGTGCTCCTAAACAACTCCAAAAACTGATCGGCAGACATATAAACGTCATCCGGATGTGAACCACTGGATTGCCCAGCATCCGAACGTCGTCTCCTGCCTCTTCCAGCCATACGCTGAAAGTAAGATAAGAACAAGATTAATCACAAGGTAGATACTTCAATACGGAATACTACGGAGTAAAATGCATTCCTAGACGTATTCCCCAAATTCTATCTAACCTTTGATAGAAGAAGGAATAGAAAGGAACGATGATTCAAAGATTTGTATCACTTATAAACTTTGATGTACCATAATATGTGCATCTATTATGTATTTATCATACTTTGTTCTGAACTCAGCTCTGATACCACACTGTGATGCCCCACCTCTATACCCATGCTAGCCAAGGACACTACAGGGTAATGCCGTCAACTAACACGGAGAATAAGGCTGGATAGGAGCGACCATCTATAGCCTCGTTCTAACTATCTATTGAATACATCGACAATAATCATACAAAGCAGATCGACATATCCAATGAATACTTAGAACAAAATCATAGGTGGTTAGAGGATCTATCAGAACAGAACATAACAACTCAAACGTAATATGCATCATAGAACAGTGGATCATCATATACACATATATTGATACATAACAGAGTATACAAAATAATACACGTCAAGTGGTATAGCAAACCATAATATATAGATGAATCAAAAGAATACATATATCAGAGTTACAATAAAAGGACTGCACAAAAAGCTTTAACAAAAAGGAACAAGCTGAATAGTCCATGCGGAAGCAAAAGAGGCTAAGTCCAAAAGCACCTAACCTGAAACATCTCGGTCTGACCCGAGTATAAAATACACGGGTCAGTCTAGCTAAACGAATCAGTTAGATAAACTGAACAACAATAAACCTGCGAGGTTACAAGGTATAACAAATATCTCTAAAGGAGATAACACAATCATCTAACAAAAGATGAATCATATGATAAAAAAACAAGCCTCATATCATCGGCAACATAGATAAACAAAGGATACAAATATCCCAAATCAAACCATAAAGGCAAATAACAAATACCCATAAGGTATACAAGTTCCACAAGGTAAACGCTACGCATCATGCGGCTCAAAAAGACCAACACCGAAGGGCGATACCTAGGGAATATACATATGAAATGAAACATCAGAAAATTGCTTGAGCTCAGTACTGTATAAACAAGGATCCATGAGCCCGAAGACTCCAAACCCAATATCACCCATGCGGCTCATAACGACCAACATCGGAAGCGATACTATAGGGCAACAAACCCGAAGGCACAAACCCGAAGGCACATACCCGAAGGCAACAAACCTGAAGGAGACAGTCCGAAGACACTATCCCAAAGGCAACAAACCATAGTGGTGAAGGTCCGGAGGCCCAGTACTGGACACCACTAAATGGCGGAATGTGTCATAACTTCTCAAAAAGGAATCCTAAAAGTGTTAACGTGAGTCCCATAACCACTCGTTCGCACTAAATGGTTTACTATCCGTCAGTTAATTTCACACTCAAAGCAGTACAAAGTTCACCTCATATCATCAGTAAACCAAACCCGAAGGTCAAAATGATCAATTGAATAGGTCGGGGATTAATCAGAAGGATAAACACATAGATTCGTGGTCCGTGTTTTTCCCAACCATTTAACCACCCTTCCACTTCGCTCGAAGTGCGAAATTGTGTGTGCGTTTTAAATAGAATTTATAAATCGGGGAAGCGAGCTTTTAATACGATTTGAAGAAATCATTTATAAAACCCGTGAATAAATTCAAAAAGGAATCATCAAGGTCAGATATGCATAACAACTAACTGGAATCAGTATGCATTGATCAAATTTGGAAAACTAAATGAACAAGGCAAATTGGAAAAAGACAATAGATTCAGACGTCTAAAAGAAGTGGTTCAGACGTCTGAATCTGGAAATTAATATGTTTTCCAGAACAGAATTCATACGTCTGAATCCAAACTTTCAGACATCTGAAATAGGCATTATTTTGCCTATATCTTTTCTGGTTGAAAATTGGCCAATTCAGGCATCTGGACTATAATTTCAGACGTCTGAATCTGGGGATGAAAATCTTCCCCAGAACAATATTCAGACGTCTGAAATAGGGTTTCAGACGTCTGAAACTTAATGGTCAGGCATTTCCTGAACCTAGGCCATCTATGGCCCAACAAATCGAAAGCAATCGGATGCGTGTTGATTATGGGCTTACGTCAAACGACTACCCAACCTTAACGACACACCCACACACTCTGAACAACATAAACATCAACCATATAAGGTTTTACATAGATTTGGCTTCAAAAATCATAATTTGGCAATTTCACCAAAGCAAACCAAACCGAAAGCAAATGCATATGAACAAGTGTTAGGAATTCATACCCAACATCATTGATATCAAGAGAAGTAGATGTGAGTTCAAAACTCACCTTTTAATTCAAAACAAGAATAGGGAAGCTCAATAGCAAAGAAAACAACCAACCACTCCCCACTTCAACTCTACTAGCTTCAATCTAAGATCAAAACAAGTATTTTCCTAGGTTAGGTTTAGGAAATTTCTGAAATTGAAGGAGAAAGAGTTGGAGAGGATAAGGAGGAGACTTACCAATAGCTTCTCTTTGATTTTGGAGCAAGATTCAAGTTTACAAGAAGAAACTAGGGTTTGCAATTCTATTTCCTCTTCCCCCCCACCATTTTCAATTTTCTTAAGCTTAAGAAATGAAAATGAGGATGAATGGATAAAGAGTAATGAGCTAGGGGGGTTAAGAGGAGATTGGGCTGAACCCAAACTCAAGCTCAAGTAGAAAAAGAGTCAAAATTTCACAAACTCCAAACATATCAAAGCTTATACTCAAAAAGATCGCAAATGTCATTTTGGAATCAATGGAAATGGTTTCGAGTACCAATTCGGCCATTTGCAAAAAGTAACTTTTCGAACCTAAATCTGACTAACGACGCTATATTTAAATAAAATACTCAAATATATAATCGTTAAATATGCGGGTTGTTACAAATTGCTTCCTATATTTAACACCCACATAGAGGCATACAAACTTTGGATTTGTACGGTATAAAAATCTATTTGGTGTGTCTCCATATAGTAGTATTATTGAATATACTTCTACCACTAATATAAGCATATGTAAATGTTTTTCGATTATTTATAATTCGAAATGGTTTTGAGAATATCTTTTTTAAGATAATTTAAATCAAATATTTAGAAATTGATTTAATTAATAAAAGATTAAATGGGCCTAGTGATTGCTTAAGGTGTTGCTTTGATAGTTAAATAACAAACTATCAAATTTGGCCTCTTTATCGTTGCTGATTCGGAGAGACCAGGATCGGATATATCCAAAAACTACTTTGGACCAACATATATTTGTTTGAATGTGCAGACGTTGGAAGACATTGATATTTGGGATTTTCATAATAAAGGACTGCTTTTATCATTTGGGGACAAACAACCAATATACATACTAGTAATGCTCTCTTCATTATGAAATATCCAATGCAAGGACGTTGCTACTAATCCTAGGGGTAACTCCCGGTTGGATGTGGTAGGAGAGTACCTTCGGTTTGTCATGTTCCTGGACAACCAGTATGGATGAATGATTGACGTTGCATTTCTAATTACATTGATTGATCTCTATGAATGTGTCATCTGTCTGGTGGCAGAGAAGGTAATTTCTCTTAGCTTAACACGCTTTCCTGAGACCTACGAACTCAAGAGTTGTACGTTTATAGAAATCAGTTGTGTGATGTTGGGATGGAAATCTGACATTCAAAGAGGAAAGATGATGTGCTATGTGAAATGCAATCGTGACCTCAGGCCTCACACCTGGAAATGACCAAAGTAGTGTAGATGCAGCAAGGCTATGTGGTTCACAACCATTAAGATATGATCATTCTCTTCTAGATATATTTATTGCCGCTATGATGTTAGGATTTTAAATTATTGTGGACATATGCGATGAGGGCCCTCGAATAGGTCGGTAATGGCAGAGTATGACATATTTGGTACTACCAAGAGGGAGAGGTAGATTGATCTTATGTTGGTAGAGGTGTAAACGTTCTATAGCCTTGGTACATTCCTCTAGAGATGTACTGCCAGAATGTAGTCCCTTCACCTGGCCATTTATATGGAAATTCATTATCCACTACGTGTCTTCCATTATGTTTGTAGAACCCACTTTGTGGCTAGTATGCTGGAATTTAATCAATGTAAAGATTTCGGCTATGATTAAATTATTTATATACTAGACACCACTGTAATATAATAGGATTAGATATAAAATGTTTTGGTTACCATAAGGTAAAAACTCATAAGTGATTATGTGGACGTGGTCTTACGAGATACCCTTGTTTCGATGAAGAAAAGTTTTATAACTTTGCAATTCAGTTGAGATGTGTTTTCTTATGCTGGTTTACCAGACTGATCCAAGCGTTCTTCCCTTTCAATTCTCGAGTCAGGCCAAGCATATTTACAGATTTAGATTTAGATGCTTTAGAGCTTTAGCAGGCGAGATGGAAGTCTTTTGGTCGTATTCATGTACTTTTCTTTCCGCTGCATTGTTGTTTTAAATTATTAGCAATTGTAAGGACAAGTTATTATAACCATTCAGGCTGATGATTGTGATTTGATTTTTGTACACTGATGGATATTTGTAAATTATACTACAGTTTCTATGTTGTAAAGTTCATTGATATTGTATTATTTGTTCCGCTACGATTGTGAGATTCTATGATTGATTTAGTTTCTTTCTTCTTCTACTTCATCTTCTTTTCTCTTCTTCCCTCTCCTTTCTTTCTCATAAAGATCTGATTTTCCATTTAGCTTGGGCTAAGCATGTGTGGTTAATTATCATCTAGAATCAGGTGTGGTTTTCGGGCCTTCACATTTCGTATCAGAGCATAGACGTTGCGAAATCTTAGGCTTTGATGGTTACTCATTATAAATAGGGTTGATAATGCCCTGGATGGAGCTAGAGTGTATTATATATATGAGGGCGTATTTTTTATTGATATACAAATGTTTGATATTATGTTAATTTATCTGTTTGAGTGGCTTATGAATTCTTATATGAGACGCTATGTTATGGATTGGGGTTTCTAAATGCTTAAACAAGGCAGACTGACATAATATTGTTTTAAAGTAGGTAAATGAAATAATTTTACCTAAATTATATTTTATATATAAAAGAATAATTTTTCAAAAATTATTATAGTAATATGTGGTGTGTTTGGTTGTTGGTGAATGGTAATAGTTGATTATTATAACTTATCATTTGTTTTTTGTGTTTTAATAAAAGTAGTTGTTATTATTATTATGTAAACAAAGATAAACAAATAAGAAATGGTTTTATATAACCAAAGTGAAACATATAGATATATATATATATATAAGTATAAATTAGTTGAATATGAATGTTAAGAAAAGTAATTTTATGGTTGAACTTTGAAATAAATTTAAGTAAAGTTAAATAAAAATTAATTGAATATGGTTTAAAATGTTATTTGATAGAATTTAATATGAGCTTAGGATTTGAAGTGAAAATGAACATAAGAAGTGTTGTGTGAAATGTTCATAAACATAAGTAAAATTTTATGAAAATGATTCATAAATGAATTGAGTATGGAATGGAATGTTGTTAAACATAAATTGAATTAAAGTGAATATTAGTAAGTGTGTTAATGAATTGAATGTAAGTGAAATTAATATAAATAATTGAACTTGATTTAAATTGAGGTAGATCATATGAACGTAAATAAAATAATTGGGAATAAAGAATGAGATATAATAAAAAATCAATTGAAATAAATACGTAAGTTCTATGTATATTATTTTATTCCCATATGTGTTCGATCTAGATTCGAATATATGATTCCGAGGTGATTTACACCCATCCGAGTTAGGAATTTTCACTCGATTTCTTGATGGTGAACCTTGAATATGGATTTTTTGATTGATTCTGATATTATGCATCATAATATATGGCTATGCAAAGAGAATAGCAGTTTCTAATCAATGATCCTGTGAAGGCTTGTTTTTCCTTATCCTTTGAGTTGACAGTAAACCACGCATGTCCAACCCAAATTGAATGAAAAGACAGATCTTTAAAGGGTGAAAAAGAAAATAAAGACAGAATATAATCTCACACGGGTGGAATAACA
Organism: Allium cepa; assembly: GCA_030765085.1. NCBI lineage: Eukaryota > Viridiplantae > Streptophyta > Magnoliopsida > Asparagales > Amaryllidaceae > Allium > Allium cepa. The sequence goes on from CM060932.1 coordinate 455,825,562, forward strand.
ACAATATTAAACAATAATCTTTACAGCGGAAAATTTTAAAAATACATATATCAGAGTCTAACCTAAATTCGGCTTGGACAGTTACAAATATTTATCCATACAAATGCTGACAAACATCAAAACAATTGCAGCGGATAACAAAATACGTATATGAATATCTCCAGCTCTCCTTTGGAAACTCTGTATGAGTAGTCAAGGGATTCGGGTTTGCTTTGACGAGTTCTGGAGGAGATATGGAGGAGGTGGCTTCAGCGTGTAGATATATGTATAGTGTTCTGCTGTGTTAGAATCGTATTTGTATCTTTGTGTTGTACTTGAGTTGTAATAACTAGACAGGTGTGTATAACTGTGTAGTTTGTTTTGTATTAGCTGTATAACTCTGATGTATATGATACTATGTAATATTTTATTTGATAAATATAATTTATTCGTTCCGCTGTGAGATTCTGGTGTTGTTTGGTTCTTTCTTCTCTATCTTTTCTCTTTTCTATCCCTCTCTTTCTTCTTAATGATGCGTCTTTCTGTGAAATGAAAAGCGGGTCGTTACATTGTGTAATAAATGTGATTAATTATAAGATAATTAATCAATGAAGTGAGAAAACAAGTAATAATTAATTAATGTAATTAATTAAGGATTAATGTAATTAATTATAGCTAATTAATTAATTAATTAAAATTTATTAAGATTAACTAATGATTAAATATTAATTAATTTGTGTAATTAATTTAAAGGCTAATTACATAGTTTAAATAAAGAATAATTAATCTAGGTGATTAATTAAGAATATGATTAAAGGATAATTAATCTGAAATTGATGATTAATTAATTGAATTATGAAGGTGATTAAAGAGTGATTGGTTCATTAATTGTAATTAATTAATGATTTTTTAAGCAGGATTAGTTGTTTAATTCTCAACCATCTTCAACTAATCTTGAAATTGCTTGAATCTGACCTGAGTATTAAAAGTACCCATATTGGGCTTGATAAACAATCGTGAGCAAACTAAAATAATAAAGGACAGTATCATATATCGGACTTGGAAAAAAAATCTTTTGAAAAGAAAGAGTATCTCATAATACAAGGCCCACACATAAACCTGGACGGGTATTTCCGTTATGATAACTAAAACATTTTTGTATTGAAACTTTTGATATTATTTCTAGTGATATATCTTTGAAAATATTGCAAACAAACTTATTAAACTTAGCCTAAATGTTTACTCATATAGCATTTTTGGGATATTCATTACATCAGACAAAAAACCCGGAAGTTCTTGTTAGAGAATGGATTCCATACAAATGACAAGATAAGGGACTACCTTCCATACTGTACGCCTCTAAAGGGATGCACCTAGGATCCAGATACTGAGCGCTTAAACCAACACAAAACCGGCCTACCCTTTCGCCGAATAGTACCCGAATATGTCATCAACCCGGTCGACCTTTAACAGGATCCCAAGTTATACATTAACCAATACTTGGACATGTAAAGATTAAATCTAGAAGGATGATGACATCTCCTAATGGGAGTGACCCACTTAGCCCTGCTGCTTCTACCATGTTTCTGTCATTTTTTGATGATGAGGCTTGAGGCCATGATTACCTTTTCACATAACACATCATCTTTGAATGCCACATTGCCATTTTAGTTAACTACCGATTGCCTTCCACAAAAATATAACCCTTGAGGTCATACGTCTTAAGGAGGGTGTTAAGCTAAGAGAAGTTGCCTTTCCCACCACCATAGATGTATGTTGGCAAGAACCAATGTACGTAATCTCATAAAATGCACCGTCAAATATCCATCCATAAAAGTTCGTTCTGGGACAGAATGAAACCGAAGATACTTTCCTCGACCATTACAAGGCGAGAAGCTCTTGTGTTTCTAAGGTTTTTCAGAACAAAGAGAACCACTGCTATAATAAGTAAATCAGGAGTTTATCCCCAATTAATCAACAAGTAGTCCTTAGTTATTATTCGTCTCAACATCTCCGTCTTCAAGCAGCTTCATTCATTGAACATTTAAATTTGTTCGAAGTTGTTTTTGAATAGGAATCGCCCAAATCCGACTCGGTTCCTCCGAAATACAATCGACAAATAGTGAATATGAGTATACAAGATTTATTAAGTCTCTTTTCACTTTAATTCTTTTGGTTAATTACAAATCCCTTTTTAATCTTAGAGTAATTCTAAGTTAATACACTTATTAGTTGGGAATATATTTCATATTTTCTTACATATCATCTATCCAGAATTTCTTAACTTTTAGACGGGTCAAAAAATAATGTTATTTTAGACATCGTTTACTGTAAATGTCAAAAAATATATTAGCAAACACTATTGAGTAAATAGGATCGTAGAAATCATTCTAATTTTAATCAACATTTATTTCCGTGTTTAACAAGTGCTATGGGTGGAAAAATGGTGAAATCATCTTTTAAATTTACAAATAGGACAAGTTCCCTCTTTGGAATTTAATACCAAGTATAAGAAGATTATCTCTATGAAATCCAAGTAGTAATTTATTCATTTTGGAGATTAATCTTTTAATACTTAAATTGCTAAACTTCTGGAAAATAGTAATTATCTTTTATTTTAGAAAAACTTAATATTATCTTTTAGAGAATCTGGGCTTTCCTTTCAATCTATTCCAACCCTCACCTAAGAAGAGAAAACATAGGCTAGGTAAGTTTAGGGCACTGGTTTTTCCATTCCTAACCTTAGTTAAACACCTTGTTCGATCTTCCCAGGTCTCATAGGCGGGACAAATGTACTAGTCGTTTCTGCATACTCAATTATTAGCTTTTATTTTTTAATTGATTATAAAGATTCCAAATTATCTTTTAAACGTGTAATTTTCCTTTCAAAAACACTCATGATTGATCCTAGGAAAAATTGTTATGTTTAAACCTCATATTTCAAAAGTTATAGAATTCACGATAGAAAAAGTGCTGCGGAAAGGGCTATATAAGCTTATTTGACTTAAACAACTTTTTAATAATTGAAAATTCATATTTTCCGTTTCAAATCTCTTCTAAAATATTTAAATAGATTTATCAAATTTACTTCATATTTTACACAATTAAAAATGTTTATTTAAATAGATTTTACATTATGGTCACTTAACTACATAAGCGTGATTTTTCTCGAAAATTGATTTGGACATAATTCAAAATCTACTTAATGAAATCTTGATTTTCTTTCTTCCTTTAAAAGATATGGATATAATAGTGTAAAGTTTTCCTATCTCGAAGAATTGTGAGCTATATTCCACTTTGTATTGTTTGAACTTTTCAGCGTGAAATCACAAACTGTCATTACGCGACGCACCTAGTTTTAATTTGATTTACAAGATTTGAAATAAATTCTGTAAATTGAATATAATTACTTATAAAATCATTATAAATTATTTTAAATCAATATTTTCACTTTTTAAATTATTTAAAGTGTATTTTCACTATTTCCATTTTATAAAATTATTTCATTACTATTATTTTAATACTAAATTTATAAATCCAATTTCAGTTCAATTTAGCATCAAATTAAACTTAATTAGAACTTCAGTTTCAAATTTTATTTCAAATCCATCTTTAATTTCAACTTAAATTTCAATTTCAGTTCAACTTTCATTTTCATTTTCAATTTTAATTTCAATTTCAACTTTAACTTTGATTTCAAATCCAATTTCACTTTTAAATTCAAATTCTATTTTATTTTAAGTTTAATTTCAATTTCATTTTATTGAAAAGAGACTTATAAAATGTCCTAATGTATCATATCACTAAAAATTGGTCTTTTTAACAAAGGTGATTACTTGGGCGAAATAAACGTAATCACTATTTATAATTACCACTACCACATCCAAATCAACCAATCACATCACATAACCACTTTTAATATTTATTATTAACACAACATCCATTCTTATAGCATAGTAATTATCCATAAATGGGTATGTCATAATGACTTATCTATTCAACTAACATATTCAAACAATCAATTAAATATCCATATCATCAAATGGTGATTATCTAACATAACAATTAAACTTGATATTCAATATAATTCAAGTAGCGATGATAATTTATCACATCTGTTCCCACTCTGCCAAACTTTTTGTAAACTAGTCGTGCTTCACGAACTAGCGTGTTTTTTACCCAAATGCCTTGAATTTCCCGATTTGCTTTCCATTCCTTTCCTTTTTATTTCTCTTCTCTTTTTCCATTTTTTCCTTTTAGTATATGGAGGGTGCAGCCTTGGGTAGGTCCTTGAGGGTGGGTATGGTTGGAATTTGGGCTCGAGTTAGCGGGTATGGGTTGGGTGCGTGGGTTTTGAGGGGGTTATGTGAGTGTAGGAGGTGGTTAGGTGCTTGGGGGGCTAGGCCTTGGCTATAGGTGGTGGTTGGAGCTCGGGTGTTGGGGTAGTGGAGCCTTGCCGTGGGTTTAGGAGGTAGGAAGGTGGTGATGGAGGCGTGTATTTGTTGTGGTGCTTGGTTGAGGTGGTCGAAGGAAATAGAGGAATTTATGGAAGTAGAAGAGAAGTTGGATGCCATGGAAATGGAAGTGGAGAGGATGAAGAAATTGAAGAGAGAGGTAGAAGTAGATTATGAGTTTGTGAAAAAGTAGAAGGTATGGACGCTTACTTATAGTTGAAGTTTGAGTGGGAAATGACCTTACTAACCTTTTCATTTTTGTATTTAAATATACAGCTTTACTTAAGCATGAAAAGAGAGATTTGACATACATTAATGGTGATTTTAAAGATATGAATCATTACTCTCTCTTTTTTCCTTAGATCTTGAGCATAAAAAAGACTTTTACCTTGATTAGACTTGCGTTAAATGGATTTGTAAGTGTGCATTAATGGTAAGCATATGTTTCACTAATTCCTTTAGTTAGTGTTCTTTTCATACTTAATTTTTTCAAAATTCTATGTTAATAAGTTCCATCTTTCATAAGAGAAAAGGAAGATATGTAATGATGTTGTTCTATTTATTTACTTATAGACACTTTTGTTAAATCATGCATTAACATCATTTTTCTTTTATTTAATTTATACAAAGTGACATTTTGATTTTTAAGATGTAAATGAAAGTGTTGTATGGTTTGTAAAGTTGTATTATATGGGTTATAAAGTGCATATGATCATTCAACTTTGCGACAACTTGCTTTGGTTGAAAACAGTGTTTTTGTTGACAAATTTTACAGTCAAAATTTGACGTTTTTGTTAAGCTATATATTAAAGTAAACCAAACATAAAAAATGAATTTTTTACTTCCTTAAATAAATTTAAACATATCTATTCATATTATAAAACCATATTGGAATAATATCAAAATTTCTATTTTTACAGTGCATATAAACTGACAAAATACGACAAAATTTGAATATTTTTGTAAAACGATTATAAAAATATTTTTAAACCTTTTAATATACTTCTATTATCTTTATTAAGTGATTTTAATATGACTTAATACTTAAATAAACATTTAAACATATTTATTTAATCATTTATTTATTTTAAACAAAACTTAACTTTTGCTGATTTGTTCTAAAATCCAAATTTTATACTTTTTAATTATTAACTGTAAGAATAAATAATTTCTCTATTACTATTTATTATAAATACACATTTATTTAAGTTTGAAATCTTTTTAAATTTAAAATAAACAAGTTGTCTCATTTTCGAAGTAACAAAATTACGGGTCGTTAAAAAACCGGATCTAAGTCTGCACCAGAGTGGTTGTGTGAACAATACTAATTCAAAAGCGAAATTGTGTGATCGAGCAAGCGATCAGGTATGTTTTTGTGTACGGATGATATATGTATATCGTATGGGCTTTATTAAATTATATGTTCACATTAGAACATGCAAATTGTTTTGGTTTTGAATTCATTGAATGGATAATTGTTTGATGTTTTCTATTGTTATCTTTGCTATATTTGTAATATATTGAAACTATACATGTTCTTATTGGTTGATGAGTTTTTACTATGTGCGAATGGCATATGTTTCGCATTTTGAGCTCGCTTTCGCATTATATTGATTGTATGTGCTTGCTAATATAATAAAAGGAATATATCTCTGATTGCATATCGTATTTTTATATTTTTTCCCTACGGGGTGCCTCCTCCTTGAAGAAGAGATGTATACCTATGGCTATATATACATATATATAGTGAATTTTTCTAATTGTATGTTGCAAAGGAGACGCTGGCGAAATTTTCTGTAAATTAAATGCGTTAGAATTTTGGAATTTTTTTTATAACTAAATCTTTTATTAGGTTTCGGTTTAGTAACTTGGGATGGTATTACTTGATTTTGAAAGGTTAAAAGGTTTAAAATAAATTGGTAATCAATTTCAACTAATTGAATTTGAAAGGTTAATGGGTTTTGTGGCATTATTCTTATCTTGGTAATTTCTAGAGCGAAATTCTTTTCAGGAGGGAGTCTGTAACGACCCAGAATTTCAGTCATTTTAATTTGGAATACTTTATTTTTTCTAAATATTGGAAAGTTAATTTTCATAAGTTAAATAACTTAAATTCAAATATAGAAAATAGTTTGATAATTTAATTTTTTTAATTTAATACTAGAAATTGTTTAAATAATTCAATCTTGAATTTAATTTGGACAAAAATGATTTCGGAAACTGATTTTAAATACTTTTTTAACAAGGAGGATAGTAAACTTTTAAATTTGAGTTAAAAGTTATTAAACTGATTTTGGGAATTATCTATGTTAATTAACATGTAAAAATAGCTTTTTGGGGGCACTGTCTCGGATTCGATGAAACCAATTTCATTGGATCCGTAATAGTGAATTATTATATGCCGTCGAATTTGTGGCGATGTGACGTACTATTTAGTCATGCGAGTTCATAATGCTTAGAAATTAAGTAAAGGATTTTAATTTAATATAATTTAATTCTGAAAGGTCAACTTCGATATATGCTGGAATTAGCTTCCGATATATATTCCACTGTATTCGGAATAGGGGTATAATATATCGAACGTCAGGCGACTTGTTTCGTTTGGTGTTTGTAAAATTTAAGTGTGAATAGTGAGAAGTTTATTTCCTATAAAAGGCCATCAACTATCTTCATTTGCTAAAACTCTAACTTCTAAATTTCATCCTCCATTAAAATTAGACCATTCAACGACCAATAACGGTAGGAGCCTCTATGTGTCGAATTGGGCAATGACTTCAACTAGGAAAACGTAGAGCACGACCATATGAAGCTAGTAATTGGTTGGATCGTCGACAGAGGCTACATGTACGGGCCTACATTCATGGTAGTTTTTTGGGTTCGGCGGGCGATTGCACGACAATGTGCATGCAAAGGTGGCGGGGGTGCAAGTAGGGTGATGTGGCGAGGTAGTGATGGGCGATGACCTGGTTTGAGCACAAGCGATGACCGAACGATTTTTTTGATTAAAAAAAAGAAAAAGTTGCACCTAGTAAATCTGTGAGTGAGAGGGAAGATAGAAGAAAGGTTAAAACTTTTTAATTTGTTAAGTTATTTATAATTTTAATTATATCCTATGTCGATAAATTTGTAACTTTCTCGTGCGGGGTCCAAATCAAGCGCGACATTTTGCTTTGCATTCGTATCAGCAAAAATTAGGCTATGGAGTCAGATTGGATGAATTTGGAGCTAGCATGAATTTTTGGCTAAATTGAAAGACTATTCAATTTTAATTCAAACTGGAGTGTTTTGGCGATTGCTAGAATTTTTATGAGTAAACTTTCCTCTCTGGCCTGCTTATATTTTTATATAAGTGGAAATTTTTTTATTCATGTTGTTTGTTGCTTGTTTGGATGATATCCTATTTTTATTAGTTGGTTTGGATATATATACCCACCTATTGGAGCGGATGAGACCCTATTATGTTCCCGTGTAAGAATAGATGAACTTTTGTATACGAATCCCGCCTCGAAGTGGTAGATTTATATTTTTATGAATATATTTTTATATGATGCAAGAGGATAGGTTGGAGGGATCCATTAGGATTTCCCACTATTGTTGATTTACATTTCATATATATGATGACATATGAAGTGTTGGATGCCATATTATTGATTGTGACATGATCCGACTTATTTAGCGCTATAATAGCACTAGACTTTATTTTGGTATTTTGGAATGCTAAAATGATGATTTTGATTTAAAATGGATTTCGAAGTAATTTTTGAAGTATATATATGTTCCAATGATTTTTAAATTATTATAAGGAAATGAATTTATTTTTAAACAAATTAAAAAGTATGATTTTCAGTATATTCGATTTATATTTTTGTATGCGTTTATAAATAGAGATTTTTGAATAAGTTTACGAAAAGGATTTATAGAAGTGATATTTTATAAATAGAGAAATAGGTTTATAATTGGAATGTATAAATGTTTTGTAAACGGATTTGAAGTTTATTTGGTAAATGGATTTATAAAGGGATTTTATCAATAAATCTGATTTGTAAAGAAATGGATTTTGATAGTAAAATTAGTTTTTATAAAAGAATGGATTTATAAATAGAATTTTGTAAATAAATTTTTTTGTAAAGTAGAAGTTTTATAAAATGAAAAGGAGAATTATAAGCATAGTTGTAACGGCCCGATATTTTCAACCATTCGCATCCGCACATGTCGGACTTGAAGTGTTCAAAATACCGCGTCGTAAATAAATTTTTGGCAAAACTCAGAATATGCAGTAAATAAATCACAGAATCACAGACACAGATATCAGAAATCTCGCGGCGGAATTTAAAAATACTTAGTGGTTCATGAAGCCACTTATAAACAGTCTCAAATTTTTTTTTTTACATATACTTTAATCTCAAATATAGTTTAAGTCAACAAATAGAAAAATCCAAATATCCACTAGTCTTGGTTTCAAAATAAGATAACGGGCTGAAGTTTTGCCGGTAGCTTGAAAGATCTACAGAAGTCCTAGCTCCGGAAAGAAAGCTGAACTGCAACTCAGGCTGACCCGAGCGTAAAATAAAACATAAACACTCGAGTCAGGACATACATACTTATATAGTGCAAGCTAATTCAAGTGTACTGTAATATAGAGCAAGTAACTTAAAGGATGCTTGGGACCGCCCATCCTCTAAGGATCCGTTAAACTATTTACTATGTAGTAATATTCGCTATTATAATAATGTCTATTAGTAAAATAAACTTACTTTTAAATAGCATTAAGGCTTTACATTTTCCACCTTAACTCGTAATAGTCCCAGTAGTCCATCCAATATCATAGTCCCTCCTGATCGGGAAGCCACCAGAGGATACCACACGGGCTGCGGGAGAAAACCAAACTCGTACAAGGCTCGCTATGTAGGTGACACGGCACAACTAGGCAATGCCAGGGTAGATATACCAATTACGCTTTCGGACCGATGGAAACGCGTAGCCGCATCTACCGCCCACCTCGAACAACACTCCCAAATCAAAGGTGCGCACCAAAACAATCACAAAAGTAATAGAATGGCATACGAAGAAGTGCGTCCGATCAGAGGTGCTACCTCATTAATCCGTCGATCGCTCCTGTTTTAGCCACCTTATGCTAACTCACGGGAGTCGGGTCCACGTATTTACCTTACAGGAAACGCCGCCACCATCCTACTTCATTGTGGAATCTTCACCGCGTACACGGTTGGTAAAGTGGTTTTCGGTATCGACAGAGAGTATGCCAGATATCCGATCCCGGTCTCTTTAACAACCAAACGTTATTATAACCCGTGGTTACAGCTTTTAAAATGGTATTTATACTTTACAAATCAAAATATATTTCAAATACTACAGTATCAAAATATTGTTTTTAAACATTGGTCATTTTATAATATACCATTTAAATCTATTCAATTTATTTAGGAATTGGTTGCCTTTGTCTCACCTTTTTAAAATTAAATTCTTCCATTTAATACCATTCAAAGTCAATTCCTTATTTTTATTAATGACATATTAACTTCCAAAATTTAAACCCATTTCCCCAAAGATTATTTCCATAAATTTATTTTTAAAAAATCAAAATCTCAGTTTCTGTAGCACTTATGAAATGCTACCTAAAGTCTATAGGTTAAAACAGTTCGTTTATAAAAGACAGCATTTAAGTGCTGTAATAGACTATTAACTTAACCATCAAGTTTTAAATTCCCAAATATAACTTTTTATCAATTATTTACTTAACTGAAACCTTACTTTTAACAAAATTCAGAAATTCCCAAAATAAGTTATATTCCAAAATTTATTTAAACATTTATTTATTTATTTAACATTTTTAACTCATTCAAAATCATTATAAATCTTATAAAAATCCTTTAAATATATTTAAACCAGAATATTATAAACTTCCATTTTAAATTAAATTTAAAATATTTCAGAAAAACATTATATAAACCACGGGTCTGTATATAGTTTTCTAGCCTAGGTCAAGTGATACGGATTTATGTCATTTCAATCCGCAATTTACAAACTCCGGGTTCTATCATTTCAAACCCGCAATCCCAAGTTAACAAATCAAATTTAAACAATTAAATAAATATATGGATAATAATTGTCGTTCAGGCCTATCATTTCAGCCTATAACGATCTCAATTTACAGGGAACTTGCAGTGATGATTTAACAGTAAATAAGCATTAAGTAATATAACTGCAACTATATTACAACAGATAAACAACTGATGAGGTGTCAATTTAAAATGGGGTTTAACATCATACGTTATATTACAGACAAATGACATTTAATAAATAATTTACAAATACACTTGCGATAATTCACAGAAATATAGGTATGTTTGTCTGGTGAGAAATACTCACCTTAAAGCTGCAGAAAAATAGATTCAAACAATTGTATCACTTGATAAAGAAACGTACAAACGGCAAGATCAGATTTCCGCGGATGCAACGTCTTGATTCAAATCTATAACAAGATCCAAATAAACCAAATACGCGACTTTAAAAATTATGGTCAAAGCAAAATTTTCGAAACAACTGGAACGAATGGAATTCACTTGACTCGACCACTCCACCACACAGCTAGACTACGTTCTCATGGTTCGGTTCAAAATTGCACGTTACTTACTTTCACCCTTTTTTTTTCTACAAGTGGCGAAAACACTTAAAATCTTAATCTAATTTCTCGACATCATTAAAGAATTTTATGCGCATAACGTTGATAATACATATACACTCACAATACTAATTAAATGAACACTTCTTCACTAGTACAAAAACGCTCCTACAGCCGATTCTTATATTTGCTTATTCAACTATTATTATTAAAAAAAAATTCCTTCTCTAACTACTGTTGCAACCCTAGCTTATTACAAAATCCAACTACATGCTCGCCTCACTGTGTTTTCATACTTCAAAATACAAAGTGAATTTGCAACCTAGTTTGGACATTTATGACCCACACACGTACTTTCTCCTCCATTCACATATTTTTTTTTTTCTACTCTATTATATTTTGGGTAAAGTTTAAATTTTATTTCTAAAATAAATTGGTCAAATTCACTACTGAAAATCTTTAAGGACGGCTAGATGACATAAAACTTTAGTTATCAGTTTATGAAAAATTTTCATGCAATTTATTTGGAGGAGAGGCTGACATCAGTGGTAAAAGAAGAGGGTAAGGATCTAGTGGTGAAGGAGGAGTCATAGCCTAAGGTGGTGGAGTTTTAAGCCTTTGCGTGAACAAGAAAAGGAAATAAAGAAGAAGAAAGCAAAGGAGGAAGAAGGAAAAATATAAACATATGCCATACCTGATAAAGCTTTGCACGCAAGCAACCGGAGAAAAAAAAATGAATAATTTTTTCATGAATGAATTTGTGGTGTGGGTTTTGGTTTATATAAGGGACGGGTTGCGTGAATTTAGATAGGCACGAAATCAATTTGTTTTGATTGAAATTTAAAAAAAAACGACAAGTAGATATTTTTTTTCAAATTTTCTTCTCTCATTTACTTGCGTACGTGCACTAGAATTGTGGAGATAAACTTGCGGTATTTAGGAAAGTATTTAATTCCTTTGACTGAAATTAAGAAAACGGTAATCAATTTATTCTTGCCCTTGGAATTAGAAATCTGGACGTGCTTATAAACGGGAAGAACTATCTGTTGATATTTAAGAAACGGCAATGATATTTATTTGCTTGGATGCTACTTCAATAAAAGATTTTATACTAAATATTAGTTGCATGCTATATTTTTTTGCAAGAAATCTTATTTGCCTATAAACGGCAAATCTAGGGACGCGCATAGTTTTTAGGAGCTATATATTTTCGTTGCTTTGTACGCAAGGAAAAACTAAGATGCGAAATCAAAGCATGCGAATTTTATGGTCAAGGAATCGTTTGTTTGCAAATCAATATGTAGAGAAAACGGCAAGTGATGAATAGATGGCATTGATTTAAAAAGAAACGCCCATATTTTATACCAAATTTAAAAAGTTTGAATGTGTTGATTTTATCCTTTTTGTTTGAACGTGTTATAAAATAGGAAGCTGCATGATTTATTTCTTTTGAGATTAAGTAAATTTTTCTCTACAGGTAAGAAATAAATTTTGCTTTCCTTGAATGTTTATTACAAGAAGCATGCGTTGAATTACAGGGAAAGACCCAAAAGTTGGAAGCAGCTAATTTAGCAGTGAGTTACAAGATTTTTGCATGCGGAGATCAATGGAAAAGAAAAGGGTAAGCAACAACTTTCGTTCGAAAAGTAAAACGGCAAGTGGATCTTGAAATAAATGATGTCAATGCATGATAAAAGGATGCGTGGGTTTTATCACTTGAATTACGGTAGAAAAATAATTGAACGCTCCAAATGTGTTGCATAAATCAAGGAGGTAAACTGGTTAAGAAATATTAAAACCAGCTGAAGGTTACAAAATTTTTGGGAACAAAATAGGTAGACACTATTTTCGAATGAACAGGGAATTGCATGGTTTAATTCTTTGAGTTTAAGTAATATGTTTCTAAAGGCAAGTAAGAATTTTTTTTTGTAATATATGGATAAGGCTTTAATTTCAATAAATGGAATATGGAAAAATATTTTATACGTTACATAATTTAGCAGAAAATAAATCTTGCGTTACTAACTGAGGGGAAATAAAACGGCATGCATTATCAAGTGTAAATGGCAAGAAATATAAATTGAAATTTAGCGCGTTATTATAAGGGAAGGATGAGCGAGATTAAAGGTGAATGTAAATTTGCGTGAGATCCTATTTGATTTTGTTCATGAATTATACGTGAAATCTAAGGTGGAGAAACGGTCAAGCAAATATTAAGGAAATAAATGTTTTACCCACTGCATTACTTCAAACGTGCTTTATATATATATATATATATATATATATATATATATATATATATATATATATAATTTTTAAACAAAAAGAATCTTGCAAAAATTTAGGCACAAGAATAAGCAAATAAATTAATTGCCGGTGATTTATAAAGAAACAGCAAAATACAATTGGTAAAGATTTTATACCAAACTTAAAAACCAATGAAGGCTATGAAAATGTAACGTTGGCTATAGAAATCCTCTACTGATTTTATTTACTCATATATATATATACCGGTATGAATTTTAAAATGCGTAGAATCCAGGCAATAATATACCCCCAAAGTAACGCTTTTAAATTAATACGTTTCTCTATTATATCCGTTATTTTATACCATTAAATATCATACCCTTTTAAGAGCGAAATTTAGCAGTCTATAAATACACTGAATTCTTAAAAGTTATAACCTAACTAAAATTTTATTCATTTTCATTCTTCGTTTTTACTTATTATTATTTCTACGAATTCATAAATAAATCTTACTATACAAAATTCAATTTTTATTAAAATCCCAATTTGGAGTTATCCTTTAACACGGTTAAAAATTTCAGAAACCTTCATTTATTCTTAGCAATTTGGGAAATGATTTAAACCAATTAAAAATATTAATTAAAATAAGTATATTAAAATAAATTTCAAGGTTTTAAATAAATAAAAGAAATAAATGCTAGTTAAAAACTAGGGTTGTTACACTCTCCCCCACTCAGAATTTTTCGTCCTCGAAAAGGAAGAAGGTAGGGGAATGGAAACAACCTGAAAGAAAACTAAATTGAAACTTAAATTAGAATCATTAATCTAAACCATAAAAATTCAATTTTAAATTAATAATTGATTTCATCTATTTATACTTAAAATTTTAACATTCTAATTTAAAAATGTTTAATTTTAATCCAAATTTGAAATGGTAATTTAACTTAATTGTTAAAGTAAATTTACCATTTCCCAAACAACTTATTTTGATATTATTTTTATAAAACCCAAATTAAAAATATCATATTTCCAATCTATATACTTTGAAACCATGGCTTTGAAACATAACCTTTAATACTTAATAGTTTAAATACTATATTACTTTATATACTAAAATAGCTTCTTTAAATTTCACAATAAATTCCCAATACCAATTTGAAGCTCCAATTAAACCATTCAAATTCCCATATAATTCAAAGCTTAAATATCCCATATTTCAAAACTTAAATTTTTATAGATCATATTATTTAGATCTTTAAATATTCCACTATTTCAAAATGGATTCTTTGATAATTTAATATATACCAAATCCAATTCTTATTATTTAAATTTTGAAATGTTTACTTAATACAGCAAATATTATTTAAGTAAAACCTTTACTTTTATTTAAGTTATTAAAACTCTATATACAATAGAAACTTAAATAGATACTTAACTATATTATATAAAGGAAATCAACTTCATTATTTAGCTTATTTTAAAATTCGAAACAAATTTATACATAGCTAAATTCAAGAAATTTTACTATATATATATATATATATCAAAATTTAATATTTATCAATCATATCCTTTTCAAAACCATATAAATCAAAATATTTATATATATAGACCGACGGTGTCTGTATAAAATTTTCAAACATAATACTCCGAAATTCATAGTTTTAAACCATACTTCTAAAACTTGAATGGTTTGGATAATCTACAGTATATGGAATAAAATAGTTTGCATTTAAAATTACTTTATAAAATAAAATAATTTCCGCGACTTACAATTTTATTTCATTTAAAAAAAAATTAAGTCAAAATTCATAAATTTCAAAAACACTTTCAGTTTCAATAACCACTTCGGTTTCAATATTTGCAAACGTGAATATTAGACAATTGGAACTAAGGTTGGAAATTTCTATTCTACCAATTAAAATTCTATTATTAAGTTTGAATATTTGCATAATAAACCCGTAATCATTTAAGAAAACTCAAATCACTTATAAAGAGAATTTCCTTCAATTTATTTATACTAGAAATATTCTTTTAATTTATCTCGAATAAAATCCAGTTATAAATATCATATCTTTAAAATTTTATTTATAAATCTTTTTATATTGTATATTATCCAATTACATTGTTAACTTCTGAAAATCAAGGTAAGTTATATTGAAATGAAATTGAGTATTATACAAATAAAACTTTCAAATTCAATTATCTCAAGTTTGAATTACTTATTCAAAATTTTGATTTTTTTTTATATAATTGAAATTATTCCTCAAGATAAAATTCAAGAATTAAATTTCTGATTTCCTTCAAACCATTTAGAGATAAATAAATATATGTACATAACATGTCAAATCAAATTTAAATCATATATCTATATATGATAAATCAAGTCATATTTTAGAGATTCAAATCAATTAAATTCTCAAGGTAACACTGTAGCCAGACTACAGAATGGTCTTTTCACTTCGAAACTCGAAAATGAATGTCGATGATGTTGTTGTCATCACCGAAATTATTTCCTAGCGACAAAGAGAAGAGCACTGATTTTTAAACCTTTAACATTCTTTGGAAACAAATTTTTATTCGAAAATAATTTAAATAATATATCCTTTCAAAATTTTGAACCCAAGGTTTGAAACTATCGAAATTGAATTCTCAAGTTCTTGTTTTAAATTCATTTCAGTTTCCAAATTAATTTATAACTTTGTTTATATTCAATTATTTATATTAGACAAAACACATGGTTTACAAAACCATAAATAAAATCAAAAACTATTATTTCTTGACAGCTAGTTAGATTAATTATAAAATCCTGAAAATTTATACTTATATATAATATTAGATTTTTCCCAAATGTAGGAATAAATTTTCCAAAACAAGGATAGAGATTCAAATTTGATGGACTCAAATCAAAGAGAATTTTGATTTAAAGATAAGTTGGAATTAGAAGATCCGATGATTAAATAACAGAATAAGGAACTAGATAAGTTTACATAAATTGCGGGCAACCTTAACCTGGTCAACCGTGACTCAAAGAGTCAGATCGAATGTAGATTTACCGTTCGATCCAAAGAGATAGAGTTCGGAATAACCAAAGATATTAGCATCTAAACCGAGGTTAAATATAAATCTCTGGTGAATCAATGCTAATTGTAAAGGAGTTTCACCCCTTTATTAGAATATCGGCGAGACCGCCAATTCACTATAAAGATCATCCGAAATGGAGTTATGGGATACTCCAGAATCGAAAGAAGATGAATAGTGAGGGACACGAATGAAGTTTGGAACCATAGGGAACATTCCAAAATTCGAAAAGGAAGAGATTCAAGATCGAATGAAAGTGATTCTGTAAATCAAATTTACCGTACATTCTAAGTTTTGCCTAGAGCCAAAGCTCTGATACCAAGTGTAACGGCCCGATAATTTCAACCATTCGCATCCGCACATGTCGGACTTGAATTGTTCAAAATACCGCGTCGTAAATAAATTTTTGGCAAAACTCAGAATATGCAATAAATAAATCACAGAATCACAGACACAGATATCAGAAATCTCGCGGCGGAATTTAAAAATACTTAGTGGTTCATGAAGCCACTTATAAACAGTCTAAAAAAAAAATTACATAGACTTTAATCTCAAATATAGTTTAAGTTATCAAATAGAAAAATCCAAATATCCACTAGTCTTGATTTCAAAATAAGATAACGGGCTGAAGTTTTGCCGGTAGCTTGAAAGATCTACAGAAGTCCTAGCTCCGGAAAGAAAGCTGAACTGCAACTCAGGCTGACCCGAGCGTAAAATAAAACATAAACACTCGAGTCAGGACATATATACTTATATAGTGCAAGCTAATTCAAGTGTACTGTAATATAGAGCAAGTAACTTAAAGGATGCTTGGGACCGCCCATCCTCTAAGGATCCGTTAAACTATTTACTATGTAGTAATATTCGCTATTATAGTAATGTCTATTAGTAAAATAAACTTACTTTTAAATAGCGTTAAGGCTTTACATTTTCCACCTTAACACGTAATAGTCCCAGTAGTCCATCCAATATCATAGTCCCTCCTGATCGGGAAGCCACCAGAGGATACCACACGGGCTGCGGGAGAAAACCAAACTCGTACAAGGCTCGCTATGTAGGTGACACGGCACAACTAGGCAATGCCAGGGTAGATATACCAATTACGCTTTCAGACCGATGGAAACGCGTAGCCGCAGCTACCGCCCACCTCGAACAACACTCCCAAATCAAAGGTGCGCACCAAAACAATCACAAAAGTAATAGAATGGCATACGAAGAAGTCCGTCCGATCAGAGGTGCTACCTCATTAATCCGTCGATCGCTCCTATTTTAGCCACCTTATGCCAACTCACGGGAGTCGGGTCCACGTATTTACCTTACAGGAAACGCCGCCACCATCCTACTTCATTCTGGAATCTCCACCGCGTACACGGTTGGTAAAGTGGTTTTCGGTATCGACAGGGAGTATGCCAGATATCCGATCCCGGTCTCTTTAACAACCAAACGTTATTATAACCCGTGTTTACAGCTTTTAAAATGGTATTTATACTTTACAAATCAAAATATATTTCAAATACTACAATATCAAAATATTGTTTTTAAACATTGGTCATTTTATAATATATCATTTAAATCTATTCAATTTATTTAGGAATTGATTGCCTTTTTCTCACCTTTTTAAAATTAAATTCTTCCATTTAAAACCATTCAAAGTCAATTCCTTATTTTTATTAATTACATATTAACTTCCAAAATTTAAACCCATTTCCCCAAAGATTATTTCCATAAATTTATTTAAAAAAAAATCAAAATCCCAGTTTTTGTAGCACTTATGAAATGCTACCTAAAGTCTATAGGTTAAAACAGTTCGTTTATAAAAGACAACATTTAAGTGCTGTAATAGACTATTAACTTAACCATCAAGTTTGAAATTCCCAAATATAACTTTTTATCAATTATTTACTTAACTGAAACCTTATTTTTAACAAAATTCAGAAATTCCCAAAATAAATTATATTCCAAAATTTATTTAAACATTTATTCATTTATTCAACATTTTTAACTCATTCAAAATCATTATAAATCTTATAAAAATCCTTTAAATATATTTAAACCAGAATATTATAAACTTCCATTTTAAAATAAATTTAAAATATTTCAGAAAAACATTATATAAACCACGGGTCTGTATATAGTTTTCTAGCCTAGTTCAAGTGATACGGATTTATATCATTTCAATCCGCAATTTACAAACCCCGGGTTCTATGATTTCAAACCCGCAATCCCAAGTTAACAAATCAAATTTAAACAATTAAATAAATATATGGATAATAATTGTCGTTCGGGCCTATCATTTCAGCCTATAACGATCTCAATTTACAGGGAACTTACAGTGATGATTTAACAGTAAATAAGCATTAAATAATATAACTGCAACTATATTACAACAGATAAATAACTGATGAGGTGTCAATTTAAAATGGGGTTTAACATCATACGTTATATTACATACAAATGACATTTAATAAATAATTTACAAATACACTTGCGATAATTCACAGGAATATAGGTATGTTTGTCTGGTGAGAAATACTCACCTTAAAGCTGCAGAAAAATAGATTCAAACAATTGTATCACTTGTTAAAGAAACGTACAAACGGCACGATCAGATTTCCGCGGATGCAACGTCTTGATTCAAATCTATAACAAGATCCAAATTAACCAAATAGGCGACTTTAAAAATTATGGTCAAAGCAAAATTTTCGAAACAACTGGAACGAATGGAATTCACTTGACTCGACCACTCCACCACACAGCTAGACTACGTTCTCATGGTTCGGTTCAAAATTGCACGTTACTTACTTTCACCCTTTTTTTTCTACAAGTGGCGAAAACATTTAAAAACTTAATTTAATTTCTCAGCATCATAAAAGAATTTTATGCGCATAACGTTGATAATACATATACACTCACAATACTAATTAAATGAACACTTCTTCACTACTACAAAAACCCTCCTACAGCCGATTCTTATATTTGCTTATTCAACTATTATTATTAATTTTTTTTCCTTCTCTAACTACTGTTGCAACCCTAGCTTATTACAAAATCGAACTACATGCTCGCCTCATTGTGTTTTCATACTTCAAAATACAAAGTGAATTTGCAACCTAGTTTGGACATTTATGACCCACACGCGTACTTTCTCCTCCATTCACATATATATATTTTTTCTACTCTATTATATTTTGGGTAAAGTTTAAATTTTATTTCTAAAATAAATTGGTCAAATTCACTACTGAAAATCTTTAAGGACGGCTAGATGACATAAAACTTTAGTTATCAGTTTATGAAAAATTTTCATGCAATTTATTTGGAGGAGAGGCTGACATCAGTGGTAAAAGAAGAGGGTAAGGATCTAGTGGTGAAGGAGGAGTCATAGCTTATGGTGGTGGAGTTTTAAGCCTTTGCGTGAACAAGAAAAGGAAATAAAGAAGAAGAAAGCAAAGGAGGAAGAAGGAAAAATATAAACATAGGCCATACCTGATGAAGCTTTGCACGTAAGCAACCGGGGAAAAAAATGAAGAAATTTTTCATGAATGAATTTGTGGTGTGGGTTTTGGTTTATATAAGGGACGGGTTGCGTGAATTTAGATAGGCACGAAATCAATTTGTTTTGATTGAAATTTTAAAAAAAACGACAAGTAGATATTTTTTTCAAATTTTCTTCTCTCATTTACTTGCGTACGTGCACTAGAATTGTGGAGATAAACTTGCGGTATTTAGGAAAGTATTTAATTCCTTTGATTGAAATTAAGAAAACGTTAATCAATTTATTCTTGCCCTTGGAATTAGAAATCTGGACGTGCTTATAAATGGGAAGAACTAACTGTTGATATTTAAGAAACGGCAATGATATTTATTTGCTTGGATGCTACTTCAATAAAAGATTTTATACTAAATATTAGTTGCATGCTATATTTTTTTACAAGAAATCTTATTTGCCTATAAACGGCAAATCTAGGGACGCGCATAGTTTTTAGGAGCTATATATTTTCGTTGCTTTGTACGCAAGGAAAAACTAAGATGCGAAATCAAAGCATGCGAATTTTATGGTCAAGGAATCGTTTGTTTGCAAATCAATATGTAGAGAAAACGGCAAGTGATGAATAGATGGCATTGATTTAAAAAGAAACGCCCATATTTTATACCAAATTTAAAAAGTTTGAATGCGTTGATTTTATCCTTTTTGTTTGAACGTGTTATAAAATAGGAAGCTGCATGATTTATTTCTTTTGAGATTAAGTAAATTTTTCTCCACAGGTAAGAAATAAATTTTGCTTTCCTTGAATGTTTATTACAAGAAGCATGTGTTGAATTACAGGGAAAGACCCAAAAGTTGGAAGCAGCTAATTTAGTAGTGAGTTGCAAGATTTTTGCATGCGGAGATCAATGGAAAAGAAAAAGGTAAGCAATAACTTTCGTTCAAAAAGTAAAACGGCAAGTGGATCTTAAAATAAATGATGTCAATGCATAATAAAAGGATGCGTGGGTTTTATCACTTGAATTACGGTAGAAAAATAATTGAACGCTCCAAACGTGTTGCATAAATCAAGGAGGTAAACTGGTTAAGAAATATTAAAACCAGCTGAAGG
Organism: Allium cepa; assembly: GCA_030765085.1. Lineage (NCBI taxonomy): Eukaryota > Viridiplantae > Streptophyta > Magnoliopsida > Asparagales > Amaryllidaceae > Allium > Allium cepa. Next base: position 455,846,558 of record CM060932.1, read on the forward strand.
TTACAAAAATTTTGGGAACAAAATAGGTAGACACTATTTTCGAATGAACAGGGAATTGCATGGTTTAATTCTTTGAGTTTAAGTAATATGTTTCTAAAGGCAAGTAAGATTTTTTTTTTTGTAATATATGGATAAGGCTTTAATTTCAATAAATGGAATATGGAAAAATATTTTATACGTTACATAATTTAGCAGAAAATAAATCTTGCGTTACTAACTGAGGGGAAATAAAACGGCATGCATTATCAAGTGTAAATGGCAAGAAATATAAATTGAAATTTAGCGCGTTATTATAAGGGAAGGACGAGCGAGATTAAAGGTGAATGTAAATTTGCGTGAGATCCTATTTGATTTTGTTCATGAATTATAAGCGAAATCTAAGGTGGAGAAACGGTCAAGCAAATATTAAGGAAATAAATGTTTTACCCACTGCATTACTTCAAACGTGCTTTATATATATATATATAATTTTTAAACAAAAAGAATCTTGCAAAAATTTAGGCACAAGAATAAGCAAATAAATTAATTGCTGTTGATTTATAAAGAAACAACAAAATACAATTGGTAAAGATTTTATACCAAACTTAAAAACCAATGAAGGCTATGAAAATGTAACGCTGGCTATAGAAATCCTCTACTGATTTTATTTACTCATATATATATATATATATATATATATATATATATATATATATATATATATATATATATATACCGGTATGAATTTTAAAATGCGTAGAATCCACGCAATAATATACCCCCATAGTAACACTTTTAAATTAATACGTTTCTCTATTATATCCGTTATTTTATACCATTAAATATCATACCCTTTTAAGAGCGAAATTTAGCAGTCTATAAATACACTGAATTCTTAAAAGTTATAACCTAACTAAAATTTTATTCGTTTTCATTCTTCGTGTTTACTTATTATTATTTCTACGAATTCATAAATAAATCTTACTATACAAAATTCAATTTTTATTAAAATCCCAATTTGGAGTTATCCTTTAACACGGTTAAAAATTTTAGAAACCTTCATTTATTCTTAGCAATTTGGAAAATGATTTAAACCAATTAAAAATATTAATTAAAATAAGTATATTAAAATAAATTTCAAGGTTTTAAATAAATAAAAGAAATAAATGCTAGTTAAAAACTAGGGCTGTTACAATAGTTTTATAAATATGGAAATGGCTTATGTTGAGTTTTAAATATGGATTTTTATTTAAAGGAATGTTTGAAAGAAATGTTTTGATGGAGTAATGGTTTTAAAAGTAAATTTATCTTTTGTAAGTAATGTTTTGAAAAATAATAATTCCAAATGGAATTTATACGTTTTGAAAAACGATTTAAAATGTGATATGTACCGATAACATAATTTTAACATTTATTGTTGTAATAAACTTTTTTGGAGGAATAAGAAAGGCACGGACTATAATACTATTGTTATAGTAAATTATTTCCAAAAGGAAATGTTTTGTATAGTATATGAGATTTTCTATACATACATACATAAATACATACATATGTATATATATAATTAACCAAATCCCTAAACTAATGTTTTTGGGTTGTCGTAACGATGTTTTACGCAGCATTCATTTTGACCTTCCATTGTGAAATATGCGAATATGTTTTTGTGATTGTACTAAAGGCTTGGCGGTGTGGAGCGTTACTTCTTATACTTAACACCTATTTGGAGCCGTACTTAGAGTTGTACGGTTATAGAAATCAATTTGGCATGTCTCGAAATGGTAATGTTACTGAATATACTTATACCTTTGATATAAGTATATGGAAATATTTTCCGCATATGGACATTTTGAAATGGTTTTGAGAGTACATCTTTTTAAAGATAGTTTGAAGCAGATATTTGAAAATTGATTTAATTAATAAAAGGGGCCTAGTGATTGCTTGCGGTGCTAGATATTATTGTTTTTTAAATAATTAAATAACCGCCTATCAAATTTGGCCTCTTTATCATTGTTGATCCAGAGAGACCAAGATTGGATTTACCCGGAAACCACTTCGAGCCAATGTAATCGCGTTCGAATGTGCAAGTGTTGGATAACATTGATATTTGGGATTTTCATAATGAAGAACTGCTTGTTGATCATTTGAGGATAAACTTCCAATATACATAAAGTAGCAGTGATCTCATTATTATGAAATAACCAAAATGAGGACTACTAACTACTAGTCCTATGGGTAACTCCCTGCAGATAGGAGAGTACTTTCGGTTTTTCCTATTCCTAGACAACTTGTATGGATGAATGTCTGAAGTTGTATTTCTAATTACATTGATTAATCTCTATGAATATATCATCTGTTTGGTGGTGGAGAAGACAACTTCTCTTAGCTTAACACCCTTTACCGGAACATATGAGCTCAGGAGTTGTACTTTTACAGAAATCAGTTTTGTAATGATGGAATGATAATGTGGCATTCAAAGAGGAAAGATGATGCGCTCTGTGAACGGTAATCGCGACCTTAGGCCTCACACTCGAAAATGACCGAAGTAGGGTAGATGTAGCAAGGCTATGTGTTTCGCAACAATTAGGATATGGTCATCCCCTTCTAGGTATATTTATTCCTGCTATCATATTCGGATTTTAAATTTTTGTGGATGTATGCGATAAGGGACTCTCGCATAGGTCAGTAACGGCAGGGTATGACACATTCGGTACTATCTAGAGGGAGAGGTAGGCTGGTCTTGTGTTGGTAGAGGTGCATATTTTCTGTAGCCTCGCTATATTCCTCTAGAGATGTACTGCTGAAAGGTAATCCCTTCGCATAGTGATTTGTATGGAAATCCTTTATCCACTACGTGCTCGACATTTTGTTTGTAGAACCCACTTTGTGGCTAGTATGTTGGAATTTAATCAACGTAACAATTTCTACTACGATTAGAATTATTTTTATATTAGGCATTAGTATAATATAATAGAATTTGATATGAAATGTTTTAGTCATTGTAAGGTAAAAACCCACCCATGTTTATGTAGGCGTGGTCTTACGAGATACATTTGTTTTGATAAAAAAATAAGTTTTATAACTTTAAAATTCAATTGAGATGTGTTTTCTCATGCTAGTGTAACGACCCGTAACTTTCGATAATTAAAATTATTAAATCAAATAAGTTTTGGACTTTGATTTTGTGAAAAATTAAATTTTTTAATATTTAATAGTAAGAAAATAACTAGAATGAAATGTGATGGTATTAATTTAAGGTAATTGATAACTACTTTAAATGTAATTCTCATTTTATTGAAATGATTAAAAGTTATAATCGGTTGTAGATTGTAAATAAATTGTAATAATGTTTGTATTAATTGATAATTGGATTAAAAGTAATAGATAATTTAAATGTTGTATTAACTAATGAAATAGTATGTAATAAAGTGTAACTGAATAAAATCAGTGTTATGTAAGTAGTTATAGCATTTGTTTGTAGATAATAAACTTGTAAATCTGTTAAATCAAGCAAAAGGCGACAATTGTTATTTGTTACCTATTTAATTAATTTTTTGAAATTAAATTGGAAATAAACTGCAATAAATGTAATTAAATATTGCATTAATATGAATAAAGATGATAATGGTAGATTTTGATGTAATAAGATATAAACTAGTGTTAACTATATCCATAAGATGATCATGGATTGAATAATAAGAAGAAAGATCAAATAAGTGGATTTACTAGAATTTAATTTAATAATCAATTGAATTTATTGCTATTGAACTGAACATTGTAACTAACATAATATTCAACACTGAATTGACAAGTAAATTTGTTTTAAATTTTTGTAAATGTTTGTAACAACCCTAGATTTTTGCATATAATTTAAATTTGAATTTATTTTATTTTTTAAATTAATTTAAATTTGTTTTATTTCAATAATTTCATTTTTAAATATAAATGTTGATTATTAAGTGATTTATAGTTCAAACTAGTATAATTTGAGTATTTTACTGTAAAGTGAATTTCTGGTCAAACTGTTCAAACATTGACTTTTAAACTTCAAATTTAAATTATTTTAAATCTTAAATTTTATATTTTATTATGAAAATAGATGAAATAACTTGAACTCTGCTTTTCGTTTCGTTGAAAACGGAGTTAAATTGTAAAAGTTATGTACATTTCAATTTTGAGTATAATTTGTTTTATTTTGCAATTTTGTCTATTTTAAATTATATAAATTACATTTTCTTTGTCATATTTTATTTAATTTGTGTTAATATGTTATTGTATGTATATTTTTGTCTTTTATTATTTTTAAAGTGATAATATAATTTTTCTAAAGTTTATTTGAATTTCTTTCAATTTATTAAGCCTGGTTTCCAATTTTCTGCTATTTTCTTCATTTAATTTTTTCTAATTACAATTTATTTATTTATTTTTGTGAATTCATTTTTATTTTATGTTATTATCTTTGTTATAAATATTTTAACAAGTGCATATAAATTATCCAAAGTTCATTTTGTTTATTTCCATTTTTCTAGACTAGTTTGCAATTTTGTGCTATTTTCTTATTTTAACCTTATATAATTAATAAATATATACATATTTTTTATATTTGGTTATATTTTCGAAATTGTGACTGAAATTATTTTAAGTTTCAGTAATATAAACTTATATAAATAAATTAAAGGTAATTTGAAAGGTTATGACTTTTGATTTGCCTAAGGCCTTTTATCTTCCAACCTTTCACATTTGTAACTTATCTTTTCATCAATTAGCCTTTAATATCCAAATCTTTCAGCTGCATACTCTATTTCCTATTCACGTACACTCATTTTCATTTCTAAAACAAAAAAAATTCATCCATGGCTATTGAGAAAAGTTTGGGTAATGATTTTTCAACTTTTCTTATTCTTCTTCCTTGTTTACATTGATTTTTGCACTTGCTCTCTTCTTCTAGGCTTGGCTCCTCCTCCTCCAGCTCTGACCCGACCTCCACCACCTGATATTCCGACTAGAAACCACCCAAGACCACCCTTATCCCCAGTCCGAGCACCCCTATGGCTTGCATCTCCATAAAAATCGAAGAATCCATCACCTACATGCAAATCTACACCTAGTTTGTTCACCATCACCTTCTACCACCTCTAGCCGCCACTTCCTCCACCACCACCACCTCTGACCTGACCTCCACCCCCTGCCACATCACCCACCACCACTTGCACCTCTAGTTGGGCCCACATATTCCATGGCCGGACCTAGTTGTAGCCTAGAAAATGATGAACTTTGCTTTGTAGTGGTAGATTGATGCACCTATACCTCTTCACCATTTAACACCATGTAGGCCGACCTCTTGCACACCCAAACCAGACCCAATGCCTATGTTAGCTGAGCCTAATCATTGCCTAACTGAAGTACATGAGGTTGAGAACAAGTGCAAATTCATTCGATGTTGTTTTGGGCTTTGAATTCTAATGTTATTTGATATTTAAATCGTGTTGAAACTTACATATATTTGTATTGTTTTGTGTAAATGTTTGAACAAGGCTATTAGCTTTGGCTCTCCACTCTCTTGTCGTATCCGTATTGTTGTTCCTTTGTAGTGTTGGTGTGTGTGCTTTGGCAGCGATCTCCAGCTTTGAACATGTGAGTAAATCTCACCAGACTAATATGTACTTATATAACTGATAAACCGACACCATTTGAATCTGTAAGGAATATCATCATGCTATATCTGTTTATATTATTGTCATATGATGTTCATACCTGTTATTACACCTGTTATATCATATGTTATTATTATTTTATGTTATTTTGTTATTTATATCAGTTTATCACTGCAAGTTCCCTGTAGATATGTATCACTATGGGTTGAAATGATACATACCCAAATGGACTTTAGAATAAGGGAAAATTGTTATGGGCTGAAATGAAAGGCCTGAGCGGTTTTCAAATCATTCATTTTACTTGAGACTGCGGGTTTGAAATGATAGAACCCGGATTTTTCTTTGTAAACCGAAGAATGAAATGATATATATCCGTATCACTTGACCTAGGTTAGAAAACTATATACAGGCCCGTGGCTATATTTTATAAAGTATTTTGAATATTTTAAATATTTTTTAAAAGTGAAAAATTATGAAATTTGATTTAAATTGGATTTTTAATGTTTAAATAAAGAAATTTTTGATTTTTCTAGAAGTTAAAATGTAATTCAAATGAATGGTAAAAGTGAATTTTTGAAATATAACTTAAATTTGGAAATTTGGACTTTGGCTTTTTAAATTGACATTTAAGTTATATAAATAAAAATTTAAGAGGTTTAAATGTAAACTTATGAAATTTGATTTAAATAGATTTTGAAATGTTTTAAAATAAAGAAATTATTATTTTTGTATGATTTAAAAATGTAATTAATGAATGGTTAAATTGGATTTTTAGAATATAACTTAGGTTTGGAAATTTGGAATTTTGGTTAAAAATGATATTTAAGTTATATAAATAAAATGGAAATTTAATTATATATGGAAAATGGTAAATATAATTATTTGATTAAATTTGAGTTTAAATGAATTAATAAAGTATTATTGATTTTTCTATGTATTAAAATGGTTAAATGAATGAATGCTTAAAAGTGTAATCTTAAAATGAACTTGACCTGGAAATATGAATTTGGTTTTAATTAAGGGTTTAAGTTAATTAAATAAATTGGAAATTTAGTTTAATTTGTGAAATGATAATTTGAAAATGTAAATGTTAATAAAGTGTTAAATGTAAAAATGGGAAAGTTTACACTTGAATTTATTAAGGTGATTTGTGAAATCTGATTTAATTATAAAATGTTGTTTTATAAAAATCATTAATTAAAAGAGTATTTTATTGAACATCTTTGAATGTTAAAATATTATTTTTATAATGTTTAAATGGTTTAAATTGAAATGTTTTCAAGTATAACTTACAGCAGATTTTTCTGGATGCTGTGAAAGACTGAAATTTTCAATGTTTATGGTTTTAACTTAGTAAATGAACTCAGAATGGTTTAAAACGTTGGAAATTGAATACTTGATTTGGAAGTATATAAACATAAATTTTAAATGGTTTAAATGAACTATTTTGATTAAAATATAAGCTATTTAAAAGGTGATTTGGAATGAAAATAAATGAATGATATCTTTGAATTTAAAAGGTATTTAAAGTTGAATATTTGGATTTGAACTTATATTATGATTTGAAATTGAAGCTTTGGAAAGATATGATATTTTGATATATATATATATATTAAATGTTTTGAAATGAAGTTTTTTCAAAGATATGATATTTTGATATTAAAAATGTTTTGAAATGAAGTTTGGAAAGATATGATATTTTGATATATATTAAATGTTTTGAAATGAAGTTTTGAAAGATATGATATTTGATATATATTAAATGTTTTGAAATTAAGTTTTGAAAATATGATATTTTATATATATTAAATGTTTGAAATGAAGTTTTGGAAGATATGGTATTTTGATATTAAAATAATTTAAAAATGAAGTTTGAAAGATATGATATTTTGATATTAAAATGATTTGAAAAAGGAAGTTTTGAAAAGATATGATATTTATGTATTAAAAAGGTATGAAAGGATGTTTTGAAAGGATATATATATATTGAAATGATTTGAAATGACTTGATATTTATTTTGGTAAATATTTGAATTTGAAAGATATGGTATTTTGATATATTGAAATGGTTTGGAATTAATTTAATCTTTATTTTGATAAAGATTTGGATTTGAATAATATTCTATTTTGAAGTATAAATATTATTTTAAAAGTTATAACCATGGGTTATAATAACGATTGGTTGGCAAAGGGAAGGGGATCGGATATCTGGAATACTCTCTGTCGATACCGAAAACCACTTTGACTAACCGTGTACGTGGTGGAGATTGCAGAATGAAGTAGGATGGTGGCGACGTTCTTATGGTATGTTACGTGGACCCAACTCCCGTGAGTTGGCATAAGGTGGAAGAAATAGGAGCGGTCTCGGGCCAGTTGAGGTCGCACCTCGTAGTGGATGCGTTTCTTCGATACCATACTATTACTTGTGATTGTTTGGGCGCCCCTCCGATTTTGTGGGAGTGTGTTCCACGGTGGGCGTATGTGGCTGCGGCGTTACCACCAGCCCGAGTGTCGTAAACGGTATATCTACCCTGGCATTGCCTTGTGCGCCATGCCACCTACCATATTGAGCCTTTACTACGAGTTTTTATTTGTGTCGTACCTATGCAGTATCTTCTCGTAGTCTCCCGATCAGGAGATACGCAGGTACTGTCTATTGGCATTATTTGTGTTAAGGGGAATATTGGGTCACTCCTTAATGCTATTTAAAAGTAAGTTTACTTTACTATTATACATTATTATAATAGCGCAATATTACCATATAGTAAATAGTTTGACGGATCCTTAGAGGATGGGCGGTCCCAAGCATCCTTTAAGTTACTTGTACTTTTACTATAGTTCACTTGAGTTGGTTTACATTGTATAAGTATGTATGTCCTGACTCGAGTGTTTGTATTTTTTTATTTACGCTCGGGTCAGCCTGAGTATTCACAGATTTGGATTTCTACTTTTTGGAGATTGGAATCGCTGGAGATTATCTGCTTGTCTTGTTTATCTATTTCACTCCCAGTTATTCTGTTGATTCCAGTATTGTATTCAGCTTGTACTTGGTTATCATACTTAGACTTCTGTTGTACTTTATTTCTTCTGTTGTATCATATGTAACTCTGATATATTTTCATAGTAGCTTCATGAACTACTATTTCATTTACCTCCGCTATACTATTATTACTCTGTGTCTGTGATCTGTGATTTTATTTACTGTATATTCCGAGATTTGACAAATTTTTATTTACAACGCGGTATTTTGAGCAATTCAGTTCCCGCATGAGTGTCTACCTATACGCTTATAATGGATGCGAATGGTTGAAAATACCTGGTTGTTACAATGTCTAAGTAATCAAAATGATAAAATTATTAATTATTATATTTGAAATTGAAAAGTGATTAAATCAATTTAATAATAATTTATTTAACTAACGTGAAAATAGCCATTTTGGCCACTGTCTCGGATTTTGACGAAACCAGTTTCATTGGATCTGTAACGGTGAATTATTGTAGGATTTCAAGTTTTGTAGCAATCGGACTAGTCTTTGATCGTTCGGACTCAAAACGCATAGAAATCATTCCGATTGAATTCAAGTGAAATTAAGCTGAATTAAAAGCTAACTTCTTCATACAATGGAATTTGGACTTGAAACCTGCTCTATTAAGTTTAAAAATATTAAAAACATCTATTTTTATATATGGGATGAACCACTTTCGTTTCAGAGGTAGAAAGGGCTTTTTAGGTCGCGTAGTCGTATTGATCAATCCAATCTGGTCCATTTCTTTCTATTTTCATCTTTGCCTATATATAGGCCGTTATAAGCCCTAATTGTTTCTCATATTCTTATTGTAGTACATACAATTCTGCCTGGCTACCTCCTCTTTTCTCAATGACTGAAAACCCAAAATTCCTAGTTCAATTTCAAATCAAATTTCAATTTCAAAATCAAATTCCTCAAAACCTTATCATATTGTATACCAATTCAAAGCTCTCGACGGGCACAATTCAAATATGTAGTTTATTTTTTGATTTGGGTTTCTATATGGCCTGAAATTGAGGAACAATTCTTAGCTGTTCATCACATCTTGATCAACTTCCACGGATCGTCGATTGGGTGGCATGGATGGGCGGAGATTGTCGCGATTAGTTCATCGGATGTGGTTCGTAGGTGGAGTTGATGGCTGGATCGAGCTTGAAAATTGGATTAGGGTTCGTTTACTAGCGGTAGTGGCTGTGTATTCTTGGGCGATGGTGGCCGCGAGGTGTGGTGGAGGTGGAGATGAGGTGGGGCTCGAGGGGATGTTCTCTGGCAGGCCGTGGCTGGAAGCGATATGTAGGCGAATGTGGTTAGGAAGTTGGCAGCTCCGTGCTTCTACATGTCCGCACTAGGTATGAATGGTAGGATTTCAAGATGGAAAAGATGATGTGGCTCTGAGTTTGGTAATGTTTAGTTTTTTTGTTTGTTTAATTTAAATTTAATTTTAAATTGTTCTAATCATCATAACTTCTACGTACAAGGTCAGATTTAAGCACGGTTTGCTCCGCTGTGATCATATCAAAATTTCGAACATTTTGGCACTACTTTGGACGAGTTCTGCGGCCGTTAAATTTTAGGCTGTAATTGGATTATTTTTAATCGATTAACACACTCACAATTACTGAATCATCTTATGTTAGTTAAATTGAAATTATGATGTGATTTGTAATGACCCGGAATTTTAGGCAATATCAATTTAATAATCTGTATTACTAATTAAACTGGTTTGATAATTTTTCTTTATAATTTTAATTTAAACTGATAAATTTATTCTTTTTATGGTTAATAAATATTTAGTCTGATAATTGTGATTAATATCTTTCTAACAATTTAAAATAGATAAGATTTATTTTCCAAAGCTAATCAAATTTTATTCTGTTTATAATATATACATCTGATATATATTGTGAATAGAAAATCTTTTGTTTTAAATAAAAGATTTAATTTTCAAATTGTAATATATATGTTTGTATATGTTATAATTTGAGTTATTTTGATATTTAATTTAAACTATTGATAATTGATGTATGAATGAATATTGCAATTTTAAAGCTTTGTTTTAAATTCAATAAGATTTTTCAAGGTTAATTTAGATTTATTCAATTGTTTTCAAAAATATAAGATAATTTCTTATTTTAAGTGCGATAGTTTATAAAAGATTTAATCAAAGTTTTGTTTTATTTTCTTTTTAAAGTGTTTAAATTAAAATGGTTATAAATGATAAATATATATGTTCTAAATTTTAAATAACATGTATAAGATGTATATTTATATTTGTATTTTTTTAGTTTTAGAATATTTTTCTTTTAAAAGTGAATTTAGTTATACATATGTGAACATTTATTAATTAAGAAATTAAAATAAGTAAGTTCTATTATCTTTTAAATTAAATAAAAAAATTAATTAAAAATGTTAAGAACATCTGTAAACATGTTAACACATTCTAAATAACACTTGTAAGTAACTAAATCAATTAAATGACAAGTGTTAATTCTTGAGAACAAGTGTCTTTATTTTTCTTTAATAAACATAACACTGTCATTTTTTCTTTTTTTTCTTTCTTTCAAATGTTAATGGTAAAGGCAGTAAACTATCTTCTTAAACCTGAAATTCATAATCAAAAACAAAAACCAATCTACAATCAAGTTTTACTAGCAACCTGCAAATTGAAATCTGCAAACTTCAAACTGCATTTAAAAGTTCAAACCAACCTGCAAATTAAAGCTTCAACATGCAATTCAAGTTTAGATCAATTCAGCAATTCAACTCTGAAGTTTCAACATTTTAAAATCTAAGATTTTGAGGCATGCATTCAAGTTTCTTCAGATATCAAAGGGCTGCAAAATTAAAAGTCTGTTCTGCATATAAGAACAGGTGAGTAAATAATTTTAAAAACAGTTTGATATGTTTTCATTACTATGCATGTGATGATATTTACTTGTATCAAAGTTCTTTTGCTTGAATTTAAGTAAGTTGGTATGATTATGTTATGAGCTTGTCTGCTTAAATACATTCAAATTGTTCCCTGTTAGTTTATAGTGAATGGTTTTGCTTAAAAAATTTAATATCTACAAAACTAATTCCATTTTAGGCTTAAGTATTTGAATGAAAATTGTTTGTAGTTATATGATGGAGGTTATAAAATAGTTTTAGAATTTTTAAATACCTCAAATCATGTTTAAAGTAAAATTTACAATGAAACTTAAATTTTGGTTAAAAATTTATTATCTTAAATTTAAAATTTAACTACATGCATGTAATCTTGATTAAAATCAGGAATTTAGATACGAAGTTTGTAATTTATAGTTTAGTAATTCATTCAAAATTTGGGTTTGAATGTATTGGGAATTTTTATGAACTGCAGATGATTTAGTCAATAATTTGATTTGATTCTTCGGTTGAAGCTTTCTTGAATGTTGGAGATATAGGGAAAAATATAATTAAAATTTTTAAATGGTAGAATTTTACGAATTGATTCAAACTAGGGTTTAAAGTTTTTTTTACTAGGCATTACTATTGAGGAGGTTGCGACAAGGGTGGTGTGCCGGAGGCGATTGGGAGGAGGGGGATGAAGGTAAGGAGTTACGGTGGTGCTTTGGAAGGATTACCGGAGTTTATGGTGGCGAGTTCGTCGTTGGCGGTTGGGTTTTTTGGTCGTGACTGTGCATTTGTTCGAGCTGAGGGGTTTGTTTTTGACTTGCGTATTGTTTATTCGATCTGGGTTCACCTACGTGCTCACGAGTGGTTTTAGGACTGGGGTGGGTCGTCGCGATGGATGATGGAGGCCGGCGGCGAAGGTGCATGTGCACCGTGACTTGGTTGTGCATTGGGTATTCGAAGCTTTGGGGAAGACAATGGGTAACTCGAAGAAGCTCTTCGGATTTTCGCGTGTTGGACACAAAAACAGGGGAGGTTTGGTTTGCTTCGGTGTTGACCCTGGTTGAATTGTGATTTGCTTCGGGATTCTGGTTATTGATCTGGTATTTAGGTATAATACTATGTTGCAGTATTTACTTGAGTTGATTTAATTTAAAAACCAAGCAATTTATTATAAACAAGTTTTATAAAGGAATTAAATGCTAAGTTTAAACTAATTGATTAAAATTAAATGTTAATCAAATTTTTAAAGTATAAGTTGAAAATTATTTATTTTATTTTAAGGTGATTCCATATTGGAAGTAATTTAATTACAATTTGGAGTTCAATTTAAAAAGGATATTTTGAATTTAAATATTAAATCAAATTTAAGTTAAAATGTTAAGTAATAATTCAAACCTAAGATTTCAAATTTATATTTGAAATAAATAAGATTAATTTAAATGATTTAAAGTATTGAAAATTTTGAAATTTGTTTCTAAATTTCCTATTTTCAAATAAGATTATCATTATGATTTTGTAAACCAAGATTAACAACTTGTCTTTAAATTAATTTAAATAATTCAAATAATTTATTTATAGAAATAAACAAGGTTAAATTTTTCGAATAATTAACTTAAAAATGCTTATCTGTTAACAAGTTAAGTTGATTAAGAATTATGGTTTTCTTAGTTTATTAAAAAAATTCTTTAATAATAGAAGTTAATTAATTAATTGTTTAATTAATTTTAAATAATTAGTTAATTGTTTATTTAAATTTATACAATCACTTAATTATGGAATTAATTAAGTGTAATTACTTAATAAGTAATTAATGGTTAATTGTTGAATGTAATTAAGAAGGTTAATTACTCATGGAAGTAATTAACGGTAATAACTGATGGAGTAATTAGTTGAAGTGATTATCGGTTAATCACTTAATGATATTAATTAAGGAATTGAATTAATATAATTGTTTTAAAGTTAATTCATTATGGAGTAATTAATTAATTGATGAATTAAGAATTATCTAATAATGAAATTAATAACTTGTTAAGTAATTAATTAAGAGAGTAATGAAGATTTATTAATGAAGTAATAAGAGATAATTACTTGTTAAGTAATTAAGAGTAAATTACTTAATTATTTTAGATAATTAATTAATGTGATTAATTAATTAATGAATGTGATTAATTTACGATTAATTACTAAGTGTAATTAATTAAAATTATAATTAATTAATGAAGAAATTAATTAAGAATTGATTTATTAATTGTTTAATAATTACTTAATGATGTAATTAAAGATTAATTAATTGGATTAATTAATCAAGGATTCATATAATTAATTTAGAAGATAATTAATTAAGAATTTAATTAATTAAGTTAAGTAACTACAAATTGTTAATTACTGATTATGATTAATAAATTGATTAATTATAAGTTAATTAATTAATTAATTAAAGTAGTTATTAATTAATAACGATCATTAATTAATGTGATTGATGATATTAATCAAGGTTGATTAATATAAGTGATTAATGTAAGTGTGATTAATTAATTTTAATTAATTAAGGTTTAATGTAATTAATTATAGTAATTAATAAAATAATGTCTGATCATTAATTATTGTAATTAATGATAGTAATTAAAGTTTAGTTACTGTATATGGTTAAGAATAATTACTTGATTGTAATTAAAGTATAGTTAATTAAGGAAGATTGATTGGGGAAGATCATTAGAGATGATTAATTTATTTTGAATAATAGTTAATGAAGAAGAATTATGGTATTCAATTGATTAAGAGATAATCAATTCTGTTTTGGATGTTAGATTAATATGGGTTGATTTATTAATATTGGTTAATTGATTGATATTGGATGATCAATATTTGGAGATTGATATTGTGTGATTGGTTGATATTGGATGTTTGATATTGGTTGATACTGGATAACTTTGTTATGTGATATGCGGCTTTGTGAAGATGAATATTGAGATGAATTATCTCTTGTGATAATATGATTCATCTATCTATTTATTTCACCCAGAATATGTGTTTAATTGTTTAAACCCTTAAGTACAACTTGGACATTAAAATGGCGTTTGGTTTCGGTGAGACCGGGATCGGGTTTCCATATTTGGATATCCGAAAACCACATCGATTCCAATTAAACGTTAGGTCGTTAATCCAAGTGGAGCAAGTGAAGACTCGAGGTGTAAGACCTATACGTCAGTATAACTCTGTGAGTGATTCCGTAATGAGTTTGATGGAATAGTGCTTATAGATTTGAGATGGTGATTTAGAGTGCAAGGGCTATGGTCGTTGACTCGGAGGGTGATTCCAAAATGAGTGCAACGAGATAGTGCCTTCGGATTCGTTCGAACCCGGAATGAACTTGTATGGATTGAATGCTTTCAGAACATCGTCAGGTGGACGATAAGCATTCTAAGATAGATGTATTCTATAAAGGTAATCGTAACCTCAAGCCTCATCAAACGGGAATGGCTAAAACAGGGGAGGTGCAGCAAGGCTTCTTAGGTAGCTCCCACTTGAAAGCGAGATTTACCCCTGTTTGGAGGTCCCTTTATATTTCGGCTTAGTGTGTGGTTGGTCGCGCCAACTACGGGGTGGTCTTGTTCGGGACTGTTCAGTAAGGAATGGTTCCGGCCTTGTGTTGCAGGGGAGCGGGCATACTCCTTGGTACGTTGATCTAGGCCACGTACTGTGACGGGCGGTACCCCAGTAGCCCTGCCATTGTTGGAAACCCATTCTTCCTACGAGACCCTACGGTTTTGATTGTATTTCCCACTTTTGTGGCTAGTAGCTGAAATTTAATGAATGTAACAATTTTGGCTATTTCTTATTTACTTGAAAACCCTAGACACTATTATAATATCACTGGATTTCCTATCAAATGTTTTGGTTAGCGTAAGGTAAAAACTTTTCCATGTTTATGTGTGGGAAGTCTTACGTGATACCTTTTCTTTCAAAGGTTTTCTAAAGTTAAGCAATTTTAACCCGATTACTCACACTAGACCCCTGTCTGACCTGAATGTTTATTTTTTGTTTTATTAAACTCTTGGGTACTCATATTATGTATGAGTAGTCAAGTGATTCAGGTTTACTTGACGAATTTTGGAGGAGATATGGAGCAGGAGGGTTCGACGTGTATATATATATTGATTCTGCTGTGTTTGTTGTTTCTGTTTCTGTTGTACTTGAGTTGTATAGTTAGACAGGTGTTTATAAGTGTCTAATATCTGTTGTTTAAGTTGTGTACTCTGATGCAATAAGATACTATGTAATATTTATGTGATATATTATATTTTATTCGTTCCGCTGTGAGTTCTCTGATGTTGTTCTGTTTCTCCTTTCCTTTTCTTTCTTTTCTATCCCTTTCTTTCTTCAAGATGATGCGATTTCCTGGAGATAGGAAGTCGGGTTGTCTCATTTGGTATCAGAGCATTAGGCTGAGTGAATACCTAGGCTCTGAAGTGTATCTTTCTTTAGTGAGCAATAGGTTGAGTGAATACCTAGGCTCTATAATGGTGTCTTCCTTGAGAGAGCGTACTTTTAATTTTTATATATAACTATATATATATATATATATATATATATATATATATATCTACCTAATTTGTTGGATTATCCATTCGGATTTTCCAACATAATTTTTCGAAGTAGATGGAGTAGTGGTGTGTGTGTGCAACACAGCTACCACTAATGAAAGAGGTCCGTATGTTTGAGGTTTGAAGTATTTGTCAAGACTATAGACCTAATACCGTCTCGAGTGAGATTTTTAGTTTGGTGTAAGGATTTCTCAGATATCCGAATGAAATTTTTTGAAGATTCGGAGTTCATCTTTGAAGTGTAAGTTTGGATTTCGCTCGGGTGAGCGAATTTTTCTTGAGTTTGGATCTGATGAAAGTGCACAAGTAAGTATTGATATCTTGGTAACTGCGTGATGAGATACAGTATCCTTGGATATTTCTGAAGATGTTTTCTCTTGAAGAAGTTTTAGTAGTTGTTGAGGAGCAGTTTTTACCTACCACAGAGAAGACTCGTTTGTTTAAAAGTTGTCTGGATCTTTAGCATGGAGATTGGCTGTTTTGGAATATGAGACTAAGGTCTATGAGTTTTTTTGCTTCGGCATGGTCTCATTGTCATTTCTTAAGGAGAGCGAGATGTTGATGCTTGGTTTGGAGCCCGAATTCCTTGAGAGGATGTCTGCCATCTCGGAGGTCTGTTGTGTGGTTTGTGGATAGTTTTGGAGTTTGGAGAGCCTTTGGATTAGACGTCTTTGGTTAGCTGTGGTAGCAGTTTCAGCTCAAAGTGTTCGGTGTGTTGTCGAGGAGGTCTTTTAGCTTTGCAGTATCATCAAGGTAGAGTTTGGAAGCAGTAGTGTGGCTCGTTTCTCAAATGGTTCAAGAATCTCGGTGGCTCTTCTATCAGCGGCCCGGGTAGTTGGTAAAAGTTTTCTTGGAAGGTTAACCTTGTTTGCAAAAGCTTTAGGCTGTTCTAATTGGTAAAGTGAGGACAGTTTCTTTGGAATCCGAATTAGGTAGGATCGCAAAAGTGACTTGCGATTAGTTTGGAAATTTTTCTTGAACAATCTTTTGTTTGAGGCTGAGGTTTCTCATGAGAGGTAGGAGCTACTAAGGTACTCAGAAGTTTGTCTACATCTGGAGTTGAGTTCCATATTGTTTTGGCGCCGGAAGCAATTTTGGTAGTTAGCCTGATAGTTGGATGGTTCTTGGAGAAAGGAGAGCTGGTATAGCAGCTCAAAATTATTTTTGGAATTGGAATTGGACTGATCTAGCTTTCGGAATAGGATTCTGTTTTGAGGATGTGTGACCAAGTCTGATGTGTCACTCGGATTTTTATGGATTTGGTGAACAAAGCTTTTAAGATATTGGGTAAGTTTGTATTCGTGTTCATCAACAGCACTCTCATCTATTTCAGAATCAGAGTTGTGCAGCGGAAGCGAGGTAGCTGCTGTGCAAGGAAGGAAGTAAGTTATGTTTGCTATTGTTTGGTTAGTAGAGCTTGAGTTCTGGATTTCGACGGATTTTGGAAGACTTTTCTGTTGAATAGCATCCAGAAACTGGTTTGCATTGGTCTAGTTGTTTCTGGAAGTATCAGCATAGATTGAGCTGATCAGGAAGAAGATTGGCAGCCCAGGATTGTCTGTTGAGTTATAGATATGAGATAAGAAGTTTTGGAATTCGAAGTTGGAGACTTCGGTATTGTTAAAATTCTCTGGTTAAGAGAGCTGAAATTGGATAAGATTGGTTGGTTAGTGCTGGGGCATTTGAGATTTCTTATCTGTGTTTGATAGGATGAGATTGAATTGCCAGTTTGGATAGCTGGAATTCATTATATTTCACGCATCTCTGAGGGAGTACGTGTATGATTCACTGTTGGTTATTGAATCTGTAGTTCAGTTAGATTTGGAAGTTGAGCTGGATTTGAATATAGTCTGATGTTCAGTTCAGATTGATGGATCTAGAGAAGAGAGGAGCTATGGATTTTGGTAGTGTAGTTTGTTAGCTTCTGTAGAGCGAGTCTCTCGTTATTTTTACTTGGGAAACTCGAAATAGTATTAGAGTTTTATTCTGACGTATGTCAGGATAATTAGTTAAGTTTTTTTGTGTGATTGATTGCTTTGGTTGATAGTAACTGACTGATAAGTATGCTTTGCTGATTGAATTAAAATTTGTACTGGGTTATTAAATTACCTTTGCTTTTAAATTTCGAGGACGAAATTCTTTTAAGGGGGAGGATCGTAACGACCCGGAATTTTAGGCAATATCAATTTAATAATCTGTATGACTAATTAAACTGGTTTGATAATTTTTCTTTATAATTTTAATTTAAACTCATAAATTTATTCATTTTATGGTTAATAAATATTTAGTATGATAATTGTGATTAATATCTTTCTAACAATTTAAAATAGATAAGATTTATTTTCCAAAGCTAATCAAATTTTATTCTGTTTATAATATATACATCTGATATATATTGTGAATAGAAAATCTTTTGTTTTAAATAAAATTTTTAATTTTCAAATTGTAATATATATATGTTTGCATATGTTATAATTTGAGTTATTTTGATATTTAATTTAATCTATTAATAATTATGTATGAATGAATATTGCAATTTTAAAGCTTTGTTTTAAATTCAATATGATTTTTCAAAGGTTATTTTAGATTTATTCAATTGTTTTCAAAATTATAAGATAATTGCGTATTTTAAGTGTGATAGTTTATAAAAGATTTAATCAAAGTTTTGTTTTATTTTCTTTTTAAAGTGTTTAACTTAAAATGGTTATAAATGATAAATATATTTGTTCTAGATTTTAAATAACATGTATAAGATGTATATTTATATTCGTATTTTTTTAGTTTTAGAATATTTTTCTTTTAAAAGTTTTAATTTATTTATACATATGTGAACATATATTAATTAAGAAATTAAAATAAGTCAGTTCTATTATCTTTGAAATTAAATAAAAAAATTAATTAAAAATGCTAAGAACATGTGTAAACATGTTAACACAATCTAAATAACACTTGTAAGTAATTAAATCAATTAAATGACAAGTCTTAATTCTTGAGAACAAGTGTCTTCATTTTTCTTTAATAAACATAACATTATCATTTTTCTTTGTTTTTCTTTCTTTCAAATGTTAATGGTAAAGCCAGTAAACTATCTTCTTAAACCTGAAATTCATAATCAAAAACAAAAACCAATCTGTAATCAAGTTTCACTAGCAACCTGCAAATTGAAATCTGCAAACTTCAAACTGCATTTCAAAGTTCAAACCAACCTGCAAATTAAAGCATCAACATGCAATTCAAGTTTAGATCAATTCAGCAATTCAACTCTGAAGTCTCAATATTTTAAAATCTAAGATTTTGAGGCATGCATTCATGTTTCTTCAGATTTCAAAGGGCTGCAAAGTTAAAAGTCTGTTCTGCATATAAGAACAGGTGAGTAAATAATTTTAAAAACAGTTTGATATGTTTTCATTGCTATGCATGTTATGATATTTACTTGTATCAAAGTTCTTTTGCTTGAATTTAAGTAAGTTGGTATGATTATGTTATGAGCTTGTCTGCTTAAATACATTCAAATTGTTCCCTGTTAGTTTACAGTGAATGGTTTTGCTTAAAAATTTTAATATATATAAATCTAATTCCATATTAGGCTTAAGTATTTGAATGAAAATTGTTTGTAGTATTATGATGGAGGTTATAAAATAGTTTTAGAATTTTTAAATACCTCAAATCATGTTTAAAGTAAAATTTACAGTGAAACTTAAATTTTGGTTAAAATTTATTATCCTAAATTTAAAATTTAACTACATGCATGCAATCTTGATGTAAAATCATGAATTCAGATTCGAAGTTTGTTATTTATAGTTTAGTAATTCATTCGAAATTTGGGTTTGAATGTATTGGGAATTTTTATGAACTGCAGATGATTTAGTTAATAATTTGATTCTTCGGTTGAAGCTTGCTTGTATGTTAGGGATATAGGGAAAAATATAATTAAAATTTTTAAATGGTAAAATTTTTCGAATTGATTCAAACTAGGGTTTAAAGTTTTTTTTTGCTGCGCATTACTGTTGAGGAGGTTGCGACAAGGGTGGTGTGCCGGAGGCGATCGCAAGGAGGGGGATGAAGGTGAGGAGTTACGGTGGTGCTTTGGAAGGATTACCGGAGTTTATGGCGGCGAGTTCTTCGTTGGCGATTGGGTTTTTTGGTCGTGACTGTGCACCGTGACTTGGTTGTGCACTGGGTATTCAAAGCTTTGTGGAAGACAATGGGTAACTCGAAGAAGCTCTCGGGATTTTCGCGTGTTGGACTCGAAGACAGGGGAGGTTTGGTTTGCTTCGGTGTTGACCCGGGTTGAATTGTGATTTGCTTCGGGATTCTGGTTATTGATCTGGTATTTAGGTATAATACTATGTTGCAATATTTACTTGAGTTGATTTAATTTAAAAACCAAGCAATTTATTGTAAACAAGTTTTATAAAGGAATTAAATGCTAAGTTTAAACTAATTGATTAAAATTAAATGTTAATCAAATTTTTAAAGTATAAGTTGAAAATTATTTATTTCATTTTATTTTAAAGTGATTCCATATTGGAAGTAAATTAATTACAATTTGGAGTTCAATTTAAAAAGGATATTTTGAATTTAAATATTAAATCAAAGTTTAAGTTAAAATGTTAAGTAATAATTCAAACCTAAGATTTCAAATTTATATTTGAAATAAATAAGATTAATTTAAATGGTTTAAAGTATTGAAAATTTTGAAATTTGTTTCTAAATTTCCTATTTTCAAATAAGATTATCATTATGATTTTTAAAATAAGATTAATAACTTGTCTTTAAATTAATTTAAATAATTAAAATAATTTATTATAGAAATAAACAAGGTTAAATTATTTGAATAATTAACTCAAGCATGCTTATCTGTTGATAAGTTAAGTTGATTAAGAATTATGGTTTTCTTAGTTTATTAAAAAAATTCTTTAATAATAGAAGTTAATTAATTAATTGTTCAATTAATTTTAAATAATTAGTTAATTGTTTATTTAAATTTATACAATCACTTAATTATGGAATTAATTAAGTGTAATTACTTAATAAGTAATTAATGGTTAATTGTTGAATGTAATTAAGAAGGTTAATTACTCATGGATGTAATTAAAGGTAATAACTCATAGAGTAATTAGTTGAAGTGATTATTGGTTAATCACTTGATGATATTAATTAAGGAATTGAATTAATATTATTTTTTAAAAGATAATTAATTATGGAGTAATTAATTAATTAATGAATTAAGAATTATTTAATAATGAAATTAATTACTTGTTAAGTAATTAATTAAGAGAGTAGTCAAGATTTATTAATGAAGTAATTAGAGATAATTACTTGTTAAGTAATTAAGAGTTAATTACTTAATTATTTTAGATAATTAATTAATGTGATTAATTAATTAATGAATGTGATTAATTTAGGATCAATTACTAAGTGTAATTAATTAAAATTATAATTAATTAATAAAGAAATTAATTAAGAATTGATTTATTAATTTTTTAATAATTACTTAATGAAGTAATTAAAGATTAATTAATTGGATTAATTAATCAAGGATTCATATAATTAATTTAGAAGATAATTAATTAAGAAGTTAATTAATTAAGTTAAGTAACTACAAATTGTTAATTACTGGTTATGATTAATAAGTCGATTAATTATAAGTTAATTATTTGATTAATTAAGGTAGTTATTAATTAATAAGGATCATTAACTAATGTGATTGATGATATTAACCAAGGTGTATTAATATAAGCGATTAATGTAAGTGTGATTAATTAATTTTAATTAATTAAGGTTTAATGCAATTAATTACAATTGATTAATTAAATAATGTATGATCATTAATTACTATAATTAATGATAGTAATTAAAGTTTAGTTACTGTATATGGTTAAGAATAATTACTTGATTGTAATTAAAGTATAGTTAATTAAGGAAGATTAATTGGGGAAGATCATTAGAGATGATTAATTTATTTGGAATAATAATTAATGAAGAAGAATTATGGTAATTCAATTGATTAAGAAATAATCAATTCTGTTTTGGATGTTAGATTAATATGGGTTGATTTATTAATATTGGTTAATTGATTGATATTGGATGATCAATATTTGGAGATTGATATTGTATGATTGGTTGATATTGGATGTTTGATATTGGTTGATACTGGATATCTTTGTTATGTGATATCCTGCTTTGTGAAGATGAATATTGAGATGAATTATCTCTTGTGATAATATGATTCATCTATCTGTTCATTTCATCCAGAATATGAGTTTAATTGTTTAAACCCTTAAGTACAACTTGGACATTAAAATGGCGTTTGGTTTCGGTGAGACCGGGATTCCATATTTGGATATCCAAAAACCACATCGATTCCAATTAAATGTTAGGTCGTTAATCCAAGTGGAGCAAGTGAAGACTCGAGGTGTAAGAACTATACGTCAGTATAACTCTGTGGGTGATTCCGTAATGAGTTTGACGGAATAGTGCTTATAGATTCGAGATGGTGATTTAGAGTGCAAGGGCTATGGTCGTTGACTCTGAGGGTGATTCCAAAATTAGTGCAACGAGATAGTGCCTTTGGTTTCGTTCGAACCCGGAACGAACTTGTATGGATTGAATGCTTTCAGAACATCGTCAGGTGGACAATGAGCATTCTAAGATAAATGTGTTCTATAAAGGTAGTCGTAACCTCAAGCCTCATCGACCGGGAATGGCTAAAACAGGGGAGGTGCATCAGGGCTTCGTGGTTTGCTCCCACTTGAGAGCGAGATTTACCCCTGTCTAGAGGTCCCTTTATATTTCGGCTTAGTGTGTGGTTGGTCGCGCCAACTACGGGGTGGTCTTGTTCGGGACTGTTCAGTAAGGAATGGTTCCGGCCTTGTGTTGCAGGGGAGCGGGCGTACTCTTCGGTACGTTGATCTAGGCCATGTACTGTGACGGGCGGTACCCTAGTAGCCCTGCCATTGATGGAAACCCATTCTTCCTACGAGATCCTACGGTTTTGATTGTATTACCCACTTTTGTGGCTAGTAGCTGGAATTTAATGAATGTAACAATTTCGGCTATTTCTTATTTACTTGAAAACCCTAGACACTATTATAATATCACTGGATTTCCTATCAAATGTTTTGGTTAGCGTAAGGTAAAAACTTTTTCATGTTTATGTGTGGGAAGTCTTACGTGATACCTTTTCTTTCAAAGGTTTTCTAAAGTTAAGCAATTTTAACCCGATTACTCACACCAGACCCCTGTGTGACCGAGTGTTTATTTTCTGTTTTATTAAACTCTTGGGTACTCATATTATGTATGAGTAGTCAAGTGATTCAGGTTTACTTGACGAATTTTGGAGGAGATATGGAGCAGGAGGGTTCGACGTGTGTATATATATATATATATATATATATATATATATATATATATATATTGATTCGGCTATGTTTGTTGTTTCTGTTTCTGTTGTACTTGAGTTGTATAGTTGGACAGGTGTTTATAACTATCAAATATCTGTTGTTTTAAGTTGTGTACTCTGACGCAATAAGATACTATGTAATATTTATGTGATATATTATATTTTATTCGTTCTGCTGTGAGTTCTCTGATGTTGTTCTGTTTCTTCTTTCCTTTTCTTTCTTCTTTTATACCTATCTTTCTTCAAGATGATGCGCTTTCCTGGAGATAGGAAGTCGGGTCGTCCCATGATTAGAAATTGATTAGTTAATGTTTGATATATTTAAATTGTCGTGCCTGTTGAATCTGACCTTCGTTGATCATTGTTGCCATTTAATTTAATATTAAATTTTAATTCGTCGGTTTATACTTGTTATTGATAATTAGTTAGCTATTGATGTTTATTGATTGATTAGGATGATGATTCTGATGGATGTTTGATTGTTGATATTGGATGACTAGATGCTATATTTAATATTGTTGTAACACCGCAAGTTCCTAATGGGTTGAAATGATACATACCCGAATGATCTAATATATTAGGCAAAATCTTTATGAGTTGAAATGATAGACTTAAGCGATTTCATGGATTTGTAGTTAAATTCGGGATTGAGGATTGAAATGATATATATCTGTAAGTATAAAATAAATGCGGATTGAAATGATAAATATCTATATCACTTAACCATAGGATAGAAAATTATATACGGGCACCAGATTGGTTAAATTAAATGATTTTTAAATAATTTAAATTTGAATGTAGTTAAAAGATATTTTGAAACAAAAATTTGATTTATATAAACTAAATTACTTTCGAAAATCCAAGCTTTAAATTTTGATATTGGAATTGGTTCAAATGAATGGTTTAAAGGATTTAAATCGAAACTTGAAAGCTGAACGTGGTCCAGATGTGTTGAAATGAAAGAAATAGTCTAGTTTGATATAAATTTCAAATAATTATTTTAATGTCAACTGTTTGAAAATATAGTATTTTAAATTTTAGATTTATTTAGATTTTTCAAACTATTTACTATATAAATCATTTCTAATAACCACACTATTTTATGTTAAACTACTAAACTATATTTAATCTAGTTTAAACTATTAAAACTATTTTAATTATTTTATACTATTTTAATTTATTTTCATTTGTTTAATCCAATTTAGTCTATTTTACCTAATTAATCCATTTTAATATATTTTAAATTTATTTAATATATTTTAAATTTATTTAAAATATTTTAAATTTATTTAATCTATTTTAAATTTATTCTATCTATTTTATATCCACTAAAATATGTTATACC
The DNA here is from genome assembly GCA_030765085.1 of Allium cepa. Classification (NCBI taxonomy): domain Eukaryota; kingdom Viridiplantae; phylum Streptophyta; class Magnoliopsida; order Asparagales; family Amaryllidaceae; genus Allium; species Allium cepa. The sequence continues at coordinate 455,871,448 of CM060932.1, forward strand.
TATTAAAACTATCTTAAGTCCATTTAAATTACTTCAATATATTTAAACTATTTTAGGGTATTTTAACTATTTTAAAATTTATTTTAAAACTATGCTAAACTAAACTATTTATTACTATCTAAACTATTTTCATATTTTCATATTGTTTAAAGAGGAAGTAAATAAAAATTGAATACGGTTAAATGATGTGATAATATAGTTGGATTTTGAAAAGATTTTTTAGTAAAATAACATATTCTGAGTAAATATGATGATTTTAAATAAGGATTAACCTATTATGGAAAATATGGTTTCAAAAGTTGAATATGATTTCGAAAGTGATATGGTTTGGAATCGAATATGATATTTTGATGTCAATTATGAACTAACTTTTGAAATTAAAAGAACCCTCCGATGTGAAATAAGTGTTTGGTTGTTAAAGAGACCGGGACCGGATATTGTCATACTCTTTGCCAATATCGAAAACCACTTTAACAACTGTGCACGTGGCGGAGATTCCAGAATGAAGTAGGATGGTTTGGCGAACGATCTGTATGAGGTATTTACGTAGCCCTGACACCTATGGGTCAGCTTAGATGTGACTAAAACAGGAGCCATGATGGGCCAAGTAAGGCCATTCCTGCCATCGAACATGCTTCTTCGATAGAATATTATGACTTTTTGATGATTTGGTAGCCACCGTTTGATTTTGATTACGGGAGTGCATTTCGAGGTGGCGGTAGTAGTCGTTATGCGCTACCACTAGTCCGGATCCGCAATTGGTAGAATCCTACCATAGCATTGCCTCGAGTGTCATGTTCACATGGCCTATCGTTCCTTCTACGAGATTTTTTTGTGTCATACCTATGGAGTGCACCCCTATAGCCCACCTATGGGTGGATTTTACAATACTGTATAGACTATAACATTTATATAAAGTGTGTTAAGCGGGATATGGATAACGCCTTAATGCTATTTTAATAGTTTACTTTACTGTAGACACTATTATAATAGTGTATTTTACTACATAGTAGGTAGTTTAACGAATCCTTAGGAGATGGTAATCCCGAACATCTCTTAAGTTATTGCACCCACGTTTGATACTGGATAAGAGATGTTAAACCCCGTAAAAATCTTTGACACCGCTACAATCATATTAATTTACTACCGATTTAACTTACATAAGATTTTTAGCACTGATTCGAGTGTTTTGTCTTTTCAATTCGCTCAAATCAGTCCGAGCTTTCAGTTTATCGAAGACTGCTTTCCAGAGGATGAAGATGAAGATTTTGTACTATTATTATTTATTACATTTATTCCACGGCATCATGTTGTTCTGCTGCATTTATTTATTCATCTTGTTGTATGTAACTCTGATCTGTATTGTAAAAGTATAATCAATGTTATTTGTAAACAGCTTCATCAACTGTTTATTTGATTATTATAATTTGTTATTCCGCTGTGAGGTTCTGTATTTATTTTTCTTCTTTCTCTGTCTTTTTCTTAATTACCCCATAACAATCCTCCCTTTTCAATTGTTTGAGTTTGACATGTGAGACTAATTGTCGATTTAAACTGTCCAAAAATGTAGGTCGTTACATTTGATATCAAAGCTTTGGTTTAGAAATATCCTTAGCTTTGTAGGGTCTGACCCACATAAAATAGGGTAGCAATACCCTAGCATGAGTCATTTAGTGTATATACGAGAAAGCACATTTGTTAGTATTATAAAAGGTTTTTAATGTTGTGTTAATTTGTTTTGTTTAGTATTTATAAATTATGGTCGGTATATGGGACGCTATGGCATCGATAGGGACTTCTAAATATGTAATAGGGCAGACCGACACAATATTGTCTTTGAAATATTGGTAAATAAAATAATTTTGTATATTATTATATTTTGTATATAAAAGAATAATCTTTAAAGATGTATATAATTGTATGTGGTATTGTTCGTTTGTTAGGAAGTGAAATCTTCTAAATATTGAATTGTAAAATAGGATTTACAAATAAAATGAATATAAATTAGAAATTTTAGAACTTAAGTTCTGGGATTTTGGAAATTTATTTCGAATGATTATGGAATACAATATCAGTAATATTTGGAAGTATTTTTTGATATAAATATTTCAATATGATTTAAAAGAAATTCTTAAAGGAATTTTAGAAGGAAATAAGTTCTGTATTCCCATCTCTGTCATTGGAAAATAATTTCGGTGATGAGTGCATGCATCGTCGACATTTATTTTCGAGTTTTAAAGTGGGAAGACCGTTGTTGTAGTTTACTACACATTTATTTTGATAAATAAATCTTAACTTTAATTTCCAAATATGATTTGATATATAAAAAAGATATGATTATACATATATTATTTTAAAATAATTGGAAAAGAAATCTGGTGTTTAATTCTTAAGTTTTCTGCAAATTGGAAATTGCAATTATTATAAAAAAATGAAATCTTGACTATTTTAATAATTGGAAACTTTTAATATGTGTAATTAGAAACTAGATGCTAAGTGGTTAATGAAAATATAAGAAATTGGAATTTTATAAACTGTAAATCAAATGGATATGATAAGTGAGAAATGATAACTATTGAACATTTTATTTACTAAATGAATAAGATGAACTTGTGTAACATTCCATTACGCTCTAAAAGACACACATATATATATATATATATATATATATATATATATATTGTAATGTCAAAAAGTATTATGTAATGGAATACTATACAAGTAAACTTAAGTAATGAAAGTGTTCAATGGAATTACTTCTATAAATAAGAATTTTGATTTAATAAACTATTATAAACTTAGTTTAATCATTTGAAATGTTGCTAATTAAATTTATAGGAAGAGTGAATACTATAAGTAAATGATTATGAACTTAAGTAAATGTTGTAGCTATTTGTAATTAAAATGAATAGTAAAAGTGAATACTATATTAATTGAATGATTGTAATTTCAAAAAACATTGAAATGATTTAGAAATGGATTTAATATTCAATAATACTATATATGTATGAATGAATGAGAAAAATAAATAATCTATTAATGGTGAATTAAATTGTAAAGAATCTTACATAATAATGGATAATCTAATAATTGAAATGGAAATAACTTACGTAAGCAATGAAAGCAAAGTAATGAAAAGGAAAATGGCATTGTATAAACGAATAGGAAATGAATTTTGTAAGTGGTGAATGTAAATTAACTAAACAAACATTACATGAATGAATGAAATTGAAGAACAATAAATGATATGAAATGAGATTTATAAGAATAAACTTAATTGATATTCGAACTTTTGTTGTAATGGCTTATGGGATGATGGGGAAAGGATACTACTAACTGTATAAAATTGTGTAAATAATCTATTGCGTTTTATCTAATATTGTTGAGTGTATGGTATACTCAGTAGTCTATTTATCATTTTGTACAATTAAAAGATTCTGAACCCGAACAAACCATTTTTTTTGGTGCTATGGATGGATAATTGTTTTCTTTGCTGAAAATGATGTTTGTACTATTTGTTTACGAATGATTATTGTTATATTGTGATTGTTTTGTCATTATTAGTTGAAACAACTTGAATATTTATCTTTTGCTTAATTATTAATCTCTTTGGATTGTTTAAGTGAAATACTGGTTCATGGAAGCAATAGCTACTGCTTTTGGTTTCATAAATAAGCGTTTGCGTGCTCAACAAATAGGTATGTTTTCTGATTACAGTTTTCTAGCGATGTTATATTGTTTTTCCATGGTTTGGGATATATTATTTTGAAATATGTGATATATATTGTCATCATTGATATTATTATTTCTTCCAGTCCTCTCCATAGAAAGGAGACACTACCGAAATTTTCCTTGAATTTTTGACTTAGAATTTTTTTGTAAAAGTAAAGATGTCTTTACAACTATTATTTGAACTTGAATAAGAAATGATTTAATTGTTTACAAATTGGTATATTTTATTTAAATTATTTAATCATGTAAATTTATTATTTATATATGAATACCTTGAGTTTAATATAGTAATTCCTTAACCCTCTTTTCCCTTTTCGAGGACACAAAGTTTTGAGTGGGGGAGGGTGCAACGGCCCTAAATTTTCGGCAATTAAATTTATTAAATTAAATAAGTTTTTGAGTTTGATGTTGTGAAAAATTAAAAATTTAAGACTTAATAGTAAGAAAATAACTAGAATGAAATGTGATGGTATTAATTTAAGGTAATTGATAACTACTTTAAATGTAATTCCCATTATATTGAAATGATTAAAAGTTATAATTGGTTATAAATTGTAAATTAATTATAATATTATGTGTACTAATTGGTAATTGGATTCAAAGAGTAATTGATAATTTAAATGTTGTATTATTTAATGAAATAGTATGTAATACATTGTAACTGAATAAAATCAGTGTTGTGTAAGTAGGTATAATATTTGTTTGTAATAATAAACTTGTAAATTTGATTAAATCAAGTAAATGGTAAAAAAATTTATTTGTTACCTATTTATCTAATTTGTTGAAATTAAATTGGAAATAAATTGCAATAAATGTAATTACATATTGCATTAATATGAATAAAGATGATAATGGTAGATTTTGATGTAATAAGATATAAATTAATGTTAACTACATCTATAAGATCATAATGGATTGAATAATAAGATGAAAGATTAAATAAATGGATTTAGTGGAATTTAATTTAATACTCAATTGAATTTATTGCTATTGAAACCGAATACTGTAACTAATGTAATATTCAACACTGAATTGATATGTAAATTTATTTTAAATTTTGGTAAATATCTAAGCAATCAAAAATGATAAAACAGTTGGTTACTAAATTTGAAATTAAAAAGTGTTTAAATCTATTTAATAATAATTAATTTAATTAACGTGAAAATAACCATTTTGGCCACTTTCTCGGATTTTGATGAAACCAGTTTCATCCGATCCGTAACGGTGAATTTTTGCAGGATTTCAAATTTTGCAGCGATCAGACTTGTCGTTTGATCGTACGGACTCGAAATGCGTAGGAATCAATTTTATTGAACTCAATTGAAATTAAGCTAATTTAAAAGCTAAATTCTTCATATGATGGAATTAGGACTTGAAATCTACTCCATTGTGTTTAAAAATATCAAAAACATCTATTTTAGTATAGCGGATGATCCACTTTCATTTCGGAGGCAGAACTGGCTTTTTGGGTCGCGTAGTCATTTTGATCAATACAATCTGGTATATTTCTTTCTATTTTCAGCTTTGCCTATATATAGGCCATTATAAATCCTAATTGTTTCTCATACTCTCATTTTGGAGCATGTAATTCACCTTGAACACCTCCTCTTTTCTCATTGGCTGAAAACCCTAAATTCCCAGTTCAATTTCAAATCAAATTTCAATTTCAAAATCAAACACTTCAAAACCTTATCGTATTATATACCGATTTGAAGCTCCCAAAGAGCGCAATTCAATCGGTAGTTTGTTTTTCGATTTAGGTTTCAATGTGGCCAGAAATTGAGGAGCAATTCTCGTCCATTCATCACATCTTGATCAACTTCCACGGATCGTCGATTGGGTGGCATGGATGGGTGGAAATTGTTGTGAGTAGTTCATCTGCGTGGTTTGTGGGTAGAGTTTACTGTTGGATCAAGCCTGAATATTGGATTAGGGTTCGGCTATTAGCGGTGGCGTATTCCTGGGCGATGGTGGCCTTAAGGCGTGGTGGAGATAAGGTCGGCGCTCGAGGGGATGGTCAATGGCAGGCCACGGTTGGAAGCGGTGCGTGGGCGAACGTGGTTAGGGTGGTAGTGGCTCTGTGCTTCTACGGGCTCATACTGGGTATGCGTGGTAGGGTTTTGAGATGGAGAGGATGACATGGCTCTGAGTTTAGTATCGTTTAATTTTTTGTTTATTTAATTTAGATTTAAATTTAAATTGTTCTAATCATCATAACTTCTGCGTATGAGGTTGGATTTACACGTGGTTTGTTCCACTGTGATCGTAGCAAAATTTCAGACATTTTGGAGCTTGTTTGAACGAATTATGAGAATGTTAAATTTTGGGCTACAATTGGATTATTTTGAATCGATTTGAATAGATGAGTATTTTAACCCACTGACAACTACTGAATCGTCTTATGTTAGTTAAATTGGATTTATGATGTGATTAGACCTTCACTGATTATTATTGCCATTTAATATAATATTAAGTTTTAATACATTAGTTTATACTTGTTATTGATAATCAGTTAGCTATTGATGTTATTAATTGATTTGGATGACGATTTTGATATATGTTTGATTGTTGGTATTGGATGACTGTATGTTATATTTTATATTGTTGTAACACTTCATGTTCCCTATGGGTTGAAATGATACATACCCGAACGATTTGATCGATTAGGGGAAGTCGTTATGAGTTGAAATGATAGACTCAAGCGGTTTCATAGATTTACAACTTAATTCGAAATTGCGGGTTGAAATGATATATATCTGTAAGTATAAAATAATCATGGATTGAAATGATAAATATCCGTACCACATGACCAAAAGGTAGAAAATTATATACAGGCAACGGATTTGTTAAATTAAATAATTTTTAAATCCTTTAAATTTGAATTCATTTAAATGATATTTTAAAATAAAAATTTGATTTACATAAGCTGAATTACCATGGAAATCCAAGCTTTAAATGTTGAAATTGGAATTGGTTTAAATGAATGGTTTAAAGGATTTCAACCGAAACTTGGAAGCTGGAAGTGGTCCAGATGTACTGAAATGAATGAAATATTGTATTTTGATATAAATTTCAAATTAATTATTATAATGTCAACTATCTAAAAATATATTATTTTAAAATTTAGATTTATTTAGATTTTTTAGACTAATTACTATATAAACCATTTCTAATAAGCAAACTATTTTACATTGAACTACTAAACTACATTTAATCTATTTTAAACTATTAAAAATATTTTAAACTATTTTAATCAATTTAAACTATTTTAATATATTTTAATCTATTATAATCTGTTTAATCCAATTTAATCTATTTTACCTATTTTAAACTAATTAATCCATTTTAATATAATTTAAATTTATTTAATCTATTTTAAATTTATTTAATCTATTTTAAATCTATTCTGTCGATTTTAAATACATTTAAACTATTTTAAATCTATTAAAACTATCTTAAATCCATTTAAATTAGTTTAATCTATTTAAACTATGTTAGGGCATTTTAACTATTTTAAAATTTATTTTAAATCTATTCTAAACTATTTATAACTATCTAAACTATTTTCAAATTTTCATATTGTGTAAAGAGGAAGTATATAAAAATTGAATACGGTTAAATGATGTTATAATCTATGTTGTGTTGTGAAATGATGTTTTAGTTAAATAATATATTCTAGGTAAATATGATGATTTTAAATGAGGATTAACCTATTTCGGAAAATATGATTTCGAAAGTGAATATGATTTCGAAAGTGATATGGTTTGAAATTGAATATGATATTTTGATATCAATTGAATTGACTTTTGAAATGTAAAAGAACCATCTGGTGTGAAATAAGCTTTTGGTTGTTAAAGAGACCGAGATTGGTTATTGTCTTACTCTCTACCAATACCGAAAACCACTTTAACAACTGTGTATGTGATAGAGATTCCAGAATGAAGTAGGATAGTTGGGCGAACGATTCTTATAAGGTATTTACGTAGCCCTGACTCCCATGTGTCAGCCTAGTGTGACTAAAACAGGAGACACGTCGGGCCAAGTAAGGTCATTCTTCCTATCGGACATGCTTGTTCGATACCATATTATGACTTTATGATGATTTGGTGGCCATCCCTTGATTTGATTATTGGAGTGTGTTTCAAGGTGGGCAATAGTAGCTCCAATGCATTACCACCAGTTTGGATCTACAATTGGTAGAATCCTACACTGGCATTGCCTCGAGTGTCGTGCTCACATGCCTTATTGTGCCTTTTATGAGTTTGTTTTGTATCGTACTTATGAAGTGCTCCCATATAGCCTACTTACGGGTGGAGTTTATAGTACTGTATAGACTATGACATTTATATAAAGTGTGTTAAGGGGGATATGGGTAACGCTTTAATGCTATTTTAATACTTTACTATAAACACTATTATAATAGCTTATTGATCCTTAGGAGATGGTAATTCCAAACATCTCTTAAGTTATTGCACCCACGTTAGACACTGGATGGGAGATGTCAAACATCGTAAACATCTCCGATGCCGCTACACTCATATTTATTTACTGTTGATTTAACTTACATAAGATCTTTTAGTTCTAACTCGAGTGTTTTGTCTTTTCAATTCGCTCAAGTCAATCTGAGCTTTTCATTTTATCGAAGACTGCTTTCTGGAGGATGAAGACGAAGATTTTTGTACTATTATTATTTATTATATTTATTCCACTACATCATGTTGTTCCGTTGAATTTATTTATTTATCTTGTTGTATGTAACTTTGATCTATATTGTAAAAGTATAATCAATGTTATTTGTAAACAGCTTCATGAACTATTTATTTGGTTATTATATTTTAGCATTCCACTATAGGATTTTGTATTTTTTCTTCTTTCTCTGTCTTTTTCTTAATTTTCCCATAACAATCCTCCCTTTGGAATGATTTGAGTTTGATATGTGAGGTTAATTGTCTATCTAAACTATCCAAAAGGTGGGTCGTTATAGCTGGTTTATCAGACTGAGCCGGGAGTTCTCCCATTTCAATGCTCGAGCAGACCGAGTATATTTATAGATTTAGATTTGGATGCTTTGGAGCTTCAGTAGGCGAGCTGGAGGTCTTTTGGTCGTATTCATGTACTTATTTATTTTCCACTGCATTGTTGTTTTGAATTATCAGCAATCGTAAGGACAGGTTATTATTACTATCCAGGCTGATGACTGTGATTTGATTGTTGTACTCTGATGGGTGTTTCTAAAATATGTTATAGTTTCTGTTTTGTAAAGTTCATTGATATTATATATTGTTCTGCTGCGATTTTGAGATTCTATGCTAGTTTTAGTTTCTTTTTCTTCTTCCTGTTCTACTTCTTCTTTTCTCTTCTTCTCCTCTTCTTTCTTTCACATAAAGATCCGGTTTTCCATTCAATTTGTGCTGGACATGTGTGATTTATCTTCAGCTTGAACCGAGTGTAGTTTCCAGGCCTTTACCATAAGTTTGAACAACCGAAGAATGCTGGGGTATTCTTGTAAATGGATTTAGACATGGCATTTCACCAACTTAGGATATCTAAAATTGATATACCCCCGACGAGTTTTAGAGGACCAAATGGTTTCTTAGAGTGGTTAGTTATGCCTTATAGGCTAACAAATGCACCTACTAATTTTGTGGTCGACGTAGATTGAGTGTTTTAGGGAATACTCAATAAATTTGTGTTGGTCTCAACGTATGGTGACCTTGTTTATTCTAAGATCGAGGAGGATAACAAGCACCACTTAGAAACAGTATTGGAAACATTAAGGAAGCACTACTTATGGCTAAATTTTCTATATGCCATTTCTAAGAATCTGAATTAAAACTCCTCGGATATGCAGTGTCGGAGAATAGATAAGAGAGGCTGGGCCTGGGTTGTTGACAGAGGAGTAGATTATGGGTATTTTATTGTTTATGCACTGTCTTGCTATGGATATTTAGGATATGACTTTTGTATAGGTTCCATGATTTATAATACATGCCTTTTTGTGCTATTATGAGTTATCATTGTTTGCTAATTTCAGAACGAAATTCCTTTAAAAGGGAGAGTATAACGACATGGTATTTGGTCACTTTAGATATAGATTTTTAAATATATTTAATAACTAATTAATGGGTTTCTTATCTCAAAGTAAAACTCTTTCAAATGATAACTAATGATGGCAAAATGATTTTCAAAATTTTGTTTACAAAAATAATTAGTTTGAAGAAAAATCGAAAATGTGATTGGAAGATGTTTTTCGAATTTTTGATTTTTTCAGAGTCTAAAAGTTGCTAAAAAAACCGGGTGCACATTTAAGTCAATATGTATAAACATATTTACAATAAACCAGAGTATATTTTGATATATAAATGCATACTTGAGTTTATTTAAATTATGACACGATAATTTATGAAAGTTTAATTAAATTTTAAAAATAAAATGAACATTGTCATATCACATCATGTCATTGGCAAACATAAGTACTACGAGTATTAATTGAATGTTGGAGCAAATAAATGAAGAGGAAAGCTCAATGTAGTACATGTGAGTGAGGGAGGAGACAAGGATGGATAAAATGGCAACTAATGAGTGGAGGTTATGTAAAGTAAGGTTATTTTGGTAAACTGATATTTGAAATTTATATAAAATAATTTCATGAATTCTTTCCTTCACTTTTTCATTCTCATTTCCATCCTCTTAAAAAATCTCCATGCTTCATAAAGAAATTTCATTGCTTTTAATATTCCCTAAGTTTAAAATCTAATTTTTGATTCACTTTAAAACTCTTAAATATTTGTTCAAGGCCTCCTTCTTCCATTTCAAAAACCCTCCTTCACAAAACAAGTTCTCATCGCCCTTTCCTCAACATGGCCAAACCATTATAGACCTATTGTCAAACCCCTTTACTTTCTTTTGGCCTTAAAGGCATCATTTTTCCAAGTTGAAAACAAAGACCTAAGTCATTCTCGAGTTCTAAATGGAGTTACCTTGATTTAGTCGACTTTTTGTGAGTAAATCTCACCAATTTATTTAAAGTTTCCAACTTTAATTTTGATGTGCATTTTGCTGTTAAATTATTGCTTGATTGGTTGGATATGGTGTTGATTTGTATGCATATATATATATATGCTTGGATTTAGTATTTAGTTCTGTTTATGAACTAAATTATAAAATGTGTGTGTGGATGGAAAGTTAAAATTATGGCTTGTTGTATGATAAGTGAATTCATTATATTGGTTTATGTATTTGCTAAAGAAGTTAGCATTGAGTTGTGTATAAGTGACGCAGAAATCCCTTGCTTTTGAAATGTTTAACTTAACCGATTCCAAAAAGTTCTTTAAAATTTTAGAACTTTACTTTTAAATTTCAGAATTTTTCCAAATTATAAAGTGGGTTTAAGTGAAAGAGTATGGTTTTCAAAGCAATTCAATTCATAAAAACTAGTTTTGGAAATTATAAGTCATAAGCGATAATCGCTATGAATGCAGTTCATATTAAGATTTTAATTAGAACTTATTTAAGATTTAATTATCAATTAATTAATTAATATGGGTATAATTTTATAATTCACTTTATTTCTAAATATCGGTTTGTTTAAAGGAAGTTTCTTTTGCAAAAGTATTCCAAAAATACGAGATTTCCTTGTCAATTACCATTAAGTAACCTCAAATGATTATGGAACCAATTAACATCTATTTAGCAGAAAAAATCCCCATCTGCTATTATAATAACTTGAACATTAGTTTAGTTGAACAAAACACTGTCTGCTATTATAATAACTTGGACATTACATATATGTTGGTTGATTGTTTTTTGTTGATCCTTTTTACATATCTTCTTTGTGTAAATACCCCTGTCACAACTTGGAAAGTCAAACTAAATTAAATAAGAACCATTGTGTTCTCTAATCCTCTTTCTAAACTTGTGGAATCAAATACTTTGATTTTTCCTTTTTAAAATGGTTTAAAGTTTGTTATTATTAGTACCTTAGGTATTAGTTTTGATGATAACAATTATAGAACATTATATAAAACATAGATACTAATGTTTTATCAATATATATATATATATATGTATGTATATATGTATATATATTGCAAGATATTAGACAGGTATTAATTAGGAAGACTATATATTATCAAAAGTTGATATCATTAGTAGATTTAGATGGTGACATAAAGTTTCAAGAGTTCAAGAATGAAGACTCATGAGTATTCAAGAATTCAAGATTTCAAGATATTGTAGATAAGTTATAAAGTCATAGAATGTATAATAAAAACCTAATAGCATGTTCCTGATCTCTCTTACCTTCTCTAATTTTTTTTTAAATTGTTGTTAAAATATTCTATTTTAAAATAATCTTTTCAAAATATTTTCCAAAATGATTTTCAAATCTCTTATATTTATATAGATATTATTTTAGTGTTTTTAAGTTTATATATATTGAATTTTTGTTCATACTTTAATAATTTATAACTATATTGACTTTATATGTTATTTACATTATACTGAATATTCTTATTAAATATTTCAAAATTATTTTATAAAGTTTTATTCAGTTACATTTTGATTAAAATTTTTATAAACTATATTTAAATGGTTATCTAAAGTGTCAAACTATCCTACAAAGCAACATATTTTTAAAATAATTTTTTAAAAGTATTTTTTAGTTTTGTGAAGGATATGCCGACATATCAAAATCCTATATGTCGACATACTAGCCGTAGATTTCAAAATTCAAATTTTGAAAGGAAGTGTGTTTCCGTCATATCTTTTTGCGAATGGACATGACTTATCTTCCAATGTATACTTGAATTCCAAACGAATCTTCATTAACTACTTTCTTATTCTTCTCTCCTTTTTTCACTCTCTTCATTTATAAATCAAAGTTTACCAAAACTCTATAGAAATTCAACCAGAATCAAATTTAATCACTACTAGTTTGATAGTCTTTCATACACTCTCTAATTTCTCTAATCTATCTCAAGATCAAAGTACTGTTCAAGAGTTATAGGATCAATTGTAATCAAGATTGAAAATCTAATTCAATAAACCAATCAAATTATACTCTTATACTTTGTAGTGTGCTTAGTATCATAGAAATCCAAGTAGGTGTGACTATAGCATGTTTAAATCAATTGGTTATGCTTAGTAGCCCGTCAATCTAGTGGGTGTGCATGTAGCCCGAAAATCAAGTGGCTCTACCTAGAGGTCAGGATTCTGGGAGGGGTGTCTCGTAGCCTTAAAATCAAGATTGTATTTACATTTAATAGTTGTAAAGAAATTCGCGTAAGGAATTGTGCAGCACTGGATGTTTGGTAACTCCGTACCAGTATAAAATCCTGGTGTGTTCTTTTCTTTTTACTTTTACTATATTTACTTTTATTTGTACTTTGATTCTATGATTGTTTTTGTGATTGTTAATTTCATCATTCGAAGTAAAATTTGGAAGAATTTGAATAATATCCACACAATCAATTAAACACTATTCACCCCCCACTAGTGTTAATTTAGCCTTAAGATCCCTATTTCGTTGACTCACATTTTGTACCAGAGCGTTGGTTTTCAAAATATTCATAGTCCGATTTTTAAAAACGTTTCAATGGAAATTTTTGATAATATTTTAACTCTATTTTCATAAAGATAATCTTCAAAATCATCATGATGTTGTTTCATATATTTGCATATGTTCATTATAAAAAGTCAAGTGATCTTTTAGAAAGGTATGAATTGCAGGAATAGATGTGTTACATGGCTTTTGATAAACAGACACATAATGATCAAACTCTATAGATAAGAAATTACAAATGGATATTGGATATTGGATGCTCAAGACACATGACTGGAAACCAGAAAATATTGAAAGATATAGTTTACAAAGACGGTGGATAAGTAAATTTTGGGTACAACTCTAAAGGATACGTGATTGGCATCGGCAATGTCGGTAATTCTAAAGCTCTTGCTATATCTAATATTTTATTAGTTAGGAATTTAAAGCATAATCTATTGAGTGTTAATCAATTATCTGATAAGGTTTTCGAAATTAAATTTGTAAAAGATAAATGTCATATTGAAGATAACAAGTCAAATATTGTTTTTGAAGGCATTAGGAAACGAAATGTCTATATATTAAGTATGAGAATCTCAGTGATAATTTATGTCTTTTGGCCGACTCAAGTGACCTCCTGATTTGGCATAAAACTAATATATAAAATTACTAAAAGTGATCTCGTTAGAAGCCTTCCTAAAATAAATTTTAAAGTTAATAATTTATGCGCTGCATGTCAAATTGGAGAACTTAGAAAGAGTTCCTTTAAATCAAAAGGCATGATTTCTACCTCTCAACCCCTTGAACTTCTTCATGTAGATCTTTTTGGTCCCTCACAGATACAATTTATAAATCACAGTATTTATAATCGTAGATGATTATTCTAGGTTTACATTGGAGATTTTCTTAAAACTTAAAAGTGATGCTTTTGAAATGTTTAACATTCTGTTAAACGAATTCAAAATCAAATGACTAGTAAAATTAAAACTATTCAGAATGATCATGATGAAGAATTTGACAGTGAGAATTTTGGGAATTTCTATAACAAGAAAGGTATAACTCATAATTTTTCATTTTCAAGAACATAACAACAAAATGGAGTAGTAGAACATAAAAAATAAGACGACTTAAGAGTGTGCTCGAACTCTTCTAAATGATAGTAATTTACCTAAAACAAAGGTTGAAGTAGTTGGTGCTACATGTTATATTAAATAGAATTTAATTAAGACCATTAACTAAGAAAACACCATATGAAATATTGTAAAATAAATAGCCTAACGTATCATACTTCAGAATTTTGGTAGTAAATGTTTTATTCTAAATACTAAAGATAATTTGGAAAAATATGATGGTAAATCAGATAAAGGAATCTTTATTGGATATTCAAAAAGAAGTAAAACTTATAGAGTTTTCAATAATAGAACTCATACTATTGAAGAGACATTACATGTCTCATTTGATGAAAATTTTAAAGTTTATAACCCAAATATGGATGAAGAAGAAAACATTAACAACTCAATTAAAATTAGTAATAATGAGATTATCGAAAATAAAAAAAATTCACAAAACTCACATCCAAATAGAAGAAAAATAATAATTGAAAGATCATCCTATAGAAAATATACTTGGAAATATTGAATGTCTAGTTAAAACTAGAAATCAGCTAGATAAAATGAGTAACATTACTTTTATTTCAACTATTGAACCTAAAAATCCAAAGGAATCACCAACTGATGATTCATGGATTCTTGTTATGCAATATAAATTGAATTAATTTACAAGAAATGATATATGGGAATTAGCCCCAAGACTTAAGAATAAATCCATAATAGGGATTAAATGGGTATATAGGAACAAAATGAATGAACATGGAGAGATTGTGAAAAATAAAGCTGGATTAGTTGCAAAAGGTTATTGTCAAGAAGAAGAAATGTATTTTGATGGAACATTTGCACCCATAGCAAGAGTAGAAGCTATATGAATTTTACTTAATTTTTCTAATCATAATAATTTTAATTTATATCAAAGGATGTTAAAAGTGCATTTTAAACGGTTTTATTAAAGAAGAAGTATATGTTGAACAAACCCCACTTTTTGAAGATGAAAAAACTACATAATCATGATTACAAATTAAGAAGGCTTTGTATGATCTGAAATAGGCTCCAAAAGCTTGGTATGGTAGACTAAAATCCTATCTATTACAAAGAAATTTGGAAATTGGCAAAGTAGATAGTAAACATTTTATTAAAAGAGACAAAAATAATATTCAGATAATACAAATATATGCAGATGATATCATTTTTGGATCTTGTAACGACCCGTATTTTTCGAAAAGAAGAAAATTCAAATTTTAGAATTTTAAACAGTAAGAAATTAAAAATTTATGATTCTAAATAAAATTTACTTTGAATTATAACATCTGATTTTTGTTTAATAAAGTGACAACTATTTTATGTGATTTCAAAGGTATGGTTTTATAAAAGTTTAATTGGATAGATTTAGTACTATGTAAAGCATGAAATCAATTTATAATTAACTAGAATTGGGTTTTAACTGTAAATTAAATTCTAATCTATTTGTAAACAACAGATGTATAATTATGTATTCAAACTTATTTAAATTTTTGTCTTGATTTTCGCTCATCTTACATATCAACCTATTGAAATTAATTTGTTAATAAAATTTAGTATAATTGGATTTTACATAAAAGGAAAGAAGTATAAATTTTAATATAATAAGACTTAATTGGTTAAACGATTCAGGAATTGAGAAGATAAAGTTGAATTAATTGAAATTGTATTTAAATAAGAAATCTACTAAATTTAATCGAATTTAAACTATTGAAGTTTGGTGAAATTATCAATAATAATAAAATATAAATATAAATTTTGTTGTTTGTATGTCATTGATACTATTTAAGCAGCTTAATTTATAACTCTTATATGTAAACAATAAAATATATTTAAGTTACTGTAAAAAGAATCCAATTGTTTTAATTATCTTATGTGTAAACAACAATTATATAAATGTATTTAAGTTACTATAAAAAGATTTCAATTGTTTCAATTTTCTATCTATTAATCGTGTTCCGTTTTAAATTCTAATGTTGAAATTTATTGCCGTTAACTTAACTTGGAATCTTTGTATAAAAGGGAAAGAGAATTTAAATGAATTTAATGATGTTTAATGAAAGAAATGTACGTTTGTTAGGATCCGCTTTAAAGTGTAATTTTGAAATTAATTACAATTATGTCGATTTGGAATCTTTCAATATTGAAAAGGCAAAAAAATACATTAATTGTAATTAATGGATTTAACGAAAGAAACATACGTTTTGTTAAAATAAAAAGGTTGTTTTAATCAAAACAAAATGAATATTATTGTTTTTAAAGTAAGCGTAATTTTATAAAAGAGAAGATTAAATATTGGAGCAACATTTTTCGGTTGTTAAATAGTAGTCTTTGATAGTATAGAGGTATAATGCTAATCGTAAAATTTGGAATAAATTAAATATTTTATGTTCATGATTGTGCACCGAGAAAAACGCTGACTTTGATTTGACTTTGGAATAATGGTTCATCTTTTATTTTATGTAGCGGAGGTCCCCGTTACCTTGGTTGGTGTGTTTAAATTATTATTTTTTGTATGTTAATAAAACATTTAAATAGGCATAAATTTGAGTTGATTTGGGATTAACGAAATTAATTGAACTGAAATATATTTCCATATTGGATTAATGTGGCATTATATTCATTTTGAAGTATGAAAGGTGATGTTCATCATGAATTCATATTCATGCACGTTTCATATTCTATTGCTTTTTTTCTAACTACTATCTCATTCATGTTTTTTTGCCTTGTTCACTTTCACATTTCAAATATTCAAAAAAAAACTCTCTCTTTATTTCATAAAACTTTCATTTATCTTTTGTATATTCATTTTTCATCCTTATTATTAGATATACATTTTCCCACCTACTTTTATTAGGCCTAATTCTTATATACCTCTTGTATTTACATCTAAGCATTTATTATTGCATGTTACAACTTTTAATATTCATTCTTTTTCATAACTTCTGCCTGCACTAATTCATCTTTTAACAATTCATATTTAATGCAAATGCATCATTCATTTTAGCATGTTCATGTTTATATTTATTAAACACATAACCACATCGTTTCTCTGAAAAGCTGTAATATCCCGGAATTTATGGCAATATAAATTTAATAATCTGTGTTTAAATTTAAATTAATTTGAAAGTTTCTGTAAATAAATTTGAATTGATTCTATAATCTTCTTTATTTAAATAATTAATCAGAGAATTTATTTTTAATAAGGTAATAAACTGTTTTCGATTTATTATATGTATATGTATATTTATATATATTTTAAATAGATAAGTTGTTTTTAATTTGATTAGTATAGCATAATTTTAATATTTTGAATGTAACGACCCAACTTCCAAACTCCAGGAAATTGCATCGCTAAGAAGAAAGAAAGGGATAGAAGAAGAAAAGAAAGAGAAAGAAGAACACAAACAACATCAGAATCTCACAGCGGAACGAATAAAATATAATATATCACATAATACTTTACATAGTATCATATACATCAGAGTTTTACAGCCAATACAACACATACTAGACAGTTATAAACACCTGTCTAGTTATACATCTCTAAACAGTACAAGATACAACTCAGAGAGATGACTCAGAGATACCAACACAGCGGAAAATAGATAACTACAACGCAGAAGCCTCCTGCTCCATTTGCTCCTCCATAACTCGTCAAAGCAATCCTGAATCACTTGACTACTCATACATAATATGAGTACCCAAGAGTTTAATAAAACAGAAAATAAACACTCGGGTCAGACAGGGGTCTGGTGTGAGTAAATAGTTTAAAAGTTGCTTAACTTTAGAAAATCCTTTGAAAACAAAAGGTATCACGTAAGACTTCCCACACATAAACATGGAAAAGTTTTTACCTTACGCTAACCAAAACATTTGATAGGAAATCCAGTGATATTATAATAGTGTCTAGGGTTTTCAAAATAAAATACAGAAATAGCTGGAATGCTTGCATCTCACGTTCCAACATAGTTGGGCACAATCAAAACCGTACAGGCACTTATTGGATTTTGGATTCCATCAATGGCAGGGCTACCGGGGTACCGCCCGTCACAGTACGTGGCCTAGATCACCGTACCGAGGAGCCACCCTAACTCCCCTGCAACACAAGGCCGGACCCATTCCTTACTGAATAGTTCCGAATAAGACAACCCCGACGGTTGGAGCTCTCAACCGTCCACACAGCCGAAATATAAAGGGACCTCTAGACAGGGGTAAATCTTACTCTCAAGTGGGGGCTACCCACGAAGCCTTGCTGCACCTCCCCTGTTTTAGCCATTCCCGGTTGATGAGGCTTGAGGCTACGATTACCTTTAAAGAACACATCTATCTTAGAATGCTCATCGTCCACCTGACGATGTTCTGAAAGCATTCAATCCATACAAGTTCGTTCCGGGTTCGTACGAAACCGAAGGCATTATCTCGTTACACTCGTTTTGGAATCACCCTCAGAGTTAACGACAATAACCCTTGCACTCTAAATCACCATCTCGAATCTATAAGTACTATTCCGTCAAACTCATTACGGAATCACCCACAGAGTTATACTGACGTATAGCCCTTACACCTCGAGTCTTCACTTGCTCCACTTGGATTAATGACCTAACGTTTAATTGGAATCGATGTGGTTTTCGGATATCCAAATATGGAAACCCGATCCCGGTCTCACCGAAACCAAACGCCATTTTAATGTCCAAGTTATACTTAAGGGTTTAAACAATTAACTCATTTAATTTTTATCTATTTCACACAGATAGATAAACTACATATTCTCATCATAACAGATAACTCATAACATTATCACAACAGATAATCATCACAACAGTCAAATATCACAACAACAATCATCACAATCAAATCATCCATCATACTATAACTAAGCATCCATATTCTATAGATTCTACTCATCTCATTTCTGAGATCACAACCATCCAAAGGTATATCAATATCATTCACAAACAATGATATATTATCCATCATTTATAATTAATTTAAAATGAATTAAATTAATTACTTCTATCCTTAATTAATTTAAAAATAAAATAAATTAATTATCCATCTATAAATTTTGCTTATAAATTTATTGATTAATCAACCTAGTTAAATAATCACTCATTAAGTATTCAACTTGATTAAACATCTATGATTAATCATTCACTAATTACAATAAGTAATTAGTCTTAAATTAATTCCATAAAATTAATTAACCTTATCATAAGTAATTAACATTTAATTACTTAATTAATTGACTATAATTAATTACATTTATCCTTAGTTAATTACAATTAATTTATCACTTAATTAATTAATTAATTCTTAATTAAACAATTCTTAATTACATCATTAATTATAATAATTAATGATCTCTAATTAATATTTAAATTGATTACTCAATTAAAAATTAATTGCATTTACTAATTAAATTAAATACCATTATTAATCACCTTGATTAATACTTAAATCCAGTAATTAACTATCTTAATTACTCCTTAATAAATTAATTATCAATAATTAATTATCTATATTAATTAATCCTTGATTAATTACAAAAGTAATTATCCAAATTACTAAAATAAATCACCTTTCCTTAATTACATTCCAGTAATTATTCATTTAAAACTTCACTAAGAAATCTTTCTCCATAAATTACATTAAGTAATTATTATCATTTAATTATTAAATTATTTCTTAAATTAATTAAACTAAATTAATTAATCTAACAAAGCTCATTATCAGAATTAATTACAAAAAGTAATTAATCCCTTAATTACTTTCATAAAGTAATTATACTTAAATTACAATTGATTATCTTAAATTAATTAATCTAATTAATCCATCAAAATTAATTACATTAATTAATTATTAATTATCCTTAGATAATTAACTACATTTCATTTAATTCCTTACTTAAGAATAATTACCTTAAATTAATTATTCATTAATCATCTTTAATTATAAATTAATTCAAGTTATTATTTAAAATCAAATAAATAAGTAAATTCTTAATTATTTCCAAAATAATTTATTTACTTATTTATAACTTAATTAATATTCAAAATGTATTTAAACGATACATTTCAAAAATCAAATTCAACTTTCAATTTACAGTTAACATAGCATAATTTTATTTAATACTTAAAAGAAAGAATTCTTTTATAATTTAAACCTTCATTTAAAATCAGATTCATATTTGAATTCTGCTTAATAACATTTCTGTCAAATATTTAAAACTTTCAACTTGATTTGAATTCAAACAGGTTTTAAAATAAAAACTGGAATCATATTTAATTTGATTTCAAAACCAAATTCAAATCTTACTTAAAATTTAAATGTTTCAATTTTAAACTTGAATTCAAACTTAAATTCAATTCAAACATAAATTTGAATCTTGTTTTAAATATTGAATCCACTTTTAAATTTTTTTAAAAAACAAAACTGTTTTAATTAAAAATCTGGATTCAAAACCTGAAAATTTTATTTTACTGTTTTTTTTTTCAGATATAAATTTAAATCTTCCTTAAATTTAAATTTATCATTTAAACTTTCTGAATTCAAAACTTACTTGAATTCAATTCAACCTATACTTGAATTAAATCAAAGCTTTTAAACATTTTAAATATCCAGATTTTTAAAAAAAACCCAACTCAGGTTTATACCCTGCACACTAACCCGAGACCATCACAAATTACTTCGAGTCAATCCATATCTTCCTTCGAGTCACAACAGCAACTGCACGGTACCATCTTCGAGTCACCAAACCTGCACCTCCAAAACTTGCACCAGAATCAACAAAACCTGTCAACCATCATCACAACTCACTCTGGTCATCTTATGGCCTCTAACTCCGGCCACTGCTCCTCCTATACACCTTTTGCAATACCCCAAATCCTCAGTCCACTCGAACCACCACATAGTTTCAGACAGTGACAAAACTTCATCACTTTCAATTGGAATTCAAACCTGAAAACCACTCTTGCCATCAACACAACTCTATGACCAACTTCCCTTATTTTCCCCTCATTTCTCTCCAGTCATCATTCTATCTTCAGAAGGAATTTCAGATTCCAAAGTTTACTTATGAATTGATATCCTCAAGTATCCTAATTTCTGCACATACCATAATCACAGACTCCTCAGCAGATATTAAAACTGTGATGCATGTTTTTAGTAACCATGTTTTTAAACCTGCCCTAAGTTTTAAACTTGTTTTTGAAGGACTTTAAGATATTGGCAAACTTACTTTTTGAAAACAATTTCTGTTGTTATTATATATATATGTATTTTATTTTTTTTTAACAGTGACTGATTTTATATTTTTAAAACTACAATTTCTCAAACCTAATCCATACAACACAAACTCAAATTGTTTATATAATAATTTCTAACTAAGCTCCAACACCAGGAAATGAATTTGTATTTTAAAAATCCTAATTAGAAACAGAAATAGTGCAGTTAGAAGATCTGCATATATCTGTATACATATTCAAGGAAACAGAGAACATACAAGCATCAACAGACAACAAGCATATTAAAAGTTATCAGTACTTAAGCATAATCACACAAACAGTCAAGAATATACTCAAACACATGCACAGATAAATTTTTAAACAACCTATACATAGTGATGTTGCTTATCAAAAGAAAGAACAGGGTAGTTCTTAATTTGCTACTGTTTTGATTTTCTTATTTAAAAGGGCATTTGAATTAACTTTAAGTTCTGCAATTTCTGTTAGTTCTTTTTTTTTTTAAAGAAAAAAAAACTGTTTTTAAACTTAGATTTACTCACCTTAAATGCAAAATAGAAAGCATCCATCTGCAAGTTCATTTCCCTGCAAATCTGAATTTCCATTGCATTGTGAATCTGCTTGCATGCTGGTGGGAATTTTGGTGATACCTTGATGCTTGCAGTCCTATTTGAATTTGCACTTGATGATGCCATGATGCTTCAAGCTTTGGAACTGCATTTGCCAATGATTTTGGTCTGCATGCTTCCAGATTCACCTTGCTTGCATTGATCTTTCAGATTGCAGATTATTTCCCACAGGTTGAAGAAGTTGGTTTGCAGAACTTTGTTTGTTTGCAGATTCAAAAACTTTGATTTGCAGAGTAGAGATTGGGTTGCAGGTTAACAGAATTTGCAGGTTTAAAGAATATGCAGAGTTTAGATTTGAGTATAGTTTGTGGAATTTTTCATTTGCAGGGTTTACAAGAATATGCAGAGTTTAAAAGAATTTGTTTTGCAGATCTTGACTGAATTTATTTGCAAAGTAGAGATTGAGTTTGGGTTGTGGATTTTTAGAGTAAATTGGAATTTCAGTTTCTCAGATCTGAATTTTCATTTAGTATAGAAGATAATGTTTTAAGTTTTATTCAAAATTGATTTGTATTGCCACTTGTTGCTTAAGTAAGAAAATAAATTTACAAGTGTCAAATTTAAAACATGAAACTTAACACATGTAAGATTTTAAAAATAAAAATAAATTTCTTTGTTTTACAATTGTTTTAATTAGAGATAAAACTATTTCTAATTTAAATTATGATGTTTTAATATGTTTATCTATATTTAGTCTTTACAAATGAATTATCCAAACATATACAAATATTTGTTTGAATATTTTAAGAATTAATTTAAAACAAATTTCAAAAGAGAAACTTTTTAGAAAGAAAAGAACAATGTTGAATTATATTTTATTCAAGAGTTTCAAATTAACATATACTTTAATATAAATAAACTAAATTTATTTCAAAACAATTTTAAAATAAAACAAAATAAACTTTATTATAAAAATACAATTCTTAACTATATATATTTATAACAAAATATTTATTATAATTTCCTTCTAAAAATACAAGATAGATTTATAAATTGACTTATGAAAAGTTCAATACTATTTTCAATTTAATATAAATCAATTCATAAATTATATAGCTATATATATATTATAAATTTGAAAAGATCTTTTTATTAAATTTTAAAATAAAATCAAAACATCTATTTACAATGTATACACATATATACATTATAAATAAAATATTTTAAAATTAGCTTAGAAAAGAAATTTTATCATTTAAATGTTTTTAATATTTTAAAACAATAAGATTCTCAAACTCAATTATTATTATAAATTTTCAAAAGAATATTATTTATTAACAAAATAATTATAAATTTTCAGAAGAAAATTATGTTTGAATTGGATTATTAAATCAATATTTCACATTTTAAATAAATTATAAATGAAATTATTAAATAAATATTGCCCAAATTTCCGGGACATCACATTCCTCCCCCCTTAAAAGAATTTCGTCCCCGAAATTTAAAAGCAAAGGTAATTTAATAATCTCTTTACAGATTTTATTTAAAACACAAGCATATATCAAACATATGCTAACAATTAAAACAACCAATTCAGCCAATCAAACAAATCTAATTATCCTGACAAATTCTGAATAAAATTCTATCTAGTTTCCCCTAGGTATAAATATATACCGGGATACTCGCTCAAGAGAATCCAAACAATCAATACTAAGAAGCTCCAAAACTCCTATACAACTATATCTACAACACTAGACAAGATATCAGACTGTAGACGAGTCTGACTCAACAATCAAAATTCCAGAACTGCTGGTTCTACAACCAGAGATAGATCATACACGTATTCCCTCAGAGATACGTGAAACTCATCGAATCCCAGTTATCCAAACTGGCAATCCAATCCTGTAGATCAATCACTTAACCCTTGAGAGAAAACAGAAAGGTCTAATCTCTTATCCACAAATCTTTCCTGTCGATCCTGGGCTGCCTTCAACTTCTAGATCAATCCAATCCATTACACAAACTCTGCTACAAATATCAGAAGACTTCAGACAAACTACACTTATTCGGAAAACAGAACAGATGCACAAGACATCCAAGTCTCCAGATTAAGCGAATTTCCCGTAGAAATCCTCTGATCCAAGACAAAACACAAATCCCAATGAATAGGGTGTTGCTTTAATTCTGAAATAGCTACCACCATGCTTCCACTGCGCAACTCTGATTTGAGAATGCTGTTGATGAAAACTGGCACAAACTTGATCAACTTACCCTGAAAACATTGTTCATCAAATACCATAAAATCTCCAAAAAACCAAGTCGAAACAGAACTCAATCTCCTGATGCGGATGCAAAACTTAACTCCTTCGAAGACATCCAGAAAATACCAAACCACTTCGATAACTCAAACATCTTCTGGAGATGCCTCAATCCAAACAAAGGTTACTCAGGAAACTTCCGGATTATCGCAAGTCACTTTTGCGATTCTATTCAGTTCAGATCGTTCTCTCTTCAACAATCAGAACAGCCAAAGCCTTCAAATCAAAAAGGAAACTAGTGGTTCTCCTTCAACCACAAACATCACACCCAGCTGAGCTTCCAGAAGAAATGGACAAGCTTCACCATCTGCCCGGCTTACAGACAAAAGAATCACAGAGACTTCAGAACCATCGAAGAAACAGGCCACTCACTGCTGCTACTGCTGCCAACAAACTTAATTACCCCAAAGCTCATCGAATCTCAAAGCTACACCAACCACTTCCACCAAAAGATCCTTCAGAAGACAGATATCCCTCAGGAAACTCGACTCCAAACCAAGCACAAAACACTTTGCCAAACTGAGTCTCGAACTCAAATACAGACAGAACTCCTATCAAAGGTTGCCAAAATACCATTGCTGGCTTTAGTAATCCAAACTGATCCAGACTCAAGAAAAATCCACTCACACGAGTGAGATCAAGCTTAAAAATCCAAAGATACACTCCGAATCTTGAAAAGATTCTCCTTCAGAGATCAGAAAAATCCTTCACATCAAACTGCCAAACTACTCAAGATGCCCAATACTGCCCTAGCAGATCACTTCCAAGCTCAAACACTCGGAACTCCAACCATTGGTAGTTGTGTTACACACACCACTACCCTATCTACCTTTATTACTTATATTGGAAAACCTGAACAAGTAACCCAACAGATAGGTAGAATTAAATATATTTATATTTAAAATTACAAGTACGCTCTCTCAAGAAAGATACCACTACAGAGCCTAGGTATTCACTCAACCTACTGCTCTGATACCACGTTGTAACGACCCAACTTCCAAACTCCAGGAAATTGCATCGCTAAGAAGAAAGAAAGGGATAGAAGAAGAAAAGAAAGAGAAAGAAGAACACAAACAACATCAGAATCTCACAGCGGAACGAATAAAATATAATATATCACATAATACTTTACATAGTATCATATACATCAGAGTTTTACAGCCAATACAACACATACTAGACAGTTATAAACACCTGTCTAGTTATACATCTCTAAACAGTACAAGATACAACTCAGAGAGATGACTCAGAGATACCAACACAGCGGAAAATAGATAACTACAACGCAGAAGCCTCCTGCTCCATTTGCTCCTCCATAACTCGTCAAAGCAATCCTGAATCACTTGACTACTCATACATAATATGAGTACCCAAGAGTTTAATAAAACAGAAA
This sequence comes from Allium cepa, assembly GCA_030765085.1. Taxonomy (NCBI): domain Eukaryota; kingdom Viridiplantae; phylum Streptophyta; class Magnoliopsida; order Asparagales; family Amaryllidaceae; genus Allium; species Allium cepa. Next base: position 455,897,375 of record CM060932.1, read on the forward strand.
ATAAACACTCGGGTCAGACAGGGGTCTGGTGTGAGTAAATAGTTTAAAAGTTGCTTAACTTTAGAAAATCCTTTGAAAACAAAAGGTATCACGTAAGACTTCCCACACATAAACATGGAAAAGTTTTTACCTTACGCTAACCAAAACATTTGATAGGAAATCCAGTGATATTATAATAGTGTCTAGGGTTTTCAAAATAAAATACAGAAATAGCTGGAATGCTTGCATCTCACGTTCCAACATAGTTGGGCACAATCAAAACCGTACAGGCACTTATTGGATTTTGGATTCCATCAATGGCAGGGCTACCGGGGTACCGCCCGTCACAGTACGTGGCCTAGATCACCGTACCGAGGAGCCACCCTAACTCCCCTGCAACACAAGGCCGGACCCATTCCTTACTGAATAGTTCCGAATAAGACAACCCCGACGGTTGGAGCTCTCAACCGTCCACACAGCCGAAATATAAAGGGACCTCTAGACAGGGGTAAATCTTACTCTCAAGTGGGGGCTACCCACGAAGCCTTGCTGCACCTCCCCTGTTTTAGCCATTCCCGGTTGATGAGGCTTGAGGCTACGATTACCTTTAAAGAACACATCTATCTTAGAATGCTCATCGTCCACCTGACGATGTTCTGAAAGCATTCAATCCATACAAGTTCGTTCCGGGTTCGAACGAAACCGAAGGCATTATCTCGTTACACTCGTTTTGGAATCACCCTCAGAGTTAACGACAATAACCCTTGCACTCTAAATCACCATCTCGAATCTATAAGTACTATTCCGTCAAACTCATTACGGAATCACCCACAGAGTTATACTGACGTATAGCCCTTACACCTCGAGTCTTCACTTGCTCCACTTGGATTAACGACCTAACGTTTAATTGGAATCGATGTGGTTTTCGGATATCCAAATATGGAAACCCGATCCCGGTCTCACCGAAACCAAACGCCATTTTAATGTCCAAGTTATACTTAAGGGTTTAAACAATTAACTCATTTAATTTTTATCTATTTCACACAGATAGATAAACTACATATTCTCATCATAACAGATAACTCATAACATTATCACAACAGATAATCATCACAACAGTCAAATATCACAACAACAATCATCACAATCAAATCATCCATCATACTATAACTAAGCATCCATATTCTATAGATTCTACTCATCTCATTTCTGAGATCACAACCATCCAAAGGTATATCAATATCATTCACAAACAATGATATATTATCCATCATTTATAATTAATTTAAAATGAATTAAATTAATTACTTCTATCTTTAATTAATTTAAAAATAAAATAAATTAATTATCCATCTATAAATTTTGCTTATAAATTTATTGATTAATCAACCTAGTTAAATAATCACTCATTAAGTATTCAACTTGATTAAACATCTATGATTAATCATTCACTAATTACAATAAGTAATTAGTCTTAAATTAATTCCATAAAATTAATTAACCTTATCATAAGTAATTAACATTTAATTACTTAATTAATTGACTATAATTAATTACATTTATCCTTAGTTAATTACAATTAATTTATCACTTAATTAATTAATTAATTCTTAATTAAACAATTCTTAATTACATCATTAATTATAATAATTAATGATCTCTAATTAATATTTAAATTGATTACTCAATTAAAAATTAATTGCATTTACTAATTAAATTAAATACCATTATTAATCACCTTGATTAATACTTAAATCCAGTAATTAACTATCTTAATTACTCCTTAATAAATTAATTATCAATAATTAATTATCTATATTAATTAATCCTTGATTAATTACAAAAGTAATTATCCAAATTACTAAAATAAATCACCTTTCCTTAATTACATTCCAGTAATTATTCATTTAAAACTTCACTAAGAAATCTTTCTCCATAAATTACATTAAGTAATTATTATCATTTAATTATTAAATTATTTCTTAAATTAATTAAACTAAATTAATTAATCTAACAAAGCTCATTATCAGAATTAATTACAAAAAGTAATTAATCCCTTAATTACTTTCATAAAGTAATTATACTTAAATTACAATTGATTATCTTAAATTAATTAATCTAATTAATCCATCAAAATTAATTACATTAATTAATTATTAATTATCCTTAGATAATTAACTACATTTCATTTAATTCCTTACTTAAGAATAATTACCTTAAATTAATTATTCATTAATCATCTTTAATTATAAATTAATTCAAGTTATTATTTAAAATCAAATAAATAAGTAAATTCTTAATTATTTCCAAAATAATTTATTAACTTATTTATAACTTAATTAATATTCAAAATGTATTTAAACAATACATTTCAAAAATCAAATTCAACTTTCAATTTACAGTTAACATAGCATAATTTTATTTAATACTTAAAAGAAAGAATTCTTTTATAATTTAAACCTTCATTTAAAATCAGATTCATATTTGAATTCTGCTTAATAACATTTCTGTCAAATATTTAAAACTTTCAACTTGATTTGAATTCAAACAGGTTTTAAAATAAAAACTGGAATCATATTTAATTTGATTTCAAAACCAAATTCAAATCTTACTTAAAATTTAAATGTTTCAATTTTAAACTTGAATTCAAACTTAAATTCAATTCAAACATAAATTTGAATCTTGTTTTAAATATTGAATCCACTTTTAAATTTTTTTAAAAAACAAAACTGTTTTAACTAAAAATCTGGATTCAAAACCTGAAAATTTTATTTTACTGTTTTATTTTTCAGATATAAATTTAAATCTTCCTTAAATTTAAATTTATCATTTAAACTTTCTGAATTCAAAACTTACTTGAATTCAATTCAACCTATACTTGAATTAAATCAAAGCTTTTAAACATTTTAAATATCCAGATTTTTAAAAAAAACCCAACTCAGGTTTATACCCTGCACACTAACCCGTGACCATCACAAATTACTTCGAGTCAATCCATATCTTCCTTCGAGTCACAACAGCAACTGCACGGTACCATCTTCGAGTCACCAAACCTGCACCTCCAAAACTTGCACCAGAATCAACAAAACCTGTCAACCATCATCACAACTCACTCTGGTCATCTTATGGCCTCTAACTCCGGCCACTGCTCCTCCTATACACCTTTTGCAATACCCCAAATCCTCAGTCCACTCGAACCACCACATAGTTTCAGACAGTGACAAAACTTCATCACTTTCAATTGGAATTCAAACCTGAAAACCACTCTTGCCATCAACACAACTCTATGACCAACTTCCCTTATTTTCCCCTCATTTCTCTCCAGTCATCATTCTATCTTCAGAAGGAATTTCAGATTCCAAAGTTTACTTATGAATTGATATCCTCAAGTATCCTAATTTCTGCACATACCATAATCACAGACTCCTCAGCAGATATTAAAACTGTGATGCATGTTTTTAGTAACCATGTTTTTAAACCTGCCCTAAGTTTTAAACTTGTTTTTGAAGGACTTTAAGATATTGGCAAACTTACTTTTTGAAAACAATTTCTGTTGTTATTATATATATATGTTTTTTTTTTTTTTTTAACAGTGACTGATTTTATATTTTTAAAACTACAATTTCTCAAACCTAATCCATACAACACAAACTCAAATTGTTTATATAATAATTTCTAACTAAGCTCCAACACCAGGAAATGAATTTGTATTTTAAAAATCCTAATTAGAAACAGAAATAGTGCAGTTAGAAGATCTGCATATATCTGTATACATATTCAAGGAAACAGAGAACATACAAGCATCAACAGACAACAAGCATATTAAAAGTTATCAGTACTTAAGCATAATCACACAAACAGTCAAGAATATACTCAAACACATGCACAGATAAATTTTTAAACAACCTATACATAGTGATGTTGCTTATCAAAAGAAAGAAAAGGGTAGTTCTTAATTTGCTACTGTTTTGATTTTCTTATTTAAAAGGGCATTTGAATTAACTTTAAGTTCTGCAATTTCTGTTAGTTCTTTTTTTTTTAAAGAAAAAAAAACTGTTTTTAAACTTAGATTTACTCACCTTAAATGCAAAATAGAAAGCATCCATCTGCAAGTTCATTTCCCTGCAAATCTGAATTTCCATTGCATTGTGAATCTGCTTGCATGCTGGTGGGAATTTTGGTGATACCTTGATGCTTGCAGTCCTATTTGAATTTGCACTTGATGATGCCATGATGCTTCAAGCTTTGGAACTGCATTTGCCAATGATTTTGGTCTGCATGCTTCCAGATTCACCTTGCTTGCATTGATCTTTCAGATTGCAGATTATTTCCCACAGGTTGAAGAAGTTGGTTTGCAGAACTTTGTTTGTTTGCAGATTCAAAAACTTTGATTTGCAGAGTAGAGATTGGGTTGCAGGTTAACAGAATTTGCAGGTTTAAAGAATATGCAGAGTTTAGATTTGAGTATAGTTTGTGGAATTTTTCTTTTGCAGGGTTTACAAGAATATGCAGAGTTTAAAAGAATTTGTTTTGCAGATCTTGACTGAATTTATTTGCAAAGTAGAGATTGAGTTTGGGTTGTGGATTTTTAGAGTAAATTGGAATTTCAGTTTCTCAGATCTGAATTTTCATTTAGTATAGAAGATAATGTTTTAAGTTTTATTCAAAATTGATTTGTATTGCCACTTGTTGCTTAAGTAAGAAAATAAATTTACAAGTGTCAAATTTAAAACATGAAACTTAACACATGTAAGATTTTAAAAATAAAAATAAATTTCTTTGTTTTACAATTGTTTTAATTAGAGATAAAACTATTTCTAATTTAAATTATGATGTTTTAATATGTTTATCTATATTTAGTCTTTACAAATGAATTATCCAAACATATACAAATATTTGTTTGAATATTTTAAGAATTAATTTAAAACAAATTTCAAAAGAGAAACTTTTTAGAAAGAAAAGAACAATGTTGAATTATATTTTATTCAAGAGTTTCAAATTAACATATACTTTAATATAAATAAACTAAATTTATTTCAAAACAATTTTAAATAAAACAAAATAAACTTTATTATAAAAATACAATTCTTAACTATATATATTTATAACAAAATATTTATTATAATTTCCTTCTAAAAATACAAGATAGATTTATAAATTGACTTATGAAAAGTTCAATACTATTTTCAATTTAATATAAATCAATTCATAAATTATATAGCTATATATATATTATAAATTTGAAAAGATCTTTTTATTAAATTTTAAAATAAAATCAAAACATCTATTTACAATGTATACACATATATACATTATAAATAAAATATTTTAAAATTAGCGTAGAAAAGAAATTTTATCATTTAAATGTTTTTAATATTTTAAAACAATAAGATTCTCAAACTCAATTATTATTATAAATTTTCAAAAGAATATTATTTATTAACAAAATAATTATAAATTTTCAGAAGAAAATTATGTTTGAATTGGATTATTAAATCAATATTTCACATTTTAAATAAATTATAAATGAAATTATTAAATAAATATTGCCCAAATTTCCGGGACATCACATTCCTCCCCCCTTAAAAGAATTTCGTCCCCGAAATTTAAAAGCAAAGGTAATTTAATAATCTCTTTACAGATTTTATTTAAAACACAAGCATATATCAAACATATGCTAACAATTAAAACAACCAATTCAGCCAATCAAACAAATCTAATTATCCTGACAAATTCTGAATAAAATTCTATCGAGTTTCCCCTAGGTATAAATATATACCGGGATACTCGCTCAAGAGAATCCAAACAATCAATACTAAGAAGCTCCAAAACTCCTATACAACTATATCTACAACACTAGACAAGATATCAGACTGTAGACGAGTCTGACTCAACAATCAAAATTCCAGAACTGCTGGTTCTACAACCAGAGATAGATCATACACGTATTCCCTCAGAGATACGTGAAACTCATCGAATCCCAGTTATCCAAACTGGCAATCCAATCCTGTAGATCAATCACTTAACCCTTGAGAGAAAACAGAAAGGTCTAATCTCTTATCCACAAATCTTTCCTGTCGATCCTGGGCTGCCTTCAACTTCTAGATCAATCCAATCCATCACACAAACTCTGCTACAAATATCAGAAGACTTCAGACAAACTACACTTATTCGGAAAACAGAACAGATGCACAAGACATCCAAGTCTCCAGATTAAGCGAATTTCCCGTAGAAATCCTCTGATCCAAGACAAAACACAAATCCCAATGAATAGGGTGTTGCTTTAATTCTGAAATAGCTACCACCATGCTTCCACTGCGCAACTCTGATTTGAGAATGCTGTTGATGAAAACTGGCACAAACTTGATCAACTTACCCTGAAAACATTGTTCATCAAATACCATAAAATCTCCAAAAAACCAAGTCGAAACAGAACTCAATCTCCTGATGCGGATGCAAAACTTAACTCCTTCGAAGACATCCAGAAAATACCAAACCACTTCGATAACTCAAACATCTTCTGGAGATGCCTCAATCCAAACAAAGGTTACTCAGGAAACTTCCGGATTATCGCAAGTCACTTTTGCGATTCTATTCAGTTCAGATCGTTCTCTCTTCAACAATCAGAACAGCCAAAGCCTTCAAATCAAAAAGGAAACTAGTGGTTCTCCTTCAACCACAAACATCACACCCAGCTGAGCTTCCAGAAGAAATGGACAAGCTTCACCATCTGCCCGGCTTACAGACAAAAGAATCACAGAGACTTCAGAACCATCAAAGAAACAGGCCACTCACTGCTGCTACTGCTGCCAACAAACTTAATTACCCCAAAGCTCATCGAATCTCAAAGCTACACCAACCACTTCCACCAAAAGATCCTTCAGAAGACAGATATCCCTCAGGAAACTCGACTCCAAACCAAGCACAAAACACTTTGCCAAACTGAGTCTCGAACTCAAATACAGACAGAACTCCTATCAAAGGTTGCCAAAATACCATTGCTGGCTTTAGTAATCCAAACTGATCCAGACTCAAGAAAAATCCACTCACACGAGTGAGATCAAGCTTAAAAATCCAAAGATACACTCCGAATCTTGAAAAGATTCTCCTTCAGAGATCAGAAAAATCCTTCACATCAAACTGCCAAACTACTCAAGATGCCCAATACTGCCCTAGCAGATCACTTCCAAGCTCAAACACTCGGAACTCCAACCATTGGTAGTTGTGTTACACACACCACTACCCTATCTACCTTTATTACTTATATTGGAAAACCTGAACAAGTAACCCAACAGATAGGTAGAATTAAATATATTTATATTTAAAATTACAAGTACGCTCTCTCAAGAAAGATACCACTACAGAGCCTAGGTATTCACTCAACCTACTGCTCTGATACCACGTTGTAACGACCCAACTTCCAAACTCCAGGAAATTGCATCGCTAAGAAGAAAGAAAGGGATAGAAGAAGAAAAGAAAGAGAAAGAAGAACACAAACAACATCAGAATCTCACAGCGGAACGAATAAAATATAATATATCACATAATACTTTACATAGTATCATATACATCAGAGTTTTACAGCCAATACAACACATACTAGACAGTTATAAACACCTGTCTAGTTATACATCTCTAAACAGTACAAGATACAACTCAGAGAGATGACTCAGAGATACCAACACAGCGGAAAATAGATAACTACAACGCAGAAGCCTCCTGCTCCATTTGCTCCTCCATAACTCGTCAAAGCAATCCTGAATCACTTGACTACTCATACATAATATGAGTACCCAAGAGTTTAATAAAACAGAAAATAAACACTCGGGTCAGACAGGGGTCTGGTGTGAGTAAATAGTTTAAAAGTTGCTTAACTTTAGAAAATCCTTTGAAAACAAAAGGTATCACGTAAGACTTCCCACACATAAACATGGAAAAGTTTTTACCTTACGCTAACCAAAACATTTGATAGGAAATCCAGTGATATTATAATAGTGTCTAGGGTTTTCAAAATAAAATACAGAAATAGCTGGAATGCTTGCATCTCACGTTCCAACATAGTTGGGCACAATCAAAACCGTACAGGCACTTATTGGATTTTGGATTCCATCAATGGCAGGGCTACCGGGGTACCGCCCGTCACAGTACGTGGCCTAGATCACCGTACCGAGGAGCCACCCTAACTCCCCTGCAACACAAGGCCGGACCCATTCCTTACTGAATAGTTCCGAATAAGACAACCCCGACGGTTGGAGCTCTCAACCGTCCACACAGCCGAAATATAAAGGGACCTCTAGACAGGGGTAAATCTTACTCTCAAGTGGGGGCTACCCACGAAGCCTTGCTGCACCTCCCCTGTTTTAGCCATTCCCGGTTGATGAGGCTTGAGGCTACGATTACCTTTAAAGAACACATCTATCTTAGAATGCTCATCGTCCACCTGACGATGTTCTGAAAGCATTCAATCCATACAAGTTCGTTCCGGGTTCGAACGAAACCGAAGGCATTATCTCGTTACACTCGTTTTGGAATCACCCTCAGAGTTAACGACAATAACCCTTGCACTCTAAATCACCATCTCGAATCTATAAGTACTATTCCGTCAAACTCATTACGGAATCACCCACAGAGTTATACTGACGTATAGCCCTTACACCTCGAGTCTTCACTTGCTCCACTTGGATTAACGACCTAACGTTTAATTGGAATCGATGTGGTTTTCGGATATCCAAATATGGAAACCCGATCCCGGTCTCACCGAAACCAAACGCCATTTTAATGTCCAAGTTATACTTAAGGGTTTAAACAATTAACTCATTTAATTTTTATCTATTTCACACAGATAGATAAACTACATATTCTCATCATAACAGATAACTCATAACATTATCACAACAGATAATCATCACAACAGTCAAATATCACAACAACAATCATCACAATCAAATCATCCATCATACTATAACTAAGCATCCATATTCTATAGATTCTACTCATCTCATTTCTGAGATCACAACCATCCAAAGGTATATCAATATCATTCACAAACAATGATATATTATCCATCATTTATAATTAATTTAAAATGAATTAAATTAATTACTTCTATCCTTAATTAATTTAAAAATAAAATAAATTAATTATCCATCTATAAATTTTGCTTATAAATTTATTGATTAATCAACCTAGTTAAATAATCACTCATTAAGTATTCAACTTGATTAAACATCTATGATTAATCATTCACTAATTACAATAAGTAATTAGTCTTAAATTAATTCCATAAAATTAATTAACCTTATCATAAGTAATTAACATTTAATTACTTAATTAATTGACTATAATTAATTACATTTATCCTTAGTTAATTACAATTAATTTATCACTTAATTAATTAATTAATTCTTAATTAAACAATTCTTAATTACATCATTAATTATAATAATTAATGATCTCTAATTAATATTTAAATTGATTACTCAATTAAAAATTAATTGCATTTACTAATTAAATTAAATACCATTATTAATCACCTTGATTAATACTTAAATCCAGTAATTAACTATCTTAATTACTCCTTAATAAATTAATTATCAATAATTAATTATCTATATTAATTAATCCTTGATTAATTACAAAAGTAATTATCCAAATTACTAAAATAAATCACCTTTCCTTAATTACATTCCAGTAATTATTCATTTAAAACTTCACTAAGAAATCTTTCTCCATAAATTACATTAAGTAATTATTATCATTTAATTATTAAATTATTTCTTAAATTAATTAAACTAAATTAATTAATCTAACAAAGCTCATTATCAGAATTAATTACAAAAAGTAATTAATCCCTTAATTACTTTCATAAAGTAATTATACTTAAATTACAATTGATTATCTTAAATTAATTAATCTAATTAATCCATCAAAATTAATTACATTAATTAATTATTAATTATCCTTAGATAATTAACTACATTTCATTTAATTCCTTACTTAAGAATAATTACCTTAAATTAATTATTCATTAATCATCTTTAATTATAAATTAATTCAAGTTATTATTTAAAATCAAATAAATAAGTAAATTCTTAATTATTTCCAAAATAATTTATTTACTTATTTATAACTTAATTAATATTCAAAATGTATTTAAACAATACATTTCAAAAATCAAATTCAACTTTCAATTTACAGTTAACATAGCATAATTTTATTTAATACTTAAAAGAAAGAATTCTTTTATAATTTAAACCTTCATTTAAAATCAGATTCATATTTGAATTCTGCTTAATAACATTTCTGTCAAATATTTAAAACTTTCAACTTGATTTGAATTCAAACAGGTTTTAAAATAAAAACTGGAATCATATTTAATTTGATTTCAAAACCAAATTCAAATCTTACTTAAAATTTAAATGTTTCAATTTTAAACTTGAATTCAAACTTAAATTCAATTCAAACATAAATTTGAATCTTGTTTTAAATATTGAATCCACTTTTAAATTTTTTTAAAAAACAAAACTGTTTTAATTAAAAATCTGGATTCAAAACCTGAAAATTTTATTTTACTGTTTTTTTTTTCAGATATAAATTTAAATCTTCCTTAAATTTAAATTTATCATTTAAACTTTCTGAATTCAAAACTTACTTGAATTCAATTCAACCTATACTTGAATTAAATCAAAGCTTTTAAACATTTTAAATATCCAGATTTTTAAAAAAAACCCAACTCAGGTTTATACCCTGCACACTAACCCGAGACCATCACAAATTACTTCGAGTCAATCCATATCTTCCTTCGAGTCACAACAGCAACTGCACGGTACCATCTTCGAGTCACCAAACCTGCACCTCCAAAACTTGCACCAGAATCAACAAAACCTGTCAACCATCATCACAACTCACTCTGGTCATCTTATGGCCTCTAACTCCGGCCACTGCTCCTCCTATACACCTTTTGCAATACCCCAAATCCTCAGTCCACTCGAACCACCACATAGTTTCAGACAGTGACAAAACTTCATCACTTTCAATTGGAATTCAAACCTGAAAACCACTCTTGCCATCAACACAACTCTATGACCAACTTCCCTTATTTTCCCCTCATTTCTCTCCAGTCATCATTCTATCTTCAGAAGGAATTTCAGATTCCAAAGTTTACTTATGAATTGATATCCTCAAGTATCCTAATTTCTGCACATACCATAATCACAGACTCCTCAGCAGATATTAAAACTGTGATGCATGTTTTTAGTAACCATGTTTTTAAACCTGCCCTAAGTTTTAAACTTGTTTTTGAAGGACTTTAAGATATTGGCAAACTTACTTTTTGAAAACAATTTCTGTTGTTATTATATATATATGTATTTTTTTTTAACAGTGACTGATTTTATATTTTTAAAACTACAATTTCTCAAACCTAATCCATACAACACAAACTCAAATTGTTTATATAATAATTTCTAACTAAGCTCCAACACCAGGAAATGAATTTGTATTTTAAAAATCCTAATTAGAAACAGAAATAGTGTAGTTAGAAGATCTGCATATATTTGTATACATATTCAAGGAAACAGAGAACATACAAGCATCAACAGACAACAAGCATATTAAAAGTTATCAGTACTTAAGCATAATCACACAAACAGTCAAGAATATACTCAAACACATGCACAGATAAATTTTTAAACAACCTATACATAGTGATGTTGCTTATCAAAAGAAAGAACAGGGTAGTTCTTAATTTGCTACTGTTTTGATTTTCTTATTTAAAAGGGCATTTGAATTAACTTTAAGTTCTGCAATTTCTGTTAGTTCTTTTTTTTTAAAGAAAAAAAAACTGTTTTTAAACTTAGATTTACTCACCTTAAATGCAAAATAGAAAGCATCCATCTGCAAGTTCATTTCCCTGCAAATCTGAATTTCCATTGCATTGTGAATCTGCTTGCATGCTGGTGGGAATTTTGGTGATACCTTGATGCTTGCAGTCCTATTTGAATTTGCACTTGATGATGCCATGATGCTTCAAGCTTTGGAACTGCATTTGCCAATGATTTTGGTCTGCATGCTTCCAGATTCACCTTGCTTGCATTGATCTTTCAGATTGCAGATTATTTCCCACAGGTTGAAGAAGTTGGTTTGCAGAACTTTGTTTGTTTGCAGATTCAAAAACTTTGATTTGCAGAGTAGAGATTGGGTTGCAGGTTAACAGAATTTGCAGGTTTAAAGAATATGCAGAGTTTAGATTTGAGTATAGTTTGTGGAATTTTTCTTTTGCAGGGTTTACAAGAATATGCAGAGTTTAAAAGAATTTGTTTTGCAGATCTTGACTGAATTTATTTGCAAAGTAGAGATTGAGTTTGGGTTGTGGATTTTTAGAGTAAATTGGAATTTCAGTTTCTCAGATCTGAATTTTCATTTAGTATAGAAGATAATGTTTTAAGTTTTATTCAAAATTGATTTGTATTGCCACTTGTTGCTTAAGTAAGAAAATAAATTTACAAGTGTCAAATTTAAAACATGAAACTTAACACATGTAAGATTTTAAAAATAAAAATAAATTTCTTTGTTTTACAATTGTTTTAATTAGAGATAAAACTATTTCTAATTTAAATTATGATGTTTTAATATGTTTATCTATATTTAGTCTTTACAAATGAATTATCCAAACATATACAAATATTTGTTTGAATATTTTAAGAATTAATTTAAAACAAATTTCAAAAGAGAAACTTTTTAGAAAGAAAAGAACAATGTTGAATTATATTTTATTCAAGAGTTTCAAATTAACATATACTTTAATATAAATAAACTAAATTTATTTCAAAACAATTTTAAAATAAAACAAAATAAACTTTATTATAAAAATACAATTCTTAACTATATATATTTATAACAAAATATTTATTATAATTTCCTTCTAAAAATACAAGATAGATTTATAAATTGACTTATGAAAAGTTCAATACTATTTTCAATTTAATATAAATCAATTCATAAATTATATAGCTATATATATATTATAAATTTGAAAAGATCTTTTTATTAAATTTTAAAATAAAATCAAAACATCTATTTACAATGTATACACATATATACATTATAAATAAAATATTTTAAAATTAGCTTAGAAAAGAAATTTTATCATTTAAATGTTTTTAATATTTTAAAACAATAAGATTCTCAAACTCAATTATTATTATAAATTTTCAAAAGAATATTATTTATTAACAAAATAATTATAAATTTTCAGAAGAAAATTATGTTTGAATTGGATTATTAAATCAATATTTCACATTTTAAATAAATTATAAATGAAATTATTAAATAAATATTGCCCAAATTTCTGGGACATCACATTGAAATTGGGAATTGTGATTTATTTTTGATTTAAGCTTTTCATAAATATTTAATAAAATAACTAAATGATTTTAAATATATGAGATAAGTGTTTTATTTGTTAAAATGTATTTTGACTTAAGTTGAATATTAAAATAAGGTTATAAAATGTTTGTTTTATTCTTTTTAAAATAGTAATTAATAATTGTGATTTGTAAATTGAATACGAAATTTAAAATACAATTAATAAATGAATCATGTATTCAATTAAATAACAAATAAGTTATAATCACTTAATAAATTTATTTTAAGTGATCAAATATTTTATTTTTAAATAATTGATTTGTATATTGTTTTTATTTATAATAATACTTTGCTTTATTCTTTTAAAATTATTTATCTCTATAACTAGGTATTAAAGAAACTAATTAATTAAGTTTAATTTTCTTTAACACTTGATTAAAATAACAAATCGCTTAAACTGACATGTGTAAGTAATTTAAGACATGAATTAACATGTGTCAAGTATTTAAGCAAGCTAATTTACAAGTGTTAACATTTTAGCCATGTGTCAAAATTTTAGTTTTAACTTTTCTTTAATTTTAATTTAAATCAAAATATTGTTATTTAAACTTGCTTGCTTTCTTTCCCCTTCTTTTCTCATTTTTCATTTCATAAACTAAGAAAAAATTTCCAACTAAAAACCTATAATCAAAACTCTTCATTCCTCAAATCTGAATCCAGTTTTTTCATCAACCTGTAAATCAAACTCCTCATATCATATTGCAAATCTGAAAACAAAAATCAGTAACCATTTTCTAAACCTAAAGTTCATTTTCAAACAAATTGTAAATCCTGCATTTCAAACAAAGCCTGTAGCTCCTCAAACCTGCATGTTAAATCAGGGAAAAGAATTTGCCTGCATACAAAAATTTAAGCAAGGGCCTACATGCAATAAATGAAATCGGGAAAACTCAAGTTTTAAAAGCATTTAACAATTGAAGATCAAGTTTAAGGGCATTCAAAACATTTGCAAAGTTCAAGTAGGATTTAAAAAGAAAATTTGGAAGCTTTCAAAAAAACAGAGCTCTGTCTGCATTTTAATTCAGGTGAGTAACTTAAATTTTTTTAAAAAATTTTAAGTATAAAAGATGGTTGCTTGATCTATTCATGAAAATAAGTAGGTCTATACTTACTGTTAAAAATATTTCTGTGTATATTTGAATGGGATGTATGTTGTTTACTTATGGTTCTGACCATTTACAGTATAACTTCACGTTGATTTAAAAATTATTCTTCTGATCTGTTGCTATTATGATTTAGTTTTTGAATGAAATCTGTTTATATCATGATAAGTAAGTTTTAAAAACTTTATATAAGTTAAACAAAATTGTGTAAACCTGAAAATAAAATTAACAGACAAATTAAGTGTATAAGATGAAAAATTCAAACTTTACAAAACATTGTTTCAGAGTTATAAACCAAAACATCATATAAAATCATGAATTCTAAACTTAGAATTATAATTCTTATACCAATATCCAGGAAACAATTCAGATTTACTGTATTCAACCTTTTGGGTAATCACTGTTGATTCTTATGTTTGTCTGAGTTGAATTTGCTTCTGAAGATGGTGAAGCTATCAGAGATTATAGGAAAAATTTTAGTTTGAGTTGAAATTCATTTGTGATGTTGTAATTTGGGATTTTCAGTTGTGAACGCTAGTTTTACTAGGTTTAAGGAAATTGAATACCTCTACTTCAAAAATGGATCGAGTCCTAAGATCTCTTGGGTATTGGTAGATGATGGTTTGAAGAAAACATCGTCGAAGTTGATGAGTCATCCAAGGCCGGTGGCGCGTGATGGAGCCGTTGAGAGGTTTGGGTGGTTTGTGTACTGTGTTGTTCCAGGTTTCGAAATCAGTGACTCGATCATGATTTTGGGTAAGTATGGATGTAATGGGTATATGGATTGACGGTGGGGTTGAGTGACGACTGTGGAAAGGTTGTGGAGACGGCCAGCGGTGGCCGGAGAAGGTGTGCAGGTGCGAAGTATGGTGATGTTGATATGGTTGAAGTGGGTTATAGTTTAATACCTCGTGATGGACTCGGGTGAATTGGGTTATGACTCGAAGTTGTTGGAAGAGTGACTCGAAGTAAATTATGGGTTGCTCGTGCATTATTCTGTGTTTCAGGTTTTAGAAAAGATTAGAAACCTGTTTCCGGATTTTATAAAATTTGAAGTAAAAAGTAAAATGCAAACTAAAATTGTAAACTAAGTTTGAAAACCTGAATTTAGATATAAATTCAAATAATTTAAATCTTGGTCTTTGTAATTATTGAGTTTTTAAATTTTAGTTTGGGTTTCAAATAAAACAGAAACTGTTTCTGTTTTTATTATTTTCTATTTTTAAAGTAAAGTTTAAAATGTAAGTTGAAGTTCAAACTTGATTTTTAAACCTGAAATTTAAATATGAAATCAATAGCATAAAATCTTGGATTTTGAAATATTTTGAATTCAGGAAGTTTAAGATGTTTTAAACCAAAACATAAAACTTTTTTTCTGTTTTTAAATTTAAAAAATAAAATTTTAAAATGCAACTGGAAATTTAAACAAAGTTTAAATTCTGAAAACTGAAATATGAATTCAAAGTAGATGAATCTGAGTTTGAATTAATTTAAATCTGGGAATTTAAATTTAGATTTTAAACTTTTAAAGTACAAAGGAACATTGGTTTTGAATTAAAAAATGAAGATGGAAATATAAGTAAAACTTTAAAATTTTAAGTTTAAATCTGGAATGAAGATTTAAACTATATTTCAGTTCGAAATTTAAAAGAATTTTTTTAAAATATAATTTGTTTGAAATGAATTTGTTTTATAATCTTTTAAACCATTATTTTATAAAAGGTACGTTCTTGAACAGGTGAGATAAAAAGATTCTAAATTTGTTTAAAACCTTGTTAAATAAATTGTGTTCATTATAAATCTTAAAGTTTTAAAAAAATGAAATTTAAAGTGAAGTTTAAAATAAAATTTGGAAACAATTTGTTTAAAATACTTTATATAAAGAGAATGTTTCTTAAATTAGAACTTAAGAAATTGGATTCATTTAAATTATTAAATTAATTTAAATGGAATATTAATTATTTGATTAATTAATAATGTGGATGATTTATTAAGTAATTAATAATTTTTAAGTTAATTAATTAAGTGTTGATATTAATTAATTAAGGTTAATTAATCTGTAATTAAGGATTGTTAATTAAATTTTAATAAATGATTAAGATTTTTTAATCAAGTGATTAATGATTAAGCAAGATTGTAATTAACACTTAATTAATTTATAATTAGAGAATAATTAAATTGAAATTAAATATTAATTAATTTGTAATTAATAATAATTAAAATAAGTTAATTTCTTAATTAAGTAATTAAGAAATGTTAATGAAGATAATTAATATAAGATTATTTAACAACTAATTAATGAGATTAATTTTTAATAATTAATTAGATTAATTAATTAATAATAATCAATTGTTTAGGTTAATTACTTAATGAAAGTAATTAATGAATTAATTACTTGGTGTAATTAATTTGATGAATGTGATTAGTTTAGATCAATTAAGTTTAATTAATTTAACATTTGTGGATTGATGGATAATTACTTTATGTAATTAGTGGGTTTATAATTACTTAGGGAGGTACTTAATTGACAATTACTGAATGTAATTAAAGATGATTACTGATGGAAGTGATTTAAATTAAATTACTTTAGAATTAATCAAAGAATTAATGGAGATAATAAATTAAGAGTAATTAATTTATGGGATGAGTAATTAAAGTAGTTAATTACTGAATGGTTATTAATCAAGGATGATTAATATATATGTGGTTAATTGCAGATTAACTTAATTTATATAGAGATTGATTGAATGTAATCAGAAATCATTAATAAATTAATTAATTATGTAATTTGAAATTGATTAATTAGGGAATAATTAATAATGAATAAATGATTTATGTAATTAACTTTAGTTAATTAATTAATTAAATAATTACAAGTTAATTATTTGCAAAGAGTTTAATATAATTAACTTGTGTAATTAATATTAAAGGCTAATTACTTATTGTAATTAGAGAGGGTTAATCAGTAATGATTAATTGAAATGAATATTGAGTTGGTAATTATTTAATTGATTTATCAATCAATTAATGGTTAAGTTAAGCAGGATTAAAATGTTGAAGTAATTAATTTAATTCATTTTAAATTAATTAGAGATTAAGTAATTAATTTAATTCATTTTAAATTAATTATAAATGGTGTGATTATTAGATCATTGCTTATGTTTGATGGATGATATTGGTTGCCTGGTATGGTTTGTAATCTCAGCTATGAGATGGGAAATGTATGTAATATGGATACATTGGTTGCATTGTGATGGTGATATGAATCATCTGATTATGATATGAATTATCCGTTCGTAATGATAAGGTTGATTATCTATTGTGTTGTGAATTATCTATCTGTGTGTATATAGATAATGAATTGAATTGTTTTAAACTTTATAACAACTTGGCCTTAAAAGACACGTTTGGATTTCGATGAGACCGGGATCGGGTTTCCATATTTGGATATCCGAAAACCACATCGATCCAAATTAATGTTAGGTCATGAATCTGAAGTGAAGATGAAGATTCATAGTGCAAGGGTTATCGTCGTTAACTCTGAGGGTGACTCCAAAATGAGTGTAACGAGATAATGCCTTCGGTTTCGTTTGAACCCGGAATGAACTTGTATGGATTAAATGCTTTCTGAACATCGTCAGGTGGACGATGAGCATTTTAAGTTAATGTCCTATAAAGGTAATCGTAGCCTCAAGCCTCATCAACCGGGAATTGCTAAAACAGGGGAGGTGCAGCAAGGCTTCGCGGGTAGCTCCCGCTTGAGAGCGAGATTTACCCCTGTCTAGATGTCCCTTTATTTCGGCTTAGTGGTGCGGTTGCTGATCACAACTGCGGGGTGGTCTTGTTCGGAACTGTTCAGTAAGGAATGGTTCCGGCTTTGTGTTGCAGGAGAGCGGGCGTACTCCTCGGTACAGTGATCTAGGCCACGTACTGTGACGGGCGGTACCCCAGTAGCCCAGCCATTGTATGGAATCCAAAATCCAATAAGTGCCAACGGTTTTGATTGTATTACCCACTTTTGTGGCTAGTAGCTGGAATTTAATCATGTAACAATTTCGGCTATTTCTTATTTGCTTGAAAACCCTATACCTATTATAATATCACTGGATTTCCTATCAAATGTTTTGGTTAGCGTAAGGTAAAAACTTTTCCATGTTTATGTGTGGGAAGCCTTACGTGATACCTTTTCTTTTCAAAGGTTTTTCAAAGTTAAGCAACTTTAACCTGTTACTCACACCACACCCATGTCTGACCCGGAGTTATTTCTATTTCTCTTTAACTCTTGGGTACTCAAATTTTTAGGAGTAGCCAAGGGATTCAGGTTAGGATTCAGGTTAGCTTTGACGAATTGTGGAAGAGCAATGGAGCAGGAGGCTTCTGCGTATAGTTATATAGTTTTCCGTTGTGTTGGTATCTCTGAGTGTCTTCTATATTGTGATTGAGTTGTAATAACTAGGCAGGTGTTTATAACTTTCTAGTATGTGTTGTATTGTATGTGTAGCTCTGATAATTGATGTATACTATGTAATACTTATGTTATTAATATAATTTATTCGTTCAGCTGTTGAGATTATTGTGTTGTTTCTTCTTTCTCTTCTTTCTTTTCTCTTTTCTATCCCTTTCTTTCTTAAGGATGATACGACTTTTTGTGGAGAAAAAGTCGGATCGTCTCATTTGGTATCAGAGCGCTAGGTTGAGCGAATACCTAGTCTCTGGAGTGGTGTCTATTTTGAGCGAGCGTATTTGTATTTTTAATATATATATATATATATATATATATATGTATGTATGTATGTATTTATGTTTCTACCTATCTGATTGGGTTACTCATTCAGGTTTTTCCAATATAAGTTATAAAGGTAGATGAGGTAGTTGTGTGT
Source organism: Allium cepa (assembly GCA_030765085.1). Lineage (NCBI taxonomy): Eukaryota > Viridiplantae > Streptophyta > Magnoliopsida > Asparagales > Amaryllidaceae > Allium > Allium cepa. Next base: position 455,916,762 of record CM060932.1, read on the forward strand.
GTAACACAACTGCCGATGGTTGGAATTTGTATGTTGAGGTTGGAAGTGTATTTGTCGAGACTGTAGACCGAAAACCGTCTCGAGTTAGTTCTGTAGTGATAAAGGACTTCATCATCCTCTGAAGGAAACCTGTTGAGGTTCGGAGTTCATCTTTGAAGTGCAGAGTTGGATGAGTTGAGTTGGATCTGTCGGTTGGGCAGAAGTAAGATTTGAGATGGTATCTTGATATCTCAGGAAGTAGTAGCTACATGATAAGATGGAGTGATTATGGATATTTTCGAAGATGTTTCTTTGGAACAGGAGGAAGGAAGTGAGTCTGCTTCGTGTTGTGGCTGAGTCCAGCAGGGTGTTCTGTTTGCTTTGAGGTCCGAGTTTCTCGAAGAGCTTTGGATTGAGAATTCTTTGTCAATGGTGTTAGCAGTGCAACTCGGAGTGCTTTGTGTTAGTAGGAAGTCTTCTGGCTGGGTAGTTTTTCTGAAGAGGAGTTCAGAAGTAGTAGTGTGGATCTTTTCTTCGGTGAAGTGGCTAAGCGAGCATAAGCTGTTCTGATTGGTAACAGAGGTTCAGTTAGTAGATGGATGGTTCCTTGAGATAGGAGTTGGTGAAGCAACTCAGGTTTGGGAGGAACATTTGAGTTTTCCTTATGGATCTGTGGAACCATATTTCTGTACTGGGTTGTCTAGTCTGTGCTTGTGCTCTTCGTCAGCATTTTCTTCTGCTTCGAATCAGAGTTGTACAGCGAAAGCAGTTTGGAGTATTTCTGTTTTCTTTTCCCGGATATGGAGAAGTTAGTTCTGTCTTCTGTTGTTTGTGGAATAGAGTTGTGTTCTTGGTTTTGGATTGATCTTGAGGAGATCATTGTTTTGGATTATTTTGATCCAATCCGTTTTTGGTGGCATCAGCAAGAGTTGAGCCGATCAGGAGGGATGTTGGTAGCCCAGGATCGTCCGAAGAGATTTTATGGATAAGAGACTGAGAAATTTGGATTCTGGAGTCGGAGATTGGGTTTTGGTTAATTTTTTTTCTCCGATCCAAAGAGCTATAAGATTTGGGAAGTTTGGGAAGCTAGCTCCGAAGTGTTTTGGATTTCTTCTGTGTTTTGGTATAATCAGTGTTTGGTTTTCTGGAGTTGAATTGCCAGTTTGGATAACTAGGATTCAGAGTATTTCACATATCTCTGAGGGAGTACGTGTTTGATATTTTTGGTTTAGGAACCAGCAGTTCAGAATGGACTGGTTGATGAGTCAGACTCGTCTGTAGTCTGATATAGATGAATGGGAGCTCTATAACTTAGTAGTATTGATTGTTTGTATTCTATAGAGCGAGTATCCCGATATATATATACCGGGGAAACTCGTGAAAGTTTTATCCAAATTCTTTTTGAATAATTAGATTTGTTCTGATTGTGTGAATTGGTTGCTTTGGTAGTCGACATATGATTAACATATGCTGTATTTTAAAATAAAATCTGTTAATAGATTATTAAATTACCTTTGTTTTAAATTTCGGGGACGAAATTCTTTTAAGGGGGAAGGATTGTAATATCCCGGAATTTATGGCAATATAAATTTAATAATCTGTGTTTAAATTTAAATTTATTTGATAGTTTCTATAAATAAATTTGAATTGATTCTATAATCTTCTTTATTTAAATAACTAATAGAGAATTTATTTTTAATAAGGTAATAAATTGTTTTCTATTTATTATATGTATTTGTATATTTATATATATTTTAAATAGATAAGTTGTTTTTAATTTAATTAGTATAGCATAATTTTAATATTTTGAAATTGGGAATTGTGATTTATTTTTGATTTAAGCTTTTCGAAAATATTTAATAAAATAACTAAATGATTTTAAATATATGAGATAAATGTTTTATTTGTTGAAATGTATTTTGACTTAAGTTCAAGATTAAAATAAGGTTATAAAATGTTTGTTTTATTCTTTTTAAAATAGTAACTAATAATTATGATTTGTAAATTTAATATAAAATTTAAAATACAATTAATAAATAAATCATGTATTCAATTAAATAACAAATAAGTTATAATCTCTTTATAAATTTATTTTAAGTGATCAAATATTTTATTTTTAAGTAATTGATTTGCATATTGTTTTTATTTATAATAATACTTTGCTTTATTCTTTTAAAATTATTTATCTCTATAACTAGGTATTAAAGAAACTAATTAATTAAGTTTAATTTTCTTTAACACTTAATTAAAATAACAAATCGCTTAAATTGACATGTGTAAATTATTTAAGACATGAATTAACATGTGTTAAGTATTTAAGCAAGGTAATTTACAAGTGTTAACATTTTAGCCATGTGTCAAAATTTTAGTTTTAACTTTTCTTTAATTTTAATTTAAATCAAAATATTGTTATTTAAACTTGCATGCTTTCTTTCCCCTTTCTTTTCTCATTTTTCATTTCGTAAACTAAGAAAAACTTTCCAAGTAAAAACCTATAATCAAAACTCTTCATTCCACAAATCTGAATCCATTTTTTTCATCAACCTGTAAATCAAACTCCTCATGTCATAATGCAAATCCGAAAACAAAAATCAGTAACCATTTTCTAAACCCAAAGTTCATTTTCAAACAAATTGTAAATCCTGCATTTCAAACAAAACCTGTAGCTCCTCAAACTTGCATGTTAAATCTAGGAAAAGAATTTGCCTGCATACAAAAATTTAAGCAAGGGTCTGCATGCAACAAATGAAACCAGGAAAACTCAAGTTTTAAAAGAATTTAACAATTGAAGATCAAGTTTAAAGGCATTCAAAACATTTGCAAAGTTCAAGCAGGATTTAAAAATAAAATTTGGAAGCTTTCAAAAAAACAGAGCTCTGTCTGCATTTCAATTCAGGTAAGTAACTTAATTTTTTTTTAAAAATTTTAAGTATGAAAGTTGGTTGCTTGATCTGTTCATGAAAATAAGTAGGCCTATACTTACTGTTAAAAACATTTCTGTGTATATATTTGAATGGGTGTATGTTGTTTACTTATGGTTCTGACCATTTACAATATAACTTCAAGTTGATTTAAAAATTATTCTTCCGATCTGTTGCTATTGTGATTTAGTTTTTGAATAAAATCTGTTTATATCATGATAAGTAAGTTTTAAAAACTTTATATAAGTTAAACAAAATTGTGTAAACCTGAAAATAAAATAAACAGACAAATTAAGTGTATAAGATAAAAAATTCAAACTTTACAAAACATTGTTTCAGAGTTATAAACCAAAACATCATATAAAATCATGAATTCTAAACTTTGAATTATAATTCTTATACCAATATCCAGGAAACAATTCATATTTTACTGTATTCAACCTTTTGGGTAATCGCTGTTGATTCTTATGTTTGTCTGAGTTGAATTTGCTTCTGAAGATGGTGAAGCTATCAGAGATTATAGGAAATTTTTTAGTTTGAGTTGAAATTCATTTGTGATGTTGTAATTTGGGATTTTCAGTTGTGAACCCTAGTTTACTAGGTTTAAGGAAATTGAATACCTATGCTTCAAAAATGGATCGAGTCCTAAGATCTTTTGGGTATTGCTAGATGATGGTTTAAAGAAAACATCGCCGGAGTTGCTGAGTCATCCATGGCCGGTGGAACGTGATGGAGTCGTTGACAGGTTTGGGTGGTTTGTGTACTGTGCTGTTCCAGGTTTTGAAATCAGTGACTCCATCTTGATTTTGGGTATGTATGGATATAATGGGTGTATGGATTGACTGTGGGGTTGAGTGGCGACTATGGAAAGGTTGTGGAGATGGCCAGAGGTAGCCGGAGAAGGTGTGCAGGTGCACAGTATGGTGATGGTGATATGGTTGAAGTGGGTTACAGTTTAATACCTCGTGATGGACTCGGGTGAATTGGGTTATGGCTCGAAGTTGTTGGAAGAGTGGATCAAAGTAAATCATGGGTTGCTCGTGCATTATTTTGTGTTTCGGTTTTAGAAAAGATCAGAAACATGTTTCCAGATTTTGTAAAATTTGAAGTAAAAAGTAAAATGCAAACTAAAATTTTAAAATAAGTTTGAAAACCTGAATTTAGATATAAAATCAAATAATTTAAATTTTGGTCATTGTAATTATTGAGTTTATAAATTTTAGTTTGGGTTTCAAATAAAACAGAAACTGTTTTCTGTTTTTTTTTTGTTTTTTCATTTTGAAAGTAAAGTTTAAAATGTAAGTTGAAGTTCAAACTAGATTTTTAAACCTGAAATTTAAATATGAAATCAATAGTTTAAAATCTTGGATTTTGAACTATTTTGAATTCAGGAAGTTTAAGATGCTTTAAACCTAAACAGAAATCTGTTTTTCAGTTTTTGAATTTAAAAAGTAAATTTTAAAATGCAACTGGAAATTTAAACAAAGTTTAAATTCTGAAAACTGAAATATGAATTCAAAGTAGATGAATCTGAGTTTGAATTAATTTAAATCTAGGAATTTAAATTTAGATTTTAAACTTTTAAAGTATAAAGGAACATTGGTTTTGAATTTAAAAATGAAGATGGAAATGTAAGTAAAACTTTAAAGTTTTAAGTTTAAATCTCGAATGAAGATTTAAACTGTATTTCAGTATGAAATTTAAAAGAATTTTTTTTTTAAATAGAATTTGTTTGAAATGAATTTGTTTTATAATCTTTTAAACCTTTATTTTATAAAAGGTATGTTCTTGAACAGGTGAGATAAAAAGATTTTAAATTTGTTTAAAACCTTGTTAAATAAATTGTGTTCATTTTAAATCTTAAAGTTTTAAAAAAATGAAATTTAAAGTGAAGTTTAAAATGAAATTTGGAAATAATTTGTTTAAAATTCTTTATATAAGGTGAATGTTTCTTAAATTAGAACTTAAGAAATTGGATTCATTTAAATTATTAAATTAATTTAAATGGAATATTAATTGTTTGATTAATTAATAATGTGGATGATTTATTAAGTAATTAATAATTTTTAAGTTAATTAATTAAGTTTTGAGATTAATTAATTAAAGTTAATTAATCTATAATTAAGGATTGTTAATTAAATTTTAATTAATGATTAAGATTTATTAACCAAGTGATTAATGATTAATCAAGATTGTAATTAACACTTAATTAATTTATAATTAGAGATTAATTAAATTGGAATTAAATATTAATTAATTTGTAATTAATAATAATTAAAATAAGTTAATTTCTTAATTAAGTAATTAAGAAATGTTAATGAAGATAATTAACATAAGATTATTTAACAACTAATTAATGAGATTAATTTTTAATAATTAATTAGATTAATTAATTAATAATAATCAATTGTTTAGGTTTAATTACTTAATGAAAGTAATTAATGAATTAATTACTTGGTGTAATTAATTTGATGAATGTCATTAGTTTAGATCAATTAAGTTTAATTAATTTAACATTTGTGGATTGATGGATAATTACTTTATGTAATTAGTGGGTTTATAATTACTTAGGGAGGTACTTAATTGACAATTACTGAATGTAATTAATGATGATTACTGATGGAAGTGATTTAAATTAAATTACTTTAGAATTAATCAAAGGATTAATGGAGATAATAAATTAAGAGTAATTAATATATGGGATGAGTAATTAAAGTAGTTAATTACTGAGTGGTTATTAATCAAGGATGATTAATATATATGTGGTTAATTGCAGATTAATGACGTAATGTAATTAATTTATATAGAGATTGATTGAATGTAATCAGAAATCATTAATAAATTAATTAATGATGTAGTTTGGAATTGATTAATTAGGGAATAATTAATAATGAATAAATGATTTATGTAATTAACTTTAGTTAATTAATTAATTAAATAATTACAAGTTAATTATTTGCAAAGAGTTTAATATAATTAACTTGTGTAATTAATATTAAAGGCTAATTACTTATTGTAATTAGAGAGGGTTAATCAGTAATGATTAATTGAAATGAATATTGAGTTGGTAATTATTTAATTGATTTATCAATCAATTAAGGGTTAAGTTAAGCAGGATTAAAATGTTGAAGTAATTAATTTAATTCATTTTAAATTAATTAGAGATTAAGTAATTAATTTAATTCATTTTAAATTAATTGTAAGTGGTGTGATTATTAGATCATTGCTTATGTTTGATGGATGATATTGGTTGCCTGGTATGGTTTGTAATCTCAGCTATGAGATGGGAAATGTATGTAATATGGATACATTGGTTGCATTGTGATGGTGATATGAATCATCTGATTATGATATGAATTATCCGTTGGTAATGATAAGGTTGATTATCTATTGTGTTGTGAATTATCTATCTGTGTGTATATAGATAATGAATTGAATTGTTTTAAACTTTATAACAACTTGGCCTTAAAAGACACGTTTGGATTTCGATGAGACCGGGATCGAGTTTCCATAATTGGATATCCGAAAACCACATCGATCCAAATTAATGTTAGGTCGTGAATCTGAATTGAAGATGAAGATTCAGAGTGCAAGGGTTATCGTCGTTAACTCTAAGGGTGATTCCAAAATGAGTGTAACGATATAACGCCTTCGGTTTCGTTTGAACCCGGAACGAACTTGTATGGATTGAATGCTTTCAAAACATCGTCAGGTGGACGATGAGCATTCTAAGTTAATGTCCTATAAAGGTAATCGTAGCCTCAAGCCTCATCAACCGGGAATTGCTAAAACAGGAGAGGTGTAGCAAGGCTTCGTGGGTAGCTCCCGCTTGAGAGCGAGATTTACCCCTGTTTAGATGTCCCTTTATTTCGGCTTAGTGGTGCGGTTGCTGATCACAACTGCGGGTGGTCTTGTTCGGAACTGTTCAGTAAGGAATGGTTCCGGCTTTGTGTTGCAGGAGAGCGGGCGTACTCCTCGGTACAGTGATCTAGGCCATGTACTGTGACAGGCGGTACCCCAGTAGCCCAGCCATTGTATGGAATCCAAAATCCAATAAGTGCCAACGGTTTTGATTGTATTACCCACTTTTGTGGCTAGTAGCTGGAATTTAATCATGTAACAATTTCGGCTATTTCTTATTTGCTTGAAAACCCTATACCTATTATAATATCACTGGATTTCCTATCAAATGTTTTGGTTAGCGTAAGGTAAAAACTTTTCCATGTTTATGTGTGGGAAGCCTTACGTGATACCTTTTCTTTTCAAAGGTTTTTCAAAGTTAAGCAACTTTAACCTGTTACTCACACCACACCCATGTCTGACCCGGGGTTATTTCTGTTTCTCTTTAACTCTTGGGTACTCAAATTTTTAGGAGTAGCCAAGGGATTCAGGTTAGGATTCAGGTTAGCTTTGACGAATTGTGGAAGAGCAATGGAGCAGTAGGCTTCTGTGTATAGTTATATAGTTTTCCGTTGTGTTGGTATCTCTGAGTGTCTTCTGTATTGTTATTGAGTTGTAATAACTAGGCAGGTGTTTATAACTATCTAGTATGTGTTGTATTGTATGTGTAGCTTTGATAATTGATGTATACTATGTAATACTTATGTTATTAATATAATTTATTCGTTCAGCTGTTGAGATTATTGTGTTGTTTCTTCTTTCTCTTCTTTCTTTTCTCTTTTCTATCCCTTTCTTTCTTAAGGATGATACGACTTTTTGTGGAGAAAAAGTCGGGTCGTCTCATTTGGTATCAGAGCGCTAGGTTGAGCGAATACCTAGTCTCTGGAGTGGTGTTTATTTTGAGGGAGCGTATTTGTATTTTTAATATATATATATATATATATATGTATATGTATTTATGTTTCTACCTATCTGATTGGGTTACGCATTCAGGTTTTTCCAATATAAGTTATAAAGGTAGATGAGGTAGTGGTGTATGTAACACAACTACCGATGGTTGGAATTTGTATGTTGAGGTTGGAAGTGTTTTTGTCGAGACTGTAGACCGAAAACCGTCTCGAGTTAGCTCTGTAGTGATAAAGGACTTCATCATCCTCTGAAGGAAACCTGTTGAGGTTCGGAGTTCATCTTTGAAGTGCAGAGTTGGATGAGTTGAGTTGGATCTGTCGGTTGGGCAGAAGTAAGATTTGAGATGGTATCTTGATATCTCAGGAAGTAGTAGCTGCGTGATAAGATGGAGTGGCTATGGATATTTTCGAAGATGTTTCTTTGGAACAAGAGGAAGGAAGTGAGTCTGCTTCGTGTTGTGGCTGAGTCCAGCAGGGTGTTCTGTTTGCTTTGAGGTCCGAGTTTCTCGAAGAGCTTTGGATTGAGAATTCTTTGGCAATGGTGTTAGCAGTGCAACTCGGAGTGCTTTGTGTTAGTAGGAAGTCTTCTGGATGGGTAGTTTTTCTCCAGAGGAGTTCAGAAGTAGCAGTGTGGATCTTTTCTTCGGTGAAGTGGCTAGGCCAGCATAAGCTGTTCTGATTGGTAACAGAGGTTCAGTTAGTAGATAAATGGTTCCTTGAGATAGGAGTTGGTGTAGCAACTCAGGTTTGGGAGGAACATTTGAGTTTTCCTTATGGATCTATGGAACCATATTTCTGTACTGGGTTGTCTAGTCTGTGCTTGTGCTCTTCGTCAGCATTTTCTTTTGCTTCGAATCAGAGTTGTACTGCGAAAGCAGTTTGGAGTATTTCTGTTTTCTTTTCCCGGTTATGGAGAAGTTAGTTCTGTCTTCTGTTGTTTGTGGAATAGAGTTGTGTTCTTGGTTTTGGATTGATCTAGAGGAGATCATTGTTTTGGATTGTTTTGATCCAATCTGTTTCTGGTGGCATCGGCAAGAGTTGAGCTGATCAGGAGGGATGTTGGTGGCCCAGGATCGTCCGAAGAGATTTTATAGATAAGAGACGGAGAAATTTGGATTCTGGAGTCAGGGATTGGGTTTTGGTTAAGTTTTTTTTCTCCGATCCAAAGAGCTATAAGATTTAGGAAGTTTGGGAAGCTAGCTCCGAAGTGTTTTGGATTTCTTCTGTGTTTTGGTATAATCAGTGTTTGGTTTTCTGGAGTTGAATTGCCAGTTTGGATAACTGGGATTCAGAGTGTTTCACGTATCTCTGAGGGAGTACGTGTTTGATATTTCTGGTTTAGGAACCAGCAGTTCAGAATGGACTGGTTGATGAGTCAGACTCGTCTGTAGTCTGATATAGATGAATGGGAGCGCTATAACTTATTAGTATTGATTTTTTGTATTCTATAGAGCGAGTATCCCGATATATATATATACCGGGGAAACTCGTGAAAGTTTTATCCAAATTCTTTTTGAATAATTAGATTTGTTTTGATTGTGTGAATTGGTTGCTTTGGTTGTCGGCATATGATTAACGTATGCTGTATTTTAAAATAAAATCTGTTAATAGATTATTAAATTACCTTTGTTTTAAATTTCGGGGACGAAATTCTTTTAAGGGGGAAGGATTGTAATATCCCGGAATTTATGGCAATATAAATTTAATAATCTGTGTTTAAATTTAAATTTATTTGATAGTTTCTGTAAGTAAATTTGAATTGATTCTATAATCTTCTTTATTTAAATAATTAATCAGAGAAATTATTTTTAATTAGGTAATAAACTGTTTTCTGTTTATTATATGTATTTGTATATTTATATATATTTTAAATAGATAAGTTGTTTTTAATTTAATTAGCATAGCATAATTTTAATATTTTGAAATTGGGAATTGTGATTTATTTTTGATTTAAGCTTTTCGAAAATATTTAATAAAATAACTAAATGACTTTAAATATATGAGATAAATGTTTTATTTGTTAAAATGTATTTTGACTTAAGTTGAAGATTAAAACAAGGTGATAAAATGTTTGTTTTATTCTTTTTAAAATAGTAATTAATAATTATGATTTGTAAATTTAATACAAAATTTAAAATACAATTAATAAATGAATCATGTATTCAATTAAATAACAAATAAGTTATAATCTCTTTATAAATTTATTTTAAGTGATCAAATATTTTATTTTTAAATAATTGATTTGCATATTGTTTTTATTTATAATAATACTTTGCTTTATTCTTTTAAAATTATTTATCTCTATAACTAGGTATTAAAGAAACTATAATTAAGTTTAATTTTCTTTAACACTTTATAACAAATCACTTAAATTGACATGTGTAAGTTATTTAAGACATGTATTAACATGTGTTAAGTATTTAAGCAAGGTAATTTACAAGTGTTAACATTTTAGCCATGTGTCAAAATTTTAGTTTAACTTTTCTTTAATTTTAATTTAAATCAAATTATTGTTATTTAAACTTGCATGCTTTCTTTCCCCTTTCTTTTCTCATTTTTCATTTCACAAACTAAGAAAAACTTTCCAAGTAAAAACCTATAATCAAAACTCTTCATTCCTCAAATCTGAATCCAGTTTTTTCATCAACCTGTAAATCAAACTCCTCATATCATAATGCAAATTTGAAAACAAAAATCAGTAACCATTTTCTATACCCAAAGTTCATTTTCAAACAAATAGTAAATCCTGCATTTCAAACAAAGCCTGTAGCTCCTCAAACCTGCATGTTAAATCTAGGAAAAGAATTTGCCTGCATACAAAAATTTAAGCAAGGGTCTGCATGTAACAAATGAAACCTGTAAAACTCAAGTTTTAAAAGCATATAATGATTGAAGATCAAGTTTAAAGGCATTCAAAACATTTGCAAAGTTCAAGCAGTATTTAAAATTAAATTTTGGAAGCTTTCAAAATAACAGAGCTCTGTCCGCATTTTAATTCAGGTAAGTAACTTAAATTTTTTTTAAAAATTTTAAGTATAAAAGATGGTTGCTTGATCTGTTCATGAAAATAAGTAGGCCTATACTTACTGTTAAAAACATTTCTGTGTATATATTTGAATGGGTGTATGTTGTTTACTTATGGTCCTGACCATTTACAATATAACTTCAAGTTGATTTAAAAATTATTCTTCTGATATGTTGCTATTGTGATTTAGTTTTTGAATAAAATCTGTTTATATCATGGTAAGTAAATTTTAAAAACTTTATATAAGTTAAGCAAAATTGTGTAAACCTGAAAATAAAATTTACAGACAAATTAAGTGTATATGATAAAAAATTCAAACTTTACAAAACATTGTTTCAGAGTTATAAACCAAAACATCATATAAAATCATGAATTCTAAACTTAGAATTATAATTCTTATACCAATATCCAGGAAACAATTCATATTTTACTGTATTCAACCTTTTGGGTAATCACTGTTGATTCTTATGTTTGTCTGAGTTGAATTTGCTTCTGAAGATGGTGAAGCTATCGGAGATTATAGGAAATTTTTTAGTTTGAGTTGAAATTCATTTGTGATGTTGTAATTTGGGATTTTCAGTTGTGAACCCTAGTTTTACTAGGTTTAAGGAAATTGAATACCTATGCTTCAAAAATGGATCGAGTGCTAAGATCTCTTTGGTATTGCTAGATGATGGTTTGAAGAAAACATCGCCGGAGTTGCTGAGTCATCCATGGCCGGTGGCACGTGATGGAGCCGTTGACAGGTTTGGGTGGTTTGTGTACTGTGCTGTTCCAGGTTTTGAAATCAGTGACTCAATCTTGATTTTGGATATGTGTGGATGTAATGGGTGTATGGATTGACTGTGGGGTTGAGTGACGACTGTGGAAAGGTTGTGGAGATGGCCAGCGGTGGCTGGAGAAGGTGTGCAGGTGCACAGTATGGTGACGGTGTTATGGTTGAAGTGGGTTACAGTTTAATACCTCGTGATGGACTCGGGTGAATTGGGTTATGACTCGAAGTTGTTGGAAGAGTGGCTCAAAGTAAATCATGGGTTGCTCGTGCATTATTTTATGTTTTAGGTTTTAGAAAAGATTAGAAACATGTTTCCAGATTTTATAAAATTTGAAGTAAAAAGTAAAATGCAAACTAAAATTTTAAACTAAGTTTGAAAACCTGAATTTAGATATAAATTCAAATAATTTAAATCTTGGTCATTGTAATTATTGAGTTTATAAATTTTAGTTTGGGTTTCAAATAAAACTGAAACTGTTTTTTGTTGTTTTTTGCTTTTTTTATTTTGAAAGTAAAGTTTAAAATGAAAGTTGAAGTTCAAACTGGATTTTTAAACCTGAAATTTAAATATGAAATCAATAGTTTAAAATCTTGGATTTTGAAATATTTTGAATTCAGGAAGTTTAAGATGCTTTAAACCAAAACAGAAAATAGTTTTTCTGTTTTTAAATTTAAAAAGTAAATTTTAAAATGCAACTGGAAATTTAAACAAAGTTTAAATTCTAAAAACTGAAATATGAATTCAAAGTAGATGAATCTGAGTTTGAATTAATTTAAATCTGGGAATTTAAATTTAGATTTCAAACTTTTAAAGTATAAAGGAACATTGGTTTTGAATTTAAAAATGAAGATGGAAATGTAAGTAAAACTTTAAAGCTTTAAGTTTAAATCTCGAATGAAGATTTAAACTGTATTTCAGTATGAAATTTAGAAGAATTTTTCTTAAAATAGAATTTGTTTGAAATGAATTTGTTTTACAATCTTTTAAACCTTTATTTTATAAAAGGTAGTTCTTGAACAGGTGAGATAAAAAGATTTTAAATTTGTTGAAACCTTGTTAAATAAATTGTGTTCATTTTAAATCTTAAAGTTTTAAAAAAATGTAATTTAAAGTGAAGTTTAAAATAAAATTTAGAAACAATTTGTTTAAAATTCTTTATATAAGGAGAATGTTTCTTAAATTAGAACTTAAGAAATTGGATTCATTTAAATTATTAAATTAATTTAAATGGAATATTAATTATTTGATTAATTAATAATGTAAATGATTTATTAAGTAAATAATAATTTTTAAGTTAATTAATTAAGTTTTGAGATTAATTAATTAAAGTTAATTAATCTATAATTAAGGATTGTTAATTAAATTTTAATTAATGATTAAGATTTATTAATCAAGTGATTAATGATTAATCAAAATTGTAATTGACACTTAATTAATTTATAATTAGAGATTAATTAAATTGAAATTAAATATTATTTAATTTGTAATTAACAATAATTAAAATAAGTTAATTTCTTAATTAAGTAATTAAGAAATGTTAATGTAGATAATGAACGTAAGATTATTTAACAATTAATTAATGAGATTAATTTTTAATAATTAATTAGCTTAATTAATTAATAATAATCAATTATTTAGGTTTAATTACTTAATGAAAGTAGTTAATGATTTAATTACTTGGTAATGAATGTGATTAGTTTAGATTAATTAAGTTTAATTAATTTAACATTTGTGGATTGATGGATAATTACTTTATGTAATTAGTGGGTTTATAATTACTTAAGGAAGTAATTAATTGACAATTACTGAATGTAATTAAAGATGATTACTGATGGAAGTGATTTAAATTAAATTACTTTAGAATTAATCAAAGGATTAATGGAGATAATAAATTAAGAGTAATTAATTTATGGGATGAGTAATTAAAGTAGTTAATTATTGAATGGTTATTAATTAAGGATGATTAATATATATGTGGTTAATTGCAGATTAAGGACGTAATGTAATTAATTTATATAGAGATTGATTGAATGTAGTCAGAATTCATTAATAAATTAATTAATGATGTAATTTGGAATTGATTAATTAGGGAATAATTAATAATGAATAAATGATTTATGTAATTAACTTTAGTTAATTAATTAATTACAAGTTAATTATTTGCAAAGAGTTTAATATAATTAACTTGTGTAATTAATATTAAAAGCTAATTACTTATTATAATTAGAGAGGGTTAATCAGTAATGATTAATTGAAATGAATATTGAGTTGGCAATTATTCAATTGATTTATCGATCAATTGATGGTTAAGTTAAGCAGGATTAAAATGTTGAAGTAATTAATTTAATTCATTTTAAATTAATTAGAGATTAAGTAATTAATTTAATTCATTTTAAATTAATTGTAAATGGTGTGATCATTAGATCATTGCTTACGTTTGATGGATGATATTGGTTGCCTGATATGTTTTGTAATCTCAGCTATGAGATGGGAAATGTATGTAATATGGATATATTGGTTGCATTGTGATGGTGGTATGAATCATCTGATTATGATATGAATTATCTGTTGGTAATGATAAGGTTGATTATCTATTGTGCTGTGAATTATCTATCTGTGTGTATATAGAAATGAATTGAATTGTTTTAAACTTTATAACAACTTGGCCTTAAAAGACACGTTTTGGATTTCGATGAGACCGGGATCGGGTTTCCATATTTGGATATCCGAAAACCACATCGATCCAAATTAACGTTAGGTCGTGAAGCTGAAGTGAAGATGAAGATTCAGAGTGCAAGGGTTATCGTCGTTAACTCTGAGGGTGATTCCAAAATGAGTGTAACGAGATAATGCCTTCGGTTTCGTTCGAACCTGGAACGAACTTGTATGGATTGAATGCTTTCAGAACATCGTCAGGTGGACGATGAGCATTCTAAGTGATTTGTCCTATAAAGGTAATCGTAGCCTCAAGCCTCATCAACCGAGAATGGCTAAAACAGGGGACGTGCAGGAAGGCTTCGTGGGTAGCTCCCACTTGAGAGCGAGATTTACCCCTATCTAGATGTCCTTTTATTTCGGCTTAGTGGTGCGGTTGCTGATCACAACTACGGGGTGGTCTTGTTCGGAACTATTCAGTAAGGAATGGTTCTGGCTTTGTGTTGCAAGGGAGCGGACGTACTCCTCGGTACGGTGATCTAGGCAACGTACTGTGACGGACGGTACCTCAGCAGCCCAGCCATTGCATGGAATCCAAAATCCAATAACTGCCAACGGTTTTGATTGTATTACCCACTTTTGTGGCTAGTAGCTGGAATTTAATCATGTAACAATTTCGGCTATTTCTTATTTGCTTGAAAACCCTATACCTATTATAATATCACTGGATTTCCTATCAAATGTTTTGGTTAGCGTAAGGTAAAAACTTTTCCATGTTTATGTGTGGGAAGCCTTACGTGATACCTTTTCTTTTCAATGGTTTTTCAAAGTTAAGCAACTTTAACCTGTTACTCATACCACACCCATGTCTGACCCGGAGTTATTTCTGTTTCTCTTTAACTCTTGGGTACTCAAATTTTTACGAGTAGCCAAGGGATTCAAGTTAGGATTCAGGTTAGCTTTTACGAATTGTGGAGGAGCAATGGAGCAGGAGGCTTCTGCGTATAGTTATATAGTTTTCCGCTGTATTGGTATCTCTGAGTGTCTTCTGTATTGTGATTGAGTTGTAATAACTAGACAGGTGTTTATAACTATCTGTTATGTGTTGTATTGTTTGTGTAACTTCTTTTAATTGATGTACACTATGTAATACTTATGTTATTAATATAATTTATTCGTTTCGCTGTTGAGATTCTTGTGTTGTTTCTTCTTTCTCTTCTTTCTTTTCTCTTTTCTATCCCTTTCTTTCTTAAGGATGATATAACTTTTTATGGAGAAAAAGTCGGGTCGTCTCAAAAGCTTATTGTATTTTTATATTCTTTTGTCACCTCCTCCTTTCAAAAACTATGCTGCTCCTCCAAAATTTATTTCTTCTCATTCTCATTATTTTGCCTCTTTCTCCAATATTTACACCCTCTGCATGCTTTAAACAAAAAGAATTCGCACGAGTGCCTAATTTAGTGTTTTTCCAATCCTTCCCCTAGGAATTTGGTAATACGAGCCAACAAATGTTTTATTTTACATATTTTCTTATTAAATTTGTGTATATATATATACATCATTTTATTAATATTTCGTATAACTTGAATTTGAGTTTCGGATCATCTTTTATTTTGTGTAACGTTACATTGGTTGTCGTATTCAAATTTATTTATTATACGTTAATTTTGTTTAAAACGGGTGTATAAAATGTATATTTGGTGCTATTATATTTAATTGAGTGGAACATGCAATTAATTAAATCCCAAGTGGTCCCTTCATTTCCTTATTACTCAATACACCTGCCACTATTTCCATATTTTGGTTTTATTGCTTTGTTTTATTAAATACACGCCTCTTTTGGTTTTCCACTAGAGAACAAAACCAAAGCACGTACAGATTGTTTCTCATTACTCTACATGAAGCTTTCTGCTCACACTATCTCCTTCTTCCTCATAAATATAGAAACTTAAAAATTCCTAAATCCACAAATCCAAAAATTCCCAAACTTCAAACTCAATCCCTTCTCTCTTCAAACGCCAAACTGAATCACTCCTCTCTTGCTTCATCTCTCTAAAAAAAAAAAAACTCAGCTGTTCGACTTGCGTTGTCGTGATTTGCTTTGCATTGGATTGTTGCTATGGATAGGATTGGTTAACTTGTCGTGTTTGGATTTCATCTAGAATCTATCAATTTGTGTTGTCAACAACTCTCTAACCTCAAAAGGTGAGCAATCGCTCATGATTAACATTTTTATTGTTAGGTATATAATATTGATTGAAATGTTTGCTTTAGATATGAATATGTGATATATTTTGTTATGTTCCCTTGAACTTGTGTTATAACATTCACATGCACATGTTGTTTTATATGTCACAAATAGTATATTATGTTGATTTGATTGATTTCCACATATGTATGTTAAATATGTCACATATGAGATGTAAAAAAAATGTGTCATGTTAGAAAACTTTTTTATGCCTTGTATTGAACTACGTCACATATGCTTTGTTAAAAAATGAGTTAGTTAATAAAATCACATGTTATACATACTATGTTAATAATATGTCACCTATGTTATGCGTAAATAATGTGTTATGTTTGGGAAAAATGAGATGCCATGTTATTTCATCTTGCAAGTTCCTTGTGTATATGTCGTGTTATATGTTTATATGTAATGTTAATGTATGACATGCCAGAATTTGAAATATTCACTTATGTTGTTTACGATATGTGACACATGTGATATGTTAGTTATGCATGTGTATATATTAAGTTGTTAATTATGCACGCATGTTGATCGCTGACATGCTATGTTATGTATGTTATTATTATTCTCACACTTCAAGTTCTCTTTGACAAAGTCACTTTGGATTGGAATGATTTATATCCGATATAAAACAACTTTGGATTTAAATAAATTGATTTAGAAATAAAATTGGAATATTGCAAGTTTGAATTTATGTTTGAACTTAAAATTATGAAATTGAAATTTAATCAATTTTTTTATTGGATTTAAACTTGTTCGATTTATAACTTAATAGCTTTAAGAGAAGAATTGAAATCTGAAGTTAGATTTAATAATAAATCGATTGGAAATGAACATAAAGTCGGTATTTGAACTGTGCCGATTTATAGTATGAAAGATGATGTTTATTTAAACCTAAGTATTTCACTTACTAAGTTATCTGTACATTTCGCTTGAGTTTACCTACTTACATAAGAATGTTAGCCCTGACTCGAGTGTTTTTGTTTTACTTTACGCTCGGGGCAGACCGAGTATTTCAGTTTAGCGAAGACACTTATTTCTGAAGACGTAGATGGAGTCGAGGACCGTAACTACTATTATTATAGCAATTGTTTATTCTGCCTAAAAAAATGTAAATTCTGATTTTATTGAAAATAGTTTCATGAACTATTTATGTATTTATTTTTTTGTACTACATTTCATCCTTCCGTTGCGAGATTCTGTGTTTTATTTTTCCTCCTTTTCTTTTATTTTCTTATTTACCCCATTAACAATCCTCCTTTTTGAATGGTTTTGTAACATCTCGCATATTTTACGATTGAATATTTGAATATTTTATCGTTAGTCAGATTTTAGTCTGAAAAGTTACGTTTTTGCATACGGTCGAATTAGGACTCGAAACCACTTCCATTGGGTCCAAAACACCGTTTGCGATCTTTTTGAGTATAAACTTTGATATGTTTGAACTTAGTGGAATTTTGTCACTTTTTCACTTAGGGCTTTGGGTTTGGTCTAGCCCATTAGCCTAAACTATTAACTCTAGCTCAAACCCCCTTCCCTTCATTACTTTACTTTCATTTCCTAACACTTAAGCTTCATCAAAAATGGAGGAAGGAATGAGAAATTAAAACTCCAAGGCCTAGTGCATTTGCAAATCCAACATCCAACTCCAAATTCAAAGAGAAGCCATTGACTCTTCCTTTGCTTTCAAGCTTCTTCTTCATTGATTTTGTGTAAAGGTGAGATGTTTATCTCACATCTTTGTCTATAACTATTTTTAATTGTTGGGTATGAATTCCTAACACTTTTTCATATGCATTTGCTCTTGGTTTGGATTGAATTGGTGAAAATCCCAATTTTTAGTGTTTTGGGTTCAAATCTTTAAAAATATCCTAACTTTGGTGTTTGAGCACATTTTTGGTGATGCATCGAGAAGCCAATAGGACTGCGTAGCCGAAGGGCGTAATCCCCTAGCGTTCGTGCTCGATCGGTTGCAAATTGAGAGAGTTTTTGCATTTTTGTTGCTTAGGTCGTTCGACATGCACATAAGATTCTCGGCCTGCAGATTAGGTCGGCCTGCATTTAGGTCGCACCCCTACAGGTCGCGCCATGCATAGGTCGTTGCTCAGCCATGTTATATCACGCAACTCCTTAGGTCGCGCCATGCTAGGTCGTCCCCACTTAGGTCGCTCGGCCTTCTTTACACCTTAGGTCGTTAGGTCGCTCGGCCTTCTTTACCCTTAGGTAGTTTCGTCTCTAAGTCGCTCGGCCTTCTTCTCACTTAGGTCATGACATGTTAGGTCGTTCCCCACTTATGTCGCTCGCCTTGTGTTGGGCCGTTCCATGCACATAGGTCGCAACCACTAGGTCGCTTGGCCTTCTGATTTAGGTCGCACCTGCTATATCTTGCTACCTCTTAGGTCGCAACCCCATAGGCCGCTTGCCTTACTATTAGGTCGGCCTGCCTTAGGTCGCTTGGCCTGTTTGCACTGTTAGGTCGCACATGCTTTGGGTCGCGCCACTCTTTAGGTTGGTTGCAGTTAGGTCGCGCCACCCTTTAAGTCGCACCTGCTTTAAGCCGCATGCTATTTCTTAAGTCGCTAACCTCTTAGGTCGTATGCTGTGTAGTCGCATGCGTTGAGCCGCTGATTTCTTATGTTGACTTATGTTAAGTCGTAAGTCGTAGCTGTTAAGTCGCAAGGATATTTCCACTTTGATGAATTTGGAATTGAATTCTTTGGATTTTATTCACGTCTTCGAATATGAATTTTTGTGATTTATTGTTTCTACAATCATTTTTGTGATTTGTCACTTCATCTCACTCGTACGAGAAATCTAATTAAACGACTTAGTAAAACAAATGGTATGAAATGCTTGCATTTACTTCGTCGGTTAATTCTTGGACTTGTTCGATTGAATCTCTCGTAACAATTTTCGAGTGGAGATCTACAATTTGTTCGTAAATATTTAAGTTAAGCTAGTGGTTATGGGACATGAAGCTAAGCTTATACATTTACTAACTTACTGTAATTGACACTTCTTGATGATCGTTGATGATCATTTTTGTGATTTAGACTAGCAAATGTGTGATGTCTTTTTGTCTACGAGGGAGATTAAACCCCGTTTCTATGGAGCTTCGGCTCAATTTGGTGGGGTAGTGACCTATGGTCTTCGGGCCATTTTGTGGAGCTTTGGCTCAAAATTAATGTTTAGGAACCATGGAATAGCGTTCCATTTTTTGATACACGTGTTGGTGAGTTTTCATGCTCCCGTTTTGTGATAGGCCTCCCCCTTTTTGTGATTCTGGATTTCCATTGATGATTTGTGGAATTTGTGTTTTCACCAATTTTCGTGATTTACATTGATAAGTTTTATCAATATTTGTGCATTGGTGAATTTGTGTGTTATTAACTTTTGTGATTGGCATTGATATTATTGTCCATATTTCTAGTTTGGTGAATATAAATAAAGCGTATGACATTCCTTTTGATCTTTGAGAAGATTCTTGTGATATTGATTAATCCCTAGTTGATTTTCAATTGCATACTTATCACAGTATGGCTTTATGGTTATCATATATTTATGTCATATCTCTTACTCTATATCATTTTACATGATATTTATAACTAGACTGATCCGTTTATTATTTTCTTATTAAATAATACTCGGGTCAGACCGAGATGTTACAGGTACTTCTCTTGACTTCACATCTGGGATTATCACCCTGACTTTTGCCTAACTACTTAGAGTAGTAGTTTTTGTTGTATACATTTGAGATATAGACTCGTAGATGTATCCATATTCTTTTGTCTAGCACTTGTAGCTATTCTTTTATGATATTGTGGATCTTGTTTGATCGCTACTCTGATGTACACTTTCATGTGTTATATATTCATATCTATTTCCGCCTTTGTGATATGTATGTGTGTGACTGATTTGTGTTATGTTTATTTCTATATTTGTTTCCGAAGAATATATATAGCCACTGGGTAGTAGCTTTGAGTTTGTATCGGTATGTCGGATTTCCTCCTGAAACCAGATGCTTGTTGTACTATCTGACATATCGGTGCTCGCACAAAGCAATTACACGGATGGTCGCTCCTCAACAGCCTTATCCTCCGCGCCAGTTGACGGCATTACCCCCATAGTGTCCTTGGCTAGCGTGGGTATAGAGGTGGGGCGTTACAGCTTGGTATCAGAGCCAATCTTCGGAACAATGTAGAATAATCTAGCAAGGATCATCGTCCTAAGTCCATCTTAGGAGTCGTGCTTTAGGATTTAATTCGAGCCTTCGTACCGATTCATCCTATTTTCTTTATGATTCCTTGTTTATCTATCAAGATTGCTTGATATTCATTTGGTGAATAACCTTATCCTTCTTCTTTCTTTCTTTCAAAAGGAAGAGAAATGTTTAGACCTGTCCGTCCCACCGCCGGTCAATCTCGTGCTACTCCCAGGATGGAGTATTTATGTCTGCCCAGTTGCTTCTTGATCTAGTAAGGAATGCTCAAGCAGCCGAATCTAATCCGGATTCTACTCATCCTAGGTCGGGATTTGCACGTTTGTGCAGCGAGTATACCAATTTGGGTGGGAAGCCATTCAAAGGATCTGAAACTATTATTGAAGTCCAGGCTTGGCTAAGAACGTGCGATCGAATCTTTTCTCGCATGAATCTTATTGATCTTCACCGTGCTCAGGTGGCCTCTAGTATGCTCCAAAAAAGAGCATTAGATTGGTATGAGCTTCTGATTTCTGGAATAAATGAAGTGGATCTCACTTGGGAGAAATTCCGGGAATGCTTCGAATTAAAATTTGTGCCAGAAGCCGAGAAGGTGACTTTGGCTCGCCGTTTCATTGACCTTGTTCAAGGTGAATCCTCTGTGACAGGCTATGTCGCATCATTCGAGTTACTTTCCAAATACGGGGTCGAGTACATAAACACCCCATTGAAGAAGAACCAAAGATTTGTCTATGGCTTGAATAAAAATCTCAAGAAGCCATTACTTCTAAAATTAGAAGTTTCTTTTGATCAGCTCATTGATATCGCTCTTCGACTTGAAGAGGCAGATAGAGTAAGTGATGTTGAGGTTGGGAGTGCTAAACCAAACTTCAACAACAAGAAAAGGCCTAATAAGTTCAAGGGTCCTTATCTCAACAATAAGAAAGGGAAGCAAGCCTCTCCGGGAACTAAGACTTCCACCCTAAGTAGTGGGCAATGCTACAACTGTGGTTCTAAGGACCATTATGCGAACAAGTGTTCAAAGCCTCGTACTTGTCGCAATTGCAAAAGCCCGGATCATTATTTATCTTCCTGTCCCAAATTTCAAAATAGGAAGGAGGGAAAGCTTAATGTTTCTCAAGCCCCTGGCAACACATCTCGTGGTAAAGGTATTTCTCATTCTATCCTTGATGGCATTATTTTATTTCGTAACCATCCTATTCGAGTTCTTTTTGATACGGGTGCATCCCATTCTTTTATTTCAAAAGAACTCGTTGATACTTTTTCTTTGGATGTTTTGTGTTTAATGACTTCTTTGAGAATTGCGAATCTGGTTGGTGGATCTGCAACAATCAGTTTATTGTGTAAAGATGTCGAGATTATTTTATGTGATTTTTCTTTCCGAGCCGATTTGCATGTCATGCGCTATTTAGGCTTTGGAATGATCTGGGAATGGATTGGCTTAACCGCTATGAAGCCCAAATCCTATGTCCTGAGCGGACTATTCATCTTCGACACCCTCAATCTGTTAAGCAGATTCCTATTGACCTTAAAGATTCGGATTCCAGCTTAGTTGCATCTTTATATTCCTTAAATCCTCATGATGACGATAATGATGATGAGGAGGATATTATTTCTCTTATTCACGTTGTTCGTGAATTTTCCGACATATTTGAGCCCGTTTTAGGATTACCACCTAAGCGAGCAATTGAGTTCAGAATTAATCTCATCCTTGGAGCTCAACCTATCACTCGTCCTCCTTATCGTATGTCCAATAAAGAAAATGAGGAGATGCGCAAACAATTAGCCGAATTGGAGACGAAGCAATTTATTCGCTGTAGTTCCTCTCCTTGGGGAGCTTCGGCTATTTTTGTGGAGAAATCCGATGGTACACTTAGGCTTTACGTTGACTACCGCAAGCTTAATGATCTTACTATCAAGAATAAATATCCTTTACCTTGGATTGATGATCTATTCGATCAACCTAGTGGTGCTAGAGTCTTTTCACAATTAGACTTAGCTACCAGTTTTCATCAACTTCGTATTGCAGAGGATAGCATTCCTTTGACATCTTTCCGTACTCGATATGAATCGTAAGAATGGCTTGTTATGCCATTTGGTTTAACGAATGCTCCGTCTTATTTCGTTGACCTTATGAATCGAATTTTCAAAGACTTCCTCGATCGGTTTGTTCTCATCTTTATTGATGATATTCTTGTGTATTCCAAAACCGAGGAGGAGCATGAAAACATCTTCAGATTGTGTTGGAAACTCTTAGGAGCAATCAATTGAAAGCAAAATTTTCTAAATGCCACTTTTGGCAATCTCGTGTGAAGTTTCTCGATCATATTATTTCCGAATCGGGAATTTCTGTGGATCCTTCAAAGATTGAAGCGATTCAAAATTTGAAGAGACCGGAGAGTGTGACAGAAATTCGTAGTTTCCTTGGATTGGCGAGCTATTACCGTCGTTTTATAAAAGACTTTTCAAAAATTTCTGTGACGACCTAGAATTTTTGAGCATTTGAAATCGGAATATTTAATTTATTTTAAATATTTAAAAGTTAATTTTTAACTTGAATTTCAAATATCACAATTTGTTTGATGATTAAATTATTAAATTAAATAAGTGAAGTTGGGTAAATTGTTGAATCTGGGGTTTTAAGCCTATTAAAAATAATTTGAAGGCTTGAAAAATTTATATTGATAGTATCGAGGATAATAGAAATTGAAAAGTTGAAATTAACAGTGGTTTGTTCAGTTTTAAAATTTATATCGTTTAAATTGAATTTAAAAATAGCCTTCCGAGGCACAGTCTCGGAATTAGATGAAACCAATTACATTGGGTCCGTAATATTGAATTATTATTGGATTTCAAATTTCGTATTGATCGGAATTGTGGTGTGAGCGTACGATATATATATAAACGCGCTGAAAATTTCATTGATAATAGTCGATTTAAATTGACATTTGAAATTAAATTTATACATTGTTCAACCAATCGACCTTCAGTCGAAATAATTTCGCATCATCGTTTTCTTTAACCTCAAAGCACTGTTGCAAACCATTATGGCCTATAGCTTCTCCAACACGCTTACATTGATATTTATCTAAGCCCTCGTTCCTTTAGCTTCTAAAGCACCATCCCAACAAAATCAATACATAAAAAAAACGATGAAGACAATTCATTTTATAAAATAAATAATGGACGAATCAAAGCCTTTATTTCACTTCGTTCCCCTCCTCCCCTTCAATCCCAAGTTCGAGCACAACCGCAGTATTGAATGTGTCGGCGACGTTTCAGAACAGGGTAGTGATTTTGGGAATTTCGTTCTCGCGCTCGCAAGGATTAGGGCTCGCGATGCAAGGGGAGGTCGCGATCTGGATTAGGTGGCCGTGAGATCGAAGAGGGGTTTCGTTTTGGGTTTGGTCTCGGTTGGGTTGGCGATGGGTCACGAGTTAAGGCAATGGGGTTGCGTCGCTGGAGCACGTGGGCAACGCAGTTTGTGAAATTAAGGGTGTTCGAGCACGAGCATGAAACAGAGTCGATTGGCGGTGAGCTTCGGCGTGGTTTGGCAGTGGTTGAGCGAGTTCTCGTTGTCGTGCGCAGAGCTAGGGTTGTGAGATATTCGTTTTTCCCTTTTCTCGATTTAACTTGATTGGTGATACAAATTCAAGGTTAAATTATGTATATATAGATTGGAAAAGATTTACAGTAAAATTAATTACTGATTTATAGTAATAATTATTATTATTGTCATACCAGAACGATAAGCAGGAAGAAAAGAAATTAATTAGACAGCTAGATTTAAAATAGTTGTGTTTTTAAATTTATATTTGGATTATTAATTATTTATGCAAAAATTAAATATATGTACAAAACATTTATATAAGGGATTTTGTGATAAAATTTTACGATTTACTTATTTAATTTATTTTTGTTACTAAAAGATGTAATAAAGGAAAATTAATTCAAAATTTAATTGAATGGTAATTAAGGATTCGATTTACATTTCGAATATCAATAAATCGTAAATTGGTTTGTACAAGGTTAAAAGACGCGGAAACAAGATGAGTTTGAGGTGAATAGCAATCGTAGGCCAAAGGTGAGTTAATCTCACTCAGTTAAATTGAAATTTAAATTGAAATGATTTAATTTAAATAATTGTTTAAATGGTTGAATTGATTGATGTGCTATAGCATGATATATTTTGGATTTGGCATATTATATTATGCTAGCATCTATGGATGCAGGGAAAACAGGTTGGAGGGATCCACCTAGACCCCCTCAACATTTATATAAATTATTTAATACTCCCTGTTGTGATTATTTTATATCTGTGATGAATATCATTGATATTATTGATAATTGGAATATTGGATTTATGGTTTACTTGAATATATTCCAGTGCACTAAGTTATCAACATATAAAGAATTGGATTTTTGAAATAAAATGAAGAGAATGTGTAAGTGAAATAATTATAGAAAATTTAAATAAATTAAGAATAACTTGGATAAGAATAATGGTAGTTTTAAATTCTAATAAATAAATTCTATATATGGAAATGAAAATTTGAATAAATAGAAAGTTAATGAATTTTAAATCTTCGGTGATATTAATTAAAAGAACAAAACATTTATTTTAAATTTAAGATTTTAAATTTTGAAAAGAACAAATAAGAAATTGGGAATAACCTGAAATTCGTATATTTCAGTTAAAGGGTTTAAAATCAAATGAAAAATAATAATAACAACAATAATTAAGTCCATAATTAATGAATTTTGAAATAAGTTGAGCAATTAAAAAAATTAATTTCAAATGGAGTAAATTGGGAATCAATTTGGAAAATTGATTTAAGTGAGTGAGATTGGAAATTTCTCTCTGAATAACCAAGTACATTTTTAAAGTAAATTTTTAAATATAAATTAAAAGTTTAAAGTTGTTTTAAGAAGTATGGCTTGAAAAATTTATTATTTCTAAATATTTAAATTCTAAAAGTAAGTATTTCCTTTAATCTATTATAGCAGTAATTATTTAAAGAGTGATTTAGTATCTTGTTTTTAAAAATAAAAATTTAGTTTGATATTTTATCAAGTAACCTTATTTTCAAATATTTATATGGTATGTATTTTTAACAAATTATTGAAGTAGTTTAACTTAAATCTTTTAAAGTATATTTCAAAGTAAAGTGTTTTAAATTATTTTAAAAATCTAAAGTTTTATGCTTGATGATTCCAGTGGAAATAGAAATACTTGGAATTTATTCTGAGAAAGGAAGATAGTTTTGAAAACTGTTTTCAAAGGGTTAAAAATAGAAATATATCTTGTGAAGTTATTTTAAGGTTAATAAATAATTTGGGAAATTCTTTATTGATTGATGGATGTTTGTGAATATTAATTGATAGTTAAATCACGGACTATCAATATTGGCCAAATGCGCTGATCGTTTCGAAGAGACCAGGATCGGGATTTATTTCCTGAAAACCACTTCGATCCGGTTTGTACGTTTCGTGGAAAAACGTGTTTGGTGTCGAAGATGGAGCAGTGAAGTGCAAGGGCTAGTCGCTACTAATCTTGATGACATTTTCAAAATGGATGTAGTAGGAATAGTGCCTTCGGTTCCGTTCAAACCCGAGACGGACTTGCATGGATGAATGTTTGCGAAACATCGTCAGGTGGGCGATGGGCATTCTAAGGGATATATTCTAAAAAGGTAACGCTTAGCCTCAAGCCTCATCAAATGGGAATGACTGAAAATCAGGGGTTATGCAGCAAGGCTAGGTGGGTAGCACCCAAGCAGGCTGAGGTCATCCCTACCTAGATGTCCCTTTTTATTTCGGCTTAGTGAGCGGTGGCTGATCCCAACCGTGGGGTGATCTCACTTGGGATTATCCAGTAAGGAGTAGTCCCGGTCTTGTTTTCCAGGGGAGCGGGCGTACTCCTCGGTACTGTGATCTAGGCCACGTACTATGACAGGAGGTACCCCAGTGCCTAGTCATTAGTTGGAAATCCATTTTCCCTACGAGCCTTGTACGAGTTTTGTTTGTATTACCCACTCTGTGGCTCGTAGCTGGAATTTAATAATGTAACAATTTCGGCTATTTTATAAGTATTTGTATATAGACCCTATTATAATATCAGAGGATTTTTATAAAAATTGTTTTAGCTATCGCAAGGTAAAAACCCGACATGTTTATTTGTGGCGTGGTCTTACGAGATGCTTTTGTTTTCAATGGAATTTTGAAACTTTAATAATCAATTGTGTGATTTTCTCACGCTGGTATTCCAGACTGACCCGGGTGTTATTTAACTATAATGCTCAGGTCAGACCGAGTATTATAGAATACAGGATATGATGCCATGGACCTCAGGAGACGAGCTGGACGATGATGCGTATTCTCGTACTTGTTTACCTATATACATTCCGCTGTGTTGAGTTGTTGTGTATCCATTTGTATGTTGTTATTGTTGAAGCGTGATTGATGTACTCTGATGATGATGTAATATATAAACTGAGATATTTGATATTTGAGTAAAGGTTATTCATTATGTATTATATTTTATTCCGCTGCGATGGTTAAATTCTGATGTTTTTTTCTATTTTCTTCTTCTACCTCTTCTTCTTTAACCCAAATGGTTCGTATTTCTGTACAACTTGAGTTGATCTTGGGTAGAATAGTGTTGACTCAAGAGGTACAGATTTGCGGGTCATTACACTTGGTATCAGAGCTTAGTTTGGTGATTACTTTGGCTCTGGTGGGAATTTCTCATTTAAAATACAGTCCGTAGTACTTTAGAATGAGTTTGAGTGTATTAATAGATATGAGCGCGTATTTGTTAGTGAATATAAATTGTTTTAATATTGTGTTGATTGGTTTATTGAGTGGTATATGAACCTCCGTCGACACAGTCTATACAACTGTATCGAAGGGGTTTCTAAACACTTGAATAGATAAGTTTGACACGGTATTGTTTTAAATATGGGTAAATGGAATAAGTTTACCCAAAATATATTTTAATATAAAGAAAAGTTTTTGTAAACCATTTAGCTAATATATGGTTGCTTGGATGTTTGGAATGATGATATTTAAATTATTATCATTTTGAGCGGAAATTTAACTAGAAATTGTAAATATAACCTAAGATTAAGGAGATAAATTCAATTATGAAATGAAATTTATAAATATGAATTATAAATGTAAATTATAAATTGAAATATAATCAAATGAGAATTTGTATGAAAATAAGCTGTGAAAATGAATTATAGTTAAAATTGATTTAAGCAGGATTTGGAAATTTAAATCCCGGAAATTTGGAAGTTTTCATCGAAGTATTTGAAGATGAATAATAGCATTATTGTTTTGGAGATATTTCTGAAAGGAAATTTGTTTTAAAGGGAGTTTGAAAGTGATATAGCATTGAAATCACTTGGATTATTGGAAAATTGATGATGACGGCCGCATCATCAGTATTCATTATCGAATTCCTAATTAACGGATTGTTGCCAAAAACTGATTTGTTCAGAAAAGCTAGTTGTTTTTTAAAATCTCAAAGGGAATTTGTTGGGATAAAACCAGGATTGGTTTAATTTTTGAGAAATGTGATTTGAGATGTTGAAGATTTCAAAATGTTTTGAAACCAAAAACCGAGTGTTTGAAAATCCTAATGAGATAGGTTGTAAGCTTATAAATTGAGATGATTTTTAAATCAGGAAGGAAATATAAGCTTTGAATGTTGGAATTTGAATTTAAAGTGTAAAGTTTAAAATGAAATTAGCTTGGATAGGGAAATAAAATTTAACTGGATTGAAATTAATTTAAATAGGCTGAAATAATATCCAGTTGTATTCGAATTAAGTTGAAATCGAATTGAGATTAAATAAATCCGAGTTTAAAATAAATTTGAATTGGAATAATAATTCAGTTGAGTTATTGAAAGGAATTAGATTCTTACCTGAATAAACGGAAAATAAATTGGTTAAGGATTGGGTTGAAGTAAATAAATTAGAATAACTTATAAAAGAATCAGAATTAAAAATCCGTAGAATAAAATATGCTTGGATTATAAACAAGTGTAAAACTCGAATTAAAAATAAAAGATGAATACATTCAAGCCTAGAATGAATGTGATTGTATAAAATAATAAGTTGTGACTTATGAAATTGAAAATGGAATACAAAGCCCAAAATTAATATTTTGATAAAATGGAAAATGAAAAGAAAATCAAAACTTGAATTATTAAATAAATTGAACCAAGAAAATTAAATGAAGTGAAATTTGGAATTAAAAATCAAGTGTTGAATTTTAACCAGGCGAAGAACTAATTGGATAATAAATTAGTTAATGAAATTGAATTGTGAGTTTATGATGAAGTTTGGAAATAAACTCAAGTTATAAATTAAATTCGACTTAAATTGTTGATGAAGTGAAAGTAATTGAGAATGAAGTTGAATTGTGAGTTAACAAAATTAGATGGTAAATTGAAAATGGATAGTGGAATCAGAACTTGAGTTATTATTTAAAATTTGATTTGAAGTGTTAACAAATTAAATATAATCGAAAATGAATAAAATAAAATAAATTGGATTAAAAGGGTGATGGTATGAGTTGCAAATAAAATCCAAATAAGTGGAAATAAATTGGAAATAACCTTGTAATAAATTAAATGAGTTGAATCTGGAAAGTTAAATTTTATAATAACTAATCAAATGAAATTGTAGATTTAAAACGAGATTTAATTGAGACAGAAACAAGTTGAATAAAAGAGAAAAATATTTACTTGTGAAATGAAAATGAGCTTAAGTATAAAATTTGAATAAATTAAAGTAAATTAACTTAAGCTAAATGGATGAGGGAGAGTTGAATTGAATTCAACTTAAACTAAGTTTAATAATATTGGATTTGTTTTAAATCAAGTGAAATAAATTTCAATCGAAATATAATTCGGTGAGTTACAGATAATATGTAATGTAATGAAATTCTTAAATAAATAATTGTAAACCATTTAAATTGTTAAGGAATTGAAAGAAAAAGAAAAAGAAAACTAGAGACAATAAGGAAAATAAAATGTTTTCCAGTTAATAGAATGGTTTTACATGAATCACAAATGAATAGATCACGAATAAAATTGAAATGGATATTGAATGGAATAGCCCGGATTGTCTTCAAGCTAAATAAAATAGTTTGGAGTAAACAAATATGGAATGAAATGCAAGTGAATGGATTCGAATTTAAAATGCAATGAAAATGAGAATATATGGATTGTGAATAAATTTAAAGATGGAATAGAATTAAGTATAAATTGAGTTGAAATCCATTTAAATTGGTTATAAAACATAAGTACTTATTTATTCACATAGATCTCGTCAAATTGCATGGAATAAATTGTCATTGGATGTAAATGGAAGTAACTAAAATTCTATGAATTGATAGGAGTAAAATAAATTGATTTTGAGAACAATTGTATTACATATGAGTTCCGTTTGCTTAAAAATAAATTAAATGTAAACGATTGAGTTTTAAACCATTCAAATTGATGAAGTTGTATACGAATGGATTGAAAACCTTCAAATTGAATGAAAATGGTTATAAATTAATTTGAACAGTAGAATTAGTATGAAAACTGTATAAGTTGCTTATGAATTCATGGGTTTAACTATTGCAAATAAGTGAAATATTGTTAAACTTCATATATATGGCACTTACATGTATAAATTAAGTAAGTACATGTACCTAGAAGCCATATGGCTGGATTTGGTTGTGCAAATTGCTTAATAAATAAGCTGCTTGCTTAAAAATGCTAAATAAGGTACGCCTACGCTGTAAAAATAGGAAAAATGAACTGTTTTTGGTTTTTCCGACCGTGTAGGTTGATGTATATATATTTATATCTTTTGTCAAATTGCAAAATCTCCTTCGTACAAGGGAGACTCTGTCAAAATTTTTTGGAAATTTTGGGAGTTACAAAATTTTTGAAAATTTTTAGGAAATTTTTTTGTTAATGGCAAAACGAATTTAAATTGGAAACTAAAATAAATTAGGGAATGAAACTAATTTAACATAATGACATGAATTAGTTATAAATGGAAAATAAAATTTCAAATATTCGAAGTTGAAGATAAATAAAATTCATATGGAAATGAAAGAATTAATTTGAATAGAAATAGATATAAACTGAAGTGGTAAGGTGAAAATAAATAAAGAAGCATATAACATGCTTATACTAAACTTAAGTAAGGAAGGGTGCATTCTTAATTGGAAATTGATATTACAAATATATTCTAAGATAATATTAGAATGAATAGATATTGACATTTTGTGAGGAAATAGATAAAATGTTTTTGGGATATCGTGATTGGATATTATTGCTAAGCAGGATATGCAGGTATTGTATAAAGGGAAAAGAGAATTGATTTTGATTTCAGAAGATAAATTTGAAATGCTCGACAAAAAGGTATATGTTTAAGTTTCTTTATGAAATTTGATTGGGTTTTGGATCGAGCCACTTGGCTTTTTGTTTTCTTTTGGATTTGGGAGGCTGTAGGGCCATTTTGTAGTTGTACCGAGCTAGCCGAAGCAGAAGCTGGCGAAATTTTTTGGGAATTTAGGGAGATAGAAAATTTTTGAGAAAATTTTGATAATTCAAGATTTGGTTTTAAATTGGAACTTGAATGTTTAAGCAAATAGTATAGTTTGAAACTATGGGAGAGTTGAGAAGTTAATAAGAATAATAATGGATCTTTTATAAAAAGATAGATGGTAAGATGTTGATATATTAGAAACTGTTTGGATTTAGGGAAAATAATAAACGGTTATAGTACTATTCTTCCTAATTAGTAATTTCGGGGATGTAATTCTTTTAACGGGGGAGGAATGCGACGACCTAGAATTTTTGATCATTTGAAATCGAAACATTCAGTTTATTTTAAATATTTAAAAGTTAATTTTTAACTTGAATTTCAAATATCACAATTTGTTTGATGATTAAATTATTAAATTAAATAAGTGAAGTTGGGTAAATTGTTGAATCTGGGGTTTTAAGCCTATTAAAAATAATTTGAAGGCTTGAAAAATTTATATTGATAGTACCGAGGATAATAGAAATTGAAAAATTGAAATTAACAGTGGTTTGTTCAGTTTTAAAATTTATATCGTTTAAATTGAATTTAAAAATAGCCTTCCGAGGCACAGTCTCGGAATTAGACGACCAGTTACATTGGGTCCGTAATATTGAATTATTATCGGATTTCAAATTTCGTATTTGTAACGACCCGTATTTTACGTACCAATAGATCGTAGAATTTACAGGTCGTTAGTGTTGTTTATGTTGTCTCTAGCCTGAGTCGTATGGAGAGTAACTCGTGTGTTTAAGTGTCGAGTTGTGACCGACTCATAGGCTTAGCCGAGTTAGGTCGTGCACGAGTTACAACTTTAGTACGTTGACCGAGTTAAGATGGTGACCGACCTATAGTAAGTCGTGGACAACTTTAGTAAGTGGCCGAGTTAGTCAGTTGCTGAGTTATGACCTATAGGTTTGAACCGAGTCAGGGTAGTTAACGACTCATAGAAACTGGCCGACCTAGGAGTTACCGGGTTAAGAAATGAATTGGACGAGCTAGCGAGATAGAGGAGTTACGACTTAAGGTTTGGACCGACCTATAGGGTGACCGACTTAAGGGTTAACGACCTAGAGGGTTAGGTCGTATGATAGTTAGGTCGGTAATGTTTTAGGCTGCTGAGTCATATGACCGAGTTAAGGGGAAAACGACCTAAGGCTTGGGTCGGCAGAGTGTGTTATCCCATATGTAGTTAGGTCGGCAGTTTGAATAGGTTGTTAGGTCGTCACCTAGTTAGGTCGGCAAGTACCCAGTATAGCTTAGTGTAGTTGAGTCGGCATGTTAATTGAGTCGTGTGTGTTGTTAAGTCGGCAGGGGCTTGAGTCGTAAGTTTTAGGTCGGGGGCGACTCAGGGAGATGAGTCGGCAACGACTTAAGAGCGGCCGAGTCAGGGAGATTTCAGCCTATAAATAGAGGGCTTTGGCTCACTTTTTGGTACTGATTTTTGAAGCGACGAAGTGCTGCTATTTTGAGAGCTCGACTACAACATTTCTTCATCTTCTTTTCTCCATTCCAATCTAGTTCTAACATCCATCCAAGATCGAAGATCGAGATCAAAGATTCAAGGACCAAAGTTGAAGATCTTCATCCAACGAAGTTAGATTTCATCGTTTTAAGCGAGATTTCGCCGGATCAAGCCTTGATCTTCGCTGTCCAGATCTGAAGTGTTTAGTTTTGAGGTGTTTAGGTGATTTGGTGAGTGGTGGTTATCTCTCACGCGGACCCAAAGGAGTATATTGGATTGGTGGTTTGTTGGAGTGTTGTAGATAGTGATTTTGTGCATTTTCCTTAGATCCAAGTATAGATCCATTGTTTGTGAAGATGTTTACCTATGCAAGTTCATTTATTAAGTTATAGAAACAAAACCCATGTTTTATATTTGCTAGATCTATGCTAAAAACCCATGATTCATGTATATTAGTTCTATGCTCATTTATTTACGAAATTGCCATTTTAGTTATAAATGCCTAATTAGATCTTGATTGAATACGTATTTGTTTGGATTAAGGTTTGCCTTGATTGATTGTTGTGAATGAGCTATCTAGTTGATAGATGTGGACAAGTATGGTCAAAGATGATTCAAAAGCTACAGAAGAGGCTCTTGAATGGTGAAAGCTGCTAAAGGCATATGAGGTGGATGTTGAAGCTCATATGTATGGATTGGATGGTGTTGAGATGGAACTTTGCCATGATGCGATGAGGCAAACCATGTTGTTGAGTTGAGACTTTGCTATGGTGTGATAAAGCGAAGTACGATGTGATGTAGACTTGGCGTAATCCAGGCAGGGATCATTCCAAGCATGTTGATGACTCGAGGGATGGTTCGAGTTGGTTGATAATGGATTGCTCGAGAGGTAGCTTGAGCTAGTATGAGGATAGTCGTCAAGGAGGATGACTAGGAGGCTTGGATCTCATCGTTGTTGAAGGTTCTAGCATGCTCAAAAGCAAGAGTACATGGGGCGCCCATAACGACTACAGGCAGGTAGTCGGGACACCCAAAAGACTACAGGTAGGTAGTTGAGTACTCTGGGCAGAGTAGGTAAGTCCTAGGCACGGGTCACGATGACGTGCGGAGCTATGCCTAGAACCGGGGTTACCATTAGCCCTTGACGGATGGTCATTCAATCAACGGTGAAATCAAAGCAAGGATAACAGTGATAGCCAGAGTCATGGATGTTTGGACGTTTGGTTGTATCATCATTCGGTCTCAAGAGCGGTATTTTCTAGGTGCTTATCTGATCTTGGTTTAGGCCTTGGGGGTTTGTATTTGGAAAACATCGCCCTTGACTCGAGTGATTATTGCTTTACCTTAATTATCTGCTATGTTATGCTTACTTCTCCTTGGTGTGTGTCTGGGGGCTATCACTGTAGAAAGAGGTGGAGTGGGATGGTTTGGTTCCTATTCCTTTTATCTTTTATGCTCTTTTGGTATGTTTGATAGTTGATTTACTGCTCACTAAGACTTTGTCTGACTCAAGGTTTTATGTCTCCTCTTATTACCTTGGGCTGTTCATCCACTATTGGGATGGGCAGACTAGGTAGCAGGTGACAGGTGCTGTTCTTAGAGATCTACGCTGATGATGACGAAGACGAGCAGGAGGCTTTGCATACTAGTTTTCTTACTATATGTACTGGGTGTTCCGCTGTTATATCTGATTGAGTGTTTGTAGTGAGGCTTTGATGTATGGATGATTCATGTTTGTATAAAACTACTACAATGCTTATATGATGATTTTTCTGTTATGGAGCTTCACTATATATTTCTCTATTGTATTTTATCCATGCGATGTGAGTTGTACGATAGAGTTTGCTGTTTTATTTTACCCTGACTATCGTCCATGGCTACCTGGCATGCCTTTCAGCGCACTATTTCCTTGTTTTGGTGCAGGAGTCATGGGCGGTCGTCACATTTGGTATCAGAGCTTTGGTTAATCGATTTTAGCCAACGCTCGCTGACGTAACTACGTATGAGAGACGTAATTGTATTTTGATGGATGATTACTATATGTAATATAGTAACTTAGAAGGATTTGAACTCCTTATGCAGTTGTTTCTCAAGGTGTTCTAATCATTCTTATTACAGATATTAAGGATGAGTCGAAGAGGGAGACCAGCTGCAAGGGAAAGTCGTGCTACTGAAGGAGCTGTTGATTATGGAACTATGTTCGAAGCGATGATGACTTCGATCATGAGAAGGATACCGGCTCCAGGGCCATCTGTAGATGTTGGAGTTCAAGTCCAAGCTCCAAGACCGGTGGATTTTGCTAAGCTTTGTAAGGATTATACTTCTCTTGGAGGAAAAGCTTTCTTGGGGACGGAGTCGACTATTGAGGTGCAGAGATGGATTGATGCATGTCGAAGGATCTTTGGTGACTTAGGTATTGAGGATGCAACTAAGAGAAAGCTTGCATCGAGACAGCTTCAGGGAAGAGCTGCTGATTGGTGGAATTCTATCACCATTGATACCCCAGAAGAAGAGATTACTTGGGAGCAATTCCAAGTTAGATTTGAAGCCAAGTTCATCTCTACGGCTCAGAAGTCTGTTTTGTTCAAGAGGTTTATAGAGCTCAAGCAAGGTGGGAGACCAGTTCTTGAGTATATTTCTGAGTTTGAAGCTTTGTCCAAGTATGCCAGATCGTACATTGATTCTCCCTATCAGAAGAATGAGAAGTTTGTGACTGGTCTGGATGCTTATCTTGGGAGGCAGTTAGTGGATCATTTGGACGATCCATTTGAGAAGCTTGTGGAGAAAGCCCTTAGGCATAAGAGTTTGTTTCCTAAGGAAAGTTCTGTTGTTGCTGTAACCAGGGAAGGATCTAAACCACACCAGAATGGCAATAAGAGGAGGAAGCAGCAGCAGCAGAAGCGTAAGGATGGCCAGAAGAAGCCGAAAGGCGAGGTGACTTGTTATAACTGCCAACAGAAGGGCCATCTTTACAAAGATTGTAAGAATCCCAAGGTGCCGGGAAAATGTTATAACTGTGATAAGCTGGGACATATCAAGAAGGATTGGCCAGAGCCGAGGAAAGATAGGCAGATTGTGCAAGCTTATGCTTTGGGAGTTGTGCCGTCGTCTTCAAAAGCTCCGACTGCTGAAGAAAAGGGGAAGAGTGTGGTGGTTCAAGGTACTCTTTCTATCTGTGGTGTTCCAGTTAGAGTGTTGTTTGATACTGTAGCGTCGCATTCTTTTGTTTGTAATGATTTGGTAGACCGGTTAGGTTTGAGACCGGATATTGTTGATAGGCCATTGGTTGTGACTAATCCAGTTGGGGGTTCGTCATGTTTGTGTATGGTATGTCGTGGTCTAGTTGTGTCGAGTCATGATTGCTCGTTTGTTTGTGATTGCTTTGTTCTGAACTTTGCGGGGTTCGGAATTATTTTGGGTATGGACTGGCTTAGGAAATATGCGGCAAGGATTGATTGTGAGAGGCTTGAGGTGACAGTCGGGAATGTGGAAGGGCGAAAGGTTGTGATACGATGTAAGCATGAGGAAGACGTCTTCATGAGCTTCATGTATTCGCTGGTTGTTCCACAGGATGGACTGTCATCGGTGCCAATTGTGAATGGATTTGAGGACGTCTTTGACGGAGTCAAAGGGTTACCGCCGCATAGGGAGATCGAGTTTCGTATCGATCTAGTCGAGGGAGCCAGACCTGTTGTGATGCCTCTTAGGCGGATGGCGCCTAGGGAGCAGCTAGAGTTGAGGGTGCAGGTTGATGACCTTTTGCAGAAAGGATTCATTCGGAGAAGTGTGTCCGAATGGGGTGCACCTGTTGTGTTCGCAACCAAAGCGGATGGGTCGTTGAGGTTGTGCGTGGATTATCGTGAGCTGAATAAGTTGACTAGGAAAAACAAGTATCCATTGCCGAGAATAGATGACTTGTTTGACCAGCTTCACGAGGCTAAGGTGTTTTCTCAGATGGATTTGGCAACGGGATTTCACCAGTTGAGAGTGGCAAAGGATAGTGTACCGAAGACTGCTTTCAGGACGCCATCCGGGTTTTATGAGTGGCTGGTAATGCCGTTTGGATTGACTAACGCGCCAGCATATTTTGTGGATCTTATGAATAGAGTGTTCAGAGATCAGTTGAACAAATTTGTACTTGTGTTCGTGGATGATATTTTGGTTTACTCCAGAACTGAAGAAGAGCACAAGACGCACTTAAGGATTGTTTTGGAAATCTTGCGGAAACATCAGCTGAAGGCTAAGTTTTCGAAGTGTCACTTCTGGAAGAGTGAAGTGAGGTTCTTAGGCCATGTTATCTCTAGAAATGGAATAGCGGTTGATCCCGCTAAGGTGGCGGCAATCCAGGATTGGGTTAGACCTAAGAATGCATCTGATGTGAGGAGTTTTCTTGGATTGGCAGGATATTATCGTCGGTTTATCAAAGACTTTTCCAAGATAGCTGCACCGTTAACAGGATTGACGAAAAAGAACCAAGTGTTCAGATGGGATGCTAAGTGTGAGCAAGCTTTTGAAATCCTAAAAGAGCGACTGACGAGTGCTCCTGTTTTGACTATTCCAAGTGGGAATGATGAGATGGTGGTTTACACCGATGCATGTGGCACTGGACTTGGAGCAGTGCTAATGCAGAAAGATAAAGTTGTTGCGTATGCTAGTCGACAACTGAAGCCGCATGAAAGGAATTATCCGACTCATGATTTGGAGTTAGCGGCAATTGTGTTTGCTTTGAAGATGTGGAGACATTATCTATTGGGAGTTAGATTCGAGTTGTTTACAGATCATAAGTCGTTGAAGTATCTGTTCTCCCTAAAGGATTTGAATCTTCGACAGCAACGGTGGCTAGAGTTTCTAGCATCTTATGATTTTGGTATAGCCTATACTCCGGGAAAAGGTAACGCAGTGGCTGATGCGTTAAGTCGAAGACATGCAGGATTGGGAGCCATGTTTTCGGAATGGAAGAGTCTCGAGTATTTGGCTGGATTTGATTTCAGGCCCAGGTGTGAATTGGAACCTGAGATGTTGGCAAACTTATCGATAAGACCTACTCTTGTGGAAAGAATTGGCGAGAGCCAAAAGCGAGACGATAAGCTTGTCAAGATCATCCGAGATTTGGAATCTGGATTGGACCCAGAGAAGGATAAGGGATTCGAGGTCGATCGAGAGGGTTGGCTTCGGAAGCAAGGACGATTGGTTGTTCCCGATGTAGATGGATTGAGAGATGAAGTTCTGAAGGAAGGTCATCACTCGAAGTTGACAATTCATCCAGGTGGAAATAAGATGTATCGGGATATGAAGAGAACTTACTACCGGGAAGGCATGAAGAAGGATGTTGGAAATTTTATTTCCAAGTGTATGAACTGTCAGTTAGTGAAAGCTGAGCAGAAGAAGCCCAGTGGATTACTTCAGCCATTAGAAGTTCCTACATGGAAGTGGGAGCAAGTGTCGATGGACTTTATCGATGGTCTACCTAGGACAAGAGCAGGAAATGAAGGAATTTGGGTCATAGTAGATCGTTTGACCAAGAGTGCAAGGTTCATTCCTGTTCGATCAACTAGGACTGCATCGAAGTTGGCTGAGTTGTAAGTTAAGTGGATAGTTCGATTCCATGGTATTCCGAAGAGTATAGTGAGCGATCGAGACCCATTGTTCACTAGTGGATTTTGGAAGAGCTTCCAGGAAGTTTTGGGAACCGAGTTGTGTTTGAGTACAGCTTATCACCCTCAAACAGATGGTCAGACTGAAAGAGTCAACCGAGTTTTGGAAGATCTTCTCAGAGCTTGTGTTTTGGACTTCGGAGGATCATGGGAAGATCATCTTCATTTGGTGGAATTTGCTTATAATAACAGTTATCAGTCGAGTATTGGTATGGCACCATATGAGGCATTATATGGAAGACCGTGTAACTCTCCGACATGTTGGTTGGAAACTGGAGAAAAGTTGATACTTGGGCCAGAGATGATTCGACAGACTTCGGATTGTATAGAGATCATTCGGCAACGAATGAAGGCAGCCCAAGATCGTCAGAAGAGTTATGCCGATAATCGTCGAAAGGATTTGGAATTCGTCGTAGGTGAGATGGTTTTTGTGAAGATTTCTCCATTAAAGAGTGCTATTAGATTCGGGAAGAAAGGAAAGTTAACTCCGAGATTTGTTGGACCATTCCCGATTATCGAGCGAATTGGAAAGCTCGCTTATAGATTGGAATTACCGGAAAAGATGGCGGGTGTGCACAATGTTTTTCATGTATCTTATCTACGGAAGTATGTGCATGACCCAACTACGGTGGTTTCTGCTGATAACTGTGAAGATTTAGAGGTTGATCCAGTGGTTAGAAGACCTTGTAAGCCGCTTCGTGTTGTTGAGACCGACACGAAACAGCTTAGGAGGAAGACGATTACGTTGCTCAAGATACAATGGAGTGATGATGTTAACGACTGTACGTGGGAGGAGGAAGAGAGGATGAAGGCAGCTCATCCAGAACTCTTCGAGGTATGGCCCTAAAGTGTCGTGACATCTCATGAATTTGTAGCTTGTTCTAAGTCTTAGAATTCTGCACGCTAGGCTAGAATTGGATGCATGGTTTGTTGATTGCTGTGGATGATAGGCATGCGGAATAATTTTGATTGCTGTTGATTGCTTGGAATTTCGGGGGCGAAATTCCTAAGGGGGAGAGAATGTAACGACCCATATTTTACGTACCAATAGATCGTAGAATTTACAGGTCGTTAGTGTTGTTTATGTTGTCTCTAGCCTGAGTCGTATGGAGAGTAACTCGTGTGTTTAAGTGTCGAGTTGTGACCGACTCATAGGCTTAGCCGAGTTAGGTCGTGCACGAGTTACAACTTTAGTATGTTGACCGAGTTAAGATGGTGACCGACCTATAGTAAGTCGTAGACGACTTTAGTAAGTGGCCGAGTTAGTCAGTTGCTGAGTTATGACCTATAGGTTTGAACCGAGTCAGGGTAGTTAACGACTCATAGAAACTGGCCGACCTAGGAGTTACCGGGTTAAGAAATGAATTGGACGAGCTAGCGAGATAGAGGAGTTACGACTTAAGGTTTGGACCGACCTATAGGGTGACCGACTTAAGGGTTAACGACCTAGAGGGTTAGGTCGTATGATAGTTAGGTCGGTAATGTTTTAGGCTGCTGAGTCATATGACCGAGTTAAGGGGAAAACGACCTAAGGCTTGGGTCGGCAGAGTGTGTTATCCCATGTGTAGTTAGGTCGGCAGTTTGAATAGGTTGTTAGGTCGTCACCTAGTTAGGTCGGCAAGTACCCAGTATAGCTTAGTGTAGTTGAGTCGGCATGTTAATTGAGTCGTGTGTGTTGTTAAGTCGGCAGGGGCTTGAGTCGTAAGTTTTAGGTCGGGGGCGACTCAGGGAGATGAGTCGGCAACGACTTAAGAGCGGCGAGTCAGGGAGATTTCAGCCTATAAATAGAGGGCTTTGGCTCACTTTTTGGTACTGATTTTTGAAGCGACGAAGTGCTGCCATTTTGAGAGCCCGACTACAACATTTCTTCATCTTCTTTTCTCCATTCCAATCTAGTTCTAACATCCATCCAAGATCGAAGATCGAGATCAAAGATTCAAGGACCAAAGTTGAAGATCTTCATCCAACGAAGTTAGATTTCATCGTTTTAAGCGAGATTTCGCCGGATCAAGCCTTGATCTTCGCTGTCCAGATCTGAAG
Organism: Allium cepa; assembly: GCA_030765085.1. Taxonomy (NCBI): domain Eukaryota; kingdom Viridiplantae; phylum Streptophyta; class Magnoliopsida; order Asparagales; family Amaryllidaceae; genus Allium; species Allium cepa. The sequence goes on from CM060932.1 coordinate 455,957,147, forward strand.
TGTTTAGTTTTGAGGTGTTTAGGTGATTTGGTGAGTGGTGGTTATCTCTCACGCGGACCCAAAGGAGTATATTGGATTGGTGGTTTGTTGGAGTGTTGTAGATAGTGATTTTGTGCATTTTCCTTAGATCCAAGTATAGATCCATTGTTTGTGAAGATGTTTACCTATGCAAGTTCATTTATTAAGTTATAGAAACAAAACCCATGTTTTATATTTGCTAGATCTATGCTAAAAACCCATGATTCATGTATGTTAGTTCTATGCTCATTTATTTACGAAATTGCCATTTTAGTTATAAATGCCTAATTAGATCTTGATTGAATACGTATTTGTTTGGATTAAGGTTTGCCTTGATTGATTGTTGTGAATGAGCTATCTAGTTGATAGATGTGGACAAGTATGGTCAAAGATGATTCAAAAGCTACAGAAGAGGCTCTTGAATGGTGAAAGCTGCTAAAGGCATATGAGGTGGATGTTGAAGCTCATATGTATGGATTGGATGGTGTTGAGATGGAACTTTGCCATGATGCGATGAGGCAAACCATGTTGTTGAGTTGAGACTTTGCTATGGTGTGATAAAGCGAAGTACGATGTGATGTAGACTTGGCGTAATCCAGGCAGGGATCATTCCAAGCATGTTGATGACTCGAGGGATGGTTCGAGTTGGTTGATAATGGATTGCTCGAGAGGTAGCTTGAGCTAGTATGAGGATAGTCGTCAAGGAGGATGACTAGGAGGCTTGGATCTCATCGTTGTTGAAGGTTCTAGCATGCTCAAAAGCAAGAGTACATGGGGCGCCCATAACGACTACATGCAGGTAGTCGGGACACCCAAAAGACTACAGGTAGGTAGTTGAGTACTCTGGGCAGAGTAGGTAAGTCCTAGGCACGGGTCACGATGACGTGCGGAGCTATGCCTAGAACCGGGGTTACCATTAGCCCTTGACGGATGGTCATTCAATCAACGGTGAAATCAAAGCAAGGATAACAGTGATAGCCAGAGTCATGGATGTTTGGACGTTTGGTTGTACCATCATTCGGTCTCAAGAGCGGTATTTTCTAGGTGCTTATCTGATCTTGGTTTAGGCCTTGGGGGTTTGTATTTGGAAAACATCGCCCTTGACTCGAGTGATTATTGCTTTACCTTAATTATCTGCTATGTTATGCTTACTTCTCCTTGGTGTGTGTCTGGGGGCTATCACTGTAGAAAGAGGTGGAGTGGGATGGTTTGGTTCCTATTCCTTTTATCCTTTATGCTCTTTTGGTATGTTTGATAGTTGATTTACTGCTCACTAAGACTTTGTCTGACTCAAGGTTTTATGTCTCCTCTTATTACCTTGGGCTGTTCATCCATGTTGGGATAGGCAGACTAGGTAGCAGGTGACGGGTGCTGTTCTTAGAGATCTACGCTGATGATGACGAAGACGAGCAGGAGGCTTTGCATACTAGTTTTCTTACTATATGTACTGGGTGTTCCGCTGTTATATCTGATTGAGTGTTTGTAGTGAGGCTTTGATGTATGGATGATTCATGTTTGTATAAAACTACTACAATGCTTATATGATGATTTTTCTGTTATGGAGCTTCACTATATATTTCTCTATTGTATTTTATCCATGCGCTGTGAGTTGTACGATAGAGTTTGCTGTTTTATTTTACCCTGACTATCGTCCATGGCTACCTGGCACGCCTTTCAGCGCACTATTTCCTTGTTTTGGTGCAGGAGTCATGGGCGGTCGTCACAGTATTGATCGGAATTGTGGTGTGAGCGTACGATATATATATAAACGCGCTGAAAATTTCATTGATAATAGTCGATTTAATTTGACATTTGAAATTAAATTTATACATTGTTTAACCAGTCGACCATCAGTCGAAATAATTTCACATCATCGTTTTCTTTAACCTCAAAGCACTGTAGCCAACCATTATGGCCCATAGCTTCTCCAACACGCTTACATTGATATTTATCTGAGCCCTCCGTTCCTTTAGCTTCTAAAGCACCATCCTAAAGAAATCAATACATAAAAAAAAACGATGAAGAAAATTCATTTTATAAAATAAATAATGGCCGAATCAAAGCCTTTATTTCACTTCGTTCTCCTCCTCCCCTTCAATCCCAAGTTCGAGCACGGCCGCAGTACTGAATGTGTCGGCGACGATTTCGTGCTCGCGCTCGCAAGGATTAGGGCTCGCGATGCATGGGGAGGTCGCGATCTGGATTGGGTGGCCGCGAGATCGAAGAGGGTTTCGTTTTGGGTTTGGTCTCGGTTGGGTTGGTGACGGGTCGCGAGTTAAGGCAATGGGGTTCCATTACTGGAGCGCGTGGGCGCCGCAGTTTGTGAAATTTAGGGTGTTCGAGTGCGAGCGTGAAGCAGAGTCGATTGGCGGTGAGCTTCGGCGTGGTTTGGCAGTGGTCGAGCGAGTTCCCGTTGTCGTGCGCGCAGAGCTAGGGTTGTGAGGTATTCGTTTTTCCCTTCTCTCGATTTAACTTGATTAGTGATACAAATTCAAGGTTAAATTATGTATATATAGATTGGAATAGATTTACAGTAAAATTAGTTACTGATTTGTAGTAATAATTATTATTATTGTTTTACCGGAACGATAAGCAGGAAGAAAAGAAATTAACTTGACAGCTAGATTAAAAATAGTTGTGTTTTTAAATTTAAATTTGGATTATTAATTATTTATGCAAAAGTTAAATATATGTACAAAAAATTTATATAAGGTTTTGGAAGGAAATTATATAAGGGATTTGTGATAAAATTTTACGATTTACTTATTTAATTTATTTTTGTTACTAAAAGATGTGATAAAGGAAAATTAATTAAAAATTTAATTGAATGGTAATTATGGATTCGATTTATATTTCGAATATTAATAAATCATAAATTGGTTTGTACAAGGTTAAAAGTCGCAGAAACAAGATGAGTTTGAGGTGAATAGCAATCATATGCCAAAGGTGAGTTAATCTCACTCACCTAAATTTAAATTTAAATTTAAATGATTGAATTTAAATAATTGTTTGAATGGTTGAATTAATTGATGTGCTATAGCATGATATATTTTGGAATTGGCATATTATATTGTGCTAACATCTGTGGATGTAGGGAAAACAGGTTGGAGGGATCCAACTGGACCCCTCCACATTTATATAAATTATTTAATGCTCCCTGTTGTGATTATTTTATATTCTGTGATGAATATTATTGATTTTATTGATTATTGGATGTTATGGTTTACTTGAATATATTCAGGTGCACTAAGTTATCAACAGATAAAGAATTGTATTTTTGAAATAAAATGAAGAGAATGTGTAAGTGAAATAATTATAGAAAATTTAAATAAATTAAGAATAAATTGGATAAGAATAATGGTAGTTTTAAATTCTAATAAATAAATTATGTATATTGAAAGGAAATTTGAATAAATAGAAAGTTAATGAATTTTAAATCTTCGGTGATATTAATTAAAAGAACAAAACATTTATTTTAAATTTAAGATTTTAAATTTTGAAAAGAACAAAGAAGAAATTGGGAATAACCAGAAATTCGTATATTTCAGTTAAAGGGTTTAAAATCAAATGAAAAATTATAATAACAACAATAATTAAGTCCATAATTAATGAATTTTGAAATAAGTTGAGTAATTAAAGAAATTTATTTAAAATGGAGTAAATTGGGAATCAATTTGGAAAATTGATTTAAGTGAGTGAGATTGGAAATTTCTCTCTGAATGACCAAGTACGCTTTCAAAGTAAATTTTTAAATATAAATTAAAAGTTTAAAGTTGTTTTAAGAAGTATGGTTTGAAAAATTTATTATTTGTAAATATTTAAATTCTAAAAGTAAGTATTTCATTTAATCTATTATAGAAGTAATTATTTAAAGAGTGATTTGGTATCTTGTTTTTAAAAATAAAAATTTATTTTTATATTTTATTAAGTAACCTTATTCTCAAATATTTATATAGTATTTATTTTTAACAAATTATTGAAGTGGTTTAACTTAAATGTTTTAAAGTATATTTCAAAGTAAAGTGTTTTAAATTATTTTAAAAATCTAAAGTTTTATGGTTGGTGATTCCAGTGGAAATAGAAATACTTGGAATTTATTCTAAGAAGGGAAGATAGTTTTGGAAACTGTTTTCAAAGGGTTGAAAATAGAAATATATCTTGTGAAGATATTTTGAGGTTAATAAATAATTTGGAAAATTATTTATTGATTGATGGATGTCTGTGAATATTAATTGATAGTTAAATCACCGACTATCAATATTGGCCAAATGCGCTGATCGTTTCGAAGAGGCCGGGATCGGGATTTGTTTCCCGAAAACAACTTCGATCCGGTTTGTGCGTTTCGTGGAAAAACGTGTTCGGAGTTGAAGATGGAGCAGCGAAGTGCAAGGGCTAGTCGCTAATAATCCTGAGGATATTTCCAAAATGGATGTAATAGGAATAGTGCCTTCGATTCCGTTCGAACCCGAGACGGACTTGTATGGATGAATGTTTGCGAAACATCGTCAGGTGGGCGATGGGCATTCTAAGGGATATATTCTAAAAAGGTAACACTTAGCCTGAAGCCTCATCAAATGGGAATGACTGAAAATCAGGGGTTATGCAGCAAGGCTAGGTGGGTAGCACCCAAGCAGGGTGAGGTTATCCCTGCCTAGATGTCCCTTTTTATTTCGGCTTAGTGGGCGGTTGCTGATCCCAACCGCGGGGTGATCTCACTCTGTATTATCCAGTAAGGGGTAGTCCCAGTGTTGTGTTGCAGGGGAGCGGGCGTACTCCTCGGTACTGTGATCTAGGCCACGTACTGTGACAGGTGGTACCCCAGTGCCTAGTCATTAGTAGAAAATCGATTTTCCCTACGAGCCTTGTACGAGTTTTGTTTGTATTACCCACTCTGTGGCTAGTAGCTGGAATTTAATAATGTAACAATTTCGGCTATTTTATAAGTATTTGTATATAGACCCTATTATAATATCAGAGGATTTTTATAAAAATTGTTTTAGCTATCGTAAGGTAAAAACCCGACATGTTTATTTGTGGCGTGGTCTTACGAGAAGCTTTTGTTTTCAAAGGATTTTTGAAACTTTAATAATCAATAGAGTGTGATTTTCTCACGCTGGTATTCCAGACTGACTCGGGTGTTATTTAACTGTAATGCTCGGGTCAGACCGAGTATTACAGAATACAGGATACGATGCTATGGTGCTCCGGAGACGAGCTGGACGACGATGCGTATTCTCATACTTGTTTATCTATATATATTCCGATGTGTTGAGTTGTTGTGTATCCATTTGTATGTTGTTATTGTTGAACCGTGATTGATGTACTCTGATGATGATGTAATATATAAACTGAGATATTTGATATTTGAGTAAAGGTTATTTATTATCTATTATATTTTATTCCGCTGCGACGGTTAGATTCTGATGTTGTTTTTTATTTTCTTCTTCTACCTCTTCTTCTTTAACCCAAATGGTTCGTATTTCTGTACAACTTGAGTTGATCTTTGGTAGAATAGTGTTGACTCAAGAGGTACGGATTTGCGGGTCGTTACAATTTCCATGCCTCTTACTAGTTTGACAAAGAAGGGAGTTAAATACTTTTGGTCAGAAAAATGTGAAGCTTCTTTTCAAAAATTAAAAGAACTCCTTTCCGATGCTCCTATTCTGGTGATTCCCGAGGGAAACCAAGATTTTATTGTTTATACTGATGCTAGTCGAGTTGGTTTAGGTGTTGTTCTTATGCAAAGAGAACGTGTTATTACTTATGCTTCTAGGATATTGAAGCCAGCCGAGACTAGATATGCCACTCATGATTTAGAACTCGCGGCTATTGTTTTCTCCCTTCGTATTTGGCGTCATTATCTTTTGGGAGAAAAATTTATTCTTTACACCGATCATAAATCTTTGAAGTATCTATTTTCTCAAAAGGAACTAAATTTGCGTCAACAACTTTGGCTCGAATTTCTTGCAGCTTATGATCTTGATATGCTTTATACCCCCGGAAAGGGAAATCATGTTGCCGATGCACTTAGTTGTAAGCAACAAGCGGTTGTTTCTATGATGATATCCAAATGGAATGATCTCGGAATTCTATCCACTTGTGAGATTCGAGATCGTGTTTCCTATTTATGTTCATCTCTTGTTTTATGTAGCCTTGAGGCTCATCCTTCTCTTTTAGACCGCATTCTTGAAGCTCAAAAGCTACATCCCGAATTGGCTCTTCTTGCCCAAAATTTTAGGGATAAAATGGATATTGAGGGTTTGAAAGACTTTGATATTGATTCTCGTGGCGGTATTCGAAAATTTGGTAGACTTATCGTGCCAAATATTAGTAATCTTCGTAAAGACATTTTAGAAGATTCTCACCGTTCTAAATTTACAATTCATCCCGGTAGTAGTAAAATGTACGCGGATATGAAGTGAATTTATTATTGGGAGGGAATGAAATCTGATATTGCTAACTTTGTCAAGTGTTGCATGACTTGCCAACTCATTAAGGCCGAACACCAAAGGCCCGGTGGGTTATTGCAACCTTTAGAAGTTCCAATTTGGAAGTGGGACCAAATTTGCATGGATTTTGTAGATGGCCTTCCTCGTTCTCGTTCGGGTCATGATAGCTTATGGGTGATAGTCAATAGACTCACTAAATCCGCCCATTTTATTCCCGTTCGGTCCAATCGAACCGTTCCTCTCTTGGCCAAACTCTTTATTAAAGAAATTGTAAAATTGCATGGAGTTCCTTCTTCTATTGTTAGTGATCATGATCCATTGTTTACTAGTGGATTTTGGAAGAGTCTTCAAAAAGCTTTGGGAACGAAGCTTAATTTTAGCACCGCTTATCATCCCCAGTCCGATGGACAAACTAAGCGTGTGAATCAAACTCTTGAAGATCTTCTTCGTGCATGTGTTCTTGATTTTGGTGGAAGTTGGGAAGATCATATTTCTCTTATTGAGTTTTCCTATAATAATAGCTTCCAATCTAGTATTGGTATGGCACTTTTCGAGGCACTCTATGGAAGACCATGTTGATCTCCTTCTTGTTGGCTTGAGGCCGGTGAGAGGCTGGTTTTAGGTCCAGATTCTGTTCCTGATTCCACAGAGAAGATTGACCTTATTCGTCATAGGATGAAAGAAGCCCAGAATAGACAAAAATCCTATGCCGATAAGCGGAGAAGGAAATTATAATTCTCTATGGGAGATCTTGTGTTTATTCGTGTTTCACCTATGAAGGGTGTTGTACGTTTCAGTCCATCGGGAAAATTAGCACCTCGATATATTGGTCCTTTTCCCATCACCGAACGTATTGGTTCCGTGGCTTATCGCCTTTTATTACCGGCTCAGTTTTCTACTATTTATGACGCGTTTCACGTTTCTCAATTGCGGAAATGCCTTCGAGATTCCGATTCTATTCTTGATCCCCGTGTTGTGGAAGAAATTGAAGTTTCACCTAATTTAACTTATGAGCAACATCCTATTCGTATTATTGCTTCGGAGGTCAAACGCCTTCGAAATAAAGATGTTCCGCTTGTTAAAGTTCAATGGTCCTCAAGTCCTAAGGATTGCTCTTGGGAATCTAGAGAGTTCATCGAGCGAACACATCCGAACTTACTTTCCCATGCTCTTTGAGGTGAATTTCTTATTTCACATTTCTTTTGTCTTGATATGCTTTCATGGTTGTTACTTTATATTTTCTTCTTAAATATATTGTGAGGATGCAATTTCTTTAAGGGGGGGAGTCTGTGACAACCCGCATATTTTACGATTGAATATTTAAATATTTTATTTTAATATTTTATCGTTAGTCGGATTTTAGTCCGAAAAGTTACTTTTTGCATACGGTCGAATTAGGACTCGGAACCACTTCCATTGGGTCCAAAACACCGTTTGCGATCTTTTTGAGTATAAACTTTGATATGTTTGGAGTTGGTGGAATTTTGTCACCTTTTCACTTTGGGCTTTGGGTTTGGTTTAGCCCATTAGCCTAAACTATTAACTCTAGCTCAACCCCTCCTTCCCTTCATAACTTTACTTTCATTTCCTAACACTCAAGCTTCATCAAAAATGGAGGAAGGAATGGGAAATTAAAACTCCAAGCCCTAGTACATTTGCAATTCCAACATCCAACTCCAAATTCAAAGAGAAGCCATTGATTCTTCCTTTGCTTTCAAGCTTCTTCTCCATTGATTTTGTGTAAAGGTGAGATTTTTATCTCACGTCTTTGTCTATAACTATCTTTAATTATTGGGTATGAATTCCTAACACTTTTTCATATGCATTTGCTCTTGGTTTGGATTGAATTGGTGAAAAATCCCTATTTTTAGTGTTTTGGGTTCAAATCTTTAAAAAAAATCCTAACTTTGGCGTTTGAACACGTTTTTGGTGACGCATCGAGGAGCTAATAGGACGGGGTAGCCGATGGGCGTAATCGCCTAGCGTTCGTGCTCGATCGGTTGCAAATTGAGAGAGTTTTTGCATTTTTTTGCTTAGGTCGTTCGGCCTGCACATAGGATTCTCGGCCTGCAGATTAGGTCGGCCTGCATTTAGGTCGCACCCCAATAGGTCGCGCCATGCTTAGGTCATTGCTCGGCCATGTTATATCACGCAAATCCTTAGGTCGCGCCATGCTAGGTCGTCCCCACTTAGGTCGCTCGGCCCTCTTTACACCTTAGGTTGTTAGGTCGCTCGGCCTTCTTTACCCTTAAGTCATTTCGTCCCTAAGTCGCTCGGCCTTCTTCTCAACTTAGGTCGCAACATGTTAGGTCGTTCCCCACTTAAGTCATTCACCTTGTGCTAGGCCGTTCCATGCACATAGGTCGCAACCACTAGGTCGCTTGGCTTTCTGATTTAGGTCGCACCTGCTATATCTTGCAACCTCTTAGGACGCAACCCCATAGGCCGCTTGCCTTACTGTTAGGTCGGCCTACTTTAGGTCGCTCGGCCTGCTTGCACTGTTAGGTCGCACATGCTTTGGGTCGCGCCACTCCTTAGGTCGGTTGCAGTTAGGTCACGCCACCCTTTAAGTCGCACCTTCTTTAAGCCGCAAGTTATTTCTTAAGTCGCTAATCTCTTAGGTCGTTTGCCGTGTAGTCGCATGCGTTGAGCCGCTAATTTCTTGTGTTGACTTATGTTAAGTCGTAAGTCGTGGCTGTTAAGTCGCAAGGGTATTTCCACTTTGATGAATTTGGAATTGAATTTTTTGGATTTTTTTAACGTCTTCGAATGTGAATTTTTGTGATTTATTGTCTCTACAATCATTTTTGTGATTTGTCACTTCATCTCACTCGTACGAGAAATCTAATTAAATGGCTTAGTAAAACAAATGGTATGAAACGCTTGCATTTACTTCGCCGGTTAATTCTTGGACTTGTTCGATTGAATCTCTTGTGACAATTTCGAGTGGAGATCTACAATTTGTTCGTAAATATTTAAGTTAAGCTAGTGGTTGTGGGACATGAAGCTAAGCTTATATAATTACTAACTTACTGTAATTGACACTTCTTGAAGATCATTGATGATCATTTTTGTGATTTAGACTACCAAATGTGCAATGTCTTTTTGTCTATGAGGGAGACTAAACCCCATTTCTGTGGAGCTTCGGCTCAATTTGGTGGGGTAGCGACCTATGGTCTCCGGGCCGTTTTGTAGAGCTTTGGCTCAAAATTAATGGTTGGAAACCATGGAATAGCGTTTCATTTTGTGATACACGTGTTGGTGAGTTTTCATGCTCCCGTTTTGTGATAGGCCTCCCCCTTTTGTGATTTCTGGATTTCCATTGATGATTTCTGGAATTTGTGTTTTCACCAGTTTCGTGATTTTGCATTGATAAGTTTTATCAATATTTGTGCATTGGTGAATTTGTGTGTTATTAACTTTTGTGATTGGCATTGATATTATTGTCCATATTTCTAGTTTGGTGAATATAAATAAAGAGTATGACATTCCTTTTGATCTTTGAGAAGATTCTTGTGATATTGATTAATCCCTAGTTGATTTTCAATTGCATACTTATCACAGTATGGCTTTATGGTTATCATATATTTATGTCATATCTCTTATTATATATCATTTTACCTGACATTTATAGCTAGAATGATCCGTTTATTATTTTCTTATTAAATAATACTCGGGTCAGACCGAGATGTTACAGGTGCTTGTGCTTGACTTCACATCTGGGATTATCACCTTGACTTTTGGCTAACTACTTAGAGTAGTAGTTTTTGTTGTATACATTTGAGATATAGACTCATAGATGTATCCATATTCTTTTGTCTAGCACTTGTAGCTATTCTTTTATGATATTGTGGATCTTGTTTGACCGCTACTCTGATGTACACTTTCATGTGTTATATATTCATATTTATTTCCGCCTTTGTGATATGGATGTCTGTGACTGATTTGTGTTATGTTTATTTCTACATTTGTTTCCGAAGAATATATGTAGCTACCGGGTAGTAACTTTGAGTTTGTATCGGTATGTCGGATTTCCTCCCGAAACCAGATGCTTGTTGTACTATCTGACATATCGATGCTCACACAAAGCAATTACATGGATGGTCGCTCCTCAACAGCCTTATCCTTCGTGCTAGTTGACGGCATTACTCCGTAGTGTCGTTGGCTAGCGTGGGTATAGAGGTGGGCTGTTACAGGTTTGAATTAGACATGTGTAGTTTATTGTCAATTTAAACCATCCAAAAAGTTGGGTCGTTACAGTTGGTATCAAATCTTTGGTTTAGACATACCTTAGCCTGTTGGGGTTAACTCATTAGGGATAGGGTAGTAATACCCTAGAATGAGTTGTCTGCGTGTATATACGAGAGCGCGTATTTATTAGTGCTATAAAAATGTTTTATATAAATTTTCAAATGAATTTATTTTTCCTAATATCATATTATATATGTAAAGGAATAATATTTTATGACTAATATAGTTATTTGTAATGTCTTTGATTTATGAAATGGTAATATTTAATTATTATCATTTTTGTTGATTTGTTGTATTTAATCAAATTATAAACATTGTTTTATTATTGTTGATTGAATTAATGGACTAAACATTAGTTAATAATGGCGTATTAAAGAGAATAAAATGAATAATTAGGATATTTGTTTATGAAATTGAAATGTTGTTGTGAATATTGTTGTTTATTGACATGTAGTTTCAACAATTGAAAAAATGGAATATTTGGATATTTTGGATAATCGAAACCTTTTGAATTAATATATGAGTGAAACTTGATAATTGGGTTGAATTATATAGTTGAATTGATAACCTTAATTTTAAAGCAAGTAAAACAAGGTTTAATTTGTTATATCTATGTTTGGTAAATGAATAGATTTGGGGTATACATTCATGGCATGTAATGTAATAATATAAAAGTGTGAACTTTAAGCCTTGGGATCTTTAAATTGAAATTGTGATTAAGTAAATGTTGTAATGAGATTAAATTGGAAAAATATGTTTATAAACTTAGTTAACATTTATGAAACTTGTCATAAATAAATCGAAAGGTAAAGGTGAAACTAAATGGAATAAGCAAATACGAATTAAAATTGAAATGACGACAAATAAAGCCATGACTTGTAAATTATTATGAAATAAATGGATGTTGCAATAAATGGTTATAAATAAAGTTATGATAACTTTAAACTCGAACAATATCTTATAAAAAGGAATTAATTTTAATAAATTGGTTATAAACGTTAGAAAATTCCTTATGAAATGATTTGCAAATAAATGTAGTATAAATGAGAAATATTACATGTGAAATGAATGTAATTTAAATAAAAGAGAAATATAAGCAATATTATGAGAATGGATATATTAATGTTTATATCAAAAGGAGAAATTCTATGAAACAACTATGAAATATGACTTTATTCTATATATAGAAGTTTCAAATGGATTTGAAAATTTGAGGATTTTATAAGAAATTTGATTTATATAAAAATGATTTATAATTGAAGGGTTTCGATTTTGAAATTTGAGAGGTTGAACTCTGGTATTTTGGAAATTGGTTTAAAGATTTTGAAAATATATAATAATACAATTTAAGGTATTTTTCGAATAAGAAATGTTCAAATGAATTTAAATGGGTTCCAATGATTTTGAAAAAATTTCAAAGAAGTTTTCAAGAAAATAGAAGCCAAGAACTCACTTATGTCACTGGAAAATAATTTCAGTGATGAGTGCACGCATCATCGACATTGATTTTCGAGTTTTAAAGTAGGGGAGAGGCCACTTTAATAGCTTCATGCGAGTGATTTTGTGAAACCAATTTTGATTTCAAATTCTGGAGTATATGATATATGTATACATTTGAAACAATTTAAAGCGAGCCTGGTGTTCTGTCCTCGAGTTTCGAATTCTGATTTGGTATAATCCTTTCTTTTGGAAATTTATTTACTGATTGGTTGTTTATTTCCAACTCTTGAATTAGAAATTTGATTTCTCCAACTATTTTGAATGTTTGAACACTTCCAAATCAAGGTTTAATTTTCAAGGCTGAGAAATTTCGAAAGTATAAATCATTTGATATATAGTATATAAGTTTAGTTGGTATATTTAAGTATGAAGTAATATGATTTAATAAGTTGAACTATACTGATATGAAACTTAGTTTGAAATGTTTGAATAGAACTTAGTTTAAATGTTTTAACTTGGTATCATCTTTTATAAAATCATAAATATAAAGTAATAGTTTTCATAAAGGTAAATTGGATATTTCAAATAGAAATAAATAGTTCAAAGGTTTTAAAGGGATGGTTATAAATTTGGAAATCATTTAGGTATAATTGATTTTAGAAAATATTTGGTTTCAAAAAATAAGATTTGGAATTTAAAACCCAGTTTTTATATGATGATTTTGGAAATGAATGTGATTGACCTAAATTATGTTGATTTGGAAACTAGGATTATTTTCTAAACCTATTATTTGGAAATTTTGAAACTGAAGATATTAAATATGGAAGAAATAATTTGATGAAATCATATATGATTTTGAAACCGAAACGATATTGAAAGAAATTGAAATTGAGAACCTTGTTCTACTAAATACTTGATTTGGGAGTTATTGAACTTATATAAAATAGATTTGTATAAGTACGAAGTTGATTTGAAAACTATTGATTTGGAAAGATACTCAATTTGAAAGGTGTAACCTTATATAGGTGAAGTATATATATAAGTGTGATTTGATATACTATTGACTTTGGAAAGTATTAGATTTGAAAATGAAATCTTATATATAATGGACTTTATATAAGTATGATATTTGAAAGTGATTTGAAAAGGTACTATATGATATTTTTTTTTGAAGCAATGATATGGAAAGTGCCTTCTGCTTGATATCCGCTTTGTGTCCACAATGTGGATTCATTCTATCGATATTATTCTCTCTGATTTTGGTTTTTCGGATGTGATACTCTAGTGTCCTACCGTGGCGTAACCATGGTTTTTCTTTTCTTGGTGCGACTGCGTAGCATAATTCGCCTAGCTGAGATGCCCCAGGGGTACGGATGTTTTTTGGGGCTTTCAGGCGTAACCATTGTGTATCCTGTGATCTACGTAGGTCGTTTTTAGTAGAGAAATCCGCAGGACTGAGAAAGCTTACGGATATGGATGTTTCCTGGGGGATTCAGACGTAACATTTGTGTATCTGCGTCTACTAGTCATCATGGTGAAATTCGCAGGGCTGAGAAAGCTTACGGATACAGATGTTTCCTGGAGGATTCAGGCTTAACCTTTGTGTGTCTGCGATCCATGGTTGGACAAATGGTTTGGTTGATATGTTTGGATTGTACTTTTCATACCATTTTTGAAGGTTTTTTCAATTATTTTCACTGGGTGTTGAAACAAGTCTACTAAGTACTTGAAGAATTCCAGCTCTGTGCCTGATCAACGCATGGCCAGAGTTTGCAATAATGAGGATAAACTTGTCGAAACATCGAGTTATAGAAGTACTTTCGAAAGGAAAATTTGTTTCGATATAAAGGTATTTTATTATAATGGTACTTCCAGCAAAGAAATTTTGTATTGGATTAACTATTCGTGCCCGATGCTATTCTTTTTATTTATTCACCTATATTCTGTTTTTTCGAATCTAGCTTCTTTTCCTTATTGACTATATCCTTTTTAAATATTGTTTATTTATATAATACATTGTGTTATAAATATTTTAGAAGTTATTAATTAAATAAAACATATTTAAAGTAAATGATTATTGATTTATTAATAATATTTGAAAAGTATCTTGAGATAAAATTTATAAACTTATGAATTATGGATTAATGTTTTCAATAGCTTCTTTGTAAATATAAGTAATGATGTAAATAATTGTTTTCAAATAGATTTCATGTATTTATAAAGGTGTTATTTAAACGTATAGATGATATTTGTAGAGGAAGTAGGAAATTTTACAAATGGGTTTTGAAAAGTAGGAATATTTCAAGTAAAATTTATATAGTTTCAAATTAATTGTTAATTTTAACTTTCAATCTACTTTTATTTCTGGTTGTTCTATTCTCCTGCCTCCTTCCTTTTCGGGGATGAAAAGTTTTGAATGGGGGAGAGTGTAACGACCCGTATTTTCTAAAAAGAAGAAAATTCAAATTTTAGAATTTAATATAGTAAGAAATTAAAATTTATGATTTTAAATAAAATTTACTTTGAATTATAACATCTGATTTTTACTTAATAAAGTGACAACTATTTTATGTGATATCAAAGGTATGGTTTTATAAAAGTTTAATTGGTTAGATTTAATATTATGTAAAGAATGAAATCAATTTATAATTAACTAGAATTGGGTTTTAATTGTAAATTAAATTCTAATCTATTTGTAAACAATAAATGTATAATTATGTATTCAAACTTATTTAAATTTTTGTCTTGATTTTAGCTCATCTTACATATCAACCTATTGAAATTAATTTGTTAATAAAATTTAGTATAATTGGATTTTACATAAAAGGAAAGAAGTATAAATGTTAATTTAATAAGACTTAATTAGTTAAACGATTCAAGAATTGAGAAGATAAAGTTGAATTAATTGTAATTGTATTTAATTAAGAACTCTACTAAATTTAATCGAATTTAAACTATTGAAGTTTGGTGAAATTATCAATAATAATAAAATATAAATATAAATTTTGTTGTTTATATGTCATTGATACTATTTAAGCAAGTTAATTTATAACTCTTATATGTAAACAACAATTCTATAAATGTATTTAAGTTACTGTAAAAAGAATCCAATTGTTTTAATTATCTTATGTGTAAACAACAATTCTATAAATGTATTTAAGTTACTGTAAAAAGATTTCAATTGTTTTAATTATCTATCCATTAATTATGTTTCGTTTTAAATTCTAATGTTGAAATTTATTGCCGTTAATTTAACTTGGAATCTTTGAATAAAAGGAAAAGAGAGTTTAATTGAAATTAATGATGTTTAATGAAAGAAATGTACGTTTGTTAGGATCCGCTTTAAAGTGTAATTTTGAAATTAATTACAATTATGTCGATTTGGAATCTTTCAATATTAAAAAGGCAAAAAAAAATAAATACATTAATTGTAATTAATGGATTTAATGAAAGAAACATACGTCATTGTTAAAATAAAAAGGATGTTTTAATAAAAACAAAATGAATGTTATTGTTTTTAAAGTAAGCGTAAGTTTATAAAAGAGAAGATTGAATATTGAAGCAACATTTTTCGGTCGTTAAATAGTAGTCTTTGATAGTATAGAGGTATAATGCTAATCGTAAAATTTGGAATAAATTAAATATTTTATGTTCATGACTGTGCACTGAGAAAAACGCTGACTTTGATTTGAATTTGGAATCATGGTTCATCTTTTATTTTATGTAGCGGTGGTCCCCGTTACCTTGGTTGGTGTGTTTAAATTTTTTTCTTGTATGTTAAAACTTTTAAATAGGCGTAAATTTGAGTTGATTTGGGATTAAGGAAATTAATTGAATTGAAATATATTTCCATATTGGATTAATGTGGCACTATATTCATTTTGAAGTATGAAAGGTGATGTTCATCATGAATTCATATTCATGCACATTTCATATTCTATTGCTTTTTTCCTAACTACTAACTCATTCATGTTTTTTTTGCCTTGTTCACTTTCACATTTCAAATATTCAAAAAAAAACCTCTCTCTTTATTTCATAAAACTTTCATTTATCCTCTGTATATTCATTTTTCATCCTTATTATTAGATATACATTCTCCCACCTACTTTTATTAGGCCTAATTCTTATATACCTCTTGTATTTGCATCTAAGCATCTATTATTGCACGTTAGAACTTTTAGTATTCATTCTTTTTCATAACTTCTGCCTGCACTAATTCATCTATTAACAATTCATATTTAATGCACATGCATCATTCATGCTAGCATGTTCATATTTATATTTATTAAACACATAACCACATCGTTTCTTTGAAAATCTTACTGCATTTTTATATTCTTTTGTCACCTCCTCCTTTCAAAACTATGCTGCTCCTCCAATTTTATTTCTTCTCATTCTCATTATTTTGTTTCTTTCTTCGAACATTTATACCTTCTGCATTCTTTAAACAAAAAGATTACGCAGGAGTGCCTAATTTAGTGTTTTCCCAATCCTTCCCCTAGGAATTTGGTAATATGAGCTAATAAATGTTTTATTTTATATGTTTTCTTATTAAATTTGTGTGTATATATATATACGATTTTATTAATATTTCGTATAACTTGAATTTGAGTTTCGGATCATCTTTTATTTTGTGTAACGTTATATTGGTTGTTGTATTCAAATTTATTTATTATAAGTTAATTTTTTTTTTAAAACGGGTGTATGAAAAGTATATTTGGTGCTATTATATTTAATTGAGTGAAACATGCAATTAATTAAATCCTAAGTGGTCCCTTCATTTCCTTGTTATTCAATACACCTGCCACTATTCCCACATTTTGGTTTTATTGCTTTCTTTTATTAAATACATGCCTCTTTTGGTTTTCCACTGGAGAACAAAATCAAAGTACATACAGATTGTTTCTCATTACTCTATCTGAAGCTTCCTGCTCACAATATCTCCTTCTTCCTCATAAATACAAAAACTTCAAAATTCCTAAATCCGTAAATTCCCAAACTTCAAACTCCATCCCTTCTCTCTTCAAAAGCAATCTGCATCACTCCTCTCTTGCTTCATCTCTCTAAAAAAGAAGAAGAAAACTCAGTTGTTCAACTTGCGTTGTCATGATTTGCTTTGCTATTAGATTGTTGCTATGGATAGGATTGGTTAGCTTGTCGTGTTTGGATTTCATCTAGAATCTATTAATTTGTGTGTAACATCCCAAAATTATCAATTAAAATAAATAATATATTTAAACTCTTGGGGTTTATTTTGAAAATAAATTAGAACAAAAAATCTCAAACAAATAAAAAAAATAAGTGAAAATAATATATAAATAGATTCCAATTTTATTTTGAGTTGAAAAATATTGAAATAATGAATGTTTATAAAAGTCATTCGGATTTAAAATCTTATACATATGAACAATACATATATTAGTAAAATTGAATACACATTTGAATTTGAATTTTAATTTGTTCAAGGTAAGTGTGAATATACAAATGGACCAAAATGCTTATATTTGAAGAAAAAAATTGAAAATTTAAATTTAAATTTAAAATAAATGTTTTAAAAAGTAAGTAGCATTTAAAATTACTAAGATGTAATATATATATATATATATATATATATATATATTAGTTAAATTCTTCCAACATTGTACATGTATGTATACATATACAAATGAATTAAGGGATATCATTATTTATAAAATGTATATAATATAAAAATTAAAGATCAAATTTTCTTTTGCTTTGTAAACATCAAAGGCTGAACATACATCCACGTGGAAGGTAGAGTAGAATGATAACAAAGATCTAAAGCTTATGATTATTTTTAACAAATGGCACAAGACATCACTTCCTTAATAGATTAATTAAATGAAAAAATTCAAAAAACTCTTCGCCTTCCCAATTCAAAATTTTAAATCTCCTAATCTCTGAAGTTCAGTAACCAAAAGTGATTTTGCAATCATTACTTCAACATTCAAGAAAAAAAGAGTTCAGAAAAGAAAAAGAAAAAGAAAAAAATAATCTTCTTCAATTCAAACTAAAATCTGTAGTATTTTCTCAAGCTTCATAACAGTAGTGTGTTACATCCCTCAGGTAAGTTTTGTTTTAAACTTTATAGTTTATAAAATTATGATTTTTAAATCGAAGTGTTAATAAACAAAATTCATGAAACTGCAGATTTGCCTTAGAGGTTCAGGTTTCAGGGCAGTGCATTTTTTCTTTATAGAAATAAATTAAAAAGGCAAGTAACTTTTCTTTTTAAAGTTTGAACTTGGAGTTATAATTTCTTATGAATAAAGAGTTTAATTCAGTAATATTCATTGAATTACTTGCTGAAAAAAATCAAGTCCAAGACTTAAACCATCTCTAGTTTTCTAGTTGCAGGAAGAAAGAAACTTCTCTGTTATTCAAACTGTAAGTAATCTGAAAAAAATTGTTATTTTTAATGATTAAATAAATGAATACAACAAGGAAGTTAATACAATAATATTTAATCTGTTGCAGGAAGAATCAAGATCAAAGTTTTATTCTATTTCTGGTTTTCAAGTTTCAGAAAATAAAAAGTGGTGTCTCTGTTATAAATCCTAACTGTAAGTAACTATAACCCACTGTTATTAATAAATTAAGTGAATGGATATAACAAGAATAATCGCAGATCTGTAACTATAAATTTGCAGATCTAAAACTCAAGTTTTAAAGTAAGAAAAGGAGAAAAGTTTTGGCTTCATCTCTGTTGATAAAAACCGTTAGGAGTTTCTGGAAAACAAGTGAGTAAACTCCTGTTTTCTTTTAACTATTGTTGCTGTGTGTATGCTTGGATGATGTAGGAAACTTCGTCTTTGTTTGGCATGCAAGAATTTTGGTATATGATTGAAGTCTTGGTTGTGCATGTTGATTATACAAAATGCAATCTCTGTTTAGCTTCAGGAAAACAAACATGTCAAACCCCTCCTTTCCTCTCTCTCTGTTTTCTGTTGAATTTGAAAATGAACAAGATGGAGTTTGTGTTTAAACTTGCACCAGTTTTCAGTAATTTGTCAAAGAAAAGTTTTGGAAGCTTCCTTCTTTCTAGAAACTGTAAAAAAAAACACAGTTGCTTCTAAATATTGGTTTACAGGTTAACCCATGTCAAAACAAATCTAAATCTCTCCGTCTTTGATTCTGATAGGGATTGTAAACAAGTTGAAATATTGTTTTAAACCTGTCTTATATTTTCAGTCATGAATTAAAGTAAGTTTTACACAGTTTTCTTCCTGGAAAGTTTGAAACACAGTAACAATTCAAATTTTCAAGAAAATTCGAACTTCACGAATTTTAACTTCCATGACACGAATTGAATCCCCTTGAAAAATGATGATTTTTGAAACCAAATTGCAAATTTTCCATTGAGTTATCATCGAGATTTTTGGGATGGTCTGAAAAATGAACATACGCCAAATTCGCGACCAAGATGACCGTGGCTCTCGAGTTCAACGGCGTTGATAGTTGGAGTATTAGAGGTCACTGTAACGACCCGTATTTCACGTGTCGATAAATCGTAGGATTTGCAGGTCGTTAGTGTTGTTTGTGTTGCCTTTAGCTTGAGTCGTTTAGGAGTTGACCCGAGTGCTAGTAATGAGTCGTGACCGACTCATAGGGGACCGACTCAAGGAGGGGTAGCGGTTTAAAGTGTTAGCCGAGTTAAGGCTTGAGTCGTAACCGACTCATAGGATAGGTCGTGTGTGGGTTGCGACTCATAGAAGGCCGACTCATAAGGGACGACTTAAGATAGGCGAGTCAGTGGTGTTGCCGACTTATAGGGAGAACGACTCAAGGGGTTAAGGTTTAGGTCGTGGGTAGTTAAGTCGGCAGGGTGTTGTCTCGTGAGGAGGATGAGTCGTTACCGGGTTAACAACTCATAGGAGTTACCGGGTTATAGCTTAAGTCGTGGGCGAGTTAGTGGCTTAAGGCTTGGCAGTGTGTTGATGAGTCGGTGAGGCCATAGGTCGTGAGTCGGCTAGGAGTTAAGTCGGCACTTGTATTGAGTCGTAAGTCGGCTAGGTGTTTTGTGCAGGCAGTGAGTTAGGTCGTGGAGTCTTGAGTCGTGTGTCGGTGGGTGTTGAGTTGGCCTGGGTTGTTGAGTCGTGTGAGTGGCTTGTGTTAGGTCGGCATAGTATGAGTCGTGAACGACTCATGATAGGTCGTGACCGACTCAGGGGCGACGACTCATGGTAGTTCCAGCCTATAAATAGAGGGGTTTGGCTCACTTTTTGGCACCGGTTTTTGAAGCAACGAAGTGCTGCCATTTTGAAGACTCGACTACAACATTTCTTCATCTTCTTTTCTCTATTCCAATCTAATTCTAACATCCATCCAAGATCAAAGATTTAGATTGAAGATTCAAGTGCCAAAGTTGAAGATCTTCATCCGTTTGAGCCAGATTTCATCGATTGAGGCGAGATATTGCCGGATCAAGCTTTGATCTCCGCTGTCCAGATCTGAAGTGTTTAGTTTTCATAGTGTTTGGGTGATTTGGTGAGTGGTAGTTATCTCTCACGCGGATCCAAAGGAGTATATTGGATTGGTGGCTTGTTTTAGTGTTAAAGTTAGAGATTTCATGCATGTTTCTTAGATCTAAGTCTAGATCCATTGTTTCCAAAGACGTTTACTTATGCAAGTTTGTTTAACAAGTATTAGAGACAAAACCCATGTTTTATATTTGATAGATCTATGCTAAAAACCATGATATCACATATGTTGGACTCTTGCTCATTTATTTACGAAATTGCCATTATAGTTGATATTGCTTGTTAAATCTTGTTTGAATGTTTGATTGGTTGTATTAATGATTGATTGATTGAATGTATGATAGATTTGATTGTTTCAAATTAGCTTGTAGTTGATTTGGAACAAGATGGTTGGAGATGATTCAAAAGCTAAGCGGAAAGGCTCTTGAATAGTGAAAGCTGCCTGTAGCATATGAAGCGGATATGGAAGCTCATATGGATGGATTCGAGGATGTGGGATCTTGCCATGATGCGAGAAGGCAAAGCATGATTGAGATAGGACTTTGCTATGATGTGATGAGGCAAGGCTTATGTTGGGATGGGACGGGTCATGATGACGTTCCAAGATAAGAGACTTTGCTATGATGTGATGAGGCAAGACATATGTTGTGATGGGGCGGGTCACGATGACGTTCCAAGAACGGGTCATGATGACGTGCAAAGCTGTAACTCGGTGATGCGGTCCGGGTTGGGGTGGATAATGGTTAGCTTGAGAGGCGCTTGAGCTAGTATGGAAATAGTCGTCAAGGAGGATGACTAGGAGGCTAAGATCTCATCGTTGTTGAAGGTTCTAGCATACTCAAAGCAAGGGTACGTTGGAACGGGTCACGATGACGTTCCAAGCATGGGTCACGATGACGTGCTAGTACTCTGGGCTGATGCGTTCGGCTTAGGCACGGGTCACGATGACGTGCGGAGTTATGTCTAGACCGGGGTTACCATTAGCCCTTGACAGGTGGTCATTCAACTAACGGTGAAATCAAGGCAAAGTTAACAGTGATAGCCAGAGTCATGGATGTTTGGTTGTATCATCATTCGGACTCAAGAGCGGTGTTTTCTGGGTGCTTATCTGATCTTGGTTTAGGCCTTGGGGGTTTGTATTCGGAAAACATCGCCCTTGACTCGAGTGATTATTGTTTTACTTTAGTTACCGGTTATGCTATGATTGCTTCTCCTTAGTGTGTGTCTGGGGCTATCACTGTAGAAAGAGGTGGAGTGGGATGGTTTGGTTCCTATTCCTTTTATCCCTTATGCTCTTTTGGTATGTTTGATTGTAAATTTACTGCTCACTAAGACTTTGTCTGACTCAAGGTTTTATGTCTCCTCTTATTACCTTGGGCTGTTCATCCATGTTTGGGATGGGCAGACTAGGTAGCAGGTGACAGGTGCTGTGCTAGGAGTTCTACGCTGAAGATGACGAAGACGAGCAGAAGGCTTTGCATATTAGTTTTCTTACTATATGTATTGGGTATCCGCTGCTATATTTGGTTGAGCGATTTGTAGTGAGGCTTTCATGTATAGATTTGTGTGGATGATTGTATAAAACTACTTTGATGCTTATATGATGATGTTCTGTTCTATGGAGCTTCACTATATTATATTTCTCTATTGTATTTTATCCATGCGCTGTGAGTTATGCGTTAGAGATTCTTTTGTTTTGTTTTACCCTGACTATCGTCCATGGCTGCCTGGCACACCTTTCAGCGCATTATTTCCTTGTTTTGGCGCAGGAGTCATGGGCGGTCGTCACATTTGGTATCAGAGCTTTGGTTAATCGATTTTAGCCAACGCTCGCAGACGTAACTACGTATGAGAGACGTAATTGTATTTTGATGGATGATTACTATATATAATATAGTAGCTTAGAAGGATTTGAACTCCTTATGCAGTTGTTTCTTAAGGTGTTCTAATCATTCCTTTTTACAGATATTAAGGATGGGTCGAAGTGAGAGACAAGCTGCGAGGGATAGCCGTGCTGCTAGAGAAGCTGTTGATTATGCTCCTATGTTTGAGGCCATGATGACTTCAATCATGAGGAGAATACCAGCTTCAGGATCATCTGTGGATGTGGGAGTTCAGGTCCAAGCTCCAAGACCAGTGGATTTTGCCAAGCTCTGTAAGGATTATACTGCTCTTGGAGGGAAGGTTTTCTTAGGGACGGAATCGACTATTGAAGTGCAGAGATGGATTGATGCTTGCCGAAGGATCCTTGGTGACTTGGGGATTGAGGATGCAACCAAGAGGAAGCTTGCATCAAGACAGCTTCAGGGAAGAGCTGCTGACTGGTGGAATTCCATCACCATAGATACACCAGAAGAAGAGATTACTTGGGAACAATTCCAAGTTAGATTTGAAGCTAAGTTCATCTCTACTGCTCAGAAATCGGTCTTGTTTAAGAGGTTTGTGGAGCTCAAGCAGGGTGGGAGGCCTGTTCTTGAGTATATTTCTGAGTTCGAAGCTTTGTCTAAGTATGCCAGATCATATATTGATTCTCCCTACCAGAAGAATGAAAAGTTTGTGACTGGTCTGGATGCTTATCTTGGGAGGCAGTTGGTGGATCATCTGGACGATCCATTTGAAAAGCTTGTGGAGAAAGCTCTTAGGCATGAGAGTTTATTCCCTAAGGAAAGTTCTGTTGTTGCTGTAACCAGGGAAGGATCTAAACCACAGCAGGGTGGAAATAGGAAGAGGAAGCAGCAGCAACAGAAAGGTAAGGATGGCCAGAAGAAGCCGAGAGGTGAAGTGACCTGCTACAACTGCCGACAGAAGGGTCATCTCTCCCGGGATTGCAAGAACCCAAAGGTACAGTTGAAGTGCCACAACTGTGATAAGCTGGGACATATCAAGAAGGACTGTCCAGAACCAAGGAAAGATAGGCAGGTTGTGCAAGCCTATGCTTTGGGGGCTGTTCCATCATCTTCAAAAGCTCCTACTGCTGAAGAAAAGGGGAAGAGTGTGGTGGTTCAAGGTACTCTTTCCGTTTGTGGTGTTCCAGTTAGAGTGTTGTTTGATACTGGAGCGTCGCATTCTTTTGTTTGTGATGATCTGGTAGGCCGGTTAGGTATGAAACCGGATATTGTTGATAGGCCATTGGTGGTGACTAATCCAGTTGGGGGTTCGTCATGTTTGTGTATGATATGCCATGGTCTAGTTGTGTCGAGTCATGATTGCTCGTTTGTTTGTGATTGCTTTGTTCTGAACTTTGCGGGGTTCGGAATTATTTTGGGTATGGACTGGCTTAGGAAGTATGCGGCAAGGATTGATTGTGAGAGGCTTGAGGTGACAGTCGGGAATGTGGAAGGGCGAAAGGTTGTGATACGATGTAAGCATGAGGAAGGCGTCTTCATGAGCTTCATGTATTCGCTGGTTATTCCACGGAATGGACTGTCATCGGTGCCTATTGTGAATGGATTTGATGATGTCTTTGACGAAGTCAAAGGGTTACCGCCGCATAGGGAGATCGAGTTTCGTATCGATCTAGTTGAGGGAGCCAGACCTATTGTGATGCCTCTTAGGCGGATGGCGCCTAGGGAGCAGCTAGAGTTGAGGGTGCAGGTTGATGACCTTTTGCGGAAAGGATTCATTCGGCGTAGTGTGTCCGAATGGGGTGCACCAGTTGTGTTCGCAACCAAAGCGGATGGATCGTTGAGGTTGTGTGTTGATTATCGTGAGCTGAATAAGGTGACTAAGAAGAACAAGTATCCATTGCCGAGAATAGATGACTTGTTTGATCAGCTTCACGAGGCTAAGGTGTTTTCTCAGATGGATTTGGCAACGGGATTCCACCAGTTGAGAGTGGCAAAGGATAGTGTGCCGAAGACTGCTTTCAGGACACCATCCGGATTTTATGAGTGGCTGGTAATGCCGTTTGGATTGACTAACGCGCCAGCATATTTTGTGGATCTTATGAATAGAGTGTTCAGAGATCAGTTGAATAAGTTCGTGCTTGTGTTCGTGGATGATATTTTGGTTTATTCCAGGACTGAGGAAGAGCACAAGACGCACTTGAGAATTGTTTTGGAAATCTTGCGGAAACATCAGCTGAAGGCTAAGTTTTCGAAGTGTCACTTCTGGGAGAGTGAAGTGAGGTTCTTAGGCCATGTTATCTCTGGAAATGGAATAGCGGTTGATCCCGCTAAGGTGGCAGCAATCCAGGATTGGGTTAGACCTAAGAATGCATCTGATGTGAGGAGTTTTCTTGGATTAGCAGGATATTATCGTCGGTTTATCAAAGACTTTTCCAAGACAGCTGCACCGTTGACAGGATTGACGAAAAAGAACCAAGTGTTCAGATGGGATGACAAGTGTGAGCAAGCTTTCGTAATCCTGAAAGAGCGACTGACAAGTGCTCCTGTTTTGACTATTCCAAGTGGGAATGATGAGATGGTGGTTTACACCGATGCATGTGGTACTGGACTTGGAGCAGTGCTAATGCAGAAGGATAAAGTTGTTGCGTATGCAAGTCGACAACTGAAGCCGCATGAAAGGAATTATCCGACTCATGATTTGGAGTTAGCGGCGATTGTGTTTGCTTTGAAGATGTGGAGACATTATCTATTGGGAGTTCGATTCGAGTTGTTTACGGATCATAAGTCGTTGAAGTATCTGTTCTCCCAAAAGGATTTGAATCTTCGACAGCAACGGTGGCTAGAGTTTCTGGCATCTTATGATTTTGGTATAGCCTATACTCCGGGAAAAGGTAACGCAGTGGCAGACGCGTTAAGTCGAAGACATGCAGGTCTGGGAGCCATGTTTTCGGAATGGAAGAGTCTCGAGTATTTGGCTGGATTTGACTTCAGGCCTAGATGTGAATTGGAACCTGAGATGTTGGCAAACTTATCGATAAGACTTACTCTTGTGGAAAGGATTGGCGAGACCCAAAAGAGAGATGATAAGCTTGTCAAGATTATCCGTGATTTGGAATCTGGATTGGAACCAGAGAAGGATAAAGGATTCGAGGTCGATCGAGAGGGTTGGCTTCGGAAGCAAGGACGATTGGTTGTTCCCGATGTAGATGGATTGAGAGATGAAGTTCTGAGGGAAAGTCATCACTCGAAGTTGACAATTCATCCAGGTGGAAATAAGATGTATCGGGATATGAAGAGAGCTTACTACTGGGAAGGTATGAAGAAGGATGTTGGAAATTTTATTTCCAAGTGTATGAACTGCCAGTTGGTGAAAGCTGAGCAGAAGAAGCCTAGTGGATTACTTCAGCCATTGGAGGTTCCTACATGGAAGTGGGAGCAAGTGTCGATGGATTTTATCGATGGTCTACCTAGGACAAGAGCAGGAAATGAAGGGATTTGGGTCATAGTAGATCGTTTGACCAAGAGTGCAAGGTTCATTCCTGTTCGATCAACTAGGACTGCATCGAAGTTGGCTGAGTTGTATGATAAGTGGATAGTTCGATTCCATGGTATTCCGAAGAGTATAGTGAGCGATCGAGACCCATTGTTCACTAGTGGATTTTGGAAGAGCTTCCAGGAAGTTTTGGGAACCAAGTTGTGTTTGAGTACAGCTTATCACCCTCAAACAGATGGTCAGACTGAGAGAGTCAACCGAGTTTTGGAAGACCTCTTGAGAGCATGTGTCTTGGACTTCGGAGGATCATGGGAAGATCACCTTCATTTGGTGGAATTTGCATATAATAACAGTTATCAGTCGAGTATTGGTATGGCACCATATGAGGCATTATATGGAAGACCGTGTAACTCTCCGACATGTTGGTTGGAAACTGGAGAAAAGCCGATACTTGGGCCAGAGATGATTCGACAGACTTCGGATTGTATAGAGATCATTCGGCAACGAATGAAGGCAGCCCAAGATCGTCAGAAAAGTTATGCCGATAATCGTCGTAAGGATTTGGAATTCGACGTAGGTGAGATGGTTTTTGTGAAAATTTCTCCATTGAAGAGTGTTATTAGGTTCGGAAAGAAAGGAAAGTTAACTCCGAGATTTGTTGGACCATTCCCGATCATCGAGCGGATTGGAAAGCTCGCATATAGATTGGAGTTACCGGAAAAGATGGCGGGTGTGCACAATGTTTTTCATGTATCTTATCTACGGAAGTATGTGCATGACCCGAGTACGGTGATTTTTGCTGATAGCTGTGAAGACTTAGAGGTTGATCCCGTGGGTACGAGACCTCGTGAGCCGCTTCGTATTGTTGAAACCGATACGAAACAGCTTAGGAGGAAGACGATTACATTGCTCAAGGTACAATGGAGTGATGATGTTAACGACTGTACATGGGAGGAGGAAGAGAGGATGAAGGCAGCTCATCCCGGACTCTTCGAGGTATGGCCCTAAAGTGTCGTGACATCTCATGAATTTGTAGCTTGTTCTAAGTCTTAGAATTCTGCATGCTAGGATAGAATTGGATGCATGGTTTGTTGATTACTATGGATGGTAGGCATGCGGAATAATTGTGATTGCTGTTGTTTGCTTGGAATTTCGGGGGCGAAATTCCTAAGGGGGAGAGAATGTAACGACCCGTATTTCACGTGTCGATAAATCGTAGGATTTGCAGGTCGTTAGTGTTGTTTGTGTTGCCTTTAGCTTGAGTCGTTTAGGAGTTGACCCGAGTGCTAGTAATGAGTCGTGACCGACTCATAGGGGACCGACTCAAGGAGGGGTAGCGGTTTAAAGTGTTAGCCGAGTTAAGGCTTGAGTCGTAACCGACTCATAGGATAGGTCGTGTGTGGGTTGCGACTCATAGAAGGCCGACTCATAAGGGACGACTTAAGATAGGCGAGTCAGTGGTGTTGCCGACTTATAGGGAGAACGACTCAAGGGGTTAAGGTTTAGGTCGTGGGTAGTTAAGTCGGCAGGGTGTTGTCTCGTGAGGAGGATGAGTCGTTACCGGGTTAACAACTCATAGGAGTTACCGGGTTATAGCTTAAGTCGTGGGCGAGTTAGTGGCTTAAGGCTTGGCAGCGTGTTGATGAGTCGGTGAGGCCATAGGTCGTGAGTCGGCTAGGAGTTAAGTCGGCACTTGTATTGAGTCGTAAGTCGGCTAGGTGTTTTGTGCAGGCAGTGAGTTAGGTCGTGGAGTCTTGAGTCGTGTGTCGGTGGGTGTTGAGTTGGCCTGGGTTGTTGAGTCGTGTGAGTGGCTTGTGTTAGGTCGGCATAGTATGAGTCGTGAACGACTCATGATAGGTCGTGACCGACTCAGGGGCGACGACTCATGGTAGTTCCAGCCTATAAATAGAGGGGTTTGGCTCACTTTTTGGCACCGGTTTTTGAAGCAACGAAGTGCTGCCATTTTGAAGACTCGACTACAACATTTCTTCATCTTCTTTTCTCTATTCCAATCTAATTCTAACATCCATCCAAGATCAAAGATTTAGATTGAAGATTCAAGTGCCAAAGTTGAAGATCTTCATCCGTTTGAGCCAGATTTCATCGATTGAGGCGAGATATTGCCGGATCAAGCTTTGATCTCCGCTGTCCAGATCTGAAGTGTTTAGTTTTCATAGTGTTTGGGTGATTTGGTGAGTGGTAGTTATCTCTCACGCGGATCCAAAGGAGTATATTGGATTGGTGGCTTGTTTTAGTGTTAAAGTTAGAGATTTCATGCATGTTTCTTAGATCTAAGTCTAGATCCATTGTTTCCAAAGACGTTTACTTATGCAAGTTTGTTTAACAAGTATTAGAGACAAAACCCATGTTTTATATTTGATAGATCTATGCTAAAAACCATGATATCACATATGTTGGACTCTTGCTCATTTATTTACGAAATTGCCATTATAGTTGATATTGCTTGTTAAATCTTGTTTGAATGTTTGATTGGTTGTATTAATGATTGATTGATTGAATGTATGATAGATTTGATTGTTTCAAATTAGCTTGTAGTTGATTTGGAACAAGATGGTTGGAGATGATTCAAAAGCTAAGCGGAAAGGCTCTTGAATAGTGAAAGCTTCCTGTAGCATATGAAGCGGATATGGAAGCTCATATGGATGGATTCGAGGATGTGGGATCTTGCCATGATGCGAGAAGGCAAAGCATGATTGAGATAGGACTTTGCTATGATGTGATGAGGCAAGGCTTATGTTGGGATGGGACGGGTCATGATGACGTTCCAAGATAAGAGACTTTGCTATGATGTGATGAGGCAAGACATATGTTGTGATGGGGCGGGTCACGATGACGTTCCAAGAACGGGTCATGATGACGTGCAAAGCTGTAACTCGGTGATGCGGTCCGGGTTGGGGTGGATAATGGTTAGCTTGAGAGGCGCTTGAGCTAGTATGGAAATAGTCGTCAAGGAGGATGACTAGGAGGCTAAGATCTCATCGTTGTTGAAGGTTCTAGCATACTCAAAGCAAGGGTACGTTGGAACGGGTCACGATGACGTTCCAAGCATGGGTCACGATGACGTGCTAGTACTCTGGGCTGATGCGTTCGGCTTAGGCACGGGTCACGATGACGTGCGGAGTTATGTCTAGACCGGGGTTACCATTAGCCCTTGACAGGTGGTCATTCAACTAACGGTGAAATCAAGGCAAAGTTAACAGTGATAGCCAGAGTCATGGATGTTTGGTTGTATCATCATTCGGACTCAAGAGCGGTGTTTTCTGGGTGCTTATCTGATCTTGGTTTAGGCCTTGGGGGTTTGTATTCGGAAAACATCGCCCTTGACTCGAGTGATTATTGTTTTACTTTAGTTACCGGTTATGCTATGATTGCTTCTCCTTAGTGTGTGTATGGGGCTATCACTGTAGAAAGAGGTGGAGTGGGATGGTTTGGTTCCTATTCCTTTTATCCCTTATGCTCTTTTGGTATGTTTGATTGTAAATTTACTGCTCACTAAGACTTTGTCTGACTCAAGGTTTTATGTCTCCTCTTATTACCTTGGGCTGTTCATCCATGTTTGGGATGGGCAGACTAGGTAGCAGGTGACAGGTGCTGTGCTAGGAGTTCTACGCTGAAGATGACGAAGACGAGCAGAAGGCTTTGCATATTAGTTTTCTTACTATATGTATTGGGTATCCGCTGCTATATTTGGTTGAGCGATTTGTAGTGAGGCTTTCATGTATAGATTTGTGTGGATGATTGTATAAAACTACTTTGATGCTTATATGATGATGTTCTGTTCTATGGAGCTTCACTATATTATATTTCTCTATTGTATTTTATCCATGCGCTGTGAGTTATGCGTTAGAGATTCTTTTGTTTTGTTTTACCCTGACTATCGTCCATGGCTGCCTGGCACACCTTTCAGCGCATTATTTCCTTGTTTTGGCGCAGGAGTCATGGGCGGTCGTCACAGTCACCATAAAAATACTAGTTAAAATTATAAATCGTTAAATTTTTTATTTGAGATCGAACTAGGATTTAAGAACCCATTTTCATTCGCGACCGAAATGATGGCGCCGCACCATCCACAGGGGACCGGACTATGTAGCAACGGTGCAGATCGATGCGTTGCGTGATGATGGAGCTTGGGTCCGAACTTGGTGGCCGATAACGGACTGGGGATGCGGTGCGAAGCAATTTTCTGGTGACGTGCCTGATGGGTTGTTTTGCTTGTGTTGTCTCGATCCTTGCTTTCGAAATGAAACCATGTTTTGGATGTTTGTATCGGCTTCGGAAGTGATAGGCGACTCGTCGATGGCCACAACACCGTCCAACGGCGGCGAAGGTAGCCGTGCACGTGCACATGGGGGGTTGGTGTGTCAGTGTAATGGTTTGGGGAAGAAAGGGGTAAAGCTCGAAGCAGTACGCGAGGGAATTGAGGAAAGACTCGAAGTCTGACTTGAGTTGTTTTGGGTTGTATCGGGTTGAATTTAAAAACATAACGAATTTTTGCGAAAGAATGTCACTCGGGTCAAAATTAGGTAAAACTCGAAGCAGGGGATGTGTTGGCTCAGGGTAAAACTCGAAGCAAGCCACAGGTTGAAAATAAAAACAGTAAATTCCAGTTTGAGCTAAAAAAAATTGAAACACAAGTTAAGTAATTTTTTTCTGAATAAATAAATGATGATTGTAATGGAATTCTCCGGTAAGTAGTATTGAATCAATTATTTAAAATTTGTGAAGTCAAAGATATTTTAATCTCATATTATCTTTTAAATAAAAGTTGTTTTAGAATTTTAACTTAATAAAATTTTAAAAGTAAATCAAATGTTTAAATGTTAATTAAATAAAAAAACAAAATTTATTTATAATGATGAAATAATAATTAACCATTAAGGTTCGTAATGATTTTATAATTTAAAATTAATTAATTAAAGAATAGGCAATTTATAAATGTAATTAAATTTAATTTATTAACAATTAAGAATTAATAAATTAAGATAATCAAATAAAGCAATAATTAATTAACAAAGTTCATTAAGATTGGTTCATAATTAAATAATTTAAACATTGGTTTAAAATAATTAATAAAGATAATTATATGGATAATTCACTTTAATCACATTCACCTTAATCAATGATGAATGGCCATCATCAAATATTCTGTACTGGATTGATATTTCTGTTGTGATACTGTGATTGCTTTGTGATGAACTGTGATTTGTGATTTGTTCTTATATGTATGTGAAACCCCATTTGCCGTAAAAAGGCATTTAAACTTCGATGCGACAAGGAGTCGGATTTCAGTTTGTTATCTGAAGCCCACATCGAACCTTGAATGTGAATCCTTGCGATTGATACACCCACATGTTTTTAAATTGAACGTTCACTATTTGAATTACCCAGGAGAGGACCTTTGTGTCGTATAACCCATTTCGAATAGCAGTTCGACGAAATGGATGGCATTTGAAGACGGTGGTGAAGACTAGGTGTCTTCGAAAACGTTAGGATAACCTATCGATTATCTCTGCACCGAGTTGCTCCTGTATAGGGATTCCCTAAGTGATGGAAAGTCCGATCGGGATTGTGGACGCCCGGATTTGCAAGGGATTCTTCCTTTATTGGACGAAGTGCCCTGGTTCTGTTTGAACCCGAAACAGACTTGTATGGTCATGTGCCTGACACTACACTTTGAGATATAAAGCCGATTTCTTTCAAATACATATCTGTTGGTGGCGCAGAATTTATTCTCTTAGCTTAACACCCTTCTCTGAGACGTACGAGCTCAGAGGTTATGTAGTTGAAGGTTATCAACGATATACCCCCAATATTGGTAGTGTGGCATCCTAAGTGCTGCTGCATATTGATGATCATTCGTTGATCATTTGTGATCAAAGCATGGCTTTCGTGTAAAGCGTAGCTTTGTGGACGAGACCTCATCGGACCTCACACCTCGAAAATGGTCGAAACAGGAAAGATGCGGCAAGGTTATGAGAGTCGCTCCCTTTAGTGTATGTCATTTCCTTCTGGAAAAAGGTGGTGTCATGGTATGGAGTCCAAATACTTACCAATATGGTTGCTTCAATCTCATTTACTATGTGGTTGTTGCTTAGTGATAAGGGCCTCTCGGATAAAGGTCCCAAAGGACCGGGGAATGGCATAGTTATGTAGTAGTTACCTAGTTACAGAGGTAACCCGACCGTGTGTTGGCAGAGAACTGGTTAAGTTCTCAGGACGCCCCGCCAGAGGCGTACCCATGTGGCATAGGAAGTTGCTTAGCCTAACCATTTGTTGAAACTACAATTCCCAATACGATCCCAGTACGGTTTTAGTTGTATTACCTGCCATTTACTTATGGTGGGGCCCCACTGTTTAGATGGTAGCTATAGTAGGCATACGATACTGGTCGTATGCTGGCTAGGATTGATATTATACTTTCGAAATGGCTTTCTACACTATGCACTACTAATATTATCAAAGAATTTTTTTTCCATATCAAGCATATTTGACTATCATAAGAAGAAATCTCCTTCAATTTTGCGATTGCATTGTGTGTGTGGTGGAAGGGCTTATGGTAGTTTCATTTTCCAAAAGCATACCGATTTTCCTTGTATAAATTTGTTTTTTTTGAAAGCAACTATCTTTGTTTACTCATACAAGTCCCATGACTAACCCGGAGTTTATTGTTTCCATTCTAAACTCTGGGTTCTCACCATTTCTACACGGGTAGCCTAGTAGCAGGTTTTCCGTATTTTGGCTCTAGCTATATTTTGGAGTATTTTGGTTTGGAGATTATCAGTTTTGGGAGCTCATACCTTTGAGACATTTTGGAAGCTTTTGGATCTCGAGGTGCTTAGTTTGGAGTTCACTATCACTTTATCTTCTTCGAGACTTTTTGCATATGATCTCTTGTTGTTCTATTATGATATTCTATTTGGAATAGTGATTCATGTATTATGATACTCTGATGTTGTAACAGATATTATTATGATATTGTATCTGTGATGTAATGCATGATATTCATTTTATTTCCGCTGTTTTAGATTCATCTAATGTTGTTATAAGCTCCATCCAACTGGAGTTCGATGTTTGAATCATTGACAGTCGAGTACAAGTGAGGTATTTGATGTCAATTTTCGTACGTTGGATTTCAGGTCATGACATGTGGTATCAGAGCTAAAGGTTGAGCAAGAACTTTAGCTACGGAGTATAACACATTAGATGGCTCATTAGAGATAGGATGAAGTATACCCTAGAATGAGTATAATGGATCAAAACCTCAAATTTTCTTAGTCTATTTCCTTTAACTGCTGATATTCCTTAAGATATCTCGTCCAAATATCTAAGCCAATTTTCTTACTAATTACAGATAGTAAGGATGAGCAGACGAAGAGGCAGAGTTGGGGGGCTAGGAAATGCCACAGCACCTAGCCAAGTTCCCCCGACAGCTGAAGCAGCTTTACCTAGTCAGCATCAGCCGAATCTGACTGATTTATATAAGAATTTCTCAAGGTTTGGTGGTAAGCCGTTCACCGGCAAGGAGACGATTGTTGAGACCCAGGCATGGATTAGAACTTGTGAGAAAATCTTTAAAGGGCTTAAGCTGCAAGATGATCAGATGCGTCTCATAGCTACTTGGCAACTTCAAGATGAAGCCTTAGCTTGGTGGGAGACAGTCACTATTGGAGAAAGGAAATTCAAGCAATCAGAATTGGAAGAAGAGGAAATTTGGAGGCAAGAAACCATGGCACGGTAAAGAGAAAAAGAGGAGCAATCAAGGGAGAATAGTAGAGAATGTCACTTGCTATAATTGCTTGGAGAAGGGCCACTATTCTAGTAGATGCATGAAGCCTAAGAAGCAAGTCAGCCAATCCGCCCAAGCAAAGCCTAGAAAATGCTATTATTTTCAGAAGGTGGGACATGAAGTTAAAGACTGCCCGATTATGAAGCAAGCTCAAACAGCCAAGGTGTACACCGTCAAAGACAAGCCCACATCTTCCAAAGCAGAAAAAGGGAAGGGAGTTCTGTAAGGTAATCTTACTATTTATGACAACTTTGTTAGGGTTCTTTCTGACACTGGCGCTACACACAGTTTTATATCTCAACGAGCTATTAATGAATTGAATCTTGAACTTGATTTTGTTGATGATCCTATATCCTTAAAGAATCTAGTTGGAGGTCCCGCAAACCTCTATCTTCAATGTAGAGATGATCCTATCTCATATTCTTGCCATCAATTCCCTATTGGTCTCTTTGTTCTTGATTTCAACGAGTTTGAAGTCTTACTCGGAATATATTGGCTAGCCAAACATGAAGCCAAATTGGATTGCAATAATCGGTTGATTTCAATCAAAACCGAATTTGGAGATTTCATCGAGATTTCTTGTGAGGACCCTAGTCCAGAAAGGGAAGGGTTGATGTATAATTTGGGTTATCCTGAACCCATCCTGGAGTCCATTCCTATTGTTAGGGAATTTCCAGATGTATTTGAAGGAGTGAAATCTATTGAATAAATTTGTCGAGTAGACCAGAGATTTACTAAAGAAAGGATTGATTCAACCCAGTGTTTCTGAATGGGGCTCAGCCGTCGTATTTGTTACTAAATCAGACGGATCTTTGAGATTGTGTTTAGATTACCGCGATCTCAATAAGCAGACTCTCAAGAATAAATTTATACTCCCCAGAATTGATGATTTATTTGATCAGCTGTACGACGCTTGTTTCTTTTCGAAGATGGATCTAGCCCAAGGATTCCATCAACTACAAATCGTCGAAGACTGTGTTAATTTGACAGCTTTCAAGGGTCCCAATATGTTCTACGAATGGTTAGTCATGCCTTTTGGACTAACCAACGCCCCAGCATACTTTATGGATCTTATGACTCGTGTGTTTCGGAATGTATTGAATAAATTTGTGCTCGTATTCATTGATGATATTTTGGCCTATTCCAAGACCGAAGAGGAGCATGCCGAGCACCTTAGAATCGTCTTGGAGATATTGAGGAGAAACATTCTATATGCAAAATTTCCTAAATGCCATTTTTGGGTCAAAGAAGTCAAATTTCTTGGCCATATTATTAATGAAGAAGGGTTTTCTGTTGATCCTAGCAAAATTTCCGCATTCTTGGTTGGAGGAGACCTACTACGCCAAAGGAAGTTCGAAGCTTTTTGGGTTTAGCAGGTTACTATCGAAAGTTTGTTCAGGACTTTTCGAAGTTAGCTAGTCCATTGATCAAGCTAACAATGAAGAATGCAAAGTTCATTTGGACTCCAAAATGTGACGAAGCTTTTGAGGATTTGAGGAAGAGGTTAACCACCGCTTCTGTTCTCGCTATTATCAACGGGAACCAGGGATTATCTGTTTATACCGATGCTTGTGGTGAAGGCTTGGGTGCAGTATTGATGCAGAACGGGAAGGTGATTACATGCGCGAGTAGACAATTACGTCCTCATGAAAGAAATTATCCAACCCATGATTTGGAGCTTCTAGCTGTTATCGTCGCTTTAAAAATATGGCCCCATTATCTTATGGGTAAGAATCTTTTCAGCTTTCTTAACAATCTACGAATCTAATTTAACTTAACTTAACAAATGTACTTATTGAACTCTCTTTATTTCTAGGTGAAAAATTTGAATTATTCACCAACCACAAATCTTTGAAATATCTCTTCACCAAAAAAGACCTGAATCTGCGACAACAACGTTGGATGGAATTTCTGGCATCTTATGGCCAAGACATTCTATATACACCTGGAAAAGCCAATGTAGTTGCCGACGCCTTGAGCAGAAGACATGCTGTTCTCGCATATCTTGTTATCGCTCCTACTCTTCTTAAGAGGATTGGAAGACAACAGATAAAAGACAAATTTCTTCCGGAAATTCGTAGAAGAATAGTTCGAGGGGAGAATTTCAGTTTTAAGATTGGCGATAATGAAGCTATAAAGATGAAAGGTAGGATTTGTGTCCTCGACATTCCAGATTTGAAACGAGAAGTGTTAGATGAATGTCACAAATCTAAATTCAGCATCCATCCAGGGGTTAATAAGATGTATAGAGATATAAAAGAACTTTCTGGTGGAAGACGATGAAAAGGGATATATCTATTTATGTCAATCACTGTGCTACTTGCCAATAAATCAAGAACGACCAAAAGAAAATGGCGGGTTTACTTCAGCCTTTAGAGGCACCCAAGTGGAAATGAGACCAAGTATCGATGGATTTCATCAACGGTTTGCCTCGTACTCGTAAAGGCAATGAAGCAATTTGGGTCATTGTGGACCGTTTGGCTAAGACAGCTCACTTTTTGCCAGTGAAACCTTCCCGCACGGCAGCTAGTCTAGATGAATTGTATGTGAAAGAAATTGTCCATCTCCATGGCATTCCTAGTAGCATAGTGAGTGATCGTGATCCAATTTCACCAGTAGATTTTGGGAGGCGTTTCAAGACACATTGGGAACCAAGCTGAATGTCAGCACTTTTTATCACCCACAGTTTGATGTGCAGACTGAGAGGATCAACCGAATCTTGGAGGACTTATTGCGAGCCTGTATACTTGATTTTGGTGGTTCTTGGGAGGACCATTTGCATCTGGCAGAATTCTCTTATAATAACAGCTATCAGGCCAGTGTAGAGATGACTCCTTTTGAGGCTTTATATGGTCGTCCGTGTCGATCACCGGTATGTTGGATCGAGGCAGGTGATAGACTCGTTCTTGGATCGGATATGATTAAAGAAGCCACCGAGAAAGTTGATTTTATTCGAAAGAAATTGACGACAGCTCAGAGTCGTCAAAAGAGTTATTATGATCGCAGAATATGGGATTTGGAATTTCAGATTGGGGACTTTGTTTTTCTTAAAGTATCTCCTATGCCATGTGTATTGAGGTTTGGGAAGACAGGTAAGATAGCACCACGATATATTGGTCCTTTTCCTATTCTATAGAGGATTGGTTCTCTAACCTATCGAGTGCGGTTGCCTAGCTGGTTATCGGGTGTGCATGACGTATTCCACGTTTCTAGCCTTCAGAAGTATGTGCACGATCCAGATAGTATTATTGAAGAAGCTGCCCAATAGGAGCTCGACATCACTCCCAACTTAACAGTCAAAAGAGAACCGATAAAAATTGTTGATCATGAAGAGAAGCAATTGAGAAACAAAGTTGTAAAGCAAGTAAAAGTTCAGTGAGTGGCGATCCAAGGGACTACACTTGGGAAACTGAAGATAATATGCAGAAATCATATCCCAATTGCAGAGTGGATATCTCAGCTTGAGCCGGTAAGCCATTTCCTTATTCTTTTTTGAATTCATATATTCTTTGTTTGTTTTTCTCTCTCTTTCAATTTCGAGGATGAAATTTTCTTAAGGAGGGGGTATCTATAACATCCCAAAATTATCAATTAAAATAAATAATATATTTAAAGTCTTAGGGTTTATTTTGAAAATAAATTGGAACAAAAAATCTCAAACAAATAAAAAAAAGTGTAAATAATATATAAATAGATTCCAATTTTATTTTGAGTTGAAAAATATTGAAATAATGAATGTTTACAAAAGTCATTTGGATTTAAAATATTATACATATGAACATTACATATATTAGTAAAATTGAATACACATTTGAATTTTAATTTTAATTTGTTCAAGGTAATTGTGAATATACATATGGACGTAAATGCTTATATTTCAAGTTTAAAAAAAATTGAAAATTTAAATTTAAATTTAAAATAAATGTTTTAAAAAGTAAGTAGCATTTAAAATTATTAAGATGTAATATATATATTAGTTAAATTCTTTCAACATTGTACATGTATGTATACATATACAAACGAATTAAGGGATACCTTTATTTATAAAATGTATATAATATAAAAATTAAAGATTAAAATTTTCTTTTGCTTTGAAAGCGTCTAGGCTGAACATACATCCACACGGAAGGTAGAGTAGAATGATAACAAAGATCTAACGCTTATGATTATTTTTAACAAATGGCACAAAACATCATTTCCTTAATAAATCAATCACATAAAAAATTTCAGAAAACTCTTCACCTTCCCAATTCAAATTTCTAAATCTCCTAATCTCCGAAGTTCAGTAACCAAAAGAGATTTTGCAATCTTTACTTCAACATTCAAGAAAAAAAAGAGTTCAGAAAAGAAAAAGACCGTCTTCTTCAATTCAAACTAAAATCTGAAGTATTTTCTCAAGCTTCATAACAGTAGTGTGTTACATCCCTCAGGTAAGTTTTGCTTTAAACTTTATAGTTTATAAAATTATGATTTTTAAATCAAAGTGTTAAGAAAAAAATTCATGAAACTGCAGATTTGCCTTAGAGGTTCAGGTTTAAGGGCAGTACAATTTTTTCTTTCTAGAAATAAATTAAAAAGGCAAGTAACTTTTCTTTTTAAAGTTTGAACTTGGAGTTATAATTTCTTATGAAGAAAGAGTTTAATTCAGTAAAATTCATTCAATTACTTGCAGAAAAAAATCAAGTCCAAGACTAAACCATCTCTAGTTTTCTAGTTGTAGGAAGAAAGAAACTTCTCTGTTATTCAAACTGTGAGTAATCTGAAAAAAAAAATTGTTATTTTTAATGATTAAATAAATGAATACAACAAGGAAATTAAAACAAAAATATTTAATCTGTTGCAAGAAGAATCAAGATCAAAATTATATTCTATTTCTGGTTTTCAAGTTTCAGAAAATAAAAAGTGGCTTCTCTAACTGTAAATAACTATAACCCACTGTTATTAATAAATTAAGTGAATGGATATAACAAGAATAATAATAGATTTGTAACTATAAATTTGCAGATCTAAAACCCCAAGTTTTAAAGTAAGAAAAGGAGAAAAGTTTTGGCTTCATCTCTGTTGATAAAAATTGTCAGGAGTTTTTGGAAAACAAGTGAGTAAACTCTTGTTTTCTTTTAACTATTGTTGCTGTGTGTATGCTTGGATGATGTAGGAAACTTAGTCTTTGTTTGGCATGCAAGAATTTTGGTATATGATTGAAGTCTTGGCTGTGCATGTTGATTATACAAAATGCAATGTCTGTTTAGCTTCAGGAAAACAAACATGTCAAACCCCTCCTTTCCTCTCTCTCTATTTTCTGTTGAATTTGAAAATGAACAAGACGGAGTTTGTGTTTAAACTTGCACCAGTTTTTAGTAATTTATCAAAGCAAAGTTTTGGAAGCTTCCTTCTTCCAAGAAACTGTAAAAAAATACGTAATTACTTCTAAATATTGGTTTACAGGTTAACCCATGTCAAAACAAATCTAAATCTCTCCCTCTTTGATTCTGATAGGGATTGTAAACAATTTGAAATATTGTTTTAAACCTGTCTTATATTTTTAGTGATGAATTAAAGTAAGTTTTACACAGTTTTCTTCCTGGAAAGTTTAAAACATGGTAACAATTCAAATTTTCAAGAAAATTCGAACTTCACGATTTTAACTTCCATAGCACTAATTGAATCCCCTTGAAAAATGATGATTTTTGAAACCAAATTGAAAATTGTCCATTGAGTTATCATCGAAATTTTTGGGATGGTCTAAAAAATGAACATACGCCAAATTCCGGCGACCAAGATGACCGTGGCACTCGAGTTCGACGGCAGTGATAGTTGGAGTATTAGAGGTAACCATAAAAATACTAGTTAAAATTATAAATCGTTAAAATTTTGATTTGAGATCGACTAGGGTTTAAGAATCCATTTTCGTTCGCGGCTGAAATGATGGTGATGCACCATCCACCGGGGACCGGATTGTGTAGCGACGGTGCAGATCGATGCGTCACGTGATGATGGAACTTGGGTCCAAACTTGGTGGCCGATAACGGACTGGGGAGACGGCGCAAAGCAATTTTCTGGGGACGTGCCTGATGGGTTGGTTTGCTCGTACTGTCTCGATCCTTGCTTTTGAAATGTAACCATGTTCTGGATGTTTGCATCAGCTTAGGAAGTGATTGGCGACTCGTTGGTGGCCACAGCACCAACCAACGGCGGCG
This sequence comes from Allium cepa, assembly GCA_030765085.1. Taxonomy (NCBI): domain Eukaryota; kingdom Viridiplantae; phylum Streptophyta; class Magnoliopsida; order Asparagales; family Amaryllidaceae; genus Allium; species Allium cepa. The sequence goes on from CM060932.1 coordinate 455,997,150, forward strand.
AAGGTGACCATGCACGTACACGTGGGGGGTTGGTGTGTCAGTGTAATGGTTTGGGCAAGAAAGGGGTAAAGCTCGAAGCAGTACGCGGCAGAATTGAGGAAAGACTCGAAGTCTGACTCGAGTTGTTTTGGGTTGTATCAGGTTGAATTTAAAAACATAACGAATTTTTGCGAAAGAATGTCACTTGGGTCCAAATTAGGTAAAACTCGAAGCAAGGGATGTGTTGGCTCGGGGTAAACCTCGAAGCAAGCCACGGGTTGAACATAAAAACAGTAAATTCCGGTTTTAGCTAAAAAATTTGAAACACAAGTTAAATAATTTTTTTCTGAATAAATTAATGATGATTGTAAATGGAATTATCAGGTAAATAGTAATGAATCGATTATTTAAAATTTGTGAAGTCAAAGATATTTTAATCTCATATTTCCTTATAAATCAAAGTTGTTTTAAAATTTTAACTTAATAAAATTTTAGAAGTAAATCAAATGTTTATACGTTAATTAAATAAAAAACCAAATTTATTTATAATGATGAAATAATAATTAACCATTAAGGTTCGTAATGATTTTATAATTTAAAATTAATTAATTAAAGAACAGGCAATTTATAAATGTAATTAAATTTAATTTATTAACAATTAAGAATTAATAAATTAAGATAATCAAATAAAGGAATAATTAATTAACAAAGTTGATTAAGATTGATTCGTAATTAAATAATTTAAACACTGGTTTAAAATAATTAATAAAGATAATTATATGGATAATTCACTTTAATAACAATCACCTTAATCAAAGATGAATGACCATCATCAAATATTTTGTACTGGATTGATATTTCTGTTGTGATACTGTGATTCCTTTGTGATGAACTTGATTTGTGATTTGTTCCTATACATATGTGAAACCCCTTTTGCCCGTAAAACGGCATTTAAACTTCGATGCGACAGGGAGTCGGATTTCAGTTTGCTATCTGAAACCCACATCGAACCTTGAATGCGCCTTGTGATTGATACACCCACATGTTTTTAAATTGAGCGTTCACTATTCGAATTAGCTGGGAGAGGACCTTTGTGTCATATAACCCATTCCGAATAGCAATTCGACGAAATGGATGGCATTTGAAGACGGTGGTGAAGACCGGGTGTCTTCGAAAACGTTAGGATAACCTATCCATTATCTCTGCACCGAGTTGCTCCTATATAGGGATTCCCTAAGTGATGGGAATTTTGATCGGGATTGTGGACGCCCAGATTTGCAAGGGCTTCTTTCTTTATTGGACGTAGTGCCTTCTGTTCTGTTCGAACCCAGAACGGACTTGTATGGTCGTGTGTCTGACACTACACTTTGAGATATAAAGCCGATTTCTTTCAAATACATATCTGTAGGTGGCAGAGAATTTATTCTCTTACCTTAACACCCTTCTCTGAAACGTACGAGCTCAGAGGTTATGTAGTTGAAGGTTTTCAGCGATATACCCCAATATTGGTAGTGTGGCATGCTAAATGTTGCTGTATTTTGATGATCACTTATTGATCATTTGTGATCAAAGCATGGCTTTCGTGTAAAGCGTAGCTTTGTAGATGAGACCTCATCGGACCTCACACCCCGAAAATGGTCGAAACAGGAAAGACGCGGCAAGGTTATGAGGGTCGCGCCCTTTAGGGTATGTCATTTCCTTCTGGAAAAATGTGGTGTCATGGTATGGAGCCCAGATACTTACCTATGTGGTTGCTTCAATCTCATTTACTGTGTGGTTGTTACTTTGTGATGGAGGCCCCTCGGATAAAGGTCCCAAAGGACCGGGGAATGGCATAGTCATGTAGTAGTTACCTTGTTACAGTGGTAACCTGGCCTTGTGTTGGTAAAGAACTGGTTAAGTTCTCGGGACGTCTCGCCAGTGGCGTACCCATGTGGCATAGGAAGTTCCTTAGCCTGACCATTTGTTGGAAATCCAATTCCCAATACGTACCCAGTACGGTTTTAGTTGTATTACCTGCCATTTACTTATGGTGGCGCCCCACTGTTTAGATGGTAGCTATAGTAGGCATACGATACTGGTCGTATGCTGGCTAGGATTAATATTATATTTTTGAAATGGCTTTCTACACTATGCACTGGTAATAATATCAAAGAATTTTTTTTCGTATCAAGCATATTTGACTATCATAAGAAGAACCTCCAATTGTACGATTGCATTGTGTGTGTGGCGGGAGGTCTTATGGTAGTTTCATTTTCCAAAAGTGTACCGATTTTCCTTGTATAAATCTGTTTTATTTGAAAGCAACTATTTTTGTTTACTCATAACAGTCCCATGACTGGCCCGAAGTTTATTGTTTCCTTTCTAAACTCTGGGTGCCCACTATTTCTACACGGGCAGCCTAGTAGCAGGTTTTCCGTATTTTGGCTCAAGCTGTATTTTGGAGTATTTTGGTTTGGAGATTATCGGTTTTTGGGAGCTCATGCCTTAGAGACATTTTGGAAGCTTTTGGATCTCGAGGTGCTTAGTTTGGAGTTCACTGTCGCTTTATCTTCTTGGAAACTTTTTGCATATGATCTCCTGTTGTTCTATTATGATATTCTATTTGGAGTAGTGATTCATGTATTATGATACTCTAATGTTGTAACAGATATTATTATGATGTTGTATCTGTGACGTAATGCATGATATTCATTTTATTTCCGTTGTTTTATATTCATCTAATGTTGTTATAAGCTCCATCCGACTGGAGTTCGATGTTTGAATCATTGACAGTCGAGTACAAGTTAGGTATTAGATGTCATTTTTCGAATGTTGGATTTCGGGTCGTGACATTATGTTGTCAAAAACTTTCTAACCTCAAAAGGTGAGAAATCGCTCACGATTAACATTTTTATTGTTAGGTAAATAACATTGATTGAAATGTTTGCTTTAGATATGAATATGTGATATATGTTGTTATGTTCCCTTGAACTTGTGTTATAACATTCACATGCACATGTTTTTTATATGTCACAAATAGTATATTATGTTGATTTGATTGATTTCCACATATGTATGTTAAATATGTCACATATGAGATGTAAAAAAAATGTTATGTTAGAAATTTTTTTTATGCCTTGTATTGAAATACGTCACATATGCTTTGTTAAAAAAAACGAGTTAGTTAATAAAATTACATGTTATACATACTATGTTAATAATATGTCACATAGGCTATGTGTAAATAATGTGTTATGTTTGGGAAAAATGAGATGCCATGTTATTTCACCTTGCAAGTTCCTTGTGTATATGTCATGTTTTATGTTTATATGTTATGTTAGTGTATGACATGTCAGAATTCGAATTATTCACTTATGCTGTTTACGATATGTGACACATGTGATATGTTAGTTATGCATGTGTATATATTAATTGTTAATTATGCACGCATGTTGATCAGTGACATGTTATGTTATGTATGTTATTATTGTTCTCACACTTCAAGTTCTCTTTAACAAAATAACTTTGGACTGGAATGATGTATACCCGATATAAAACAACTTTGAATTTAAATAAATTGATTTAGAAATAAAATTGGAATATTGTAAGTTTGAAGTTATGTTTGATCTTAAAATTATGAAATTGAAATTTAATCAATTTTTTCATTGGATTTAAACTTGTTTGATTTATAACTTAATAGCTTTATGAGAAGAATTGAAATCTGAAGTTAGATTTAATAATAAATCGATTGGAAATGAACATAAAGTCGGTATTTGAGCTGAATCGATTTATAGTGTGAAAGATGATGTTTATTTAAACCTAAGTATTTCCCTTGTTGAGTTATCTGTACATTGCACTTGAGTTTACCTACTTACATAAGAATGTTGGTCCTGACTTGAGTGTTTTCGTTTTACTTTACGCTCGGGGCAGACCGAGTATTTCAGTTTAGCGAACACACTTATTTCTGAAGACGAAGACGGAGTCAAGGACTGTATCTACTATTATTATAGCAATTGTTTATTCTGTCTGAAAAAATGTAAATTCTAATTTTGTTGAAAATAGTTTCATGAACTATTTATGTATTTATTTTTTTGTATTACATTTCATCCTTCTGCTGCAAGATTCTGTGTTTTATTTTTCCTCCTTTTCTTTTATTTTCTTATTTACCCCATTAACAATCCTCCCTTTTGAATGGTTTGAAATAGACATGTGTAGTTTATTGTCGATTTAAACCATCCAAAAAGGTGGGTCGTTACAAATGTACCAATGATAAACTAAACAAAAGTTTTTAGAAATAATGACTAAGGAATTTGAAATGAGTCACACGAGAGAACTAAATTATTTTCTAGGATTACAATAAAATGACTAAACAATGGAATTTTAATTTGTGAAGAAAAAGATGCTAAAGATTAATTTAAGAAATTTAGTATGTCAAATACCAGTGGTAAAACAACTCCCATGGCAACTAATGAAAAATTAAAAAAAAGATAATTCAAAAGTTGCAGATCAAAAATTATATATAGGAATGATTGAATCACTACTCTATATAACTGCTAGTAGAACTAATATAATGCATAGTCTTTGTCTCAGTACAAGATATCAATCTCAACCAAAAGAAACTAATTTAAAATCCATAAAATGAATTTTGAGATATGTAACTAACACATTATACTATGGACTCTTTTACCCAAAAGAAGACTCCTTGTTATTAATTTCATATAGTGATGCTGACTATGCTGGTTGTAAATCAGACAGAACAAGTACAAGTGGAACTTGTCACTTTTTAGGGCACTCTCTGGTTTCCTAATTTAGTAAGAAGCAAAACTCTGTATCTCTATCTACGATAGAAGCGGATTATATTTCAGTAGCATTAGCCAATTCACAAGTTATCTATATGCAACAAACTTTAAATGATTTTGGTTTAAATTTTACTAAATCACCAATATACTATGATAATACAAGTACGATGAATCTGTCTAAAAATCCAACTCATCATGTTATAACTAAATGTACACAAAAAATTTTAGGAGATAGTGCAAACAAAGAAATAATATCACTTGAATTATAAATACTGAAAATCAAATAGTTGGTATATTAACAAAACCATTGAATCAAACATCATTTACTAAGTCATGAAGAGAGTTGGGAATTTGTTCTCCATCGTAAATATAAAATAATGAAGTGAAAATTACAAAATATAAAGAAAAAGAAAATAATCAAAATCATATTGTGTATGTCAACATACCCTACCCTTATATGTCGACATATAATGGTAATTTTTGTTTTTCGAATTTCCCTCTAAAATTCAATGGGTGGTTATATAATAACCAAATTTCGACTTTTCTCTCCACTTTTCTATATTCTCTCTGTTTTAAAATCCTGAAACAAATAATCCTTGGCCACTTCTGTTCCCATTCATTCTAAAGAAGAAAATCCATTGTTCTCCTTCCCTTCTTCTACCCAAGGCCCCTTCCAAAGCACTACTATGTCCATGATTACTAAAATGTGGCTGAAATGAAGAATATTCTGCAAATTCTCATCGAAATTCAAGTGCTACAACTCCATACGACCAAAGAACAAGAGAAGCAAAGCAGAATTCTCAGTAATTTGCAAAAATATCTATTGGATAATCCTACGAATCCAATAGTATTGAAGATGAGTCTGCAAATTTGGCTATTCATAACCCAATTAAGACAGCGATGATGAAGAAAAAGTTGAAGAAAACATGGAGGAAGATGACGAAGTTTGATGCTTCAGAGAAGTATGTTTTGATCGAGATGGAAATCTCTTTGAAAAAAGGAAACTTTTGCCTCTATTATCCTCACTGCCCTATTCACAAATCTCGATCATTAGGAAATCACGTTATAATAATTAGTTTGCTTTGATCATTTTAAATGTGTGGTATGTATATTTGGTTTGATTTGAAAGTTTTACTCTGTACATATATGTATGGTTCAGGGTTTGACCAGATTGTGATTACTTTGTATTATGATATTGAATGAATATATAGTTTGATATGGTTAATATTAATGATTTGTGATATCACTCGTTGTCTCTTATATATCATTCTTATCATTATTACTACAGTATCTTCGTTAGGGAGAGTTATATTTTAGTTAGTTATTTTTATTAATGACAAACGAGGAGAAATATATAAAATCTAGGCATAGATTAAAGGGGGAGTTTTGTAACTCAAGGAGAGTTATAATATATTTTGTATATAGAGTAGTCATTATCAAAAAAGGAGAGACTATTAGTACCTTAGGTATTGGTTTTGATGATAACAACCATATGACATTATATAAAATATAGATACTAATATTTTATCAAGATATATATAGTATATAGTGCAGGGTTTTTAATTGGTATTGATTAAGAAGACTGTGTAGTATCAAGATGCTGATATTAAGAGTAGATTCAAGATGCTAATATAAAGTTTAAAGAGTTCGAGAATGAAGACTCATGACTATTGAAAAGTTCAAGATTTCAAGATATTCCAGATAAGTTATAAAGTCATAGAATTTATGTTAAAACCTTGTTAACACTTTCCCAATCTCTCTTACCTTCTCTCATTTTGTTTTAAAATTGATTTTCATATATTCTACTTTTAAAATAATATTTTCAAAATATTTCCCAGAATGATTTTCAAATCCCTTATACATAAAGATATTATTTCAGTGTTTTTAAGTTTATATATTGAATTTTTTTATGATTTAAAAATTTATAATTATATTGATTTTATTTATATTATTTACATTATATTGAATATTCTTATTAAATCTTTCAAAATTATTTTATAAAGTTTTATTAAGTTAAATTTTGATTAAAATTTGTATAAACTATATTTAAACGACTCTACAAAATATCCAATTATTTTACAAAGTAACAGATTTTCAAAATAATTTCTATGAAGTATTTTTCGATTTTGTGAAGGATATGTAGACATATCCAAATCCTATATGTTGTCATACTAGCCGTAAATTTTAAAATTCAAATTTTGATGGAAGTGTCTTTTCGTCGTATCTCTTTGCGAATGGACACGACCATTATTTCCCTATTTATACAAGACTTCCAAATGAATTTTCATTCTTATTCTTCCCTCCTCTTTTCACTCTCTTGATTTCTAAATCAATTCTTACCAAAACCCTGCTAAAATTCAACGACAATCAAATTCAATCATTACTAATTTGATTCTTTTACATATACTCTTTGGTTTCTCTAATCTATCTCAAAATCAAAGTGCTATTCAAGAGGTTAAGATCAATTGTAATCAAGATCGAAGATCTATGTTTGTAAACTCTATTAAATCATACTCTTATAATTTGCGGTGTGCTTGGTTTTCCTAAAATCCAAGCAGGTATCGTTGTAACCTGTTTAAATCAATTGGGTGTGCTTAGTAGCCCGTAAATCTAGTGGGTGTGCTTGTAGCCCGAAAATCAAGTCGCTTTACCTAGAGGCCAGGATTCTAGCGGGTTTGTCTTGTAGTCTTGAAATCGAGATTTTTTTTCCATTTACTAGCTGAAAAGAAATTCGTGCAAGAAATTGCGTGGGACTGGATGTATGGTAACTCCAAACTAGTATAAAATCCTAGTGTGTTATTTCCTTTTTATTTTAGCTACTTTTACTTTTATCTGTACTTTGATTTTTTGATTGTTTCTATGATTGTTAATTTCATCATTCAAATAAAATCTTGAAGAATTTGAATAATACCCACATAATTCATTAAGCACTGTCTACACCTTCCCCCCTCTAGTGTTAATTTAACTTTAAGATCCCTATTCCGTTGAATCACCGTTATTATTTTAAAAATGATATTTAAAGGAAAATTAAGCAATCATTTTATTAGAGTGTTTTTAAGTAATTTAATAAATTTTAAATAATTTTTTAAAATTAATTATTTGTTAACATGGTTTAAAGATAATTTAGTGAAGATGTTTTACGTAATAATTTTTTTGTTTATAGGTGTTTTAAATAATTGATTGTTTATCAAAGGAAATTTATTGGCTAAAGATTTTTTTTAAATAAGCAAAGTTTATAAAAGAGTTTTATAAAGAATTTGGATATTTACAAAGGAATTTTACAGACACACTTGGAAATTTATAAAGAGTTTTATAAATGGATTTGGAATGTTAGTAAAGGAAACTTTCGTAAATGAAATAGATTTATCAAAAAGATTTATAGAAGTAAATTATAATATAATTTGAGATTGGATCTCCCTTAACTGACCTTCTTAATTTTGTTTGTATGGACATTCGTTCCACATTTGTCATGGAAGGAGTAGTGCTTGAGGTTTTCTTTATCTCCATTTTAAATAACTTTTGTTTCGATCCTTTTAATATGATTTTGAAGTAATCAACCTTTCCCAATGTTTTGTGAATATACATATGCCAGTAAGAAAAGTATATGAATATTTTGATAAATATTTGCAAAGAGGTTTAATAAATGAAAGATTTATTTAAGTGAGGATTAGTGGTAGCTATGAGTAATTAAATCTTTGATTAATTGTTGTTTGTTTATTTTATAGTTAAATAACCGACTATCAAATTATGGCCAATTTTGACTTAGGAAGTTACTTATTCATATAGTTTAGATTCTCTTATGAGAACTCATTTTGGTGAGACGCCTCTAACTTTAAAGGATATGTTAGAGATTACCTTTGGACTGTTATATGGTCTGCGTATTTTTGAAAGAATGAGAACGAGTCAACCGAAAATTATCAGTTGTTGGTTCGGAAAGACCAGAATTAAAAATATTATCTGAAAACCACTTTGAACCATCCTTTGCATTCGAATGGAAGACATATTGAAGAAGTTTGAAGATGGGGTTCTTTGAAGTTCTAGGACTACCTACTGCTAATCCTAAGTGTGATTCGAAAGTGGATATAGTAAAGGTAGTGCTTTCGGTTTCCTTCAAACTCAGAACGAACTTGTATGGTTCAATGCAGGCATTGCATTTTCTGCTTGGAGGGTAGTGTTATCATTCCAAGATAGTCAGCTAAGAGAGAAGGTAAATCATTGCGTCAAGTCTCATACCCAAGTAATGGTTAAAACGAGGTAGATACGGTAGGGCTATGTGGTTTGCTCCCATTAGGTTATGGTCATCCCTAATCTATAGTCGATATCTATATGCATGCTTTGGGCCCCATTTTTGGTTGTTGATCACAACCAAGGGGTGTTCATATTCGGTACTATCCTGTAAGTGATAACCCGGTCCTATATTGGTAGGTTTTGCAATGGTAAATGCGGCTCACAGTGCATTTTATCTAGAGGTGTACTATTTTTCGAAAGGTAATCCCTTACCTTTCTATTTGTTGGAAACCATTCTTCAATAAGCGCCTTTGATTTTGGATCATGTGCCAATAATTATTGTGATGTACACACATCACAGCTACTTGATTATTTATATTTTGTACCTTAGACATTGTTGTAATATCATTGGACTTATAATAAAAATTTGTTTTGGTTGTCGTAAGGTAAAAACTCATCCGTGTTTATGCCCGATATGGTCTTACAATTGCTCTTTTTTAAAAATGTTTTCAAATATGGAAATCTACAGGTTGTTTTGGGGTTTCACTCACACTGGTTTAGTAGACTAACCCGGGCATTATTTTCTTATAATGCTCAGGTCAGCCGAATATATTTTCCAGATTTAGCTGGATCCTTTAGAGATTTCAGGAGATGGACTGGGTTCTCCAAGACATATTCTCATATCTTATATTCTTTTTCTATTTTTGATGCTTTTATTTCTCTCTATATTTGTCAGCAAATTATAAGGATGGTCTGTTATAACTGCTCCGATGATAAAATGTAAGTGAACCCTGATATTGTGTATAATAAAGATGATTTCTTTTGTAAAGATCTTGTGTATATTATATATTTCTCGTCATGGTATGAGATTCTATTCTGTCTTTTTCTTTCTTCACCCTAAATGACCTATCTTTCCGATGCTTAAATGTTTGGTACATGAATACCGGGGATGAAAGTGTCGTCTATAGAACTAAGAAAGGCAAATCGTTACATATGTTCATAAAATAAATTATTCAATCAATATTGATTGGTCCTAAATTCTTTTAGGTGGTATACATAAGATCCCTCATAAACAAATATCATGTGCAACCTCTCAACTCATACAACCTGTTAACTTTTTAACCTAGCATCTATAGGCGTTTCTTATTAGCTCTTTACCTTGTATGATCTCTGAACTTATGTTTTGGATGGAATTAAATTAACAAATGTTCTTGTGCTTATATACACGTCCTTACAGAAAGAAGTTAACTCAACTTCAATCATCATTAACTGTTCTTTATTTAATAAATTTGAATACTCCTTATCGATACATCATTACGTACCAAAGGGAGGATGACGCTTAAGGTTGAATTTTTATTCATTTATGTACTTTTGAAACATTTTCAACACACTCACTTGTTCAATCAAATCAAATTTTTTTATTTCCTTTCCATGTTATTTTTCCACTTCTATTTATATTTTATAAACTTATCGTAGACACGTTATTTGTGAGTCAAATACAAATGTTCATTTCTGTGATAATTCATCCGTGAATTGAAAGAAGTAAGTGGATTCATTTTAGTATCATTAGACTTTCGACGGCATATATCTATATGTATCAATCCAAAGAGTCCATCAACTCCTTTTTCACTCCTAGAGAATGGGTGTTTTGCCCTTAATCATTTGAGATACAATTCTTTAGTACCACATGATTCATAATCTAATTATTAAAAATATTATTTCTCAAGTGACGACCTGCCTTTCATTCCATAGTAAGACGTATCATCGATAAGAAAGAAAGAGGTAGAAATAGAATAGAAAGAAGAAAGAACTCAACAATAACAGAATCTCACAGCGGAAACAATAACAAAATCTCACAATAACGAAATATAATATATCAAATAGATATTGCATAGTCATTACATCTGAGTTACACAGATACAACAAAATTCGGCACTAGACAGTTATAAAATCTTTCTAATCCATTACATTTCACATACAACAGACAAAGACTCTATACAGCGGAAACAGATAGATATAGCTATGTCTGGACTCCTGCTTCATGCTATCCAGTATTCGTCAAAGCTAAATTGAATCCCTTGGCTACTCGTAAAAATTTGAGTATACCCAAGAGTGTAAGAAACCAGAAATAACTCTAAGTCAGATATGGGTCTGGTATGAGTAAACGGTTTAAAGTTGCTTGACTTTTAAAATCATTTAAAAACAAAGGTATCACGTAAGATTTCCCATACATAAACATGGGTATGTTTTTACCTTACGCTAACCAAAACATTTGATAGGAAATCCAGTGATATTATATTAGGGTCTAGGGTTTTCAAATAAATAAGAAATAGCTGAAATTGTTTCATGATTAAATTCCAGCATAATAGCCACAAAGTGGGTTATATAATAAAAAACATAAGGGCACGTAGGAAGAATGGGTTTCCATCAATGGCAGGGCTACTAGGGTACCGCCTGTCACGGTACGTGGCCTAGATCAACGTACCGAGGATCCACCCTAATTCCTCTACAACATAAGGCCGGAACAATTCCTTGTTGAACAGTTCCGAACAAGACAACCCCGCAGTTGGCTGCAAATCCAACCGCTCACACAGCCAAATAAAAAGGGACATCTGGTCAGGGGTGAATCTCGTCCTACTTGAGCGCGACTCACTTAGCCTTGCTACACCTCCCCTGTTTTAGCCATTCCCGGTTGATGAGGCTTGAGGCTACGGTTACCTTTATAGAACACTACTATCTTAGAATGCTCATCGTCCACCTGACGATGTTCTGAAAGCATTCAATCCATACAAGTTCGTTCTAGGTTCAAACAAAACCGAAGTCATTATCTCGTTACACTCATTATGGAATCACCCTCAGAGTTAACGATGATAATCCTTGCACTCTGAAATTCCATCTCGAACCTGAAAGCACTATTTCCGTTATATTCGTATTGGAATCTCCCTCAGAGTTTTAACGACAAATAGTTCTTACACTTCGAGTCTTCAACTTGATCTTCACTTGAATTTGCGACCTAACGTTTAACTTGGATCAACGTGGTTTTCGGAGAATCAAATTTGATACCCGATCCTAGTCTCATCGAAATCCAAACGTATCTTAAAGTCCAAGTTGTTTAAAGGTTTAAACAATTCATTTCAATTCAATACTTTGAATTCACACAGCATTTAACATAGATAAATACCACATATTTATCATTGATATATCTAATATCATATCACAGAATATCACAACATATCATCCAATAAATATCATCCAATTCAGACATTCTACATAAACAATCATCCATAAACGGGAATTATTAGTCCATGTTATAATTAATTTAATCAACTTAAATTAAACTAATTACTTAAGAATTAATTTCCTAATCCTGCTCAACCAATCATTAATTAATTACGAACATTTAATTAATTAATTACCACTTAAATTTATCATCCTTGATTAATCATCCTAAATTTCTTTATCAATCAATTAATTAATCTCTAATCACAGATTAATTATTCTTTAATATCAATTAATAAACTTTAATTATTAATTAATTCCCTTCATTACAAAGTAATCAATCCTTAATTACTTTTATAATCAATAAATTAACCTTTAATTAACTGATTAATTATCCATTAACTATTAATTAATAAACTTAATTATTAATCAATATCTCTTAATACAAATTGATTAATCCATAATTACTTTTATAATTAATTAATAAATCAATTAATTAATCTTTAATTAACTAATTAATTATCCCTTAATTATTAGTCAACAACCTTAATTACAAATTAATTACTTCCTTAATCACCAGTTGATTAAACATTAAATCAACCCTTAACTAACATTTGATTAATCTTTAGTTACCTTTGATTAATCCTTAATTACCTTTGATTAATCATCCTATAAGTATTAATTAATAAAACCTAATTATTAATTAATTAAACTTAATTACAAATTAAGTACTTCTTAATTATTAATTAAGTAACCTCTAATTACTTAATTAACAACTCTCTAATTACTAAATTAATTAATCTTAATTACTTGATTAGTTCATTCTTAATTACTTAATTACTCAATTAATTAATATCTAATTATTAATTAACAATCTTTAATTAATAATCCTTAATTATAATTAATTAACCCTAAATTAATTAATAACCCTTAATTATTTATTAATTAAACCAATTAATTACTCTTAATTAATTACTTAATTAATCCTTTATAATTAATTAACCAAATTAATTAATTATACTTAATTCCCTTTATTAAACTAATTAATCTCAAGACGTTATAACCGTAATCATCTTAAGATAAAACATTATCTTATAATACCTTAATTACCATTAACAATTTTAAAACATTTTAACATTATAATTAATCTAACTTAAGTAAACCATTTAATTAATATTTGAAATAAAATAACCATTTAAATTAATAATTTGAATCTAACAAAACTTAACTTCCTTAAAATAACTTAAACATTATCAAGTAGAAGTTTTTAAAAAACTAATTTCAATTTGTATTTTAAACTTAGTTTTATAAAAAGCTAAAACTTTTATTAAAAATTAAGCTTTAAAATTACTTCAAAATTTAAATTAAACAAATTTTCAAAACTTCTTAATCAATAGTTAAAGAAAACAATTATAAAGAGTAAGTTTAAATAAGACAGTTTTAAACTAGATTTAAACTTAAATTTCAAAAACAATTTGATTTCAAAACATTTTTAAAACTGTTCAAAACTGTTGCTTCGGGGTTTATCCGAAGGCCACGCGGGTATACCCTCGAGTTTCTCTTCTTTTCCCCCTTATTTTCCAAAACTTGAATTTTATTTAAGTTTTAAAAACTTACAGACTATACACGAGACATACTTCGAGTCCAAAAACCCCAACCCCAAACTCAGTCACCAAATTCCCTATGCACCTGCACAATCAACTGCGACGACGATGACCACTACCGTAGTCTCCGACATCACCGACCATCTCCCATACATCAATACTCGATCATCCAAACACATACTATAACGCCCCACCCCGAGACCTACCTTAGCAAAGAGAATTAACAAGTAATTCCGTCGACTAAAGCGAAGAATAGGGCTGGTTAAGGGCGACCATCTATAATTTTATCTTAAACATCCATTGAATACGTCGATAAATGCATTATAATTATTCAACTCAAGTGGACCGACATACCCAGTAAATGCTTAATCCAAAACTATAGGTGGCTAACGGATCTATCAAAACAAGATACAATAACTGAATGTAAATTACATCACAGAACAATAACCAACATCATACATATACATATACATTGATACACGTTCAACACAATACAATATACAATAAAGGGTATACGACCACACCATATACATCGAATCAAATGTGAAAACATCAGAGTATGCGGAAGAAATAAACTACTTAAGCGAAAGAGGAGCTGATATCCAACATCAATTTCAAGCTAAGTCCAATGGATGATACCTAAAACAACTCGGTCTGACCCGTGTGAAAAGACACGGGTCAGGCTAGCTAAAATTATCAATTAAACAGAATAATCGATAAGGATAAGTAGGTGAAAGCTATGGTACCCTTTTTCTTAAAGGATGCCATGCCCTAAACAGGGTTTCAATATCATAAGAAAGGACATCTCTTCTTGGCAAGTAGAAGAGATAATGATGATAAAGTCATACTTAATTGGAATAACTAACACTTAAGAAAATGGACCATCAACGAGCGAAGTTTTAAAGATAAGACTCAATAAACATCGTATTCGCCTCATATCATCGACAGTATAAAGGAATATGGATAATGACTTTAATTGATTCAACTATCTTCTTAGAAGCGGTTGTCAAAATAATAATACATCAAAGGTACATATCCTTCATACATAGAATAAAACGCATATGGATGTGCTTCATCTTATTGGTGCATCCCAATGATCATTCAAGGAAATATAAAACCCAATCATAAAAGAAGCATTATACTTATTCATACCTCATTTCATCGGTATGAATATAGATACATCTCAAATCCATCACTAAAACTCATCATAAAAGATTCTTCATAATCATTTATACCTCATCTTATTGGTATAAATTTATAAATACATCTCAACTCCATCTTAACATCAGGTATTCTATAAAATCGTTAAATCATTGATCCATAATGCAAAGAATGGTATGAATATAAATATATCTTAAATCTATTATAAAAACTCATCATAAAAGCATTACCACCATTTATCGTGATAGAGCCCGAAAAGAATCCAAAACATCATATTCGAAATCACAAATAAAACCATGTATGTCAATAAGCCTTTTCTTACAAGAGGCTATACTAAAGAATCATCATCAAAATAGTGAAATCGAAACACCTAAAACCTCATGGAAAACAGCACGTGCATTTACATCTTGACTAGTACTACCATTATTTGGTACCATTCATCGTGATACTTGGGGTCACATAACATCATAACATCGTGATCATCTTGATTGACTATAGTCGAAAACATCTTGATGACACCCAGTCACAAAAACCCGAGTAATAACATCGTGATGATTGGAGTCGAGTAATAACTTCATGAACATCGTGATGACTCCAATCGAGTACTCGGTCTGTAGCACTAGTAACATCGTGAATGTGTATCAATTTCTCGAATAGGAACCCAATAGGCGTCAACGAATGTTCCATGCCATACGTTCGTACCTATTGGTTTACTAATCGTTTGTCGATGCCACATTAGAAAACCATCTTAAAACATCATCAAATAAACACTGTCCCATCTCATCGACGAGTGTAAGATACCTAACTCGTCTTATCTCTTACTTGGATGAGTTTTAAGTGACATCGAGACTTGTCTCATTTCATCGACAAGTAAAAATTCATCATAAATATCGAAATTATTGTCAATCCATCATAACAACTTGCCACATATCCTAGGCAAGTAAAATAACATCGTGATGGTTATTTCTAACCACAGTTGTAAATTAAAATTTAACATCAATATTGCCTCATATCATCGGCCATCACAAAATGCATCTAGATTAGTTCGTCGTTGAATGTATTCAAAGAGTAATTCTCAAACCAATAATCTTCACCAAAATTTGGTAACTTCTAAATCAACTCAAAATAACACTTCAAATTGGTTTCGATGAAAACCGTGCTCGAAAACAATGAAAACTAAGAGGGATATCTCAAAACCGATAACTTGAATTCAATACGAATTCAATTCAAATTTAACCCAAAATCAATTCAAATTCCATCTAAAATTTGAATTTCAAGTTCTCCAAATATAGCTAGCCTACTGGTAGGCATCATAACTCTGAAAATTTCTCAAAAACATCATTAAAACCGGAGAGAATGAGAGCAAAAAGAGCTAATACAATTCTAAGGTCAACGATTGTTGTTGCTCTCATTTTGCTCTCAGGACAGCATCATACAACCATAATTTCGACCAAAAAAACTTCAAAATTTCAGAAATCACAATGAATGAAACTGGTAGCACATTACTTATGCTTTTTGAAACATCCAAAATTATCAAAATTGGTTAAGAAACGAAGAAGTTATGGTCAAATTCGTTTCGGTTTCAAACACCAATCAATTATTGATTTTGCTCTTGGGTTAGCAGTAGAAAAATTAGATTTTTACATAGCTTACCTGAATATTACAGAAAACTTAAAACGTAAAAGTTGTAATACATGATCTATTCTTTCCATAACATCTAAAATTATCAAAATCGGTTAAGAAACGAAAAAGTTATGGCCAATTTCGTTTCAGCTTCAAGGACAGAGCAAATATTGGTTTTGCTCTCGGGATAACAGAAAAAAAAATTGATTTTGACATAGCTAACCACAAAATTATAGAAACATCAATGCATGAAAGTTGTATCACATGATTTAAGCTTTCCAGAACAACCGAAATTATCAAAATCGGTTAAGAAACGAATGAGTTATGTCAAAAATAATTTCTCAGACTTGTGATTGTTGTTGATGTCATTTTCTCTCGGGACAGCAACAAACAAGCACGATTTTGATCAAGAATACTTCAAAATTTTAGAAAACTCAAAACATGAAACTTGTAGGCCTTTGCCTGTGCTTTCCAAAACATCCAAAATTATGAAATTTGGATTAAAACTGAAGAAGTTATGGCCAAAACAATATGGCAATAGAAAACAGAAATTAACAATGACGAAACGTAACATTATTAATACGAAAATTCAACTCGAAACTTTGATTTTGGCTAGTATTTGTAAGATTTTACACTTACCAATTGATTTTCAGTGAATATGTAAGGATTTGCAAGAAAGGTTGAGCCTTTAGCATAAGATTGGATCCCTAAACATCTGAAAATAGAAAAAAAAATACATGCAAAGAAGAAATTGATCAAAACAAAATTTACAGTAAACAATTCTAGGGTTTTAGATGGATTCTAAGATAGAATAGGTTGGAGATTACCTTCTTTTATGATTCTAACTTGAATTAGGCTTTTAAATTTGCAAAGATTGAGCTTGGACGATTAAATTTTGAAGAGGGTAGCCATTGGTTTGTACTTTGAAACTTTTCTTTTCTGATTTAAGTTTTACTGTAATGAGTTTTGGGAGAAAAGGAACGTACTTCATTAGAAAACTCTAGAATTTGGGTTATTGGATGTTTACTATACCCAATTAGCCTATTCTCATACTTCGAAAATTATTTAGGCTAATATACATTAGTTTTAAACCATTTTCAACATAACTTTCACATATTAACTTCTTTTTACATGAGACCAAATGCACTCTTCATATTTTAACAAGGTGAACATCATTAACATGATATTTTTTATTTTAATTTTTACACTTAAAATATTATTCTCACAATAAACTATTAATTTACACAATAATTGACAATATTGTTATTTTTAGGCAAAAACCACTATTTTTACAATCTGAGTCAAATAAAAATTATTTCTTAACTCAAATAAGTGTATTAAATGTTTTAACACTTTTTAAAAATATTACAACACTATTTTCAATCATTAATACACTTTAAAAAATTCATTTTCTTCTCATTTTCCCTTTTTATTCACTATAAAAGGCTATTACTTGAATAAAATCTCAATACTTCCCATTTTGACTCAGTAAATAACTAACATCATTTATTTTCAACCCACTTTCACTAATAAAATATTCTATGCTAACTTTCACTCATTTTTATTTATTCCAGCTGTGACGCCCCACCTCTATACCCACGCTAGACAAGAACACTACGGAGTAATGCTGTCAACTAGCACGGAGAATAAGGCTGTTAAGGAGCGACCATCCGTGTAATTACTTTGTGCGAGCATCGATATGTCAGATAGTATAGCATGCAATTCTTTTCAAGTGGAAATCCGACATGCCGACACAAACTCAAAGCTACTACACAGTGGCTATAATATCTTCGGAAACAAATATAGAAGTAAACATAACATATATCAGTCACAGACAATTCATATCACAAAGGTGGAAATAGATATGAATATTACACATGAAAGTGTACATCGGAGTAGTGGTCAAAAGGATCCACAATAATACAAAGGAATAGATACAAGTGCTAGACAAAAGAATAAGTATACATCATAGAGTTTGTATCTCAAATGTATACAACAAAAACTACTAAACTAGATTAGTTAGCCAAAAGTCAGAAGATGGTTCCAGGTAGGAAGCCATGAGTAAGCACATGTAATATCTCAGTCTAACCCGAGTATTATTTAAGAAGAAAATAATAAACGGATCAGTCTAGCTATAAATATCAAACGAAGTGATATATAATAAGAGATATGACACAAACATATAATAATCACAATGCCAAGCTGTGATAAATAAGTAATTGAAAATCAACAAGAGATTAATCAATATCACAATAATCTACTCAAGATAAAAAGGAATGTCATACTCCTAATTTCATTCACCAAGCCACAATAAATGACATATATATCAATGCCCATCGTAAAAGTTGGTGAAACATAAATTCCAGAAATCAACACACGAAATCCTGAAATCACAAGAATAGGTGAAGGATAAAATTTCCAGAAATCAACACACGAAATACAGAAATCACAAAAAGGTATGTGTGAGCGGAATCACATAAGTGGTGTCTAGGCTAACCGAAAAAGTATGTGTGAATGGAATCGCACAAGTGGTGTCTAGCCTAACCAAAAAGAAAAAAGGTATGTGTGAGCGGAATCACACAAGTGGTGTCTAGGCTAACCGAAAAAGTATGTGTGAATGGAATCACACAAGTGGTGTCTAGCCTAACCAAACAGCAAAAAGGTATGTGTGAATGGAATCACACAAATGGTGTCTAGCCTAACCAAACAGCAAAAAGGTATGTGTGAATGGAATCACACAAGTGGTGTCTAGGCTAACCGAAAAGGTATGTGTGAATGGAATCACACAAATGGTGTCAATCCTAACAAAACAGCAACAAAGAGACATCGCACATTGCTAGTCTAAACCATAAAGATGATCGTCATGATCAACGAGAAGTGTCAATTACAATAAGCTAGTAAATATATGAGCTTAGCTTCATGTCCCATAACCACTGGCTTAACTTAAATATTTACGAACAAATTGTAGATTTCCACTAGAAAATTGTCACAAGGGTTTCAATCGAACAAGACCAAAAATTAACCAACGAAGTAAACGCAAGCAATTCATACCACTTGTTTTACTAAGTCGTTTAATTAGATTTCTCATACGAGTGAGGTAAAGGTTTGTATATACTAATAGATTGGAAAACGGTTTTAGAAAACGAGCTTTGTAATAAAATAGTGTTGAAATCATTTGAAGAAAGAGTTTTGATATTTACTACTAGTACAGAAAACCTTTATATTTTTAAAGTGACAAAACACAAGGAAGATTGTAGGAACAATCGGGCATAAAAATTCACATTCGAAGACGTGAATAAAAACCAAAGAAATCGATATAAAATCCATCAAAGTGGATATATCTAAAATTCCCAAAGAAAAGGTCATCAAAGTCGATAATAAATGACGACAACAAAAGGGAGGCAACACGAATCGATTAAAGTTGGATATTCAAACGAATTAGCAATATAGGCTAATCTGGCAAATAGTAGCAGGTCGGTCGACCGGACTCCCTGAGTCGGTCGACCGAACCCAGAGGTTGGAAGTGCTCGGGGCACCAGGTCGGTCGACCGGCCCAGGGGGCTCGGTCGGCCGAAGCCTGTAACCAGCACTTCCAAACAGAGGCAGGAAGTGCCTGGACTACAGGTCGGTCGACCGGCCTAGGGGGCTCGGTCGGCCGAACCTGTATACTTGCACTTCCTACCCTATTTCAAAAGAGGTGCAAATCCCGACCAAATTGCAATCGCACGAGCAACGGCTCTAAGGGTTTGTGCCAATCGACTACCCGGCCCTATATGCTCCTCGATGCATCACCAGAAACATGTTCAAACATCAAAGTTAGGATTTTTAACGAATTGAACTCAAAACACTAAAAATTGGAATATTCACAAAAGCAATCCAAATCAAAATCAAATGCACATGAATAAGTGTTAGGAATTCATACCTAACAATAGAAGAGAATTATAAGCATAGATGTGAGATTAAAAATCTCACCTTTGAACCCAAATGAATGAAGAAGAAGCTACGAAGCAATGGCAAGAACAAGCACTCTTCAATTCCAACTCAACAAGCTTGAATCTAAGCAATGAGTTCTCTTTGAATTTGGAGCAAGAACTTGAGCTAGGAGATGGATTTGCAAAATAAGCTAGGGCTTGGAGTTTTAATTCTTTTTCTCTTCCACCATTGTTGAAAGCTTGAAGAGTTAGGAATTAGAAATGAAGTAATAAAGAGTTGGAGTGGGTTGGGACTGAGTTAGTAAGTGGGATCAGCCCAAACCAAAGCCCAAAGCAAAAAGTAGCAAAATTCAACTTTCTCCAAACATATCGAAGCTTATACTCAAAAAGGTCGCAAACGGCATTTTGAAATCAATGGGGGTGGTCTCGAGTCCTAATTCGACCGTATGCAAAAAGTATCTTTTCGGACTAAAATCCGACTAATGATAAAATATTTAAATAAAATATTTAAATATAAAATCGATAAATATGCGGGTTGTTACAGACTCCCCTCCTTAAAGAAATTGCATCCTCGCAATACTTAAGAAGAAAATAAGAAGTAACAACCATAGAAGCATATCAACACAAAAGAAAATTTGAATCAAGAAGTTCACCATAAAGAGCACGAAGGAGTAAATCCGAAAGTTTTCGTTCGATGAATTCTCAAGATTTCACAAGAGCAATCCTAAGGATTTGAGAACCATTGAACTCTCACAAGAAGAACATCTTTATTCTGAAGGCGCTCAACCTCCGAAGCAATGATGCGAATGGAATGTTGCTCATAAATCAAATCTAGTGAAACATCAATTCCCACAATATCACCGGGCTCAAGAATGAAAACCGAAATCCCTAAGGCATTCCCGTAGATAAAAGACGTGGGGAACGTCAAGAACAGCAGAAAATTGAGCCAGTGCAACGACGTTGTACAGAAACGGTACGCCCAATGAACCGATAAACCGGAACAACGATGTAGTATAATGGTACATCCATTGATCCAGATAAGACGGAACACCGATGTAGGATAACAATAGTACATCCAATGAACCGAACACCATAAAGGAACACCGGACACTAGTCCATAAAAGGAATGAGATAAAACTCAATAAAACGAAGTGTACCAAAACGTCTGATGAACTTGATGAAAAGATAATTCCATTCAGACAACATCGAAGAATCAACCACTTGTTGCTTACGACAAAGCGCATTGGCAACACGATTTCCCTTACCGGGCGTATAAAGAATATCAAGATCATAAGGAGCAAGGAACACGAGCCAATGTTGTTGACGCAAATTAAGTTCCTTTTGAGAAAATAATTATTCCAAAGATTTATGATCGGGGTAGAGAACAAATTTCTCGTCCAAATATGATGATGCCAAAGTCCAAAAGTAAAAACAATAGCCGAGAGAACCAGATCATGAGTGGCATATCTAGTCTCGATAAGCTATAATGATTTAGAAGCACAAGTGATAACACGTTCTCTTTTGCAAGAGAATGACATCCAAACCAATACGACTAGTATCAGTACAAATAGCAAAGTCTTGGTTCCCCTTCAGGAATCACAAGAATAAAAGTATCGAAAAGAAAGAATTTCTTTTAAATAATCTTCTTTCCTGAAAAGTTAAAACTTTCAAAATTACATTTATCATTATGTAATAATCATTCTAGAAAATTTTACTATTTTCAAGTTAATACACTGTGTCTGATTGTCTCATCAAAGCGTTTAGGAAATTCCTATCGATAACGTTGATCAAGCGCATCGACCAGAATTCTTAAAGCACTCAACGGGCAATACAATCACAAAATCATCTTCTATAGGATAAATAAATCTCTTAAAAAGTTTTAAGAATATTCTTTGTTCGTTTCAAGAACAAAATCCAGTTTTACTTATAAATAAATCTTATGAAAAAGATTTGCAAAATTTTAAATTACTATTTTCATCCAAAATCAATAAGTACAAGAATGGAGTCATCGAGATATTCATAGAATATTCGATCTATAAAATGGATGAAATAGGCTGGACAATTTGAATGACATAATAAGTCATTTATAAGAATCATAACGAGTGTGGAATGCGGTAAATGGAATGCGAACTCCCGCAACTCGTAGCCAAATGAAAATCGGTGGCAAGGTCGAACTAGAAAGACCTTAACACCACACAAAAGATTTCTTAGGTGATAATTCCTAAGACAAGCTCAAAGATTCCGGAAAATTTCTCTAACTACATGAATGAGAGAAATAACACTTTCCTTATAAGTGGGCTTAAGGAATAAAATGATGCCATCAAGTTGGAATCAAAATCATAAAGGAAAAATAGAAATCTGCTTAACAGATTGAAAATGTCGAAGATGAATAGTCCACTCGAAAAATAGGATATGGGCTTCACAATGATTAAGCCGATCCTTTCAAAAAAATCAATTCCGAAGCCTAAGTAAAAATATCGTCTCGGAAAGAAAAGTCTCATAAAATAATTTCGACATCAATAAAAAGCAAATTGAGTGTTGCGGATCTACCATACGGATTCACAATCCTCAAAGAAGTCATCAAGCACAAAATATTTTCAAAGAAAAAGAATCGACAAGTTCTTTTGATATAAAATAGTGAGATGGAACCCATATCAAAAAGAACTCAAATAAGAAGATCACGAAATAAAACAATGCCATCAAGGATTGAGTGAAAAGTACCTTGACCAAGAGAAGAGTTGCTAGGGGCTTGCACAATATTTAGCTTTCTCATGTCCTTGTTCAAAAGTTTGGGGCACGCAGATAAAAGATGACCCGGTTTCTTGCAATAGCGACAAGAATGGGATTTTGGACACATATTCGCATAGTGTTCCATAGAATTACAATTGTAGCATCCTCCACGATTAGGGATTGGAGTCTTTGCTTCAAAAGTAGTTTGCTTCACTCTCTTATTGGGATTAAGGCTCTTGAACTTAATATGCCTCTTCTTGGAAGTCCCAATATCACAAACACTTCCTTTACCAACCTCTCCATGAAGAAGAGTAACATCCACAAGCTGATTGAAGGAAACTTCAAGTTTCAAAGGTAGAACCATCTCGGGGTTCTTACTCAAAGCACAGATAAACTCTTGATTCTTTACAAGATCCAAAAGTTGTTGGGCAGACATGAATGCGCCATCCAGAGAAGGGTTACTGGATTGACCAGCGCTAGGACTGCTAGAACTAACCATTTCTCTTCCTTTAGAAAAGAAAGAAGGAAGAAGAAGAAGGTTATTCACAAATGAATATCAAGCAATCTTGATAGATAAAACAAGGAATCATAAACAAAATAGGATGAATCGGTACGAAGACTCGAATAAAATCCTAAAGCACAACTCCTAAGAAAGACTTAGGACATGATCCTTGCTATAATATTCCATATTGTTCCGAAATTTGGCTCTAATACCAAGCTGTGACGCCCCACCTCTATACCCATGCTAGACAAGAACACTATGGAGTAATGCTGTCAACTAGCACTGAGAATAAGGCTGTTGAGGAGCGACCATCCGTGTAATTGCTTTGTGCGAGCATCGATATGTCAGATAGTATAGCATGCAATCCTTTTCAAGTGGAAATCCGACATGCCGACACAAACTCAAAGCTACTACACAGTGGCTATAATATCTTCGGAAATGAATATAGAAGTAAACATAACATATATCAGTCACAGACAATTCATATCACAAAGGTGGAAATAGATATGAATATTACACATGAAAGTATACATCAAAGTAGTGGTCAAAAGGATCCACAATAATACAAAGGAATAGATACAAGTGCTAAACAAAAGAATAAGTATACATCATAGAGTCTGTATCTCAAATGTATACAACAAAAACTACTAAACTAGAGTAGTTAGCCAAAAGTCAGAAGATGGTTCCAGGTAAGAAGCCATGAGTAAGCACCTGTAATATCTCAGTCTGACCCGAGTATTATTTAAGAAGAAAATAATAAACGGATCAGTCTAGCTATAAATATCAGACGAAGTGATATATAATAAGAGATATGACACAAACATATAATAATCACAATGCCAAGCTGTGATAAATAAGTAATTGAAAATCAACAAGAGATTAATCAATATCACAATAATCTACTCAAGATAAAAAGGAATGTCATACTCCTAATTTCATTCACCAAGCCACAATAAATGACATATATCAATGCCCATCGTAAAAGTTGGTGAAACATAAATTCCAGAAATCAACACACGAAATCCTGAAATCACAAGAATAGGTGAAGGATAAAATTTCCAGAAATCAACACACGAAATCCAGAAATCACAAAAAGGTATGTGTGAGCTGAATCACATAAGTGGTGTCTAGGCTAACCGAAAAAGTATGTGTGAATGGAATCGCACAAGTGGTGTCCAGCCTAACCAAAAAGCAAAAAGGTATGTGTGAGCGGAATCACACGAGTGGTGTCTAGGCTAACCGAAAAAGTATGTGTGAATGGAATCACACAAATGGTGTCTAGCCTAACCAAACAGCAAAAAGGTATGTGTGAATGGAATCACACAAGTGGTGTCTAGGCTAACCGAAAAGGTATGTGTGAATGGAATCACACAAATGGTGTCTAGCCTAACCAAACAGCAAAAAGGTATATGTGAATGGAATCACACAAGTGGTGTCTAGGCTAACCGAAAAGGTATGTGTGAATGGAATCACACAAATGGTGTCTAGCCTAACCAAACAGCAACAAAGAGACATCGCACATTGCTAGTCTAAACCATAAAGATGATCGTCATGATCAACGAGAAGTGTCAATTACAATAAGCTAGTAAATATATGAGCTTAGCTTCATGTCCCATAACCACTGGCTTAACTTAAATATTTACGAGCAAATTATAGATTTCCACTAGAAAATTGTCACAAGGGTTTCAATCGAACAAGTCCAAAAATTAACCAACGAAGTAAACACAAGCGTTTCATACCACTTGTTTTACTAAGTCGTTTAATTAGATTTCTCATACGAGTGAGGTAAAGGTTTGTATATACTAATAGATTGGAAAACGGTTTTAGAAAACGAGCTTTGTAATAAAATTGTGTTGAAATCATTTGAAGAAAGAGTTTTGATATTTACTACTAGTATAGAAAACCTTTATATTTTTAAAGTGACAAAACACAAGGAAGATTGTAGGAACAATCGGGCATAAAAATTCACATTCGAAGACGTGAATAAAATCCAAAGAAATCGATATAAAATCCATCAAAGTGGATATATCTAAAATTCCAAAAGAAAAGGTCATCAAAGTCGATAATAAATGACAACAACAAAAGGGAGGCAACACGAATCGATTAAAGTTTGATATTCAAACGAATTAGCAATATAGGCTAATCTGGCAAATAGTAGCAGGTCGGTCGACCGGACACCCTGAGTCGGTCGACCGAACCCAGAGGTTGGAAGTGCTCGGGGCACCAGGTCGGTCGACCGGCCCAGGGGGCTCGGTCGGCCGAAGCCTGTAACCTGCACTTCCAAACAGAGGCAGGAAGTGCCTGCACTACAGGTTGGTCGACCGGCCCAGGGGGCTCGGTCGCCCGAACCTGTATACTTGCACTTCCTACCCTATTTCAAAGGAGGTGCAAATCCCGACCAAATTGCAATCGCACGAGCAACGGCTCTAAGGGTTTATGCCAATCGACTACCCGGCCCTATATGCTCCTCGATGCATCACCAAAAACATGTTCAAACATCCAAGTTAGGATTTTTAACGAATTGAACTCAAAACACTAAAAATTGGAATATTCACAAAAGCAATCCAAATCAAAATCAAATGCACATGAATAAGTGTTAGGAATTCATACCTAACAATAGAAGAGAATTATAAGCATAGATGTGAGATTAAAAATCTCACCTTTGAACCCAAACGAATGAAGAAGAAGCTACGAAGCAATGGCAAGAACAAGCTGTTGAATATGCCTTTGTGCTTATATGATTTTTGTTTGATGATAATAAACATATATACATTCGTTTAAATGTATTTGTTAATATACTATTCTATTTTTCACAGTTTAAATAAATATTTGTTGAATAAAATAAATTACACAGAATTTGAATTCAAACAGATATTTTATTCAAATAAATATTTATTACAGTTTTGAATAGTACAATTTCAAGCTCTCACTATAACTATACAACTTTGATTACAATTACATCACATTTCATATTTACAGTTCACCTCACTACATATCACTCACACTCGTATTTATCTTCAACTGCATTCCAGTTTGAATCCAGCATCTGAGCAATCTGCAAAAATATAAGCTAACGCGGTAAAATTGAAAAAGAAATATTTTTGCAATATAAAATGAAATATGATTTTTGAAAATATGATTTGCCTCAGTTATTTGGGTTGTTCGTCATAATTTAAATTTGAATTCATCATACACGAACAACTTGTGACATACACAGTGTATCACTGTATATGCCACAAGGCCGTGCACGTCGATATATACACTTGATTGATTTACAGGGACAGGCAAGCACAGGTCAAACCCAAATGAAAAACCGGGTTCAACTCACGTGCAATAACATTGAAAATCACGACACGAGCACAAGGTCAAACCCGAGTTTTTTGAAAAACTGGATTCAACACAGGGCAGGTCACAAGTCAAAAATAGTGCAACAAAACTCAATGTCGAGCATGCATGAAACATGAAACAGTGGATTGAACCAGAAACATGATCAACACAACAATGTAAAGACCAGACAACAATTTAATCAAATATGCTCAAGTCCAGATGCATCAGGTTGAAAATGTTCAAAGCCCAAGTATACAACAAAGTGACTGAAGCAACTACCAAACAAACATACATGCAACATGGTCTGCAGGAAAACAAGTATCATGATACAACAGTGAAGGAAACTGCATCACAGCAGCATGAAAAAGTGTATACAACGTCAAGATACATGAATATGGAACCAACTATACAAGTGCAGACTACAGAGAAACAATACTACAGCTCGATCAAATGGCCAACATGATCAGGAAACATAACATGCAGTTTGCTGTGATACGAGCTCGAGCACAGTTGAAGCTCAAGACATCAAGTGATACAAGTCAGAGCAACAAAACCAGACACATGAAGACCAACAAGCTACATGATGAACAAGTGCAAACCGAATGCAACAAGCATGAATCAAGTACAGTGGCAAATGCATCAGTAATTAAGCATATAATCACACCTAGCATGACAACTGACTCTAGTGACACAAGTGATACCAAACACTACAAACTGCAAATATCCAAGTACTACAAGCCCAACACAGTGCAACTTAAAAGTTTCGTACTCAAAAACAAATTACAGTGATTCAAACTACTCACAACAATGCTCGAAGACTCGCCAAGTATAGGACACAGTAGTGACAGTAAGCAATGCAGCAACAATGGTCAGGTAATATGCATCAGGCATTAAAACAAGTGAGTAGTTCAAATGAAAATAAACTCGATTAGTAACCAAGGCTACAACAATGGAAAAGTAATGTATGCAACAGAATTTCAAATGAAACAAATCCAACTTTATATGCAAATATGTGCAAGTGCAATTCGAATTGACAAAACAGTTTCAAGTTACAACAAGCAGTTGCAACATGGCAAACAGAGACATATGTATATGAAGTGACAATTCGAGCAACAGTTCGTGTATGCATCAGTAACCGAGCAAACAAAATCAATAATAAAACAGTGACAAACATCATATGGAAATGCCCAACGCAAATGGCCAGAGACGAAGACTACAAGATGAACGAAGAAATTCACGAAACCAAATATTTACGCAGAAGTCAAGTCAAATCAAACCGTGATGACCAAGGCAACTAGCTCAAACCAAAAATGCCAGCAAAAATCGAAGTTGAACAAGTCAGAATTAAATACCGTGGTGGCCAAGCAAAGCCGTGACCATCAATATACGTTTTTGATCAAGTCAGAAAACATCTCAATCATTGAAACAAAATCAAGTGGCCATGATGAATAATATGACAAATTCAAATGATTTTATACGAACGCAAAATTAGGGTTTTGAATCCTATATAAACCCTAGGATCATCATCGGCAAATCCATTCGAGTTCGAGCATAACAAAGAACAAATCATCCAACTCGAATCACGATCGAGTTCAAGCATCAACCAGTAAAGAAAAAGAGATTAAATTACATACCGAAGCAAGGAGTCGAACTCGATCGAACAACGAAGCAGCCAAGAGCGAACGAACGAGAACAAAGCACACGAAAAAGGCGCAGCTTCAATACCCTAAATTCGAATCAAGAGCCGAAGCCCTAATTTGGAGTAGAAGAGCCGAAGCCCTAATTTCAGAAACAGGACGAAGCCGCCATTCTCACAAGCAAAGGAACGGGCCAAGCAAAAGAAGAAGGGAACGGGTCATAGAATTAAAAAAGGGGCCGGCCTTATTATAAAATGCTTTAGTTTAATTAGGGTTATTTTTAATTAGGGTTTAGGGTTATTTGTTTATTTGTCTTTTAATTGTTGTTTTTATTTTTTCAAGTCAAAGAATTTGTAAATCACCATCTAGGGATTAGGTCGTGTCAGATTGTCTAGTTAGAATTAGTTCAGTGAGCAGGGTATGCGAGTTTGCAGAGCTCTATAGGCGGGAGCAGTGTTTGCGAGTAATCAAAGCTCTATAGGCGGGAGCAGAGTTTGCGAGTAATCGAAGTTCTATTGTAGGCGGGAGCAGAGTTTGCGAGTAAACGAAACTCTATAGGCGGGAGCAGGGTGTGCGAGTCTAGTAGAGTGTTTGTGAGCGGGAGCAAATGTTTGCGAGTCTAGTAGAATGTTTGTGAGCGGGAGCAAATGTTTGCGAGTCTAGTAGAGTGTTTGTGAGCGGGAGCAAAAGGGTCTGCGAGTCTAGTAGAGTGTCTGTAAGCGTGATACTGTTTAATTCTAATAGAAATCTGTGAATGCAGCAGTAGGCAGGGGTTGTCGAAGCTGGGTAAATTTTGTGTGTGGTTTACTTTTCAGCATATTTATTTTTGCAGTTTACTTCTATGTTTAAATCAAGAAAATTTTCTATAACCCTATTCACCCCCCTCTAGGGTTAATCTAGATCCTACACAAGCACTCTTCAATTCCAACTCAACAAGCTTGAATCTAAGCAATGGGTTCTCTTTGAATTTGGACAAGAACTTGAGCTAGGAGATGGATTTGCAAAATAAGCTAGGGCTTGGAGTTTTAATTCTTTTTCTCTTCCACCATTGTTGAAAGCTTGAAGAGTTAGGAATTAGAAATGAAGTAATGAAGAGTTGGAGTGGGTTGGGACTGAGTTAGTAAGTGGGTTCAGCCCAAACCAAAGCCCAAAGCAAAAAGTAGCAAAATTCAACTTTCTCCAAACATATCGAATCTTATACTCAAAAAGGTCGCAAACGGCATTTTGAACTCAATGGGGGTGGTCTCGAGTCCTAATTCGACCGTATGCAAAAAGTAGCTTTTCGGACTAAAATCCGACTAATGATAAAATATTTAAATAAAATATTTAAATATAAAATCGATAAATATGCGGGTTGTTACACCAACCATCAATATGTTGAAATAACATCATATGAGATAAATTAACTCACAAAATTAAACACCCAAGTTTTATTCATCAAAACATTGTTTATATAAAATAAACAATATTAACTCACATTTCATTCCTCCAATTCATTTATAATCACAATATTAAATTATTATTTGCATTATAATTTAATATTAACGGTAATCTCTAAAATCCGGGTTGTTACAGACTCCCTTCCTTTTCAAAATTGCGTCCTCGCAATTTTTGAGGAAAAGGCTGTAAACAACACTAAAGATACAATCATCGAACGATAAAGACAAGCTCGAATTCCAAACCATTCATACTCTCAATATAGAATGGTAGAAAGGAACAAGGAAAAACTCACTTGGTTAATTTAATGGCATATCGTATGCTAATATAATTATTAGCAAACCATCGAATTTTCCAAGCAACCCGAAAGAATTTCGAAGATCTCCCATATTGAATCAAAACTCAATAAGATGCTCAACAAATAATCAATCGAAAATGATTGATTGCTCAAAACTCCATGATTAGAGTCGGGATCAAACTCACTCAAAACCGAATTCTAAACAATAAAGAAGATCATCAACAAGATTTTCCGCGTAATAATACGGAAAGAACATCCTCACAACAAGATAAACACAATAGACAAGATTGATAAATCACAAGATGGCTTCTCAAAGGCCACGCACTCGAACGACCATGAAAAATGCATGTCGTTAATAATAGCTCGAAGATAGAATATACTCAAGAACAAGGATATAGACTCGAATTAACTTTTAATCTAAGATATTTAGAATTTTGGGATCTCAACATTTTTTAAATTTTAAATCTCAATTTTCAACATTTGAAAATTTTCAAACTTTTTACTATATTACTTAAGTTATTTAAAACTCAAAGTAAAAGTCCAAATTTATTCTCTTACTTCAAAATTAATTTTCAAAGAATTTTTTTTTAAAAATCCATAATATTATTCCTCAAAATAAATTAAGGGTTTAAATTAACCACTTAAATAGTTTAAAACAATCTTCAAATTCTCTATAACTCTTCTCTTAAAACATCCAGTGTGTACAATATAGATTCTAAAATCTAAAAATATACTTCCAATAAAGCGCAACTCAAAAATAATCTCATTTATATTCTCGTCTTTATAATTTAAAAATAAAGAAATGGAATTGCCTCGCCATTGAATCTCTAATAAATAAATGTATCTGTTGGCCCCAGAGTTGATCGAACGATCAAAACTGGCTCGCCACTCTATTACTCGTCTCTAAAATTAATGGCTACAATTACCATTTGAAATAAATTTTATATTTAATCTCAAAATATTATTTTCAAAATCTCAATTTTAAACATAAACCATCGTGTCTGATTGCCTCATCATAGCATTTAGGAGATTCCTATCGATAACGTTGATCAGGCATATCGACCAGAACTCTTAACTACTCGATGGATAACCCAACACTCTAATATTATTTCTATGAAAGAATACTACCCATATAAATATATTCTCAAAACATTCTTTGATTTTTAAAATATCTCAAAACTCTAATTTCTCTTTTTAAAACTCATATATATATATATATATATATATATATATATAGCTTCAAAAACACAAACCAAAGAACATTAAGAGAATGCATCGAGATATTCCTAGAATACACGATTCTCAAAATCAACATAAGGAGATAGAGTGTTAGTCAATCTTACGATGTCATGAGCCACTCCCAAAAGTCATCAAGATACAGGATAAGCAAGATATTCTTCTCGATGGAGAAGAAACACACAATCCATGAATCACTACTTCAAACGGAGTGATGCTAAAGAATAACATTGATTGAGTATCTGAAAAGAACACTCAAACGAAGTAGAATGATAACTCAACCAAACTCGAACAATCTAGAAACTCACCTCATTCCTCAGTGGATATCCTCGTGGAAGGATAACCGAAGAGCTCAGAGCCAGGAATAAGGTTACTTCAACACTCGATTGCCCAATTGGATGTCAATTCCAGATGGACTCATAAAACTCAACAAAGTCACTATGACTGGAATTTGGGATAGATCATCATCATATCGATACTCTAGAGTGAAATCAAAAACTTTGGAATCATCGTTAACATTCCAAAGTGGCAGAAATAATACCAATCAAATTAGGATTCCAAAATAAATATAGGATCCTATAACAACAAAAGGATCAGACTTTACATCAAATAAGTCAATCTATCTCAAATCAGATAAATCTCGAGATGGTGAGTAATAAACAAATACTCACTAAAACAGCAACAAATAAAGAACTCAGAATGCTCACAACAAGCCAATCGTTGTGGATCCCTTCAATAGGATTCACAACTCTCAAAGGAATGCAACAAAAATGCCCAAAGAAATCAATCAGCTCCATCGATACGAACTCACTCGTATTGACAAAAATAAGAATCTAATAATCCCAAATAAGATTTTATATAAGATAAGATGACATCAAACCTTATTGTGGAATACTACGGAATACAATATATCTATATTCTTAGACATAATCCATCTTAACAATCCCAATACTCAAAAAAGAATCAAGGCTGGATTCAGAAACAAGCTTGAATAAAGGAAAATGATTCACCTGTATTGTACTCCGATGTATCATGATATACATACTGTTCTGTGTTTATTCTACTTTGCTCTGACCACGGCTCTGATACAAGCTGTAACGCCCCACCCCGAGACCCACCTTAGCAAAGAGAATTAACAAGTAATTCCGTCTACTAAAGCGGAGAATAGGGCTGTTTAAGGGCGACCATCTATAATTTTATCTTAAACATCCATTGAATATGTCGATAAATGCATTATAATTTTTCAACTCAAGTGGATCGACATACCCAGTAAATGCTAAATCCAAAACTATAGATGGCTAACGGATCTATCAAAACAAGATACAATAATTGTATGTAAATTACATCACAGAACAATAACCAACATCATATATATACATATACACTGATACACGTTCAGTTCAATACAATATGAATACAATAAAGGTGGTACACGACCACACCATATACATCAAATCAAATGTGAAAACATCAGAGTATGCGGAAGAAATAAACTACTTAAGTGAAAGAGGAGCTGATATCCAACATCAACTTCAAGCTAAGTCCAATGGATGATACCTGAAACAACTAGATTTGACCCGAGTGAAAAATCACGGGTCAGGCTAGCTAAAATTATCAGTTAAACAGAATAATCGATAAGGATAAGTAGGTGAAAGCTATGGTATCCTTTTTCTTAAAGGATGCCATGCCCTAAACAGGGTTTCAATATCATAAGAAAGGACATCTCTTCTTGGCAAGTAGAAGAGATAATGATGATAAAGTCATACTTAAATGGAATAACTAACACTTAAGAAAATGGAACATCAGCGGGCGAAGTTTTAAAGATAAGACTCAATAAACATTGCTTTCGCCTCACATCATCGACAGTTTAAAGGAATATGGATAATGACTTCAATTGATTCAACTATCTTCTTAGAAGCGGTTGTCAAAATAATAATACATCAAAGGTACATATCCTTCATACATAGAATAAAACGCGTATGAATGTGCCTCATCTTATTGGTGCATCCCAATGATCATTCAAGGAAATATAAAACCCAATCATAAAAGAAGCATTATACTTATTCATACCTCATCTCATCGGTACAAATATAGATACATCTCAAATCCATCACTAAAACTCATCATAAAAGATTCTTCATAATCATTTATACCTCATCTCATTGGTATAAATTTATAAATACATCTCAACTCCATCTTAACATCAAGTATTCTATAAAATCATCAAATCATCGATCCATAATGCAAACAATGGTATGAATATAAATATATCTTAAATCCATTATCAAAACTCATCATAAAAGCATTACCACCATTTATCTTGATAGATCCCGGAAAGAATCCAAAACATCATATTCGAAATCACAAATAAAACCTTGTATGTCAATAAGCCTTTTCTTACATAAGGATATACTAAAGAATCATCATCAAAATAGTGAAATCGAAACACCTAAAACCTCATGGAAAACGGCACGTGCATTTACATCTTGACTAGTACTACATTATTTGGTACCATTCATCGTGATGACTTGGGGTCACATAACATCATAAAATCGTGATCATCTTGATTGACTATAGTCGAAATATTCTTAATGACACCCAGTCACAAAAACCCGAGTATTAACATCGTGATGATTGGGGTCGAGTAATAACTTCATAAACATCGTGATGACTCCAATTGAGTACTCGGTTTGTAGGACTAGTAACATCGTGAATGTGTATCAACTTCTCGAATAGGAGCCCAATAGGCGTCAACGTACGTTCCATACCATACGTTCGTACCTATTGGTTTACTAATCGTTAGTCGATGCCACATTAGAAAACCATCATAAAACATCATCAAATAAACACTATCCCATCTCATCGGCGAGTGTTAGATACCTAACTCGTCTTATCTCTTACTTGGATGAGTTTTAAGTGACATCGAGACTTGTCTCATTTCATCGGCAAGTAAAAATTCATCATAAATATCGAAATCATCATCAATCCATCATAACAACTTGTCTTATCTCCCAGGCAAGTAAAAGAACATCGTGATGGTTATTTCTAACCATAGTTGTAAATTAAAACTAAACATCAATATTGCCTCATTTCATCGGCCATCACAAAATGCATCTAGATTGGTTCGTCGTCGAATGTACTCAAAGAGTAATTCTCAAACCAATAATCTTCACTAAAATTTGGTAACATCTAAATCAACTCAAAATAAAACTTCAAATTGGTTTCGATGAAAATCGTGCTCGAAAACAATGAAAACTAAGAGGGATATCTCAAAACCGATAACTTGAATTCAATACGAATTCAATTCAAATTTGACCCAAAATCAATTCAAATTCCATTTAAAATTTGAATTTCAAATTCTCCAAGTATGGCTAGCCTACTGATAGGCATCATAGCTCTGAAAATTTCTCAAAAACATCATTAAAACCGAAGAGAACGAGAGCAAAAAGAGCTAATACAATTCTAAGGTCAATGATTGTTATTGTTGTCATTTTGCTCTCTGGACAGCATCATACAACCATAATTTCGACCAAACAAACTTCAAAATTTCACAAATCACAATAAATGAAACATATAGCACATTACATAAGCTTTCCGAAACATCCAAAATTATCAAAGTTGGTTAAGAAACAAAGAAGTTATCGTCAAATTCGTTTTGGTTTCAAACACCGAGCAAATATTGATTTTGCTCTCGGGTTAGCAGTAGAAAAATTAGATTTTGACATAGCTAACCTGAAAATTATAGAAAACTCAAAACTAAAAGTGTAACACATGATCTATTCTTTCCATAACATCTAAAATTATCAAAATCGGTTAAGAAACGATAAAGTTATGGCCAATTTCGTTTCAGCTTCAAGGACAGAGCAAATATTGGTTTTGCTCTCGGGATAACAGAATAAAAATTCGATTTTGACATAGCTAACCACAAAATTACAGAAACACCAATGCATGAAAGTTGTGGCACATGATTTAAGCCTTCCAGAACATCCAATTATCAAAATCGGTTAAGAAACGAATGAGTTATGTCAAAAATAATTTCTCAGACTTGTGATTGTTATTGATGTCATTTACTCTCGGGACAGCAACAAACAAGCAGGACTTTGATGAAGAAAACTTCATAATTTTAGAAAACTCAAAATATTAAACTTGTAGCACTTTGTCTGTGCTTTCCAGAACATCCAAAATTATGAAATTTGGATAAAAATTGAAGAAGTTACGGCCAAAACAATATGGCAACAGAAAACAGAAAATAACAATGACGAAACATAACCTTATTAATACGAAAATTCAACTCAAAACTTTGATTTTTGCTAGCATTTGTAAGATTTTACACTTACCAATTGATTTTTAGTGAATATGTAAGGATTTGCAATCAAGGTTGAGCCTTTAGCTTAAGATTAGAGCCCTAAACATCTGAAAATAGAAAAAAAAACAATACATGCAAAGAAGAAATTGATCAAAACAAAATTTACAGTAAACAATTCTAGGGTTTTAGATGGATTCTAATATAGAATAGGTCGGATATTACCTTCTTTTATGATTCTAACTTGAATTAGGCTTTTAAATTTGCAAAGATTGAGCTTGGACGATTAAATTTTGAAGAGAATAGCCATTGTTTTGTACTTTGAAACTTTTTCTTTTCTGATTTAGGTTTTACTGTAATGAGTTTTGGGAGAAAAGGAACGTACTTCATTAGAAAATTCTAGAATTTGGGTTATTGTATGTTTACTATACCCAATTAGCCTATTCACGTACTCAGAAAATTATTTAGGCTAATATACATAAGTTTTAAACAATTTTTAACATAACTTTCACATATTAACTTCTTTTTACACGAGACCAAATGCACTCTTCATATTTTAACAAGGTGAACATCATTAACATGATATTTTTTTATTTTTATTTTTACACTTAAAATATTATTCTCACAATAAACTATTAATTTACACAATAATTGACAATATTGTTATTTTAGACAAAAACCACTATTTTTACATTCTGAGTCAAATAAAAATTATTTCTTAACTCAAATAAGTGTATTAAATGTTTTAACACTTTTTAAAAATATTACAACACTATTTTCAATCATTAATACACTTCAAAAAATTCATTTTCTTCTAATTTTCCCTTTTTATTCACTATAAAAGGCTATTATTTGAATAAAATCTCAATACTTCCCATTTTGACTCAATAAATAAGTAACATCATTTATTTTCAACCCACTTTCACAAATAAAATATTCTATGCTTGTTTTCACTCATTTATATTTATTCCAACCATCAATATGTTGAAATAACATCTTATGAGATAAATTAACTCACATAAATTAAAAACCCAGGTTTTATTCATCAAAACATTGTTTATATAAAATAAACAATATTAACTCACATTTCATTCATCCAATTCATTTATAATCACAATATTAAATTATTTTTTGCATTATAATTTAATATTAACGGTAATCTCCAAAATCTGGGTTGTTACACATACACAAGCCTAAGTTCAAAATCGTGCCATGAAGATGAAACTGGAACCACAAAGCATCACCAGAATTCACTTCGATTATACACCTCCGATCAACTGGGCAATTGCAACCCCGGCCACATCTTCGCCTCACTTCCACGTAGCCAATAGCAGAACATAATGATAGTCGATCACCTAGAGGACTCTCAATGCTCTAGTTACCCGACCTGACCAAAATTACGTTTAGAAACCTAATTCTTCTTACCGCCAACGCCACGGCGATCTATATTGCCTCTAACCATTTTCTTAGCCTCACTGTACATCCTTTCTCCTCCAAACGAAACCGCTACCCTCCAGCGACTGTCGATCACCAAAGATTTCCACAAAACCCAATTTAAGACAAACTAAAATTTCACACGAAATCCCAAACTAAAAATTATGATTTTTACCTTAAAAATCATATTTTTCAAAGATGCTTCAAGTGATGTAATGGGATTATCAAATCATAATACTTGATTTTATCATACATTTAAGTTTTCTTCTGTTCTATCTTGTTTCCAGGAACATTCAAACTTATTTTACTTGAAATAAATTTTAAACCTTAATTTAGGATTAAACAAACATATTTTGTTTAAATCCTAAGTCCAAACAGTGGTTTAATAAGAAGATATTGAATTTTTGATTGAATAATGTGCTCTGCAACCTGCAAGCAGAGAACAACATCATGCACAGACCAACTCAACAAACAAATAGTATTCACATTTGTATTTACACATGCAAGCATTACATATTTCAGATATTTTCACAAGCAACATACTAAAATTTACTTAACTTTTAATTTAAAAAGTTTACTCACTAGTTTTTATTTAAAAAAGGCAGAGGCTTGAATGCTAGAATTTGCAAACTGGAAGACTTGGAATTTTTCTTTGCTGAAGAAAACACTTTGAAACAGAAAGACTTTGGTTACAACATTTGATTTAAACACTGGAAAAACTTGATGATGCTTGACAAGGTTGCTTGACATTGTACTTCATGTTTGCATTTTGAAAATTTTGAAGTTTTGCATTGCTGCTTTGATTTCACGTTGCTTGCAAATCTCAGATAGGAAAAATGGCTACAGAATTGATTGAAGGGGTTACATACTTAAGGGGAAATGGTTACAGAGTTTGCTTAATAATTTGATTGATTTCAGGATTTGCATTTTGAAAATCTGCTCCAGGCTTGAGTTACAGGCCTTTGATTCTGGTTTGAGGAGGATTTACTGATTTATTTGAGGAAGTGTTTTCAATGTTTTGGTTTGCTTGAAAATGGATTTCTAGGTTTTGAAAAGATTACAGTGCTTTGGTTTTGATTTTGAGGAAATGCTTTCAAGTTTGATTCTTAATCATTTTCTAGTTTTTAGAGATGAAGTTCGGGTTTGTAGATAGATGAATATGGTTTTGAATTTTTTTAGAAATGAAGATAGAAAAGAAATAAAAGAGAGGAGAGGTGAGTTTATAAAATGTGAATTAGGATTTATTTTAGAATTAAAGAAAATAAAAATAAATTTTAACACTTGTTTTCAAAAGTTAACACTTGTGACATTAAAGGCTAATTGTCTTACATGTGTTTTCAACATGGTTTTATAGGTTACACTTGTATTATTTCATTTTATTTATTTTTAAGAGATTTTTAAAAGCCTTTTAAATTAATTTTCCTAATTAGTAAATACATTTGTGAATAAATAAATGCTTTCTAAATTTTATAAAAATAAAATCTTTAAAGAAAATAGAATATAAACCAATTATAATTTAAATAAAATCATATATAATATATTTAATTTATTTGAAAATGTTAATATAAACCCTTTGGTATTTATTTCACAATTTAATAAACACTATCTTAATTAATAAAAATAAATTCTTTTGAGGAAAACAAATTCTATTTTAAATAAAAACTTGTTCATATATTTTATATCCAAAATAATTTCCAAGATATATATCCACTTAAATTCAAATTTAAATCTAAATTCAAATTCAAATTCAATTTTAAAACCTAATTTAAAATCAATTCAAATATATATTAATTTTAAACAAACAAAAATTAAATTTGAAAATAAACATCTATTTAAAAATCTATTTTAAAATCAATCTCCATTGTATATATATGAACAAACACCGTATTAACTCAAAAATAATAATTTATTTTAAAATCCATTATACCTATATTTAAACATCACATTATCCATTATTCTGGTTATTTATATTTGAAAATAATTATTTTTCCAATTTTAATTAATTTAATAAGAGATTATCACATTTTAAATTCCTTGAAATTCCGAGATATCACATTCCTCCTCAAAAGAGTTTCGTCCTCGAAA
Source organism: Allium cepa (assembly GCA_030765085.1). NCBI lineage: Eukaryota > Viridiplantae > Streptophyta > Magnoliopsida > Asparagales > Amaryllidaceae > Allium > Allium cepa. The sequence goes on from CM060932.1 coordinate 456,036,665, forward strand.
TTTAAAACAGAGATAATCAAAAAACTTTTATTTTATTTAACAGTCCAAGCATTCATGTCAATCATACACTGTCAACCAAACAAAATTTTTATCCAAACAACCAATTTATTCGAACAAACATCACTAGCTATTCGGACACAGATCCGAATAAGCCTTCCTAAAATTATCCAGTTTCTTAAGACAAACCCTGGTATCCTAGCTCCACCGAATCTTAACTAGCTATACCACTATGATCCAGAGTTTCCTCTTACTCCGATCCATAAAATCTGAACCAAATATCAGACCACACTAAACACCAGCTCAAATACCAGATCCTTCTGAACTACAGATCCCAACTAAGATGGATCGTTCACGTATTTCCTCAGATGAGATACATGAAACCATCCTAAATTCTAGCCATCCAAACTGGCAATTCAATCATGTAGACCACAATCACCAATTCTCTCGAGCACTCAAAACGGACCAATACAACTTGGAGAAATTTTCCCGTCTTACCAAATCTGATAACTCCTTTAATCGGGAAACTTTGACAGAGACTAAATCCTTAGATCCAAATTCGAATTGTCCTCGTGTGACGCCCCACCTCTATACCCACGCTAGCCAAGAACATTACGGTGAATGCTGTCAACTAGCACGGAGAATAAGGCTGTTGAGGAGCGACCATCTGTATAATTGCTTTGTGCGAGTACCGATATGCCAGATAAAAATATAACTTTTCATCTCAAGAGGAAATCCGACATACCGACACAAACTCAAAGCTGCTACACAGTGGCTATAAAGGTCTTCGGAAACAAATATAGAAATAAACACAACACAAATCAGTCACAGATAATTCATATCACAAAGGCGGAAGAAGAAATGAATATACAACTAACACATGAAAGTGTATATCAGAGTAGTGGTCAAAAAGATCCACAATAATACAAAAGAATAGCAACACGTGCTATACAAAAGAATACAACTATGAGTCTATATCTCAAGTGTATACAACAAAAACTACTAATCTAAGTAGTTAGCCAAAAGTCGGAGTGGTAAATCCCAAGTGACAAGTCAAGCTGAAGCACCTGTAACATCTCGGTCTGACCCGAGTATTATTTAATAAGAAAATAATAAACGAATCAGTCTAACTATAAATATCAGATGAAACGATATAGAATAAGAGATATGACTAAACACATAATAATCACAATGCCAAGCTGTGATATATATAAGTAATTGAAAATCAACAAGAGATTAATCAATATCACAAAATCTACACAAGAATCAAAAAAATGTCATACTCCTTATTTCGTTCACCAAACCATAAATATTGACGATTATATCAATGTCAATCACAAAAGTCAATGACACACAAATTCACCAATACACAAATATTGATAAAACTTATCAATGGAAATCACGAAAATTGGTGAAACACAAATTCTAGAAATCATCTCAAGAAATCCAGAAATCACAAAAAGGGGGGAGGCCTATCACAAACGGGAGCATAAAGCTCACCAACATGTGTATCACAAACGGAACGCTAATTCCATGGTTGCTAACCATACAAATTGAGCCGAAGCTCCACAAACGGCCAGAAGACCATGGGTTGCTACCCCACCAATTTGAGTCGAAACTCCACAAAACGGGGTTTAGTCTCCCTCGCAGACAAAGAGACATCACACATTGCTAGTCTAAATCATAAAGATGATCGTCATGATCAACGAGAAGTGTCAATTACACTAAGCTAGTAAATATATAAATTTAGCTTCATGTCCCATAACCACTAGCTTAACTTAAATATTTACGAACAAATTGTAGATCTCCACTAGAAAACTGTCACAAGAGTTTCAATCGAACAAGTCCAAGAATTAACCGACGAAGTAAACGCAAGCGTTTCATACCACTTGTTTTACGAAGCCGTTTAATTAGATTTCTCATACGAGTGAGGTAAAGGTTTGTGTATACTAGTAGATTGGAAAACGGTTTTATAAACGAGTTTGATATTGAAAATATAGTTGAAATCGTTTTGATGAAGAGGTTTTGATATTTAATACTAGTATTGAAACCTTTAGATTTTTAAAGTGACAAATCACAAAATGATTGTAGAAACAATCGATCACCAATATTCACATTCGAAGATGTGAATAAAATTCCAAAGAAATCGATACCAAATTCATAGAAATGGATATTCCCAAAAATCCATAAAAAGAGTCATCAAAGACGGTAATAGTAATAACAACTAATCGGATCAACAAAAATCGATTAATATTGTAAGTTTTACTCAAAATTAGGCAAATAGGCAAAACTAGGGATTTCCAGACGTATGAAGGGTTGTCCAGACGTCTGGATTTGGTTTCTGGAAATTTCCCAGAAAACCATCCAGACGTCTGAAACCTAAAATCAGGCGTCTGAAAAACATTCAGACGTTTGGAGGAAAGTCCAGACGTCTGGTTTTGGTTTCTGGAAATATTCCAGAAAACCAACCAGACGTCTGAAAACACAATTCAAACGTCTAACCTTATTCCAAACGTCTGGAACGATAATTCAAACGTCTGAAATTAGGCACTGCCTTATTGCCGTATTTTATTTTTCTCCAGGTTGCAAAACCAGACGTCTGGCATTAGTCTCCAGACGTTTGAAAACCTGGTAAGGGCAACAATTTGCCTAGGCCATATGGCCAAGACGATGTCGGGAGCGATCGAGCGAGCAACGACGACTAAGGATTCATGTCAAATGACAACCCGGCCTTATAGGTTCTTCGATACACCCCAAATATCATGATCAAACATCCATAAAAGGATTTTCACAAAAATTGGAATATTCACCAATTCAATTAAAATTAGAAGCAAATGAATATGCATAAATGTTAGGAATCCATACCTAACCACAAAGATAGATAAAGAAAAAGATGTGAGATAAAAATCTCACCTTTATGCACAAGAACAAGGAGGAAGAAGCTATAGAACAATGACAATGACAATCACTCTTCAATTCCAACTCAACAAGCTTGAATCTAAGCTAAAAAGAGAAACATCCTAAATTAGGTTTAGGAATTTATGAATTTGATAAGAGAATGAGTTGGAGAAGAAGAAGAGAAGCTTACCAAAGGGTTCTTCTATTAGTTTGGAGCTAGAGCTTGATTTGCAAAAGAAAACTAGGGTTTTGGAGTTTTAATTTCCCATCTCTCCCACCATTGATGCTTTAGAACTGAAAAGAGAAGAAAGTGAGAGTGAATGGGGAGAAGTGGTTCAGTTTTGAGTATAAGTTAAACATAGGGCTGAACCCTAACCCAAACCCAAACCCAAGTGAAAAGTAGCAAAATTCTACTATCTCCAAACATATCGAATTTTATACTCAAAAAGGTCGCAAACGTCATTTTGAACTCAATGGGAGTTGTCCCGAGTCCTAATTCGACCGTATGCAAAAAGTAACTTTTCGGACTAAATTCCGAGTATCGATAAAATATTTAAATAAAATATTTAAATATAAAATCGACAAATATGCGGGTTCTTACACCTCGTCTCTTGTCCACAAATCCTTTTGACGATCATGCGTTGCTCTCAAACTCTTCTAAGTAAGCGCCATCTTCATAGATGTTCTCGGATCAAAATAGGACCAAGAACAAGACGATCTCTCGACTCTACCCAACATAAAGGGAATCTTCCAAGTCTTCCATACAAAGCTCCATAGGGTGCCATCTAGATACTCGCCTGATAACTAAACGAGAATTCCATTCAATACAGATGGTCCTCTCAAGATTCACCAAAATCCAAAACACAAGCTCTCAGCATAACCTCAAAAATTCTATTCGGCCTTTCCGTCTGACCATCGATCTAGGAATGATAGGCTGAACTAAAATTCAAACTCGTACCCAAATCTGATCACAAAGCCTCCTAAAATCTGTTGGATAAGATAGGTATCACGGTCGCTAACAATGCTGACAGAAACACTAAGCAGTCGGACAAACCCCTTCAGGAAAAACTCAACAAAAGATGCTGCAATACAGGTTGCCTTGACTAGAATAAAATGGACACACTTGGTTAACCGGTCTTCAGTTACCCATATTCCATTTCCCTCTTTAGTCCTTGGCAAACCGTCGATGAAATCCAAAGAAATCACTTCCCACTTCCACTTTGAAACTTCCAAAGGTTGTAATAAACCATTGGTCTTCTGCTAATCACCTTCATCTGCTGACAGTCGAACATCCACTCACAAAAGCAGCAACATCCTTTTTCATGCTCGGCCACCAGAAGACACTCTGACATAACTCCATGCCTCAAATCTTCGATATTCGAAACACAACTCCTTGCGATGATCCTCAATGTTCCTTGGCCATCAAAACATAAAACTGGAACTCAGACCATTCTTGACTCAATCCATCTATAACAGGCACACACAATGTCCCTGTAGACCTCAAATTACTCTTGCCATCAAGAATAGCTAGAACCGGCACACTGGTCAGCCTTGCCTTCAAATCCAAGAGAACCTTTTCGCACTTAGGTCCACATAACTTTTACTCCTTCCCGAGTCACTCGGTTGAGTGCCAAGAAACCATAGAAATATCCCTGATAATCTTCCTGCAGAACCTTGCCAACCTAGAAAACTGCGGTCGTTTCCACTCCTGAATAGTAGCTACCTTTGCTGGATCCACAGAAATACCCTCACTAAAAAAATGCCTCCCCAAAGAAATCTTAGGTCTACTACACCAACTCTTCTCTTCTCTTCGATGCAACCCTTCTACTAGGCTGAACAACAGGCACTGCTTTCGGAACTGAGACGATCTGAAAATCTATGTTCCGATGAAGACAAATCTTCACTTCCCTGGAAACATCTAGACAATCTCTAACCACAACGATGGACTATATGCGTTTTGGAGATCCCTTGCTTCCATACAACAGATGCTCAAATGAACTCCGAAATCATCGCAAGTCACTCTTGCGATTCTTCCCAACTCAATCTCCAAAGAAACAATCTTTATACTATCCAACTAATTCATATCCATAAAAAGATCAAACCCTTCGAGATCCAATACCGATAGGTCACAAGAAACTATGGGGGAGATAAGAAAGTCTTAGACTTCTACAGATCTTATCTAACTCAGTTACTCCGACTATAGGATTAGATACAAAGATAGGACGATCAACCAACAAAGAGAAAGATGAACTTCTCTAGAATTAATGCTGGAAATTTGAATAGGTACCCAACAAATTTAGATAGGTATATGGTTATATAAAAATTACAAATATGCGCTCTCAAGATTGACACTACTACAGAGCCTAGGTATTATCTCAACTTATGCTCTGATACCAAAGGTGACGACCCGCCTTTCATTCCACAGAAAGATGTATCATCAATAAGAAAGAAAGAGGTAGAAATAGAATAAAAAGAAGAAACAACTCAACAATAACAGAATCTCATAGGGGAAATGGAACAAAATATAATATATCAAATAGATATTACATAGTCATTACATCAGAGTTACACAGATACAACAACATTCAACATTAGACAGTTATAAATATCTGTCCAATCCATTACATTTCAATTACAACAGACAAAGACTCTACACAGCGAAAACAGATAGATATAGCTACGTCTGGACTCCTGCTCCATGATATCCAGTATTCGTCAAAACTAACCTGAATCCCTTGGCTACTAGTAAAAATTTGAGTACCCAAGAGTTTAAGAAAATAGAAATAAACTCCGGGTCAGACATGGGTCTGGTGTGAGTAAACGGTTTAAAGTTGCTTGACTTTTAAAATCATTTGAAATAAAGGTATCACGTAAGACTTCCCACATATAACATGGGTAAGTTTTTACCTTACACTAACCAAAACATTCGATAGGAAATCCAGCGATATTATAATAGGGTCTAGGTTTTCAAATAAATAAGAAATAGCTGAAATTGTTACATGATTAAATTCCAGCATACTAGCCACAAAGTGGGTTATACAAACAAAACCGTAAGGGCACGTAGGAAGAATCGGTTTACATCAATGGTAGGGCTACTGGGGTACCGCCCGTCACAGTACGTGGCCTAGATCAACGTATCGAGGATCCACCCTAAATCCCCTACAACACAAGGCCGAAACCGTTCCTTGCTGAACAGTTCCGAACAAGACAACCCCGTAGTTGGCTGCGGATCCAAACTGCCCACACAGCCGAATAAAAACGAACATCTAGACAGGGGTAAATCTCGTCCTACTTGAGCGCGATTCATTAGCCTTGCTGCACCTTCCCTGTTTTAGCCATTCTCGGTTGATGAGGCTTGAGGCTACGATTACCTTTATAGAACACATCTATCTTAGAATGCTCATCGTCCACCTGACGATGTTCTAAAAGCATTCAATCCATACAAGTTTGTTCCGGGTTCGAACGAAACTGAAGGCATCATCTCGTACACTCATTTTGGAATCACCCTCGGAGTTAATGAAGATAACCCTTGCACTCTAAAACTTCATCTCAAACCTGAAAGCACATTTCCATTATACTCTTATTGGAATCACCCTTAGAGTTTTAGCGACAAATAGTTCTTACGCTTCGAGTCTTCAACTTGATCTTCACTTGAATTCACGACCTAATGTTTAACTTGGATCGATGTGGTTTTTGGATAAAAAAATTTGATACGCGATCTCGGTCTCATCGAAATCCAAACGTATCTTAAAGGCCAAGTTGGTAAAAGGTTTAAACAATTCATTTCAATTCAATACTTTGAATTCACATAGCATTTAACATAGATAAATACCACACATTTATCATTGATATATCTAATATCATATCACAGAATATCACAACATACCATCCAATAGATATCATCCAATTCAGACATTCTACACAAACAATCATCCATGAACAGGAATTATTAATCCATGCTATAATTAATTTAATCAACTTAAATTAAATTAATTACATAAGAATTAATCTCCTAATCCTGCTCAACCAATCATTGATTAATTACAAACATTTCACCACTTAAATTTATCATCCTTGATTAGTCATCCTTGATTAATCATCCTAAATTTCTTTATCAATCAATTATTAAGCTCTAATCATAGATTAATTATCTGTAATGACCCACCATTCATCTCCACAGAATGACGCAACATTAATAAGAAAGAAAGGGACAGAAAAGAGAAAGAAAGAGAAGAAAGAAGAAACAACACATCAGAATCTAAACAGCGGAACGAATAAATTATATTAATAACATAAAGTATTACATAGTATACAACAACTATCAGAGTTACACAGATAATACAACACATACTAGACAGTTATAAACACCTATCTAGATATTACAACTCAATACAACTCAGAGAAAACACAGAGATACCAAACACAGCGGAACACTATACATATCTACACGCAGAAGCCTCCTGCTCCATTGCTCCTCCATAATTGGTCAAAGCTAACCTGAATCCCTTGGCTACTCGTAAAAATTTGAGTACCCAAGAGTTTAAGAAAACAAAAGATAAACCCTGTGTCAGGCATGGGTCTGGTGTGAGTAACAGGTTAAAGTTGCTTAAATTTAAAAACCTTTTGAAAAGAAAGGTATCACTAAGACTTCCCACACATAAACATGGAAAAGTTTTTACCTTACGCTAACCAAAACATTTGATAGGAAATCCAGTGATATTATAATAGGTCTAGGGTTTTCAAGTAAATATGAAATAGCCGAATTGTCACATTATTAAATTCCAGCTACTAGCCACAAAAGTTTTGGGTAATACAATCAAAACCGTTGGCACTTATTGAATTTTGGATTCCATACAATGGCAAGGCTACCGGGGTACCGCCCGTCACCGTACGTGGCCTAGATCACCATAACGAGGATCACTCCCAATCCCCTACAACACAAGGCCGGAACTATTCCTTACCGAACAATTCCGAACAAGACAACCCCACAGTTGGTGCGCATATCCAACCGCCCACTATGCCGAATAAAAAGGGACCTCTAGACAGGGGAAAATCTCGTCCTACTTGGGCATGACCCACTTAGCCTTGCTGCACCTCCCCTGTTTTAGCCATTCCCGGTTGATGAAACTTGAGGCTACGATTACCTTTATAGGACACATTTATCTTAGAATGCTCACAGTCCACCTAACGATGTTCTGAAAGCATTCAATCCATCCAAGTTCGTTCCGGGTTCGAACGAAACCGAAGGCATTATCTCGTTACACTCATTTTGGAATCACGCTCAGAGTTAACGATGATAACCCTTGCACTTTGAATCTTCATCTCGATCTGAAAGTACTATCTCCATCAAACTCATCTCGGAATCACCCTCAGAGTTATACTGACGAATAGTTCTTACACCTCGAGTCTTCACTCTTCACTTGAGATTCACGACCTATCGTTAATTTGGATCAATGTGGTTTTCGGATATCCAAATTTGGAAACCCGATCTTGGTCTCATCGAAATCCAAAGAGTGTCTTTTAGGTCTAAGTTGTTTTAGAGTTTAAAACAATTCAATACAATTATCTTTATACACACAGATAGATAATTTACAAATTCACAATAGATAATCATCACAACAGATAATCCATAGTATCAGTATCAAAAGATAATCCATATCATCATCACAATGCAACCAATGCATCCATATCACTCACCATTACTAATCTCATTTTTGAAATTTCAACCATTCAAGGCAAACAATATCATCCATCCATACATAAGCAATGATCTTATAATCGCACCATCTATAATTAATTTAAAATGAATTAAATTAATTACATTGACTCTAATTAATTTAAAGTGAATTAAATTAATTACTACATCAATATAAATCTTGCTTACATATCCACTAATTAATTACAATTTAATTAATTAATTATACTCTAGTTAATCAACTTAATTAATCACCCTTGATTAATTATTATTTAATTACATTCCAGTGATTATCCTTTAATTAATTTCACAAATTAATTACTCTAAACCAAATACAGTAATTAACCTTTAATTACTTCGTTAATTAATTAACTATAATTAATTACATTAATCCTTCATTAATTTCATTTAATTAATTACCCTTAATCACTTATCATTGATTAATTAATCTAATCAATATTAATTACATCATTAATTATATTAATTAATGATCCTAAATTATATTTAATTAATTATCTTATTTAAATTAATTACATTGAGTAATTAATCTCAATTAAACCATAAGTATTAATCACCTTTGATTAAGCACACTCTGTAATTAACTACCCCAAATTATTTATCAAATTAATTACTTCTTCATTAATTTCTTTAATTAATCCCTTGACTAATTATACTAAGTAATTTAATCCAAATTAATTTCACAATTAAACCATCTTTATTAATTACATCCAGTAATTATCATTAATTACTCACTAAGTAATTACACTCCATTAATTACATTAAGTAATAATTTACCAAAACATCTAGTGTTTAACTTAATTAAACTTAATTAATTATCTTAAACAAGTTATATTTAAACTTAATTAATTACATTAAGTAATTAATTTCTTAATTACTTCCATCAAGTAATTAATCTTAAAGTAATTTACAAATGATTATCATTAATTATTAAAAATTAATCATATTAATTAATTGTTAAAAAATCCTTAGTTAATGACCTTCATTAACTATTAATCATTCTTTAATTACTTTTCTTAATTTACTTCTTAATTAATCTCTAATTTTAAATTAATCCAAATTATTAATTATAAATTAAATAAATAAGTCATTCCTTAATTATCATATTTATTTAATCATTTTAATACCTTAATAATTTCTAAGATAATCCATTTCTTACTAATGACTTCAATAATATTAAAGTGCATTTAGAACATTACATTTTAAATTTAAATTCAAATTCCATTTTGAATATGAGATTCAAAATGATTATTTATTTAAACATTAACCAAATTTAAATTCAATTTATAATCCTTTAAATAAATATAAATAACCTTTATTACTTACATTTGAAACTTATATAAGATAAGCCTTGAAACTAATTTACTTAATTTTATTTAAAATTAACTTTTTAAGTACATTACCATTTAACTTGCAAATTCAAGTTAACAAATCATTTAACTTCCATTTATAAACCTTTTATAAAGAACTTCATCCAAAAAGAATCAAATTTAAATATTTATTGAAAACAAATTTAATTTTAACAAGCTATTTTAATTTAAACTTGTTTTGAAAACATTCAGAATTTTAAAAACTTATTCAAATACCCAGATTTGAATTCAAGATACTTGAATCCACTATTTATTTAAAACATTTGATTTTTAAATTTTGATTTAAACTTGTTTTAAACCTTGATTTAAAATTCTTTATTGAAAATCCAAATTCATTTTAAACTTTAAAATTAAAAAGCTACTTGGAAACTAAACTTAGCCTTTGAATTTAAACTACTGTTTTAAATTATGTTCAGATTTTAACTTAAAATTCAAAATTAGAAAACTTTCAGGTTTCTTTTTAAAAAAAAATTGAAAATCCACTTTAACTATTACAAAACCTTAAAGATTCAAAGCCATTTGAATTTATACTTCATACTAGATTTAAACTTGTTCAAATCTATCATCTCAACTTTGAAATTCATTTAAATTTGATTTAAATTTAAATTATAGACAGGTTACAGAAAACTGTAACAACTCAGAACCAACCCGAGGCAACCCAATTCCTGCTTCGAGTCAAAACCCTGTTGCTTCGAGTAATCCCCTACATTTACTCGAGTAAATTCGAGTTCAAACTTTCCTGCACAAACAAGTTCATCTGAACTTCCAAAATGCAACGTGCACATGCACCATGGCTCTGGCCAACTCCGGCTACCCTCCTGGCCTTCCCCACATTGCCGACCATCACCAGGCTTGATCATGACCACCTGAATCCATCACAACCACTCAAAACAAAAACGAGCAGCTAACCCAAACCTGGAAACCAAACAGCAACTAATACCCAAAACCTGTCAATACTTCATCCAAGCAACTCCGACCACCAGAGAGCCTCCACCACCGGTGTGATGACCACCAATGACTCCCGCACCATACAAGGAAATAGTGCGCTGTAAAGTGTGACAGGCAGCCACGGATGATTGTTAGGATAAGGTAAACACAGAATAGTCTATCGTATGACTCATAGCGCATGGATAAAATACAATAGAAAGTATACATAGTGAAGTTCTAACAGAAGTCTCATCATATAAGCTCATAACAATTTGATACAAACATCTGAATAGCCAATACATCAAGCCTCACTACATAACACTCAGAGAATCATACAAACAGCGGAATACCCAGTACATATAGTAAGAAAACAATATGCAAAAGCCTCCTGCTCGTCTTCGTCATCAACAGCGTTAGTCACTAAGAACAGCACCTGTCACCTGCTACCTAGTCTGCCCATCCCAACATAGATGAACAGCCCAAGGTAATAAGAGTTAAACATAAAACCTTGAGTCAGACAAAAGTCTTAGTGAGCAGTAAATCAATTATCAAACATACCAAAAGAGTATAAAGGGTACAAAGGAATAGGAACCCAACCATCCCACTCCACCTCTTTCTACAGTGATAGCCCCCAGACACACTAAGCAGAACAAACATAGCAAAGCAGACAATTAAAGTAAAGCAATTATCACTCGAGTCAAGGTCGTTGTTTTCCAAGTACAAACCACCAAGGCCTAAACCAAGGTCAGATAAGCACCCACAAAACATCGCTCTTGAGACCGAGAGACAATACAACCAAACATCCATGACCCTGGCTATCATTGTTATCATTGCCTTGATACCATCGTTAATTGAATGACCGGCACATTTTTCAGCCCTCAGTCAAGGGCTAATGGCAACCCCGGTTCTAGACACAACTCCGCACGTCATCGCAGCCCGTGCCTAGGAATTTTCGCAACTACCTAGAGTACTAGCACGTCGTCGCAGCCCGTGTTTGGGACTATCGAATCTGCCCAACGTACTCTTGCTTTGAGCATGCTAGAACCTTCAACAACGATGAAATCTCAGCCTCCTAGTCATCCTCCTCAACGACTATTCTCATACTAGCCCAAGCGCCTCTCGAGCCCACCATTATCAACCAACTCGAACCGCATCATCGAGTTATCAACATGCTTGGGATGATCCCGTCTGGATTAAATCAAGGCTATCTCATATCATGCGTTGCTTCATCGCATCATAGCAAAGTCCATCATCATCGAATCTATCCATATGAACTTTAACATCCGCTTCATATGCCATAAGCTACTTTCACCACTCAAGAGCCTCTCCACTTAGCTTTTGAATCATCTTCGACCAACTTGTCCAAATCAACTATTAGCTAATTTGCAACAATCTATCAATCAAATCAATCATTAATCCAAGCAGTCAAACATTCAAACAAGATCTAATAAGCAATTATACAAGAATGGCAATTTCGTAATTAAAATGTCCAAATCTAACAAGTATGAATTATAAGCAAATATCTCTAAAACTTGATGAATAAACTTATATAAGTTAACATGTAGCAAAATGGGTATCCAAAACTTCATAGACAATGGATCTACATGCAGACTTAAGGAAAATGCAAGAAATCTCTATCTTTAACACATAAACAAGCCACCGATCCAATATACTCCTTTGGGTCCGTGTGAGAGATAATTACCACTCACCGAATCACCTAAACACCTCAAAAGATAACAACTTCAGATCTGGACAGCAAAGGATCTAGCTTGATCCGACAAGATTTCCCTTCAAACAATGAAATCTCTCTTCGATGGATGTAGACCTTCAACTTTGACTCTTGGATCTTCGATTTGATCTTCAATCTAGATGAATGGAAGCACAAGATTAAAGTGGAGAAAAGAAGTGTTGTAGTCGAGCTCTCAAAATGGCAGCACTTCGTCGCTTCAAAATCCGGATTCCAAAAATGAAGATAGGCACTCCTATTTATAGGCTGAAATCCTTAACTTGTATGCCCCCTTAAGTCGGTCACGACTCATCAAGACCCACGACTTACGACTTAAGACTTACGACTTAAGACTTACGACTTAAGACTTATGACTTACGACTTAAGACTTTCGACTTAAGACTTAAGACTTTCGACTTAAGGCTTACGACTTAAGACTTACGACTTAAGACTTAAGACTTACGACTTAAGACTTACGACTTAAGACTTTCGACTTAAGACTTTCGACTTAAGACTTACGACTTAAGACTTACGACTTACGACATAAGACTTACGACTTAAGACTTATGACTTAAGACTTACGACTTAAGACTTTCGACTTAAGACTTACGACTTAAGACTTACGAACTACGACTTACGACTTACGACTTAAGACTTATGACTTAAGACTTTCGACTTTCGACTTAAGACTTTCGACTTAAGACTTACGACTTAAGACTGACGACTTAAGACTTACGACTTAAGAATTTCTACTTAAGACTTACAACTTAAGACTTGCGACTTAAGACTTACGACTTAAGACTTTCGACTTAAGACTTACGACTTAAGACTTACGACTTAAGACTTACGACTTAAGACTTTCGACTTAAGACTTTCGACTTAAGACTTTCGACTTAAGACTTAAGAGTTAAGACTTACGACTTAAGACTTTCGACTTAAGACTTTCGACTTAAGACTTTCGACTTAAGACTTACGACTTAAGACTTACGACTTAAGACTTTCGACTTAAGACTTAAGACTTACGAACAACAATTCTACGATCCTTCGATCCGTAAAAATACGGGCCGTTACATTCTCTCCCCTTAGGAATTTCGCCCCCGAAATTCCAACAAACAAGAGCAATCAAAACTATTCTGCATGCCTACCATCCATAGCAATCAACAAACCATGCATCCAACTACTAGCCTAGCATGCAGAATTCTAAGACTAGAACAAGTTACAAATTCATGAGATGTCACGACACCTTAGGGCCATACCTCGAAGAGTTCAGGATGAGCTGCCTTCATCCTCTCTTCCTCCTCCCATGTACAGTCGTTAACATCATCACTCCATTGTACCTTGAGCAACTTGACTACCTTCCTCCTAAGCTGTTTCGTGTCAGTTTCCACAACACGAAGCGGCTTACGAGGTCTTCTAATAACTGGATCAACTTCGAAATCTTCACAGCTATCAGCAGCAAACACTGTATTTGGGTCGTGCACATACTTCCGTAGATAAGACACGTGAAAAACATTGTGCACACCCGACATCTTTTCTGGTAATTCCAACTTATAAGCGAGCTTTCCAATTCGCTCGACGATCGGGAATGGTCCAACAAATCTCGGAGTCAATTTTCCTTTCTTCCCGAATCGAATAACATTCTTTAGTGGAGAAATCTTCACAAAAACCATATCTCCTACATCGAATTCCAAATCTTTTCGACGCTTATCGGCATAACTTTTCTGACGATCTTGGGCTGCCTTCATTCGTCGCTGAATGGTCTCTATACAATCTGAAGTTTGTCGAATCATTTCGGGCCCAAGTATCAGCTTTTCTCCAGTTTCCAACCAACATGTCGGAGAGTTACACGGTCTTCCATACAATGCCTCATATGGTGCCATACCAATACTTGACTGGTAACTGTTATTATATGAAAATTCCACCAAATGAAGATGATCTTCCCATGATCCTCCGAAGTCCAAAACACATGCTCGGAGAAGATCTTCCAAAACTCGGTTGACTCTCTCGGTCTGACCATCTGTTTGGGGGTGATAAGCTGTACTCAAACACAATTCAGTTCCCAAAACTTCCTGGAAGCTCTTCCAGAATCCACTAGTGAACAATGGGTCTCGATCGCTCACTATACTCTTTGGAATACCATGGAATCGAACTATCCACTTAACATACAACTCAGCCAATTTCGATGCAGTCCTAGTTGATCGAACAGGAATAAATCTTGCACTCTTAGTCAAACGATCTACGATGACCCAAATCCCTTCATTTCCTGCTCTGGTTCTAGGTAGTCCATCGATAAAATCCATCGATATTTGCTCCCACTTCCATGTAGGAACTTCTAATGGCTGAAGCAATCCACTTGGCTTCTTCTGTTCGGCTTTTACCAACTGGCAGTTCATACACTTGGAAATAAAATTTCCAACATCCTTCTTCATACCTTCCCAGTAATAGGTTCTCTTCATATCCCGATACATCTTATTTCCACCTGGATGAATTGTCAACTTTGAGTGATGACTTTCCTTCAAAATTTCATTTCTCAGTTCATCTATATCGGGAACAACCAGTCGTCCTTGTTTCTGAAGCCAACCCTCTTGATCGACCTCGAATCCTTTATCCTTCTCTAGGTCCAATCCAGATTCCAAATCACGGATAATCTTGACAAGCTTATTGTCTCGCTTTTGGCTCTCGCCAATTCTTTCCACTAGAGTAGGTCTTATCGATAAGTTTGTCAACATCTCAGGTTCCAATTCACATCTAGGCCTGAAGTCAAATCCAGCCAAATACTCAAGACTCTTCCATTCCGAAAACATGGCTCCCAAACCTACATGTCTTCGACTTAACGCATCTGCCACTGCGTTACCTTTTCCCGGAGTATAGGCTACACCAAAATCATATGATGCTAAAAACTCTAACCATCGTTGCTGTCGAAGGTTCAAATCCTTTTGGGAGAAAAGATACTTCAATGACTTATGATCTGTAAACAACTCAAATCGAACTCCCAATAGGTAATGTCTCCACATCTTCAAAGCAAATACAATCGTCGCTAACTCCAAATCATGAGTCGGATAATTCCTTTCATGCGGTTCAGTTGTCGACTTGCATATGCAACAACTTTATCCTTCTGCATTAGCACTGCTCCAAGTCCAGTACCACATGCATCGGTGTAAACCACCATCTCATCATTTCCACTTGGAATAGCCAAAACAGGAGCACTTGTCAATCGCTCTTTCAGGATTCCGAAAGCTTGCTCACACTTAGCATCCCATCTGAACACTTGGTTCTTTTTCGTCAACCCTGTTAATGGTGCAGCTATCTTGGAAAAGTCTTTGATAAACCGACGATAATATCCTGCTAATCCAAGAAAACTTCTCACATCAGATACATTCTTAGGTCTAACCCAATCCTGGATTGCTGCCACCTTAGCGGGATCAACCGCTATTCCATTTCCGGAGATAACATGGCCTAAGAACCTCACTTCACTCTTCCAGAAGTGACACTTCGAAAACTTAGCCCTCAGCTGATGTTTTCGCAAGATTTCCAAAACAATACGCAAATGCGTCTTGTGCTCTTCTTCAGTCTTGGAATAAATCAAAATATCATCCACAAACACAAGTACAAACTTGTTCAACTGATCCCTGAACACTCTATTCATAAGATCAACAAAATATGCGGGTGCATTGGTCAATCCAAACGGCATTACCAGCCACTCATAGAAACCGGATGGTGTCCTAAAAGCAGTCTTCGACACACTATCCTTTGCCACTCTCAACTGGTGAAATCCCGTTGCCAAATCCATCTGAGAAAACACCTTAGCTCCGTGAAGCTGATCAAACAAGTCATCTATTCTCGGCAACGGATACTTGTTCTTCTTAGTCACTTTATTCAGCTCACGATAGTCCATACACAACCTCAACGATCCATCCGCTTTGGTTGCGAACACAACTGGTGCACCCCATTCGGACACACTACGCTGAATGAATCCTTTCTGTAAATGTTCATCAACTTGCACCTTCAACTCTTGCTATTCCCTAGGCGCCATTCACCTAAGCGGCATCACAACAGGTCTGGCTCTATCAACTAGGTCGATACGAAACTCGATCTCTCTATGCGGCGGTAACCCTTTGACTTCGTCAAAGACATCCTCAAATCCATTCACGATAGGCACCGATGACAGTCCATCCCGTGGAACAACCAGCGAATACATGAAGCTCATAAAGACGCATTCTTCATGCTTACATCGTATCACAGCCTTTCGACCCTCCACATTCTCGATTGTCACCTCCAGCCTCTTGCAATCAACCCTTGCCGCATACTTCCTAAGCCAGTCCATACCCAAAATAATTCCGAACCCCGCAAAGTTCAGAACAAAACAATCACAAACAAAAGAGCAATCATGACTTGATACAACTAGACCACGGCATATCATACACAAACATGACGAACCCCCAACTGGATTAGTCACAACCAATGGTCTATCAACAATATCCGGTTCCAAACCCAACCGGCCTATAAGTTCACTACAAACAAAGGAATGCGACGCCCCAGTATCAAACAACACTCTAACTGGAACACCACAAATGGAAAGAGTACCTTGAACCACCACACTCTTCCCCTTCTCTTCTACAGTAGGAGCTTTCGAAGATGATGGAACAGCCCCCAAAGCATAAGCTTGCACAATCTGCTTGTCCTTCCTCGGTTCCGGACAATTCTTCCTGAAATGCCCCGGCTTATCACAGTTGTGGCACTTTGCCGGCGCCTTCTGATTCTTACAATCCCTGGAGAGATGGCCCTTCTGCTGGCAATTATAGCAGGTCACTTCACCCTTCGGCTTCTTTTGACCATTCTTACCCTTCTGCTGCTGCTGCTTCCTCTTCTTGTTTCCACCTTGCTCCTTGGTCACAACAACAACAGATCCTTCCTTAGGAAACAGATTCTCATGCCTGAGAGCCTTCTCCACAAGCTTCTCAAACGGATCGTCCAAATGATCCACCAACTGCCTCCCAAGATAACTGTCCAGGCCTGTCATAAACTTCTCATTCTTCTGATAAGGGGATTCAATATATGACCGAGCATACTTGGACAAAGCTTCAAACTCAGAAACATACTCAAGAACTGGTCTTCCACCTTGCTTGAGCTCCACAAACTTCTTAAACAAAATAGATTTCTGAGCTGTAGAAATGAACTTAGCTTCAAATTTGACTTGGAATTGCTCCCAAGTGATCTCTTCCTCTGGAGTATCAATGGTGATAGAGTTCCACCAATCAGAAGCTCTTCCCTGAAGCTGTCTTGATGCAAGCTTCCTCTTAGTCACATTCTCAATTCCCAAGTCACCAAAGATCCTTCTGCAAGCATCTATCCATCTCTGGACTTCTATGGTTGATTCTGTTCCCAAGAAAACCTTTCCTCCAAGAGCAGTATAGTCCTTACAAAGCTTAGCAAAATCCACTGGTCTTGGGGCTTGAACCTGAACTCCAACATCTACCGATGGCCCCGGAGCTGGCATCCTTCTCATGATCGAAGTCATCATAGCCTCGAACATAGAAGCATAATCAGCAGCCCCCTCAACAGCATGGCCTCCCCTAGCAGCTGATCTCCCTCTTCGACTCATTCCTAATATCGAAAAGAAATGATTAATATACCCTGAGAAACAACTGCATAAGAAGTTCAAATCCTTCTAAGCTACTATATTATATATATAGTAATCATCCATCAAAATTACAATTACGTCTCTCATACGTAGTTACGTCAGCGAGCGTTGGCTAAAATCGATTAACCAAAGCTCTGATACCAAATGTGACGACCACCCATGACTCCCGCACCATACAAGGAAATAGTGCGCTGTAAAGTGTGACAGGTAGCCACGGATGATCGTTAGGATAAGGTAAACACAGAATAGTCTATCGTATGACTCATAGCGCATGGATAAAATACAATAGAAAGTATACATAGTGAAGCTCTAACAGAAGTCTCATCATATAAGCTCATAACAATTTGATACAAACATCTGAATAGCCAATACATCAAGCCTCACTACATAACACTCAGAGAATCAAACAAACAGCGGAATACCCAGTACATATAGTAAGAAAACAATATGGAAAAGCCTCCTGCTCGTCTTCGTCATCAACAACGTTAGTCACTAAGAACAGCACCTGTCACCTGCTACCTAGTCTGCCCATCCCAACATGGATGAACAGCCCAAGGTAATAAGAGTTAAACATAAAACCTTGAGTCAGACAAAAGTCTTAGTGAGCAGTAAATCAACTATCAAACATACCAAAAGAGTATAAAGGGTACAAAGGAATAGGAACCCAACCATCCCACTCCACCTCTTTCTACAGTGATAGCCCCCAGACACACTAAGCAGAACAAACATAGCAAAGCAGACAATTAAAGTAAAGCAATTATCACTCGAGTCAAGGTCGTTGTTTTCCAAGTACAAACCACCAAGGCCTAAACCAAGATCAGAGAAGCACCCACAAAACATCGCTCTTGAGACCGAGAGACAATACAACCAAACATCCATGACCCTGGCTATCATTGTTATCATTGCCTTGATACCATCGTTAATTGAATGACCGGCACATTCTTTCAGCCGTCAGTCAAGGGCTAATGGCAACCCCGGTTCTAGACACAACTCCGCACGTCATCGCAGCCCGTGCCTAGGAATTTTCGCAACTACCCAGAGTACTAGCACGTCGTCGCAGCCCGTGTTTAGGACTATCGAATCTGCCCAACGTACTCTTGCTTTGAGCATGCTAGAACCTTCAACAACGATGAAGTCTCAGCCTCCTAGTCATCCTCCTCAACGACTATTCTCATACTAGCCCAAGCGCCTCTCGAGCCCACCATTATCAACCAACTCGAACCGCATCATCGAGTTATCAACATGCTTGGGATGATCCCGTCTGGATTAAATCAAGGCTATCTCACATCATGCGTTGCTTCATCGCATCATAGCAAAGTCCATCATCATCGAATCTATCCATATGAACTTTAATATCCGCTTCATATGCCACAAGCTACTTTCACCACTCAAGAGCCTCTCCACTTAGCTTTTGAATCATCTTCGACCAACTTGTCCAAATCAACTATTAGCTAATTTGCAACAATCTATCAATCAAATCAATCATTAATCCAAGCAGTCAAACATTCAAACAAGATCTAATAAGCAATTATACAAGAATGGCAATTTCGTAATTAAAATGTCCAAATCTAACAAGTATTAATTATAAGCAAATATCTCTAAAACTTGATGAATAAACTTATATAAGTTAACATGTAGCAAAATGGGTATCCAAAACTTCATAGACAATGGATCTACATGCAGACTTAAGGAAAATGCAAGAAATCTCTATCTTTAACACATAAACAAGCCACCGATCCAATATACTCCTTTGGGTCCGTGTGAGAGATAACTACCACTCATCGAATCACCTAAACACCTCAAAAGATAACAACTTCAGATCTGGACAGCAAAGGATCTAGGTTGATCCGACAAGATTTCCCTTCAAACGATGAAATCTCTCTTCGATGGATGTAGACCTTCAACTTTGACTCTTGGATCTTCGATTTGATCTTCAATCTAGATGAATGGAAGCACAAGATTAAAGTGGAGAAAAGAAGTGAATAAGTGTTGTAGTCGAGCTTTCAAAATGGCAGCACTTCGTCGCTTCAAAATCCGGATTCCAAAAATGAAGATAGGCACTCCTATTTATAGGCTGAAATCCTTAACTTGTATGCCCCCTTAAGTCGGTCACGACTCATCAAGACCCACGACTTACGACTTAAGACTTACGACTTAAGACTTACGACTTAAGACTTACGACTTACGACTTAAGACTTTCGACTTAAGACTTAAGACTTTCGACTTAAGACTTTCGACTTAAGGCTTACGACTTAAGACTTACGACTTAAGACTTACGACTTAAGACTTTCGACTTAAGACTTACGACTTTAGACTTACGACTTAAGACTTTCGACTTAAGACTTTCGACTTAAGACTTTCGACTTATGACTTACGACTTAAGACTTACGACTTAAGACTTACGACTTACGACTTAAGACTTACGACTTAAGACTTACGACCTAAGACTTTCGACTTAAGACTTACGACCTAAGACTTACGACCTAAGACTTATGACTTAAGACTTTCGACTTAAGACTTTCGAATTAAGACTAACGACTTAAGACTTACGACTTAAGACTTACGACTTAAGCCTTTCGACTTAAGACTTACGACTTAAGACTTACGACTTAAGACTTACGACTTAAGTCTTTCGACTTAAGACTTACGACTTAAGACATACGACTTAAGACTTTCGACTTAAGACTTTCGACTTAAGACTTAAGACTTAAGACTTAAGACTTAAGACTTACGACTTAAGACTTTCGACTTAAGACTATCGACTTAAGACCTTCGACTTAAGACTTTCGACTTAACACTTAAGACTTAGGACTTACGACTTAAGACTTTCGACTTAAGACTTTCGACTTAAGATTTACGAACAACAATTCTACGATCCTTCGATCCGTAAAAATACGGGTCGTTACAACCGGTCACAGCATCGACTACCCTCCCTCTAGCGATCCCTAAAAGCCCATGACACTCGATGCACTGAGGAGGTCGAACCAATCAAAAAATACTACCCAGATATAAGTTAGGGTTCCAGACAAGAAATTTACACCGCTGCCACCTCGATGAATTGCATCCCCATCAATTATTTTTCCAAGCTTCTCTGATTACTCCTCTACCCACAAGAAGAATCCCAACCCTTCAATATTAACAGATCACCAGAAATCACAAGTTTTCCCTTTTCTGTTCATCACCGAACTCCACCCTCATTTCTAGTTTAAAATTTGTGATTTAGGTGTTAAAATGATTTTGTTTATGTATTCATTTCATAATACTGAATCTATAAATTTCACAGATAGAAATTTTATGTTTTTAGAGCATGCACTAAGAATTTAAGATATGCAGAGATACGCAAGTTTTTAATTTAATTAAATTAAGTTTTAAACCTTAATCTATGTTAATTCAACATCTTGTTTGTAAAACAGGTCCTAACAATAATTGTTTACAGAGAGGGTTGAATTCAAATCAAAAACATGAATTAGGAAATATTAAACAGAGCAAATTTTGTTGAAAAAGAAGCATATATCTTACATATAAGTATACACAGCAGGTTCACACAAACATATTCATCTCATCATCACAAGCATGCAACCGGAAATTATACGAATTTTTTTTTAAAAATAAAGTTACTCACCTTTAAAAACCAGAAGACAGAGCCTCCAAAATGTTTTGAAAGCTATTTGATTTTTGAAAAAAAAACTTTGATCTTTTAAAACTGGAAAATTTCTTGCTTTCAATCTTGAGTTGTTAATGCTTTAAAACTGATCTTCAAATAAGAATTATATACATGCAGCAGCTTTGAAATTCCAGATTTAAAAAGATGCAGGCTGCCTTGATTGAATATGCAGGTTTCAGATTTGCTTGCATGCTACAGATTTGCATGATTTTATTTTATGAATTTGATTTTAGTGGATGTGTTTTCAGATTTTAATTTTGAGATGATTTGTTTTAATTTTCTTCTTGGCTTTAGATTTAGAGAAATAGAAAAGAATTGGGGTCAAGGAAATAAAGGGTTTTATATAAATGAACATAGGGTTTTAAAAATAAAGAAAAGTTAAAGTTTCTAAAATGACACTTGTCATTAATTTTAACATTTGTCATGAAGGTAAGTTAATTAGTTAACACATGTTCTTTTAATTTATAAAATGTTTACATTTGTCTTTATTGTTAATTAGTTATAATTAAATGTTAATTAGTTATTTAGTTAAAAGTGTAATATAAGATAAATGTAAATCTATGTTTAATTAATTAGTTAATATGTATTTATTTATATGTAGAAAATTTTAAAATGAAATAAATCCAATTATATTTATAAAATAAAGGTTTATACAAATATTTAAAGTCAAAACAAATTAAAAATATTTATACTTTAAATTTTCAAAGCTTTAAATTCAATTTCAAATCAAATTATAAAATTAAATTTTGAAATTAAGTTATATATTTACATATATAACTACACAATTCAATTTTGAAAAACAATTATCTTTATTAAAATCTATTTGTTAAAAACAATGTATTATTATATTTCGAAAAAGAACAAATTTTGATAACTATAAATGATTTATAAAAGAAATTATTTCTTTATTAATAAATTACTTATTTTATCACACTATATCAAAATAAACCTTATTGTTATTTTTATTTAAATTTAAACTCAAAAATCAATTTAAACAAATTGAATTTTCATCTTATCAATTTAAAACCATATTTTATTTATTAAATAACCTTTTAAAAGTTAAACTTTAAAATTATACCCAATTTTACCAAATATATGTTATTTAGAAAATAAGATTTATTTATTTATTAAATTTAAACAAGGTTTATCTATTTACAATGTATACAAATTCTATATACATTACAAATAGAAAACAATTTACTAGCTTTTAAAAGATAAAATCTATCAATTAAATATTTATTTTATTGGATTATTAAATTAATTCAAATCTTATCAAAAAGATTATCAAATCAATTTAATTTTAATTCATATTATTAAATTGATATTGCTTAACATTCCGGGCCATCACATTATCCTTTAATTATCAATTAATAAACCTTAATTATTAATTAATTCTCTTCATTACAAAGTAATCAATCCTTAATTACTTTTATAATCAATTAACCTTTAATTGATTGATTAATTATCCATTAACTATTAATTAATAACCTTAATTATTAATAAATATCTCTTAATATAAATTAATTAATCCATAATTACTTTTATAATTAATTAATTACTCTTTAATCAACTAATTAATTATCACTTAATTATTAATTAATAAAACTTTATTATTAATTAACAACCTTAATTACAAATTAGTTACTTCCTTAATTACCATTTGATTAAATAGTTAATCAACCCTTAATTAATATTTGATTAATCTTTAATTATCTTTTGATTAGTCCATAATTACCCTTGATTAATCAGCCTTTAAGTATTAATTAATTAAACCTAATT
The DNA here is from genome assembly GCA_030765085.1 of Allium cepa. Classification (NCBI taxonomy): domain Eukaryota; kingdom Viridiplantae; phylum Streptophyta; class Magnoliopsida; order Asparagales; family Amaryllidaceae; genus Allium; species Allium cepa. The sequence goes on from CM060932.1 coordinate 456,060,380, forward strand.
ATTAGTTAATAAAACTTGATTACAATTTAAATACCTCTTTATTAATTAAGTAACCTCTAATTACTTAATTAACAACTCTCTAATTACTAAATTAATCAATCTTAATTACTTGATTAGTTCATTCTTAATTACTTAACTACTCAATTAATTAATTTCTGATCATTAATTAACAATCTTTAATTAGTAATCCTTAATTATAATCAACTAACCCTAAATTAATTAATAGCCCTTAGTTATTTATTAATTAAACCAATAAATTACTCTTAATTAATCATTTAATTAATCATTTATAATTAATTAATCAAATTAATTAGTTATACTTAATTCTGTTTATTAAACTAATTGATCTCAAGACATTATAACCTTAATCATCTTATGATAAAACATTATCTTACAATACCTTAATTACCATTAACATTTTTAAAACATTTTAACATTATAATTTAATTAACTTAAGTAAATCATTTAATTAAGATTTGAAATAAAATAACCATTTAACTTGATAATTTGAAGCTAACAAAATTTAACTTCCTTAAAATAACTTAAACACTATCAAGTAGAAGTTTTTTAAAAACTAATTTCAATTTGTATTTTAAACTTGCTTTTATAAAAATCCTAAACTTTTGTTAAAAATTAAGTTTTAAAATTACTTTAAATTTACAAAATTTAAGTTAAACAAATTTTCAAAACTTCTTAATCAATAGTTAAAGAAAACAATTATAAAGAGTAAGTTTAAATAAGACAGTTTTAAACTAGATTTAAATATTAATTTCAAAAACAATTTGATTTTAAAACATTTTTAAAGGTGTTCAAAACTGTTGCTTTGGGTTTTACTCGAAGGCCACTCGGGTCTACCCCCGAGTTTCTCTTCTTTTCCCCCTTATTTTCAAAAACTTGAATTTTATTTAAGTTTTAAAAACTTACAGACTATACTTATGAAACTACTCGAGTTTCAACTTGAGTCACAAACCCCAAAACACAAGATATACTTCGAGTCCAAAAACCCCAACCCCAAACTCAATCACCAACTCCCCTGCGCCACTACACAATCAACTACGACGATGATGACCACTGCCGTAGTCTCCAACATCACCGACCATCTCCCATACATTAATTCCCGATCATCCAAACACATACACAAGCCTAAATTCAAAATCAAGCCATGAAGATGAAACTGGAACCACAAAGCATCACCAGAATTCTCTTCGCTCACACACCTCTGATCAACTGAGCAGCTGCAACCCTGGCCACGTCTTCGCCTCACTTCCACGTAGCCAATACTTGAACACAATGACACTCGATCACCTAGAGGACTCTCAATGCTCTAGTTACCAGACCTGACCAAAATTAGGTTTAGAAACCTAATTCTTCTCACCGCCGACGCCAGGGCAATCTATATTGCCCCCAACCATTTTCCTAGCCTCACCATACATCCTTCCTCCTCCAGACGAAACCCCGACCTTCCAGCGATTGTCGATCACCAGAGATTGCCTCAAAACCCAATTCCAGACAAACTAAATTTTCACACGAAATCACAAAGTAAAAATTATGATTTCTACCTTAAAAATCATATTTTTCAAAGATGTTTCAAGTTATGTAATTGGATTATCAAATCATAATACTTGATTTTATCATACATTTAAGTTTTCTTCTATTCTATCTTGTTTCCAGGAACATTCAAACTATTTTACTTGAAATAAATTTTAAACTTCAATTTAGGATTAAAAAAACATATTTTATTTAAATCCTAAGTCCAAACAGTGGTTTAATGAGAAGATATTGAATTTTTGATTGAATAATGTGCTTTGTAACCTGGAAGCAGAGAACAACATCATGCACAGATCAACTTAACAAACATACAGTATTCACAGTTGTATTTACACATGCAAGCATCACATATCTCAGATATTTTCACAAGCAACATACTAAAATTTACTTAACTTTTAATTTAAAAAGTTACACAAGTTTTTTTCAAAAAGGCAGAGGCTTGAATTCTAGAATTTGCAAACTGGAAGGCTTGGAATTTTTCTTTGCTGAAGAAAACACTTTGAAACGGAAAGACTTTGGTTACAGCATTTGATTTAAACACTGGAAATACTTGATAATGCTTGAGAAGGTTGCTTGACATTGTATTTCAGGTTTGCATTTTGAAAAATCTGAAGTTTTGCAATGCTGCTTTGATTTCAGGTTGCTTGCAAATCCCACATAGGAAAAATGGCTACAGACTTGATTGAGGTGGTTACTGACTTAAGGGGCAATGGTTATAGAGTTTGCTTAATAATTTGATTGATTTCAGGCTTTGCATTTTGAAAATCTGCTACAGGCTTGAGTTACAGGCCTTTGATTATGGTTTGAGGAGGATTTACTGATTTGTTTGAGGAAGTGTTTTAAGTGTTTTGGTTTGCTTGAAAATGGATTTCCAGGTTCTGAAAACATTATAGTGTTTTGGTTTTGATTTTGAGGAAATGTTTTTAAGTTTATTCTTAATCATTTTCTGGTTTGTAGATAAATGAACATGGTTTTGATTTTTTTTAGAAATGAAGATGGAAAGGAAATAAAAGATAGGAGAGGTGAATTTACAAAATGTGAATTAGGATTTATTTTAGAATTAAAGATAACAAAAATAAATTTTGACACTTGTTTTCAAAAGTTAAAACTTGCCATATTAAAGGCTAATTGTCTTACATGTGTTTTTAACATGGGTTTAAAGGTTACACTTGTATTATTTCATTTTATTTATTTTTAAAAGATTTAAAAAAGCTTTTTAAATTAATTTTCCTAATTATAAATACATTTGTAAATTAATAAATTTTTTCTAAATTTTATAAAAATAAAATCTTTAAAGATATAAGAATATAAATCAATTATAATTTAATAAAATCTTATATAACATATTTAATTTATTTTAAAATGTTAATATAAACCCTTTGGTATTTATTTCACAATTTAATAAACACTATCCTAATTAATAAAAATAAATTCTTTTAAGGAAAAAAAATTCTATTTTAAATTAAAACTTATTCATATATTTTATATCCAAAATAATTTCCAAGATACATATCCATTTAAATTCTAATTTCAATCTAAATTCAAAGTCAAATTCAATTTTAAAACCGAATTTAAAATCAATTCAAATATATATTAATTTTAAACAAACACAAATTAAATTTGAAAATAATAAATCTTGTAACGATCCGAAATTTTCACACCTGAAAATTCCAGATAGTTATGAAAAAGAAGAAAGAGATAGAAGAAGAAGAAGAGAAACATCAACAACTCACATTCGCAGCGGATAAAATATAATAATAAATAATAACAGTTTACAAAATGATACTATATCTGTCGATTACATTTAATATACATCAGAGTTTCACATATATACAGTCACTGAACATATACAATTATCATGTCAGATTCACAATAATATAAATACAGCGAAAATACCCTATACGCTCCTGCCATCCAACTCGTTTGCTGAGATCCAAAACATATCTACCTGAAAATCTGTAATACTCGGTCTGACCCGAGCATTACACCAAAGTAACACCCGGGTCAGGCTGGAAACCAGCATGAGTAAACCCAACTAACATGGAATACCAAAGCAATCAACTTACAAAACCCGGGGTAATTCAAACCAATTTATCCCATTTCACAATTTGCTATAGACAACACTTATTTCACATATCAATTTCTAAGTACCGAAACTTAGATAAAATAATCCAATTCACTTAAATCATTTTATTTCATTGTATTGATTTCACAAATCAATTTATAAAGATTCGAAGTGGTTACGAGTATTTCCTAATACCCGACCCCGGTCTCTTCGAAACACATGTTATCCTAACCCAAGTTATTCAAATGAAGTACACAACATTTCATATCAGAAATATCAACACATTCAAAGCAATCAATACCATTCAACCATCCATAAGCAAAATTCAAACACATACAAATCAATTCGATTGATTTTATTGAATTTCAAACCTCAATCTCTTAGATTCCTTCATTTCACGTTAATTAATCCCAAATCAATTAATTGGTCAACCCATCATTATTCATCTTAATTAATCGCCTTGGATTAATTATTTTTTTTCCAATTAAATTAAAGTAATTATCTTTAATTAATTGCGCGTAATTAATTGTGCTTAACTCCCAATAAATAAGTAATCCTATTTGCTTCACAAATTAATTAACAATATTAATTACATTAATCCTTAATTAATTTACTTCTTATAAGTCACTTACATTGATTATGTTTCTTAACTAATCTATCTCTATGATTTCAACTTATTCTAATCAGATTTAATTACTCTTTTATAGTGGAAGTTTTAAAGGAATTTAAAATTAAATTTTATTTTTAAATTCAAGTCAATTTACAATTACACTTTAACAATCAAGTTGTTAAATACTTAATATTTAAAAACACTTTATGTGTTTGATTTAGAACTAGTTTTAAATCTCTACTCACAATTTAACTCCAGTTTTTAAATAACACTTTTATTTCTTTCCAAATCATTCTTATTTTATTCTATAATTATTTCATTCTCAAAATTTCACTCTTATATTTCTTTTTTTCAAAAATCAAAATTTTATATATTTCGATAACTCAGGATACCGAAATATTCAAGCACCCCACATCATTTAAACTTCCAACTACCAACAATATCCATCACAGAATATCAATCACCCAATATATATTATACTACCATATATAATATAGCACATCAAAACAAATCAATCATTCCACCAAATCTTTTAAATTTAACCACTTAAATTCAAATAGAAATCCAAAGGCGTGAGATTTACTCACCATTATCGTTTTGCAGCCCATTTCCTTTATGACTTATTCTTCACAATCATTGACCTTGTACACATTACATAATTTATTAACATCTGAAATAATCTCTAAGTAACTTATCATTCAATGAATTAAATTGACCAATAATTTAGTTAAAAAAAATCAATTGGTTTTATAACGAATAAATTTATTACCTTATTAAATTATTTTTAACGAAACTTAATAAATCAAAATACATGCATATAATATTTTCTTTTAATTTCCTGCAAACAGACAGTGTTCCTTAATGCAACTATTCGATTTCAATTATTTTTCCTCTCTGCGTAAATAATTATATAAAGAAATGTTTAAGGAGAATACCTTACCGACTCGTTCTCTTCATAGTATTGGACCTTAAACCAATGCTTTTCCTTTTTTTTAGTTTTCACGCTTTTGCTTTTCAGCCTATACTCGAAACCCAACATGCTCGACCTCCAAAATTTGAGCACAGTAAACCCTAGATGCCTCGCCACCGCGCCGCTACCCGCTGCTGTCAAAACCCCCCATTCATCGACCATCGCCACCTCTTCCCTAATCGAAGTCGACGACGAAACTCACTTCCCATCGCAACACCTTGCCTCACGTCTACCACTTCACCGTACGACCCAAACCCTAGATTCGTATCAACACACGCGAACTCCCCTCTCGCAATCGTCGAACAACCCCAAACCTAGATCTTGAGTAGCTTGCTCATCTTCGACCGCGCGATGCTTCCCTTTCGAATTGAGCGAGATCGAATCGAGTGCGATGCTAAACTGGGTTGCAGCCATGACTATTTGCTTGAATCGAATAGAAATATGAAGTGTTAATATTTGATTTTTTATTCGCATTAATCCCAGGGAACAAGACAGATTGAACGAGATACTAGTTCGCCATTTTCTTTTTATTTTAGTGAGCTCGATCTTCATCTCGAAGCTAGGAGAACAAAGACGAGATAATAAAGATGGAAAATGGCTTCTTGAGTACGCGTTAGAAAAATATCTCTGACAATTGTACTTCGAATATTATTAAATAATAAAACTTACAAATCGTCTCGTTAAGCATGACGCGAAATTCTGAACTCCGAATCAGACATGCCGACAGACGTTCATAAGGTTTTATCCACGCTACAAACACAACGGAACATGTTTCGGAAGCTAATTCGATCAAATGTGCGAGTTACAGGAGTAAAATATCGATATTAAATTAAATCGATTAAAATAAATCTAAGCGTTACGAGCTGCCAGGGTCAAACAACAACTCTGATTGCTCCGAAAATTGAAACCCGATAATAACTTACTATTAAGGATCCAATGGAACTTGTCTCGTCGAAATCCGAGACCGTGCCTTGGAAGGCTATTTTTAAATATCGATTTAAATGATATAATTTCAAAACTGAACAAATCACCTTTAAATTAAATTTCAACCATTCTATTATTTTCAGTGTCATCATTATAAATTTTTATAAGCCTTCAAATTATTTAAATTGGCTTAGAAATTTCAGATTCAACAATTTACCCAATTTCACTTATTAAATTCAATATTTAACTATATAATTCAATGATGTAATTACCAAGTAAATATTGATATCTTGAATTCGAGTTAAAATTAACTTTTAAATATTTAAAATCAATTAATTATTCCAATTTAATTCGTTAAAATTTTCGGGTTGTCACATTCCTCCCCCCTAAAAGAATTTCGTTCCTGAAATTACTAGTTAGGAAGAATGCCCAATACCCGTTTATTTTTTCCAAAACCAACAGTTTTATCAACATCCTACCAACTGTCTTTTATAAAAGACTTCTTATCCTTCTTACTAACTCCCCAAATTTTCCCACAGTTTTCAAACAACCCCTTTTCACACAATCATTCAAATTTCAATCTAAAACCAAATTTTGGAATTATCAAAATTTTCTCGAAATTTTCCTAACTCTCTAAATTTTCAAAAAAATTTCCAGCGTCGCCTTTGCGCGGCTAGCTCGGTACAACTACAAAAGGCCTCTACGGGCTCCCAAATACCAAAGAGAAAACAGAGAGCCAAGTGGCTAGATCAAAAATCCAATCCAATTCATACAGAAATTTAAATACGTACCTTTTTGTCGAGCAATACAAATTTATCTTTTGGAATCAAATCCAATTTCCTTTTCCCCTTTTAATACCTGCATATCTTGTTTGGCAACAATATTCAACCGAAACTTTACAAATCATTTTATACATTCTCTTATATAGGTTTTCATATTTACTTCTATTCAATTTGTTTATTTTTTCCGTTTTAATATGAATTCTACTTATTCCAATTTTGAATATTAAAATTTTATTTTCCATTTATAACTGAGTCTTATTAGTTCCATCTACTAATCTATTTCAGTTTCATATTTAGAATCGTTTAATTGCTTAACTAAAATTTTCTCAAAAATTCTCAAAAAATTTCTTACTCCCCAAAATTTTCGGAAAATTTTGGCAGAGTCTCATTTGTACGGAGGAGCTTTTGCAATTTGACAAGAGATATAAATATATATACGTCGACCCACCCGGTCGGAAAAAGAAAAAACAGTTCATATTTCCTATTTTTATTACGTAGGCGTGCCTTATTTAGCATTTTAAGCATGCGGCTTACTTATTTTAGCAATTAGTGCAGTCCAAATCCAGCCAAACGGCCTTCAGGTACCTGTACTTACTCAACTTAAATAGGTAAGTGCCATATATAGAAAATTTATTAGCATTTCACTTTTATTCAATAGCTAAACACATGTATATCATAAGCAGCAAGCACCAAAACGTTTTCCATAAGCAATTTATATAACTTTAAAGCTGATTCATTTGCTTTCAACCAATTCATATGCCATTTCATTAAATTTTAATGGCTTGCAACTCAATTTCTTATATTCAATTGATTTTTAACCCAAACAAGCTCATATTCACTTCAAATGATTCTGAACCAATTTTATTCAACCTCTATCAATTTATAGCATTTTAATTACTTTTATTTACGCCGAACGTCAAATATTTTTATGCAATTTCGACGATATTCGTTTAATAGAGTATCTATTTCAATTCATAACTACTTTAAATTAATTTCAACTCACTCAGAATTTAATTCCACTTCATTTCTAATTTATTAACCAACCATTTATTTAGCTCGACACATTCCATTCTTGTATACTTCTAACCATTCCAAATTAATTCAATCCAAGCTTTTATTTAATGGGCTTTCACTCTTATTCAAACCAAACTTCCATAAATTTTAAACTTAAGTGAATTTACTTTAGTTTATTCCAACATCAAACTTAAATTTGCTTCTATTTGATTCTCATTTAAGCAACTTCCATTAAATTCAGTTAGCCCATCAATTTTAAATTTCAAATTCACCTACTTAATTTATCAAAGTAATATTCAGGCACATATTACACTTCAAATTAATATACCACCAAATTTAAGTTCAGTCCAATATCTAATTCCAATCACAATTTTGATTTAGTTTTTATTCTATCAGACTTCATCCATTTATTATTTAACTCAATTAACCCATTTTAATTTTTAATTCAATTACTTATTTCGTTATCGAATTTATTTTATTAATACAAGGCTATTTTCAATTTATTTCTATTCACTTGGGTTTTGTTTTGCAACTCAAACCATTTCTATCATAATCACTTCTATTTCATATAACATCACTTCTCTTATATCCAATTCACATGCAATTTTTATTAAATATTATTCAAATCATCCTTGAATTTTATTTGTAGTTCAACCATCACATTTTCAATCCATCCCTATTTTATTTTTATTTTACAACATCTCTTCTTTTTAATTTAGTATTAAATCTATGTTGAATTCTATTTAAAATTCGAATTCATTCCCAAACCCATTATCAACCTACAATACATCTGTTTAACCAAGTTAAATTCTATTAATATACTCTATCAAATAATTAGTTATTAACTTACTTCCAACTTTTAATTCAATATTCGATTTTAATTTCAAAATCACTTTATTAAAATTCTAGTTTAGATTTCTTTCTATTTTCTTCCAAAATTCCAACATCTTTATTTAAAAATTTTAGACATGCTTTTAAATTTGCATCATACATAATAAAATAGCTCTTTATAAAAATACTTTTTATAACTCGACGTCTCAACCAGTCCATCCTTGTTCTCACAGAAATTCAGTCATACGGTGATCAGGCGTAGGACTGAAAATCTATAAGTACTTGGTAAACCCGTTTTCAACATCTAGTGAAAATACTTGAAAAATAATTTTATTAAAAATATAGAAATCAGTTTTTGAAAATAAAGGAAATATCTTTGGTGAGATTTCTCTACAAATCATCACCCTCATCCATAGTCGCAGTTACATCTAGGGTTACGTTGCCATCGCAGCAAAAGTCCATGTAACTGCAGGCTCTCCGCGGCCTCTCGATTACGCTATGGATCCCATACAATAGATCACAGTTACATCCAGGGTTACGTTGCCGTCACAGCAAAAGTCCATGTAACTGCAGGCTCTCTGCGGCCTCTGATTTTCGCTGTCGAAATGAAACCTCTACACTCCTACATAGGTTGCAGTCTGCCGATATAAAATCAAACGCTGACTGTTGCCTCTCAGCGGCACACACGACTTTCGCTATGTTATACCATAGGTCGCAGTCTACCGATATAAAATCAAACGCAGACTGTTGGCTCTCAGCGGCACAGATGACTTCCGCTATGGTATACACTACTCATAATCCCGAGGAACTAGTTTTGTCCGAACTCCTCACAGGATCAACTTTAGAACCCCCTTGGGCTCAAGGCAGCACCACCCGGTGGCACTCATGAGAAGTTCATTTCAAGGGAGCGCCTTTTTCCCCAGAGCCATCATCAAAACACTTTATACTATACACATATAGTATCTTTCAAATCATACACCTAGTATGAATTTCATATATAGCTTCTTTACAAAAGAATCGATTATCCCAAAATCGATATTTCTCAAACTTGGCTTTCCAAATTCCAATATTGATTTTCCCAAAAATCAAAAACCTTTCCAACTCCAAAGATTCCCAAATCCTTTTCCAAAATCCTCATAAGGTCCTTTATATATACATAAATATATATAATTTGTAAAACTTTGGATCATTTTAAACTTGTATAAAATTGCTTTTATACTTCAAACACCTTCAAAATCCTTTCCTTCCATCAATAGATTCAACAAGGGGAGAATATATAATGTGACGCCCCACCTCTATACCCACGCTAGCCAAGAACACTACGGTGTAGCGCTGTCAACTAGCGCGGAGAATGAGGCTGTTGAGGAGCGACCATCTGTGTAATTGCCTTGTGCGAGCACCGATATGCCAGATAGTAAAAACGTGCATTTTATTTCAGAAGGAAATCCGACATGCCGAGGCAAACTCAAAGCTACTACACAGTGGCTATAATAGTCTAGGACAAAAATATAAAATAATAAAACAGATAATATGAATGCGGAACATAAATAAAACAAAAAGTCTCATATATATAATAACTGATATCAGTTACAATACATTTGACATGGTACATGTGATACAACTACAACAGTCGACTCAGGAAGTTATATATACAAGTACATTATTGACTAACATACATGAATACATACCAACCTATACTATGACACGACAACTCCAAAAGATATGAAAAGTCTTCATAGCTCAAGCAGCATCCCAAAGCAGAATATCTACAACCTGAAAATACTCGGGTCTGACCCGAGTATTAAATTCAAAAGAAAATAATACTCGGGTCAGTCTAATTCAAACTCAGTTATTAGTGCACAGAAGCAATAATAATTAAATAGAAATTAGACGACAGTCAAAATAAATTTACCTATCCGATTCTCAAGTAAAGAAATCGGATAACGGTAAATACAACGCGAACCAATTCAAACAATTGGAAACATCAATTAAGACGTCAACTCGAGTAGGGCTGCAGTATACGCAAGCGTGTATTGCCACGCCACTACAACATATGGAATACGAAATAGTTCCATAAATCAAAAGCAAAAGAAATAACAATAAAACCAATACCGTGTGGCTGCAGTTCACGCTTGCGTGCACTGCTTTGCCACAACAGTGATAATGTACACAACCGGGCACAAGGTGAAACCCAAATAAATTACGGTTCAACTCAGGGGCAACATGAGTGTACAAAGTCAAATAATCAAATATACAACAGAGCTCCATGAAACAATACTTTTGAATGGACGCAGTGTAACAACACGAAGACACAACCGAATGAAGGTGAGAGCACCGCTGATGTGGCACCACAGCATACAACACAAGGGCGGACTGCAATTCAGAGCAAAGTCGAAGCTGCAGCTAACACAAGCTACAGGAAGAAAGTGCATAAACATGTACGCAATGGTGACCAATTGAAATGAGGACAAGGCATCAATGCAAGGTAACAGTTCACAACAATGAAATGGTTTTGAATAACCATAAATGAACACTGTGGCAACAGAAGTGTACACAGTGGCAACAGAAGTGTACACAGACCAATGCAACATATCCAAATTCAATGAACATGTACAAGTGAAGGCAGTGGCAACTGCAATAATAAAACTTCCATATTGGGTCAAGCAAGTGCAACACAGTGACAAGCTCAACAAAATCAAGTGAAAATAACTAAATGCACTTACAACTGAAACTATCTCGAAGTGAGGAAACAAATACAAAGTCTAATGCAGACCCATATAAGTGCACATGTGTATATGTTAGAAGTGCTAACAAGCAAACATGAATCAATGAATCAAATATGCATATACAGGCAACTGAAGTGAATGGCATATGTAAGACCAGACAACAACCAGTGACACTGCAAGAGCAACAGGTAGAAGAAGATGTAGTGAAGCATGTACAAGGGCCAACAACAAATACAAACTGCAAATACCAAAGTGATACACAATGAACTATGTTTGTAATAACAATGACACAGTGCTAACTCAAGCAAGTTAAAAACATGGATCATGCCATGACAAATGAGTTCAACCAGTAAACAAGATGCAACTGCAGACAAAACAGTGTCTAAAATGAAGAGACCAGAGGGATGCAACTAAAACTGATGATAGTGGTGAATGCAACTGATGATAGTGAATGAGACAACTGATTCAAACTCAAGCACCAACAAAAATGAAGAGTCCACAAGCAATAATGCAGACCAAAATTTTCAGATGGATATAAAGAAAGTTCAAACTGACTTGATGCAAACAGAATATAAGCAAACAGCATATGAGTGACATCAAGCAACTACAAAGATCACAATTCAAAGTGGACAGAACCATCAGGCATGCAATGTGCAGACTACAAAAATGATTCAAGCACAGTGCTACTACAAATATCACATAAGCAAATTCGAACAAACCCGAGTCAAAACCAAAAATAATATGCAGTTCAAAATCCAGAAAAATGCCGAAATTAAAATAGTTCAAGTGCCATGATGAAGCAATGCAATCATCAAGGAGCTCGAAGGCATACATGTCAGTGAAGCAGGTTATAATGAAGATGACAAATGAAATGACCAGCTACAACATGCTCAGGGACTAGTGTGCAACGAAGGCCTCAAAAAAAAATACTACAGAGAATAAAAATCAACCATGAACAATGTAAGTCATGGGATCTAAATCAACAGCCCCAAAATCATCTCAAGGCAGAAAAGCATCAACATCGAACACAAAAAAATCAAATCGGAGCCGAAACAATGAAAACCAATTAAGCAGAGAAAATCGAATAATTCTGAATTAGATGTGAGTAATATAAATTACTCACCTTGTTGCCAAATCGAAGCAGAGGCCATCGAAGATGAACTAGTAGTTGAAGTCGGCGCGTTTGATTCCACGAAGCCCTAGTTTCAATTTGGGGACGACGAAAACGAAAGGGAGCGGCGGCCATTATTTTCTCGTTCGCATGTTTAGTTTTAGGGTTAACGAACGAAAATGAGAAAAGGGGACGGGTTATTATGCTTTGAGAATTAACACGGCCCAATTTAAAAACATGGACCACTATTTAATTTCAAAGCCCAAAATTTCTTTTAACAATTTATAAAAGAATTTTAATTCAAAATTTAAAAACTTCAAATAGAAATTTGTGTCAATATTAATCGTTTAAATTGTTGATTATAATTGATGCAAAATACCGGGTTGTTACAGACTCCCCTCCTTAAAGAAATTGCGTCCTCGCAATCCTAAGGAATAAATGGACAAAAGGTAACAACCATAAGAGCATATCATCACAAGATGAAGAAATTTGAAAATAGGAAGTTCAACATATAGAGCATGAGAGAGAGAGAGAGAGAGCCTGAACGTGTTTGCTCGATGAATTCTCTGGATTCCAAAGTGAAATCCATAGAATTTGAGATCCGCTGAACTTTCACGAGAAAAGCATCTTTATTTCGAAGGTGCCAAACCCCCGAAACATTGATGTGAATAGAATGTTGCTCAAAGTCAAATCTGGTGAAACTTCAATTTCTTCAATAATACCGGGCTCAAGAATAAAATCGGAATTCCTAAGGCATTTCCGTAGAAGGAAGACGCGTGAAACACGTCATGGATAACAGAAAATTGAGCCGGTAATAAAAGGCGATAAGCCAAGAAACCAATACGTTCAATGATAGGAAATGGCCCAATATATCGAGGCACTAACTTTCCCGACCAACTGAAACGCACAACACCTTTCATAGGTGAGACACGAATAATTTGGAATAACAGCGTAGTACAATAACCATACGCCAGATGAATCAAAGCTTCATTAATTCGAAACGCCGACGTAGTACAAAAACAGTACGTCCAATGAACCGATCACCATAAAAGAACATCAGACGCAAGTCCATAAAAGGAATGAGACGAAGCTCAATAAAACGAAGTACATCGAAATGTCTGATGAACTTGGTAAAAAGATGATTCCATTCGGACATCATCAAAGAAACAACCACTTGTTGCCTACGACCAAGGGCATCGGCAACACGATTTCCCATCCGGGAGTGGTAAATAATATCAAGATTATAAGATGTAAGGAACTCGAGTCAACTTGGTTGACGCAAATTAAGTTCCTTATGAGAAAATAAATATTCCCAAGATTCATGATCAGGGTAGAGAACGAATTTCTCACCCAAAAATAATGATGCCAAATTTTGAAGAACGAAATCAATAGCCACGAGCACTAAATCATGAGTGGCATATCTAGTCTCAATAGGCATTAATGATTAAGAAACACAAGAGACAGAACGTTCTCTTATGCAAGAGAATGGCATGCAAACCAACACGATTAGCATTGGTACAAACGATAAAGTCTTGGTTCCCCTCGGGAATCGCAAGAATAGAAGTATCGGAGAAGAGTTGTTTTAAATAATATTCTTTACCAAAAAGCTAAAATTTTCGAAATTTACAATTTACTATATGTAATTATCTTTTCAGAAAAATTTACATTTCTAAAATTCAATTTACTGTGTCAGATTGTCTCATCAAAGCGTCTAGGAGATTCCTATCGATAACGTTGATCAAGCGCATCGACCAGAATTCTTAAAGCACTCAATGGGCAATACAATCACAAAATATTCTTTTAATTTCATAAAAGGAATTCACAAATTTTCAACCTCAAATGGACAAGTCCGGAATTAAACGAATCAGTAAAAGAAAGGGGTCATAGTCCTCGATTTTGCTGAAACGTTTAAATCGCTTCCTCATTCTTTGAAAGCGTAAACTATAAAATTTTTGAAAATGATTTTTATTTTGAAACAATTTTTAAAACACGTGATTAAAACAGCGATATCAGTAGCAACTTCGATAAGTGGATTTTCATTCATCAAAAGTGTCACAAGAATCTTCTCAAAGATAGAAATGGGTTTCATACCCTAAACTTGTATTCATAACAAGTCAATAACACACGAGTTCACCAATGCACAAAAATTGATAAAACTTATCAATAGAAATCACGAAAATTGGTGAAGCCCAAGTTCTAGAAATCTATGCAAGAAATCCAGAAATCACAAGATGAGAGTATTAAAACTCGAATGGGAGTATGAAAACTCGAACGCGAGTATGAAAACTCGAACCGGAGTATGAAAACTCGAACGGGAGTATGAAAACTCGAACGGGAGTATTAAAACTCGAACGCGAGTATGAAAAATCGAATAGGAGTATGAAAACTCGAACGCGAGTATGAAAACTCGAACCGGATTATGAAAACTCAAATGGGAGTATGAAAACTCACCTACACGCGAGCATGAAAACTCATCAGCACATGTAACGCAAAGCGAGAACGGGAGCATGAAAACTCACCTACACGCGAGCATGAAAACCCATCAACACGTGAACGCAAATCGAGAACGGGAGCATGAAAACTCACCTACACGCGAGCATGAAAACTCATCAACACGTGCAACGCAAAGCGAGAACGGGAGCACGAAAACTCACCTACATGCGAGCATGAAAATTCATCAGCACGTGCAATGCATAACGAGAACGGGAGCACGAAAACTCACCTACACGCGAGCATGAAAACTCATCAACACGTGCAATGCAAAGCGAGAACGGGAGCACGGAATCTCACCTACACGTGAGCATGAAAAATCATCAACACGGGCAACGCAAAGCGAGAACGGGAGCACGGAATCTCACCTACACGCGAGCATGAAAAATCATCAACACGTGCAACGCAAAGCGAGAACGGGAGCACGGAATCTCACCTACACGCGAGCATGAAAAATCATCAACACGTGCAACGCAAAGCGAGAACGGGAGAACGGGAGCACGGAATCTCACCTACACGCGAGCATGAAAAATCATCAACACGTGCAACGCAAAGCGAGAATGGGAGCACGGAATCTCACCTACACGCGAGCATGAAAAATCATCAACACGTGCAACGCAAAGCGAGAACGGGAGCACGGAATCTCACCTACACACAAGCATGAAAAATCATCAACACATGCAACGCATAAAGAGACACTATCTCATGGTTGCAAGCCATTAATTTTGACACACGAATGGCCCGAAGACCGTGGGGCGCTACCCCACATGTGTGAGTCAGAATCACACAGATTGAGGTCTAGACTAACCAAAAATCAAAAAGGTATATGTGAGTGGAATCACACAAGTGGTGTCTAGTCTAACCTCGCAAACAAAAGAAAAGTATGTGTGAGTGGAATCACACAAGTGGTGTCTAGGCTAACCGAAAAGGTATGTGTGAATGGAATCACACAAGTGGTGTCTAGCCTAACCAAAAGGAGACATCGCACAATTGCTAGTCTAAATCATAAGAATGATCGTCATGATCAACGAGAAGTGTCAATTACACTAAGTTAGTGAATATAAAAGTTTAGTTTCATGTCTCATAACCACTAGCTTAACTTAAATATTTACGAACAAACTGTAGATCGTCACTAGAAAATTGTCACAAGAGATTCAATCGAATAAGTCCAAGAATTAACCGACGAAGCAAACGCAAGCATTTCATACCACTTGTTTTACTAAGCCGTTTAATTAGATTTCTCATCCGAGTGAGGTAAAGGCTTGTATATACTAGTAGATTGAAAAACGGTTTAGGAAAAGAGTTTGATATTGAAAATAGAGTTGAAAACATTTTGATAAAAGAGTTTTGATATTTACTACTAGTATTGAAACCTTTATATTTTTAAAGTGACAAATCACAAAAATGATTGTAGAAACAATCAATCACAAGAATTTCACATACGAAGACATGAATAGAATCCAAAGAAATCGATACCGAATTCATCGAAAGGTATGTTCACAAAAATCCCGAAGAAAAGGTCATCAAAGTTGCTAATAAATAATAGCAACAAATTGGGAAATAATCAAGAATCGATTAAATTTGGAACCAAATCAATTCACTAAAATTCACATTCGAAGATGTGAATAAAATCCAAAGAATTCGATTCCAAATCCATCAAGATAGGAATACCCAAAAATTCCTGAAATAGAAGTTATCAAAGTCGACAAAAGTGATAACAACTAATCGGAAAAGAAGAATCGATCAACAATTAGAAAAACGAAGCAAAACGAGCATAAATGCATGAATGACTTTAACAAAAGTAAAAGTCAAGTCAATGTCGATATCGACAAGGCAAAGTCAAAGGCAATTTCTTTTATACCAAAGAAATTTTAAAACTATCAGAGAGGCACATGAAAACCAACAAACCATGGATAAACAGACAGAATCGACAAATTGAAACTCAATTTGTCTCAAAGATTGATACCCAAAAACCCAATTGTATGGAGACTGCATTAAGTACACGAATCAGAGATAAGAATGCATATATACAGCAGTTCGAATAAACAATGCGAGCTCAAATCGAAGTGGGTACGAGTTGCAGCAATATGCAACTTGGTAGAGCATATACACAATGATACTTAGCAGTGCATACTGAAATGAGCAAGTGCAACAGAGAATAGCAGCAATGCTCATGAATAAGCGTTAGGAATTCATTCCTAACAAACAAAGATGATCTTAGATAAAGATGTGAGACAAAACATCGACAAATAGTTGTAACACATGTTCCATCTAGTTATGTTTTATATTCGTCCTAAACCCCAGGCTCTAATACCAAGCTCTAACGCCCCACCTCTATACCCACGCTAGCCAAGAACACTACGGTGTAGTGCTGTCAACTAGCGCGGAGAATGAGGCTGTTGAGGAGCGACCATCTGTGTAATTGCCTTGTGCGAGCACCGATATGCCAGATAGTAAAAACGTGAATTTTATTTCAGGAGGAAATCCGACATGCCGAGGCAAACTCAAAGCTACTACACAGTGGCTATAAAAGTCTAGGACAAAAATTTAAAATAATAATACAGATAATATGAATGCGGAACATAAATAAAACAGAAAGTCTCAAATATATAATAACTGATATCAGTTACAATACATTTTACACGGTACATGTGATACAACTACAACAGTCGACTCAGGAAGTTATATATACAAGTACATTATCGACTAATATACATGAATACATATCAACCTATACTATGACACGACAACTCCAAAAGATATGAAAAGTCTTCATAGCTCAAGCAGCATCCCAAAGCAGAATATCTACAACCTGAAAATACTCGGGTCTGACCTGAGTATTAAATTCAAAAGAAAATAATACTCGGGTCAGTCTAATTTAAACTCAGTTATTAGTGCACAGAAGCAATAATAATTAAATAGAAATTAGACGACAGTCAAAATAAATTTACCTATCCGATTCTCAAGTAAAGAAATCGGATAATGGTAAATACAACGCGAACCAATTCAAACAATTGGAAACATCAATTAAGACGTCAACTCGAGTAGGGCTGCAGTATACGCAAGCGTGTACTGCCACGCCACTATAACATATGGAATACGAAATAGTTCCATAAATCAAAAGAAAAAGAAATAACAATAAAACCAATACCGTGTGGCTGCAGTTCACGCTTGCGTGCACTGCCTTGCCACAACAGTGATAATGTACACAACCGGGCACAAGATGAAACCCAAATAAATTACGGTTCAACTCAGGGGCAACATGAGTGTACAAAGTCAAATAATCAAATATACAACAGAGCTCCATGAAACAATACTTTTGAATGGAGGCAGTGTAACAACACGAAGACACAACCGAATGAAGGTGAGAGCACCACTGATGTGGCACCACAGCACACAACACAAGGGCGGACTGCAATTCAGAGCAAAGTCGAAGCTGCAGCTAACACAAGCTACAGGAAGAAAGTGCATAAACATGTATGCAATGGTGACCAATTGAAATGAGGACAAGGCATCAATGCAAGGTAACAGTTCACAACAATGAAATGGTTTTGAATAACCATAAATGAACACTGTGGCAACAGAAGTGTACACAGTGGCAACAGAAGTGTACACAGACCAATGCAACATATCCAAATTCAATGAACATGTACAAGTGAAGGCAGTGGCAACTGCAATAATAAAACTTCCATATTCGGTCAAGCAAGTGCAACACAGTGACAAGCTCAACAAAATCAAGTGAAAATAACTAAATGCACTTACAACTGAAACTGTCTCGAAGTGAGGAAACAAATACAAAGTCTAATGCAGACCCATATAAGTGCACATGTGTATATGTTAGAAGTGCTAACAAGCAAACAAGAATCAATGAATCAAATATGCATATACAGGCAACTGAAGTGAATGGCATATGTAAGACCAGACAACAACCAGTGACACTGCAAGAGCAACAGGTAGAAGAAGATGCGGTGAAGCATGTACAAGGGCCAACAACAAATACAAACTGCAAATACCAAAGTGATACACAATGTACTATGTTTGTAATAACAATGACACAGTGCTAACTCAAGCAAGTTAAAAACATGGATCATGCCATGACAAATGAGTTCAACCAGTAAACAAGATGCAACTGCAGACAAAACAGTGTCTAAAATGAAGAGACCAGAGGGATGCAACTAAAACTGATGATAGTGGTGAATGCAACTGATGATAGTGAATGAGACAACTGATTCAAACTCAAGCACCAACAAAAATGAAGAGTCCACAAGCAATAATGCAGACCAAAATTTTCAGATGGATATAAAGAAAGTTCAAACCGACTTGATGCAAACAGAATATAAGCAAACAGCATATGAGTGACATCAAGCAACTACAAAGATCACAATTCAAAGTGGACAGAACCATCAGGCATGCAATGTGCAGACTACAAAAATGATTCAAGCACAGTGCTACTACAAATATCACATAAGCAAATTCGAACAAACTCGAGTCAAAACCAGAAATAATATGCAGTTCGAAATCAAGACAAATGCCGAAATTAAAATAGTTCAAGTGCCATGATGAAGCAGTGCAATCATCAAGGAGCTCGAAGGCATACATGTCAGTGAAGCAGGTCATAATGAAGATGACAAATGAAATGACCAGCTAAACATGCTCAGGGACTAGTGTGCAACGAAGGCCTCAAAAAAAAATGCTACAGAGAATAAAAATCAACCATGAACAATGTAAGTCATGGGATCTAAATCAACAGCCCCAAAACCATCTCAAGGCAGAAAAGCATCAGCATCGAACACAAAAAAAATCAAATCGGAGCCGAAACAACGAAAACCAATTAAGCAGAGAAAATCATATAATTTTGAATTAGATGTGAGTAATATAAATTACTCACCTTGTTGCTAAATCGAAGCAGAGGCCATCGAAGACGAACTAGCAGTTGAAGTCGGCGCGTTTGATTCCACGAAGCCCTAGTTTCAATTTGGGGACGACGAAAACGAAAGGGAGCGGCCGCCATTATTTTCTCGTTCGCATGTTTAGTTTTAGGGTTAACGAACGAAAATGAGAAAAGAGGACGGGTTATTATGCTTTGAGAATTAACACGGCCCAATTTAAAAACATGGACCACTATTTAATTTCAAAGCCTAAAATTTCTTTTAACAATTTATAAAAGAATTTTAATTCAAAATTTAAAAACTTCAAATAGAAATTTGTGTCAATATTAATCGTTTAAATTGTTGATTATAATTGATGCAAAATACCGGGTTGTTACATATAACAAAGATATAATTTTGTTTACCCAAAATCTAATATTCAAATTTGATTACTCTTTCCAATATCAATTTCCTTTCTATTCACATTCACTTAAAATTTCATTCACTTATTCACATTTTCCTTAATCCCCATTTGGATTATTACCTCAAGTCTTATCCCAGTTGGGTATTTAATCAATAACAGTTTGAACTCCGTCCATTTTATTTTTAGAAAAGCTTGTAAAATTTTAAAAATAGATAAGAAGTTGAAAAATAATTAATAGTTTGAAATATAGCTGTAAAATAGTAATTAATTCGTAACTTAGTTGAAAAATAATAGTCAGTTTAGAAAACAGTTGACAAATGGTTAAATAGCTTCAAAAATAATTGTAAAACAAGTATAAAATAATTTGGTTTTAAGAAAGAAGGGTTGTATATATTTAATATCCTAGAAAAATAAGTTTATTTTGAAAACAGTCCATAGTCAAACTGTGCACTTCCCCAACAATTAAATTTTAATTTTCCACTTCCTTTTAAATTGATCCAATTCCAATTTAAATAACTCCAATTTCCATTGGACTTGATTTATTCCCAATTCAAGTTGAATTAATTCTCCATTTCTTTCCAAATTTAAATCAAATTCCGTTTGATTTTTAAACTTGTACAACTTTAATTATAATTTCTATTTTACAATTTCTATTTATAATCAATTACATTCACATTTTGCTTTTAACTCATGATTATACACTTTATTTAGCCAACATATTTTTATTATTCCATAAACAATTAATCAAGATTCCAGAGTTTAATCAAATTTCCAAAATTTCAATATCACCTTAGAATTCAACTATATCCAAAATTCTTTGGCAAATTCAATTACCCCTTTGAATTTCAAAACCAAACCCAGTTCACAAACAATTCCAATGTAAAACAATTGGGTAGCAATTTTTCTTCTTGAAACTCGAAAATAAACATCGATAATGCTGCAATCATCACCGACGTTATTTTCCAGTGGCCAAAATAGTTCAATTCTTTTATCTCTTTAAAAGCATTTCCAAATATTTTTTATTTCAAATCTACCAGATTTCAAATTCAACACAAAAATATTTTTCGAAATAATACTTCCAAAATCTTTGGAAACCACTTCCAAATACAAAATAATTTTAAATTTTCCCAAAAATTCCAAATTCCCAATCCATCGAATTCATATGTAAACATTATTCTGAAATTTTCATCTTACTTTATTTTCACATATTCTCTGGAATTCTATTTCAAATTATAATCTTATTTATTTATGAAGTTCAATTTAATTTATAAATTACATTCACAATCTATATTTCAAATTCCATTTTGTTATATAAGTTTATTCTTCAACTTTGGTTATAAATTTCAATTTGGTCGTATTTTATACTACTTCTTAACTTAATTCCAATAATTTAAAAGGAAATGTTGTTATACATATCAAAATATATTTTTATATAAAATCATTAAAAATCTTTATAAATCAATAACAAGTATGCTCTCATATATATATATATATATATATATATACACGCAACTCATACTAGAGTACTACGGACTCTATTCAATGAGTAATCCCCACCAGAGCCAAGGTTCTCGCTTAACCTTTCAGCTCTGATACCAAATGTAACGACCCGAAATTTTCACACCCGAAAATTCCAGATAGTTATGAAAAAGAAGAAAGAGATAGAAGAAGAAGAAGAGAAACATCAACAACTCACATTCGCAGCGGATAAAATATAATAATAAATAATAACAGTTTACAAAATGATACTATATCTGTAATGACCTGTAAATTTCGATAATTAAACTGGTTAATTTAATAAGATTTTTGTAATTAAATTTAAGAAGAAGAAAAAAACCTTTATAATTTATAATGAAGTGAGGGTTTAAAATGAAATGAAAATAATAGGGATATAGTAACGGTTGTAAGTTACTATTTAATTAGTCTATTAATGTAGTTTCAACTGTTACATTTGGGTATTAAATTGAATATATGCAAATAAACGTATGGTAATGGAGTGAATTCAACATTATATAAGAAATTCAACATTATATAAGCAATTCTGATAATTAGTGTAAATAATAAACTTGAGTGTAATATAAAGTTAGTGACAACATTTATGCAAGTCACCTTTTTATTTAGGGCTGCTAAATTCAGAGTAGGAAGTCAATTACATTTAAATGAAGGTAAATGTTCATTAATGTGAGATAGGACTGTAACTGTAATGTCTGAATGTAAATGAAATGACATAAATGGAAATTTATATTTTATTCATAAGATGAAATAAAGGAATGAAACCAAGTTGAATAAATTGATTTAGGTTTTATTTATGATAAATGTATATATTTGGGGAATTCAATATAATTGAAAATAACAAGTTATTACAAAAGAAAGATGAAAATTGGAATATATATTTTTGTAAGGAACGATAAACAAATAATAACTAGGTTTATAAAGTGATAACAGATTTAATAAAAGAGTAGGATTAAAGCATGGTAGTTATTGGAAAGTAATTAATTGAAATTTGGATGAATTGAATTTTTTTTTTTATGTATTAGTATAAAAACCAATTTTAATATTACCCATAAGAGGATAAGTTAATAGTCGATTCAATAACATGATTGAGAAATCAAATATATGGATTTATTGGGAATTTAAAACTTATACTTTTTTTTAAAATACAGCGTTTTACACGCAATAAATTTTTCTACTTTTATTACATATTATATATATATATATATGTTATTATTATTATTATTTCATATATCCACCTCTATTTTATCTTTCTATTTTTATTTTTGACAGTCATGTTTATTTATTAGATTATTTCTTGTTAATATCTTTTATTTATGGCTTGGAAGAAACTAAAAGGGTATGCGTTATATTGTCTTAATTGCTTGTCGTTTTAATTGCCTACTCTTTATTTCTTTTTATTTACAAAACCTTGAAATTTAATATAAAATTTAACTTGATTTAATCATTTCCTAAAAGTCTAAATATAAAATTGGCAGTTTTGAAATTTTTACTTTGTTAAAAGACAACTCCAATTGGAATTTTAATAAAAATGAACTACGTATATTTTAAATACGAAGAATGTAAACAAGTTAAAATTTTAGTTAAGTAATAACTTTGTAAAATCCATTGTTTTACAGACTGTTAAATTTCGCATTTAAAAAGGGTACGCATTGTAATGATATAAGTAACGTAAAAACGTATAAATTAAAAACGTTACTTTTGTATAAATTTTTAGGTGTATTGTAATGCGTCAGTTTGGCGTATTTTAAAAAATTATATTTCAATATCTATATGGATTAATAAAATCAGTTAGGAGATTTCCAACCAAAACGTATTGATTTCGTGCCTATCCGTTTCTCTAAAATCATGCACTGGTTAAGGAGATTCCCACTACCAATATTGTTTTCAAAATCGTGCTTCCCTTTCACGCAAATATCATCTGGAAAGAAATCAAACTTGCTTTCCTTGCGCGTGACATATCAGTGAAATTTATTTCCTTTAACATCTTTGTCATTTGCCTCTTTATAGAGATTTGATTTAAAAACTTTCACAAATAAATTTTATTCCACTTGCCATTCATTCCTCTCAATCAAATATAATTGCTTGCCTTCTAAAATTCAACCAATCAAAAAATTAAATTTCTTACCATTTTTCTCTCCGTGACATAAATCAACGCATGCATTCAAATCTGTCCTTGAAGTAGCATCCAAAGCAAATTAATACTTGCTGATTCTTTGTATACAAATCTCTCAGACTATAAAAATAGCACGCAACTACTAATTGGAAAAAAAAGGAGATATAACGTTGCAATCAAATTTTTCGTATATCTGGCAATAAATCACGCATAATTATGTAAACATTATTTCGCTTGCCTCCTTATATTCGTTTCCCTTTACCATTTATCTCTTACATTTTTTCTGGTCAACAAAAATAAATTCAAGCTTGCCTATTTGATTTCCTAGATTTCGCAAGTTTTATCATCTATAAATACCCTACTCGTTCACCTAAACTTTCATATACCTCCTCTCCTCTAATCTTCTCGAGCTGTTGCGTACAAGCTTCAGGTAATGGTTTTACTCTTTCTTCTACTTTACATTTCCTTATGATCAGTTTATATCGTTTGCTCCACTGCATCAAAAAAATGCTCGGCCTACACCCCATTTTCCCCTCCACCACGTCACGTCCCTCTAAGTTTTCATAACCGAGCTTATATCCCGAACAACCCCTGATAGTGTTGCCATGTTTTGCCATGCATACCATAGTGATAAAGGAAACCAAGATTTGTTCTTTTTTTTGCATTCTGTTGAGAAATGTTGCATGCGTACCTATAGGTTGGGCCACGTGAACTTTAATGTGAGCCATATTGATGTGTGTTAGCAAATGGGGATATATATGGAGCCATCTGGAATACTTTGTGATATAGTAGTGCGTGTGAAACAACCCAGGGCCGTGCCATGCATAAGTGCTTGCCTGCATATTTTTCCCCAAAATGTTTTATTATTTTGCAAATCTAGTTCACGTGTTGCGTAGAGGTAGTTGAAAATGAAATTGAAATATATGGTAGAGAAAGAAAAATAGGATATGAAATAAGCCTGGGCGTTAGTGCATGTGTGCATGTTTTGAAATTGAAGTGGAAGAGACGTGTTGTAATTAAGAAACAGAGAGAGTTTGCATTGAAGAATAGTTTAGGCAGAGACGCAAGTTTTGCACAAATACATATTTTCAAAACTAGATAAGTTAGTACATGCCGTTGGAAAAAAAATAATAATATTAAAATGTATAATAATAATAAATAGTATTGCCAAGCCTATGAAGTTGGGGTCGGGAGGTGGGGTGAGGCAGTCGAGCAAAAGCTGAACCAAAATTTCTTTTACTCTATTCGTTCCAATTGTCTCAAAATTTTTGCTTTGACCATAATTTTTAAAGTCACGTATTCGGTATTTGGATCTTGAATCTAGGCGTGACATCCAGGGAAAATTTGATCGTTACCCGTTGTGCGATTCTTTTTCGGGGGATTTTCATTTTGAATCAAAATTTTTGCAGCTTTAAGGTCGGTATTTCTCACCAGACAAACATACCTATATATCCGTGATTTATCACAAGTGTATTTGTAAATTATTTATTAAATTTTATCTGCCTGTGATATAACATATGATGTTAAACCCCATTTTAAATTGACACATCATCTGTTGTTTATCTATTGTTATATTATTACAGTTATACTATGTAATGCTTATTTACTGATTAAATCATCACTGTAAGTTCCCTGTAAATTCGAGATCGTTATAGGCTGAAATGATAGGCCTGAACGATAATCATTTGTTCATTTATTTAATTGTTTAATTATTTGTTTGTTAACTTGGGATTGCGGGTTTGAAATGATAGAACCCGGGATTTTGTAAATTGCGGATTGAAATGATATAAATCCGTATCACTTGACCTAGGCTAGAAAACTATATACAGACTTGTGGTTTATATAATATTTTTCTGAAATGTTTAAAAGTATTTTAAATGGGAATTTATAATATTCTGGTTCAAATGTAAAGGATTTTTATAAAATTTATAATGATTTTTGAATAAGTCAAAATGTTAAATAAATAAATGTTTAAGTAAAATTTTTGGAATATAACTTAATTTGGGAAATTCTGAAATTTTGTTAAAAGTGAGTTTTGGTTAAGGAAATAATTGATAATAAGTTATATTTGGGAATTTAAAATTTGATTGTTAAGTTAATAATTTATTACAGCACTTAAATGCTGTCTTTTATAAATGAACTATTTTGACTTACAGACTTTAGGTGGCATTTCATAAATGCTACGGAAACTGAATTTTCGGATTGTTTAAAATAAATGGAAATAATCTTTAGGGAAAAAGGCCTAAATTTTGGAATTCAATATGTAATTAATAAAAAAATAAGGAATTGACTTTAAATGGTTTTAAATGGAAGAATTTAACTTTTAAATGTGAGTTGAAAGGCAAATTAATTCCTAAATAAATTGAATAGATTTAAATGGTATTTTATATTAAATAAAATGACTGATGTTTAAATAAATGATGGTTGAAATGATATTATGGTATTGAAATGTATTTGAAACTTATTTTGATTTTTAAAGTATAAATACCATTTCTAAAAGTTGTAACCATGGGTTATAATAACGTTTGGTTGTTAAAGAGACCGGGATCAGATATCTGGCATACTCTCTGTCGATACCGAAAACCACTTTAACAACCGTGTACGCGGTGGAGATTCCAGAATGAAGTAGGATGGTGGTGACGTTTCCTTTGAGGTATATACGTGGACCCGACTCCCGCGAGTTGGCATAAGGTGGCTAAAACAGGAACGATCGACGGATTAATGAGGTAGCACCTCTGATCGGACGCACTTCTTCGTATGCCATTCTATTACTTTTGTGATTGTTTTGGTGCGCACCTTTGATTTGGGAGTGTTGTTCGAGGTGGGCGGCAGCTGCGCGCTGCGCGTTTCCATCGGTCCGGAAGCGTAATTGGTATATCTACCCTGGCATTGCCTAGTTGTGTCGTGTCACCTACCCTAGCGCGCCTTATACGATTTTGGTTTTGTACCATACCTATGGAGTGCCCTCTGACGACGCCCATTCCGGGGGAGATTACGGTACTGTATAGACTATGGGAATATATTATGTGTTAAGGTGGAAAATGTAAAGCCTTAACGCTATTTAAAAGTAAGTTTATTTTACTAATAGACACTATTATAATAGCGAAGTATTACTACATAGTAAATAGTTTAACGGATCCTTAGAGGATGGGCGGTCCCAAGCATCCTTTAAGTTACTTGCTTTATATTATAGTACACTTGAATTAGCTTACACTATATAAGTATGTATGTCCTGACTCGAGTGTTTATGTTTTATTTTACGCTCGGGTCAGCCTGAGTTGCTGTTCAGTCATCATCCCGGAGCTAGGACTTCTATAGATCCTTTCAAGATGCTGGCTTCTTTCTGTCCGTTATCTTATTTATGAAATCAAGACTTTGGGATTTTTGGATTTTCTATTTGATGATTTAAACTATATTTGGGATGAAAGACTTTGTAATTTGTATTTGTTGAGACTATTTATAGTGGCTTCATGAACCACTAAGTCTTTTTAAATTCCGCTGCGAGTATTCTGATTTTGTGTCTGTGATTCTGTGATTAATTATTACTGTATATTTTGAGTTTTGCCAAATTTTATTTACAACGCGGTATTTTGAACAATTCAAGTCCGACATGTGCTGATGCGAATGGTTGAAAATATCGGGTCGTTACATTTGGTATCAGAGCTTTGGCTCTAGGCAAAACTTAGAATGTATGGTAAATTTGATTTACAGAATCACTTTCATTCGAGCTTGAATCACTTCCTTTTGATTCGATTTCCTTTGAATTTTGGAACGTTCCCTGCGGTTCCGAAGTTCATTCGTGTCCCTCACTATTCATTTTCTTTCTATTCTGGAGTATCCCATAACTCCACTTCGGATGATCTTTATAGTGAATTGGCGGTCTCGCCAATATTCTAATAAAGGGGTGAAACTCCTTTACAATTAGCATTGATTCACCAAAGATTTATATTTAACCTCGGTTTAGATGCTAGTATCTTTGGTTATTCCGAACTCTATCTCTTCGGATCGAATGGTAAATCTACATTCGATCTGACTCTTTAAGTCACGGTTTATCAGGTTAAGGTTGCCCGTGATTTATATAAACTTATCTAGTTCCTTGTTCTATTATGTAATCATCGGATCTTCTGATTCCAATTTATCTTTAAATCAAAATTCTCTTTGATTTGAATCTATCAAATTTGAATCTCTATCCTTGTTTTGAAAAATTTATTCCTATATTTGGGAAAAATCTAATATTATATATAAGTATAATTTTCAGAATTTTATAATTAATTTAACTAGTTGTCAAGAGATAATAGTGTTTGATTTTATTTATGGTTTTGTAAACCATTGGTTTTGTCTTATATAAATAATTGAACTATAAAACATGGTTATAAATTTATTTGGAAACAGAAATGGATTTAAAACAAGAATTTAAGAATTTAATTTCTGATAGTTTCAAACCTTGTGTTTAAAGTCTTAAAAGGATATATTATTATTTAAATTATTTTCGAATATAAATTTGTTTCCAAAGAATTTTAAAGTTTTAAAAATTAGCGCTCTTCTCTTTGTCGCTGGAAAATAATTTCGGTGATGACTACAACATCATCGACATTCATTTTCGAGTATCGAAGTAAAGAGACCACGTTGTAGTTTTGCTTCAAAAATTTAACTGATTTGAATTTCTAAATATGACTTAATTTATAATATATATAGATATATGATTTAAATTTGATTTGACATATGCTATATGTATGTATTTATTTATCTCTAAAGGGTTTGAAGTTAATTGGAAATTTAATTCATAAATTTATGTTAAAGGGTGATTCTAATGATAAAATAAAGTCAAATTTTGAATGAATATTTAAACTTGAATAATAAGAATTGGAAATTTTTTACTTGTATAATATTAAATTGCATGCTAATATAACTTACCTAAATTATTCAGAAATCAACTATGTAATTGGATAATGTATAATATAAAAGGATTTTATAAATAAAATTTGAGTGGTTATATTAAATGTTATACACTTAAAGTTTCAGTTACAACAAGACAAATAGAGGTAAATATAAATAAAATAATAATTGAATAATATACAATATCAAATGGTGTTAAAGGAAATTTAGAAATATATTGGAATAGTTATATTGAATATAATCTACTTAATATGTGCGATAAGATATTTTAAGTAGAATATATTTAATAATAATCTGGAATAAAGAAGAATTAAATTTGTTGAATAAAAGATGATTATTATAAATGACTATACAAATTTCTGATTTTAGAAAATAATTGGATAATAAGATAATTAATTTGGAAATAGTTAAGATTGATTTAACTTCAGTAAAAATTAAATGAATTAAATCAATTATTGAATATTAATTAATTTAAATTGAATTTATATGGTTTAAATAAATGATTCCATTTTGAGTTTCAATTTAGTTTTCTTTCAGGGTGTTCTATTCTCCTACCTCCTTCCTTTTCGGGGACGAAAAGTTTTGAGTGGGGGAGAGTGTAATGACCTGTAAATTTCGATAATTAAACTGGTTAATTTAATAAGATTTTTGTAATTAAATTTAAGAAAAAAAAACCTTTATAATTTATAATGAAGTGAGGGTTTAAAATGAAATGAAAATAATAGGGATATAGTAACGGTTGTAAGTTACTATTTAATTGGTCTATTAATGTAGTTTCAACTGTTACATTTGGGTATTAAATTGAATATATGCAAATAAACGTATGGTAATGGAGTGAATTCAACATTATATAAGCAATTCAACATTATATAAGTAATTCTGATAATTAGTGGAAATAATAAACTTGAGTGTAATATAAAGTTAGTGACAACATTTATGCAAGTCACCTTTTTATTTAGGGCTGCTAAATTCAGAGTAGGAAGTCAATTACATTTAAATGAAGGTAAATGTTCATTAATGTGAGATAGGACTATAACTGTAATGTGTGAATGTAAATGAAATGACAAAAATGGAAATTTATATTTTATTCATAAGATGAAATAAAGGAATGAAACCAAGTTGAATAAATTGATTTAGGTTTTATTTATGATAAATGTATATATTTGGGGAATTCAATATAATTGAAAATAACAAGTTATTACAAAAGAAAGATGAAAATTGGAATATATATTTTTGTAAGGAAAGATAAACAAATAATAACTAGGTTTATAAAGTGATAACAGATTTAATAAAAGAGTAGGATTAAAGCATGGTAGTTATTGGAAAGTAATTAATTGAAATTTGGATGAATTGAAATTTTTTTTATGTATTAGTATAAAAACCAATTTTAATATTACCCATAAGAGGATAAGTTAATAGTCGATTCAATAACATGATTGAGAAATCAAATATATGGATTTATTGGGAATTTAAAACTTATACTTTTTTTTAAAATACAGCGTTTTACACGCAATAAATTTTTCCACTTTTATTACATATTATACATATGTATATATGTTCTTATTATTATTATTTCATATATCCACCTCTATTTTATCTTTCTATTTTTATTTTTGACAGTCATGTTTATTTATTAGATTATTGCTTGTTTATATCTTTTATTTATGGCTTGGAAGAAACTAAAAGGGCATGCGTTATATTGTCTTAATTGCTTGCCGTTTTAATTGCCTACTCTTTATTTCTTTTTATTTATAAAACCTTGAAATTTAATATAATTTTTAACTTGATTTAATCATTTCCTAAAAGTCTAAATATAAAATTGGAAGTTTTGAAATTTTTACTTTGTTAAAAGACAACTCTAATTGGAATTTTAATAAAAATGAACTATGTATATTTTAAATACGAAGAATGTAAACAAGTTAAAATTTTAGTTAAGTAATAACTTTGTAAAATCCAGTGTTTTACGGACTGTTAAATTTCGCATTTAAAAAGGGTACGCATTGTAATGATATAAGTAACGTAAAAACGTATAAATTAAAAACGTTACTTTTGTATAAATTTTTGGGTGTATTATAATGCGTCAGTTTGGCATATTTTAAAAAATTATATTTCAATATCTATATGGATTAATAAAATCAGTTAGGAGATTTCCAACCAAAACGTATTGATTTCGTGCCTATCTGTTTCTCTAAAATCATGCACTGATTAGGGAGATTCCCACTACCAATATTGTTTTCAAAATCGTGCTTCCCTTTCATGCAAATATCATCTGGAAAGAAATCAAACTTGCTTTCCTTGCGCGTGACATATCAGTGAAATTTATTTCCTTTAACATCTTTGTCATTTGCCTCTTTATAGAGATTTGATTTAAAAACTTTCACAAATAAATTTTATTCCACTTGCCATTCATTCCTCTCAATCAAATATAATTGCTTGCCTTCTAAAATTCAACCAATCAGAAAATTAAATTTCTTACCATTTTTCTCTCCGTGACATAAATAAACGCATGCATTCAAATCTGTCCTTGAAGTAGCATCCAAAGCAAATTAATACTTGTTGATTCTTTGTATATAAATCTCTCAGACTATAAAAATAGCACGCAACTATTAATTGGAAAAAAAAGATATAACGTTGCAATCAAAATTTTCGTATATCTGGCAATAAATCACGCATAATTATGTAAACATTATTTCGCTTGCCTCCTTATATTCGTTTCCCTTTACCATTTATCTCTTACGTTTTTTCTGGTCAACAAAAATAAATTCAAGCTTGCCTATTTGATTTCCTAGATTTCGCAAGTTTTATCATCTATAAATACCCTACTCGTTCACCTAAACTTTCATATACCTCCTCTCCTCTGATCTTCTTGAGCTGTTGCGTACAAGATTCAGGTAATGGTTTTGCTCTTTCTTCTTCTTTACATTTCCTTATGATCAGTTTATATTGTTTGCTCCACTGCTTCAAAAAAATGCTCGGCCTACACCCCATTTTCCCCTCCACCACGTCACGTCCCTTTAAGTTTTCATAACCGAGCTTATATCCCGAACAACCCCTGATAGTGTTGCCATGTTTTGCCATGCATACCATAGTGATAAAGGAAACCAAGATTTGTTCTTTTTTTTTGCATTCTGTTGAGAAATGTTGCATGCGTACCTATAGGTTGGGCCACGTGACCTTTAATGTGAGCCATATTGATGTGTGTTAGCAAATGAGGATATATTTGGAGCCATCTGGAGTACTATGTGATATAGTAGTGCGTGTGAAACAACCCAGGGTCATGCCATGCATAAGTGCTTGCCTGCATATTTTTCCCCAAAGTGTTTTATTATTTTGCAAATCTAGTTCACGTGTTGCGTAGAGGTAGTTGAAAAGGAAATTGATATATATGGTAGAGAAAGAAAAATAGGGTATGAAATAAGCCTGGGCGTTAGTGCATGTGTGCATGTTTTGAAATTGAAGTGGCAGAGACGTGTTGTAATTAAGAAACAGAGAGAGTTTGCATTGAAGAATAGTTTAGGCAGAGACGCAAGTTTTGCACAAATACATATTTTCAAAACTAGATAAGTTAGGACATGCCGTTGGAAAAAAATAATAATAATAATAATAAAATGTATAATAATAATAAATAGTATTGCCAAGCCTATGAAGCTGGGGTCGGGAGGTGGAGTGAGGCAGTCGAGCAAAAGCTGAACCAAAATTTCTTTTACTCTATTCGTTCCAATTGTCTCAAAATTTTTGCTTTGACCGTAATTTTTAAAGTCACGTATTCGGTATTTGGATCTTGAATCTAGGCGTGACATCCGAGGAAAATTTGATCGTTACCCGTTGTGCGATTCTTTTTCGGGGGATTTTCATTTTGAATCAAAATTTCTGCAGCTTTAAGGTGAGTATTTCTCACCAGACAAACATACCTATATATCCGTGATTTATCACAAGTGTATTTGTAAATTATTTATTAAATTTTTATCTGCCTGTGATATAACGTATGATGTTAAACCCCATTTTAAATTGACACCTCATCGGTTGTTTATCTATTGTAATATTATGACAGTTATACTATGTAATGCTTATTTACTGATTAAATCATCACTGTAAGTTCCCTGTAAATTTGAGATCGTTATAGGCTGAAATGATAGGTCTGAACGATAATCATTTGTTCATTTATTTAATTGTTTAATTATTTTTTTGTTAACTTGGGATTGCGGGTTTGAAATGATAGAACCCGGGATTTTGTAAATTGCGGATTGAAATGATATAAATCCGTATCACTTGACTTAGGCTAGAAAACTATATACAGACCCGTGGTTTATACAATATTTTTCTGAAATGTTTAAAAGTATTTTATATGGGAATTTATAATATTCTGGTTCAAATGTAAAGGATTTTTATAAAATTTATAATGATTTTTGAATAAGTCAAAATGTTAAATAAATAAATGTTTAAGTAAATTTTTTGGAATATAACTTAATTTGGGAAATTCTGAAATTTTGTTAAAAGTAAGTTTTAGTTAAGGAAATAATTGATAATAAGTTATATTTGGGAATTTAAAATTTGATTGTTAAGTTAATAATTTATTACAGCACTTAAATGCTGTCTTTTATAAATGAACTGTTTTGACATACAGACTTTAGGTGGCATTTCATAAATGCTACGGAAACTTAATTTTCGGATTGTTTAAAATAAATGGAAATAATCTTTAGGGAAAAAGGCTTAAATTTTGGAATTTAATATGTAATTAATAAAAAATAAGGAATTGACTTTAAATGGTTTTAAATGGAAGAATTTAAATTTTAAATGTGAGTTGAAAGGCAAATTAATTCCTAAATAAATTGAATAGATTTAAATGGTATTTTATATTAAATAATATGACTGATGTTTAAATAAATGATGGTTGAAATGATATTATGGTATTGAAATGTATTTGAAACGTATTTTGATTTTTAAAGTATAAATACCATTTCTAAAAGTTGTAACCATGGGTTATAATAACGTTTGGTTGATAAAGAGACCGGGATCAGATATCTGGCATACTCTCTGTCGATACCGAAAACCATTTTAACAACCGTGTACGCGGTGGAGATTCCAGAATGAAGTAGGATGGTGGTGACGTTTCCTTTGAGGTATATACGTGGACCCGACTCATGTGAGTTGGCATAAGGTGGCTAAAACAGGAGCGATCGACGGATTAATGAGGTAGCACCTCTGATCGGACGCACTTCTTCGTATGCCATTCTATTACTTTTGTGATTGTTTTGGTGCGCACCTTTGATTTGGGAGTGTTGTTCGAGGTGGGCGGCAGCTGCGCGCTGCGCGTTTCCATCGGTCCGGAAGCGTAATTGGTATATCTACCCTGGCATTGCCTAGTTGTGCCGTGTCACCTACCCTAGCGCGCCTTATACGATTTTGGTTTTGTACCATACCTTTGGAGTGCCCTCTGACGACGCCCATTCCGGGGGAGATTACGGTACTGTATAGACTATGGGAATATATTATGTGTTAAGGTGGAAAATGTAAAGCTTTAACGCTATTTAAAAGTAAGTTTATTTTACTAATAGATACTATTATAATAGGGAAGTATTACTACATAGTAAATAGTTTAACGGATCCTTAGAGGATGGGTGGTCCCAAGCATCCTTTAAGTTACTTGCTTTATATTACAGCACACTTGAATTAGCTTACACTATATAAGTATGTATGTCCTGACTCGAATGTTTATGTTTTATTTTACGCTTGGGTCAGCCTGAGTTGCAGTTCAGTCATCATCCCAGAGCTAGGACTTCTGTAGATCCTTTCAAGCTGCTGGCTTCTTTCTGTCCGTTATCTTATTTATGAAATCAAGACTTTGGGATTTTTGGATTTTCTATTTGATGATTTAAACTATATTTGGGATGAAAGACTTTGTAATTTGTATTTGTTGAGACTATTTATAGTGGCTTCATGAACCACTAAGTATTTTTAAATTCCGCTGCGAGTATTCTGATTTTGTGTCTGTGATTCATTATTACTGTATATTTTGAGATTTGCCAAATTTTATTTACAACGCGGTATTTTGAACAATTCAAGTCCGACATGCGCGGATGCGAATGGTTGAAAATACCGGGTCGTTACAATATCTGTCGATTACATTTAGTATACATCAGAGTTTCACATATATACAGCACTGAACATATACAATTATCATGTCTCAGATTCACAGTAATATAAATACAGCGAAAATACCCTATACGCTCCTGCCATCCAACTCGCTTCCTGAGCTCCAAAACGTATCTACCTGAAAATCTGTAATACTCGGTCTGACCCGAGCATTACACCAAAATAACACCCGGGTCAGGCTAGAAACCAGCGTGAGTAAGCCCAACTAACATGTAATACCAAAGCAATCAACTTACAAAGCCCGGGGTAATTCAAACCAATTTATCCCATTTCACAATTTGCTATAGAGAACACTTATTTCACATATCAATTTCTAAGTACCGAAACTTAGATAAAATAATCCAATTCACTTAAATCATTTTATTTCATCGTATTGATTTCACAAATCAATTTATAAAGATTCGAAGTGGTTTCGGGTATTTCCTAATACCCGACCCCGGTCTCTTCGAAACACATGTTATCATAACCAAAGTTATTCAAATGAAGTACACAACATTTCATATCAGAGATATCAACACATTCAAAGCAATCAATACATTCAACCATCCATAAGCAAAACTCAAACACATACAAATCAATTCGATTGATTTTATTGAATTTCAAACCTCAATCTCTTAGATTCCTTCATTTCACGTTAATTAATCCCAAATCAATTAATTGGTCAACCCATCATTATTCATCTTAATTAATCGCCTTGGATTAATTATTATTTTTCAGTTAAATTAAAGTAATTATCTTTAATTAATTGTCCTTAATTCCCAATCAATAAGTAATCCTATTTGCTTCACAAATTAATTAACAATATTAATTACGTTAATCCTTAATTAATTTACTTCTTATAAGTCGCTTACATTGATTTAGTTTCTTAACTAATCAATCTCTATGATTTCAATTTATTCTAATCTGATTTAATTACTCTTTTATAATGGAAGTTTTAACGGAATTTAAAGTTAAATTTTATTTTTAAATTCACGTCAATTTACAATTACACTTTAACAATCAAGTTGTTAAATACATAATATTTCAAAACACTTTATTTGTTTGATTTAGAACTAGTTTTAAATCTCTACTCACAATTTAACTCCAGTTTTTAAATAACACTTTTATTTCTTTCCAAATCATTCTTATTTTTTTCTATAATTATTTCATTCTCAAAATTTCACTCTTATATTTCTTTTTTTCAAAAGTCAAAATTTTATATATTTCGATAACTCAAGATACCGAAATATTCAAGCACCCCACATCATTTAAACTTCCAACTACCAACGATATCCATCACAGAATATCAATCACCCAGTATATATTATACTACCATATATAATATAGCACATCAAAACAAATCAATCATTCCACCAATTCTTTGAAATTTAACCACTTAAATTCAAATAGAAATCCAAAGGCGTGAGATTTACTCACCTTTATCGTTTTGCAGCCCATTTCCTTTATGACTTGTTCTTCACAATCATTGACCTTGTACACATTACATAATTTATTAACATTTGAAATAATCTCTAAGTAACTTATCATTCAATGAATTAAACTGACCAATAATTTAGTTTAAAAAAAATCATTTGGTTTCATAACGAATAAATTTATTACCTTATTAAATTATTTTTAACGCAACTTAATAAATCAAAATACATGCATATAATATTTTCTTTTAATTTCCTATAAACAGACAGTGTTCCTTACTGCAAATATTAGATTTCAATTATTTTTCTTCTCTGCTTAAATAATTATATAAATAAATGTTTAAGGAGAATACCTTACTGACTCGTTCTCTTCATAGTATTGGACCTTAAACCAATGCTTTTCCTTTCTTTTTTTTAGTTTTCACGCTTTTTCTTTTCAGCCTATACTCGAAACCCAATGTGCTCGGCCTCCAAAATTTGAGCAAAGTAAACCCTAGATGTGTGATATCCCGGAATTTTAGACAATATCAATTTAATAATCTTTATATACAATTAAGTTGATATTGAAAATATTGATTAATAAAATATGTTTTGGTTTAATAATCAGATTTAATAAATATTTAATTTGTGATTTGTCTTTTAAAAAGCTAAAATAAATGTTTAAATTTTAATGTATATATATTTGTTTATATATTGTAGTTTATCTTTGTTTGGAATTTAATAAATAAGTGAAGTTTTGTTTTTAAATTCTAATAAAATATTGAGTAATTAGGAAATTATGTTTTAAATTAATATTAAGCATTTAAAAATCTATTTTAATTAGTAATTATATGGTTTGTAATATTTATAATAAATAAAAAAATTTAAAATTTGCCTTAGCTTAATTTTTGTTTTTAATTTAAATGAAAGTTGATTTTATTTCTTTTTAATTATTATTTGATTATATATGATTTAGAAATATTTTATATAATTTTAAAATTTTAAATAGAAGATGATTTAAATTTATTTAATAATAAAAGTGATTTATAATTTCTTTATAAATCATATAAAATTGTTAAATTGTTATTTTACGCCATAATAAATAAATATACTATTTTTTCCCATAAATATAAATGGAATTAAAATAAGAAAATAGTATTATCATTTTAAATTAAATAAATTGATATTAAATTGGATTTCAAAAGTTTAATTTGATTTGGAACTTTTTTGAAATTCAAATTAATTGATTCTTTAAAATATTATGGAAGTTTTAAATTATAAATTGTTTCATTTACATTTTCTAAAAGATTAAGAAAATCATACAAACATAAATAAATTAAAGAAAAATCTTTATAAACATTTAAAAATATAACTTAATTAAATAAAGACAAGTGTTAACTTTTTAAGTAATTAAACTACATGTGTTAAATAGTGAAACAAACAAAATGACAAGTGTCATTGTTTTATTTTAATTTATCTTTATTTTGAATTAAAATAGATTTCAACATTTATAACCATTTTCACTTCTCCCTTCATCCTCTTTTCTAAATCAATGACACTTCACTTAAAAATCTCAAAAACCCCTAAAAACAAAACCTGTAAAATTCATTTCAAAAAGCAAATTTCAAAAATCCCTCAAACAAAAAGAACTACAGAACTCCTCAAACTAAAATGTGAATCTCAAAAACCTGCATTTCTTTTCATCCTGGAATCCATTCTTGAAAA
Organism: Allium cepa; assembly: GCA_030765085.1. NCBI lineage: Eukaryota > Viridiplantae > Streptophyta > Magnoliopsida > Asparagales > Amaryllidaceae > Allium > Allium cepa. Next base: position 456,098,536 of record CM060932.1, read on the forward strand.
ATCAAGTCTGCATTTCTTTCTTTCCAACCTGAAGACCACTGCACTTGCATCTCTGCAAATTTGAGCAAATCAAAATGAAGCCAACATCTTTATCAAGGCCTGCATGCATCTGGGTTGGTCAGGAATTCAAATGCAAGCAATCTGGAATTAATGAAGTCTACATCTTTTCAAATTTTAAAAAGAACAAACCTGCATGTATGTGTGTCAACAGAATTCAAAAAAATTTCAAGATTGGGAAAAAACTGCTCTGTTCTTCAAATCTAAAGGTGAGTAACATTTTTGTTAAAATAATGTAAGTAACATGGTTGCATGATTTATTTCTGTGATGAGTATGACTTGTTATAAGTATGTTTCTGTATGTATATCTATGAATTATCTGTAGATATTCGGATGTTATGTGTGCATGTCTGATAATATTTTGACCCCTCTGTTTCTAGTTTAAACTCAGTTCTTATTTTTAATTTAAATTCCCTATCTCATGATCTAAGCATTGTTATGAATTGTGATACAAACAAAATTTGTTTGAGAGATCATAAGTTTAAGCTTAAAAATTTAATTAAGTCAAAATAAAATTTAACTTGCTCTGAAAACCCAAAAGAGATCAGGAAGACATGAGATAGTTAAAAATCCAAATTTCCTAATTCATTAATTTAAGTTTATGATCTGAAAACTGATATAAAAACATGATTTTTAAAACCTAAATCATAATTTTTAACAATTAATCTAAGGAGCAGTTCTAGTTAATCAAAAAGGGGGTTTTTGGGTTACCTCTGGCAATATAGAAGCTTGAAATGGTTAGGGCTCATATTGAAGGAAGAGGAGTGATCTAGAACTTTGGAAAAATTATCAGATAGGAGAATGGTCCATCATGACAGGTGTGATTGAGGATCGAAAACTGTAAACCTAGTTTTTAGACATGAACATAAATTCGATCAACATGATAGCTGTAATGAATCGAGTTGCATGTAATTCTTGGAAATAGAAGTTTGGGAAATGGCGAAGCCGTGGTCGGAAGCGGGGGCACTACGGTGATTAGAGTTTGGCGAACGTGGACGTTACAGGTTAGGAAATGGGTTCCAGTTTGAGTCCTTATGCTAAATTTTGATTATGAGCAGATGGTGAAGTGCTGATGATTGAGTTCGTGTTCGATGTTGTTCGTGGAAGTGTGGGGAGCATTGGCGATGGTCGGAGCTTCGCTGTGGTTGGTGCAAGGTGTACGGTGCTCATAGTTCTGATAATCATAAATTTTTGGTGTTGTTAAGTTTGGTAGTGCAGATTTTACTCGAGTAGGAACTCGTGTCATATCGGAATTTACTCGAAGTCAAGTAGGGGTGGACTCGAAGTAAATCAGTTATGGCTCGGGTAGTTTTTTTTAAGTTTACAGGCTGTTCCTGAAACCAAAACAATTTCAGGTTTTTAATTTTTTTTTTAAACTAAATTAAAAATAAGCAATGCAGGTTTAAACTTATATTTGAAGTAAGTTTAAAATTATGAATTCAAATAGATTTGAATTCCAGATTTTAAATAAACAGATTTGCAGAATAAAATAATTAAAAAGAAAAAAAAACTAAAACTTGCACAGTTTTATAGAAAGTGATTTTTAAAATCTGGAAATAAGATTTAAACCAAGATTTAAATTTACGTTAAAATCTTGATTTGAAATCCTGAATTCAAATTTGAATTTGAATCTGAAAGTTTCCAAAAAGGAATAAGTTATAAATTCTAATGTTATAATTAAGTTTGTATATTTTATTATTTTATAACATGTTTTTATAAATCTGAATTAAATTTAAAACAGGATTTTAAATTTAAATTTTTGAATCTGAGTCCGAGCATGATTTGAATTCTAGTTTGAAATGAAAATAAGATTTTGAATTTAAATGTTTTAAAATCACTTGAATATATTTAAAGTATAATTTAAATTTATTTAAATTGATTTTGGGTTAAACTATTTAGGAAATACCTTAAGTAATTCTTTAATATGAAATAAAAAAATGAAGTGTTTAATGATTGAATCTTGTATAAATTTGATTTCATTTCATTTTAATTTAAAATGGAATTTAGAAAAAATTAAAAGCAATTTGTTATTAAATTACTTTGATAATGATGATTAAATCATTAATGAGATTAATGATTTTCATTTAATTGTTTTGAACTTAATAATTTATTATCTGATCAAGGTAATTAAGTTTAAAATTAATTATTTAATTAATTAATAATTAGGATATTAATTAAATAATTAAGGAATTTATTTAATTAATTTAAGTAAGTTAATTAAACTTGATTTAAGTGTGATTTAGAAATTAATTTAAATAAGATTTGATTAATTTAATTTAATTACTGAATAGAATTATTAATCAAGTAATTAATAATTAATTAAGTTTTTAATTATCACTTGATTAATTTAAAATTTTAAGATTAATTAATGAGTTTTATAAGTAAATTAAGAATTAATATTGATTAATTCAGTTAATTACTTTGGAAAAGTAATTAAAGATTGGTTATTGGTTAATGAAGGTCATTAGCTTAGTATTATTTTATAATTAATTGATGTGATTAATTTTAATGATTAATTGTATTAATTAATTTAAAAATAATCATTTGAGAATTATTTAAGTATAATTACTTAATGAAAGTAATTAAGGAAATCAATTACTAATTGTAATTAATTATGTTGTTGATTAATTAAGTTAATTAATTAAGTTTAATTAATTAATCACTGATTGATTTGAAAGGTAATTACAAATGTAAGTAAAAATGGAAAATTACTTGGTGAAGTAATTAAGAAAGTAAATTACTAGATGTAATTTAATGGAAGAAGTTTTGGAATTCAATTACTTGTAATTAATCTGTAATTTGTATGTTGAATAATTACTTAAGTAAGTAATTAATAATTAATTACTTAATGTAATTAATTTAGGGTTTTGATAATTGAATTATCTGAAGAAGATAAATATATCTAATTAATTTAATTAATTACTTAATGTGATTAATCAAGAATGATTAATCAAATATGGATAATTGAAAATTAATTTAATAAGGTAATTAAATAAAAAAAATTGTGATCATTAATTTAAATAATTAATCATATAATTAAGGATTGATTAATAAGAACAATTAATCAAGGAAGGTATTAATTATTGTACTTAATTAAGGATTAATGTAATTAATTATTATTAATTAATTTATAAAGTAATTACAGGTTAATTACAGGATTGGTTTGGGATAATTAATTTATGAAATTAATTAGAGGTTAATTACTTGAATGTAATTAAAGGGTAGTTAATCAAGATGATTAATTAAGGTAACTTGCTAAGAATTAATTGATTTATAATTAATTGATGTGTAAGCAAGATTTATATGGATAAGTAATTAATTTAATTTATTTTAAATTAATTAAGGAAGATGTAATTAATTTAATTCATTTTAAATTAATTATAGAATGGTGATTTAATAAGTCTTTGCTTATGAATGCTGATTGATATTTATTACCCTGAATGGTTGAAATCTCAAATATGAGATAAATGATGTTGTGTGATTTGGATGCTATGGTTGCATTGAGTTGATAATATGAATTATCTGTTTGAGTTGATAATATAGATTATCTGTTGTGATGATAATATTGATTATCTATTATGATGTTGAGAATTATCTATCTGTGTATATATAGATAATATTGAATTGAATTGTTTTAAAACTTTAAAACAACTTAGACCTAAAAGACACGCTTTGGATTTCGATGAGACCGGGATCGGGTTTCCATATTTGGATATCCGAAAACCACATCGATCCAAATTAACGATAGGTCGTGAATCTTATGTGAAGAGTGAAGACTCGAGGTGTAAGGACTATGAGTCAGTATAACTCTGTGGGTGATTCCGTAATGAGTTTGACGGAATAGTACTTATAGATTTGAGATGGTGATTCAGAGTGCAAGGGTTATTGTCGTTAACTCTGAGGGTGATTCCAAAATAAGTGTAACGAGATAATGCCTTCGGTTTCGTTCGACCTCGGAACGAACTTGTATGGATAGAATGCTTTCAGAACATCGTCAGGTGGACGATGAGCATTCTAAGAGATGTGTTCTCTAAAGATAATCGTAGCCTCAAGCCTCATCAACCGGGAATGGCTAAAACAGGGGAGGTGCAGCAAGGCTTCGTGGGTAGCTCCCACTGGAGAGCGAGATTGATCCTTGTCTAGAAGTCCCTTTATATTCGGCTGTGTGGGCAGTTGGTTGCAAACAACTGCGGGGTTGTCTTGTTCGGAACTGTTCAGTAAGGAATGGTTCCGGCCTTGTGTTGCAGGGGAGTGGGAGTACTCCTCGGTACGGTGATCTAGGCCACGTACTGTGACGGGAGGTACCCCAGTAGCCCTGCCATTGTATGGAATCCATAATCCAATAAGTGCCAACGGTTTTAATTGTATTACCCACTTTTGTGGCTAGTAGCTGGAATTTAATAGATGTAACAATTTCGGCTATTTCATATTTACTTGAAAACCCTAGACACTATAATAATATCATCGGATTTCCTATCAAATGTTTTGGTTAGCATAAGGTATAAACTTTTCCATGTTTATGTGTGGGAAGTCTTACGTGATACCTTTCTTTTCAAAGGTTTTTAAAGTTAAGCAACCTTAACCTGTTACTCACACCAGACCCATGTCTGACCCGGAGTTTATCTTTGTTTTCTTAAACTCTTGGGTACTCAAATTTTTACGAGTAGCTAAGGGATTCAGGTTAGCTTTGACGTATAATGGAGGAGCAATGGAGCAGGAGGCTTTTTGTAGATATATAGTTCCGCTGTGTGTTCTCTGTGTTGTGATTATATTATGATGTAAATACTAGACAGGTGTTTATAACTGTCTAGCATATGTGATGTTTATGTTGTGTATCTCTGATTGGAATTATATATTATGTAAATACTTATGTTATTAATATAATTTATTCGTTCCGCTGTTGAGATTCTAGTGTTGTTTCTACTTTCTCTTCTTTCTTTTATTCTTCTATCCCTTTCTTTTTTCATGATGATACGATTTTCCGGGAGTGGAAAGTCGGGTCGTCACAAGATGCCTCGCCACCGCGCCGCTACCTGCTGCTGTCAAAACCCTCCCATTCACCGACCATCGCCGCCTCTGCCCTAATCGAAGTCGACGACGAAACTCACTTCCCATCGCAACACATTGCCTCGCATCTGCCACTTCACCGTATGACCCAAACCCCAGATTCGTTTCAACATACGCGATCTCCCCTCTCGCGATCGTCGAACAACCCCAAACCTAGATCTTGAGTAGCTTGCTCATCTTCGGCCGCGCGATGCTTCCCTTTCGAATTGAATGAGAACGAATCGAGTGCGATGCTAAACTGGGTTGCAGCCATGACGATTTGCTTGAATCGAATAGAAATATGAAGTGTTAATATTTGATTTTTTATTCGCATTAATCCTAGGGAACAAGACAGATTAAACGAGATATTAGTTCGCCATTTTCTTTTTATTTTAGTGAGCTCGATCTTCATCTCAAAGCTAGGAGAACAAAGACGAGATAATAAAGATGGAAAATGGCTTCTTGAGTACGCGTTAGACAAATATCTCTGACAATTGTACTTCAAATATTATTAAATAATAAAACTTACAAATCGTCTCGTTAAGCATAATGCGAAATTCTGAACTCCGAATCAGACATGCCGACAGACGTTCATAAGGTTTTATCCATGCTACAAACACAACGGAACGTGTTTTGTAAGCTAATTCGATCAAATGTGCGAGTTATAGGATTAAAATATCGATATTAAATTAAATCGATTAAAATAAATCTAAGCGTTTCGAGCTGCCAGGGTCAAACAACAACTTTGATTGCTCCGAAAATTAAAACTCGATAATAACTAACTATTAAGGATCCAATGGAACTTGTCTCGTCGAAATCCGAGACTGTGCCTCGGAAGGCTATTTTTAAATATCGATTTAAGTGATATAATTTCAAAACTGAACAAATCACCTTTAAATTAAATTTCAACCATTCTATTATTTTCAGTGTCATCATTATAAATTTTTATAAGCCTTCAAATTATTTAAACTGGCTTAGAAATTTCAGATTCAACAATCTACCCAATTTCACTTATTAACTTCAATATTTAAACTATATAATTCAATGATTTAATTACCAAGTAAATATTGATATCTTGAATCCACAGAATTTGAGATCCGCTGAACTTTCACGAGAAAAACATCTTTATTTCGAAGGTGCCAAACCGCCGAAACATTGATGTGAATAGAATGTTGCTCAAAGTCAAATCTGGTGAAACTTCAATTTCTTCAATAATACCGGGCTCAAGAATAAAATCGGAATTCCTAAGGCATTTCCGTAGAAGGAAGACGCGTGAAACACGTCATGAATAACAGAAAATTGAGCCGGTAATAAAAGGCGATAAGCCAAGAAACCAATACGTTCAATGATAGGAAATGGCCCAATATATCGAGGCACTAACTTTCCCGACCAACTGAAACGCACAACACCTTTCATAGGTGAGACACGAATAATTTGGAATAACAGCGTAGTACAATAACCATACGCCAGATGAATCAAAGCTTCATTAATTCGAAACGCCGACGTAGTACAAAAACAGTACGTCCAATGAACCGATCACCATAAAAGAACATCAGACGCAAGTCCATAAAAGGAATGAGACGAAGCTCAATAAAACGAAGTACATCGAAATGTCTGATGAACTTGGTAAAAAGATGATTCCATTCGGACATCATCAAAGAACCAACCACTTGTTGCCTACGACCAAGGGCATCGGCAACACGATTTCCCATCCGGGAGTGGTAAATAATATCAAGATTATAAGATGTAAGGAACTCGAGTCAACTTGGTTGACGCAAATTAAGTTCCTTATGAGAAAATAAATATTCCCAAGATTCATGATCAGGGTAGAGAACGAATTTCTCACCCAAAAATAATGATGCCAAATTTTGAAGAACGAAATCAATAGCCACGAGCACTAAATCATGAGTGGCATATCTAGTCTCAATAGGCATTAATGATTAAGAAACACAAGAGACAAAACGTTCTCTTATGCAAGAGAATGGCATGCAAACCAACACGATTAGCATTGGTACAAACGATAAAGTCTTGGTTCCCCTCGGGAATCGCAAGAATAGAAGTATCGGAGAAGAGTTGTTTTAAATAATATTCTTTACCGAAAAGCTAAAACTTTCGAAATTTACAATTTACTATATGTAATTATCTTTTCAGAAAAATTTACATTTCTAAAATTCAATTTACTGTGTCAGATTGTCTCATCAAAGCGTCTAGGAGATTCCTATCGATAACGTTGATCAAGCGCATCGACCAGAATTCTTAAAGCACTCAATGGGCAATACAATCACAAAATATTCTTTTAATTTCATAAAAGGAATTCACAAATTTTCAACCTCAAATGGACAAGTCCGGAATTAAACGAATCAGTAAAAGAAAGGGGTCATAGTCCTCGATTTTGCTGAAACGTTTAAATCGCTTCCTCATTCTTTGAAAGCGTAAACTATAAAATTTTTGAAAATGATTTTTATTTTGAAACAATTTTTAAAACACGTGATTAAAACAGCGATATCAGTAGCAACTTCGATAAGTGGATTTTCATTCATCAAAAGTGTCACAAGAATCTTCTCAAAGATAGAAAGGGGTTTCATACCCTAAACTTGTATTCATAACAAGTCAATAACACACGAGTTCACCAATGCACAAAAATTGAAAAAACTTATCAATAGAAATCACGAAAATTGGTGAAGCCCAAGTTCTAGAAATCTATATAAGAAATCCAGAAATCACAAGATGAGAGTATTAAAACTCGAACGGGAGTATGAAAACTCGAACGCGAGTATGAAAACTCGAACCGGAGTATGAAAACTCGAACGGGAGTATGAAAACTCGAACGGGAGTATTAAAACTCGAACGCGAGTATGAAAAATCGAATAGGAGTATGAAAACTCGAACGCGAGTATGAAAACTCGAACCGGATTATGAAAACTCAAATGGGAGTATGAAAACTCACCTACACGCGAGCATGAAAACTCATCAGCACATGTAACGCAAAGCGAGAACGGGAGCATGAAAACTCACCTACACGCGAGCATGAAAACCCATCAACACGTGAACGCAAATCGAGAACGGGAGCATGAAAACTCACCTACACGCGAGCATGAAAACTCATCAACACGTGCAACGCAAAGCGAGAACGGGAGCACGAAAACTCACCTACATGCGAGCATGAAAATTCATCAGCACGTGCAATGCATAACGAGAACGGGAGCACGAAAACTCACCTACATGCGAGCATGAAAACTCATCAACACGTGCAATGCAAAGCGAGAACGGGAGCACAGAATCTCACCTACACGTGAGCATGAAAAATCATCAACACGGGCAACGCAAAGCGAGAACGGGAGCATGGAATCTCACCTACACGCGAGCATGAAAAATCATCAACACGTGCAACGCAAAGGGAGAACGGGAGCACGGAATCTCACCTACACGCGAGCATGAAAAATCATCAACACGTGCAACGCAAAGCGAGAACGGGAGAACGGGAGCACGGAATCTCACCTACACGCGAGCATGAAAAATCATCAACACGTGCAACGCAAAGCGAGAATGGGAGCACGGAATCTCACCTACACGCGGGCATGAAAAATCATCAACACGTGCAACGCAAAGCGAAAACGGGAGCACGGAATCTCACCTACACACAAGCATGAAAAATCATCAACACATGCAACGCATAAAGAGACACTATCTCATGGTTGCAAGCCATTAATTTTGACACACGAATGGCCCGAAGACCGTGGGGCGCTACCCCACATGTGTGAGTCGGAATCACACAGATTGAGGTCTAGACTAACCAAAAATCAAAAAGGTATGTGTGAGTGGAATCACACAAGTGGTGTCTAGTCTAACCTCGCAAACGAAAGAAAAGTATGTGTGAGTGGAATCACACAAGTGGTGTCTAGGCTAACCGAAAAGGTATGTGTGAATGGAATCACACAAGTGGTGTCTAGCCTAACCAAAAGGAGACATCGCACAATTGCTAGTCTAAATCATAAGAATGATCGTCATGATCAACGAGAAGTGTCAATTACACTAAGTTAGTGAATATAAAAGTTTAGTTTCATGTCCCATAACCACTAGCTTAACTTAAATATTTACGAACAAACTGTAGATCGTCACTAGAAAATTGTCACAAGAGATTCAATCGAATAAGTCCAAGAATTAACCGACGAAGCAAACGCAAGCATTTCATACCACTTGTTTTACTAAGCCGTTTAATTAGATTTCTCATCCGAGTGAGGTAAAGGCTTGTATATACTAGTAGATTGAAAAACGGTTTAGGAAAAGAGTTTGATATTGAAAATAGAGTTGAAAACATTTTGATAAAAGAGTTTTGATATTTACTACTAGTATTGAAACCTTTATATTTTTAAAGTGAAAAATCACAAAAATGATTGTAGAAACAATCAATCACAAGAATTTCACATACGAAGACGTGAATAGAATCCAAAGAAATCGATACCGAATTCATCGAAAGGTATGTTCACAAAAATCCCGAAGAAAAGGTCATCAAAGTTGCTAATAAATAATAGCAACAAATTGGGAAATAATCAAGAATCGATTAAATTTGGAACCAAATCAATTCACTAAAATTCACATTCGAAGATGTGAATAAAATCCAAAGAATTCGATTCCAAATCCATCAAGATAGGAATACCCAAAAATTCCTGAAATAGAAGTTATCAAAGTCGACAAAAGTGATAACAACTAATCGGAAAAGAAGAATCGATCAACAATTAGAAAAACGAAGCAAAACGAGCATAAATGCATGAATGACTTTAACAAAAGTAAAAGTCAAGTCAATGTCGATATCGACAAGGCAAAGTCAAAGGCAATTTCTTTTATACCAAAGAAATTTTAAAACTATCAGAGAGGCACATGAAAACCAACAAACCATGGATAAACAGACAGAATCGACAAATTGAAACTCAATTTGTCTCAAAGATTGATACCCAAAAACCCAATTGTATGGAGACTGCATTAAGTACACGAATCAGAGATAAGAATGCGTATATACAGCAGTTCGAATAAACAATGCGAGCTCAAATCGAAGTGGGTACGAGTTGCAGCAATATGCAACTTGGTAGAGCATATACACAATGATACTTAGCAGTGCATACTAAAATGAGCAAGTGCAACAGAGAATAGCAGCAATGCTCATGAATAAGCGTTAGGAATTCATTCCTAACAAACAAAGATGATCTTAGATAAAGATGTGAGACAAAACATCGACAAATAGTTGTAACACATGTTCCATCTAGTTATGTTTTATATTCGTCCTAAACCCCAGGCTCTAATACCAAGCTCTAACGCCCCACCTCTATACCCACGCTAGCCAAGAACACTACGGTGTAGTGCTGTCAACTAGCGCGGAGAATGAGGCTGTTGAGGAGCGACCATCTGTGTAATTGCCTTGTGCGAGCACCGATATGCCAGATAGTAAAAACGTGCATTTTATTTCAGGAGGAAATCCGACATGCCGAGGCAAACTCAAAGCTACTACACAGTGGCTATAAAAGTCTAGGACAAAAATTTAAAATAATAATATAGATAATATGAATGCGGAACATAAATAAAACAGAAAGTCTCATATATATAATAACTGATATCAGTTACAATACATTTTACACGGTACATGTGATACAACTACAACAGTCGACTCAGGAAGTTATATATACAAGTACATTATCGACTAATATACATGAATACATATCAACCTATACTATGACACGACAACTCCAAAAGATATGAAAAGTCTTCATAGCTCAAGCAGCATCCCAAAGCAGAATATCTACAACCTGAAAATACTCGGGTCTGACCTGAGTATTAAATTCAAAAGAAAATAATACTCGGGTCAGTCTAATTTAAACTCAGTTATTAGTGCACAGAAGCAATAATAATTAAATAGAAATTAGACGACAGTCAAAATAAATTTACCTATCCGATTCTCAAGTAAAGAAATCGGATAATGGTAAATACAACGTGAACCAATTCAAACAATTGGAAACATCAATTAAGACGTCAACTCGAGTAGGGCTGCAGTATACGCAAGCGTGTACTGCCACGCCACTATAACATATGGAATACGAAATAGTTCCATAAATCAAAAGCAAAAGAAATAACAATAAAACCAATACCGTGTGGCTGCAGTTCACGCTTGCGTGCACTGCCTTGCCACAACAGTGATAATGTACACAACCGGGCACAAGGTGAAACCCAAATAAATTATGGTTCAACTCAGGGGCAACATGAGTGTACAAAGTCAAATAATCAAATATACAACAGAGCTCCATGAAATAATACTTTTGAATGGAGGCAGTGTAACAACACGAAGACACAACCGAATGAAGGTGAGAGCACCACTGATGTGGCACCACAGCACACAACACAAGGGCGGACTGCAATTCAGAGCAAAGTCGAAGCTGCAGCTAACACAAGCTACAGGAAGAAAGTGCATAAACATGTATGCAATGGTGACCAATTGAAATGAGGACAAGGCATCAATGCAAGGTAACAGTTCACAACAATGAAATGGTTTTGAATAACCATAAATGAACACTGTGGCAACAGAAGTGTACACAGTGGCAACAGAAGTGTACACAGACCAATGCAACATATCCAAATTCAATGAACATGTACAAGTGAAGGCAGTGGCAACTGCAATAATAAAACTTCCATATTGGGTCAAGCAAGTGCAACACAGTGACAAGCTCAACAAAATCAAGTGAAAATAACTAAATGCACTTACAACTGAAACTGTCTCGAAGTGAGGAAACAAATACAAAGTCTAATGCAGACCCATATAAGTGCACATGTGTATATGTTAGAAGTGCTAACAAGCAAACAAGAATCAATGAATCAAATATGCATATACAGGCAACTGGAGTGAATGGCATATGTAAGACCAGACAACAACCAGTGACACTGCAAGAGCAACAGGTAGAAGAAGATGCGGTGAAGCATGTACAAGGGCCAACAACAAATACAAACTGCAAATACCAAAGTGATACACAATGTACTATGTTTGTAATAACAATGACACAGTGCTAACTCAAGCAAGTTAAAAACATGGATCATGCCATGACAAATGAGTTCAACCAGTAAACAAGATGCAACTACAGACAAAACAGTGTCTAAAATGAAGAGACCAGAGGGATGCAACTAAAACTGATGATAGTGGTGAATGCAACTGATGATAGTGAATGAGACAACTGATTCAAACTCAAGCACCAACAAAAATGAAGAGTCCACAAGCAATAATGGAGACGAAAATTTTCAGATGGATATAAAGAAAGTTCAAACTGACTTGATGCAAACAGAATATAAGCAAACAGCATATGAGTGACATCAAGCAACTACAAAGATCACAATTCAAAGTGGACAGAACCATCAGGCATGCAATGTGCAGACTACAAAAATGATTCAAGCACAGTGCTACTACAAATATCACATAAGCAAATTCGAACAAACTCGAGTCAAAACCAGAAATAATATGCAGTTCGAAATCAAGACAAATGCCGAAATTAAAATGGTTCAAGTGCCATGATGAAGCAGTGCAATCATCAAGGAGCTCGAAGGCATACATGTCAGTGAAGCAGGTCATAATGAAGATGACAAATGAAATGACCAGCTACAACATGCTCAGGGACTAGTGTGCAACGACGGCCTCAAAAAAAAATGCTACAGAGAATAAAAATCAACCATGAACAATGTAAGTCATGGGATCTAAATCAACAGCCCCAAAACCATCTCAAGGCAGAAAAGCATCAGCATCGAACACAAAAAAAATCAAATCGGAGCCGAAACAACGAAAACCAATTAAGCAGAGAAAATCATATAATTTTGAATTAGATGTGAGTAATATAAATTACTCACCTTGTTGCTAAATCGAAGCAGAGGCCATCGAAGACGAACTAGCAGTTGAAGTCGGCGCGTTTGATTCCACGAAGCCCTAGTTTCAATTTGGGGACGACGAAAACGAAAGGGAGCGGCCGCCATTATTTTCTCGTTCGCATGTTTAGTTTTAGGGTTAACGAACGAAAATGAGAAAAGAGGACGGGTTATTATGCTTTGAGAATTAACACGGCCCAATTTAAAAACATGGACCACTATTTAATTTCAAAGCCTAAAATTTCTTTTAACAATTTATAAAAGAATTTTAATTCAAAATTTAAAAACTTCAAATAGAAATTTGTGTCAATATTAATCGTTTAAATTGTTGATTATAATTGATGCAAAATACCGGGTTGTTACATATAACAAAGATATAATTTTGTTTACCCAAAATCAAATATTCAAATTTGATTACTCTTTCCAATATCAATTTCCTTTCTATTCACATTCACTTAAAATTTCATTCACTTATTCACATTTTCCTTAATCCCCATTTGGATTATTACCTCAAGTCTTATCCCAGTTGGGTATTTAATCAATAACAGTTTGAACTCCGTCCATTTTATTTTTAGAAAAGCTTGTAAAATTTTAAAAATAGATAAGAAGTTGAAAAATAATTAATAGTTTGAAATATAGCTGTAAAATAGTAATTAATTCGTAACTTAGTTGAAAAATAATAGTCAGTTTAGAAAACAGTTGACAAATGGTTAAATAGCTTCAAAAATAATTGTAAAACAAGTATAAAATAATTTGGTTTAAGAAAGAAGGGTTGTATATATTTAATATCCTAGAAAAATAAGTTTATTTTGAAAACAGTCCATAGTCAAACTGTGCACTTCCCCAACAATTAAATTTTAATTTTCCACTTCCTTTTAAATTGATCCAATTCCAATTTAAATAACTCCAATTTCCATTGGACTTGATTTATTCCCAATTCAAGTTGAATTAATTCTCCATTTCTTTCCAAATTTAAATCAAATTCCGTTTGATTTTTAAACTTGTACAACTTTAATTATAATTTCTATTTTACAATTTCTATTTATAATCAATTACATTCACATTTTGCTTTTAACTCATAATTATACACTTTATTTAGCCAACATATTTTTATTATTCCATAAACAATTTAATCAAGATTCCAGAGTTTAATCAAATTTCCAAAATTTCAATATCACCTTAGAATTCAACTATATCCAAAATTCTTTGGCAAATTCAATTACCCCTTTGAATTTCAAAACCAAACCCAGTTCACAAACAATTCCAATGTAAAACAATTGGGTAGCAATTTTTGTTCTTGAAACTCGAAAATAAACATCGATAATGCTGCAGTCATCACCGACGTTATTTTCCAGTGACCAAAATAGTTCAATGCTTTTATCTCTTTAAAAGCATTTCCAAATATTTTTTATTTCAAATCTACCAGATTTAAAATTCAACACAAAAATATTTTTCGAAATAATACTTCCAAAATCTTTGGAAACCACTTCCAAATACAAAATAATTTTAAATTTTCCCAAAAATTCCAAATTCCCAATCCATCGAATTCATATTTAAACATTATTCTGAAATTTTCATCTTACTTTATTTTCACATATTCTCTGGAATTCTATTTCAAATTATAATCTTATTTATTTATGAAGTTCATTTCAATTTATAAATTACATTCACAATCTATATTTCAAATTCCATTTTGTTATATAAGTTTATTCTTCAACTTTGGTTATAAATTTCAATTTGGTCGTATTTTATACTACTTCTTAACTTAATTCCAATAATTTAAAAGGAAATGTTGTTATACATATCAAAATATATTTTTATATAAAATCATTAAAAATCTTTATAAATCAATAACAAGTATGCTCTCATATATATATATATATATATATATATATATATATATATATATATATATATACGCAACTCATACTAGAGTACTACGGACTCTATTCAATGAGTAATCCCCACCAGAGCCAAGGTTCTCGCTTAACCTTTCAGCTCTGATACCAAATGCAACGACCCGAAATTTTCACACCCGAAAATTCCAGATAGTTATGAAAAAGAAGAAAGAGATAGAAGAAGAAGAAGAGAAACATCAACAACTCACATTCGCAGCGGATAAAATATAATAATAAATAATAACAGTTTACAAAATGATACTATATCTGTAATGACCTGTAAATTTCGATAATTAAACTGGTTAATTTAGTAAGATTTTTGTAATTAAATTTAAGAAGAAGAAAAAAACCTTTATAATTTATAATGAAGTGAGGGTTTAAAATGAAATGAAAATAATAGGGATATAGTAACGGTTGTAAGTTACTATTTAATTAGTCTATTAATGTAGTTTCAACTGTTACATTTGGGTATTAAATTGAATATATGCAAATAAACGTATGGTAATGGAGTGAATTCAACATTATATAAGAAATTCAACATTATATAAGCAATTCTGATAATTAGTGTAAATAATAAACTTGAGTGTAATATAAAGTTAGTGACAACATTTATGCAAGTCACCTTTTTATTTAGGGCTGCTAAATTCAGAGTAGGAAGTCAATTACATTTAAATGAAGGTAAATGTTCATTAATGTGAGATAGGACTGTAACTGTAATGTCTGAATGTAAATGAAATGACATAAATGGAAATTTATATTTTATTCATAAGATGAAATAAAGGAATGAAACCAAGTTGAATAAATTGATTTAGGTTTTATTTATGATAAATGTATATATTTGGGGAATTCAATATAATTGAAAATAACAAGTTATTACAAAAGAAAGATGAAAATTGGAATATATATTTTTGTAAGGAACGATAAACAAATAATAACTAGGTTTATAAAGTGATAACAGATTTAATAAAAGAGTAGGATTAAAGCATGGTAGTTATTGGAAAGTAATTAATTGAAATTTGGATGAATTGATTTTTTTTTATGTATTAGTATAAAAACCAATTTTAATATTACCCATAAGAGGATAAGTTAATAGTCGATTCAATAACATGATTGAGAAATCAAATATATGGATTTATTGGGAATTTAAAACTTATACTTTTTTTTAAAATACAGCGTTTTACACGCAATAAATTTTTCTACTTTTATTACATATTATATATATATATATATATATGTTCTTATTATTATTATTTCATATATCCACCTCTATTTTATCTTTCTATTTTTATTTTTGACAGTCATGTTTATTTATTAGATTATTGCTTGTTTATATCTTTTATTTATGGCTTGGAAGAAACTAAAAGGGTATGCGTTATATTGTCTTAATTGCTTGTCGTTTTAATTGCCTACTCTTTATTTCTTTTTATTTATAAAACCTTGAAATTTAATATAATTTTTAACTTGATTTAATCATTTCCTAAAAGTCTAAATATAAAATTGGAAGTTTTGAAATTTTTACTTTGTTAAAAGACAACTCTAATTGGAATTTTAATAAAAATGAACTATGTATATTTTAAATACGAAGAATGTAAACAAGTTAAAATTTTAGTTAAGTAATAACTTTGTAAAATCCAGTGTATTACGGACTGTTAAATTTCGCATTTAAAAAGGGTACGCATTGTAATGATATAAGTAACGTAAAAACGTATAAATTAAAAACGTTACTTTTGTATAAATTTTTGGGTGTATTATAATGCGTCGGTTTGGCATATTTTAAAAAATTATATTTCAATATCTATATGGATTAATAAAATCAGTTAGGAGATTTCCAACCAAAACGTATTGATTTCGTGCCTATCTGTTTCTCTAAAATCATGCACTGATTAAGGAGATTCCCACTACCAATATTGTTTTCAAAATCGTGCTTCCCTTTCATGCAAATATCAACTGGAAAGAAATCAAACTTGCTTTCCTTGCGCGTGACATATCAGTGAAATTTATTTCCTTTAACATCTTTGTCATTTGCCTCTTTATAGAGATTTGATTTAAAAACTTTCACAAATAAATTTTATTCCACTTGCCATTCATTCCTCTCAATCAAATATAATTGCTTGCCTTCTAAAATTCAACCAATCAGAAAATTAAATTTCTTACCATTTTTCTCTCCGTGACATAAATCAACGCATGCATTCAAATCTGTCCTTGAAGTAGCATCCAAAGCAAATTAATACTTGCTGATTCTTTGTATATAAATCTCTCAGACTATAAAAATAGCACGCAACTATTAATTGGAAAAAAAAGATATAACGTTGCAATCAAAATTTTCGTATATCTGGCAATAAATCACGCATAATTATGTAAACATTATTTCGCTTGCCTCCTTATATTCGTTTCCCTTTACCATTTATCTCTTACGTTTTTTCTGGTCAACAAAAATAAATTCAAGCTTGCCTATTTGATTTCCTAGATTTCGCAAGTTTTATCATCTATAAATACCCTACTCGTTCACCTAAACTTTCATATACCTCCTCTCCTCTGATCTTCTTGAGCTGTTGCGTACAAGATTCAGGTAATGGTTTTGCTCTTTCTTCTTCTTTACATTTCCTTATGATCAGTTTATATTGTTTGCTCCACTGCTTCAAAAAAATGCTCGGCCTACACCCCATTTTCCCCTCCACCACGTCACGTCCCTTTAAGTTTTCATAACCGAGCTTATATCCCGAACAACCCCTGATAGTGTTGCCTTGTTTTGCCATGCATACCATAGTGATAAAGGAAACCAAGATTTGTTCTTTTTTTTGCATTCTGTTGAGAAATGTTGCATGCGTACCTATAGGTTGGGCCACGTGACCTTTAATGTGAGCCATATTGATGTGTGTTAGCAAATGAGGATATATTTGGAGCCATCTGGAATACTTTGTGATATAGTAGTGCGTGTGAAACAACCCAGGGCCATGCCATGCATAAGTGCTTGCCTGCATATTTTTCCCCAAAGTGTTTTATTATTTTGCAAATCTAGTTCACGTGTTGCGTAGAGGTAGTTGAAAAGGAAATTGATATATATGGTAGAGAAAGAAAAATAGGGTATGAAATAAGCCTGGGCGTTAGTGCATGTGTGCATGTTTTGAAATTGAAGTGGCAGAGACGTGTTGTAATTAAGAAACAGAGAGAGTTTGCATTGAAGAATAGTTTAGGCAGAGACGCAAGTTTTGCACAAATACATATTTTCAAAACTAGATAAGTTAGGACATGCCGTTGGAAAATAATAATAATAATAATAATAATAATAATAAAATGTATAATAATAATAAATAGTATTGCCAAGCCTATGAAGCTGGGGTCGGGAGGTGGAGTGAGGCAGTCGAGCAAAAGCTGAACCAAAATTTCTTTTACTCTATTCGTTCCAATTGTCTCAAAATTTTTGCTTTGACCGTAATTTTTAAAGTCACGTATTCGGTATTTGGATCTTGAATCTAGGCGTGACATCCGAGGAAAATTTGATCGTTACCCGTTGTGCGATTCTTTTTCGGGGGATTTTCATTTTGAATCAAAATTTCTGCAGCTTTAAGGTGAGTATTTCTCACCAGACAAACATACCTATATATCCGTGATTTATCACAAGTGTATTTGTAAATTATTTATTAAATTTTTATCTGCCTGTGATATAACGTATGATGTTAAACCCCATTTTAAATTGACACCTCATCAGTTGTTTATCTATTGTAATATTATGACAGTTATACTATGTAATGCTTATTTACTGATTAAATCATCACTGTAAGTTCCCTGTAAATTTGAGATCGTTATAGGCTGAAATGATAGGTCTGAACGATAATCATTTGTTCATTTATTTAATTGTTTAATTATTTTTTTGTTAACTTGGGATTGCGGGTTTGAAATGATAGAACCCGGGATTTTGTAAATTGCGGATTGAAATGATATAAATCCGTATCACTTGACCTAGGCTAGAAAACTATATACAGACCCGTGGTTTATACAATATTTTTCTGAAATGTTTAAAAGTATTTTAAATGGGAATTTATAATATTCTGGTTCAAATGTAAAGGATTTTTATAAAATTTATAATGATTTTTGAATAAGTCAAAATGTTAAATAAATAAATGTTTAAGTAAATTTTTTGGAATATAACTTAATTTGGGAAATTCTGAAATTTTGTTAAAAGTGAGTTTTAGTTAAGGAAATAATTGATAATAAGTTATATTTGGGAATTTAAAATTTGATTGTTAAGTTAATAATTTATTACAGCACTTAAACGTTGTCTTTTATAAATGAACTGTTTTGACATACAGACTTTAGGTGGCATTTCATAAATGCTACGGAAACTTAATTTTCGGATTGTTTAAAATAAATGGAAATAATCTTTAGGGAAAAAGGCTTAAATTTTGGAATTTAATATGTAATTAATAAAAAATAAGGAATTGACTTTAAATGGTTTTAAATGGAAGAATTTAAATTTTAAATGTGAGTTGAAAGGCAAATTAATTCCTAAATAAATTGAATAGATTTAAATGGTATTTTATATTAAATAATATGAATGATGTTTAAATAAATGATGGTTGAAATGATATTATGGTATTGAAATGTATTTGAAACTTATTTTGATTTTTAAAGTATAAATACCATTTCTAAAAGTTGTAACCACGGGTTATAATAACGTTTGGTTGTTAAAGAGACCGGGATCAGATATCTGGCATACTCTCTGTCGATACCGAAAACCACTTTAACAACCGTGTACGCGGTGGAGATTCCAGAATGAAGTAGGATGGTGGTGACGTTTCCTTTGAGGTATATACGTGGACCCGACTCCCGTGAGTTGGCATAAGGTGGCTAAAACAGGAGCGATCGACGGATTAATGAGGTAGCACCTCTGATCGGACGCACTTCTTCGTATGCCATTCTATTACTTTTGTGATTGTTTTGGTGCGCACCTTTGATTTGGGAGTGTTGTTCGAGGTGGGCGGCAGCTGCGCGCTGCGCGTTTCCATCGGTCCGGAAGCGTAATTGGTATACCTACCCTGGCATTGCCTAGTTGTGCCGTGTCACCTACCCTAGCGCGCCTTATACGATTTTGGTTTTGTACCATACCTATAGAGTGCCCTCTGACGACGCCCATTCCGGGGGAGATTACGGTACTGTATAGACTATGGGAATATATTATGTGTTAAGGTGGAAAATGTAAAGCCTTAACGCTATTTAAAAGTAAGTTTATTTTACTAATAGATACTATTATAATAGCGAAGTATTACTACATAGTAAATAGTTTAACGGATCCTTAGAGGATGGGTGGTCCCAAGCATCCTTTAAGTTACTTGCTTTATATTACAGCACACTTGAATTAGCTTACACTATATAAGTATGTATGTCCTGACTCGAATGTTTATGTTTTATTTTACGCTTGGGTCAGCCTGAGTTGCAGTTCAGTCATCATCCCAGAGCTAGGACTTCTGTAGATCCTTTCAAGCTGCTGGCTTCTTTCTGTCCGTTATCTTATTTATGAAATCAAGACTTTGGGATTTTTGGATTTTCTATTTGATGATTTAAACTATATTTGGGATGAAAGACTTTGTAATTTGTATTTGTTGAGACTATTTATAGTGGCTTCATGAACCACTAAGTATTTTTAAATTCCGCTGCGAGTATTCTGATTTTGTGTCTGTGATTCTGTGATTAATTATTACTGTATATTTTGAGATTTGCCAAATTTTATTTACAACGCGGTATTTTGAACAATTCAAGTCCGACATGCGCGGATGCGAATGGTTGAAAATATCGGGTCGTTACAATATCTGTCGATTACATTTAGTATAAATCAGAGTTTCACATATATACAGCACTGAACATATACAATTATCATGTCTCAGATTCACAGTAATATAAATACAGCGAAAATACCCTATACGCTCCTGCCATCCAACTCGCTTCCTGAGCTCCAAAACGTATCTACCTGAAAATCTGTAATACTCGGTCTGACCCGAGCATTACACCAAAATAACACCCGGGTCAGGCTAGAAACCAGCGTGAGTAAGCCCAACTAACATGTAATACCAAAGTAATCAACTTACAAAGCCCGGGGTAATTCAAACCAATTTATCCCATTTCACAATTTGCTATAGAGAACAATTATTTCACATATCAATTTCTAAGTACCGAAACTTAGATAAAATAATCCAATTCACTTAAATCATTTTATTTCATTGTATTGATTTCACAAATCAATTTATAAAGATTCGAAGTGGTTTCGGGTATTTCCTAATACCCGACCCCGGTCTCTTCGAAACACATGTTATCATAACCAAAGTTATTCAAATGAAGTACACAACATTTCATATCAGAGATATCAAACACATTCAAAGCAATCAATACATTCAACCATCCATAAGCAAAACTCAAACACATACAAATCAATTCGATTGATTTTATTGAATTTCAAACCTTAATCTCTTAGATTCCTTCATTTCACGTTAATTAATCCCAAATCAATTAATTGGTCAACCCATCATTATTCATCTTAATTAATCGCCTTGGATTAATTATTATTTTTCAGTTAAATTAAAGTAATTATCTTTAATTAATTTCACGTAATTAATTGTCCTTAATTCCCAATCAATAAGTAATCCTATTTGCTTCACAAATTAATTAACAATATTAATTACGTTAATCCTTAATTAATTTACTTCTTATAAGTCGCTTACATTGATTTAGTTTCTTAACTAATCAATCTCTATGATTTCAATTTATTCTAATCTGATTTAATTACTCTTTTATAATGGAAGTTTTAACGGAATTTAAAGTTAAATTTCATTTTTAAATTCACGTCAATTTATAATTACACTTTAACAATCAAGTTGTTAAATACATAATATTTGAAAACACTTTATTTGTTTGATTTAGAACTAGTTTTAAATCTCTACTCACAATTTAACTCCAGTTTTTAAATAACACTTTTATTTCTTTCCAAATCATTCTTATTTTATTCTATAATTATTTCATTCTCAAAATTTCACTCTTATATTTCTTTTTTTCAAAAGTCAAAATTTTATATATTTCGATAACTCAAGATACCGAAATATTCAAGCACCCCACATCATTTAAACTTCCAACTACCAACGATATCCATCACAGAATATCAATCACCCAGTATATATTATACTACCATATATAATATAGCACATCAAAACAAATCAATCATTCCACCAATTCTTTGAAATTTAACCACTTAAATTCAAATAGAAATCCAAAGGCATGAGATTTACTCACCTTTATCGTTTTGCAGCCCATTTCCTTTATGACTTGTTCTTCACAATCATTGACCTTGTACACATTACATAATTTATTAACATTTGAAATAATCTCTAAGTAACTTATCATTCAATGAATTAAATTGACCAATAATTTAGTTTAAAAAAAATCATTTGGTTTCATAACGAATAAATTTATTACCTTATTAAATTATTTTTAACGCAACTTAATAAATCAAAATACATGCATATAATATTTTCTTTTAATTTCCTATAAACAGACAGTGTTCCTTACTGCAAATATTAGATTTCAATTATTTTTCTTCTCTGCTTAAATAATTATATAAATAAATGTTTAAGGAGAATACCTTACTGACTCGTTCTCTTCATAGTATTGGACCTTAAACCAATGCTTTTCCTTTCTTTTTTTTAGTTTTCACGCTTTTGCTTTTCAGCCTATACTCGAAACCCAATGTGCTCGGCCTCCAAATTTTGAGCAAAGTAAACCCTAGATGTGTGATATCCCGGAATTTTAGACAATATCAATTTAATAATCTTTATATACAATTAAGTTGATATTGAAAATATTGATTAATAAAATATGTTTTGGTTTAATAATCAGATTTAATAAATATTTAATTTGTGATTTGTCTTTTAAAAAGCAAAAATAAATGTTTAAATTTTAATGTATATATATTTGTTTATATATTGTAGTTTATCTTTGTTTGGAATTTAATAAATAAGTGAAGTTTTGTTTTTAAATTCTAATAAAATATTGAGTAATTAGGAAGTTATGTTTTAAATTAATATTAAGCATTTAAAAATCTATTTTAATTAGTAATTATATGGTTTGTAATATTTATAATGAATAAAAAATTTTAAAATTTGCCTTAGCTTAATTTTTGTTTTTAATTTAAATGAAAGTTGATTTTATTTCTTTTTAAATATTATTTGATTATATATGATTTAGAAATATTTTATATAATTTTAAAATTTTAAATAGAAGATGATTTAAATTTATTTAATAATAAAAGTGATTTATAATTTCTTTATAAATCATATAAAATTGTTAAATTGTTATTTTAAGCCATAATAAATAAATATACTATTTTTTCCCATAAATATAAAAGGAATTAAAATAAGAAAATAGTATTATCATTTTAAATTAAATAAATTGATATTAAATTGGATTTCAAAAGTTTAATTTGATTTGGAACTTTTTTGAAATTCAAATTAATTGATTCTTTAAAATATTATGGAAGTTTTAAATTATAAATTTTTTCATTTACATTTTCTAAAAGATTAAGAAAATCATACAAACATAAATAAATTAAAGAAAAATCTTTATAAACATTTAAAAATATAACTTAATTAAATAAAGACAAGTGTTAACTTTTTAAGTAATTAAACTACATGTGTTAAATAGTGAAACAAACAAAATGACAAGTGTCATTGTTTTATTTTAATTTATCTTTATTTTGAATTAAAATAGATTTCAACATTTATAACCATTTTCACTTCTCCCTTCATCCTCTTTTCTAAATCAATGACACTTCACTTAAAAATCTCAAAAACCCCTAAAAACAAAACCTGTAAAATTCATTTCAAAAAGCAAATTTGAAAAATCCCTCAAACAAAAAGAACTGCAGCACTCCTCAAACTAAAATGTGAATCTCAAAAACCTGCATTTCTTTTCATCCTGGAATCCATTCTTGAAAAATCAAGTCTGCATTTCTTTCTTTCCAACCTGAAGACCACTGCACTTGCATCTCTGCAAATTTGAGCAAATCAAAATGAAGCCTACATCTTTATCAAGGCCTGCATGCATCTGGGTTGGTCAGGAATTCAAATGCAAGCAATCTGGAATTAATGAAGTCTGCATCTTTTCAAATTTTAAAAAGAACAAACCTGCATGTATGTGTGTCAACAGAATTCAAAATTTTTTCAAGATTGGGAAAAAACTGCTCTGTTCTTCAAATCTAAAGGTGAGTAACATTTTTGTTAAAATAATATAAGTAACATGGTTGCATGATTTATTTCTGTGATGAGTATGACTTGTGATAAGTATGTTTCTGTATGTATATCTATGAATTATCTGTAGATATTCGGATGTTATGTGTGCATGTCTGATAATATTTTGACCCCTCTGTTTCTAGTTTAAACTCAGTTCTTATTTTTAATTTAAATTCCCTATCTCATGATCTAAGCATTGTTATGAATTGTGATACAAACAAAATTTGCTTGAGAGATCATAAGTTTAAGCTTAAAAATTTAATTAAGTCAAAATAAAATTTAACTTGCTCTGAAAACCCAAAAGAGATCAGGAAGACATGAGATAGTTAAAAATCCAAATTTCCTAATTCATTAATTTAAGTTTATGATCTGAAAACTGATATAAAAACATGATTTTTAAAACCTAAATCATAATTTTTAACAATTAATCTAAGGAGCAGTTCTAGTTAATCAAAAAGGGGGTTTTTGGGTTACCTCTGGCAATATAGAAGCTTGAAATGGTTAGGGCTCATATTGAAGGAAGAGGAGTGATCTAGAACTTTGGAAAAATTATCAGATAGGAGAATGGTCCATCATGACAGGTGTGATTGAGGATCGAAGACTGTAAACCTAGTTTTTAGACATGAACATAAATTCGATCAACATGATAGCTGTAATGAATCGAGTTGCATGTAATTCTTGGAAATAGAAGTTTGGGAAATGGCGAAGCCGTGGTCGGAAGCGGGGGCACTACGGTGATCAGAGTTTGGCGAACGTGGACGTTACAGGTTAGGAAATGGGTTCCAGTTTGAGTCCTTATGCTAAATTTTGATTATGAGCAGATGGTGAAGTGCTGATGATTGAGTTCGTGTTCGATGTTGTTCGTGGAAGTGTGGGGAGCATTGGCGATGGTCGGAGCTTCGCCATGGTTGGTGCAAGGTGTACGGTGCTCATAGTTCTGATAATCAGAAATTTTTGGTGTTGTTAAGTTTGGTAGTGCAGATTTTACTCGAGTAGGAACTCGTGTCATATCGGAATTTACTCGAAGTCAAGTAGGGGTGGACTCGAAGTAAATCAGTTATGGCTCGGGTAGTTTTTTTTAATTTTACAGGCTGTTCCTGAAACCAAAACAATTTCAGGTTTTAATTTTTTTTTAAACTAAATTAAAAATAAGCAATGCAGGTTTAAACTTATATTTGAAGTAAGTTTAAAATTATGAATTCAAATAGATTTGAATTCCAGATTTTAAATAAACAGATTTGCAGAATAAAATAATTAAAAAGAAAAAAAAACTAAAACTTGCACAGTTTTATAGAAAGTGATTTTTAAAATCTGGAAATAAGATTTAAACCAAGATTTAAATTTAAGTTAAAATCTTGATTTGAAATCCTGAATTCAAATTTGAATTTGAATCTGAAAGTTTCCAAAAAGGAATAAGTTATAAATTCTAATGTTATAATTAAGTTTGTATATTTTATTATTTTATAACATATGTTTTTATAAATCTGAATTAAATTTAAAACAGGATTTTAAATTTAAATTTTTGAATCTGAGTCCAAGCATGATTTGAATTCTAGTTTGAAATGAAAATAAGATTTTGAATTTAAATGTTTTAAAATCACTTGAATATATTTAAAGTATAATTTAAATTTATTTAAATTGATTTTGGGTTAAACTATTTAGGAAATACCTTAAGTAATTCTTTAATATGAAATAAAAATATGAAGTGTTTAATGATTGAATCTTGTATAAATTTGATTTCATTTCATTTTAATTTAAAATGGAATTTAGAAAAAATTAAAAGCAATTTGTTATTAAATTACTTTGATAATGATAATTAAATCATTAATGAGATTAATGATTTTCATTTAATTGTTTTGAACTTAATAATTTATTATCTGATTAAGGTAATTAAGTTTAAAATTAATTATTTAATTAATTAATAATTAGGATATTAATTAAATAATTAAGGAATTTATTTAATTAATTTAAGTAAGTTAATTAAACTTGATTTAAGTGTGATTTAGAAATTAATTTAAATAAGATTTGATTAATTTAATTTAATTACTGAATAGAATTATTAATCAAGTAATTAATAATTAATTAAGTTTTTAATTATCACTTGATTAATTTAAAATTTTAAGATTAATTAATGAGTTTTATAAGTAAATTAAGAATTAATATTGATTAATTCAGTTAATTACTTTGGAAAAGTAATTAAAGATTGGTTATTGGTTAATGAAGGTCATTAGCTTAGTATTATTTTATAATTAATTGATGTGATTAATTTTAATGATTAATTGTATTAATTAATTTAAAAATAATCATTTGAGAATTATTTAAGTATAATTACTTAATGAAAGTAATTAAGGAAATCAATTACTAATTGTAATTAATTATGTTGTTGATTAATTAAGTTAATTAATTAAGTTCATTAATTAATCACTGATTGATTTGAAAGGTAATTACAAATGTAAGTAAAAATGGAAAATTACTTGGTGAAGTAATTAAGAAAGTAAATTACTAGATGTAATTTAATGGAAGAAGTTTTGGAATTCAATTACTTGTAATTAATCTGTAATTTGTATGTTGAATAATTACTTAAGTAAGTAATTAATAATTAATTACTTAATGTAATTAATTTATGGTTTTGATAATTGAATTATCTGAAGAAGATAAATATATCTAATTAATTTAATTAATTACTTAATGTGATTAATCAAGAATGATTAATCAAATATGGATAATTGAAAATTAATTTAATAAGGTAATTAAATAAAAAAATTGTGATCATTAATTTAAATAATTAATCATATAATTAAGGATTGATTAATAAGAACAATTAATCAAGGAAGGTATTAATTATTGTACTTAATTAAGGATTAATGTAATTAATTATTATTAATTAATTTATAAAGTAATTACTGGTTAATTACAGGATTGGTTTGGGATAATTAATTTATGAAATTAATTAGAGGTTAATTACTTGAATGTAATTAAAGGGTAGTTAATCAAGATGATTAATTAAGGTAACTTGCTAAGAATTAATTGATTTATAATTAATTGATGTGTAAGCAAGATTTATATGGATAAGTAATTAATTTAATTTATTTTAAATTAATTAAGGAAGATGTAATTAATTTAATTCATTTTAAATTAATTATAGAATGGTGATTTAATAAGTCTTTGCTTATGAATGCTGATTGATATTTATTACCCTGAATGGTTGAAATCTCAAATATGAGATAAATGATGTTGTGTGATTTGGATGCTATGGTTGCATTGAGTTGATAATATGAATTATCTGTTTGAGTTGATAATATAGATTATCTGTTGTGATGATAATATTGATTATCTATTATGATGTTGAGAATTATCTATCTGTGTATATATAGATAATATTGAATTGAATTGTTTTAAAACTTTAAAACAACTTAGACCTAAAAGACACGCTTTGGATTTCGATGAGACCGGGATCGGGTTTCCATATTTGGATATCCGAAAACCACATCGATCCAAATTAACGATAGGTCGTGAATCTTATGTGAAGAGTGAAGACTCGAGGTGTAAGGACTATGAGTCAGTATAACTCTGTGGGTGATTCCGTAATGAGTTTGACGGAATAGTACTTATAGATTTGAGATGGTGATTCAGAGTGCAAGGGTTATTGTCGTTAACTCTGAGGGTGATTCCAAAATAAGTGTAACGAGATAATGCCTTCGGTTTCGTTCGACCCCGGAACGAACTTGTATGGATAGAATGCTTTCAGAACATCGTCAGGTGGACGATGAGCATTCTAAGAGATGTGTTCTCTAAAGATAATCGTAGCCTCAAGCCTCATCAACCGGGAATGGCTAAAACAGGGGAGGTGCAGCAAGGCTTCGTGGGTAGCTCCCACTGGAGAGCGAGATTGATCCCTGTCTAGAAGTCCCTTTATATTCGGCTGTGTGGGCAGTTGGTTGCAAACAACTGCGGGGTTGTCTTGTTCGGAACTGTTCAGTAAGGAATGGTTCCGGCCTTGTGTTGCAGGGGAGTGGGAGTACTCCTCGGTACGGTGATCTAGGCCACGTACTGTGACGGGAGGTACCCCAGTAGCCCTGCCATTGTATGGAATCCATAATCCAATAAGTGCCAACGGTTTTAATTGTATTACCCACTTTTGTGGCTAGTAGCTGGAATTTAATAGATGTAACAATTTCGGCTATTTCATATTTACTTGAAAACCCTAGACACTATAATAATATCATCGGATTTCCTATCAAATGTTTTGGTTAGCATAAGGTAAAAACTTTTCCATGTTTATGTGTGGGAAGTCTTACGTGATACCTTTCTTTTCAAAGGTTTTTAAAGTTAAGCAACCTTAACCTGTTACTCACACCAGACCCATGTCTGACCCGGAGTTTATCTTTGTTTTCTTAAACTCTTGGGTACTCAAATTTTTACGAGTAGCCAAGGGATTCAGGTTAGCTTTGACGTATAATGGAGGAGCAATGGAGCAGGAGGCTTTTTGTAGATATATAGTTCCGCTGTGTGTTCTCTGTGTTGTGATTATATTATGATGTAAATACTAGACAGGTGTTTATAACTGTCTAGCATATGTGATGTTTATGCTGTGTATCTCTGATTGGAATTGTATATTATGTAAATACTTATGTTATTAATATAATTTATTCGTTCCGCTGTTGAGATTCTAGTGTTGTTTCTACTTTCTCTTCTTTCTTTTCTTCTTCTATCCCTTTCTTTTTTCATGATGATACGATTTTCCGGGAGTGGAAAGTCGGGTCGTCACAAGATGCCTCACCACCGCGCCGCTACCTGCTGCTGTCAAAACCCTCCCATTCACCGACCATCGCCGCCTCTGCCCTAATCGAAGTCGACGACGAAACTCACTTCCCATCGCAACACCTTGCCTCGCGTCTGCCACTTCACCGTATGACCCAAACCCCAGATTCGTTTCAACATACGCGAACTCCCCTCTCGCGATCGTCGAACAACCCCAAACCTAGATCTTGAGTAGCTTGCTCATCTTCGGCCGCGCGATGCTTCCCTTTCGAATTGAATGAGAACGAATCGAGTGCGATGCTAAACTGGGTTGCAGCCATGACGATTTGCTTGAATCGAATAGAAATATGAAGTGTTAATATTTGATTTTTTATTCGCATTAATCCCAGGGAACAAGACAGATTAAACGAGATATTAGTTCGCCATTTTCTTTTTATTTTAGTGAGCTCGATCTTCATCTCAAAGCTAGGAGAACAAAGACGAGATAATAAAGATGGAAAATGGCTTCTTGAGTATGCGTTAGACAAATATCTCTGACAATTGTACTTCAAATATTATTAAATAATAAAACTTACAAATCGTCTCGTTAAGCATAATGCGAAATTCTGAACTCCGAATCAGACATGCCGACAGACGTTCATAAGGTTTTATCCATGCTACAAACACAACGGAACGTGTTTTGGAAGCTAATTCGATCAAATGTGCGAGTTATAGGATTAAAATATCGATATTAAATTAAATCGATTAAAATAAATCTAAGTGTTTCGAGCTGCCAGGGTCAAACAACAACTCTGATTGCTCCGAAAATTAAAACTCGATAATAACTAACTATTAAGGATCCAATGGAACTTGTCTCGTCGAAATCCGAGACTGTGCCTCGGAAGGCTATTTTTAAATATCGATTTAAGTGATATAATTTCAAAACTGAACAAATCACCTTTAAATTAAATTTCAACCATTCTATTATTTTCATTGTCATCATTATAAATTTTTATAAGCCTTCAAATTATTTAAACTGGCTTAGAAATTTCAGATTCAACAATCTACCCAATTTCACTTATTAACTTCAATATTTAAACTATATAATTCAATAATTTAATTACCAAGTAAATATTGATATCTTGAATTCAAGTTAAAATTAACTTTTAAATATTTAAAATTGATTAATTATTCCAATTTAATTCGTTAAAATTTTCGAGTTGTCACATTCCTCCCCCCTTAAAAGAATTTCGTCCCCGAAATTGCTAGTTAGGAAGAATGGCCCAATACCCGTTTATTTTTTCCAAAACCAACAGTGTTATCAACATCCTACCAACTGTCTTTTATAAAAGACTTCTTATCCTTCATACTAACTTCCCAAATTTTCCCACAGTTTTCAAACAAACCCTTTTTACACAATCATTCAAATTTCAATCTAAAACCATATTTTGGAATTATCAAAATTTTCTCAAAATTTTTCTAACGCTCTAAATTTCCGAAAAATTTGCGGCTAGCTCGGTACAACTACAAAAGGCCTCTACGGGCTCCCAAATACCAAAAAGAAAAAAGAGAGCCAAGTGGTTAGATCAAAAACCCAATCCAATTCATACAGAAATTTAAATACGTACCTTTTTGTCGGGCAGTACAAATTTATCTTTTGGAATCAAATCCAATTTCCTTTTCCCCTTTTAATACCTGCATATCTTGTTTAGCAACAATATTCAATCGAAACTTTACAAATCATTTTATACATTCTCTTATATAGGTTTTCATATTTACTTCTATTCAATTTGTTTTTTTTCGTTTTAATATGAATTCAACTTATTGCAATTTTGAATATTAAATTTTTATTTTCCATCTATAACTGAGTCTTATTAGTTCTATCTACTAATCTATTTCAGTTTCATATTTAAAATCGTATAATTGCTTAACTAAAATTTTCTCAAAAATTCTCAAAAATTTTCTTAACTCCCCAAAATTTTCGGAAAATTTTGGCAGAGTCTCCTTTGTACGGAGGAGCTTTTGCAATTTGACAAAAGATATAAATATATATACATCGACCCACCCGGTCGGAAAAAGCAAAAACAGTTCATATTTCCGATTTTTATTACGTAGGCGTACCTTATTTAGCATTTTAAGCATGCGGCTTATTTATTTTATCAATTAGAACAGTCCAATCCAGCCAAACGGCCTTCAGGTACCTGTACTTACTCAACTTAAATAGGTAAGTGACATATATAGAAAATTTATTAGCATTTCACTTATATTCAATAGCTAAACACATGTATATCATAAGCAGCAAGCACCAAAACGTTTTCCATAAGCGATTTATATAGCTTTAAAGCTGATTCATTTGCTTTCAACCAATATTGCCATTTCATTAAATTTTACTGGCTTGCAACTCAATTTCTTATATTCAATTGATTTTTAACCCAAACAAGCTCATATTCACTTCAAATGATTCAGAACCAATTTTATTTAATCTCTATCAATTTATAGCATTTTAGTTACTTTTATTTACGCCGAACGTCAAATATTTTTATGCAATTTCGACGATATTCGTTTAATAGAGTATCTATTTCAATTCATAACTACTTTAAATTAATTTCAACTCACTCAGAATGTAATTCCATTTCATTTCTAATTTATTAACCAACCATTTGTTTAGCTCGACCCATTCCATTCTTGTATACTTCTAACCATTCCAAATTAATTCAATCTAAGCTTTTATTTAATGGGCTTTCACTCTTATTCAAACCAAACTTCCATAAATTTTAAACTTAAGTGATTTACTTTAGTTTATTCCAAAATCAAACTTAAATTTGCTTCTATTTGATTCTCATTTAAGCAACTTCCATTAAATTCAGTTAGCCCATCAATTTTAAATTTCAAATTCACCTACTTAATTTATCAAAGTAATATTCAGGCACATATTACACTTCAAATTAATATACCACCAAATTTAAGTTCAGTCCAATATCTAATTCCAATCACAATTTTGATTTAGTTTTTATTCTATCAGACTTCATCCATTTATTATTTAACTCAATTAACCCATTTTAATTTTTAATTCAATTACTTATTTCGTTATCGAATTTATTTTCTTAATACAAGGCTATTTTCAATTTATTTTTATTCACTTGGGTTTTGCTTTGCAACTCAAACCATTTCTATCATAATCACTTCTATTTCATATAACATCACTTCTCTTATATCTAATTCACAAGCAATTTTTATTAAATATTATTCAAATCATCCTTGAATTTTATTTGTAATTCAACCTTCACATTTTCAACCCATCCCTATTTTATTTTTATTTCACAGCATCTCTTCTTTTTAATTTAGTATTAAATCTATGTTGAATTCTATTTAAAATTCGAATTCATTCCCAAACCCAATATCAACCTACAATACATATGTTTAACCAAGTTAAATTTTATTAATATACTCTATCAAATAATTAGTTATTAACTTACTTCCAACTTTTAATTCAATATTCGATTTTAATTTCAAAATCACTTTATTAAAATTCTAGTTTAGATTTTTTTCTTTTTTTCCAAAATTCCAACATCTTTATTTAAAAATTTTAGACATGCTTTTAAATTTGCATCATGCATAATAAAATAGCTCTTTATAAAAATACTTTTTATAACTCGATGTCTTAACCAGTCCATCCTTGTTCTCACAGAAATTCAGTCATACGGTGATCAGGCGTAGGACTGAAAATCTATAAGTACTTGGTAAACCCGTTTTCAACATCCAGTGAAAATACTTGAAAAATAATTTTATTAAAAATATAAAAATCAGTTTTTGAAAATAAAGGAAATATCTTTGGTGAGAATGCTCTGGAAATCATCACCCCCATCCATGGTCGCAGTTACATCTAGGGTTACGTTGCCATCGCAGCAAAAGTCCATGTAACTGCAGGCTCTCCGCGGCCTCTCGATTACGCCATGGATCCCACACAGCAGATCACAGTTACATCCAGGGTTACGTTGCCGTCACAGCAAAAGTCCATGTAACTGCAGGCTCTCTGCGGCCTCTGATTTTCGCTGTCGAAATGAAACCTCTCCACTCCTACATAGGTCGCAGTCTGCCGATATAAAATCAAACGCAGACTGTTGCCTCTCAGCGGCACACACGACTTTTGCTATGTTATACTATAGGTTGCAGTCTACCGATATAAAATCAAACGCATACTGTTGGCTCTCAGCGGCACACACGACTTCCGCTATGGTATACACTACTCATAATCCCCAGGAACTAGTTTTGTCCGGACTCCTCACAGGATCAACTTTAGAACCCACTTGGGCTCAAGGTAGCAACACCCGGTGGCCCTCCTGAGAAGTTCATTTCAAGGGAGCGCCTTTTTCCCCAGAGCCATCATCAAAAAACTTTATACTATACACATATAGTATCTTTCAAATCATACACCTAGTATGAATTTCATATATAGCTTCTTTACAAAAGAATCGATTATCCCAAAATCGATATTTCTCAAACTAGGCTTTCCAAATTCCAATATTGATCTTCCCAAAAATCAAAAACCTTTCCAACTCCAAAGATTCCCAAAACCTTTTCCAAAATCCTCATAAGATCCTTTATATATACACAAATATATATAATTTGTAAAACTTTGGATCATTTTAAACTTGTATAAAATTCCTTTTATACTTCAAACACCTTCAAAATCCTTTCCTTCCATCAATAAATTCAACAAGGGGAGAATATATAACAAAAATATAATTTTGTTTACCCAAAATCAAATATTCAAATTTGATTACTCTTTCCAATATCAATTTCCTTTCTATTCACATTCACTTAAAATTTCAGTCACTTATTCACATTTTCCTTAATACCCATTTGGATTATTACCTCAAGTCTTATCCCAGTTGGGTATTTAATCAATAACAGTTTGAACTCCGTCCATTTTATTTTTAGAAAAGCTTGTAAAATTTTAAAAATAGATAAGAAGTTGAAAAATAATTAATAGTTTGAAATATAGCTGTAAAATAGTAATTAATTCGTAACTTAGTTGAAAAATAATAGTCAGTTTAGAAAACAGTTGACAAAAAGTTAAATAGCTTCAAAAATAATTGTAAAGCAAGTATAAAATAATTTGGTTTTAAGAAAGAAGGGTTGTATATATTTAATAGCCTAAAAAAATAAGTTTATTTTGAAAACAGTCCAGAGTCAAACTGTGCACTTCCCCAACAATTAAATTTTAATTTTCCACTTCCATTTAAATTGATCCAATTCCAATTTAAATAACTCCAATTTCCATTGGACTTGATTTATTCCCAATTCAAGTTGAATTAATTCTCCATTTCTTTCCAAATTTAAATCAAATTCCATTTGATTTTTAAACTTGTACAACTTTAATTATAATTTCAATTTTATAATTTCTATTTATAATCAATAACATTCACATTTTTCTTTTAACTCAGGATTATACATTTTATTTAGCCAATATATTTTTATTATTCCATAAACATTTTAATCAAGATTCCAGAGTTTAAACAAATTTCCAAAATTTCAATATCACCTTAGAATTCAACTATATCCAAAATTCCTTGGCAAATTCAATTACCCCTTCGAATTTCAAAACCAAACCCAGTTCACAAACAATTCCAATGTAAAACAATTTGGTAGCAATTTTTCTTCTAGAAACACGAAAATAAACATCGATAATGCTGCAGTCATTACCGACGTTATTTTCCAGTGACCAAAATAGTTCAATGCTTTTATCTCTTTAAAAACATTTCCAAATATTTTTTTATTTCAAATCTCCCAGATTTCAAATTCAACACAAAAATATTTTTTGAAATAATACTTCCAAAATCTTTGTAAACCACTTCCAAATACAAAGGAATTCTAAATTTTCCCAAAAATTCCAAATTCCCAATCCATCGAATTCATATTTAAACATTATTCTGAAATTTTCATCTTACTTTATTTTCACATATTCTCTGGAATTCTATTTCAAATTATAATCTTATTTATTTATGAAGTTCATTTCAATTTATAAATTACATTCACAATCTATATTTCAAATTCCATTTTGTTATATAAGTTTATTCTTCAACTTTGGTTGTAAGTTTCAATTTGGTCGTATTTTATATTACTTCTTAACTTAATTCCAATAATTTAAAAGGAAATGTTGCTATATATATCAAAATATATTTTTATATAAAATCATTAAAAAACTTTATAAATAAATAACAAGTACGCTCTCATATATATATATATATACGCAACTCATTCTAGAGTACTACGGACTCTACTCAATGAGTAATCCCCACCAGAGCCAAGGTTCTCGCTTAACCTTTCAGCTCTGATACCAAATGTAACGACCCGAAATTTTCACACCCGAAAATTCCAGATAGTTATGAAAAAGAAGAAAGAGATAGAAGAAGAAGAAGAGAAACATCAATAACTCACATTCGCAGCGGATATAATATAAAAATAAATAATAACAGTTTACAAAATGATACTATATCTGTCGATTACATTTAATATACATCAGAGTTTCACATATATACAGTCACTGAACATATACAATTATCATGTCTCAGATTCACAATAATATAAATACAGCGAAAATACCCTATACGCTCCTGCCATCCAACTCGCTTCCTGAGCTCCAGAACGTATCTACCTGAAAATCTGTAATACTCGGTCTAACCCGAGCATTACACCAAAGTAACACCCGGGTCAGGCTGGAAACCAACGTGAGTAAACCCAACTAACATGGAATACCAAAGCAATCAACTTACAAAACCCAGGGTAATTCAAACCAATTTATCCCATTTCACAATTTGCTATAGACAACACTTATTTCACATATCAATTTCTAAGTACTGAAACTTAGATAAAATAATCCAATTCACTTAAATCGTTTTATTTCATCCTATTGATTTCATAAATCAATTTATAAAGATTCGAAGCAGTTTCGGGTATTTCCTAATACCCGACCCCGGTCTCTTCGAAACACATGTTATCCTAACCCAAGTTATTCAAATGAAGTACACAACATTTCATATCAGAGATATCAACACATTCAAAGCAATCAATACCATTCAATCATCCATAAGCAAAACTCAAACACATAAAAATCAATTCGATTGATTTTATTGAATTTGAAACCTCAATCTCTTAGATTCCTTCATTTCACGTTAATTAATCCCAAATCAATTAATTGGTCAACCCATCATTATTCATCTTAATTAATCGCCTTGGATTAATTATTATTTTTTTCAATTAAATTAAAGTAATTATCTTTAATTAATTTCACGTAATTAATTGTCCTTAATTCCCAATCAATAAGTAATCCTATTTGCTTCACAAATTAATTAACAATATTAATTACATTAATCCTTAATTAATTTACTTCTTATAAGTCGCTTACATTGATTTAGTTTCTTAACTAATCTATCTCTATGATTTCAATTTATTCTAGTCTGATTTAATTACTCTTTAGTGGAAGTTTTAAAGGAATTTAAAATTAAATTTTATTTTTAAATTCAAGTCAATTTACAATTACACTTTAACAATCAAGTTGTTAAATACTTAATATTTAAAAACACTTTGTTTGTTTGATTTAGAACTAGTTTTAAATCTCTACTCACAATTTAACTCCAGTTTTTAAATAACACTTTTATTTCTTTCCAAATCATTCTTATTTTATTCTATAATTATTTCGTTCTCAAATTTTCACTCTTATATTTCTTTTTTTCAAAAATCAAAATTTTATATATTTCGATAACTCAGGATACCGAAATATTCAAGCACCCCACATCATTTAAACTTCCAACTACCAACAATATCCATTACAGAATATCAATCACCCAGTATATATTATACTACCATATATAATGTAGCACATCAAAACAAATCAATCATTCCACCAAATCTTTGAAATTTAACCACTTAAATTCAAATAGAAATCCAAAGGCATGAGATTTACTCACCTTTATCGTTTTGCAGCCCATTTCCTTTATGACTTGTTCTTCACAATCATTGACCTTGTACACATTACATAATTTATTAACATCTGAAATAATCTCTAAGTAACTTATCATTCAATGAATTAAATTGACCAATAATTTAGTTTAAAAAAATCATTTAGTTTTATAACGAATAAATTTATTACCGTATTAAATTATTTTTAACGCAACTTAATAAATCAAAATACATGCATATAATATTTTCTTTTAATTTCCTGTAAACAGACAGTGTTCCTTACTGCAAATATTCGATTTCAATTATTTTTCTTCTCTGCGTAAATAATTATATAAATAAATGTTTAAGGAGAATACCTTACTCACTCGTTCTCTTCATAGTATTGGACCTTAAACCAATGCTTTTCCTTTCTTACTTTTTTAGTGTTCATGCTTTTTGTTTTCAGCCTATACTCGAAACCCAACATGCTCGGCCTCCAAAATTTGAGCACAGTATACCCTAGATGCCTCGCCACCGCGCCGCTACCTGCTGCTGTCAAAACCCCCCCATTCACCGACCATCGCCGCCTCTGCCCTAATTGAAGTCGACGACGAAACTCGCTTCCCATCGCAACACCTTGCCTCGCGTCTACCACTTCACCGCACGACCCAAACCCTAGATTCGTATCAACACACGTGAACTCCCCTCTCGCAATCGTCGAACAACCCCAAACCTAGATCTTGAGTAGCTTGCTCATCTTCGGCCGCGTGATGCTTCCCTTTCGAATTGAAAGAGATCGAATCGAGTGCGATGCTAAACTGGGTTGCGGCCATGACGATTTTCTTGAATCGAATAGAAATATGAAGTGTTAATATTTTATTTTTTATTCGCATTAATCCTAGGGAACAAGACAGATAGAACGAGATATTAGTTCGCCATTTTCATTTTATTTTAGTGAGCTCGATCTTCATCTCGAAGCTAGGAGAACAAAGACGAGATAATAAAGATGGAAAATGGCTCCTTGAGTACGCGTTAGAAAAATATCTCTGACAATTGTACTTCAAATATTATTAAATAATAAAATTACAAATCGTCTCGTTAAGCATAATGCGAAATTCTGAACTCCGAATCAGACAGGCCGACAGACGTTCATAAGGTTTTATCCACGCTACGAACACAACGGAACGTGTTTCGGAAGCTAATTCGATCAAATGTGTGAGTTACAGGAGTAAATATCGATATTAAATTAAATCGATTAAAATAGATCTAAGCGTTTCGAGCTGCCAGGGTCAAACGACAACTCTGATTGCTCCGAAAATTGAAACCCGATAATAACTAACTATTACGGATCCAATGGTACTTGTCTCGTCGAAATCCGAGACTGTGCCTCGGAAGGCTATTTTTAAATATCGATTTAAATGATATAATTTCAAAACTGAACAAATCACCTTTAAATTAAATTTCAACCATTCTATTATTTTTAGTGTCATCATTACAAATTTTTATAAGCCTTCAAATTATTTAAACTGGCTTAGAAATTTCAGATTCAACAATTTACCCAATTTCACTTATTAAATTCAATATTTAAACTATATAATTCAATGATTTAATTACCAAGTAAATATTGATATCTTGAATTCAAGTTAAAATTAACTTTTAAATATTTAAAATCGATTAATTATTCCAATTTAATTCGTTAAAATTTCTAGGTTGTCACAAATCTATTTTAAAATCTATTTTTAAAATCAATCTCCATTATATGTATATATATATACATACATACAAACACCTTATTAATTCAAAAATAATAATTTATTTTAAAATCCATTTATACTTATATTTAAACATCACACTATCAATTATTTTGGTTATTTATATTTGAAAAAGACAATTTTACCAATTTCAAATAATTTAATAAGGGATTATCACATTTTAAATTCCTCGAAATTCCAGGATATCACACTCAAAGATCGGCGTGGTGCAAAATTCCAAAATAATTGTCAAAATTTTACACACTTACATATTATGTGGCTAATGCAACAAGTATTCTTATTCTAGATTTATTTTATAATGAACATTTAAAATATTCATAATAAAATAAGACTACATATATATTTTCTTAGTCAATATAGAAACAGTTATTATTTCATAAATAATATTTGATATATATACGAAAATGATCTTTCGTGTCTTGATGCATTTATTTGCAAGTGTTATATGGCATATCCCCACTATTTCCACCATTATTATGACAACACATGAAATACAAAGCTATATTCAACAATTTAATATGGAATATTCATTTCATTTTCTGTTTCTTCTTTAAAATCGAGAATATCATATCAAATATCTTAAACTCGAAGAAATAAATTTCATAGAAAACAGTTTTTTATATGAAAAATATATTTTGGAATAGAAATCTTATGTCTCATTCCATGTTAAGTACCTACCATTATTTTATAAATTCTCGTTTACGATATCTCTTCATGAAGCAAAAGTGACTATTTACTCTCTTCATTTAAACCGTGCCTTAACATCCGCTTTCGTGCATTCACTTTCCTTCCCAATTGGTCGAACCAATCTAAAAGGAAACCCTTAGTACAAAACCATAATGAACTCTTCACAAATACACATCTGGTCATCCTTAACATTTAAGGATATCAAATAAGTTGCACTTCATGTAACTGATAAAATCGACATTTTACTGATCAAATTCCTGAGTTTATCTAGTAGTTCTTGATTTGTGTTACTTCTAACAAAATAAGATCCTTATTGTGTTCATAGCATTGAACATGTTATACGATGTTAACCCAAAAAAATGGATCGACACCCTAGATTGAGTGTGATAGCACCAGCCCTATACTGCATAGCAATAATACAGAGAATAAATGTAAAAAGAGCAGAAACAGTAAGAAGATAAGAAGATTTTTATAGTGGTTCGGCTATTAATGATGCCTATGTCAACTTTATAACTTTTATTATTGACTGGTTACTGTTACAAGGCGAATTGGATTACAAAGTCTTTGAATATCCTATGTTAGACTAAGTACCTAATGCTAGAGTTCACCGGAGAATCACAGTGAACCCTTGGATGACTATTTTGAGGGAGGAGAAGAGTGAAGGGGGTTTTCTGCAGAGTTCCAGCCACCATTCAAGATGATCCCCTTTATATTGCATACAGTGCGTATATATAGAGGTTGTAGAGCTATTGGGCTAGGAATTCTTGCCTGATGCTTGTAATCGACCTTAGGAAGATGCACTGCAAGTTTCATCACGAACCGAGCTAACTCGATGGGTCGACAACGATCCATAGGCCTTAGATTGCTAGCGATCCATAGCTTCTGGCTCGATGGTGATCCAATGGCTTGAGATGCTTACCCTTACCTTCTACCTTAGAGTTCAAGGCGATATG
Source organism: Allium cepa (assembly GCA_030765085.1). Lineage (NCBI taxonomy): Eukaryota > Viridiplantae > Streptophyta > Magnoliopsida > Asparagales > Amaryllidaceae > Allium > Allium cepa. The sequence goes on from CM060932.1 coordinate 456,138,792, forward strand.
GATCGCTAGCGATCCATAGTACATGGGATCGCTAGCGATCCATGCACTTAATTTATTTTTGGACTTTGTCTTATGGGGTGCATTTGTTACCTCATGTTGGTGTCCTCCATATAATTTCATAGTAGATTGCCTTATTTTGATGATGATCCACATGCTGGTTGCATTAGACTGTTGATTGAACTAGATGAATGCTTGCCTATCATGAACTAGATGATCCACAACTGGACCAACTAGGACTAGCTAATCGTATTTAGGCCACCAAGCGAAAGAGGAAGAGGCGACAGGCGATGATTCGACTTCCAAAAGTGCTGGACTTCCTCCGCTATATGTATAAGGAGAAGGCGGATACTTCATTCTATACAACATGACTTGGGTCCGAAGTGGTTAGGTAATTCTATCTTTAACTAAAAACACACCAGTAACACTTGAATTTTGAAAGAATATTGATTTACGCTGACATGATGAATTTCAAATATATACCGAGGCAAGTGCATTGTATTATCTATGGAGTATGAGCTCGTTGTCTCGAGTACAAGAAACGCTCTATCCCGTGTAGATAGTTCGCTCATAGTAAAGAATGATGAGGGCTTTTCCTATCATTTTTAAAAATTACTCCTTCTACACTCATCCATTATCGATCAGTAATGGATTCATTGTCCGAAGCGACATAGAAAACTCTTCCCAATGCAGATACACCGACCGTATAAGAAACAAGTCCAGACTAAATTCTCCGAAAGGCGACAACAACATAAGTTGCTTGCAAGACACTATCCTAACCAGTTATCCCCTTCCGAAAAGGTTAAAACCAATTCGCGATGCGTCGTGTTGTATCGACAATGTAACGTAGTACAAGTCAATTTTGATTATATGGATAAAGACAGCAAATCTTGTCAACCACACGGGCAAGGCCAGAGTGTCATTTCATGGAGAACTCAAGACTCGATTTACTATCTTCTTCCATAAAATTGCAATCAACTCGGATTTTCTACTATAATCATTACCGATACCACTCCATTGTTAAATCGCTAAACAAATGTTAGAATCAACATTACTCAACTCGAATCAATAATCAAATGGCAAACATGGTTGGAGTATTCAACCAAGCGATTCAAGCAAGGAGGGTCGATGGCGATCTAAGTAAGGAGATGTTGGAGTCAGGGTTGGTCAATGGTGATCCAGAAGGAGGTAGGAACGAAGCCGAAGCAACGATGTGCCTCAAATCGATCAACGGTGAAAAATCTAGAGAAAGATGATCGTCAAAAGAAGTGGAGCGGTTGGATATAGGGATCATTCGAGAACCGAGTAGAGTCGCAAAGGATAGACTCGATTTGCAAAAAGAAGATAGGAGTGAGGTAATGGATCGGCCCGTAATAGTTAAATAGGAGATTACCAGAGAAAAAAACCATAAGTCATTAGATCGCTAGCGATCCATCGGTTATTGATATTATTATGATTAGATTTGAAATTCTTAGTTAATATTATTTTGATTTACTGCTTCTTAAAGCTGTTTTGAAATTCTCTTCTGTATTGTCAATTAAATGTAATCTAATGTACGTTTTATTTTTGAATATTGATATTGTTATGATTAGATCTGAAATCAATAGTTGATACTATTTTGATTTGCTGTAAAGCTTACTTTTGTGATCACAAATTTAATCAACTAATTATTCAATTAAAACCATTTTGTGTTTTGAAACTAATTTTCTTATTTGTTGGAAATGAGATTACGAGTTTATACTTGTCATAATAAAATTTACTTGTTTTTATTAAGATTTAATTTTCTTGTAACCATGGACTTAACATTTAATTAATTGAAATATGTATGTGTATATACATATGTGTGTGTATTCATATGCTTCATTCTCAAGTTTTGTAAACCAACATCAAGTCAAACTTGTAGTCAGGTTAATTTGTGTTAAATTAATATATTCAAGTTCATTACATAATTAGATGTATATTTTGAAATCAAGTCTTAATTTACTATATACACATTTTTGAATATGTATATGTGGTTTCAGAATTAATTGTACCAATAGAGCAATATATTAAACTATGGTAATACTTTTAATTTTTCATGTTGAATATTTATTTTCAAATTTGTAATTTCAAAGTTTTGATATTCTCTAAAATACTTTAGAAAAACTGTAAATTCATTTGATAAATTTATAAAACATCCTTCTACATTCTAAACTTATCGTTTGAATTTAAAATATATTTTAAATTTTCAATTATTATTTTCAAAATTAGTCCAAGGCTCAAGTCAATTTGGGCCTTTACATTTGGGCAACTTTTTTGGACTTACTCCACCCATTAGACAAGGCAGATAGCAAAGGTGAGGTGAATACTTTATTATTTATTCCCAAGCCTATATACTATTTTCTAAACACCCATTGTATATGGTTGTTTAATCAATTTGCCTAAAGTTGCTAATTACATAGTATAGATCATTTCGACTCTGATATCATTGAAGAGCAGGCCGTTTTGGAACTGGTTAAATCGTTAAATTTCAAAAAAATTACCTTATTTGGATCATGATGGGCCTACGAAATCTAATGGTTTACATTGGATCCACTCTAGTAATTATATAAAATCATATGTTATTTAAACTTATGATACATTTATCAATTAATTAAGTTAATTAATCTTATTGAATGATTTTTGATATATCATATATACGTTCAATGATATTACAACATAGCATGATGAAATATAAACATTCATATAACTATATACACATATAGATACTAGGATTATTATCTATTGTGTATACATATATATTATACTTAAATATACATATGAAAATTTCAAATGAATATATTGAATATAAATGCCTAAGCATATGTATATGTTTGAATATACTATCATATGGGTGTGTGGTTTTTATGTGTGTATGTATATAGTTTAGACATATATATACATATACATAAATTTTGTTGCCACAAATATATATTTAATTTGCATAAATATATAAAATTAAGTAACAAATATATATAATAACATCGTATTTTTTCAAATTAAGGTAATGATGGATTGTAAGTGAAGAAGGAAATAAAGTTTCACATTAAATCTAAATCTAGTCAAATCAAAATTAAAGGGGAACAAAATAAAGTGCTATGTTAATTTTTGCCTATGTAAGCACTAATTAATAACAGATACAATATAATGTAATATTCCATGTTTAGCCATAACAAAATATCCAAACTTTGAAATTACGGATTTGAAAATAAATATTCAATGTGAAAAATTAAAAGTATTATCATAATGTATTGCTTTAGTGATATAATTAATTCTAAAACCACATATACAAATGTGTATATAGTAAATTAAAACTTGATTTCAAACATATATCTAATTATGCAATGAACTTAAATATATTAATTTAAAACGAATTAACCTGACTACCAGTTTGACTTGATATTGGTTTAAAAATACAAGAACGAAGCATATGAACACACACACATATGTACACACACATATAGTTCAATTTAATTAAACATTAATTCCATGATCATAATAAAATTAAATCTTAATAACAAGAGTAAATTTTATTATGACAAATTAGATCTACATAAACTCGCAATCTTGTTTCCAATAAACAAGAAAATTAGTTTCAAAACATAAATTTGTTTTAATTAGATAATTAATTGATTGAATTTGTGATAACAATAGTAAGATTTATAGCAAATCAAAACAATATCAACTATTGATTTTAGATCTAATCATAACAATATCAATACACAAAAATAAAACATACATTAGATTGCATTTAATTGACAATATACAAGAGAATTTAAAAACGACTTCAATAAGTGGCAAATCAAAATAATATTAACTAATAATTTCAGATCTAATCATAATACTATCAATACTCCAAATAAAATATACGTAAGATCGATTTTTCATTTAAAATATACATCCAATGCTCAGCTTAGTCCTCTAATAATTGTTTGACGATACCTGCCATCTATGCACCGGTACTCTTAATCGAACGTAGGTTCAATGTCAGCAAAATCATTGAATCACCGTTCGATGAATCTTGCCACCTATGCAATGGGGCATCTCCTTACTAGTCCACTTCCTAAATTCTTTATCATTACACAAGTAAAATCAAGGGTTGATCCGCCCCTCATCTAGGATTCATATATCCTTTTCCATCAAACATCTTCGGCCGCTCTTTCCAACATTCACTGATTGATGACTAGGATTGGCTACGAACAATAAGAACTTCTGTTTGCGATATAGTCGCATATTATACTAAGTATCACATTAAAACTTCATGAAGCGAGAGCCTATAATTGCACCAAAGGCAGTACCTTTCCAACTTACTACCTGACTCCATTCAACCGCGCACACTCCAGAGAAGCAAAGAAGTAGGAACAAGTTTTCTTGATCCATCCGACTTGACCTGCTCCAGGTCTAGTTTCAATCTGGGCCTGCTAGAGCAACTTGGACATCTGAATTACATTTCAAATGTCAGACCCCCTCTTATTAAAAAAAAACTCCAAGTGTTCTGACATCTGGACATTCTTCTCAGATGTCTGACTATACTACCAAGCGTCACTTGTGTCTATTTTGAACTGTTTTCTTTCTAATTTGATAAGTCTACATATTCAGACTTCTGTGAATAAATTCAGATGTCTAATATTTTTCATATTTTTGTAAATTTTTTAGTTTAACTTCTTTCGCGTATTCGAGTATGAACGTAAGGTTAAGTTTAACAAGCGTTTTCAATGTAGTTTCTACTTATTTATGTCCCACTTCAAGTGATCTATTCAAACGTTTGTATATAATCATGCAATACACTATATGTATTTTTGAGGAATTATATATGTAGACTAAAATTAATTATTACTTGTATTCAAATGTAAATTGACTCAGTTCTAAATAAATTCTAATGGACATGTTCATCCATTGCTTCTATCCAAAAATCATTTCAAATTCATCATATAAATCAGATCTTATAGTTAAGGGTAGCTTTGATTCAAGTTATCTGTTATTTAATAAAATGAAACCAAACAAGTTATACAAATTAAGATCTATATGGTTAGAGGTAGTTTCAAACCGTTTTCTTTTCATTTATCAATTCAAAGATTAGATTAATCATATCATAGGGTTTGCCAAATCATCTTGGTTCATAAATTTAGATGAAATAAATAGATTCAAGAATAGAAATCATATTCATATTTCTGAGAAGATATTAATTGAAAATCAATTACTTATTTCCAATATACATGTTTCATAGATAATGTCCACTCACCTTTTTTGTAGAAATCGTTCTATTGACCCGAATCTACCACTTTCCTAGTTGTTGATTTATAGTTTTCTCCTTATTTTCTTTTAATTTGATTTCTTCTCTTATTTTATTTTTATTTTTGTCTATGACTTTTTAAGGATAAAAGATGTGTTGTTTGGTTTTTGAAGTTGTGGAGAAAGATAAAGAAGATACGTACATACAAAGTGGCAACTTGGGTTTGGAGTTTGCAGAAATAAGGGTTAGGTGTCAATTTATAGTTGAAATCTAGGGTTTGCTGAGTTGGGACTAAAGTCCATAATTACAAAAATATCACAGGTCGTATTTTCCTTTATATTTGACCCGTTTGGCAAATTTAACAAATTATACATGTTTTTTTAACTTTATACAATGTTTTGGACATAACGGAATATGCCTACTAGCCTAATTCCAAAGTTTATGGAAATTTGTATTGCATCCTTTTACGAGAAATTACCTTTTATTCCTTCTTTATATTTAAATTTTTTTATTTACATTTTTTGAGGTCTTGCAGCAAGTCTTCCAAAAGCTTGCCTACTCCTATAACATGTCGCCAAATTAAATGGGCATTGCATGAAAAGCACGTGCCTAATATGGAGTGATTACTAGCATACTAGATAGCCACATATTCCATTCTATCATTATAGTTGTCTTCCATTTGCCTATGCAAATAAATCAGCAGCCAAAAGCATGTCTCGCCTATTTTACTACCCAATCTCAATCATTCATCATCCATATTAGCTACTACAAATACCTCATGCCCTACAACATCAAAGAATTGGAAAATTAGTTGGAACATAGCTAATCCATAAACTCATATCTATACTTTGTCGCAACAAATCCTCTTAAAGCTCTTAAGTTTGGAATCATTGTAAAATAAGTGCTAATCTTCTTATTATTATCTTGTAGGTCCTTGTAATTGTAAGAGAGAAACGTAGTAAGAGATCTTTAAGTGGACGTAAGCAAACTTGGTTAGACCACAGTCATTTATTTATTTTGCTTGGTTTTCTTCTCATTCAGATTTTAAGCCTAGTATTAGTAAGTGCCTTTTGCTAATAGACACATTAGTTTAGTTTAAAGGTTTGATAATTTATTAGCCAACATTGTGGAGTTAGAAGGAGGGCCTACTCTCAAAGCTCTCAAATTTCTTCACTTTTTCTTCTCTACATTTTATTTTCTTATTTTACCATATCAAATCCTAATGGTGATAATGAACTCATCAAATCTAACAACAATGAGACTAATGGTAATATTGTCGATAGCGTAGTTAGTCCCATCCCTTGGTTTAACAATGATGCAAGGTGAAATGTGTTTTAAATTTTGACCAATGTGGAAACTGTTGTCCGTAAGATAAATGAATCGAGGAAGAGATTAAACGCTTAGATAATTATGAATTTTGTTTCATCACCCCCTCCAATGGTTGAATTAACTCTTATCCAGCCCATTCGCCCCAATGCTTGTGACCTCATGACCATTGCTGAGGCATAGGGTAGGGTAGTGTTCGATGACTAGTTTTTGATCAGTTTAGAAAATTATCAAGAAATTTTAAATTAATTTTCCGCAAGCGCACGGCGTACAATTTTAGTCCGTGGCGAGTGCGAGTCGATCCGTAGGGAATTTTTAAGATTTTAATATTTTCTATTCAATCAAATTAGACCAAAATGAAAGGAAATTATTTTCTATAAAAAATAAGCTAAAGCTAGAATAGAAATAAAGATAGAATTGAAATGTGATTTAAAAACTATTAGATTAGAGAACAATTTAGAGGCAAATCCACTCTCATATTTTTGTAAATCAACAAACAAATAATTTATGATCTCTAACTTTTGTATTACGTGAAATAATCATTGCATTTATCATAAGTATGGTTTGTTTATGTTATTAATTAACATAACTCAAACCATCAAACTATAATACAACAATTATACAACTTATAATTCTTCATGAAAATGAAGCCAAAGCAAAAGCTATTTTAAGTATGATCTATTTACTATTGTAATTAGTAATATCGATCAACAAATTTCATTTTTACTTTCATTTCAAAATCAAAATCAATTAGCAAACGAGGATGCAAATTATGTTTATGTTGAATAAGAATAGCTCGTTTGCAAAAGCAACATAAGCTATCAAACCCGCTTGTATAAACTTGCATCAAAACTCCCTCTCATGAAGCACAAACCAAAAGAGATCATAAATCATAAAAAATGTTGAAATTAAATAAAGTAGAGAGCTTCACCACCCTTAAATTGAAGGGGCTTAGCTACTCATTTGTGCTATCAAATCAACACTTGTAAATTTCAACATTAAAAGCAAAGAAATGAAAAATAAGCAAAGGAAGAAAGGGAGATTAACTATTAACTATTTGCATAAAAATTAAAGCTACACTACTTGCATTAATGTAAATCTAAGCTATGAACATTAAAAGAAAGAGAGTATAGAAATAAATATTAACATAAAAGTAAGGAAAAACATGTAGGAAATAGAGGAGAAAGAGGCTTGGAAGCCATTTTTATTTCATGAAACATTTCCATTACAACTTGCTTTCTTAATTTCCTAACTAATGTGAAAAAGTAGAAGATATGTTCATGTACATAAAAGGGTTATTTATACATGCATAAAACCCTAATTCCATTTTTAGGGAGCTTCCCAAAATACTTTTAAGGAAGTGTGGCCACCAAGTAACCATTAGCCACTAATTAATCCATCATTTGATGTGCATGAAGTTTTAACCTCTACTTAGTTGTCCATTAGCTCATAATTGTACATTGAGGTATATGGGTGGGGCCCTCCATGATCTTGAACTTGAATTATTTCCTCTTCATTCCTTTGTACTTCCTTGTGCATGCATATATCATCATGAATCTCACTTCCGTATGCATCAAAATATCCTATAAGAATCATAAAAATCGTCCAAGTAAAAATTCTTAAATTGACATATGCACAAAAATGACCATTTTTCCCCCTGAATGAAGATGAAAATATAATGATTTGAAAATAATTGAATTTTGATTTTAAATGTTAAAATGCGCAAATATGATGTTTATTTAAATAAAAGGAGATAAAATATGGGTGTGAATTTATGCACATTTACGTGCACATCAGGTAGTGCCTAAAATCATGATCATGGATGTTCACGCTTATCCAAGAAGACATGTTGTGTGTGGTCATGCCACATTTTTTGAATTTAAATTGGAAATAGCCACATTGTTGCACTCCTGGTTCCATAGGATTGCAACCAAGCTAAGATCAAGAGAAGGGCAGGCTTGTCATTCACATTCACCATTTGGACAAAGGGAAAGGACATTTTCCACTCCAGCTTAACATTACCTTTACTCTCCATCAACTCATCGTCACCAATCTTCCACTCCACAAAGACGGTGGCTGAGCCCATAATCGATCATTGGCCATACAATCCCGTAGAAGGCTGATGCTGGCCTCTGGGAGGAAACGAACATCCTTAGCCAGTAGCTTAACAGAATGCAAGCATGGAATGCTAGGAGCAAAGCCTTTTCTTATTACGAGAATGAAAGCAATTTTCCAAGGAAATTTTGAAAACTTACATCCACCGTACGCCTTGATACCCATTGGTAAGTACAATGAAATTGATGACCCATCAAATCATATTATTGCATTCAACTCCATCACATGTCCTGGTCGGCTTCCCGACCTAACAAATTATCTACCCTTCCCATCTACTCTAACAGGACTGGCCTCCAGCCGGTTCCTACATCTACTATCGAGCAACATCCATTCATGTGCCCGGTTATTTATAGATTTCAAAACTAGATCCTTACTTGAAAAACCATGTTATGATGGTAGTAAGCTAGGTAACATTAGACATGGGCCGATTAAGAGCCTTCGGTGGTATATGAGTCGCATCAATAAAAAATCCACTTGAGCTAGCGGTGCTAGCTTAGCTGTAGCCCTTTGCTTAGGGGTCAGGTATAAATCGAGAATGTGGAAAGAATTCAAAAAGCATCTTGTTACATGTCGAGCTAACTTTTATCAATGGGCGATTGACATTATGAGGATGGAGGACGTTTATCTTTCGAACAACGATAATGAGACCCAACATACAAGTCAAGCCAATCCCTATGAAAATATCGACCGTTGACCCAATGGTCGATAGAATAACATGGAAAGACGAGAAAAAAATGGCATCCAATATTGGTCTAGGTGTAATAAATATGGTAATCTGAATAGAGATATGGAAATAATATATCTCACAACCAGGGACCAAGCGTGATAACAAAGACCGCCGACCACTAGAGGCCTTGGACAAGGCCAGTCCACATAGGGTTAAAGGGTAAGTTTCTAAATATTCTTTTATTGGATCTTTAATGGGCCTATGAGATCTGGATTCATTTAGAACTTTTCTAAGTTTCTTTTAAATAAAAACAGTATTTTATTTTACTTCATAAGTAAAATGAGTTTTAAATTAATTTTAATTTAAATATATAATAATGGATGTCTCAGATACATTCAAATGTGTATAGTGTAGGTGCAACATATAAGCAGTATACATAGTTAATATGTACATACACAGTTGTTAGGATTTACACGACGATGGAGATATCCACCTTTTATATATATTCACCTTTTATATGCCTTTATTGCCATATTTTATTTCGAACTTATATAAAGTAATAATATATGCACATATATAGTTTACTTATATATAATATGTTAGAAAGTTATTTTACCTAATCAAAAGTTTACATATATACAAAGGATAATCGATTATGTTAAAGAAAGCAATTAATGAGGAGAAGAAAAGGTGGAGGAGTTATCTCCTTTCATTAACTTATCTTTAGTGCTATTTCAAAACAATTTGAACACTCAAACACATATATGTATGCGTATATGAATAAATGCAATTTATATTTTAAATTAAAATTATATATATATATATATATCTGTATGTGTACAAATTTTTTAATTTATTATTTTTTTGAATTAAAGTAACATATTGAAATCTATTTTAACTTAAGAGGGATTCAAAGGCTTTATAACATTTTGCATAAAATTCCACGTATGTTTATTTTCAATTGGAATAACTTTTAAACAAATATCAACAAAACCAAAATTATATTCAAAATAACAAATATGTGAAATGCGTATTCAATCTCCAGACCAATTTTAAGTAATTTACATATATAGTTAGTTTATATTTGTGTATATAATAAGGTAGAAAATATATCAATTAATTAAATTGGTTTCTAACAAAAAGTATTGGTTTGTTTGTTTTCCTTTTCTATAAAATAATAATTTCTAAAACAACGAGAAATTTAGCTTGGACAATTAGGTGTATACAAATTTGTTGTAAAATGAATTAGATCTAAACTATACATATAATATGAACATATTACAAAAAGGTTGTAGCAAATATAGGATCCACTTATATTATCATGATGAACATATAATCAATTAACATATGTCAGATCTGAACTTTGAATCAACATAATTAACAAATAATGACATTAGATTTAATTTAATTAACATATATTAGATGTATACTTTGAGTCAACATAGTGAATAAATGAGAAGATAAAGCATAGCATGTGTAGGATTTAAACTTCATTAACATGGTTAATATATAACAAGATAAAATTAGAATTACCTAAAGATGAAGCCTAAGATTTGCAGCTTGAATGAAGAATAAAACTTTGATTCAATTAGATCAACCTCTGGATTTTGCAAGGATTTATAGGTAAACACCACCTTGAATATTTTTTAATTTTATTTGAATTTGTTTTACAGATTTTTATCATGGAGGCCATTAAGGCAGAGAGGAGAGCAAGAAAAAAAAGATAAAGTTTTTATCAAGAAAAGAATAATGATGGACTAAATTAAAGAGAATATGTTTTAAGGTAAACATCAAAACCTTTCAATTTTCTTTTTTAAAACCTCCAAATTTAATTTCTATTCGAATTCAATCAAGTCCTTTCCCTCCTCTTCATTTTCGGTAGAAGAAACAGGACTAAAGAGAAAAGAACAAAAATCATTTCATAAATTAGACTTAAGTGAGTCATTAAGAGTAGTAAAGGATGGAGATTTAATTCCTTCTTTTAATTACTCCTTTGGATTTTGAAATTGCATTTGAAAACTCTGCCCTTTTTCATCATGCATGTGAACCTCAAAAAATTCCTAAAATAATGTAGTAACTAGTCTATTTAAAACCAGTATAAATATTTTATAACATTTATATATACACTTTATTAAGTGCTAATGATATTCAAACAAAGTTTAATGATTAATATTTCATAAATATTAATTAATTTAATAAATTTGTAATAATTTATAAATTGATTAAATTATGTGGTTTATTAAAAGTATTCAAAATCATTGTTGCGGGATTCAATGGTGTAAATTCAGTCAGCGATTAATATCGAACAATTCATAAATTGACGTTCACACGCCACCTTAGTTGGTGGTGTGACATTTTGGGCGAATTATATTGCTACACATGTTTTTGGTTAAATCAAATTTATTTATTATAAGTGGTACCTAATAGAAACAATTATTTGCACCAATTCTCTTTGTCAAAACTATATCACTTTGTACTTGTGGAATTTGTCAATAGTTAAAATTTCCATATCGACCATATCAACTTTATTATCCAAACACAAAATCCTTGGTTCAATAATAACAACTATCATTAATCGAAATGCTCTGGACACTTTGCTTTTGAGTCGACCATATTTGACCGTGATACTAACTTCATATAACTGTGAAGACGAATCCTCTCTTGAATAATATTTCACTTTTAGTGCTTTCACTCGACCAACTATAGTCATTTGATTGAGGCCGTACCATGATGTAACTATAATCAAAGTGGAGCTTCCATATTAAAGATCAACAATATTATCAAGTCAAGAGAACTATGTAAATTAGTCACATCAATATTTTTATTCGACCTTATTTATATTAACCAACATGAAATTATCGACTGAGTAATTCCATTTTATCAAATAACAATTATCATGTAACCCCTTGGTGTCCTCAACTGCCATACCTAATACAGTGCCCAATATTTAAAGAGCGTTATGTACTCTAACCTCAATGGATATATCGATATTATATCTCCATACATCTTTGGCTAGAAATATTCAAGATGACATATTTATTCATTGTGATAAATTACTCACGGTTAGAATACTTTGTAATTATTATTACAAAACATACCATTTACGGATTTCTATTAAATATAATTTTAATGCAATTAATCAACTAATATATAATACATTATACCAAGTATATAATTTAAAAAAATACCTTTTATTTTGAATAATATTGGTAACCGAGTTAGATTATGTAAGAAATTACATATAATTTCCCTTAGGACATACCCCTAACTCTATTAAGAGGCAGGAGAAGGAAGGAATCTCGTAGCAATGGAAAATACTACCAATTCCATCAAATCAACGACCACTCCACTAATGATTCTGGTGCTTAAAGAAAAGAGTAAAAGACCGATACCGAAAGGGATGCTTCTAGAGTTTTCTCTGAATCAAATAGAGCAAAGGACGGGTCATAACAAGCAGCCGACACCACCCTAACAACTTAACAATAACGCTATAGCCATAACCAACATCATGACCATATGCAAGGCCAGCATGTGGCTAGAAGTAGTGAGGGGCATTGCTTCGGTATCATAAAGAAGTGGGTTAAGCCATCTAGATCAATTCTTTTGAACACAGAGTGTCCAAAGCACCTTGTTTGGAAACATATTAGCTCATCGCATTCACTACCATGATCCTATTGTCATCACTCTTGCAATGTCTGTCTTACATGCATTAAGCCTTCGTGGATGAGGATAGCTCAGCCAACATTATGTTTAAGCATATTTTTGAGACCCTCAAGCTTATGGCCTCCAACCACACCCTTTGTGCCTTGCCTATGCACCGCTTTGGGTTTGAGCATTATTCCATTGGGTTCTACCTCCTTCATGACCATATTCGGCAAAGAGCTCTTTGCTGCAAGGATTCAAGTAAACTTTATAGCAATTGATTATCCCTCTGCTTATATCTCATGATAGGATGACCAACACATGCAGAATTGAACATGAACTTCTCCTACAACCAGCTCATCGTGAAGTTCCCAATCTCATGTGGGATCGTGGAAATCTGGCATTATCAACAAAAAGCTAGGGACTATTATAGGACCACCCTCAAACAAGCCATGAAGGGTATCCTCAAGCTTTAATAGAAACTTACGACTATCAACGGCGAGTCATTCGAGAGAACCTTTAAGCTGGTTAATGCTCAGGTGCGGGCCGAGACCGCATCCAAAGCCCTAGGAGAGGCATCAACATCAATAGCTCATACTATGGACAATGGCCCACATGATCAGGCATGATAGCTAGCACTAGTGACCCAAAAGTGTCCTCGAGATGGCCAATACTCACACTCGTGCCAGGACCTTCCTTGCCTTTGAAGATACAACCGTCGATTGTGTGTCACCCATAAATAACCTCAAGCTGATCAATGCTCCGGTTGATTCTAAGACTACCCGAAGCAGCAAAACTACAGCAACTTGTCGTATTTCACCCAAGAGTACCCTCGAGCTTAGCAATGCTGTGGTTATGCCTGGACCACCTACTATAATGAAGACTGAGATAGCAAGAACCCTATGTCCTTGGCCACTACCTAAAGAACTAAGGAGATCTTACAACATGGAATGTACAAGTTGCACCCCGTTGGCAAACGGGGATATCCAACACAACAATTCCTACCCTCTTAGCATGGTAGACTATTTATGAGTGCTGAGGGAAACATCAACCTTTGACTCGAGCATGGACGTATGTCCCAACTGAGAATGTCATAGAGCACATGATTTATGCATTAGACTAATGTGACATGGAGACAAGCTATAATCCCGATGACGGCCCTCTTCACCTCTACGTAAAAGATTCAAACATTGAAGGCAAGTTTAACGTCTATCGACATTAGAAAAGTTGTTTAGCTGGGCACAGACCTTAGCCCAAAAGTTAGAAATGATCTAGTTAAATTCTTAAGGCAAAGTGAAGACGTTTTTACCTAAGGAAACGCTGACGTGACTAGCATTAATCCTAGGATCAGTTGCCATGCACTTAACATTATTCCTAAATCCTCCGCCATCCATAAAAAACATCGATCAGTAGATCCAAAATGGTACCAAGCTCTCGAAGGTAGAAAAGATGTTAGCTAATGAATTCATCTAGAAGGTGAAATATTTGGTTGAGTGGCTAGTACAGTGCTAGTCAGAATACCAAATGGGTCGTTGAGAACTTAATTGACTTCTCCGACCTCATCAAAGCCTACCTCAAAAATAGCATTCTATTTCCTAACATAGATCAGCTAGTAGATGCGACCGGTGGACATAAGCTCCTCTTCTTAATTAATCCTTATTAGGTACAATCAGGTCACCATGTATAGCCTAGATTAAGTGCATACTTCCTTCATCACTGATACCGACTTATATTGCTACCGTTGTATGCCGCTTGGGTCACCAAATGCGAGAGCCACTATCAGCGGCTCGTTAACCAATGATCTCAAAATAAAAAGGTTGGTCTATGGAAGTATATGTGGACGACATGCTAGTAAAGTTTGAGAAGGCCGGAAGGTATATACAGGACTTAGTTGAAACTTTCAACATACTACATCAGTCCAATAAGAAACCCAAAAATTGCTTCTTTCCATCTGGCCCACTAAGTTCCTATGCCATGTTGTGGTTGCCAAGGGAATTGAAGCTAATCCTAATAAAATCCAAGCCATCTAAGATATGCAAGTACCAAGAACTATAAAGCAACTACAAACCTGAACAGGATAGTTGCAGCTTTGATCTTGTTTGTTTCTATAGCAGTCGACCTATGTTTACCCTTCTTAGACCTTAACAAGAAGGGAAAGTAGTTTGAAGAATTGATGTAGCACCTAGAAACACCCTCGGTACTGTCCAAGCCCATCAATAGGGAGGGTACAAACCTTTACCTTGTAGTATGCAACCATATAATCAGCTACATTAATCAAAGAAGAAAAGAAGTGTAGCGATCCTGACTCGACCTTCGAAAAATCAGCACTGAATGCGACACTCATATTCAAATGCCGCATATCCAAACGTCGAACCTAGTGCGCCGGAGCTTAAAACAACATTAAGTAAACAACACAGCGGAAAAAAAAGAATAATACATATATATACAATATATGATACAACAGAGTGATACAATGAATATCAACATACATCAGAGATATGATACAAGAAAATTGCAGCGGAAAAGAAATATAGATAACATATAGTAGCGGAACAATATAACTCTAAAACAGTCTTCAAAAGAGAACTCCAAGGCACCAATTCAAAATAGCTCGAACTCCCAAAAGATAAGCAAGTGCAGTCCATATCCAAAGACTGAACAAGCTCCAGATAATCTACTGAACCTAAGTATCTGAAAACCCAATTCTAGACTTCTTGTGTAGAAATTAGTGAGCACCCAGACTTTAGGAAGGAAACAATGAACTCCAGATCAGTCGTGGGACTGGTGTGAGAAACAAAAACAGTTTATCTCTTAAACCAATCAACAGAAGAATTTAAAGTCAATTCGCAATGTTTTCTTAAATGAGACTACCATAAGGCCTCCCGCACGCACACAATGCAAACGCAGAATCGGAGGAGATTTCTCCTTATGATAGTCCAATATGCTTGATACGCGAATTCCTTTGATATTATTACTATAAGTGCAAAGTGGAGAAAACACATCGAAAGTAGAATATAAATCTTAGCCAACATAGACATTCCAAACTATGCCTACTATAGCTACCATCCAAACAGTGGGGCGCCACCATAAGTGAATGATAGGTTCTACAACTAAAACCGTACAAGGTGCTTATTGTTTTATTTGGATTTCCAACAAATGGTCAGGCTAAGGAACTTCCTACTCCCACATGGGATCGCCTTTGGAGGGATGTCCCGAGAACTTTACCAGCTCTCTGCCAACATAAGGCCGGGTTACCTTTGTCGCTAGGTAACTACTACACGACTATGCCATCCCTCGGTCCCTTTGGACCTTTATCCCAGCGCTCGATTCCAACAACACCGCACAGTAATAGATATAGTGTATCAACATGAGTAAGTATCTGGGCTCCATATCATGATACCACCCTTTCCAGAAGGAAATGACATACCCTAAAGGGCGCGACCCTCATAACCTTGCCGCATATTCATGTTTTGGCCATTTCCGGGGAGTGAGGTCTGACGAAGTCTCGTCCACAAAGCCACGCTTTGGTACAAAGCCATGCTTTGGGTCAACAAATGATCAAAGCAATGATTACAAAGATAAATGATCATACAAATGATCATATGACTAATGATCAAACAATGATCATTTCACAGCAACACTCAGCATGTCACATTACCAAATTGGGAATATATCGCCGATAACCATCAACTACATAACCTCTGACCTCGTACGTCTCAGAGAAGGGTGTTAAGCTAAGAGAATAAATTCTCCGCCACCAACGGAAATGTACTTGAAAGAAATCTGTTTTATATCTCAATTTGTAATGTTAAACATACAAGCCTGTTCTGGGATTGAACAGAACCGAAGGCACTTCCAAAGAAGTCCTTGCAATCCGGGCATTTGCAATCCCGATCGAACTTCCCATCACTTACGGAGTCTCTATACCAGCGCAACTCAGTGCAGAGACAATCGATAGGTCATCCTATCGCTCTCGCAAATACCCGGTCTTCACCACTGGTCTTCAAATGCTATCTGTAACGACGTATCACATATTCGAAATGGGTTATACGACCCGAAAGTCCTTTCCCAGCTAACCCGAATAGTGAGCGCAACATTTAAAACATATGGATATGGGATTTCAATTAAGTCACAACTCAATAATTCAAAATTTTCTTTTAAATGATTTAAACCAATTGCCATTTCGAATCTTTTAAACAAAAAGATTTATTTCACAAAGTTCACCCAGTTTCACAAAGATTCATTCCTGTATTTCAAAACAATTCCATTTCAATTGGATTAATTCATTAAATCTTTAAATCAAAGATTTGTCTTATAGCTTTCAAAAAATCATTCCTAAATATTCACAAAAAAAAATTCATTTCCAAATATTCATCTATAACTTGGAAAACTATTTCACTTTACTTGAAATCCCTTTATTACAATTTGAAATTCATTTCTCCTATGAAATTTTTTATTTTCATTTAGAAACAACAGTGTTATTTCAGAAAAACCCTATTTCATTTACACAAGTTACAATCTTTGGGTTAATTCAAATTTCCAAAAGAACAATACTTTAAAAATAGTTTGACTCATATATAACTAGTATAATATCGTTAATCCCTAGTTTCGGATCATAGAATTTAATTTCAAGTATTGAATTCAAATTTTAAATCAAAATATCTAAATTCCAAAACTTAATCAAGTTATTCAAAATAAATTTCATCTTTGAAATTCCATTTCAAAAAGCTTTTCACTTTAAACCTAATCGCTTTCCAAAACATTTGAATTCAAATTGTCTATTTAAAAATCACTTCAAAAAATCTGTGACTTAATCGATTTCATCGTGAAATTCATATTGGTGTGTGTATAAGTATGGTCCAGGGGTTTAACACAATAGTGCAGCATCATTCAATCATCACAGATAAAAACACAGAAATATAGTTGATAAGCGATATAAACTATAACGCTTATCTTACAGATCACAAATATATATCAATGAAAATAAATGAATGAATCATACACAGCTCAATCCATGGTACAAAATATCACAGATCAGATAGGGCAAACAATTCAAGGTATCTCATTCAATACAATCATTCATAAGTAAGGTCAAGCATTTAATTAATCATTTATAAGAAGAATTAATCAATTATTAAATCCTAATCAATTCGATTTATATCCAGTTAAATTAACTACTTATGAATTAATTATTCAATTCTGATTTATTTATTATAAATTATTTGATATACCTTAATTTATCAAACACTTTAATCAATTATTCTCAATTAATCATATTAATTAAATTAACCTTTAAAACCAATTTCTTAATAAGTTAACCCCTTGATTAATTCATAAATAAATTAATCAACCCTTAATTTATCATCATTAAATTTATTTATTCTTAATTATTTATTTTAAGTGATTACTACTAATTACTTAATCAACTTTAAGATATCCAAAATTTATTACAATAAGTAATCAATTCCTTAATCACTTCCATTACGTAATTAACAATTTATAATTGATTTTCTTAATTCGTAATAAATTATTATTATTATCAAAATTAATCACATTAGTCAATTGTTTAACAATTCTTAGTTAATAACCTTCATTAACTATTCCTTACATTACTTTCTAAAGTAATTTTCTTAGATTAATCAATATTATTTATAAATTAATTAACCCTTTATATCTCATTGATTTGATCCTGATTTCATTCTTAATTATTTATTTTAATTAATTCCAAATCAAAATCTAATTGAATTAGTTAATTATCCATCTTAATCACCTTACTAATTTAATGAATTATAAGTCATTAAATTATTATCTTTAATATAATACTTATTCTATTAACGATTAAATTCTCATTATTATAAGTATTTAAAAACAATTTACTTACATTTACTTTCCAATTCCATTTTTTTTAATATTCAAAATGAATTCCAATTGATGTTAAATAAAGTTTAAAGCCAACTTGTAAACCTTTAAATTCTCATGTTAAAATAGTACTTTTGTAAAAAAAAATTAAAAGTAAAAAAAATCAACTTCTCCTTAACACTTAAACTTACAAACTTAATTCAGACCATGCTTAATAATTTAAATTAAATTTTAAATTAAAAGAAAAACAGGTTTTGTTTAAACCTGTACAAACTTTTCTACCCGAGCCCTACCATTTCCCTTCGAGTCTAAAACCCCACTTACTCGAGTAATACACGGGAACAATCCTGTAACAACCCGCATATTTATCGATTTTATATTTAATTTTAAATATTTTATTTAAATATTTTATCGATCGTCGGATTTTGGTCCGAAAACCTACTTTTTGCATACGGTCGAATTAGGACTCGAGACCATCTCCATTGAGTTCAAAATGCCGTTTGCGACCTTTTTGAGTATAAGCTTCGATATGTTTGGAGAAAGTTGATTTTTTGCTACTTTTTCCCGCTTAGGGCTTTGGTTGGGCTGAGCCAATTAGCCACTTAACTCAGTTCCAACACTCTCCTCTTCATTCACTTCTCTTTTATTTTCCTAATACTCAAGCTTTTATGTTAATGGAGGGTGGAAGAGGAAATTAAAACTCCAAAACCCTAGTTTCTCTTGCAAATCAAATTCCAAGCTCCAAACTCAAGAAGAACCCATTGGTAAGCTTCTCTTCATCTTCTCCAACTCTTTTTCCATTCAATTTCAGAAATTTCCTAAACCTAATTTAGGAAATGTTTCTCCTTTAAGCTTAGATTCAAGCTTGTTGAGTTGGAATTGAAGAGTGCTTGTTCTTGCCATTGCTTCATAGCTTCTCCTTCATTGATTTGGGTGCAAAGGTGAGATTTTTATCTCACATCTATGACTATAATTATCTTTGGTTGTTAGGTTTGAATTCCTAACACTTCTTCATGTGAATTTGCTCTTGATTTGGATTGATTTTGTGAATATTCCAATTTTTGGGTTTTTAAGTCAAATTTGTGTAAAAATCCTTTTATGGATGTTTGATCATGCTTTTAGTGATGCACCGAGGAGCATATAGGGCCGGGTTGCCGATTGGCATAAACCCTTAGAGCCAATGTTTGTCCGGTTGCATTTTGGAAGAGTTTGCTCTTCATTTGAATAAGGCTGAAAAACAGCCCAGGCATGATTCAGTCGACTGAAAGTCTGTTCAGTCGACTGAACCTGTAACCCGAAAGTTTCCAGGCATGATTCAGTCGACTGAAAAACTCTACATAGTCGACTGAACCTGGAAACAGAAGTTTCCTGAACCTGGAAAATTTCCAGGTACAGGGTCAGTCGACTGAAACTTCTGTTCAGTCGACTGAACCTGACGTTTTAGTCCAATTTGCCTTTTTGGATTGAATATCCAACTTTAATCAATTCGTGTTGTCTCCCTTTTGTTGTTGTTATTTATTATCGACTTTGATGACCTTTTCTTTGGGAATTTTAGATATATCCACTTCGATGGATTTTATATCGATTTCATTGGATTTTATTCACGTTTTCGAATGTGAATCTTTGTGATTGATTGTTCCTACAATCTTCTTTGTGCTTTGTCACTTTAAAAATATAAAGGTTTTCTATACTAGTAGTAAATATCAAAACTCTTTCTTCAAATGATTTCAACACTACTTTATTACAAAGCTCGTTTTCTCAAAATGATTTCCAATCTATTAGTGTATATATAAACCTTTACCTCACTCATATGAGAAATCTAATTAAACGACTTAGTAAAACAAGTGGTATGAAACGCTTGCGTTCACTTTGTTGGTTAATTCTTGGACTTGCTCGATTGAAACTCTTGTGACAATTTTCTAGTGGAGATCTACAATTTGTTCGTAAATATTTAAGTTAAGCTAGTGGTTATGGGACATGAGGCTAAGCTCATATATTTACTAGCTTATTGTAATTGACACTTCTCGTTGATCATGACGATCATCTTTATGGTTTAGACTAGCAATGTGCGATGTCTCTTTGTTTGTGATTTGGTTAGGCTAGACACCACTTGTGTGATTCCATTCACACATACCTTTTTGCTGTTTGGTTAGGCTAGATACCACTTGTGTGATTCCATTCACACATACTTTTTCGGTTAGCCTAGACACCACTTGTGTGATTCCATTCACACATACCTTTTTGCTGTTTGGTTAGGCTAGACACCACTTGTGTGATTCCATTCACACATACCTTTTTGCTGTTTGGTTAGGCTAGACACCACTTGTGTGATTCCATTCACACATACTTTTTCGGTTAGCCTAGACACCTCTTGTGTGATTCCACTCACACATACCTTTTTGTGATTTCTGGATTTCGTGTGTTGATTTCTGGAATTTATGTTTCACCAACTTTTACGATGGGCATTGATATATATGTCATTTATTGTGGCTTGGTGAATGAAATTAGGAGTATGACATTCCTTTTTATCTTGAGTAGATTATCGTGATATTGATTAATCTCTTGTTGATTTTCAGTTACTTATATTTGTCACAGCTTGGCATTGTAATTATTATATGTTTATGTCATATCTCTTATTATATATCACTTCATCTGATATTTATATCTAGACTGATCCATTTATTATTTTCTTCTTAAATAATACTCGGGTCAGACTGAGATTTTACAGGTGCTTCTGCTTGACTCCTTATCGGACTATCATCCCGACTTTTGGCAAACTACTTAGATTAGTAGTTTATTTTGTTGTATACACTTGAGATTTAGACTCATAGATGTATTCTTTTGTATAGCACGTGTTGCTATTCTTTTGTATTATTGTGGTTCTTTTTGACCACTACTCTGATATACACTTTTATGTGTAATATTCATATCTATTTCCGCCTTTGTGATATGAATTGTCTGTGACTGATTTATGTTATGTTTATTTCTATATTTGTTTCCGAAGATATTATAGCCACTGTGTAGTAGTTTGAGTTTGTGTCGGTATGTCGGATTTCCTCTTGAGATGAAAAGTTATATTTTTATCCGGTATATCGGTACTCGCACAAAGCAATTATACAGACGGTCGCTCCTCAACAGCCTTATTCTCCGTGCTAGTTGACAGCATTCACAGTAATGTTCTTGGCTAGCGTGGGTATAGAGGTGGGGCGTCACAGCTTGGTATCAGAGCCAAACTTCGGAACAATGTAGAATAATTTAACAAGGATCATCGTCCTAAGTCCATCTTAGGAGTCGTGCTTTAGGATTTTATTCGGGTCTTCGTACCGTCCTATCCTATTTTCTTTTATGATTCCTTGTTTTATCAATCAAGTTTGATTGAAATTTATTCTGAGAATAACTTTTTCCTCTTCTTTCTTTCTTTCTTAAAGAAGAGAAATGGTTAGACCTGGCCGTCCCAGAGCCGGTCAATCTAGTGCTACTCCCCAGGATGGAGTATTCATGTCTGCCCAGCAGCTTCTAGATCTTGTTACGAACGCTCAAGCAGCCGGTCCCAATCCAGAGCCTACTCATCCTAGATCCGGTTTTGCACGCTTGTGCAGAGACTACACTGATTTGGGTGGAAGGCCATTCAAGGGATCCGAGAGTGTTATAGAAATTCAAGCTTGGCTCAAATCATGCGATCGCATCTTTTCTCGCATGAACCTTATTGACCTTCATCGAGTCCAAGTGGCTTCTAGCATGCTCCAAGAAAGAGCGTTAGATTGGTATGAGCTCCTAATTTCTGAAATCGTTGAAGCGGATCTCACTTGGGAGCAATTCCGGGAAAGATTCGAATCGAAATTTGTGCCGGAGGCTGAAAAAGTAACTTTGGCCCGGCGTTTTATTGACCTTGTTCAAGGTGGATCTTCTGTGACAGACTATGTCGCATCTTTCGAATCTCTTTCCAAATACGGGGTTGAATACATTAACACCCCATTGAAGAAAAATCAGAGATTTGTCTATGGCTTGAATAAGAATCTTAAGAAGTCATTACTCCTGAAACTTGAAGTTTCATTTGATCAGCTTATTGATATCGCTCTTCGTCTTGAAGAGGCCGATAGAGAAAGCGATAATGAAGTTGTGCGTGCCAAACCCAACTTCAACAACAAAAAGAGACCCAACGAATTCCAAGGCCCTTATCCCAACAAAAAGGGTAAGAAAGCAACGCCTGCTGCAAAGGCTCCTTCTCCTAGTAGTGCAAGATGCTTCAACTGTCGATCTGGGGATCATTTTGCTAATAAGTGCTCAAAGCCCAAATCGTGTCGCTATTGTAAGAGCCCAGATCATTTCATCCATCAATGCCTCAAACGTGAAGGCAAGAGGGAGGGAAAGTTGAATGTGGCTCAAGCCCTTGGCAACACATCTCGTGGCCAAGGTATTTCTCATTTGATCCTTGATTACGTTTATTTTGTGATCTTCTTACTCGAGTTCTTTTTGATATAGGTTCCATCTCACTATTTTATATCAAAAGAACTTGTCGATTCTTTTTCTTTGAATATTTTGGGCTTGATGTCTTCTTTGAGGATTGTGAATCCGGATGGTAGACCCGCAACTCTCAATTTGCTTTTGTTTAGATGTCGAGATTGTTTTATGTGACTTTTCTTTCTAAGCCGATATTTACTGTGGCTTCGGAATTGATTTTTTTGAAAGGATCGGCTTAATCATTGTGAAGCCCATATCCTATTTTTCGAGTGGACTATTCATCTTCGACATTTTCAATCTGTTAAGCAGATTTCTATTTTTCTTTGTGATTTTGATTCCATCTTGATGGCATCATTTTATTCTTTAAGCCCTTATCGTGAGGAAAGTATTACTTCTCTTATCTAAATAATTTGTGAAACTTTTCCGGTATTTTTGAGTTTGTCTTAGGATTATCACCTAAGAAATCTTTTGTGTGGTGATAAGGTCTTTCTAGTTCGACCTTGCCACCGGTTTTCATTTGCTACGAGTTGCGGAAGTTAGCATTCCACTTATCGCATTCCGCACTCGTTATGATTCTTACGAATGACTTATTATGTCATTCAATTTGTCCAGCTTATTTCATTCATTTTATAAATCGAATATTCTATGAATATTTCGATGAGACCATTCTTGTATTTATTGATTTTGGATGAAAATAGTAATTTAAAATTTTGCAAATCTTTTTCATAAGATTTATTTATAAGTAAAACTGGATTTTGTTCTTGAAACGAACAAAGAATATTCTTAAAACCTTTTAAGAGATTTATTTATCCTATAAAAAAAAAGAAAAAAAAAATGATTTTGTGATTGTATTGCCCGTTGAGTGCTTTAAGAATTTTGGTCGATGCGCTTGATCAACGTTATCGATAGGAATTTCGTAAACGCTTTGATGAGACAATCAGACACAGTATATTAACTTGAAAATAGAAAATTTTTCTAGAATGATTATTACATAATGATAAATGTAATTTTGAAAGTTTTAACTTTTCAGGAAAGAAGATTAAGAAATTCTTTCTTTTCGATACTTTTGTTCTTGTGATTCCTGGAAGGGGACCAAGACTTTGCTATTTGTACCGATACTAGTCCTATTGGTTTGGATGTCGTTCTCTTACAAAGGAGAACGTGCTATCTATTGTGCTTCTAAATCATTATAGCCTATCGAGACTAGATATACCACTCATGATCTAATGCTCGCGGTTATTGTTTCTACTTTTAGAGTTTTGCATCATCATATTTGGGAAAGAAATTTGTTCCCTATCTCGATCATAAATCTTGGGAATATTTATTTCTTATAAGGAACTTCATGTTGACTCGAGTTCCTATCATCTTATGATCTTGATATTCTTTTATTCCCGAAAGGGGAAATCGTGTTGCCAATGCGTTTAGTCGTAAGCAACAAGTGGTTGATTCATTGATGATGTCTGAAGGGAATTATCTCTTTGTCAAGTTCATCGAATGTTTTGATGTACTTCGTTTTATTGAGTTTCATCTCATTTCTTTTTATGGACTAGTGTCCGGTGTTCTTTTATGGTGTTCGGTTCATCGGATGTACTATTATTATACTACATCGATGTTTCGTCTTATCTGCATCAATGGATGTACCATTATACTACATCGTTGTTCCGGTTTATCGGTTCATTGGACGTACCGTTTTTGTACTACGTCGGTGTTCCGAAATCACTCGGGCTTCGGTTCATTGGACGTACCGTTTTTGTACTGCGTCGGTGTTCCGAATTATTTGAGTTTGATTCATCGGATGTACCGTTTGTACTACGTCGATGTCTTTGCTTTTCGATTCATCGGATGTACCGTTTGTACTACATCGATGTCTTTGCTTTTTGATTCATCGGATGTACCGTTGTACTACATCAATGTCTTTGCTTTTGATTCATCGGATGTACCGTTTGTACTACATCGATGTCTTTGCTTAGGTTCATTGGGCGTACCGTTTTTGTACTACGCCGTTGCACCGGCTCAATTTTCTGCTATTCTTGACGTTCCCCACGTCTTTTATCTATGGGAATGCCTTAGGGATTCCGGTTTTCATTCTTGAGCCCGGTGTTATTGTGGAAATTGAAGTTTCACCAGATTTCTTGCTAACTCTTTTGTGCGCTTTATGGTGAACTTTCTATTTCAAATTTTCTTTTGTGTTAATATGCTTCTATGGTTGTTACTTCATATATTTCCTTCTTACTTATTGCGAGGACGCAATTTCTTTAAGGAGGGGAGTCTGTAACAACCCGCATATTTATCGATTTTATATTTAATTTTAAATATTTTATTTAAATATTTTATCGATCGTCGGATTTTGGTCCGAAAACCTACTTTTTGCATACGGTCGAATTAGGACTCGAGACCACCTCCATTGAGTTCAAAATGCCGTTTGCGACCTTTTTGAGTATAAGCTTCGATATGTTTGGAGAAAGTTGATTTTTTGCTACTTTTTCCCGCTTAGGGCTTTGGTTGGGCTGAGCAAATTAGCCACTTAACTCAGTTCCAACACTCTCCTCTTCATTCACTTCTCTTCTATTTTCCTAATACTCAAGCTTTTATGTTAATGGAGGGTGGAAGAGGAAATTAAAACTCCAAAACCCTAGTTTCTCTTGCAAATCAAATTCCAAGCTCCAAACTCAAGAAGAACCCATTGGTAAGCTTCTCTTCATCTTCTCCAACACTTTCTCCATTCAATTTCAGAAATTTCCTAAACTTAATTTAGGAAATGTTTCTCCTTTAAGCTTAGATTCAAGCTTGTTGAGTTGGAATTGAAGAGTGCTTGTTCTTGCCATTGCTTCATAGCTTCTCCTTCATTGATTTGGGTGCAAAGGTGAGATTTTTATCTCACATCTATGACTATAATTATCTTTGGTTGTTAGGTTTGAATTCCTAACACTTCTTCATGTGAATTTGCTCTTGATTTGGATTGATTTTGTGAATATTCCAATTTTTGGGTTTTTAAGTCAAATTTGTGTGAAAATCCTTTTATGGATGTTTGATCATGCTTTTAGTGATGCACCGAGGAGCATATAGGGTCGGGTTGCCGATTGGCATAAACCCTTAGAGCCAATGTTCGTCCGGTTGCATTTTGGAAGAGTTTGCTCTTCATTTGAATAAGGCTGAAAAACAGCCCAGGCATGATTCAGTCGACTGAAAAGTCTGTTCAGTCGACTGAACCTGGAACCCGAAAGTTTCCAGGCATGATTCAGTCGACTGAAAAACTCTGCACAGTCGACTGAACCTGGAAACAGAAAGTTTCCTGAACCTGGAAAATTTCCAGGTACAGGGTCAGTCGACTGAAACTTCTGTTCAATCGACTGAACCTGCTGTTTTAGTCCAATTTGCTTTTTTGGATTGAATATCCAACTTTAATCGATTCGTGTTGCCTCCCTTTTGTTGTTGTCATTTATTATCGACTTTGATGACCTTTTCTTTGGGAATTTTAGATATATCCACTTCGATGGATTTTATATCGATTTCACTGGATTTTATTCACGTTTTCGAATGTGAATCTTTGTGATTGATTGTTCCTACAATCTTCTTTGTGCTTTGTCACTTTAAAAATATAAAGGCTTTCTATACTAGTAGTAAATATCAAAACTCTTTCTTCAAATGATTTCAACACTACTTTATTACAAAGCTCGTTTTCTCAAAACGATTTCCAATCTATTAGCATATATAAACCTTTACCTCACTCGTATGAGAAATCTAATTAAACGACTTAGTAAAACAAGTGGTATGAAACGCTTGCGTTCACTTTGTTGGTTAATTCTTGGACTTGTTCGATTGAAACTCTTGTGACAATTTTCTAGTGGAGATCTACAATTTGTTCGTAAATATTTAAGTTAAGCTAGTGGTTATGGGACATGAGGCTAAGCTCATATATTTACTAGCTTATTGTAATTGATACTTCTCGTTGATCATGACGATCATCTTTATGGTTTAGACTAGCAATGTGCGATGTCTCTTTGTTTGTGATTTGGTTAGGCTAGACACCACTTGTGTGATTCCATTCACACATACTTTTTCGGTTAGCCTAGACACCACTTGTGTGATTCCATTCACACATACCTTTTTGCTGTTTGGTTAGGCTAGACACCACTTGTGTGATTCCATTCACACATACTTTTTCGGTTAGCCTAGACACCACTTGTGTGATTCCATTCACACATACCTTTTTGGTGTTTGGTTAGGCTAGACACCACTTGTGTGATTCCATTCGCACATACTTTTTCGATTAGCCTAGACACCACTTGTGTGATTCCATTCACACATACCTTTTTGCTGTTTGGTTAGGCTAGACACCACTTGTGTGATTCCATTCACACATACTTTTTCGGTTAGCCTAGACACCTCTTGTGTGATTCCACTCACACATACCTTTTTGTGATTTCTGGATTTCGTGTGTTGATTTCTGGAATTTATGTTTCACCAACTTTTACGATGGGCATTGATATATATGTCATTTATTGTGGCTTGGTGAATGAAATTAGGAGTATGACATTCCTTTTTATCTTGAGTAGATTATCGTGATATTGATTAATCTCTTGTTGATTTTCAATTACTTATATTTATCACAGCTTGGCATTGTGATTATTATATGTTTATGTCATATCTCTTATTATATATCACTTCATCTGATATTTATAGCTAGACTGATCCGTTTATTATTTTCGTCTTAAATAATACTCGGGTCAGACTGAGATTTTACAGGTGCTTCTGCTTGACTCCTTATCAGACTATCATCCCGACTTTTGGCAAACTACTTAGATTAGTAGTTTATTTTGTTGTATACACTTGAGATTTAGACTCATAGATATATTCTTTTGTATAGCACGTGTTGCTATTCTTTTGTATTATTGTGGTTCTTTTTGACCACTACTCTGATATACACTTTTATGTGTAATATTCATATCTATTTCCGCCTTTATGATATGAATTGTCTGTGACTGATTTATGTTATGTTTATTTCTATATTTGTTTCCGAAGATATTATAGCCACTGTGTAGTAGCTTTGAGTTTGTTTCAGTATGTTGGATTTCCTCTTGAGATTAAAAGTTATATTTTTATCCGGTATATCGGTACTCGCACAAAGCAATTATACAGACGGTCGCTCCTCAACAGCCTTATTCTCCGTGCTAGTTGACAGCATTCACAGTAATGTTCTTGGCTAGCGTGGGTATAGAGGTGGGGCGTCACAAAACCCTGTTCCTTGGCGAGTCCCCTCTCTCTTCTCCTCCCTCTACTTCTTCCACTCTTCCTTTCTTCTCTTTTTTTTTATTTTAAGTTTAAATATAAACTGTTGTACCCAACTAACTCACGCACGCACCCAAACCACACTTGAAGCAACCATTCCAAATTCTCGAGCACGACTCGATACAGATGCCATCAACATTGCTGACACCGATGTCATGCCGTACGCGTGCATGGCGAACTTACTGGGCTTTGGCGAACCCCAACGCCATCGGCATTACACAAATCAACCACAAACATGAAAACCCAGCTCGAATCGCCTCCAAACCTTCAGATCGAAAATTTAGCATACCGTATGGAACCAGAAACTTAAACCACGCCACAAATTCGCCTCGCCGCCGTCACTCACGCCACTGTAGTCGCCCAGATTTCTCCCACACCACGACAATGCACCATTCCCCCATTCCCCAAAAATTCATGCCACTCGATCACGCATGGGGTTTGCACTCGACACATTACTGACAGGAACAAAAACCTGAAACCAAATCCTAGATTGATCTTGTTTCAAAAATTTACTCAATAGAAAATTTTTCTGATAATTTTCATGAGAACATAGATGCATAAACTTGCTTCATCCCAAATATCAACTGTAACTATTGGATCAATCATCTGAAATTGGTAAAAATGAAATTTTATTTCAAGTACAAACTGCTCTCAAATTTCTAAATTTAAAATCTTTGTTTTTTTTAGAATCATAAAATTCAGTAAGCATTCAAGTTATAAACTAGAATTAGATTTTTATAGAGGTTGAATTTATCAATTTGTTATTTGATTTCCTGTAGTAGGGCAAAATTACAGTAGTGTTCTTTCAGAGGTGATTTAAACATCTTCTTAAAATCTCAATTTAGTTTTACAATCTTGTTTCAGTTGAAAACAAACTTAAATTTAAATAATAATCAATCCTGATCCATAACAGAGGATTTGATCAAAAAGTTGATTCAAGATTAACTTTGAACCTGGAAACTAAAATCAAATAAAACATTCAAACACATAGCAAATGCACACAACCAAATAATTATACATATACAAAGATATACTTATGTATATATTTGCAAACACTAAATAAGCATGCTACAGAGTTATATACTTAAACTATTAAAAATTGTTATGTTACTCACCTGAAGTTGAAGAGGAGAAAAACATAGCATATTTTATTTTGAAAACAGCCTGAACTTTTTAGAACTGGAAATGGCATTGCTTTTGATACTAAATCTTCTTGCCTTGTTGAGGTATAAAGCTTCAGTTTTATAAAAATGGAAATGCTACTTTATTATTCTCAGGCTTGCTATGTGATGAACGAATGAAGATATAAGAAGACAAGTATATAAAGAAGTGTTTGTACCCGGGGGGGGGGGAGGGGTGTTTTCTGGGCTAAGCAATTTCAGATACACTTCCTTTTTTTTATTTTACTGATCAGAGAATTGTTTTCATATGGGGGCTGAGTTGATCTTTAAATAAATTTTAAATTTGATTTTACTTGTTGCTAGGTATGGAAGCATTAAATGTTGGAGTACCTTGTGTCCTACTTAGCTTAATATATGCATAGATGTATTATTGCTTTAGCTTTGTTTATTTCAGCCTGCATTTTTCTTGCCTACATATACTTACATGGATGGGATGATATATTTTGTACCGAGGAGATGGGGTAATAAATGCATGTGTCTCTACTCTTGTTTACAGCGTATACTTTGTTATGTAAGCACAGTTTTCTTTGCTTTATATAAGCATGTATATATGTACTTTGTTTTATTTATTTTATTTGCCTTGGTGCTTCATATGTCTACTTAAGTATTCATATTTTATTTTGTCTTCTTACTTTAAAATATAAATGAAATTCTATAGTTATTATGTTGTTTGAATTTAGCAAATTTTTGTTTATTTTTACCTTTCCTTTGTTTATACTTGAGTATATGTATTATCTTTTGTTACTATTATTATTATTATTATTATTATTATTATTTTAACTTACACTTTACAATATAAATGAGCTTCTATTTTAATATGTTGCTAATGTGTTTTCTTTATATTTTATAATTTATCTTATAAATTTTTTTCCTATTTCTAGCTTAAGTATTTATTTTTTCTTCATACAAATCGTCTTGTATTTCTCTATATATTTATTTCAATAGTTTATATTTTGATACATTTTATAAGTACATTTTGTTTGTGTTTTATTTTTACTTTCATTTTAACTTAAATATTTATTTCAATAATTTTGTTATATTTACACAACTTCAAAAACCCATTTCATAAGATTGACTTCAAATATCTTTATATTATTTATAAATCTCAATTCAATTTAATTTAAATACATTTTTTCAATAATTCATGATTTAACTGATATTTTATATTAATCACCAATTAATTTCACAAATTTTATACAAAAATTTAATTTAATTATCAATATAATCTTAATAAAATTCGAGATCGTTACAGACTTCCCCCCTTAAAAGGAATTTCGTCCTCGAAATTCGCCAGAGAGAGATAACGAAGATAAATGAAAGATAGAGAAATATCTTTCCAGATCGAACTGGATATCAATTCTGCATTCGGCTTACCAAATCAGAATATCAACAATAGATACAAGAAATTATAATAGAATTTCAAATAAACGAAATCGTTTTATCGATTCAATTCAAATTTAGCTCTATATTCTATTAATCAATTTAACTCAAACTAAAATTTTCAATTTATTTACTTTTCAATTCCAAATTTCCAATTCATATTCATTAAGGTTTAAATCAAAAACTGATAAGAAAACGATGAAATATGAAGTAAGGATTTTTCTCCAACGATTCGTAGGGCATCACCGCACCGAAACTTCTTCTGTAGCTGGTACGAAGAAATCAAAAGAATATGAAAAGGCAAATCAAAGAAAGTTATTTCCACTGTCGCAGGGCATTGACCATTTATAGTCGTACTTCCCTGTCCCCTACCTCGTTTTCTTCTTGCACTCATACTTACTATCAGTGGATAGTAAGAGAATTTACTGAGACATTCGAACGGATATCTTAGGGATATACTCATTCTAAGGTTTGCTTCACCCTATCTCTAATGAGCTACTTAATGTGTCATACTCCTGAGCTAAAGGTTTACCTTAACTCTGATACCAATTGTAGCGATCCTGACTCGACCTTCGAAAAATCGGCACTGAATACGACACGTATATTCAAATGCCGCAGATCCAAACGTCGAACCTGGTGCGCCGGAGCTTATAACAACATTAAGTAAACAACAAAGCGGAAAAAAAAGAATAATACATTGATATACAATATATGATACAACAGAGTGATACAATGAATATCAATATACATTAAAGATATGATACAAGAAAATAGCAGTGGAAAAGAAAAATAGATAACATCTAGCAGCGGAACAATATAACTCTAAAACAGTCTTCAAAAGAGAACTCCAAGGCACCAATCCAAAATAGCTCGAACTCCCAAAAGATAAGCAAGTGCAGTCGATATCCAAAGACTGAACAAGCTCCAGATAATCTACTGAACCTAAGTATCTGAAAACCCAACTCTAGACTGCTCGTGTAGAAATTAGTGAGCACCCAGAGTTTAGGAAGGAAACAATAAACTTCGGATCAGTCGTGGGACTGGTGTGAGCGACAAAAACAGTTTGTCTCTTAAACCAACCAACAGAAGATTTTAAAGTCAATTCGCAATGTTTTTTTTAAATGAGACTACCATAAGGCCTCCCGCACACACACACAATGCAAACGCAGAATCGGAGGAGATTTCTCCTTATGATAGTCAAATATGTTTGATACGCAAATTCCTTTGATATTATTACTATAAGTGCAAAGTGGAGAAAACATTTCGGAAGTAGAATATAAATCTTAGCCGACATAGACATTCCGAACTATGCCTACTATAGCTACCATCCAAACAGTGGGGCGCCACCATAAGTGAATGATAGGTTCTACAACTAAAACCGTACAAGGTGCGTATTGTTTTATTTGGATTTTCAACAAATGGTCAGGTTAAGGAACTTACTAC
Organism: Allium cepa; assembly: GCA_030765085.1. Lineage (NCBI taxonomy): Eukaryota > Viridiplantae > Streptophyta > Magnoliopsida > Asparagales > Amaryllidaceae > Allium > Allium cepa. Next base: position 456,171,403 of record CM060932.1, read on the forward strand.
TGCCACATGGGATCGCCTCTGGCGGGACGTCCCGAGAACTTAACCAGCTCTCTGCCAACACAAGGTCGGGTTACCTTTGTGACTAGGTAACTACTACACGACTATGCCATCCCCCGGTCCCTTTGGACCTTTATCCGAGCGCTCGATTCCAACAACACCACACAGTAATAGATATAGTGTATCAACATGAGTAAGTATCTGGGCTCCATACCATGATACCACCCTTTCCAGAAGGAAATGACATACCCTAAAGGGCGCGACCCTCATAACCCTGCCGCATATTCCTTTTTTGACCATTTCCGGGGAGTGAGGTCTGACAAAGTCTAGTCCACAAAGCCACGCTTTGGTATGAAGCCATGCTTTGGGTCAACAAATGATCAAAGCGATGATCACAAAGATAAATGATCATACAAATGATCATATCACAAATGATCAAACAATGATCATTTTACAGCAACACTCAGCATGTCACATTACCAAATTGGGAATATATCGCTGATAACCATCAACTACATAACCTTTGAGCTCGTACATCTTAGAGAAGGGTGTTAAGCTAAGAGAATAAATTCTCCGCCACCAACGGAAATGTACTTGAAAGAAATCTGTTTTATATCTCAATTTGTAATGTCAGACATACAATCCATACAAGTCTGTTCTGGGTTCGAACAGAACCGAAGGCACTTCCAAAGAAGTCCTTGCAATCCGGGCATTTACAATCCCGATCGGACTTCCCATCACTTACGGAGTCTCTACACCGGCGCGACTCAGTGCAGAGACAGTCGATAGGTCATCCTATCGCTCTCGCAAATACCCAGTCTTCACCACCGGTCTTCAAATGCTATCCATAATGACGTATCACATTTTCAGAATGGGTTATACGACCCGAAGGTCCTTTCCCGGCTAACCCGAATAGTGAGCGCAACATTTAAAACATATGGATATGGGATTTCAATTAAGTCACAACTTAATAATCAAAATTTTCTTTCAAATGGTTTAAACCAATTACCATTTCGAATCTTTTAAACAAAAAGATTTATTTCACAAAGTTCACCCAGTTTCACAAAGATTCATTCCTGTATTTCAAAACAATTCCATTTCAATTGGATTAATTCATTAAATCTTTAAATCAAAGATTTGTCTTATAGCTTTCAAATCGTTCCTAAATATTCACACACAAAAAATTCGTTTCCAAATATTCATCTATAACTTGGAAAACTATTTCAGTTTACTTGAAATCCCTTGATTAAAATTTGAAATTCATTTCTCCTATGAAAGTTTTTATTTTCATTTAGAAACAACAATGTTATTTTGGAAAAACCCTATTTCATTTACACAAGTTGCAATCTTTGGGTTAATTCAAATTCCCAAAAGAACAGTACTTTAAAAATGGTTTGACCATATATAACTAGTATAATATCGTTAATCCCTAGTTTTAGATCATAGAATTCAATTTCAAGTATTGAATTCAAATTTTAAATCAAAATATTCAAATTCTAAAACTTAATCAACTTATTCAAAATAAATTTCGTCTATGAAATTCCATTTCAAAAAGATTTTCACTTTAAACCCAATCCCTTTCAAAAACATTTGAATTCAAATTGTCTATTTAAAATCACTTCAAAAAATCTGTGACTTAATCGATTTCATCGTGAAATCCATATTGGTGTGTGTATAAGTTGGTACAGGGGTTTAACACAATAGTGCAGCATCATTCAATCATCACAGATTAAAACACAGAAATATAGTTGATAAGCGATATAAACTATAACGCTTATCTTACAGATCACAAATATATATCAATGTAAATATATGAATGAATCATACACAGCTCAATCCACAGTACAAAATATCACAGATCAGATAAGGCAAACAATTCAAGGTATCTCATTCAATACAATCATTCATAAGTAAGGTCAAACATTTAATTAATCATTTATAAGAAGAATTAATCAATTATTAAATCCTAATCAATTTGATTTATTTCCAATTAAATTAACTACTTATGAATTAATTATTCAATTCTGATTTATTTATTATAAATTATTTGATATACCTTAATTTATCAAACACTTTAATCAATTATTCTCAATTAATCGTATTAATTAAATTAACCTTTAAAACCAATTTCTTGATAAGTTAACCCCTTGATTAATTCATAAATAATTTAATCAACCCTTAATTTATCATCATTAAATTTATTTATTCTTAATTATTTATTTTAAGTGATTACTACTAATTACTTAATCAACTTTAAGATATCCAAAATTTATTACAATAAGTAATCAATTCCTTAATCACTTCCATTAAGCAATTAACAATTTATAATTGATTTTCTTAATTCATTAACCTAATAAATTATTATTATTATCAAAATTAATCACATTAGTCAATTGTTTAACAATTCTTAGTTAATAACATTCGTTAACTATTCCTTACATTACTTTCTAAAGTAATTAACTTAGATTAATCAATATTATTTATAAATTAATTAACCCTTTATATCTCATTGATTTGATCCTGATTTCATTCTTAATTATTTATTTTAAATAATTCCAAATCAAAATCTAATTGAATTAGTTAATTATCCATCTTAATCACCTTACTAATTTAATGAATTATAAGTCATTAAATTATTATCTTTAATATAATACTTATTCTATTAATGATTAAGTTCTCATTATTATAAGTATTTAAAAACAATTTACTTACATTTACTTTCCAATTTTTTCTTTTTAAGATTCAAAATGAATTCCAATTGATGTTAAATAAAGTTTAAAGCCAACTTGTAAACCTTTAAATTCTCATGTTAAAGTAGTACTTTTATAAAAAAAAACTAAAAGTAAAAGAAATCAACTTCTCCTTAACACTTAAATTTCTAAAGTTAATTCAGACCCTGCTTAATAATTTAAATTAAATTTTAAATTAAAAGCAAAACAGGTTTTGTTTAAACTTGTACAAACTTTTCTACCCGAGCCCTGCCATTTCCCTTCGAGTCCAAAACCCCACTTACTCGAGTAATACTCAGGAACAAACCCTGTTCCTTGGCGAGTCCCCTCTCTCTTCTCCTCTCTCTACTTCTTCCACTCTTTCTTTCTTCTCTTTTTTTATTTTTTTATTTTATTTTAAGTTTAAATATAAACTGTTGTAACCAACTAACTCGTGCACACACCCAAACCACACTCGAAGCAACCATTCCTAATTCTCGAGCACGACTCGATACAGATGCCATCAACATTGCTGACACCGATGTCATGCCGTACACGTGCACGGTGAAGTTACTGGGCTTTGGCGAGCCCCAACGCCATCGGCATGACACAAATCACCCACAAACATGAAAACCCAGCTCGAATCGCCTCCAAACCTTCAGATCGAAAATTTAGCATACCGTATGGAACCAGAAACTTAAACCACGCCACAAATTCACCTCGCCGTCGTCACTCACACCACCGAAGTCGCCCAGAATTCTCCCACACCACGACAACGCACCATTCCCCCATTTCCCAAAAATTCATGCCACTCCATCACGCATGGGGTTTGCACTCGACACATTACTGACAGGAACAAAAATCTGAACCCAAACCTTAGATTGATCTTGTTTCAAAAATTTACTCAATAGAAAATTTTTCTGATAATTTTCTTGAGAACATAGATGCATAAACTTGCTTCATCCCAAATATCAACTGTAACTATTGGATCAATCATCTGAAATTGGAAAAAAAGAAATTTTATTTCAAGTACAAACTCTCTCAAATTACTAAATTTAAAATCTTCGTTTTTGTTTTTAAAATCATAAAATTCAGTAAGCATTCAAGTTATAAACTGGGATTAGATTTTTATAGAGATTGAATTTAACAATTTTTTATTTGATTTCCTGTAGTAGGTCAAAATTACAGTTGTGTTCTTTCAGAGGTGATTTAAACATCTTCTTAAAATCTCGATTTAGGTTTACAATCTTGTTTCAGTTGAAAACAAACTTAAATTTGAATAATAATCAATCCTGATCCATAACAGAGGATTTGATCAAAAGGTTGATTGAAGATTAAACTTTGAACCTGGAAACTAAAATCAAATAAAACATTCAAACACATAGCAAATGCACACAACCAACTAATTATACATATACAAAGATATACTTATGTATATACTTGCAAACACTAAATAAGCATACCACAGAGTCATATACTTAAACTATTAAAAATTGTTATGTTACTCACCTGAAGTTGAAGAGGAGAAAAACATAGCATATTTTATTTTGAAAACAGCCTGAACTTTTTAGAACTGGAAATGGCATTGCTTTTGATCCTAAATCTTCTTGCCTTATTGAAGTATAAAGCTTCAGTTTTATAAAAATGGAAATGCTACTTTATTATTCTCAGGTTTGCTATGTGATGAACGAATGAAGATATAAGAAGACATGTATATAAAGAAGTGTTTGTACAGGGGGGTGTTTTCTGGGCTAAGGAATTTCAGATACACTTCCTTTCTTTCTTTTCTATTTATTTATTTATTTATTTTACTGATCAGAGAATTGTTTTCATATGGGGCTGATTTGAACTTTAAACAAATTTTAAATTTGATTTTACTTGTTGCTAGGTATGGAAGCATTAAATGTTGGAGTACCTTGTGTCCTACTTAGCTTAATATGCATAGATGTATTATTACTTTAGCTTTGTTTATTTCAGCCTGCATTTTTCTTGCCTGCATATACTTACATGGCTGGGATGATATATTTTGTACTGAGGAGATGGGGTAATAAATGCATGTGTCTCTACTCTTGTTTACAGCGTATACTTTGTTATGTAAGCACAGTTTTCTTTGCTTTATATAAGCACGTACATATGTACTTTGTTTTATTTATTTTATTTGCCTTGGTGCTTCATATGTCTACTTAAGTATTCATATTTTATTTTGTCTTCTTACTTTAAAATATAAATGAAATTCTATAGTTATTATGTTGTTTGAATTTAGCAAATTTTTGTTCATTTTTACCTTTCCTTTGTTTATACTTGAGTATATGTATTATCTTTTGTTGTTGTTATTATTATTATTATTATTATTATTTAACTTATACTTTACAATATAAATGAGCTTCTATTTTAATATGTTGCTAATGTGTTTTCTTTATATTTTATAATTTATCTTATAAATTTTTTTCCAATTTCTAGCTTAAGTATTTATTTTTTTTCTTCATACAAGTCGTCTTGTATTTCTCTATATATTTATTTCAATAGTTTATATTTTGATATATTTTATAAGTACATTTTGTTTGTGTTTTATTTTTACTTTCATTTTAACTTAAATATTTATTTCAAAAATTTTGTTATATTTACACAACTTCAAAAACCCATTTCATAAGATTGACTTCAAATATCTTTATATTATTTATAAATCTCAATTCAATTTAATTTAAATACATTTTTTCAATAATTCATAATTTAACTGATATTTTATATTAATCACCAATTAATTTCACAAATTTTATACAAAAAATAAATTTAATTATCAATATAATCTTAATAAAATTCGAGATCGTTACAAGAAGGTTCAACGACCGATCTATTATGTTAGAAAAAGGCAATCGAGCCTTGAGACAAGATACACATGGATGGAAAAAGCTTTATTACTGCCTACTCATGGCTACCCAAAAAGTCCGATAATATTTCCTAGCTCATCCAGTTAAATTCCTAACCAACCAGCCGTTGAAGAAAATCATCATCCGACTTGATACAGTGGGCTAGGTAACAACCCTCTCTATGGAAACCCAAAAATTATCTCCATCGAATGACAGTGACCAAATCAAGTTCCATAAAACAGGTTGCATAGGGTTAACTTAAAGTTTTATTATTAAGCTAAGTTAATTTTCCTATGCTTTAATGACAGTATCTCACATTGGATGAAAATATATAACATACAAAGAATCGTAGCTAGAACTTGATATACATAGAGGGGACATTGTAATGCAGAAACAACTAATATAAATAGCAATAGTTAGAATACATCGACTCCATGCATACAAAGTATCGAATATAACAGCTTATAATACATGTCTCGTACGTACAATACAGGTTTTTCATGTACTATATAATACATATCTAAGTGTATAACAAAATATCCATAGCTTTCAAATCCAAAATAATGTGATCCTAAGTTATCCGCAAAAGCTACCTACCTTTCAGCCTACCCAATCGGGTACCTGAGAGTTGTCATAAAATAAATCGAGTCAAAATGAGGGTCACTTAAAGCTTTGTGTGAGGGGAAATAAAATAAAAATAAGGTTTACAAAATCCAAATATACATAAGCAACTCTAGTGAAGATATTGATATAATACTAATGATATACCTCAACATGTTCTTCACCTGCAATCAACGTGTCAACACAAATAGTATAATGCGAGAGGCTCATAATGAAAAACTACGATAAAGATAGCCCATTATATAATTATGGGTATAATATGAATATCATGATATAGGTCTACAATACAATGATATATGTCAAATAGTGTGTGTAAGATTGTACTCATCATCACTCATGAGTGGATTCTGTGCTGGATATCCATCGTGATAAAATGATTTCTGTCGAGGGTTCAAAATAAATAGAGTTGGTACCTAATCGTACTGTAGACACTGAGTCACAACCAGTGTGGTGGAATTCATGTAGATCTCATCGTACCATATATCAAGCATAAGTGATATATGACCGACTCTATTTACTTGAAATATAGGTCGATATCTTTATACTCCATGTCGAGCGTAAGTGATATGTGACCCATGCATAGATAATCACCATCATCACCCTCTTATCAGCCATCATAGACTTTTTTACTAAATTCGCATTACATCTCCACAAAGGAGAAAGACAAATGTGCCATTTACAATACATTATCGAGAGCCACAAAGGAATGCCAAAGTTATATAACATCATGTAGTGCATAAGTGCATCCTGAACAAACTCGATATAATATTGTTATCTCATCACCAGAAATTATGCTAAGGCGCCTCAACTTCACCGTCAAGTATCCTCAAAGCCATTCGGGTGAAATGGGTTTTGGTTTGAATCAAAATGCTCTGGATATGGGCTTAGTTGCCCAGTCCAAATTTGTATAAATGCATTACAATGCACCATACGAACATACACACTTATACATATATGATTCCAAGTTCATTTCTTAAGTTTCTTCAGAATATTTAGTTTTCTCAATAAACACTATATATTTTGAGTATGACCTTTATGAACATCTTATATATACATATACATATACATATATATATATATAATTACTCACTTTTACCTTTTTATTGCATTTTTTAATTATAAAATCCTATTATTCAATATATTCATCACAAAAAATATATCAACAAACAAGCAATATAAAATATCAAACAATCAGCGACAATTCCTACCATTCAATAATCAAATACTACACTACCGGAGTGATTTCCAAATAATTTATTTTTGATCCATTTAATTTATATTCAAATTCCAAATTTCAAAGATTTTCATCAAAAATTATAATCTCAACAAATCATGTTATAAAATTCCCAAATAAGTTTTGTAAATCATATATTCACTTATTCATTATTTCATAACTTCATGTTAATTTGTTCTTAATTTAGTTTTCAATTTGAGCCCTAAATTCTTACTAACTTTGTTAAATCACGGACATAAATCTCCAAGCTAATTCTTTTAGTATATAGTCAAGTGTAGTATACTCATACAAGCTCAATGAAGTTACTTGCAACATCATAACTAATTCTAGCTTCATTCAACAAATCAAAAAATCCAAACGAATTGAAATAAGTTCCATAATAAATATAAAGGCATTTCCACTCACCTTGCCGAAAGGAGGAAACATGAGAATCAAACAAAATCCAACTTGTAATTCTTTTGAAAACTTAGATGAAGTTCTCTTCTTCAAATCAAGCCCCAAATGAATTGGGTTGGCCCTTCTTCCTCTAATTTGTATTATGGTGGTTTTTGTTTGACTTTAGGAAGTTTATGGTGGCATGTAGAGATGGATATAGGATTTTGCTTTAGGTGAGAATGAGTTTGAGAGTGTATTGAGAATGAACAGTAAATGAAAGTGAGTTAAGAGAGAGAGAGAGAGAGAGAGAGAGAGAGAGAGAGAAAGGAGGGAAAGTAAATTATAAAGACCAAAATTTAGCTAAGTACAATGTTACACCTATATTCCTCAAACTAAATTAAAGGGAAATTAAATAAAGTGTAGAGCTGAAAGAGTTTCTCTCATAATAAAATTTAAGTCTAAAAGGAGAGAAGATTGAAGTGATCCAACTAGTCCTACAAAAAAAGCTAAATAATCATGCTGGACGTAAAGATATTAGACTGTCTGAACCAATTATCAAAATAGAACCTTTGACAACACACCCCGACTTCTTTAGCCAACTAATTGGACGTATGGAATTAGATGGCCTGAACTAATATAAAAACCTCTCTATGTTGATGCTGTTAACATAGCACGCTGGACATATAGATACTAGATTGCCGTAACCTGTAAATAGCCATACGCACGATTTAAAAGGCTGCAAAAACATAACTTGACTTCACAGTCGAAATTCAGCCCTTCCCTAAGTCATGGGGAAGACCATGCCTAGCGCACAAAAAAAAACTTTTCATAGCTCACCACCATCATTTGACAATGTAGCATACAAACAAGGCAATTTCAGAAATGAGAATGGTGATGCTAAACTAAAAGCAAGTGACATTTCATAGCTTATCACTACCATTAAACAATTGTATTGACAATATGGCATATGAACGATAATGGAAACCTCAAAAATGAGAAAACTAATGTTAAACTAAAAAATACAATCTCTTGCTGATCACCACCGACATTTGATATTCGTATCGACCACATAACATATTAACAACAAACGGCCTATCCAAAATAATAAGGTAGACCACACCAAATACACGAAAAAGTTTACTTTAAAGGTAACCATTGGAAAGCAGCTCATAAGATGCAAAGGCCAGAAATGTGTGAAGACAAGTCCACAATGACCTGTGATCGCTGCAAACTTGATGGGCAATATGTTACACTCGTATCTCTCAAATCAAATTAAAAGGGATTAAATAAAGCACAGAGCTAAAAGATCTTCCCTAACAATAAAAGTTAAGATTAAGAAGAGGAGAGATTGAAGTGATCCAACTGGTACTTCACAAAATAGTTTTTTGGTCACTATACTCGATCCGATCAAAAGAACTACAACAAAAGAGCAGGAAGTCGCAACAGAATAGAATTTTGCACTCATCGAGCCACAGAGATACCAGATCAATGCCCATATCCTAGTTTTAATACTACATTAAGGTATTAAAACTAAAACCAAGATCCGATATAGTCGCTAGAAACAGACGATGAAGTAATGCGCCTACAAGCCATAATAAACGAGTGATTGATCCGTGCTGCCAACATTCTCGAAACTCATACTTTGTTAATGCCCTTAAGATGGATCTACACTACCATGCTATTGGCTACTTATTTGAATTGCATGGGATCAAAAGCATCGCACAGTACTGCATACAAGGCTACTCAAGCTATGCTCCATTGCAGACCCAAATTTAAAGAAAATAGCAAAGATATGAGATCGCCCTTACCAATAACCAACGCAACAAGGGCAAACCAAATCATAGTCAGCTCAAATCATAGATCACGTTTGTTTATAAATCGACAGACTCTCAAGTTAGGAAAATCACACACCCTGAGGTCCAAACTAGCTCAGAACAATCTCATCCAAGTATCATACAAATATTACATCATCATACAACTATCACATAACAATCGACATAGCCTCCCCTTAAATGTGCCTACAGCACCCCCAAAACCAACGAGTAACTCTTATTATCCTCCCAAGGACCTATATGCAAGGACAATTCAAATTTAAGGTCTCCCACCATGATTTCAATAGTTCCCACTTTCATCTCAAACTTCCTACCAAAAACATGTCAGCAATCCGAGTATATAAAAAAAACAACGTGGATAGATGATACCTAACATGATTCAAGTGCTGAAACATAACTAAAAGAGACAAATTATGGCGATCTGCATACACCATCATACTATAAATAGAAAACATACTAGTAAGAAAGGGACTTTTACATTTTCATTTTTGATACTTTTATGGTTTTATTATTCTCTGCCATGAAATCCTATACCAGAAATATAAAGGAAGAAAAGGTTCCCTCATGGATGTAGGATTCCTTAACATCCGAATCAAGTACATTCCTCGTGTCCTTTACAATTTCTGTATTTTATCATTTGCATACCTAGTTTTCAATACCAGATCTTATCTTTTGCGTACTAGACTTAAATACTAGTTAGATTTGAAACTTTAACAAACGGTTAAAATCCAACTACCTGATTGTGTAAGCATCAAGCGGAATAATTACTATTTAACTTTGTTAATTCAAAATCATTAAGGTAATTAGTAGGATAATTACTTCCTCTTTTGTTGAAGTATTGTAAGAAGAAAAGCTAACTAACATTTTCTGGCGCTAGAAGGAGGCTTGAAACTCCATTTATTTCCCACATCCAGTAAAACTTATTTTTTTCCACAAAATTAATCCACTGATTCATCCATCCCACATGTTTAAGAGCACTAGCACTTAGCTATTGAGACTTCCAACAAAACACTCATAACATCGAAAGCCTAAATGAAGTGGGAGCTTTGATTGAAACCCCTACAGATGCCCTGCTGAGTTCATTCAACTCCTTCACAAGCCAAAATAATGAACGGATGGAAGGGCTAGAGAAAATTATAGTCCAACATACTACTTAGAGACCATCCTCTCTAGCTCAGTCCAGAGCTCATCGCCTTCATCCAACTACTGCGTTGGCCATTCAATGGTGGAACTATAATGACACTCCCAGTGATGGGTGCAGTAACAGTGGCTTAAGAACCAATATCAAGCTAAAAGGTAAGATCCAAGAAAATCTACAAATGAGGACAAATCCAACCAATATTAAACTTCTATTGCATAAGAAACAAAATTAATTTGCCTTAGAAGAGGATGAGGCCACTTCACTGTTTAAGGAAGAATTGTCATAGTCAGAGCCCAAATAAAAAAAAATTGTCCACTAAAAGCACATGTACAACAATTGGCTAGACTATGCCAACAGGGAACTGGAGATAAGATGAGGGAGGAATGATCTTCTCTATTCAAAGAGACCATCATTGAAGCAAATTTCCTTGACAACTTCAAGGACCTGTTAGTTAAATTTTTTGATGAGACTATAAAAATTCAGATAACCACCTCTGTACATTTGAATATCACATGGACATTCTGAAAGTGGGAAGAATGGCTAGAGCAAACTTTTCCCGATCTACTTATCTGAAGCTACAGCTTGGTGATTTAGAAGACTCGGATCTGGGAATGTTAGTTCTGGACGATAGCTATCATGGATTTTCTAAGACTACGCGATTCAGGAAGAGAAACTTCACTATATGTAAATACGATGTCCTGCATTAAGCAGGGGAGAACGAAATCCTGTGCAACTTTATTAAAAGTTTCAAGTCCAAGGCTTTAAGGATTGCAGTAAATGGTGAAGGAAGATTACTGATGGAGGCTCATGCCGGGATCAGAAAGGGGACCTCATTGTGGAAGCAGAATAGTTGAAAGTCATGCCATAACATGAAGGCTTTCTATGAAAGAGCCAGTGGCTATATCGAGATGGAGGAAGCTGGTTCTAGCATACAGATTCAGAAGTCTTTTTCCCCCAGCTATGATAAGAATAGGGAGGAAGAAGGATATTACCCAGTGGAAAAGAGATAGAAAGAAGTTAACTTCATGGTGGAAACCTCACCGACTCACACTTTTAGTCAGATATATGAGATGACCAAGGTAGATCTTGCTTATAACTTGCTTAACAAAGAGAAGAAACCAAAGCAGAAATGGGGTTTGCCATACCACTGCTTCCACAAAGCTAATGGCCATCACACCGACAAATGCCAAATTCTAAAGAAAAAAGTAGAAAGGTTGATCGAGAAAGGATATTTTAGGTAACTTTTAAAAGAATAATGGTGAAGGTAGAATGGAGATCTGACTCCAGACCTTAATGAGAATCAAGCTGGGAACCTCTCTAACTAGATAACATCATTCCATGGTGGGTCATATCATACGAGCATGAGTAAGAAGGTACAAGAGAGATATGTATAGGAGGTTAGGGTCCAGTAGAAGTCAATCTTCCACATCAACCAAAATCCTATTCCAGAGATAACGTTCACAACAGCTGAAGCGGTGGAAATGGTCTTCCCTCACCAAGACCTACTCATCATTATTGTACAAATATCAAACTACACAATGAAGAAAGTTTTTATTGACTTTGGGTTCTCAATCAATGTCATCTTCAAATCTACATATGACCGGATGAGACTTCTGCTAGAAATCCTAAAACCAAGCCATGAACCAATTTTTGGCTTCAAGAATGTTTCCACCATCCCAGTGAGATCTACATGCTAACTTATTACTGCCGAACTACCCTAATGGACATGTGCCAAACAAGTTTTAAAGCTGTAGTATTAAACTAATTTACGGAACCAAATTATTATTTAATTAAAATAAATTTAATAAAGGATTTTATTATAAAAAATCAAATTAGTAAACAAATTTCATTTAAGATTATATATTGAAATTCAAACAAGATATTTTGATGAATATAAATATTTTGAAACTTAAATAAATTTTAAATCATTGAAATAGTGGAGAAAAATAAATATATTTTACAAAAATGCGATAAATGATTGAAAATAAAATGCATTTGTGTTAACCTGATAAATTGTTAAAATAAGTGAAATGATAGTGAATTGAATGAAATTATGCAGTTATCAAACTATGTTTGGTAGAAAGAAGTATAAATTAATGTAAACTAAATTGAAAGGAATTTTTAAATAAATAAATAATTGGAATAATTAAAACTTAGAAAGGATGGTTGTACCGACTCGGAATTTCACTTCTTCGATTAGTGAAAATTTAATTCATTTTAGATATTCAATGTATAGGTTTCATAATGAAAATAAACTCATTTTTAATGAAATAATAATGATGATAAAATTGTATTCAAATTTTTTTACCAAATTAAATAGCTCGTAGGAAAATAGAAAATGTGACCGAAGAACGTTTTCTGAAATTTCGACTTTTCGACAGCGGGAAGTTGTTGGGGATGTTGTTCGTCTTTGTGCACTATATGTACATAAATACAAGAGTTAATTAACTAGATAATAATACAGTTAGAAATAGATTATCTTACATTAATTTAAATTAGTAAGTGATGTGACAAAACATAGTTTTAAAAATAATAAACATTTTTTTTAATGTATGTACATCAAGTATTGTCACATCTTAAATTTTGCAATCATTAATCATAATTATCTCTTGTCACATCCTAGTTAAATAACAATTAAACTTATATATATGAAAAAGAAAGTGTTGTTACTAAACAAAATAATTATATATATATTTAGAAAACTGATGTGATTAAACATAATATATATATATATATATACACAGAGAATGTGATGTGACTAAACATAATTATATATATATAACAGTGATGTGATTAAACATAATTATATATATATATATATTTATATGTATTATAAAAGATTTGTGATGTGATAGATATAATGTTGACAAAAGAAATTTGCCTATAAATAGCCCTATGTTTCACCATTTTTCATCCTCCTTTCACCAACCTTTTCTTCCTAATTTTAAATCAAGTGGAGGTTTTCATTTTTTGAAACGGTGTACAAATTTAATGGCTACAATATTCTAGTTGTCCAATTTTTCCAAATTTCTATCAAAGCTATGTCAAAATACTCAATCTTTGCAAAGCAATTTTTCACCAAGAATTTAAAATCTGAAACTCACCCTTTTTCTTTTGATCATAACTTCTATATATATATATATATATATATAACTAATTGAAAATGAGTCATTCTTTTTTTTTAAATCATAAAGAAAAGAAATTCAAATAACTTTATCTTTGAGTTATTTTTGAAAATTCATGAGTAGATAGCCTAAAAATAAGTTACAAAATGATCTATTTTCAGGTTTATTATTGAGAAATCGATGTTTATCCAAAGTCGCTCTACATTACCAAAACATGTCTCACTTCCTTGTTCATTCTTGGCCTAGCCTGCCTAGTACATTTAGGATCCAAGACTTCATCTTTTTGCTTAGGAATGAAAGTGCTAGGTCTCACCCAAGTCAGTGAAAGTTTGGATTGCTTTCGGTGAGTAAATTCCTTAACTTTTTGGTAAAAAATTTACATTTGTATATATGTTCGTTATATGGTTTTATTTGTGATTTTATGATTTGGATTATGGTATGGTTTGGATATATATATATATATATATATATATATATATATATATATATATATATATATATATATATATATATATATGTATGTACGCTAATTTGTGGTTCAGCATTAGAACTTTGAATTAATGATTTAAATGGTGTTTTGGTTATAAAATTGTATTTTTGGCTTGGAATTGGAAGTGACATGGAAAGTTAGTAAGTACAATTAGTAAATGGAAGAGCTAATGAGCAACAAGTTGGAAATTACGGTATCCAAAACGATAGTCGTTATGGATGTAGTTCGTTTAAAAATTCGATTTTGGCAAAGTTTGGTTTTTATATATCAAATTGTTTTGTAAACGGTTTATAAACTAAATAATGATATTTTAAAAGGTATATTAAGAATTTAATAATAAATTTTTACTTAATTATGTTTTGATATTTAATAATTAATTAAGGATTAAACAAATGTTATTAACTTTTATTAATTAAAGGTTGGTTGTTAACTAATTACCTTTTAAAGTTAAGATTTATTTTAGTTAATTATTAATTAAGTTAGTTAATTGTGAGTTTCGTATATGATTTATTTTTAATTAACTATTATTTAAATATATGATTAATTATTAATTAATTGGTAATCAAGTGTTTAATTATTTTTAAACTATAAATTAATTAAGGTTTAATTAATAATAAATTATTTATTAAAGGTTTAATTTATTATTTAATTTTAATTAAAGATTATTTAATGAATTAATTGAGATTAATTTATATTGAATTATTAATAAAGGTTTAATAATTATTTAATAATTAATAAAAGAATAATTTACATTTAATTAATAGTTAATTACAGTTAACTATTTTAAATTAAGTTATGATTCAATTAAAGTTAATTATGATTTAAATAAGGATTTAACTTATAATTAATTATTTTTAAACGGGTTTAAAAGTTTTAAACCTTTTTGTTTTCAAAAGTAAAATTGTTTAAAGGTACTTTAAAAGATGGTTTTGAATGCAATTGATACCATTAAGAAACCATATAACTGCGAATGAGTTAAAAGTAGATCGTTAGGTTCTTTAGACATGTGTTAGCAGAATAAATCCCTGTTCTGCTGTAAATTGATTGTTGATTTGTTTGTGTGGACACATGTTAGCTGAATAAAGCTCCATTCTACTATGAATTGAATTAACTGTTTGGACATCTATTTTGCAGAACAAATCACCATCCTACTATTATGTTATTTGGACATGAAGTAGTTCATATTGACACGTTATTCCTTATTATGGATATGAGTTGTATTTATATATATATATATATATATATATATATATATATATATATATATATGTTGACCTATGTAAATAACTATGAAGTGAATCAGAATTAAAATTCAATAGAAACTTAAATTAGTACCATTGGGATTGCTAAGCTTCGAATTATTAAAGCATGTTTTTGAATTAGCTTAAATTCTTAAATCAATTTGCGTTTAAAGGTTATAAATGATTTTCAAATTTTATTATTATTGTTATTATATAAAGTTATTTTCAAATAATATCTTGTTTCTGAAAAGGGGTTTATTAAATAAAAAGTTTTACCTAGATTGATTTACAAAGGATATTCTCCAAAGAATTATAAAGGAAGATTTTTAAATAGTTTTAAAAATAGAAAGAGATTTTATAAATCTTTTTTGGTATTTTTGAAAGAAGCTTTAAATCTAGTTTGAAAACATTTAAGTTGTTTGAAATATGAAGTGAACTTATAAAAAGAATTTTTATATGGAATAAGTAAATATGTTTTATAAGAGGTGATGTTTTTGAAAGGGAACTTTTGGCCATTTAATATGGAATTTTGAGGAAATGAAATTTCCAAAATGTTTGGAAAATACTTATACCATTTTTTTTCAAGTAAAAATGAATATAAGAGGCTTGGAAATAGGGTTTGAAAAGATCTTTCGATTAGGTTCTATAAAGTGATTTTATTAATTAAAGTTTAATTAATAAGGCTCAGAGGATCCCATATAGAATGGAATCAATGTTTTATTGTTTTTATAAATTGATAGTTAAAAAAGGGACAATCAAATCTGGACCAAAACCTACCTTTGGAAATATCTAGGAGAAACATGAGAATTATATGGTACAGTTACCGTCGAAGGTGTTATACTATACGTGTAAACTCGTTTCATTCTTCAAGGGTAAATGTTAAGGAAATCCATCCATAAAAGGTTAGGAGGTGAACTCCGTTCTTATCTTTTGTTTGTTTATTTCCTAAAGAATCGAGGTTGAATTTACCGGAAATTATCAAATATTGTCTCGAAAAGACCAGGATCAGATATGTTATTCGAAAATCACTTCGATCCAACTTAAGCGTTTCGAAGTAAAGACATCTTGAAGATGATAGAATTGGAGACAGAGCTCTCGAGTGTTTCTTTCATCCCCAGAACGGACTTGTATTGATGAATGCTGGTATTGCATTGTCGCCAAGAAGGCCGTATTAGCATTCCAATTGGGAAGTCCTATATAGAAAGGTAAAACATAGCCTCGGACCTCATCAACCGAGAAATGACAAAAACCTGGCATGCAGTAGCGCCAAGTGGGTCTCTCCCAAGTAGGTTATGGTCATTCCAATTCTAGATCGGTTATTATCTCTCAATTATATGCTTTGGGACCATTAATACAAGGATGATCATATTCTGTACTACTATTCAAGTAGTAGGTCAGTCCTGTGTGGCGGCGGTAGAAGATATTCTTGTCAGACTGTAACAACCTGGTTTGGAGATTACCAGTTAATATTGAATTACAATGATAATTATAATTTAATATTGTTATTAAAATTAAAATTGGAGATTTTAAATTATTTATTTGGAATAAATAATGAATTTTGAAAATAAAATATGAAAATAAAGTTTGGAAACATTATTTTGTTTGTTGGGTTAATAATGAATCAAAAACAATTTTTATTAAGATAAAATGCAATAATTTATTAATTATTGCCAATTACTTCTTTTAATAATTTTTAAAAGAAGTATATGATTTTTAAAGGTTGTTTAACCAAATTAGAGGGTGGAAATTGATTTAAATATGAGTTTTAATTATAAATATGAGTTTAGAATGGTAAATAATTTTTTTCTAAGCAAGAAAAATATTATTTTGGAATTTTAAAAGTCAAAAATAAGGTTTTGTTCATTTATTTGTCTAAAATTATGTATTTTTGTGAAATAAAGGATTTAAATAATAAAAGTGTTTTAAAAATTTAAAATTCATCTTTTTATATAGTATAAATTATGTTATTTCAGAAGTATGTAAATTTATACATGTTGTGTGAAAATTCAAAAGAAAATGACATTTGTTTATTTAGATAGTGTAAATATGTATACATTTTTAATTAAGTGTTGATTATTTAACCAATAGGCCATTTTATTTCTTTATACAATGGATCCAAGGCCCATTAGGACTTAACCTAGTTGAGAAAACGAGAAAACAAAGTCTGTACATTCATTTTACAATCTATCATCTCCTTCTTCCTTCTATAAATAGAGAATAGAACCCACCTCCATCAAATTAAAATCCAACCAAACTTCTTCAATTAAATTCATCAAATTACAATCTTTTTCAGTTTAGAGTGAAAATACAAAGGTAATCTAACTTCAAACACCATAATTTCGTCAATAATTTCTTTTTTGATTGATGATTTTCTAATTTACTATTGAATTCCTCTTGCATTCCCTTTTCTTTTATTCTACAGGTCCTTGGAAGCTCTAATTTTGCAAAATGCTTCCTCCTTGATGTAAAAATATGGGTTTTTTCTCAACCACTGCAAGGTGAGTGATAAACTCACAATTTCTAGCTAAGGAAAAGCTTAAAAATTAAAATATGAGCTTTGTAATCACTTTTTGTTGTAGATATTTTTCTTTCGGTGAATCTAGTTTGAGTTACTTCTTTGCATGCTTTTATCTTTTGATTCCGCAAAGAAATGCTGCAGGATTTCTTGCATTTGGTAGCTTTTATGTTGAACTTTATTTCTCTAAAATTTTACCTAAAAACGTTGTCATTTGATTTTTCAAATCATTGCTGCTAAATCAACAAAACTCGGTTTTCAGCATGTAGAAATTGTGTTTTGAGTTGCTCCAAACATGGCCAAAGTCCATGTTTGAGACAGCACAACTCTTTTATTTCTTATTGAAATTGTGCGATTCTTTTTTTTTTGAAAGATGAAGTTTTGTACTAGAAGTATACGAAATTTCAAGTCATTTTGACCTATATAGCTTGTAGAGTTATGCTGTCGAACTTTGATCCGGAGCATGTTTTTGCCCAGATTTTTACAGTGTAAACACTGCCTGGTTTAACTTTGAGACATCATAAATTTCTCATACTTCATCCAGATTGCATGATTCTTTTTTTGTTTGAAATTTGAAGTTTTCTTTTATAGGAATACTAATTTTCAGCTTAATCCGTGCTAATTGTTCCTTTGTTTCATACTCGAAAGTTGAACCCAAGAGGGTTTTCAGGCCTGTGCATTTTTGGGTATTGAACTATTGCAAACATGGCCTGAGTCCATGTTTGAGACATGTAAAATTTTCACTTCCATTCGGAATTCATTAATTCTTTTTTTTGAAAGATGAAGTTTTCTACATTGTGTACACAAATTTTTAGTTCAATCAAAATTCGTTCGGTCATCCTTTTTATATTCGAAATTCAAACCCAGAGGAAATTTCAGACCTGGGTATTATTTTGGCCAAGTGTTTTTATGTCCTTTTCCCATTCGACATTTGACATTTGCATCAGTTTTTGTGATATTTATGAAGTATTTTGAGGGCTACGATGCTAATAAATAGGTTAGCCCAGTTATGATGAATTCAAAATTCAAATTTTGAATTATTTGAATTTAATTTGAATTTGAATTTCAGTTTGAGTGGAAATTTACTTGTTTTTGGTCATTTTCGAGCACAGTTTTCTCCAATTTTTTTTTAAATGATTTATAAAATTTTGAGGATTTAAAAATAATTATTATATAATATTTTCAAGTATTTTCAAGTATAAAACCTATTTACCCGTTATAATAAGGGAAATTTTCAAATATGGTTTCCATATGGTTTTCTAAATCGATTTTTCAAAGCTTATTTTTAAAGGTAAATTATTTTCTATAAAGTACATGTTTTTGCACTATTCGAGCGAACGAGAAGGATAATTAAACGGTTCGGTAAAACTGTAGGATCTAGATTAACCCTAGAGGGGGGTGTGAATAGGGTTATAGCAAATTTTCTCGATTTAAACACAGAAACAAACTGCAGAAATAAATATGCTGAAAAAGTAAATCACACACAAAATTTACCCAGCTTCGGCAACCCCTGCCTACTACTGCATTCCCAGATTTCTATTAGAATTAAACAGTATCCCGCTTACAAACACTCTAACAGACTCGCAAACCCTTGCTCCCGCTCACAAACACTCTACTAGACTCGCACCCCCTGCTCCGCCTATAGAGCTTTGCAAACTCGCAAACTCTGCTCCCGCCGAAAGAGTTTTGTAAACTCGCACACCCTGCTCACTGAACTAATTCTAACTAGACAATATGACACTACCTACAACCTAGGTGGTGATTTACCCAACTTTGCCTTGAAAAGAAAAAAACAGACTTCAAAAATAAATGCAGGAGCAAAAATTAAAATACAAACTTGAATCCATAATTTTTTTCTCAAATAAAAAACCCCCCTTTAATAAAATAAACCCTAAATAAAACAAAATCCCCCTTTGTAATAATAAAGATCGGCTCTTGTGTTTTCTTCCACCCGATCCACTTCTCTTGCTTGTGAAATAATTGCGGCCGATCTACTATCTGAAATTAGGGTTTCGGCTCTTGCGATCCAAATTGGGATTTTTTCCAAATCAATTCTCTGGTTTGCTCGCGCTCGTTCTCTGACAATCAATTCTCTGAAGATAGGCTGCTTGGTTGACTTCGAGATTGCGTTGCTCCTCTGTTGATCGAGTTCGTTGTTTGATTCGGTGTGTAATTTCTTTTGTTGCTGGTTTTTTGATTTCTTCAATTTAACTCGATGCCGATGATGAGTTTTTGGGTTTAGTATTTATATGAATTCGAATACACTTGAATTTTTTCGTTATCAATTCACACTTTCCTAATTTTTGCGTTCTGATGCGCACGACTTTCCTGATACAATTTTGACTTGATGCTCACGACTTTGATTTTGATGCGTTCGATATTTACTTGATTGATACGGCAAAAAGCTTTCCTCTTTTACTTTGTGACTTTTTCAAAGATACGAACACTTGATTTCTGACTTTGATTTTGCGTCTTGATCATCACAGCACTGTTTTGATTTCATGAATCATATCCACTCCACGACTCTGCATTACGTCGACTATCACTGGTTTCATCCTTGCGAGCTTCGTCTCTGGCATTGACATTGACATTGTATCACTGTTTGTTCACTGGCCATCTTCACTGGTCTCCACTTGAACATTGCATTCGTGAATATGAAGTTGTCTTGTTGTTCGAACTTTATGTGTCAGTTGCATCGAGTTGGTATTTGTATTTCTCTGGTCTCTTCATTGTAGTTAGCTTGTGGTCTGTACTAGGTTTGGTTGTAGCCTGGTTGCTTGGTACATTCCTGTAGCTCCATCTTGACTTGGGTTGTTGATTCATCTCTCTGCGTTTGGTCTGACAGCTTGTGGTCTTTGACATGTCATCTGAATTGTGTTCCATTGTTCTCAGCTGCATTATTGCTTTTGCCTGTCGCACTCTAGTTTCATTTTGTTGTACACTGCTCTGCACTGTGTCCTGTTTCATGTTTGAACATAGCATTCATATTGTTGTGTTGGTGGCAATCTTGCTCTGCACTGTGTCTTTGTTTGGTCTGTGTAGTTGTAACTGAACATGTCCACTGCAGTTTCTTCACTGATGCATTTGGACTTGACTGTGTTGATCCAATTCATCATGCATTGTTTCATTTCTTCAAATCGGCTTGTTTCATTTGAATTGTGTCTGCATTATGCATTGAACACTGTTCAGTTTCATAGTTGCTTTATACTGCTACTTGGTCTGACTTGTATCACTTGTGTCACTGGTGTACTTGACCTTCTGGCCTATATTTTGATGTTGCCACTTTGTTTCATTTGAATAGCTCAGTGGTGCACTTGTTTGGTCATATTGTACTTCTGGATGCACTTGTCTGATTGAATTGCATTGTTGATGTTCATTGTAGTTTTCGTTTTGTACTTCTTTGTGCTCTGGTCATGTATCAATGTGCACAGAGTTGTTTGCATGTTGCTATTCTTTGTTGCACTTGCTCATCCATTTAAACTCCACTTGTACTTCTGGTTCTTTGTTTGGTCTGGTCTGGTCTGCATACATGATTGTTGCAGTCCATTTTGCTGTTGGTCTTCATTCTGGTTGGCACTTGCATGCATTGTTGTAACTGGACATGTTGCTTTGAGTTGTCCATTGTTTGGTCTCTGTTTTCATTGGGTTGTAGTTGTTCAAGTGCATTGCCACACTGTACTACTCTGATCTTGGCTTTCCTTCATGTTGATTTTTGAAATTTCACTTGAGTTGAATCCAGTTTCAAAAACTCGGGTTTGACCTTGTGCTCGTTTTGTGATTTTAAATACATTGCACGTGAGTTGAACCCGGCTTTTCATTTGGGTTTGACCTGTGCTCACCTGTCTCTGTAGCATTATCAAGTGTTTATCGATGTGCAATGCCTTGTGGCATGTACAGTGATACACTGTGCATGTCACACTGTTCGTGTGTGATGAATTCAGATGTGAATGATGACGAACAACCCAAATAACTGAGGCAAATCTTATTTTCAAAAATCATATTTCATTTTATATCGAAAAAATATTTCTTTTTCAATTTTACTGCGTTAGTGAATATTTTTGCAGATTGCTCAGATGCTGGATTCAAACTGGAATGCAGTTGAAGACAAAATACGAGTATGAGTGATATGTAGTGAGGAATTTACGTAAACTGAATTGTGATGTAATCAACAATGTGCATGTATAGTGAGAGCTTGCATTTGTACTATTCAAGATTGTAATAAATATTTGTTTGAATAAAATATCTGTTTGAATTTAAATTCTGTGTAATTTATTTTATTCAACAAATATTTATTTAATCTATGAAAAACAAAATAGTACATTACCAAATACATTTAAATGAATATATATGTTTATTATCATCAAACAAAAACATATAAGCGCATATTCATACAATCCCCCCCTTTTGATGATAACAAACATATATTTAAGATTTTGACTGTGTTAAATGTATTTGATCAATGATATACTCTAATTGCTCCCCCTATTTAAATGCTTCCTCTCTACATGATGCTCCCCCTACATATATGCATGCAAATAGAAATATTCAAGTAAGCCTAGATGCAAATGGAAAATTATTTGACCTTTGCTTGATTCTATTTGACAAAATCTTAACTTTTCTCTCCCCGTTTTGTTATCAGCAAAAGAATAATAGTGTTCGAGAAACATAGAGATTAAGCGATCAATATTAATCCAACATTAAACTCAAATTGAATATAAATATTAAACTTCAATAAAAATCAAACAAAAATCATAACCACCCTTGTTAGGCGCATATTCCACTTTAGAAAGAATAGAAATGATGTTCTAATTTATAAAATCATACAATTGTATCAGCTTGTGGTACATTTATCTTAGGAATTTGAATATCTACTAATCATGCATAACCGTTAGGACTTTTAAATGAGATTAGTAGTATTCCAATTTAATTTAAAAAATGAAATCAGGTATCTTCTAACCATGCATAACCGTGAGGACTTTTAAATTGGATTAGAATCAACTTGTCTATTTAATCAATTAATTTTGATATGCGTTCCATACATGCATAATCGTAAGGACTTTTAAATGAGCATGGAAGCACATAATCAAAAATCCAAGTAATTCACCCATGCATAACCATGAGGACTTTTAAATGAGAGTGAATACTTTGGATATTTATTTATTTTTACAAGAAAAAATATGAAATGAAAAACAAATGATCCCTGATTATAGTACCACATATCGGCCAACTATATTTAAGTTTTGATAAACCATGGTTGATAGAAGTATGACAGATATAGAAATGGCCATGGAATCTTTACCCAACAAAAAGTTTTATAACTCTTGTTTGAATTCCTAAAGAAATTTTTCTAAAATATACTCTCTTGAGTAATGTATGAAAAATATCAACACTCATCACTTTTTCCAATCACTATTTATCTCTTCGATAATTATTAGGGAGTTAGATTAGTCAAAATTTGTCATTTAAAATCAAATAAAAATGACTAATCTGAAAATATGGTCAACAATGATTTTCTCGAAGGGATTATATGAGGAAAAAATTTCTGCTATTTGAAAATTATTTGTAATGAAAAAATATGCAGATATTTTCTTTGAAAAACGATGCAGTTACTAAAGGTCTCACCAAAAATCACGTTCAACTAGTAAGTTTTCTGTCAACTACTAAATTACCAGTATGATCTGCATCTGAATTTCACTTTCACTTCAAAACATCACTAATTTGATAAACAAGACCATGAAAATGTGCATAAGAAACTCAAACTCAATTTTTAACAGTGAACAAGTCAGAATCAAAAAATCATCATCTCAATATTGGCTGATTTCATTCAGAATATGGTGCAGATTATCACATTTAATATATCGATAAATAACCCTTCACCTGTTTTACCTTTACAATAATTTTTCATGATTGCCCTTTGTGATTCTGTCACCTTTGTACTAGGCTAAGGAACTTTGCTTTGTTGCCCGTTGTGTTTCTGGAACAGCCAAAATCCAGAGAACACTGTTGTTGTTCCTTAGCCTGCCACCATACCTACACGATGAAAGATTTTTGTGACCTATTTATAGGTCCATGATTGTTAGTGGCTGAAACATTGTGAATAAACAAACCTTTTGGAACCCAAACTTGTTTAGTCATTTCATTCTTGTTCCAATAGACATGAAATTTGTTTGTCGAATTCTTAGGAACCCTAACTTGTATAAATTTTGTGTTCTTGTTCCCATGACTACAATTTTCAAAACGATGTTCAATTATTTCACATCTATCAAAGACACTCTTTCCTTTTGCATTATCCTTAACTTGTGTTTTCCCAAAACCTAGTCCTTTTCTGTTGTTAGCAAAAATTTGATTTCCCAATAGCATGTTGAAAGATTTTTCGCCTCTTGAAAAGTTATTCAGAGATTTCTCAAGATTTTGGACTTTGGTTTTTAGTGTTGTGTTTTCAGTGACAAGTGAGGTGCATCTATTTATAAAATCCTTTTTCCTAGTGTCAATGATTTCCTTAAGACTCAAGTTTTCTTTTTCAAGATTCTCAAAGCTATTCTTAAGCCTTGTCGATTCTGAATCTAAAATTTTACATTTTTTACAGTCTAGGTTTTGAATATTTTCAAGTTCAGTTTCTAACCTAAAATTTTCACGAGCAAGTTCTCTCCTATCAGATTTCAGTTTTTCAATTTTAGATTCAAGAGCATCAACTTTTTTAGTAAGATCAAGACACATAAAAACAAGATCTTTATAAGAATAGTCACCTGCCTTACTAGACTCCTCTGAGCTTGCTTCTGAATCTAATTTTACCATAAAACACAACTTAGCCTCCTCTGAGCTACTATTCGAAACTTCCTCTCCTTCTTCATCATCCCAAGTCGCTGCAAAAGCCTTTTTCTTCTTTTTCTTTCCTTGGTTATATTTGAGAAGTGGGCATTCTTGTTTAAAGTGGCCAGGCTTGTTGCAGTTATAGCACGTCAATTCATTATCGGAATTGTTAGACTCTCTTGACCTATTACCAGATGTTTTCTTCTCGCGTGGCTTGAATCTTGACCATTTTCTAAGATTATTGATAGCCATTGCGAGCTCTTCAATCGGATCTTCTTCTTCTTCATCGCTCTCTTCTTTGCTCTTTAAGGCAATCGTCTTCTTGTTTGGTTCGGAGTTGTTGCGTTCCTCCTTTTCTTTTAGCTCAAGCTCATATGTCATCAAGTTGCCAATCAACTCCTCCATGCTTAGTTTACTCAGATCTTTCGATTCTTGTATTGCCGTGACTTTTGCCTCAAAGTTCATCGGTAAGACTTGTAGCACCTTCCTCACAAGCTCTACCTCAGTGAATACCTTCCCAAGCGCTCTAGCGTTGTACACCAAAGTTGAAAAGCGTCCGAACATGGCCTTTATGCTCTCGCCTTTGTCCATCACAAAGTTTTCCTATTCATTGCTGAATAATGCTAGACGAGACTCCTTGACTTGAGAAGTTCCTTCATGTGTCACCTCCAAGGTACGCCAAATTTCCTGTGCAGTTTTACAATGAGAAACTCTATTAAATTCATTCTTATCAAGAGCACAGATCAGAGCGTTCATGGCTTTAGCATTTGTAGTTTTTAATCTCTTGTCGTTAGCATCACACCTATCCTTAGGTTTAGGAATCTCAGAATCACCAACAGTTATAGTGGGAGATTTATAGCCAGTTTCAATAATATCCCAAACATCATAATAACAGAACTAAGATATATACCCATCCTAACTTTCCAATGAGCATAATCATTCCCGTTAAACATGGGTGGCCTAACAATAGATTGCCCCTCAAGAAAAGCATTATTTGATGAATTCATGACTCTAGAGTTAAAGAAAAATACCATGCTCTGATACCACTTGTAGGATCTAGATTAACCCTAGAGGGGGGGTGAATAGGGTTATAGCAAATTTTCTCGATTTAAACACAGAAACAAACTGCAGAAACAAATATGCTGAAAAAGTAAATCACACACAAAATTTACCCAGCTTCGGCAACCCCTGCCTACTGCTGCATTCCCAGATTTCTATTAGAATTAAACAGTATCCCGCTTACAAACACTCTAACAGACTCGCAAACCCTTGCTCCTGCTGACAAACACTCTACTAGACTCGCACCCCCTGCTCCGCCTATAGAGCTTTGCAAACTCGCAAACTCTGCTCCCGCCGATAGAGTTTTGTAAACTCGCACACCCTGCTCACTGAACTAATTCTAACTAGACAATCTGACACTACCTACAACCTAGGTGGTGATTTACCAAACATTGACTTGAAAAGAAAAAACAGACTTCAAAAATAAATGCAGAAGCAAAAATTAAAATACAAACTTGAATCCATAATTTTTTCTCAAATAAAAAACCCCCCTTTAATAAAATAAACCCTAAATAAAACAAAATCCCCCTTTGTAATAATAAAGGCCGGCTCTTGTGTTTTCTTCCACCCGATCCACTTCTCTTGCTTCTGAAATAATTGCGGCCGATCTACTATCTGAAATTAGGGTTTCGGCTCTTGCGATCCAAATTGGGATTTTTTCCAAATCTATTCTCTGGTTTGCTCACGCTCGTTCTCTGATAATCAATTCTCTGAAGATAGGCTGCTTGGTTGACTTCGAGATTTCGTTGCTCCTCTGTTGATCGAGTTCGTTGTTTGATTCGGTGTGTAATTTCTTTTGTTGCTGGTTTTTTTATTTCTTCAATTTAACTCGATGCCGATGATGATTTTTTGGGTTTAGTATTTATATGAATTCGAATACACTTGAATTTGTTCGTTATCAATTCAAACTTTCCTAATCTTTGCGTTCAGATGCGCATGGCTTTCCTGATACAATTTTGACTTGATGCTCACGACTTTGATTTTGATGCGTTCGATATTTACTTGATTGATACGGAAAAAAGCTTTCCCCTTTTACTTTGTGACTTTTTCAAAGATACGAACACTTGATTTCTGAATTTGATTTTGCGTCTTGATCATCACAGCACTGTTTTGATTTCGTGAATCATATCCACTCCATGACTTTGCATTACGTCGACTATCACTGGTTTCATCCTTGCGAGCTTCATCTCTGGCAATGACATTGACATTGTATCACTGTGTGTTCACTGGCCATCTTCACTGGTCTCCACTTGAACATTGCATTCGTGAATATGAAGTTGTCTGGTTGTTCGAACTTGTTTATGTGTCAGTTGCATCGAGTTGGTATTTTTATTTCTCTGGTCTCTTCATTGTAGTTAGCTTGTGGTCTGTACTAGGTTTGGTTGTAGCTTGGTTGCTTGGTACATTCCTGTAGCTCCATCTTGACTTAGGCTGTTGATTCATCTCTCTGCATTTGGTCTGATTGCTTGTGGTCTTTACATGTCATCTGAATTGTGTTCCATTGTTCTCAGCTGCATTGTTGTGTTTGCCTTTTGCACTCTAGTTTCATTTTGTTGTACACTACTCTGCACTGTGTCTTGTTTCATGTTTGAACATAGCATTCATATTGTTGTGTTGGTGGCAATCCTGTTCTGCACTGTGTCTTTGTTTGGTCTGTGTAGTTGTAACTGAACATGTCCACTGCAGTTTCTTCACTGATGCATTTGGACTTGACTGTGTTGATCCAATTCATCATGCATTGTTTAATTTCTTCAAATCTGCCTGTTTCATTTGAGTTGTGTCTGCATTGTGCATTGAACACTATTCAGTTTCACAGTTGCTTCATACTGCTACTTGGTCTGACTTGTATCACTTGTGTCACTGGTGTACTTGAGCTTCTAGCCTGTATTTTGATGTTGCCACTTTGTTTCATTTGAATAGCTCAATGATGCACTTGTTTGGTCATTTTGTACTTCTGGATGCACTTGCCTGATTGAATTGCATTGTTGATGTTCTTTGTAGTTTTCATTTTGCACTTCTTTGTGCTCTGGTCATGTATCAATGTGCACAGAGTTGTCTGCATGTTGCTATTCTCTGTTGCACTTGCTCATCCACTTAAACTCCACTTGTACTTCTGGTTCTTTGTTTGGTCTGGTCTGGTCTGCATACATGATTGTTGCAGTCCATTTTGCTGTTGGCCTTCATTCTGGTTGGCACTTGCATGCATTGTTGTAACTGGACATGTTGCTTTGAGTTGTCCATTGTTTGGTCTTTGTTTTCATTGGGCTGTAGTTGTTCAGGTGCATTGCCACACTGTACTACTCTGATCTTTGCATCCCTTCATGTTGATTTTTGAAATTTCACTTGAGTTGAATCCAGTTTCAACAACTCGGGTTTGACCTTGTGCTCGTGTCGTGATTTTAAATATATTGCACGTGAGTTGAACCCGACTTTTCATTTGGGTTTAACCTGTGCTCACCTGTCCCTGTAGAATTATCAAGTGTATATCGATGTGCACGGCCTTATGGCATGTGCAGTGATACACTGTGCATGTCACACTGTTCGTGTGTGATGAATTCAGATGTGAATGATGACGAACAACCCAAATAACTGAGGCAAATCATATTTTCAATAAATCATATTTCATTTTATATTGCAAAAATATTTTTTTTCAATTTTACTGCGTTAGTGAATATTTTTGCAGATTGCTCAGATGCTGGATTCAAACTGGAATGCAGTTGAAGACAAAATACGAGTGTGAGTGATATATAGTGAGGAATTTATGTAAACTGAATTATGATGTAATCAAAAATGTATATGTATAGTGAGAGCTTGAATTTGTACTATTCAAGATTGTAATAAATATTTGTTTGAATAAAATATCTTTTTGAATTCAAATTCTGTGTAATTTATTTTATTCAACAAATATTTATTTAATCTATGAAAAACAAAATAGTATATTACCAAATACATTTAAATGAATATATATGTTTATTATCATCGAAAAAACATATAAGCGCATATTCATACAAAAACATGTGGTATGAGACATGTGCGTTTATTTTATCGGTTAATTCTTGATTTGCCCGTTTGATCGTTTTGACCTTTGGGTCGAGTTTACCGACGAGATGAGGTAAACATCTTACTGCTTTGAGTGTGAAATTTACTAGCAGTTAATAAAGCGTTTGGTGTGAATATGTGGTATGAGATGTACATTAACACTATTCGGGTTCCTATTCAAGACTTTGTGACACATTTGGCATTGCGCTGTGCCAGCACCGAACCTTCGGGTCATTGCCATTGCGGCGTTTGCCATTGCGGCCTATTTATCTTCAAGACTTTTGTCATTGCAGCATATTTGTCTTCGAGACATTTTCCATTGCGGCGTATTTTCCATTACGGCATATTTGTCATTGTGACATTTTGCCTTCGAGCGAGGTACTTATTTTAGATAACAGTAGTTGGCAAGGGCTTCAACCACATGCACGTGCAAACATTTTTGAGATGGCTTCTTTGATTATTTTCCCTAGTGTATCGCCCTTTTCAGAATTCATCATTTGAACCATTCGATATATATTTATGGCGATTACCTTTTGGGAATTTGAACTCTTGGAAGTTCTATCTTATTTTAGATTTGGATTACCTACACTGGCGTTATGTGAGATTTGCCTTTTGGCATTTACTTGAGATTTTATTCCCCTCTTTGAAGATATTTTCCTTATGGCATGTTTGAGATGAGATCTCTTTATGCATGTTTTGGGTTTGTCAAGATGGTGGGTTTATGTTTTCCCCTAAATCATATTTGATGTTTTATGAATGCCGATGATATGAGGCTCACTACTTTTAGCGTTTTATGGATTAATTTATCTCTTTTGAGATTATATGTTTGTGTAGTGATACCTTATTATCACTTGATGTAAACATACACTTTAGTTGTCCCTTCTCACTCGAGAATATTATCATACTATCCTTATGCTCATATTATCACTTATCCTGATTATTTGAATTATTTAGCTAGATTGACCCGCGTATTTTCTACTCGGGCCAGACCGAGGTGTTTCAGGCTAGGTACATTTGGACTTAGCCTATTCTGCTTCTGCATGGACTATTCTGCTAGCTCGTTTTGTTATAGTTTTATGTGTTGTCCTTTTGGTTTGCTACTCTGATATGTATATTCTTTTGACTCGAGTTTGTATTATGGTCGTCATACCACATATGTGATGTATCATTTTGTATACTCTATGATGTATCTGTATATGTGTGTATATATGGGATTATATGATGTACTGTGATGTGTTTCACATTTGAGTTATTGTATTTTGTTCTAATAGATCCTATAGCCACCTATGCCTTTGTATTAAGTATTTATTGGATATGTCGATCCACTTGAATTAGGAAAAAAAGTATGGCATTATTGACGTATTCAATAGATATTTAAGAAAAGGCTATAGATGGTCGCTCTATCCAGCCCTATTCTCTGCATTAACAGACAGTATTACCCAGTAATATTCTCTGTTAATGTGCGTCTTGGAGTGGGGCTTTACACCTTGGTATCAAAACCGAGTTTAGAACAAAATATGATAAACATAGAATAGAAACACATATTATGGTACATCAATGTGTAATACAAATGTTATGAATCCTTGAATCATCGTGCTTTTGTTCTTTTCATGTCCTGTGGAGTAGATAGAATTTTGGGAATACGTTTAGGAATGCATTTTAATTTTGTAGTATTCCATATTTGAATTAATGATATCTACCATGTGAATAACCTTTATCTTATCTTAATTTTCAGTTAATGGCTGGAAGTGGTAGAGGACGACGTTCAGATATGGGGCAGTCCAATGGCTCCCATCCGGATGGAGTATATATGTCTGCCGATCAGTTCATGGAATTATTTAGGACCACCCAGCCTCCAGCTCCTACTCCAGCTTCTCCTTCATGCAAGTCTCCTTTCGCGTGCATGTTCAGCAACTTTGCACATCTCGGAGGCAAGCCATTCAAAGGCTCTGAGTCTATTTTGGAGGTTCAGCCTTGGATTCGTTCTTGCGAGTGGATACTTTCTTGCATGGATCTTTCGGAATATCACAAGGTTCTTGTAGCATCTAGCATGTTACAAGAGCGTGCTCTTGATTGGTATGAGCTATTCACTACCTAGCTCGATGAGTCTACTCTTACATGGACTCAGTTTCAGGAACGATTCGAGCTTAAGTTCATTTCTAAGTCTGAGAAAGCATCTCTTGCCTGTCACTTCCTCGAGCTAAAGCAAGGGAAATCTCTTGCTTTTGATTATGTGTCTTCTTTCAAGGCTCTTTCTAAGTATGGCCTTGAGCATATTAGCACTCCATACTAGAAGAACCTCAGGTTCGTTTCCGGCCTTAAGAAGTATTTGAAGAAATCTTTGATGTTGTAGTTCAAGCTTTCTTTTGAGGAGCTAGTTGACTCAACGCTTCTTCTTGAAGCTGTCGACAATAAGATCGATAGTGGTGATGATGTTGAGGTTCACAAGAACCCCAACAAGATCCTTTTCAAAAATCCAAGTTCTTTCCATCCAAGAAGAAGGAACCAGTTGGTTCTACTTCTCAGCCTCGGTCTCGGCCTCTGTCTCAGCCTCAGTCTATTGTAGCACCTCCCTCTCGCAAAGGGTGTTTCAATTGCGGTTTGCCCGACCATATGATTCGGGAGTGTCCTAAGCCTCTCTTTTGTCGATGCTGCAAGAAAGAGGGTCATCGTATTTCCCCTTGTCCTATTGCTCGGGATAATACTAAATCTGGCAAGCTGAATGTAGCGGATGCTTCTGGAGGTTCTTCTCGGCGTAGATGTACTTCTCTTTCTATTCTTGAAGGTTCTTTATTGTTCCATGATCGTTCTATTTGAGTCCTCTTTGATACGGGTGCATCCTATTCATTCATATCGAAGAAGCTCGTCGATGATTTGTCTTTGCATGTTTCTTTTATGGTTACTTCATTGAGGATTGCGATTCCTATTGGGTGATCCGCAACCCTTAGCATGCTCTGTGATGATGTTGAGATTATTTTATGTGGCTTTTTTTTCTGGAGAATCTGCATGTTATTTCTTACTTGGGATTCGATATGATTTTGGGTATGGACTGACTAGCTCGATACCATGATTATTTTTTCTGAGGGAATTTTATATCTTCGACATCCAGATTCGTCTACTCAGCTATCATTTGTTCTTCGGAATGTGGGTAATTCCAAAGTGGCTTTATATTCTCTAGACTCACAAGATGATGATGATGATATATCTCATATTCCTATTGTTTGTGACTTCTCCGATGTATTTTAGCTTGTTATGGGTTTGTCACCAAGCGCGCTATCGAGCTCCGCATTGATCTCATTCCAGGCGTGCAACTAGTTAGTCGTCCTCCCAGGAGGATGTCTACAAAGTAAAACGAGGAACTCAAAAGGCTAATTTTAGAGCTTGAAACTAAGCAATTTATTCAGTCTAGTTCTTCACCGTGGGGTGCCACGGTCCTCTTCGTAAAGAATTTCGATGGAACTCTTAGGCTTTGCATCAACTATCGCAAGCTTAACGAACTGACCATAAAGAATAGGTATCCATTACCTAGGATCAACGATATGTTTTATCAATTGAGTGGCGCCAATGTCTTCTCTCAGCTCGATCTTGCCACCGATTAATCAGCTCCATGTTGCGGAAGATAGAATTCCTCTTACAACTTTCCGCATTCGATATGGATATTATTAGTGGCTCTTATGCCGTTCGGTTTGAGAACGCTCCTGCTTTCTTTGTTGACCTTATGAATCAAGTATTTGAAGAGTGTCTTGATAAGTTTGTCCTTGTGTTCATCGATGACATCCTTGTTTATTCAAAGTCTGAAGCCAAGCAAGCTAATCACTTGAGAATTGTCTTGAGAACTCTTTGTCAACATCAGCTTAAAGTTAAATTCTCCAAGTGCCATTTCTCGTAGAATAAGGTTAAGTTCTTAGACCACATTGTTTCTACCAAAGGCATTTTGGTCGATCCTTCGAGGATCGAATCCATCTAGAATTGGAAGAGGCTTGAGAATGTTTATGAGATTCATAGCTTCCTTGGATTGGCGGGTTATTACCACCGGTTCATTAAGGATTTCTCTCGTATTGTGTTTCCTCTCACCAGCCTTGCTTGAAAAGGCATTCGATTTATTTAGTCTGACAAGTGTAAAGCTTCTTTTCAGCAGTTGAAGGAGCTTCTCACTAATGCTCCTATTCTAGTGGTTCTCGAAGGGAATCAAGATCTTGTTGCCTATACTGATGGTAGTAGGCGTGGCCTTGGTACCGTGCTTATGCAGAAGGATCGGGTAGTTGCTTATGCCTTTAGGCAACTGCGACCGAATGAAGTACGCTATGCCACTCATGACCTCGAGTTAGCCGCCATCGTCTTCGCCTAGAAGATTTGGCGACATTATCTATTAGGCGAGCGCTTCATTCTCTATACCGATCACAAGGCCTTGAAATTTTTGTTCACTCAGAAGGAGCTCAACATGAGGCAACAGTGTTGGCTTGAGTTCCTTGCCTCCTATGACTTCGATATCCAGTGTACCCCAGGTAAGGGAAATCGTGTTGCTGATGTGCTTAGTCGTAAACATGCGACAGTTGTTTCTATGATGCTAGTCGAGTGGGTGTTCTAGAGAACTTATCCTTTTTTGATATTCATGATCAAGCACCATCTTCTAATTCTCCTATTTTATTATTTAGTTTAGAAGCTCGACCCAGCTTATTGGATCGTATTGCCAGTGCTCAGTGGTATGATCCTGATCTTATGCATCTTATTCAGATTCGCGACTTTGAGTCCCGTTATGTGGAGTTGCAGGATTTCAGCATTGATTCTCATGGATGTCTTCGCAAGAAGAACTGTCTTGTTTTGCCTTCTAATTCTGCACTTAGGCATGACATTCTTGATGATTGTCATCATTCTAAGTATACCATTCATCCTGGCAGTAGTATGATATATGCCAATATGCATCGCCTTTATTATTGGGAAAGCATGAAGCGTGATGTGGCGAGTTATGTGAGTAATTGGATGACTTGTCAATGTATCATAGCCGAACATCAGCGCCCTTCTGGTCTCCTTTAGCCTATAGAGATTCCGTTGTGGAAATGGGGTCAGATTTCGATGGATTTCATCGACGGCCTACCTCATACAAAATCGGGCCATTCTAGCATTTGGGTTATTATTGATCGCATCACCAAATCAGCTCATTTCATTCCAATTAAGTTTAATAGGAGTGCTTCTCATTTGGCCAAGTTATATATCAAGGAAATTGTGAGACTTCACGATGTTCCTAGTTCGATTGTTTGTGACTGTGATCTGTTATTCATGAGTCATTTCTGGCAGAGTCTTCAGTAAGCTTTGGGAACAAAGCTTAACTTCAGCAAAGCATATCATCTGCAGTCTGATAGACAGATTGAACGAGTGAATCATATTCTCGAGTATCTTCTATGTACGTGCATTCTAGATTTCAGTGGTAGTTGGGAGGATCACCTACCTCTTGTGGAATTCTCCTGCAACAATAGTTTTCAGTCCAGTATCTGACGCAGCGGATAATTCGAAACAAACTTCAATCGGTGAAAGTAGCGATCGATGGAATGAAGATACCGAAATGCCCAAATTCGTTGATCCGAAGATACCGAATTCTAGCTATCTCAAACACGTTGATAGCGCACTATACCGTGTTCAAAGATCTACGATTCTTCGTACGTTGATCTAGCGCACTAGATTCCGTGAATCGGCTTCAACAAACGTGGATTCGAGCGCACTCGAATGACGTAAGTGGAGATAGGAGATTACACTCAACTACCAATTGGAGAAGAAAGCACAAAGCAATCAACAAGAAATTTTATTTCCAAAATCAACTACTTAAAAATTTACAACACACGCGTATTTATAGAGGTTTACAACCCTGGTCCTTGAGTCGTTTGCGACTTACGACTCATTGAGTCGGCACCGACTCATCCCCAAGCACGACCCAACTCCTAAAGGCACAACCTGGACAGCGGCGACTCACCAACACACGGCTTACACGACTCAACTCCAACGCTTTAAGACTCAAGGAAATGCAACAGACAGCGACTCACGACTTATATTACGACCCAAAAATGATACGACTTAAGAAAGTACGCAACTCAATACAAGACCGACTCAAGACTTCACCGACTCAATACATGACCGACTCAAGACTTCACCGACTCAATACATGACCGACTCAAGACTTTCCCGACTCAACATACTTCCAACGACTCAAGCTCCCAAGCTTCCTTGTGGCAGATCCCTTCAACCGAGTCAACTCCGAACGACTCATCTAGGTCGTAACCCGTCCCCGCCTTATGGCCTTCAATTACTGGAATTCCCTTTTGCTTCTTGATGAGTCGTGGACGACTCATGGCCATGCAGTTAGGTCGTGTACGACTCATCACTCCAGAACTATTTAAACTCCCATTGAGTCGTAACTCGTGTCCTTCCTCTGACTCAAGATCTTTACTTGCTGAAACTTTATCCTTCTTCATATTAAGTCGTAAACGACTTATGTATGGGTCGTTGAGTCGTGTACGACTCATCAGACTCGAACACCCCAAGTTCCCGTTGAGTCGTAGCCCTGTTTCATTAACCCGTATACGACTCAAGTGTTTGTTATCTCGTGCCTCTTCTACGTTAGGTCGTACCTCCCCTTCACTCGACCAGTTAGGTCGTTCACGACTCATAGTTGCTTGACTCGTGAACGACTTAAGACCTAAAAACGAAGCTTCCTCAACTCGAGAACGATCTTCCTCTTTAGGTCGCATACGACTTATCCCCTGAGCTGCATCATCCTCCCCTGGTTGAGAATATTTCGTCCTCGAATTTGTAAATTCTTCTGCCTCAGATTGTTCGTCTCTATAATATGGTACGAGATGCTTAACATTGAACACGTCAGAAGTGTAAACATCCTCCGGCAATTTCAATTTATAAGCATTTTCATTAATCCGTTTCACAACTTCTACAGGACCAATTTTCCTGGCTTTCAACTTGTTATAAGCACCCACCGGAAAACGATCCTTCGTCAATACAGCATAAACCAAATCACCTTCCTTAAATTCAACACTCCGTCGTTTCAAATCAGCAGCCCGCTTATACTTCTCATTTGACTTTTCTAATCGTTCTTGAACGATCTTATGACATTCCGTCAACTCATCAACAAAATCAGCAGCTCGTTTAGCTCTTCCCGTCGACTGCGGTATTACTGCCAAATCTAACGGTCCCCTGGGTAAAATTGAATATACAATCTGAAATGGACTGTAACCCGTACTACGATTCATGGCATGATTATGAGCAAACTCTGCTTGGCATAGCTTCATGTCCCAACTTCTCAAATTATCCTGTACAAGACATCGTAACAAATTTCCCAATGACCTGTTAACAACTTCTGTCTGTCCATCAGTTTGCAGATGATAAGCACTACTAAATTTCAGCTTCGTTCCCACCATCTTCCACAAACTTAACCAAAAGTGACTCAGAAAACGAGTATCTCTATCCGACACAATAGACTCTGGCAATCCATGAAGTCGATAGATCTCCTTGAAAAATAACTGAGCAACACGAACAGCATCCGTCGTCTTCTTGCAAGCAATAAAATGGGCCATTTTAGAAAATCTGTCAACCACTACATATATAGAATCATTACCACGCTGCGTTTTCGGCAATCCCAATACAAAGTCCATACTCACATCAACCCATGGTCTAGCCGGTACAGGCAACGGCATATATAACCCAGCATTGGTCGCGGTTCCTTTCGAAACTTGGCAAATATGACATCGCTCCACAAACCTTTCGACTTCTTTCCTCATCGACAGCCAAAAGTAAGATTGAGAAATCAACTGCAACGTACGATCTCTACCCACATGGCCTTCTTCATGCAACTCCTTGATAATTTTCATTCTCAAGCTGCTCTCAGGAATACATAACCGATTTCCTTTAAACAAAAATCCATCAATCATCATAAATTCATCAGTACTCCTTTCCTTCACTTTCTCAACATATTTCACAAAGTAAGGATCTTCTTCAATCATCTCTGGCAGTAATTCAAACCCCGTCACTTCAACCTTCAATGTTGTTAACAAATGACTCCTTCTACTCAAAGCATCAGCTACCCGATTCGTCACCCCAGATTTGTGCTTAACAACAAAGGTAAACTGCTGTAAATACGCGATCCATGACGCATTTCTCGCTGAAATCTTGTCCTGCCCCTGCAAATGCTTCAACGCCTCATGATCCGTGTACAGAACAAATTCCTTCTGAAATAGATAATGTCTCCAATGTTTAATCGTTTGCACCACAGCATAGAATTCAACGTCATATGTGCTGTATCTCATCTTCGCCCATGACAACTTCTCACTGAAATAAGCAACGGGTTTCCCATTCTGACTCAAGACTCCTCCAATTCCCACCTTCGACGCATCAGTGTGCAATTCAAACAACAACTGAAAATTCGGTAAAACAAGAATTGGTGCTGTCGTCAATAGTTCTTTGATCCGTGCAAAAGCAACTCCCGCTTCCTCTGACCATACAAACTGTTTTCCCTTCATGCAATCAGTAACTGGAGCCATCACGCTACTGAAGTGTGGAATAAACCTTCGGTAGAATGATGCCAATCCATGAAAACTTCGAACTTCAGTGATAGTTCTCGGCTGTGGCCAATTTCTAATAGCTTCAACTTTACTCTGGTCCACCTGGATTCCCTTCTCAGATACAACATATCCCAAAAATAACACACTTCTCGTCATGAACACACATTTCTTCGTGGCTGCATAAAATTGTTCCTCACGAAGAATAATCAACACCTCCCTCAAATGTAGAACATGCTCCTCCATACTCCTGCTATATATCAGAATATCATCGAAATAAACCACCACGAACTTCCCAATGAATGGTCTAAAGATTTGATTCATCACTCGCATGAATGTACTAGGTGCATTTGATAAACCAAATGGCATAACCAACCATTCGTATAACCCCTCTCTTGTCTTGAAAGCTGTCTTCCATTCGTCACCTGGTCTAATTCGAATTTGATGATAACCACTCTTCAAATCAATCTTCGAAAATATAGTTGCCCCACTCAACTGATCCAACAAATCATCCAACCTCGGCATAGGAAATCTGTAATGAACAGTAATCTTGTTCAAAGCTCTACTATCGGTACACATTCTCCATGTTCCATCCTTCTTCGGCACCAACAAAGCTGGTACTGCACAAGGACTCAAGCTTTCCTGAACACGTCCCTGCTCAAGTAACTCTTCCACCTGCCTTCGTAACTCCTCATGTTCCTTCGGACTCATTTGATAATGTGGTCGATGTGGTAACACTGCTCCTGGAACAAGATCAATTTGATGTTGAATGTCTCTCAATGGTGGTAACTACTTAGGCAACTCCTCTGGAAATACATCTTCAAACTCTTGCAAAACTGGCTTTGCTTCTTCAGGAATTTCAATCTCTTCACCGCTCTCTCGCCCAATCAACAAATAGACTTCAGGCTCTTCTTCAACTTCTTTAACAAACTTTTTCAAAGTCAACAAAGTTTTCAATTCCTCAATCTCCTCCAGCTTGCTCTCCTTCTGTTGTTGCTTCTTGGGAACCAAAGTAATTTTAGTACCCTCGAACATGAAACTGTAGCTATTGCCATCATGTTGAACTGATCTATCAAACTGCCACGGTCTGCCCAACAACAGATGACATACGTCCATGTCTACAACGTCACACCAAATTTCATCTTTGTACTTCTTCCCAATGGAAAAATTCACACAAGCCCTTCGACACACCTTCACTTCACCACCCTTCCTTAACCATGCTAGTTTGTGCGGTTTAGGATGCTTCTCAGTTTTCAAGTTCAACTTTCTTACTGCTTCTGTAGAAATAATGTTGTCACAGCTCCCAGCATCAATAACGAACTTGCAAACTTTCCCTAGAATAGTGCATGTCGACTGAAAAATATTGCTTCTCAACCAACTACAATCCTCCTCTTGCTTTGGTGTAAGACATGACCTCCTCAT
Organism: Allium cepa; assembly: GCA_030765085.1. NCBI lineage: Eukaryota > Viridiplantae > Streptophyta > Magnoliopsida > Asparagales > Amaryllidaceae > Allium > Allium cepa. The sequence continues at coordinate 456,210,437 of CM060932.1, forward strand.
CATAAGATTACAACCTTCATCTCCAGACAATTCTTCTTCCTCCTCAACATAAGGCGTATTTGAACATTCTGCCTTCTCATCATCATCCTCAATCTCAGCAACCATTGCTCTCTTCTTCGGCTTCGGACATTCATTGCTTTTGTGACCCAACTCCTGACAATTATAACATTTGAAACCACTGTTAACCTTCGCCTTCTCGGCCTCCTTCACCACTGGCTTATTGACAGGTTTAGGTACATTAGAACCTCCACTAACACCCCTTGCTTGATTATTGGAATTAGTAAACACACCACCTCCACGCCTTCCTTGCTTCTCCCAAGCTAACGCTTTCTGATGTGCCTCTGCCACTGATCTAGGATCAAACATATTAACCATATCCTGGATCTGCATTCTCAATCCCCCAATGAATCTAGCAGTTAGCTGTTCTTCCGTTTCCATAATATCATTCCTGGCAATGAGTTGGTAAAATTCATCAGCATAATCACTAACAGACTTCGTCCCTTGCCTCAGATTCTGCAATCTCTGGTACATAAGTGATTGATAGTTGTATGGTAAGAATGTAGTTCGCATCAATTTCCTCATCTTCTCCCAAGATTCTATCTTTGACTTCCCCATTCTCTCCCTGGTAAGTTTAGTTTGCTGCCACCACGCCAAAGCTCTCCCCCTCAACCTAGTAGCAACCAACTTCACTCTCCTATGCTCAGGAACCTCCTTAAAATCAAAGATCTCTTCAACATTAGATAACCAATCAACAAATTCTTCAGCTACCATCCCTCCTTTAAACTCCGGAATCTCCATCTTCATTCCCGATTCCCAATGTCGATCATCATCAATAACCCGATACTGACGTTGTCCCTGATCTCGGTCTCTGAAATGAACACTTCCCCTATCACCGTCAAACTCCTCATCAAAGTCTGATGCATATCGTTGTCTTTCACGCCCTCCAACATCTCTACCACCACTCCTACTACCCATATCTCTTCGATCACGACCATCATCATTCCTTCTACTTCGATTATCAACACTCCGTTGATCCTGACTCTCTCTCCTCTCCCGATCTGAATGATGTGAAACTCTACTTCCTTCACGAATGGATTCAGGTGAATTTCTTCTTCTACTTTGATTCATATCAATCATAAGCTTCTCCAACCTACCAATGCCTTCATCAATCTTCTCATGCATACGTTGTTCCATTTGATCGGCCTCTTCTCGTCTATATAATGCTTCAACATTTTGATGGCGATTAGCTCTCCTTGGAGGCATGATTGAATCAACGCAACACAATCTTCAACAAGTACTTCAAAAATCTTCAAGTTCCAATAAGACTTCAACAAGTCGAACACAAGCTTCAACACAAGTAAACAAATCACGGCCTCAACACTTGTCTCGGCTTGCTCTATACGGCTTAACTTGGCCCGGCTACAACTTAGATCGGCCTCAATACTTCAAACACTTGGCGCGCAAAAATCTCCTCACAAATTCAAACACTCTCCAACACTTGATTCAAAATGCTATAGATCAAATACTCCAAACTTGTTGCAACTTCAAGATGAACACAACGAACACCAACTTCAAACTTCAAATACTTGGCTCCAAGAATCAACTTAGCTATGATTGGCTAAGTATGGCTCCGATACCAATAATGACGCAGCGGATAAATCGAAACAAACTTCAATCGGTGAAAGTAGCGATCGTGGAATGAAGATACCGAAATGCCCAAATTCGTTGATCTGAAGATACCGAATTCTAGCTATCTCAAACACGTTGATAGCGCACTATACCGTGTTCAAAGATCTACGATTCTTCGTACGTTGATCTAGCGCACTAGATTCCGTGAATCGGCTTCAACAAACGTGGATTCGAGCGCACTCGAATGACGTAAGTGGAGATAGGAGATTACACTCAACTACCAATTGGAGAAGAAAGCACAAAGCAATCAACAAGAAATTTTATTTCCAAAATCAACTACTTAAAAATGTACAACACACGCGTATTTATAGAGGTTTACAACCCTGGTCCTTGAGTCGTTTGCGACTTACGACTCATTGAGTCGGCACCGACTCATCCCCAAGCACGACCCAACTCCTAAAGGCACAACCTGGACAGCGGCGACTCACCAACACACGGCTTACACGACTCAACTCCAACGCTTTAAGACTCAAGGAAATGCAACAGACAGTGACTCACGACTTATATTACGACCCAAGAATGATACGACTTAAGAAAGTACGCGACTCAATACAAGACCGACTCAAGACTTCACCGACTCAATACATGACCGACTCAAGACTTCACCGACTCAATACATGACCGACTCAAGACTTTCCCGACTCAACATACTTCCAACGACTCAAGCTCCCAAGCTTCCTTATGGCAGATCCCTTCAACCGAGTCAACTCCGAACGACTCATCTAGGTCGTAACCCGTCCCCGCCTTATGGCCTTCAATTACTGGAATTTCCTTTTGCTTCTTGATGAGTCGTGGACGACTCATGGCCATGCAGTTAGGTCGTGTACGACTCATCACTCCAGAACTATTTAAACTCCCATTGAGTCGTAACTCGTGTCCTTCCTCTGACTCAAGATCTTTACTTGCTGAAACTTTATCCTTCTTCATGTTAAGTCGTAAACGACTTATGTATGGGTCGTTGAGTCGTGTACGACTCATCAGACTCGAACACCCCAAGTTCCCGTTGAGTCGTAGCCCTGTTTCATTAACCCGTATACGACTCAAGTGTTTGTTATCTCGTGCCTCTTCTACGTTAGGTCGTACCTCCCCTTCACTCGACCAATTAGGTCGTTCACGACTCATAGTTGCTTGACTCGTGAACGACTTAAGACCTAAAAACGAAGCTTCCTCAACTCGAGAACGATCTTCCTCTTTAGGTCGCATACGACTTATCCCCTGAGCTGCATCAGTATCGGTATGGCTCCTTTCGAAGTCTTATACGCAAGGCCATGTCGATCAACTTCTTTTTGGTTGGAATCTGATGAGAAGCTTATTCTTGAACCAGATTATGTTCGTGATTCTTTTAAGAAGATTGATCTTATTCATCCGAGAATGAAAGAGGCACAGACTCGCCAGAAATCTTACGCGGACAACCGTATGAAGCCTCTCGAGTTCTCTATTGGTGATCTTATCCTTATTCGTGTTTCTCCTTTGAAGGTGGCTATGCATTTTAGTACAAGTGGAAAATTGGCTCCTCGCTTTATAGGATCATTTCCTATTACTGAACGTATTCGCCTTATGGCTTAAAGAGTTTCACTCCCAATTCATCTATCTGGCATTCATGATGTGCTTCACGTCTCTCAGCTTCGAAAGTATCTTCGAGAATCAGATTCCATTATTGATTCTCCTTATTTGCAAGAGCTTGAGATCTCACTGGACCTATCTATTATGCAGCAGCCTATCGCGTACTTGCTTCAGAGGTGAGACGCCTTTGAAATAAGGTCGTGCCGCTCGTTAAAGTTCAATGGTCCGCTAATCCCAATGACTACACTTGGGAAACCAAAGAGTTTATCGAGCGATCCTTTCCTAGTTTTCTACCTTCAGATAACGATGGTGAGAATATTTTTAACTCGAGCTTGTCTTTTTCTCTTGAGTGATGAAATTAAATAGTTGAATGCAAATTATTCTCTACGAATTGCGAGTACGCTTTGTTAATGGGGAGTCTATAACAACCCTGGTTTGGAGATTATCTATCATATTGAATTATAATGATAATTATAATTTAATATTGTGATTAAAATTAAATTGGAGAATTTAAATTGTTTATTCGGAATAAACAATGAATTTTGAAAATAAAATGGGAAAATAAAGTTTCGAAACTTTATTTTGTTTGTTGGGTTAAAAATGAATGGAAAATAATTTTTATTGAGATAAAATGCAATAATTTATTAATTATTACCAATTACTTGTTTTAGTAATTTTTAAATGAAGTATATGATTTTTAAAGGTTTTTAATCAAATTAAAAGGTGAAATTAGTTTAAAAATGAGTTTTAATTATAAATTTGAGATCAGAAAGGTTAATAATATTTTCTAAGCAAAAAAAATATTTTTTGGAATTTTAGAAGTCAAAAATAAGGTTTTGTTCATTTATTTTTGAAAACTGTGTATTTTTGTAAAATAAAGGATTTTAATAATAAAAATGTTTTGAAAATTTAAAATTAAGCTTTTTATATAGCATAAAATATGTTATTTCATAAGTATGTAAATTCATATACTTTGTTGTGTGAAAATTTGAAAGAAAATGACATTTGTTTATTTACATATTGTAAATAGGTATACATTTTTAATAAAGTGTTGATTATTTAACCAATAGGCCATTTATTTCTTTCTACTAAAGGATAAAAGCCCCATTAGGACTTAACCTTGTTGAGAAAATGAGAAAACAAAGGCTATACGTTCGTTTTACAATCTATCATCTCCTTCTTCCTTCTGTAATAGAGAATAGAACTCACCACCATCAAATTAAAATCCAACCGAATTTCTTCAATTAAATTCATCAAATTACAATCTTTTTCTGTCTAGAGTGAAAATAAAAAGGTAATCCAACTCCAAACACCATAATTTCATCAATAATTTCTTGTTTGAGTGATGATTTTCTAATTTACTATTGAATTCCTCTTGCATGCCTTTTTCTTTTATTCTACAGGTTCTTAGAAGCTCCAATCTTGCAAAAAGCTTCCTCTTGGTTTTTGCTCAACAACAGCAAGGTGAGTGATAAACTCACAATTTCAAGCTGAAGCAAGCTTCTAAAATCAAAATTTGAGCTTTGTAATCAATTTTTATTGTTGATAGTTTTCCTTCTGTGAATCTAGTTTGAGTTGCATCTTTTCATGCTTGTATCTTTTGATTCTGGCAAGGAAATGCTGTCAGATTTCTCACATTTGGCAGCTTGTATGTTGAAATTTATTTCTGCAAAATTTGGTTGAAAAATATTGCCATTTGAGTGTTCAGATCGTTGCTGCAAAATCAACAAAACTCAGTTTTTCAGCCTGTAGAAATTGTTCTCTGAGTTGCTGCAAACATGGCCTGAGTCCATGTTTGAGATAGCACAACTCTTTCATTTCTTAATGAAATTGCGTGATTCTTTTATTCTTTGAAAGATAAAGTTTTGTAATAGAAGCATACCAAATTTTAGGTCACTTCGACCTATATAGCTTATAGAATTATGCTTCCGAAATTTGATCCAGAGCATGTTTTTGCCCAAATTTTACAGTAAAAACACTGCGCGGGTTCAACTTAGAGACATCATAACTTTCTCATACTTTATCCAAATTGCATGATTCTTTTTTTTTAAAAAAGCTAAAGTTTTTTTATAGGAATACCAATTTTCAGCTTTATCCGAGCTAATTTGATCCCCTGTTTCATGCCTGGAAGTTGAACCCAAGAGGGTTTTCAGGCCTATGCATTTTTTGTTTTTAACTATTGCAAACATGGCATGAGTCCATGTTTGAGACAGCGTAAATTTTTGATTTCCAATCAGAATTCATTGATCCTTTTTTTGTTTGAAAGATGAAGTTTTCTACCTTATGCACACCAATTTTTAGTTCAATAAAAGTTGTATCGGTCACCTGTTTTATATTCAAAAGTTGAACCCAGAGAAGATTTCAGACTTGTGTATTATTTTGGCCAAAGTGTTTTTATGTCCTTTTTCCATCCGACTTTTGACATTTACTTCAGTTTTTGTGATATTTCTGAAGTATTTTGAGGGCTAGGATGGCTATTAATAGGTTAACCCAGTTTTGATGAGTTCAAAATTCAAAATTTTAATTATTTGAATTTGATTTGAATTTAAATTTGAATTTCGGTTTGAGTGTAAATTTGCTTGTTTTTGTCGTTTTAGAGAACGATTTTCTTCCATTATTTTTGAAATGATTTTTAAAATTTAAGGGATTTAAAAATAATTATTATATAATATTTAAAGTATTTTCAAGTATAAAACCAATTTATCCTTTATAATCACGAAATTTTCGAATATGGTGTCCAAATGATTTTCAAAATTGATTTTCAAAGCTCATTTTTAAGGTAAATTATTTTCTATAAAGTACACATTTTTGCACTATTCGAGCAAAATGAGAAGGAGAATTAAACGGTTCAATAAAACACGTGGTATGGGACACGTGCATTTATCTTGTCGGTTAATTCCTAACTTTCCCGTTTGATTGTTTTGACCTTCGGGTCAAGATTAGATGAGGTAAACCTTTTACCGCTTTGAGTATGAAATTTACTAGTAGTTAGTAATCCGTTTGGTGCAATTGTGTGGTATGGAACGCCCGTTAACACTATTCGGGTTGCTATTCGAGAGTTTGTGACACATTTTGTAACGACCCGTAAAATTTGGTGGTTTTAATAATTTATTTAACTATAAATTTTGTGAAATTTTAAATAATTAAATTTTGAAATAAAAATTTAACATTTGGAATACGTCCATTTAAACATAGCAATTGGAAAAATTTCGTCAAAAAATATGAAAGTTTATTTTTCTTTTGTAATTCTATTTCAATTCAAATCAGTTAAAAATTGATGATAATAAAGTTCTTTCCAAATTTGAATATTTTTATATAATAAATTGGTAAATCATCTTCTAAGCGAGACGTCATATTTTGTTTCTTCAAATTTGGACCGCTATTGCTCCGTTTATCTTATTTCTGGCCTTTTAGCAGCATTTTGTACCAATTTCGAATTTTGATCGAATAATCATACTACTGATATATGTATACCGTTTTGATCGTCTTGTCGTGCTGACCTCTGCAGTATATTAAATTATGTGTTTTGAAGCTGTGTTTTGAAGTCAGGTATGCAGCGGAATCCAAAAATATAAATAAACGGTAACCATATCGATATTGGTTTTGTATCTTTTGGGTGCTTGTGACTTTTCATTTTCACCTAACAGCTGTTTGCAAATATATCTCCTATATTCTCGTGCTTTACATTTTGTTTCCACTGGTTTCAATGCATATATTTATTTCGGTATGTCCTCCAACATTTTTTTTTCTTACTTGTTTCTGGCTTTCTGAAAGAATAATATAAAGCATCTATTCATTATTACAGTTTTTTGCATGTCCTTTCCTTTCACCTCTCTCTTAACTTCTGGCAATTACGTTGTGAAGAAAAAAAAGCTTTCTTATATTTTTATCACTTGAAGCTTCACCCTCCTTTTCCCCTCTGCTATCTCTCTCCTTTCTCTTGCAAACAGCCATGGCCGCTACCCGTTAATGCTCGTAGCCTCCACAATCGTCACCACCCTCACCCAAGCACGCGTCGTCTTGCACCTCACTACGTGAGGCTCGACCTGCCACCCAAGCGCCTGCCTCCTCAGTCTCTATCTCAACCTTTGCCTAGACCGAGCCTATCGCCGATCTCATCCAACTCGCCTAGGCCACAGCCGATTGCCATTTTCTTCCATCCCCATAGTCTTCGGTTGTGACTTCTCTGTAAGTTATATATATGTATACAATATGAAGCTTATGGACTAGTATTGTAATATCCCGGAATTTATGGCAATTTAAATTTAATAATCTGTGTTTTAAATTTAAATTGAATTGATAATTTTTGTTAATAAATTTGATTTGATTCAATAATCTTCTTTATTTAAATAATTAATTTGTGAATTTATTTTTAATAAACTAATGAATTTATTTTCTATTTAATAATGTATATGTATTTGTATATATTTTAAATAGATAAGTTGTTTTTAAATAAATTAGTACAGCATAATTTTGATAATTTGAAATTAGGAATTGTGATTTATTTTTAATTTAAGCTTTTCAAAAATATTTAATAAAACACTAAATTATTTTAAATATGTAAGATAAATGTTTTATTGGTTTAAAATTCATTTTAACTTAAGTTTGAATATTAAAATAAGTTACAAAAATGTTTGTTTTATTCTTTTTAAAATATTGATTTATAAAATGTGATTTGTAAGTTTAATTTGTAAATTTAAAATACAATTTAAAATAAGAAACATGTATTCATTAAGTTACAAACTCTTTTATAAATTTATTTAATTATTTAAAAGTTTCTTTTTCAAATGATTAATTTGTATATTGTTGTATTTATATTAACACTTTGCTTATTCTTTAGAAATAAATTATATACATAACTAAGTATAAGAACTAATTAATTTAATTTAAAACATTCATTAACACTTTAATTAAAATACTAATCACTTAAGGATACGTGTGTAAACATCTTAGGTTCTAATATAATAAATGTAAACTTATCACCATTTTTAAATGACAAGTGTTCATACTTGAGACATGTGTCAAATTTTGGTTTTAATTTTCCTTTAATTTTAATTTAAATCAATTATTGTTATTTAAACTTGCATATTTTCTTTTCCCTTTCTTTTCTCATTTTTCATTTCATTAACATTCCATCTTAAAATCAATGCATAACAAATTTGCATTCCCCTCTTTCATAAGAATACATGCATTCCATTCTCAAGCAAACAAACTTGCATTCAACTCCTCAAAAAAAAAATACAAATCTGCATTCAATTTTAATCAAGAAAGCCTGCATGTAAGATCTGAAAATGCATGACTCTGCATTTTTAAATCCGAAGGTCTGCATTTCTTTGCAAATCTGGAAGCAAGGGCCTGCATTCATGAATTTTCAAAATCTGGAAGCATTTAAAAAAAAAGCATCAGAATTTGAAGCAAGTTTCAAAAGGGGATTTCAAACTGTACTCTGCATTTTAAAAAAAAAACTGTGAGTAACTCATTTTAAAATTTATTTAATAGGTAATGTTGTATATGCTTTTTAAATTAGAAATGAATTTATATGAAATTTCTATGAATATTTTACCTGTAAATATATGCATGTATACCTGATGTTAACTGTACCATGTCTGTGTTTTAAAACCCCAAGCTCCTGATTGATTTCTTGAATTCTTCCCTTTAACTTGTTGCTTTTATGACTTAAAACATTTGAATAAAATCTGCTTATTTTAGAATAGGGTAGTATAAATTTTATATAAATTAAACAGAATTGTCTAAAATCTGGAGAATTAAGAGACACAGAGCAACAATTAGCATAAAGTGAAAATTCAAACTTTATGATTTATTGTTGCAGATTTATAAATAGAAACATCAAGTGAGTTCAAGAATTTTAAATCAAATACTACAATTTTTAGTGATTTAAATGAAGAGCAGATTTGAATTTACTGTATTTTACATATTAGCTAAGTACAGTTGAAGCTTGCATTGGATTTGGGTGAATTTGATTCCGAAGATAGTGTAGCTATTAAAGATTGTAGGAAAATTTCTAGATTTAGTTGAAATTATATTTTGGTACTGTAATTTGGGAATTTCAGTTAGGAACCCTAGTTTTACTTGGTTTTAGAAAATTGGGTGTTGCGGCTTCAAAAATGAATCGAGTTCAAAGATCTTTTGGGTACTGGAAGATGATGGTTAGTCGAAGTCGTCGCTGAAATTTGGGTGGAGATGGTGGTCGGAGGCGCGTAGGATCGCTGTTGACAGGTTGGGGATGTTGGTTGCTGACTGCAGTTCCAGGTTTTGGAATTTGAGTCTCAAACCTGAATTCAAGCACATGATGTAGAAATGGGTGTTGAGTTGGTCTGAGGGAAGGATTGTTGATCGTGGGATGGTCGTGGGTTTGGCCAATGATAGCCGGAGTGGATGGGCAGGTGTACGGTGCAGAAGTGTACATGGTGGTGTTGGTTTGGGTTGTAGGGTTTTATACCCGTGAGGGTCTCGGGTATATTGAGATATGACTCGAAGCAGTAATATCTTTGACTCAAAGTAACATTATGGTAGCTCGGGTTTGTGTCAATGTTTCAGGTTTTAAAAGATTGATCAGAAACCTATTTTCCAGATTTTATGAAATATGAAGTGAAGTAAAATGCAAACTGAAATCTGAAACTATGTTTGAATCTAGAATTGAATTTGAATTCTATAAGTTTAAATTTGGGTATTTGAAATAAATGTTTCAGAGTTTTAGTATTTAGACAGAAATTTGTTTTCAGGTTTTATAAAATTGAAGTAAAAAGTAAATTGCAAAACAAAAATCTGAAATAAGCCTTGAACCTGAAATTGAATTTGAAAATTCAATAAGTTTAAATTTTAGATCTCTGAAATAAATTTGAAATGCTTTTTAAACTCAAGTGTGGTTTTAAAACAAAACTGAAAATTGTCTTTCTGTTTTAAAATTTTAAAAGTAGAATTTAAATATTTGGAGGATGAAGTTCAATTTGAAAATTTTAAACCTGAAACTTAATTTTGAATTCAATAATTTAAATCCTGGATTTATAAATATTTTGAATTCAGGAAGTTTAAGATGTTTTTAAACCATACTGAAAACTGTCTTTCTGTTTTTAAATTTGAAGTAAAATTTTAAAATGTAACTGAAAATTTAAAACAAAGTTTAAATCTAAAATTGAAATATGAAATTCAAATAGAAGAATCTGAGTTTGAATTTAATTTAAATCTAGAAAGTTTAATTTAGATTTTTAAACTTTTACAGTATAAAAGAACATTGATTTGAATTTAAAACTATAAGATTTAAATTTATGAAATAAGGTTTAAAATAAGTTTAAATTCAGTTTTAAACCTGAAATTGATTTTTATGTCAGTTTTTTTCAAATAAGTTTTTAAATTTAAATTTGTTTTAACTATTTTAGAAAGGTTATGCGGTTTTAATTTAAAAATGAGATGGAAATTTGAAATAAGATTTAAATGTATTTCAGTTTGAAATTTAAAAAGAAATTTTTAAATTTGAATTTTTGTTTGAAATAAATTGTTTAAAATTCTTTATATAAGAAAGATGTTCTTAATTTTGAACTTAAGAAATTGGTTTCATTTAAATTGTTAACTTAATTTAAATGGAATAATAATTATTTGATATTTTAGTGATGTGGATGATTAATTAAGTAATAATTTTTTTTTAAGTTAACTAATTAGATTTGAGATTAATTGATTTAGGTTAATTAATCTATAATTAAGGATGGTTAATCAAATTTTAATTGATAATTAAGATTTATTTAATCAAGTAATTAAAGAAAATTTAGATTTTAATTAACACTTAATTAATTAAAAATTAAAGATCAATTAAATTGTAATTAAATATTAATTAATTGATAATTAATAATGATTTGTATAAGTTAACTCTTAATTAAGTAATTAAGAAATGTTAATGAAGGTCATTAACCTAAGATTATTTAACAATTAATTAATGTGATTAATTTTTGATAATTAATTAATTAATAATAATCAATTGTTTAAGTTTAATTACTTAATGAAAGTGATTAATGAATTAATTACTTAGTGTAATTTATTTGATTAAGGTGATTAGTTTAGATTAATTAAGTTAAATTAATTTAAACATTTGTGGATTGTTGATAATTACTTTATGGGTTTGTAATTATTTAAGGAAGTAATTAATTAAATAATTACTGAATGTAATTAAAGATATTTATTATAGAAGTAATTTGAAAATTAATCAAGGAATTAATTTAAATAATTAATTATGAGAAATTAATTATGGGATGAGTGATTAAGGTAGTTAATTGCTGGATGGTTACTAATCATGGGTGATTAATATATATATGGTTTAAATTGAAGATTAATTACTTATGTAATTAATATAGAGATTGATTAAATGTAATCAGAAATCATTAATAAATTAATTAATGATGTAATTTAGAATTGATTAATTAACAAATAATCAATAAATGAAGTAATTAATTAATAATGGATTAATTTCATTAATTTTAGTTAACTAATTAATTAAGCAATTACAAGTTAATTATGTGTAAAGAATTAAATACAATTAACTTGTGTAATTAATATTATAGGCTAATTACTTATTGTAATTAGGGAATTATTAATCAGTAATGATTAATTAGAATGAATATTGAGATGATGATTTATAAATTGATTTGTAATCAATTAGTGATTTAGTTAAGCAGGATTATAATGATGAAGTAATTAATTTAATTTATTTTAAATTAATTGGAGATTAAGTAATTAATTTAATTCATTTTAAATTAATTGTATAAGGTGTGATCATTAGATCATTGCTTATGTTTGATGATGTAACGACCCAACTTCCAGTCTCTAGGAAGTCGCATCGCTAAGAAGAAAGAAAGGGATAGAAAGAGAAAAGAAAGGAAAGAAAGAACAGACAACATCAGAATCTCACAGCGGAATCGAATAAATTATAATATATCACATAAAACTTTACATAGTATCATATACATCAAAGTTATACAGCTAATACCACACAAACTAGACAGTTATAAATATCTGTCTGGCAATTACAATTCAAGTACATCGGAGAAACAGATACAACTCAAACACAGCGGAACCACTACATATATCTACACGCTGAAGCCTCCTGCTCCATTATCTCCTCCAGAACTCGATCAAAGCAATCCTGAAACACTTGACTACTCATACGTAATATGAGTACCCAAGAGTTTAATAAAACAGAAAATAAACACTCAGGTCAGACAGGGGTCTGGTGTGAGTAAACGGGGATAAAAGTTGCTTAACTTTAGAAAATCCTTTGAAAACAAAAGGTATCACGTAAGACTTCCCACACATAAACATGGAAAAGTTTTTACCTTACGCTAACCAAAACGTTTGATAGGAAATCCAGTGATATTATAATAGTGTCTAGGGTTTTCAAAATAAAATACAGAAATAGCTGGAATGCTTACATCTCACGTTCCAACATAGTTGGGCACAATCAAAACCGTACAGGCACTTATTGGATTATGGATTCCATCAATGGCAGGGCTACTGGGGTACCGCCTGTCACAGTACGTGGCCTAGATCAACGTACCGAGGAGTACTCCCACTCCCCTGCAACACAAAGATGGACCCATTCCTTACTGAACAGTTCCGAACAAGACAACCCCGCAGTTGGTGTACACTAACAACTGCCCACTAAGCCGAGTAAAAAGGGACCTCTAGACAGGGATCAATCTTGCTCTCCAGTGGGTGCTACCCACGAAGCCTTGCTGCACCTCCCCTGTTTTAGCCATTCCCGGTTGATGAGGCTTGAGGCTACGATTACCTTTAGAGGACACATCTCTTAGAATGCTCATCGTCCACCTGACGATGTTCTGAAAGCATTCAATCCATACAAGTTCGTTCCGGGTTCGAACGAAACCGAAGGCATTATCTCGTTACACTCATTACGGAATCACCCACAGAGTTAACGACGATAACCCTTGCACTCTAAATCACCATCTCGAATCTATAAGTACTATTCCATCAAACTCATTACAGAATCACCCACAGAGTTATACTGACGTATAGCCCTTACACCTCGAGTCTTCACTTGCTCCACTTGGATTAACGACCTAACGTTTATTTGGAATCGATGTGGTTTTCGAAATTCCAAATATGGAAACCCGATCCCGATCTCATCGAAACCAAACGACATCTTAATGTCCAAGTTATACTTAAGGGTTTTAAACAATTATCTTATTTCATTATTATCTAATTCACACAGATAGATAAACTATATCTCACAATAGATAATCATATTCATATTATAACAAATAATCTATATTATTATCACAAACAGATAATCATTTAACCAAATAATCCATCACAAACCATCATACTTAAACCAATCTTCCATATCATACAGATACAACTAATCTCATTACTGAGATCACAGCCATTCAATCAATAATATCCATAAGCAATGATTTACTAACCAACAATTATAATTAATTTAAAATAAATTAAATTAATTACAACCATCTCTAATTAACTAAAAATAAATTAAATTAATTAACACTTCTATAAATCCTGCTTAATGCCCTTTAATTAACCTAGTTAATTAATTATCCACTAAGTATTAAACTTGATTAAACATCCTTGATTAATCATCCTCTAATTACAATAAGTAATTAGTCTTTAATTAATTTCATAAATTAATTAACCTTAATCATAAGTAATTAACATTTAATTACTCATTTATTAATTTTAATTAATTATATTTACCCTTAATTAATTACAATTAATTAATCTCTTAATTAATTATTACTTAATTAAACAATCCTTAATTACATCATTAATATTAATTACTGATCTTTAATATTTAAATAAATTACTTAACTAAAATTAATTACATTTAGTAATCAATCTAATTATTAATCACCTTGATTAATATTAAATTATTAATTAACTATCTTTAATTACTTGTTTAATTAACCAATAATTAATCATTAATTAATCCCTTAATTAATTACAAAATTAATTATCCAAATTACTAATTATATTTCAGTAATTGTCATTATTATTTTTCTAAGTAATCCTGCTCCACTAATTACATTAAGTAATTAAACTCTTAAAAATCATTAGATGATTTATTAAAATTAATTAAACTAAATTAATTAACTTAAGTAAATCACAATATTAAAATTAATTACAATAAGTAATAAATTTCCTTAATTACTTTAACAATTAATTATACATAACAAATTTCAATTAATTAGATTCAATTAACCAATCTAGTTAATTATCAAAATAAATTTCATTAATTAATTACTAAATCATCCTTAGATAATTATCACCAATTATTAATTAACAACATTTCAACAATTAATTAGATTAATTATTAATGAATCATTTCTAATTAATAAATTAATCTAAACCATTATTTAAAAAAAATCAAATAATTAAGTAAATCCTTAATTATCTTAAATATTTTTCAAAATAATTAAGTTACTAATCAAATGACTCCTTTATATTCAAAATATATTAAAACAATATATTTCTAAATTTAAATTCAAATTCCATTTAAAAATTTGATATTTAAATTGTTTAACTATTTAAACATTGATCCAAATTTTAAATAAGTAAAATTCTTAAAATAAAATGAATGTTTAAAGAACATTCATTACTTAAATATAAAGAAAGATTTAAAACAAAATTACTTGATTAAAATAAATTAAGCTTTGAAAAATAAATTGATTTTTTTCAATTTTCAAATTTAAATTAACACTTCATAGCTTAATTCAAATATTAAAAGAAATAAATTCTTTCAAGTTTTAAATCCTATTTGAAATCAAATTTCATTTCCAAATCTATTTTTAAACATTTGAATATGTTTATTCATTTTTTTTTATGTTTACAAACTGTTTTGAAATCAAATCTGCTTTCTAAAGAAACTTGAAAACAGTTTTAACTTGATTTCAAAAAATTTAAATCTTGCTTAAACCTTTAAATCTGTTCAAAATTAAAACTTACAAAAACTTGTTTGGATCAAAAATCTGGGTTTAAAAACTGAAAACTGTTTTAATCTTGACTTAAACCCATATTTAAATCTTGTTTAAATTTAAGATTTACATTTTTAAAAACATTGAATACAAAATTACATTTGAATTCAGATTCAAGTTACACTTGAATCAACTCCTGCACTAAATTGAATTCCATTCAACATTTTAAAAACTGCAAAATAACTCTAAGGTTTAAAACCTGAAACTGTTTTTAAACTTGATTTCAAAACTGAGTTTAAATCTTGTTTAAATTTAAGATTTCATTTTTAAAAACATTGAATTTCAAACTTCATTTGAATGTAGATTCAACTTCCATTTGTATCAGATTCTAACTTAAAAAAAAATGAATTCATTCAAAATTTTAAAAAACAGCAAAATCTCTCAGGTTTAAAACCTGTAATCATGTTTACCCGAGAGACCATCCAATTTACTTCGAGTTCTTAAGTTAGCTGCTCCGAGTCAAAAGCAAAAACACCCGAGTTCTACTTCGAGTAAAAAAAAAACCTGCACATCCAAATGACCACCAGACTCCAAACATGAATGGTGCACCTGCACCGTCGCCTCGGCGAACTACAGCCATGCTAACCCACTTCTATAAGTCACTTATCATCCCCTACATCCACTGCAACTCAAACTTCCAAAATTTCAGGTTGATCAAACAACCTGAAACACAACCCCAAATTCTATCAAAACCTGGAAAACCTAATATTATCTCCTCCCCTTCTGATCATCGCCTCGACCATCGTGAACCACCTCAGGCATTTTTCCCGAATGCTTCGCAACTCCATACACCCTCAACAGAAACCCTGAGCCTCCTCAACCTCTTGATTGATAGAGATTGCCTCAAACTCAAATCCCAGATAAACCCAAATGCCACCCCAAAGCATTATTTAAAAATGTGATTTTAGTTTTTAAAATCATAATTTCCTGAATAGGTTCAAGTTATAACCCTGAATCAATATATTAAGAGATTTAATTTAGCAAGATTTTAACATCATTACTGTATTTTACATATCCTAGCATAGTTCAAAACTCTAAAATACAGGAATCTATTTTTGGTACTTAGGTTATGATTTAACAAACTGTTTTGTTTTAAATTCAGGTCCTAACAAAGATTAGATAAAAAGATTTTGAATCTTTTTTTTTGTTATTGTCGCTACACTCTGTAATAATGAACAGAGAAGCAATGATATAAACAATGAATCACATATGTTCTTAGGTTAATAATCATTCATTTATTCAAAATAAAATAACATGCATAAAAAAAAATTCCAACATACTCCATTAATTTACTATAACATTTTGTATATGAATCAAATTTTAAATTGATTCATGCTCACAGTATTCAGTACAGGGGCATAACCACAGAGATTATAAAATCAACTGAAAACACATAGGCTCACAAATGTACATAAAGCAAGGCAATCATCAAATAGTATTCACTACAACACATATATTTGTTACTTATGTTTTTAAAGATAATTTGTGTTTAAATATGATAGTGAGGTTACTCACTAAAAGTCAGAGCCATTTTCTTCCCTTTTCCTACAGCAGTTTTGATTTTTTTTTTTTTAAACAAGTTTGAATTAGAACTTGTGTTTTTCTAGAAAACTTGTTTAGCTTTGATTATATAAAAAAAAATAAGAACCGTTTTTAAAATTAGAAGCTTACTCACATTTAAACTTGAAGATGCAGAGACAATTTTAGGTGCAGATTCATATTCCAGAGAAGCAGATCACAATTTCCAGGTCCTGACTTGCATTTGATAGTTGATCACTGAAATTGCTTGTTGCTTTCTGTTGATGTATGCATGCAGACTCCATTCTAATAGCTCAGATTGAAGTTGTTCTTCAATTTGCAGATTTTAAATTACAGATATGAAGCTGTTGTTTGCAGATTTGATTTGAATTTGGTTTTCTTGATTTTAACATGCATTTGTTTTGGGGTTTTTGATTTACTCAAATCTGATTTTCAGGTTTTCAATTTTTGAAGAGAATGTGTTTTAATCCAAATGCTTTTGTTATGTTTTATTGTAAATAAAATTAAATTTCAAAAATAAACAACATGCCACTTGTTATGTTATCATGTTAAATGTTTTACAAGTGTTCACTTATGTTTTAAGATTTTAACACATATGCAATTCAATTATTAAAAACAATTTCTAAATTTATAAATGTATTTGAATTATCTTAAAACCATCTCTAATTTATTTTAAAATGTTTCAAATGATTTATTAACATTAGTCTTTAAATAATAACATATAAACTTCTTTATAAAACTATACATTTACATTTTAATGTTTGTTTAATTATTTTTAAAATTATATTCTTTATGAAACTAAATTTTAAAAGAAAAGAAGTGTTGAATTAAATTTTATTCAAGAGTTTAAATCAAATGTTATACTTTAACAAAAATGAATTAAATCCTATTTCAAAGAAAAGCAATTTTAAAATAAAGCAAAACAAAATAACTTTTATTATAAAATAAAATTTAAACTATATTTATTCTTTAAACAAAATAAATACTTACTTGCATTTCTATGAAAATTATAAGATAGATCTTTAAAACAAACCTTTGAAAAGTTTACAATACTAATTTAAATCAATTTAATCTATTTACAAATTATACATTTATATATATATAAAATTAGAAAATATTATTTATTAAATATAAATTAAAATTAAAACCAACTTCTCTATTTACAATGTATAAACATTTATACATCATAAATAAAATATTTTTAAATCAGTTTAGAAAGATAATTTATTACTTAAATATTTTTAACTTTGAAAAGAATAAGATTTAACAAACTAAATAATTATAAATTTTCAAAAGAGAATTTCAGTTTGAATTAAATTATTAAATCAATATTTCACATTTTGAAACAATTATTAAAGAAATTATTAAATAATTATTGCCTAAATTCCCGGGACATCACATTCCTCTCCTCCTTAAAAGAATTTCGTCCCCGAAATTTAAAAGCATAGGTAATTTAATAATCCCATATAGATTTTAAAATTTTAAAATAACAAACATATACTAGCAACCAAATATTAGCAACCATAGCAACCAATTTAAACAAACAATTCTAATTATCCAGACAAAATTCTGGATAAGATTCCCTAGAGTTTCCCAGGTATAACACCGGGACACTCGCCCTACAAAATCTAAACTAACTACACCACTCAGATCTAGAGCTCCTATATATCTAGATCTACAAATCTTAACAGAATACTGGACTACAGACAAGTCCTGATCAACTTCCCAAATCTCTCAGAACTACTGATTCTAAAACCAAGATAAACTATACACGTACTCCCTCTGAGATACGCGAAAAACCAAAACAAATTCCAGTTATCCGAACTGGAAATTAAATCCTGTAGACCAAAAACTTAACTTTTAAGAGAAAACAGAAAGATCCAATACCTTATCCATACATCTCTCAAATCGATCCTGGGCTGCCTCCAACTTCTAGATCAATCAGAATCCACCAAACAACTCAATTACACAAACATCAGAAGATTCCAGGCATACTATTCATTCTGGAAAACAAACAGATACAAAACAATCAAGTCTCCAGATCCAAAATAAATTTCCTGTAGAAATCCTCTAATCCAAAACAAAACTCAAATTTCCAATGAATCGGGTGCTCCTATTCTGGAATAGCTGCCACCATGCTTCCACTACACAACTCTGATTCGAGAATGTTATTGATGAACACAAGTATAAACTTGATCAACTTATCCCGGAAACACTGTTCATCAAATTCCATAAAATCTCAATGACCTATCATATTCGGCCACAGACATCACAGCAAAAATTCAACCAAAACCAGATCCGATAAATCCTGTCAACTTATACAGATCACACTCAAAGAATCTCCTACAAATCTGATCCACCGGCAAAACTCCAAGAATCAAGTCGGAACAGAACTCAATCTCTCATTGCGGATGCAAATCTTAATTCCTTCGAAGATATCCAGAAAATACCAAACCACTTTGATAACTCAAACATCCTCTATAGGTGCTTCAATCCAAAACAAAGATTACTCAGAGAACTTCTGAACCATCGCAAGTCACTTTCGCGATTCCACATAGTTCAGATCCCAAGAAATCGTTCTCTCTTCAACAATCAGAACAGCTAAAGCCTTCAAAACAAAGAAGAACTAGTGGTCTACCTCCAACCACAAACATCACACTCAGATGGCCTTCCAGAAGAAATGGACAAGCTCCACCATCTGCCCGGACTACTGACAGAAGAATCACAGAGATTTCTGAACCATCGAAGAACAAGCCACTCACTACTGCTACTGCAGCCAAAACTTCCTTAACCAAAAGCTCATCAAACCTCAAAGCTACACCAGCCTCTTCACAACAGAATCTTCCAAAAGACAGATATCTCTCAGGAAACTCGCTCCCAAACCAAGCTCAAAACACTTTGCCAAACTGAGTCTCAAACTCAAATACAGACAGAACTCCATCCTGAAGTTGCCAAAATACCAATGTTGGCTTCAGAACTCCCAACTAATCCAAACTCAAGAAAAACCACTCACACAAGTGAAATCCAGCTTACAATCCAAAAATAAACTCCGAATCTTAAAAAGATTTCCTTCAGAGATCAGAGAAATCCTTCACACCAAACTGCCAAACGACTCAAGATGCCCAATACTGCCTTAGCAGATCACTTCCAATCTCAAACACTCGAACTCCAACCATTGGTAGTTGTGTTACACACACCACTACCCTATCTACCTTTATTACTTATATTGGAAAACCTGAATAGGTAACCCAACAAATAGGCAGAAATAAATAATATATTTATATATTCAAAATTACAAATACGCTCTCTCAAGAAGGACACCACTCCAGAGTCTAGGTATTCGCTCAACCTAGAGCTCTGATACCACAACGTAACGACCCAACTTCCAGTCTCCAGGAAGTCGCATCGCTAAGAAGAAAGAAAGGGATAGAAAGAGAAAAGAAAGGAAAGAAAGAACAGACAACATCAGAATCTCACAGCGGAATCGAATAAATTATAATATATCACATAAAACTTTACATAGTATCATATACATCAGAGTTATACAGCTAATACCACACAAACTAGACAGTTATAAACATCTGTCTGGCAATTACAATTCAAGTACATCGGAGAAACAGATACAACTCAAACACAGCGGAACCACTACATATATCTACACGCTGAAGCCTCCTGCTCCATTATCTCCTCCAGAACTCGATCAAAGCAATCCTGAAACACTTGACTACTCATACGTAATATGAGTACCCAAGAGTTTAATAAAACAGAAAATAAACACTCAGGTCAGACAGGGGTCTGGTGTGAGTATACGGGGATAAAAGTTGCTTAACTTTAGAAAATCCTTTGAAAACAAAAGGTATCACGCAAGACTTCCCACACATAAACATGGAAAAGTTTTTACCTTACGCTAACCAAAACATTTGATAGGAAGTCCAGTGATATTATAATAGTGTCTAGGGTTTTCAAAATAAAATACAGAAATAGCTGGAATGCTTACATCTCACGTTCCAACATAGTTGGGCACAATCAAAACCGTACAGGCACTTATTGGATTATGGATTCCATCAATGGCAGGGCTACTGGGGTACCGCCCGTCACAGTACGTGGCCTAGATCAACGTACCGAGGAGTACTCCCACTCCCCTGCAACACAAAGCTGGACCCATTCCTTACTGAACAGTTCCGAACAAGACAACCCCGCAGTTGGTGTACACTAACAACTGCCCACTAAGCCGAATAAAAATGGACCTCTAGACAAGGATCAATCTCGCTCTCCAGTGGGTGCTACCCATGAAGCCTTGCAGCACCTCCCCTGTTTTATCCATTCCCGATTGATGAGGCTTGAGGCTACGATTACCTTTAGAGGACACATCTCTTAGAATGCTCATCGTCCACCCGACGATGTTCTGAAAGCATTCAATCCATACAAGTTCGTTTCGGTTTCGAACGAAACCGAAGGAATTATCTCGTTACACTCATTACGGATCACCCACAGAGTTAACGACGATAACCCTTGCACTCTAAATCACCATCTCGAATCTATAAGTACTCTTCCGTCAAACTCATTACGGAATCACCCATAGAGTTATACTGACGTATAGCCCTTACACCTCGAGTCTTCACTTGCTCAACTTGGATTAACGACCTAACGTT
This sequence comes from Allium cepa, assembly GCA_030765085.1. Classification (NCBI taxonomy): domain Eukaryota; kingdom Viridiplantae; phylum Streptophyta; class Magnoliopsida; order Asparagales; family Amaryllidaceae; genus Allium; species Allium cepa. The sequence goes on from CM060932.1 coordinate 456,231,894, forward strand.
TATTTGGAATCGATGTGGTTTTCGGAATTCCAAATATGGAAACCCGATCCCGGTCTCATCAAAACCAAACGCCATCTTAATGTCCAAGTTATACTTAAGGGTTTTAAACAATTATCTTATTTCATTATTATCTAATTCACACAGATAGATAAACTATATCTCACAATAGATAATCACATTCATATTGTAACAAATAATCTATATTATTATCACAAACAGATAATCATTCAACCAAATAATCCACCACAAACCATCATACTTAAACCAATCTTCCATATCATACAGATACAACTAATCTCATTACTGAGATCACAACCATTCAATCAATAATATCCATAAGCAATGATTTACTAACCAACAATTATAATTAATTTAAAATGAATTAAATTAATTACAACCATCTCTAATTAATTTAAAATAAATTAAATTAATTAACACTTCTATAAATCCTACTTAATACCCTTTAATTAACATAGTTAATTAATTATCCACTAAGTATTAAACTTGATTAAACATCCTTGATTAATCATCCTCTAATTACAATAAGTAATTAGTCTTTAATTAATTTGATAAATTAATTAACCGTAATCATAAGTAATTAACATTTAATTACTCATTTATTAATTTTAATTAATTATATTTACCCTTAATTAATTACAATTAACTAATCTCTTAATTAATTATTACTTAATTAAACAATCCTTAATTACATCATTAATATTAATTAATGATCTTTAATATTTCTATAAATTACTTAATTAAAATTAATTACATTTAGCAATCAATCTAATTATTAATCACCTTGATTAATATTAAATTTAGTAATTAACTATCTTTAATTACTTGTTTAATTTACCAATAATTAATCATTAATTAATCCCTTAATTAATTACAAAAGTAATTATCCAAATTACTAATTATATTTCAGTAATTGTCATTATTATTTTTCTAAGTAATCCTGCTCCACTAATTACATTAAGTAATTAAACTCTTAAAAATCATTAGATGATTTATTAAAATTAATTAAACTAAACTAATTAACTTAAATAAATCACAATATTAAAATTAACTACAATAAGTAATAAATTTCCTTAATTACTTTAACAATTAATTATACTTAACAAATTTCAATTAATTAGATTCAATTAACCAATCTAGTTAATTATCAAAATAAATTTCATTCATTAATTACTAAATCATCCTTAGATAATTACCACCAATTATTAATTAAGAACATTACAACAATTAATTAGATTAATTATTAATGAATCGTTTCTAATTAATAAATTAATCAAAACCATTATTTAAAAAAAAATCAAATAATTAAGTAAATCCTTAATTATCTTAAATATTTTTCAAAATAATTAAGTTACTAATCAAATGACTCCTTTATATTCAAAATATATTAAAACAATATATTTCTAAATTTAAATTCAAATTCCATTTAAAAATTTGATATTTAAATTGTTTAACTATTTAAACATTGATCGAAATTTTAAATAAGTAAAATTCTTAAAATAAAATGAATGTTTAAAGAACATTCATTACTTAAATATAAAGAAAGATTTAAAACAAAATTACTTGATTAAAATAAATTAAGCTTTGAAAAATAAATTGATTTTTTTCAATTTTCAAATTTAAATTAACACTTCATAGATTAATTCAAATATTAAAAGAAATAAATTCTTTCTAGTTTTAAATCCTATTTGAAATCAAATTTCATTTCCAAATCTTTTTTTAAACATTTGAATATGTTTATTCATTTTTTTATGTTTACAAACTGTTTTGAAATCAAATCTGCTTTCCAAAGAAACTTGAAAACAGTTTTAACTTGATTTCAAAATAATTTAAATCTTGCTTAAACCTTTAAATCTGTTCAAAATTAAAACTTACAAAACTTGTTTGAATCAAAAATCTGGGTTTAAAAGATAAACATGAAAACTGTTTAAATCTTGACTTAAACCCATATTTAAATCTTGTTTAAATTTAAGATTTACATTTTTAAAAACATTGAATATAAAATTACATTTGAATTCAGATTCAAGTTACACTTGAATCAACTCCTGCACTAAATTGAATTCCATTCAACATTTTAAAAACCGCAAAATAACTCTCAGGTTTAAAACCTGAAACTGTTTTTAAACTCGATTTCAAAACTGAGTTTAAATCTTGTTTAAATTTAAGATTTCATTTTTAAAAACTTTGAATTTCAAACTTCATTTGAATGTAGATTCAACTTCCATTTGTATCAGATTCTAACTTAAAAAAAATGAATTCATTCAAAATTTTAAAAAACTACAAAATCTCTCAGGTTTAAAACCTGTAATCATGTTTACCCGAGAGACCATCCAATTTACTTCGAGTTCTTAAGTTAGCTGCTCCGAGTCAAAAGCAAAAACACCCGAGTTCTACTTCGAGTAAAAAAAAAAAAACCCTGCACATCCAAATGACCACCAGACTCCAAACATGAATGGTGCACCTGCACCGTCGCCTCGGCGAACTACAGCCATGCTAACCCACTCCTACAAGTCACTTATCATCCCCTACATCCACTGCAACTCAAACTTCCAAAATTTCAGGTTGATCAAACAACCTGAAACACAACCCCAAATCCTATCAAAACCTGGAAAACCCAATATCATATCCTCCCCTTCTGATCATCGACTCGACCATCGTGAACCACCTCAGGCATTTTTCCCGAATGCTTCGCAACTCCATACACCCTCAACAGAAACCCTAAGCCTCCTCAACCTCTTGATTGATAGAGATTGCCTCAAACTCAAATCCCAGATAAACCCAAATGCCACCCCAAAGCATTATTTAAAAATGTTATTTTAGTTTTTAAAATCATAATTTCCTAAATAGGTTTAAGTTATAACCCTGAATCAATATATTAAGAGATTTGATTTAGCAAGATTTTAACATCATTACTGTATTTTACATATCCTAACATAGTTCAAAACTTTAAAATACAGGAATCTATTTTTGGTACTTAGGTTATGATTTAACAAACTATTTTGTTTTAAATTCAGGTCCTAACAAAGATTAGATAAAAAGATTTTGAATCTTTTTTTTGTTATTGTCACTACACTCTGTAATAATGAACAGAGAAGCAATGATATAAACAATGAATCACATATGTTCTTAGGTTAATAATCATTCATTTATTCAAAATAAAATAACATGCATAAAAAAAAAATTCAACATACTCCATTAATTTACTATAAAATTTTTTATATGAATCAAATTTTAAATTGATTCATGCTCACAGTATTCAGTACAGGGGCATAACAAACCACAGAGATGATAAAATCAACTAAAAACACACAGGCTCACAAATGTACATAAAGCAAGGCAATCATCAAACAGTATTCGCTGCAACACATATATTTGTTACTTATGTTTTTAAATATAATTTGTGTTTAAATATGATAGTGAGGTTACTCACTAAAAGTCAGAGCCATTTTCTTCCCTTTTCCTACAGCAGTTTTGATTTTTTTTTTTAAACAAGTTTGAATTAGAACTTGTGTTTTTCTGGAAAACTTGTTTAGCTTTGATTATATAAAAAAAATAAGAACTGTTTTTAAAATTAGAAGCTTACTCACATTTAAACTTGAAGATGCAGAGACAATTTTAGGTGTAGATTCATATTCCAGAGAAGCAGATCACAATTTCCAGGTCCTGACTTGCATTTGATAGTTGATCACTGAAATTGCTTGTTGCTTTCTGTTGATGTATGCATGCAGACTCCATTCTAATAGCTCAGATTAAAGTTGTTCTTCAATTTGCAGATTTTAAATTACAGATATGAAGTTGTTTACAAATTTGATTTGAATTTGGTTTTCTGGATTTTAACATGCATTTTTTTTGGGGTTTTTGATTTACTCAAATCTGATTTTCAGGTTTTCAATTTTTGAAGAGAATGTGTTTTAATCCAAATGCTTTTGTTATGTTTTATTGTAAATGAAATTAAATTTCAAAAATAAACAACATGCCACTTGTTATGTTATCATGTTAAATGTTTTACAAGTGTTCACTTATGTTTTAAGATTTTAACACATATGCAATTCAATTATTAAAAACAATTTCTAAATTTATAAATGTATTTGAATTATCTTAAAACCATCTCTAATTTATTTTAAAATGTTTCAAATGATTTATTAACATTAGCATTTAAATAATAACATATAAACTTCTTTATAAAACTATACATTTACATTTTAATGTTTGTTCAATTATTTTCAAAATAATATTCTTTATGAAACTAAATTTCAAAAGAAAATAAGTGTTGAATTAAATTTTATTCAAGAGTTTAAATCAAATGTTATACTTTAACAAAAATGAATTAAATCCTATTTCAAAGAAAAGCAATTTTAAAATAAAGTAAAAAAAATAATTTTTATTATAAAATAAAATTTAAACTATATTTATTCTTTAAATAAATAAATACTTACTTGCATTTCTATGAAAATTATAAGATAGATCTTTAAAACAAACCTTTGAAAAGTTTACAATACTAATTTAAATCAATTTAATCAATTTACAAATTATACATTTATATATATAAAATTAGAAAATATTCTTTATTAAATATAAATTAAAATTAAAACCAAATTCTCTATTTACAATGTATAAACATTATACATCATAAATAAAATATTTTTAAATCAGTTTAGAAAGATAATTTATTACTTAAATATTTTTAACTTTGAAAAGAATAAGATTTAACAAACTAAATAATTATAAATTTTCAAAAGAGAATTTCAGTTTGAATTAAATTATTAAATCAATATTTCACATTTTGAAATAATTATTAAAGAAATTATTAAACAATTATTGCCTAAATTCCGGGGACATCACAGTTGATTAGTAATAATTGTCATGCATGGGTTGTGATCTCAGTTATGAGATGAGTGATGTATGCGATTTGGATGCATTGGTTGCTTTTGGATGATAATATGGATTATCTGATTATGATATGAACTATCTGTTGGTAATGATAATGTTGATTATCTATTGTGTTGAAAATTATCTATCTGTATGTATATAGATAATGAATTGAATTGTTTTAAACTTAAAACAACTTGGCCTTAAAAGATACGCTTTGGATTTCGATGAGACCGGGATCGGGTTTCCATATTTGGATATCCGAAAACCACATCGATTCCAATTAAACGTTAGGTCGTTAATCCAAGTGGAGCGAGTGAAGACTCGAGGTGTAAGAGCTATACGTCAGTATAACTCTGTGGGTGATTCCGTAATGAGTTTGACGGAATAGTACTTATAGATTCGAGATGGTGATTCAGAGTGCGAGGGTTATTGTCGTTAACTCTGAGGGTGATTCCAATACGAGTGTAACGAGATAAGGCCTTCGGTTTCGTTCGAACCCGGAATGAACTTGTATGGATTGAATGCTTTCAGAACATCGTTAGGTGGACGATGAGCATTCTAAGTGATATGTCCTATAAAGGTAATCGTAGCCTCAAGCCTCATCAACCGGGAATGGCTAAAATAGGGGAGGTGCAGTGTGACGCACCACCTCTATACCCACGCTAGCCAAGAACACTACTGTGAATTCTGTCAACTAGCACGGAGAATAAGGCTGTTGAGGAGCGACCATCTGTATAATTGCTTTGTGCGAGTACCGATATGCCAGATAAAAATATAACTTTTCATCTCAAGAGGAAATCCGACATACCGACACAAACTCAAAGCTACTACACAGTGGCTATAAAGGTCTTCGGAAACAAATATAGAAATAAACATAACATAAATCAGTCACAGACAATTCATATCACAAAGGCGGAAATAGATATGAATATTACACGTGAAAGTGTATAACAGAGTAGTGGTCTAAAAAGATCCACATATCACAAAAGAAATAGTTACATGAACTACACAAAAGAATAAGTATACATTATGGAGTCTATATCTCCAATGTATACAACAAAAACTACTAATCTAAGTAGTTTGCCAAAAGTCAGAGGGATCAATCCCAAGAGAGAAGTCAAGCAGAAGCACCTGTAACATCTCGGTCTGACCCGAGTATTATTTAAGAAGAAAATAATAAACGGATCAGTCTAGCTATAAATATCAGATGAAGTGATATAATAAGAGATATGACACAAACATATAATAATCACAATGCCAAGCTGTGATAAATAAGTAATTGAAAATCAACAAGAGATTAATCAATATCACAATAGTCTACTCAAGATAAAAAGGAATGTCATACTCCTAATTTCATTCACCAAGCCACAATAATTGACATATATATCAATGCCCATCGTAAAAGTTGGTGAAACATAAATTCCAGAAAATCAACACATGAAATCCAAAAATCACAAAAAGGTATGTGTGAGTGGAATCACACAAGTGGTGTCTAGGCTAACCGAAAAGGTATGTGTGAATGGAATCGCACAAGTGGTGTCTAGCCTAACCAAATCACAAAAAAGTATGTGTGAATGGAATCACACAAGTGGTGTCTAGGCTAACCGAAAAAGTATGTATGAATGGAATCACACAAGTGGTGTCTAGCCTAACCAAATCACAAAAAGTATGTGTGAATGGAATCACACAAGTGGTGTCTAGGCTAACCAAATCACAAAAAGTATGTGTGAATGGAATCACACAAGTGGTGTCTAGGCGAACCGAAAAAGTATGTGTGAATGGAATCACACAAGTGGTGTCTAGCCTAACCAAATCACAAAAAGTATGTGTGAATGGAATCACACAAGTGGTGTCTAGGCCAACCGAAAAAGTATGTGTGAATGGAATCACACAAGTGGTGTCTAGCCTAACCAAATCACAAAAAGTATGTGTGAATGGAATCACACAAGTGGTGTGTGAAAGGAATCACACAAGTGGTGTCTAGCCTAACCAAATCACAAAAAGTATGTGTGAATGGAATCACACAAGTGGTGTCTAGGCTAACCGAAAAAGTATGTGTGAATGGAATCACACAAGTGGTGTCTAGCCTAACCAAACAGCAAAAAGACATCGCACATTGCTAGTCTAAACCGTAAAGATGATCGTCATGATCAACGAGAAGTGTCAATTACAATAAGCTAGTATATATATGAGCTTAGCTTCATGTCCCATAACCACTAGCTTAACTTAAATATTTACGAACAAATTGTAGATCTCCACTAGAAAATTGTCACAAGAGTTTCAATCGAACAAGTCCAAGAATTAACCAACAAAGTGAACGCAAGCGTTTCATACCACTCGTTTTACTAAGTCGTTTAGTTAGATTTCTCATACGAGTGAGGTAAAGGTTTGTATATACTAATAGATTGGAAAACGGTTTTATAAACGAATTTGGTACTAAAATAGTATTGAAATCGTTTGAGGAAAGAGTTTTGATATTTACTACTAGTATAGAAAACCTTTATATTTTTAAAGTGACAAAGCACAAGGGGGATTGTAGAAACAATCAATCACAAAGATCACATTCGAAGATGTGAATAAAAATCCAATGAAATCGATAAAGGGTCCATCGAAGTGGATATACCTAAAATTCCCAAAGAAAATAAGTCATCAAAGATGATAATAAATGATGACAATAAATAGGATCATCACGAATCGATTTAAATTGGAAATTCAATCCAAAAAGGCAAATTGGACTCAAACAGCAGGTTCAGTCGACTGAACAGAGTTTTCAGTCGACTGACCCTGTGCCTGGAAATTTTCCAGGTTCAGGAAACTTTCTGTTTCCAGTTTCAGTCGACTGTGCAGAGTTTTTCAGTCGACTGAATCATGCCTGGAAACTCTCGGGTTTCAGGTTCAGTCGACTGAACAGAGTTTTCAGTCGACTGAATCATGCCTGGGCTGTTTTTCAGCCTATTCAAATGAAGAGCAAATTCTTCCAAAATGCAACCGGACGAACATTGGCTCTAAGGGTTTATGCCAATCGGCAACTCGGCCCTATATGCTCCTCGGTGCATCACCAAAAACATGATCAAACATCCATAAAAGGATTTCACACAAATTTGACTTAAAAACCCAAAAATTGGAGTATTCACAAAACCAATCCAAATCAAGAGCAAATGCACATGAATAAGTGTTAGGAATTCATACCCAACAACCAAAGATAATTATAGTCATAGATGTGAGATAAAAATCTCACCTTTGCACTAAAATTTATGAAGATGAAGCTTGAAAGCAAAGAGGAATCAACCACTCTTCAAGTCCAACTCTAGAAGCTTGAATCTAAGCTAAAAAGAAGAACATTTCCTAAGTTAGGTTTAGGAAATTTCTGAAATTCAAAGAGAGTATGAGTTGGAGAAGAAGAAGAGGAAGCTTACCAATGGGTTCTCATGAACTTTGGAGCAAGGAGATGGATTTGCAAAGCAAGCTAGGGCTTAGGAATTTCTATTTCCCATTCTCTTCCTCCATTTTTGCTTGAGCTTGAGTGTTAGGAAAATAGAAGAGAAGTGAATGAAGAGGAGAGTGTTGGAACTGAGTTAAGTGGCTAATTGGCTCAGCCCAACCAAAGCCCTAAGCGGGAAAAAGTAGCAAAAATCAACTTTCTCCAAACATATCGAAGCTTATACTCAAAAAGGTCGCAAATGGCATTTTGAACTCAATGGAGGTGGTCTCGAGTCCTAATTCTACCGTATGCAAAAAGTAGCTTTTCGGACTAAAATCCGACGAACGATAAAATATTTAAATAAAATATTTAAATATAAAATCGATAAATATGCGGGTTGTTACAGACTCCCCTCCTTAAAGAAATTGCGTCCTCGCAATAAGTAAGAAGGAAATATATGAAGTAACAACCATAGAAGCATATTAACACAAAAGAAAATTTTGAAATAGGAAGTTCACCATAAAGTGCACAAAAGAGTTAGCAAGAAATCTGGTGAAACTTCAATTTCCACAATAACACCGAGCTCAAGAATGAAAACCGGAATCCCTAAGGCATTCCCGTAGATAAAAGACGTGGGGAACGTCAAGAATAGCAGAAAATTGAGCTGGTGCAACGGCGTAGTACAAAAACGGTACGCCCGAAAAACTAGAAACTCAAACAATTTGAGACATCAGCGTAGTACAAAAACGGTATGCCCAATGAATCAAAAGCAAAGACATCGATGTAGTACAAACGGTACATCCGATGAATCAAAAAGCAAAGACATCGATGTAGTACAACGGTACATCCGATGAATCAAAAGAAAAGACATCGATGTAGTACAACGGTACATCCGATGAATCAAACGCAAAGACATCGATGTAGTACAACGGTACATCCGATGAATCAAATGCAAAGACATCGATGTAGTACAAATGGTACATCCGATGAATCAAAAGCAAAGACATCGACGTAGTACAACGGTACATCCGATGAATCAAATAGTAAAGACATCGATGTAGTACAACGGTACATCCGATGAATCAAAAGAAAAGACATCGATGTAGTACAACGGTACATCCGATGAATCAAAAGCAAAGACATCGATGTAGTACAACGGTACATCCGATGAATCAAATGCAAAGACATCGATGTAGTACAAACGGTACATCCGATGAATCAAAAGAAAAGACATCGATGTAGTACAACGGTACATCCGACGAATCAAAAGAAAAGACATCGATGTAGTACAACGGTACATCCGATGAATCAAAAGGAAAGACATCGATGTGGTACAATGGTACATCCGATGAATCAAAAGCAAAGACATCGATGTAGTACAACGGTACATTCGATGAATCAAATGCAAAGACATCGATGTAGTACAAACGGTACATCCGATGAATCAAAAGCAAAGACATCGATGTAGTACAATGGTACATCCGATGAATCAAATAGCAAAGACATCGATGTAGTACAACGGTACATCCGATGAATCAAAAGAAAAGACATCGATGTAGTACAACGGTACATCCGATGAATCAAACGCAAAGACATCGATGTAGTACAACGGTACATCCGATGAATCAAATGCAAAGACATCGATGTAGTACAAACGGTACATCCGATGAATCAAAAGCAAAGACATCGATGTAGTACAACGGTACATCCAATGAATCAAATAGCAAAGACATCGATGTAGTACAACGGTACATCCGATGAATCAAAAGAAAAGACATCGATGTAGTACAACGGTACATCCGATGAATCAAAAGCAAAGACATCGATGTAGTATAACGGTACATCCGATGAATCATATGCAAAGACATCGATGTAGTACAAACGGTACATCCGATGAATCAAAAGCAAAGACATCGATGTAGTACAACGGTACATCCGATGAATCAAAAGAAAAGACATCGATGTAGTACAACGGTACATCCGATGAATCAAAAGGAAAGACATCGATGTAGTACAACGGTACATCCGATGAATCAAAAGCAAAGACATCGATGTAGTACAACGGTACATCCGACGAATCAAATGCAAAGACATCGATGTAGTACAAACGGTACATCCGATGAATCAAAAGCAAAGACATCGATGTAGTACAACGGTACATCCGATGAATCAAAAGAAAAGACATCGATGTAGTACAACGGTACATCCGATGAATCAAAAGGAAAGACATCGATGTAGTACAACGGTACATCCGATGAATCAAACGCAAAGACATCGATGTAGTACAACGGTACATCCGATGAATCAAATAGCAAAGACATCGATGTAGTACAAACGGTACATCCGATGAATCAAAAGAAAAGACATCGATGTAGTACAACGGTACATCCGATGAATCAAACGCAAAGACATCGATGTAGTACAACGGTACATCCGATGAATCAAAAGCGAAGACATCGATGTAGTACAAACCGTACATCCGATGAATCAAAACCCTAATGATTTTCGGAACACCGACGTAGTACAAAAACGGTTCGTCCAATGAACCAAACACAATAAAAGGACATCGGACGCTAGTCCTTAAAAGGAATGAGATAAAGCTCAATAAAACGAAGTATACCAAAACGTCCGATGAACTTGATAGAAAAATAATTCCATTCAGACAACATCAAAGAATCAACCACTTGTTGCCTACGAAAAAGCGCATTGGCAACACGATTTCCCTTTCGGGAATAAAAAGAATATCAAGATCATAGGAAGCTAGGAACTCGAGTCAACATAAAGTTCCTAATGAGAAAATAATTATTCCAAAGATTTATGATCGAGGTAGAGAATAAATTTCTCATCCAAAAATGATGATGCCAAATTCCAAAAGTAAAAACAATAGCCGCGAACACTAGACCATGATTGGCATATCTAGTCTCGATAAGCTATAAAGATTTAGAAGCACAAGTGGTAGCACGTTTTCCTTTGCAAGAGAATGGCATTCCAAACCAATAGGTACAAATAGCAAAGTCTTGGTTCCCCTTCAGGAATCACAAGAAGGAATAAGAGTATCGAAAAGAAAGAACTTCTTTTAAAATAATTCTCTTCTCCGAAAAGTTAAAACTTTCAAAATTACATTTATCATTATGTAATAATCTTTCTAGAAAAATTTACATTTTTACAAGTCAATATATCGTGTCTGACTGTCTCATCAAAGCATTTAGGAGATTCCTATCGATAACGTTGATCAAGCGCATCGACCAAAATTCTTAAAGCACTCAACGGGCAATACAATCACAAAATCATATTTTATAGGATAAATAAATCTCTTAAAAAGTTTTAATAATATTCTTTGTTTGTTTCAAGAACAAAATCAAATTGCACTTATAATTAAATCTTATGAAAAAGATTTGCAAAATTTTAAATTTCTATTTTCATCCAAAATCAATAAATACAAGAATGGTCTCATCGAAATATTCATAGAATATTCGATTTATAAAATGGATGAAATAAGTTGGACAAATTGAATGACAAAATAAGCCATTCATAAGAATCATAACGAGTGCGGAATGCGGTAAGTGGAATGCTAATTTCCGCAACTCGTAGCAAACGAAAACCGGTGGTAAAGTCAAACTGAAAAGACCTTAACACCACACAAAAGATTTCTTAGGTGATAATCCTAAGACAAACTCAAAAATACCGAAAAATTTCTCAAACTACATGAATGAGAGAAATAACACTTTCCTTATAAGTGGGCTTAAGGAATAAAATGATGCCATCAAGTTGGAATCAAAATCACAAAGAAAAATAGAAATCTGCTTAACAGATTGAAAATGTAGAAGATGAATAGTCCACTCGAAAAATAGGATATGGACTTCACAATGATTAAGCCGATCCTTTCAAAAAAATCAATTCCGAAGCCAAAGTAAATATCGGCTCAGAAAGAAAAGTCGCATAAAACAATCTCGACATTTAAACAAAAGCAAATTGAGTGTTGCGGATCTACCATCCGGATTCACAATCCTCAAAGAAGTCATCAAGCCCAAAAATGTTTAAAAAGAAAGAATCAACAAGCTCTTCTTCATATAAAATAGTGAGATGGAAACTATATCAAAAAGAACATGAACACGATAATCACAAAGCAAATGTCATCAAGGATTAAATGTAAAATACCTTGACTAAGAGAAGAGTTGCTAGGGGCTTGCACAATATTTAGCTTTCTCATGTCCTTATTCAAAAGTTTGGGACATGCAGATAAAAGATGACCCGGTTTCTTGCAATAGCGACAAGAATGGGGTTTTGGACACATATTCGCATAGTGTTCCTTAGAATTACAATTGTAGCATCCTCCACGATAAGGGATTGGAGTCTCTACTACAAAAGTAGTTTGCTTCACTCTCTTATTGGGATTAAGGCTCTTGAACTTAATATGCCTCTTCTTGGAAGTCCCAATATCACAAACACTTCCTTTACCAATCTCTCCATGAAGAAGAGTAACATCCACAAGCTAATTGAAAGAAACTTCAAGTTTCAAAGGTAGAACCATTTCGGGGTTCTTACTCAAAGCATAGATAAACTCTTGATTCTTTACGAGATCCAAAAGTTGTTGAGCAGACATAAATACTCCATCCTGGGTATTAGCACTAGATTGACCGGCGCCGAGACGGCCTGGTATAACCATTTCTCTTCTTTAAGAAAGAAAGAAAGAAGAGGAAAAAGTTATTCTCAAAATGAATATCAAGCAATCTTGATAGATAAAACAAGGAATCATAATAGAAAGTAGGATAGAACGGTACGAAGACCCGAATAAAATCCTAAAGCACAACTCCTAAGAAAGACTTAGGACATGATCCTTGCTAAATTATTCTACATTGTTCCGAAGTTTGGCTCTGATACCAAGCTGTGACGCCCCACCTCTATGCCCACGCTAGCCAAGAACACTACTGTGAATGCTGTCAACTAGCACGGAGAATAAGGCTGTTGAGGAGCGACCATCTGTATAATTGCTTTGTGCGAGTACCGATATGCCAGATAAAAATATAACTTTTCATCTCAAGAGGAAATCCGACATACCGACACAAATTCAAAGCTACTACACAGTGGCTATAAAGGTCTTCGGAAACAAATATAGAAATAAACATAACATAAATCAGTCACAGACAATTCATATCACAAAGGCAGAAATAGATATGAATATTACACGTGAAAGTGTATAACAGAGTAGTGGTCTAAAAAGATCCACATATCACAAAAGAAATAGTTACATGAACTACACAAAAGAATAAGTATACATTATGGAGTCTATATCTCCAATGTATACAACAAAAACTACTAATCTAAGTAGTTTGCCAAAAGTCAGAGGGATCAATCCCAAGAGAGAAGTCAAGCAGAAGCACCTGTAACATCTCGGTCTGACCCGAGTATTATTTAAGAAGAAAATAATAAACGGATCAGTCTAGCTATAAATATCAGATGAAGTGATATAATAAGAGATATGACACAAACATATAATAATCACAATGCCAAGCTGTGATAAATAAGTAATTGAAAATCAACAAGAGATTAATCAATATCACAATAATCTACTCAAGATAAAAAGGAATGTCATACTCCTAATTTCATTCACCAAGCCACAATAATTGACATATATATCAATGCCCATCGTAAAAGTTGGTGAAACATAAATTCCAGAAAATCAACACACGAAATCCAGAAATCACAAAAAGGTATGTGTGAGTGGAATCAGACAAGTGGTGTCTAGGCTAACGGAAAAGGTATGTGTGAATGGAATCGCACAAGTGGTGTCTAGCCTAACAAAATCACAAAAAAGTATGTGTGAATGGAATCACACAAGTGGTGTCTAGGCTAACCGATAAAGTATGTGTGAATGGTATCACACAAGTGGTGCCTAGCCTAACCAAATCACAAAAAGTATGTGTGAATGGAATCACACAAGTGGTGTCTAGGCTAACCGAAAAAGTATGTGTGAATGGAATCACACAAGTGGTGTCTAGCTTAACCAAATCACAAAAAGTATGTGTGAATGGAATCACACAAGTGGTGTCTAGCCTAACCAAATCACAAAAAGTATGTGTGAATGGAATCACACAAGTGGTGTCTAGGCCAACTGAAAAAGTATGTGTGAATGGAATCACACAAGTGGTGTCTAGCCTAACCAAATCACAAAAAGTATGTGTGAATGGAATCACACAAGTGGTGTCTAGGCTAACCGAAAAAGTATGTGTGAATGGAATCACACAAGTGGTGTCTTGCCTAACCAAATCACAAAAAGTATGTGTGAATGGAATCACACAAGTGGTGTCTAGGCTAACCGAAAAAGTATGTGTGAATGGAATCACACAAGTGGTGTCTAGCCTAACCAAACAGCAAAAAGACATCGCACATTGCTAGTCTAAACCATAAAGATGATCGTCATAATCAACGAGAAGTGTCAATTACAATAAGCTAGTAAATATATGAGCTTAGCTTCATGTCCCATAACCACTAGCTTAACTTAAATATTTACGAACAAATTGTAGATCTCCACTAGAAAATTGTCACAAGAGTTTCAATCGAACAAGTCCAAGAATTAACCAACAAAGTGAACGCAAGCGTTTCATACCACTCGTTTTACTAAGTCGTTTAATTAGATTTCTCATACGAGTGAGGTAAAGGTTTGTATATACTAATAGATTGGAAAACGGTTTTATAAACGAATTTGGTACTAAAATAGTATTGAAATCGTTTGAGGAAAGAGTTTTGATATTTACTACTAGTATAGAAAACCTTTATATTTTTAAAGTGACAAAGCACAAGGGGGATTGTAGAAACAATCAATCACAAAGATCACATTCGAAGATGTGAATAAAAATCCAATGAAATCGATAAAGGGTCCATCGAAGTGGATATACCTAAAATTCCCAAAGAAAATAAGTCATCAAAGATGATAATAAATGATGACAATAAATAGGATCATCACGAATCGATTTAAATTGGAAATTCAATCCAAAAAGGCAAATTGGACTCAAACAGCAGGTTCAGTCGACTGAACAGAGTTTTCAGTCGACTGACCCTGTGCCTGGAAATTTTCCAGGTTCAGGAAACTTTCTGTTTCCAGTTTCAGTCGACTGTGCAGAGTTTTTCAGTCGACTGAATCATGCCTGGAAACTCTCGGGTTTCAGGTTCAGTCGACTGAACAGAGTTTTCAGTCGACTGAATCATGCCTGGGCTGTTTTTCAGCCTATTCAAATGAAGAGCAAATTCTTCCAAAATGCAACCGGACGAACATTGGCTCTAAGGGTTTATGCCAATCGGCAACTCGGCCCTATATGCTCCTCGGTGCATCACCAAAAACATGATCAAACATCCATAAAAGGATTTCACACAAATTTGACTTAAAAACCCAAAAATTGGAGTATTCACAAAACCAATCCAAATCAAGAGCAAATGCACATGAATAAGTGTTAGGAATTCATACCCAACAACCAAAGATAATTATAGTCATAGATGTGAGATAAAAATCTCACCTTTGCACTAAAATTTATGAAGATGAAGCTTGAAAGCAAAGAGGAATCAACCACTCTTCAAGTCCAACTCTAGAAGCTTGAATCTAAGCTAAAAAGAAGAACATTTCCTAAGTTAGGTTTAGGAAATTTCTGAAATTCAAAGAGAGAATGAGTTGGAGAAGAAGAAGAGGAAGCTTACCAATGGGTTCTCATGAACTTTGGAGCAAGGAGATGGATTTGCAAATCAAGCTAGGGCTTAGGAATTTCTATTTCCCATTCTCTTCCTCCATTTTTTCTTGAGCTTGAGTGTTAGGAAAATAGAAGAGAAGTGAATGAAGAGGAGAGTGTTGGAACTGAGTTAAGTGGCTAATTGGCTCAGCCCAACCAAAGCCCTAAGCGGGAAAAAGTAGCAAAAATCAACTTTCTCCAAACATATCGAAGCTTATACTCAAAAAGGTCGCAAACGGCATTTTGAACTCAATGGAGGTGGTCTCGAGTCCTAATTCTACCGTATGCAAAAAGTAGCTTTTCGGACTAAAATCCGACGAACGATAAAATATTTAAATAAAATATTTAAATATAAAATCGATAAATATGCGGGTTGTTACATGCAGCAAAGCTTCGTGGGTAGCCCCCATTTGAGAGCAAGATTTATCCCTGTCTAGAGGTCCCTTTAATTTCGGCTTAGTGGTGCGGTTGTTGATCAAAACTGCGGGGTAGTCTTGTTTGGAACTGTTCAGTAAGGAACGGGTCCGGCTTTGTGATGCAGGGGAGCGGGCGTACTCCTCAGTACGGTGATCTAGGCTACGTACTGTGACGGGCCGTACCCCAGTTGCCCAGCCATTGATGGAATCCAAAATCCAATAAGTGCCAACGGTTTTGATTGTATTACCCACTTTTGTGGCTAGTAGCTGGAATTTAATCATGTAACAATTTCGGCTATTTCTTATTTACTTGAAAACCCTAGACACTATTATAATATCATTGGATTTCCTATCAAATGTTTTGGTTAGCGTAAGGTAAAAACTTTTCCATGTTTATGTGTGGGAAGTCTTACGTGATACCTTTTCTTTTCAAAGGTTTTTAAAAGTTAAGCAACTTTAACCTGTTACTCACACCAGACCCATGTCTGACCCGGAGTTATTTCTGCTTTTCTTTAAAGCTTGGGTACTCAAATTTTTATGAGTAGCTAAGGTAATTCAGGTTAAAATTCAGGTTAACTTTGACGTATTGTGGAGAAGCATATGGAGCAGGAGGCTTCTGCGTATAGTTATATAGTTTTCCGCTGTGTTGGTATCTCTGAGTTTTTCTGTATTATGTATTGAGTTGTAATAACTAGACAGGTGTTTATAACTGTCTTGTATGTGTTGTATTGTCTGTGTACTCTGATAATTGTTGTATACTATGTAATACTTATGTTATTAATATAATTTATTCGTTCCGCTGTTGAGGTTCTTGTGTTGTTTCTTCCTTCTCTTCTTTCTTTTCTCTTTTCTATCCCTTTCTTTCTTAAGGATGATACGACTTTTTGTAGAGAAAAAGTCGGGTCGTCTCAGTTTGGTATCAGAGCGTTAGGTTGAGTGAACACCTAGGCCCTGTAGTGGTGTCTATCTTGAGGGAGCGTATTTGTATTTTTAATATATATATATATATATATATATATATATTTAAGGTTCTACCTATTTGTTGGATTACCTGTTCAGGTTTTCCAATATAAGTTATAAAGGTAGATGAGGTAGAAGTGTGTGTGACACAACTACCATTGGCTGGAGTTCGAATGAATGAGGTTGGAAGTGTATTTGTCGAGACTGTAGACTAATACCGTCTCGAGTAAGTTTTGCTTGGTGTAAGGACTTCATCAGTCTCTGAAGGTAACCTGTAAAGGTTCGGAGTTCATCTTTGAAGTGCAGAATTGAGTTTGGATCTGTCGGTTAGGCTGAAGCAAGTGAGAGATGGTATCTTGATATCTCAGGAAGTAGTAGCTGCGTGATGAGATGAAGTGACTATGGATATGTCCGAAGATGTTTCTTTGGAACAAGAGCAAGAAGTGAGTCTGCTCGGTGATGTGGCTGAGTTTAGCAGAGTGTTTTGAGTTGGTAAGGAGTCGTCTGGCTGGGTAGTTTCTCTGAAGTGGAGTTCAGAAGCATCCGAGTGAACTCGTTTCTCTGGTAAGTTGGCTAGGCCAGCATAAGCTGTTCTGTTTGGTTGAGAGAGAACGGTTTCTTTGGATTTAGGCTGAGTGGATCGCAAAAGTGACTTGCGATAGTATGTTCTTTTGGATTGTTGGAGATTGTCCAGATTTCTTCCAGGAAGTCAGAGTTTGTCTGCATCTGAAGATCGAGTTTTCTTTCCAGGAATGGGACAGGTGGTTCAGTTAGTAGATGGATGGTTCCTTGAGATAGAAGTTGGTGAAGCAGCTCAGGTTTGGGAGGAACATCTGAGTTTTCTTATGGATATATGGAACCATATTTCTATGCTGGGTTGTCTAGTTTGTGCTTGTGCTCTTCGTCAGCATTTTCTTCTGTTTCGGATCAGAGTTGTGCAGCGGAAGCAGTTTGGGGATGTTTCTGTTTTCTTTTCCAGAGAAGAAGTTTGTTCTGTCTTCTGTTGTTGAGAAGCAGGGTTTGTGTTCTTGGTTTTTGAGTGATCTTTAGGAGATCATTGGATTGTTTTTGATTCAGTCTGTTTTTAATGGAATCAGCAAGAGTTAAGCTGATCAGGAAGGATGTTGGTAGCCCAGGATCGTCCGAAGAGTTTTTATGGATAAGAGGCAGAGAAATTTGGATTCTGAAGTCGGAGATTGGATTTTAGGATAAGTTTTTTTTCTCTGAATCAAGGAGCTATAAGTTTGGGGAAGCTAGCTCCGTAGTATTTTGGTTTCTTCTGTGTTTTGGGTAAGATCAGTGTTTGGTTTTCTAGAGTTGAATTGCCAATTTGGATAACTGGAATTCAGTATGTTTCACGTATCTCTGAGGGAGTAAGTGTTTGATATTTCTGGTTGTATAACAGGTAGTTTAGGATGGATTGGTTGTTGAATCAGACTCGTTTGTAGTCTGATATTCTGTATAGAATTGTTGTTAGGAGCTCTATAGTTTAATAGTATTGATTGATTGGATTCTATAGAGCGAGTATCCCAATATATATATATATATATATATATATATATATATATATATATATATATATATATACCGGGGAAACTCGTGAAAGTTTTATCCAAAATTCTTTTGGATAATTAGATTTGTTCTGATTGTGTGAATTGGTTGCTTTGGTTATCAACATATGATTAACATATGCTGTGTTTTAAAATAAAATCTGTAAAGAGATTATTAAATTACCTTTGTTTTAAATTTCGAGGATGAAATTCTTTTAAGGGGGAAGGATTGTAATATCCCGGAATTTATGGTAATTTAAATTTAATAATCTGTGTTTTAAATTTAAAATGAATTGATAATTTTTGTTAATAAATTTGATTTGATTCAATAATCTTCTTTATTTAAATAGTTAATTTGTGAATTTATTTTTAATAAACTAATGAATTTGTTTTCTATTTAATAATGTATATGTATTTGTATATATTTTAAATAGATAAGTTGTTTTTAAATAAATTAGTATAGCATAATTTTGATAATTTGAAATTAGGAATTTTGATTTATTTTTAATTTAAGCTTTTCAAAATTATTTAATAAAATACTAAATGATTTTAAATATGTAAGATAAATGTTTTATTGGTTTAAAATTCATTTTAACTTAAGCTTGAATATTAAAATAAGTTACAAAAATGTTTGTTTTATTCTTTTTAAAATATTGATTTATAAAATGTGATTTGTAAGTTTAATTTGTAAATTTAAAATACAATTTAAAATAAGAAACATGTATTCATTAAGTTACAAACTCTTTTATAAATTTATTTTAATTATTTAAAAGTTTCCTTTTCAAATGATTAATTTGTATATTGTTCTATTTATATTAACACTTTGCTTAATCTTTAGAAATAAATTATATACATAACTAAGTATAAGAACTAATTAATTTAATTTAAAACATTCATTAACACTTTAATTAAAATACTAATCACTTAAGGATACATGTGTAAACATCTTAGGTTCTAATATAACAAATGTAAACTTATCACCATTTTTAAATGACAAGTGTTCATACTTGAGACATGTGTCAAATTTTGGTTTTAATTTTCCTTTAATTTCAATTTAAATCAATTATTTTTATTTAAACTTGCATATTTTCTTTTCCCTTTCTTTTCTCATTTTTCATTTCATTAACATTCCATCTTAAAATCAATGCATAACAAATTTGCATTCCCCTCTTTCATAAGCATACATGCATTCCATTCTCAAGCAAACAAACTTGCATTCAACTCCTCAAAAAAAAATACCAATCTACATTTTGATCAAGAAAGCCTGCATGTAAGATCTGAAAATGCAAGACTCTGCATTTTTAAATCTGAAGGTCTGCATTTCTTTGCAAATCTGAAAGCAAGGGCCTGCATTCATGAATTTTCAAAATCTGGAAGCATTTAAAAAAAAGCATCAGAATTTGAAGCAAGTTTCAAAAGGGGATTTCAAACAGTACTCTGCATTTTTTAAAAAAAAACTGTGAGTAACTCATTTTAAAATTTATTTAATAGGTAAAGTTGTATATGCTTTTTAAATCAGAAATGAATTTATATGAAATTTCTATGAATATTTTACCTGTAAATATATGCATGTATACCTGATGTTAACTGTACCATGTCTGTGTTTCAAAACCCCAAACTCCTGATTGATTTCTTGAGTTCTTCCCTTTAACTTGTTGCTGTTATGACTTAAAACATTTGAATAAAATCTGCTTATTTTAGAATAGGGTAAGTATAAATTTTATATAAATTAAACAGAATTGTCTAAAATCTGGAGAATTAAGAGACACAAAGCAACAATTAGCATAAAGTGAAAATTCAAATTTTACGATTTATTATTGCAGATTTATAAATAGAAACATCAAGTGAGTTCAAGAATTTTAAATCAAATACTACCATTTTTAGTGATTTAAATGAAGAGCAGATTTGAATTTACTGTATTTTACATATTAGCTAAGTACAGTTGAAGCTTGCATTGGATTTGGGTGAATTTGATTCCGAAGATAGTGTAGCTATTAAAGATTATAGGAAAATTTCTAGATTGAGTTGAAATTAGATTTTGGTACTGTAACTTGGGAATTTCAGTTAGGAACCCTAGTTTTACTGGGTTTAAGAAAATCGGGTGCTGCGGCTTCAAAAATGAATCGAGTTCAAAGATCTTTTGGGTATTGGAAGATGATAGTTAGTCGAAGTCGTCGCTGAAATTTAGGTGGAGATGGTGGCCGGAGGCGCGCAGGATCGCTGTTGATAGGTTGGGGATGTTGGTTGCTGACTGCAGTTCCAGGTTTTGGAATTTGAGTCTCAAACCTGAATTCAAGCACATGATGTAGAAATGGGTGTTGAATTGGTCTGAGGGAAGGATTGTTGATCGTGGGATGGTCGTGGGTTTGGCCAATGATGGCTGGAGTGGATGGGCAGGTGTACGGTGCAGAAGTGTACATGGTGGTGTTGATTTTAGGTTGCAGGGTTTTATACCCGTGAGGGTCTCGGGTATATTGAGATATGACTCGAAGTAACATTATGGTAGCTCGGGTTTGTGTCAATGTTTTAGGTTTTAAAAGATTGATTAGAAACCTGTTTTCCAGATTTTATGAAATATGAAGTGAAGTAAAATGCAAACTGAAATCTGAAACTATGTTTGAATCCAGAATTGAATTTGAATTCTATAAGTTTAAATTTGGGTATTTGTAATAAATGTTTCAGGGTTTTAGTATTTAGACAGAAATTTGTTTCCAGGTTTTATAAAATTGAAGTAAAAAGTAAATTGCAAAACAAAAATCTGAAATAAGCCTTGAACCTGAAATTGAATTTGAAAATTCAATAAGTTTAAATTTTAGATCATTGAAATAAATTTGAAATGCTTTTTAAACTCAAGTGTGGTTTTAAAACAAAACTGAAAACTGTCTTTCTGTTTTAAAAATTTGAAAGTAGAATTTAAATATTTGGACGATGAAGTTCAATTTGAAAATTTTAAACCTGAAACTTAATTTTGAATTCAATAATTTAAATCCTGGATTTTTAAATATTTTGAATTCAGGAAGTTTAAGATGTTTTTAAACCAAGCTGAAAAATGTCTTTATGTTTTTAAATTCGAAGTAAAATTTTAAAATGTAACCGAAAATTTAAAACAAAGTTTAAATCTAAAATTGAAATATGAAATTCAAATAGAAGAATCTGAGTTTGAATTTAATTTAAATCTGGAAAGTTTAATTTAGATTTTTAAACTTTTACAGTATAAAACAACATTGATTTGAATTTAAAACTATAAGTTTTAAATTTATGAAATAAGGTTTAAAATAAGTTTAAATTCAGTTTTAGACCTGAAATTGATTTTTATGTCAGTTTTTTTAAAATAAGTTTTTAAATTTAAATTTATTTTAACTATTTTAGAAAGGTTATGTGGTTTGAATTTAAAAATGAGATGGAAATTTGAAATAAGATTTAAATGTATTTCAGTTTGAAATTTAAAAAGAAATTTTAAATTTGAATTTTTGTTTGAAACAAATTGTTTAAAATTCTTTATATAAGAAAAATGTTCTTAATTTTGAACTTAAGAAATTGGTTTCATTTAAATTATTAACTTAATTTAAATGGAATAATAATTATTTGATTAATTAATAATGTGGATGATTTTTTTTTTAAAGTTAACTAATTAGATTTGAGATTAATTAATTTAGGTTAATTAATCTATAATTAAGGATGGTTAATTAAATTTTAATTGATAATTAAGATTTCTTTAATCAAGTAATTAAAGAAAATTTAGATTTTAATTAACACTTAATTAATTAACAATTAAAGATTAATTAAATTGTAATTAAATATTAATTAATTGATAATTAATAATGATTTGTATAAGTTAACTCTTAATTAAGTAATTAAGAAATGTTAATGAAGGTCATTAACCTAAAATTATTTAACAATTAATTAATGTGATTAATTTTTGATAATTAATTAAATTAATGAATTAATAATAATCAATTGCTTAAGTTTAATTACTTAATGAAAGTAACTAATGAATTAGTTACTTAGTGTAATTAATTTGATTAAGGTGATTAGTTTAGATTAATTAAGTGAAATTAATTTAAACATTTGTGGATTGTTGATAATTACTTTATGGGTTTGTAATTACTTAAGGAATTAATTAATTAAATAATTACTGAATGTAATTAAAGATATTTATTATAGAAGTAATTTGAAAATTAATCAAGGAATTAATTTAAATAATTAATTATGAAAAATTAATTATGGGATGAGTGATTAAGGTAGTTAATTACTGGATGGTTATTAATCATGGGTGATTAATATATATATGGTTTAAATTGAAGATTAATTACTTATGTAATTAATATAGATATTGATTAAATGTAATCAGAAATCATTAATAAATTAATTAATGATGTAATTTAGAATTGATTAATTAACAAATAATGAATAAATGAAGTAATTAATTAATAATTTATTAATGTCATTAATTTTAGTTAATTAATTAATTAAGCAATTACAAGTTAATTATGTGTAAAGAATTAAATATAATTAACTTGTGTAATTAATATTATAGGCTAATTACTTATTGTAATTAGGGAATTATTAATCAGTAATGATTAAATGGAATGAATATTTAGATGACGATCTATAAATTGATTTGTAATCAATTAGTGATTTACTTAAGCAGGATTATAATGATGAAGTAATTAACTTAATTTATTTTAAATTAATTGGAGATTAAGTAATTAATGTAATTCATTTTAAATTAATTATATAAGGTGTAATCATTAGATCATTGCTTATGTTTGATGATTAGTAATAATTGCCATGCATGGGTTGTAATCTCAGTTATGAGATGAGTGATGTATGTGATTTGGATGCATTGGTTGCTTTTGGATGATAATATGGATTATCTGATTATGATATGAACTATCTGTTGGTAATGATAATGTTGATTATCTATTGTGTTGAAAATTATCTATCTGTATGTATATAGATAATGAATTGAATTGTTTTAAACTTAAAACAACTTGGCCTTAAAAGATACGCTTTGGATTTCGATGAGACCGGGATCGGGTTTCCATATTTGGATATCCGAAAACCACATCGATTCCAATTAAACGTTAGGTCGTTAATCCAAGTGGAGCGAGTGAAGACTCGAGGTGTAAGGGCTATACGTCAGTATAACTCTGTGGGTGATTCCGTAATGAGTTTGACGGAATAGTACTTATAGATTCGAGATGGTGATTCAGAGTGCAAGGGTTATTGTCGTTAACTTTGAGGGTGATTCCAATACGAGTGTAACGAGATAATGCCTTCGGTTTCATTCGAACCCGAAACGAACTTGTATGGATTTATTGCTTTCAGAACATCGTCAGGTGGACGATGAGCATTCTAAGTGATATGTCTTATAAAGGTAATCGTAGCCTCAAGCCTCATCTACCGGGAATGGCTAAAATAGGGGAGGTGCAGCAAAGCTTCGTGGGTAGCCCCCACTTGAGAGCAAGATTTATCCCTGTCTAGAGGTCCCTTTAATTTCGGCTTAGTGGTGCGGTTGCTGATCACAACTGCGGGGTAGTCTTGTTTGGAACTGTTCAGTAAGGAACGGGTCCGGCTTTGTAATGCAGTGGAGTGGCCGTACTCCTCGGTACGGTGATCTAGGCCACGTACTGTGACGGGCGGTACCCCAGTAGCCCAGCCATTGATGGAATCCAAAATCCAATAAGTGCCAACGGTTTTGATTGTATTACCCACTTTTGTGGCTAGTAGCTGGAATTTAATCATGTAACAATTTTGGCTATTTCTTATTTACTTGAAAACCCTAGACACTATTATAATATCATCGGATTTCCTATCAAATGTTTTGGTTAGCGTAAGGTAAAAACTTTTCCATGTTTATGCGTGGGAAGTCTTACGTGATACCTTTTCTTTTCAAAGTTAAGCAACTTTAACCTGTTACTCACACCAGACCCATGTCTGACCCGGAGTTATTTCTGTTTTTCTTTAACTCTTGGGTACTCAAATTTTTATGAGTAGCCAAGGGAATTCATGTTAGGATTCAGGTTAGCTTTGACGTATTGTGGAGGAGCATATGGAGCAGGAGGCTTCTGCGTATAGTTATATAGTTTTCCGTTGTGTTGGTATCTCTGAGTTTTTCTGTATTATGTATTGAGTTGTAATAGCTAGACAGGTGTTTATAACTGTCTAGTATGTGTTGTATTGTCTGTGTACTCTGATAATTGTTGTATACTATGTAATACTTATGTTATTAATATAATTTATTCGTTCCGCTGTTGAGGTTCTTGTGTTGTTTCTTCTTTCTCTTCTTTCTTTTCTCTTTTCTATCCCTTTCTTTCTTAAGGATGATACGACTTTTTGTGGAGAAAAAGTAGGGTCGTCTCAGTATATGCATAAATATATGTTACATCTATTCAAGTTTGTATAAAATTTTGTAGCACATATACTTGTTAGGTATTGGATAGCCTCTATATATATATATATATATATATATATATATATATATATATATATGAAGGTTTATATGGATTTGTCTTACTATGTTTCAAATGTTATTATATATATAAGTTATGCATATTAGTATGTTGAATTTAAAATGAAGAAAATTTATAATAGTTTACTTTATATATACACATATATATATATATTTTACTAACATAAGTGTAAATAGGTGTACGTGAATTAGGCGTCTGTATATTGTGTATATCTTTATAATTTTAAAGTTGTTTATGATATGTAAATTTTATATATAACTTGTATTTTTCTATTGGCATGCTTTTATATTATACATATGTAGTATCTAAGGTATATTCTATTATAGATATTAAAGTTTGTATATATATAGTTATATAAAGTTGTTGTTTATGGGGTGTATATATATGATATCAGTATTTATATAAAAGATTTGCATTATAACATTTTTGGAAAAGAATATATATTATATATTTTGCTGTAGTAGTATAATTGGTAGTCTACCAATAACACTTTGGTCTATACTGTTTGAAATTTATATATATGTTTGGTTTTAGAAATGCACATGTATGACATGGTTGTTTATTGGGAGTATGGATATATATTAGCTAGTATATTTGTATATATAATTATATATATTGTATATTATGTGTTGTTCTATATATATGTTAAATTATAATCTTGTGATCTACCGAGTATATATATCTATAAGTTATGTGAACTATTTTATCTGTTATAAGTCTTCATATGTATATAAGTATTTTGCATTTTCATAATTACATATATTGATATTTATTTCAAAAATATAATGTGTGTGTGTGTGTATTTGATTTTTATATGTATGTTTAATTTGAAATAATGGATTTTGTAATGCATATATATATATATATAATGTATTATATGTTTGAATTTAGCATACGATTTTTATATATATAGTTATATATAAGTTTACCTATACTATTTAGCTTTATCAATCCCGATTCTGATTTATTTCGTCAATTCCTATTTATTAGCTTGTCCGTCAAATTTATTCAAATTTTGCTTTGCTTCAAAGCTCTTGCTTGGATTCGTAACTCATCTCATTATCGTTCATCTCTAGCCTCGAAAGGTGAGCAATCACTCACGATTAACGTTATTATATTTATTAAATTTGATTTCAATTGAAACCATGACTGAAATATGCTGCTATTAGTTATTTACAATGCTATTTATATGCTATTGTCTATATCAGTTCACATGCGACATCTGACACCATTATCTGTTATTTATATTGATGATATATGCCTATTATAATATTATCATGTATGTTATCACTCTGCAAGTTCCCTGTTAGTATAAAATCGTCTATGGGTTTTAATGATACATGCCCAAACGATCTGTGGAATAGGAGAAAACCGTTATGGGTTGAAATGATAAACCCAGTGATTTTCATTGAAATTAATTTGGATTGCAGGTTGAAATGATATATTCCCATATTTATATTTAAATTGCGGATTGAAATGATAAATATCTGTATCACTTGACCATAGGATATAAAGTTGTATACATACACCGCTGGTCAATGTGCGTGTGTGTATGTGTGTATATATATATTGAAATGATTTTCAAGGTTTTGAAATTGAATTTATTAAAGAATTATACTTGAATAAGTTTGATTTGAAATTTATTAAATTTGGGATTTTAAAGATAAGATTTTATAACTTGATTTTTGATTAAAAAGGTGATTTAAGTGCATATTTCAAATTTACATAAATTGAAATGGTATATCTAGTTTTATTTAAATTTGGAATTTGAAGCTTTATTTAAATGTCATTTGAATGATTAAGTATGTATTTCAAAATAAATAATAGTAAAGTGAATTTGATATATATATATATGGAATTTTCAGATCTAGTTTTGAAATGTTTGAACATTTAAAGCTTTGAAAATATTAAAATTGAAATGGTTTATTTTGTGGTTAAAAAACTGTATTTGAAATCGATATAATTTGAAACGGTTTATTAAGAACTGAAATAAATTGAAATTGATGATTTGAGATTTGATTAAATTTTAATTTTTGGAATTAGAGTTTATTTGGAATTGATTTGTGAAATTGAGGAAGTTATTTTATCATATAAAGTATTTTTAAATTTTATTTAAAACTATTTTATATTTTACTTTATAAATTATTCTAGTATAAACTATTTTTAATATAAACTATTTTAATATACTAACTATTTTAATATTAACTATTTTAACTTATAACTCTTTTATATAAATAATTTTAACTTATAACTCTTTTATATATACTATTTTACTTTATAGACTATTTTACTGTATACACTATTTTAATATCTAAACTATTTAAGTGGTGGAAGTTATGTTTTCAAAGTTATGAATTTCAAAGTATTATGTTTTGAAAGTGTTATAATTTCAAGTGTTCGGTTCCGAAAGTATTATAAATTTGATAGTGCTATGATTTTGGAAAAGGATATATTTGAAATGGAAATGATATCGTATTTGGTTTTGAAATTGAAATGATGTCGTATTGATATGGTTTTAAAATAGAAATGATATTTGGTTTTGAAGTATAAACCGTTTTAAAATGACCACGGTGTTATAATAAGGTTTGTTTGTTAAAGATACCGGGATCGGAAGTTTTCATACTCTCTATCAACTCTGAAAACCACTTTAACGACCCTATACGCGATGGAGATTCCAGAATGAAGTAGGATGGTGGTGACGAACGTATATGAGGTATATACGTGGACCCAACTCCCATGAGTTGGCATATGGTGGCTAAAACAGGAGCAATAGACGGGCCAAGTGTGGTAGCTCCTCCGATCGGACACATTTCTTCGATAATATATTCTGACTTTGTGATTGATTTGGTGGCCACACTTGATTTTTGATTTGGGAGTGTGTTCCGAGGTGGGTGTAGAGGTTGTTATGCGTTACCACTAGGCCGAAAGTGTAATTGGTATATCTACCCTGGCATTGCCTAGTTGTGCCCTATCACCTACCCTATCGAAACCACTACGAGTTTGTTTTGTACCACACCTATGGAGTGCCCTCTGACAACGCCCAGTACGGGGGAGATTATGGTACTGTATAAACTATGGGAACATATAAAATGTGATAAGGTAGAAAATGTAAAGCCTTAGTGCTATTTTAATAGTTTACTTTACTATAGACATTATTATAATAACGTATATTACTACATAGTAGATAGTTTAATGGATCTTTGGAGGATGGTTATCCCAAACATCTTTTGAGTTACTTGTATTTCAGATGTTATTTCACTTGAGTTGGATTTATTGTTATAAGAATGTTAATTCTGACTCGAGTATTTTGTGTTTAGCTTTACGCTTAGGTGAGACTGAGTGGTACGGCTTTTGAGACTCACCTTTGGAGTTGGAGCTTCGTTTGGAGAACCATCTACATCCTTTCAGCTTGTAGTTATTCAGTTGATTCCTGTGATGTATTTTGATCCTGTATTTGACTATTGTATTTGAGACTTCTTTTCTATTCTTATTTAACTCTGTTATATATAGTAGCCTCATGAACTACTATTCTTTTGTTTCCACTACATATTGCATATTACTCTGTGTCCGTGATTCTATGATTATTTATTTACTGTATATGCTGAGTTTTTCCAAATATAAATTAACAACTTGGTATTTTGAACAATTCAAATTCGGCATGTGTGGACGCGAATGGTTGAAAATATCAGGATGTTACATGTGGTATCAGAGCTTTGGTTTTAGGAAAAACTCAATGTATAAGGTAAATTTAATTACGGAATCACTTTCGTTCGAGCTTGAATTCCTTCCCTTTTGACTCGAATTTCCTTTGAATTTTGAAACACTCCCATTTGTTCTGAAATCCATTCTTGTCTCTCCCTATTCGTATTCACTTTGATTCTGAGCATCCCTAAACTCCATTGAATGATTTGTAAATGGGTAAAACTCCTTTACAATAGCGTCGAGTCACTAGAGATTAGATGCCGATATCTCTTGATATGCCGAATTATATCTCTTGTGATCGAATGTCATTTTGCCTCAGAACTCTACATCGATCGTATTCTTGAAGTCTCGGTTGACTCGGTTAAGGTCAACAACGATCAATATCAAAACATCCATCTTTCTATTTTGTAGTCTTATTTTCGTTTCATGCTATCTTCTAGTTTGAATTCTTTTGATCTGGGTATCTATAATTTGAATCTCTATCTTTGTTTTGGAATATATTCTGTATAATCGAGTGAGGAAGTGTATTTGTAATAAATATTAAAATGTTTTATATATTGTGCTATTTGGGTTGTTATTGTTGATATGGAGTTTTGATCGACTCGTCTGATTAAAGCTGTCGATAGGATTTCCAAAACACTTGAATTGAGCAAACTGACACAATAGTATTTTCAAATTTGGTAAATGAAATAGTTTTGTATGATTATACTATAACTATTTAATTTTCTGAAAATTAAACAGTTAACTGGATTGGTTGTTAGAAAAAGAATAGTTGATTTTCATTTATTGCTTTCTAAACCATTGACTATTGTCACATGATATAAATAAATGGAACTAACATGGTTTAGAAACTGTTATGGGAATTTAATTGAATTTAAAATTTAGAATTTGAGAATTTAATTTTCGATGATTCCAAATTTTGGTTTTATAGTTTTAAAAATGTATATTATTTAAAAGTATTTTTGAATATAAATCTTCTCCAAAGAATTTTAATGTTTAAATCAGAACTTTTCTCTTTATTTACTGGAAAATAATTTCGGTGATGATGGGCGCATCATCAACATTCATGTTCGATTTTCAGAATGGAGAGACCATTCTGTAGCATTGCTGCACTTTTGTTTTAGAAAATGGATCTGATTTGAATTTCTAAAGTATGATTGATATATTATTTATTGGCATAATTATGGATTTGATATATATAGTGTGTTTGCGTGTGTGTGTGTGTGTGTGTGTGTGTATATATATATATATATATATATATATATATTTATCCCAATATTGTTTGAAGTTAGTCGGAAATTTAATTCTTAAAATTCCGATTTAAGGATGATTTCAATTATAAATGAAACCAAAATTTTGTATAAACATTTAAACTTGAAATTTGGAAATTTCTTGTATAATACTCAATTACATCCCAATATAACTTACCTAAATCATTCAGAAGTTGAATATGTAATTGAATAATTTACAATTTAAAATGATGTTAAAGAATTTTAAATAAATTTGAGTGGTTATAATAAATGTTTTATACTTAATTTTATGATTATAGAAATGTTAATAGAGGAAAAATTGAATTATAAGATAATGAATAAATGAGAATAAATGAAATAAATTTTGTTTGAGGGAATTGATAAAACTGAAATAAAATCAACTTAACGAAATACCTTGAAATTAAAATCATTTATTAAATATTAATTTAAAATTGAAATTTATATAGTTTAAATCAATTGTTTTACTTTATTTTCAATCTATTTTTCTTTTTGGTTGTTTCTATTCTTCTACCTCGTTCTTTTTCGGGGACGAAAAGTTTTGAGTAAGGAAGAGTGTAACGACGCGTAAATTTTGATGGTTTTAATATAATTACTGGAAATTTTATGAAATTTTAAATAATTAAATTTTGAAATAAAAATTTAATATTTGGAATACGTCCATTTAAACATAACAATTGGCAAATTTTCATCAGAAAATTTGAAAGTTTATTTTTCTTGTGTAATTATATTTCAATTCAAATCAGTTAAAAATTAATGATAATAAAATACTTTCCAAATTTGAATATTTTTATATAATAAATTTGTAAATCATCTTCTGAGTGAGACTTCATATTTTGTTTCTTCAAATTTGGACTGCTATTGCTCCATTTATTTTATTTCTGTCATTTGAGCAGCATTTTGTACCGATATCAATTTTTGATCGAATAATCGTACCACTGATATCTATATACCATTTTGACCGTCTCATCATGTTGATCTCTGCAGTATATTTAATTTTGTGTTTCAAAGTCTGGTACGCAGCGGAATCTAAAAAATAAATAAACGTAATCGTATCGATATTGGTTTTGTATCATCTGGGTGCTTATGATTTCTCATTTTCACCTAACAGTTATTTGCATTTATATCTCCTATATTCTCATGCTTGACTTTTTATCTTCTATTGGTTTCAATATTTACATTTATTTCGGTACGTCCTCTGGTATTTTTTTTCTTACTTGTTTCAAGCTTTCTGAAAGAATAGTATAAAGCATATGTTCATTATTACAGTTTTTTGCTTGTCCTTTCCTTTCACCTCTCTTTCTTCCCTTCTGACATTTATGTTGCGCAGAAAAAAAGTTTGCTTATATTTTTATCACCTGAAACTTCACCCTCCTTTTCCCCTCCACGATCTCTCTCCTTTGCCCTACAAACGGCCATGGCCGCTCCTCCTTCATGCTCGTAGCCTTCACAATCGTCAGCACCCTCACGCAACCACGTGCCGCCTTTCACCTCGCTACGTGTGACTCGACCCGCCACTCAAGCGCCTCCCTCCTCGCTCTCTATCTCAACCTTTGCCTAGACCGAGCCTACCGCTGATCTCATCCAACTCGCCTGGGCCACAGCCGATTGCCATTTTCATCCTTCCCCATAATCTTCAACCGAGACTACTTTGTAAGTTATATATATGTAATCAATATGAAGCTTATGAATAAGTATATGTATAAATATATGTCACATCTATTCAAGTTTGTGTAAAAATTTGTAGCGCATATAATTGTTAGGTATTGGATAGCCTATGCACATTTAAGTGGCAGTACATATATATATATATATATATATATATATATATATATGATGGTTTATATGGATTTGTTTTACTATGTTCCATGTGCTATTATATATATATATATATATATATATATATATATATATATATAAGTTATGCATATTAATATGTTGAGTTTTCAATGAAGGAAATTTATAATAGTTTACTTTATATATATACTGATTTAAAAAATCTATAGTTTTCTAGCATAAGTGTATATAGGTGTACGTGAATTAGGCGTCTGTATAATGTTTATATCTATATAATTTTGAAGTTGTTTATGATATGTAAATATTACATATAACTTATATTTTTCTGTTGGCATGCTTTTATAGTATACATATAATACATATGTAGTACGTAAGTCATATTCTGTTATAAATATTAAAGTATGTATATATATAGCTATATAAGGTTGTTGTTTATGGTGTGTGTATATATGATATCGGTATTTATATAAAGATTTGTATTATAACATGTTTAGAAAAAAAATATATTATATATTTTGCTGCAGTAGTACAATTGGTAGTCTACCAATAATATTTTGGTTTATATTGTTTAAAATTTATATATATGTTTGGTTTTAGAAATGCACATGTATGACAGGGCTGTATATATGGAGTACGGATATATATTAGCTGGTATATTTGTATATATAATTATATACATATATATTGTATAGTATGTGTTGTTTTATATATATGTTAAATTATAATCTTGTGATCTGCTGAGTATATATATTTGTAAGTTATGTGAACTATTTTATCTGTTCTAAGTGTACACATTTATGTAAGTATTTTGCATTTTCATAAGTATATATATAGGTATTTATTTCAAGAATATAATGTGTATATATATATATTTGATTTTTATATGTGTGTTTTAATTTGAAACAATGTATTTATATATATATATATATATATATATTTAATTTAATGTATGTTTGAATTTAGCATATGATTATATATATATAGTTGTATATAAGTTTACCTATACTATTTAGCTTCATCGATCTAGATTCTAATTTATTTCATCAATTCCTATTTATCAGCTTGTGCGTCAAATTCGTGCAAATTTTGTTTTGCTTCGAAGCTCTTGCTAGATTCATAACTTATCTCATTCTCGTTCATCTCTAGCCTCGAAAGGTGAGCAATCACTCACGATTAATTCTCTTATATTTATTAAATTTTATTTCAATTGAAATGACGATTGAAATATGCTGCTTTCTGTTATTTACGTTGCTATTTATATGCTATTATCTGTATCTGTTCACCTGTGACATTTGACACCATTATCAGTTATTTATATTAAATATATATGTCTGTTATGTTATTATTATATTGTTATAACTCTCCAAGTTCCCTGTTAGTATAGAATTCCATGTGGGTCGAAATGATACATACCCGAACGATCCGTGCAATAGGAGAAAACGATATGGGTTGAAAAGATAAACCCAAGCGATTTTCATTGAATTGAATTTGGGATTATGGGTTGAAATGATATATACCCGTATATATATTTAAATTGTAGATTGAAATGATAAATATCTGTATCGCTTGAACATAGGATAGAAAGTTATATATATACACCGCTGGTCAATGTGAATATATATATATATATATATATATATATATATATATATATATATATATATATTAAAATGATCGCCAAGGTTTTGGAATTGAATTTATTTAAGAATTATACTCGAATAAGTTTGATGTGAAATTTATTAAATTTGGGATTTTAAAGATATTATTTTATAACTTGATTTTTGATTAATAAATTGATTTAAGTGAATATTTCAAGTTTACATAAATTGAAATGGTATATTTAGTTTTATTTAAATTTGAAATTTGAAATTTTATTTAAATTTTATTTGAATGATTAAGTAAGTATTTCAAAATAAATAATAGTAAAGTGAATTTGATATATATTTATGGAATTATCAAATCTAGTTTTGAAATGTTTGAATATTTAAAGCTTTGAAAATATTGAAATTGAAATGGTTTATTTTGGGTTAAAAATCTGTATTTGAAATCGATATAATTTGAAATGGTTTACTGAGAAACTGAAGTAAATTGAAATTGAAGATTTGATATTTAATTAAATTTGAATTTTTGGAATTAGAGTTGATTTGGAATCGATTTGTGAAATTGAGGAAGCTATTTTATCATATAAAGTATTTTTAAATTATATTTAAAACTATTTTATGTTTTACTTTATTAATTATTTTAGCATAAACTAGTTTTAATATAGACTATTTTTATACTGACTATTTTAATATTAACTATTTTAGCTTATAACTCTTTGATATAAACTATTTTACATTATAAACCATTTTATTACATATACTATTTTAATATCTAAACTATTTAACTGGTGGAAGTTATGTTCTCAAAGTTATGAATTTCAAAGTATTATGTTTTGAAAGTGTTATAATTTCAAGTGTTTGGTTCCTTAAGTGTTATAACTTTGAAAGTGCTATGATTTTGGAAAAGGATATATTTGAAATGGAAATGATATTGTATTTTGTTTTGAAATGGAAATGATATCGTATTGATATGGTTTTAAAATATAAATGATTTTTTGGTTTTGAAGTATAAACTATTTTGAAATGACCATAGTGTTATAATAACATTTGGTTGTTAAAGAGACCAGGATCGGAAGTTATCATACTCTCTGCCAACTCCGTAAACCACTTTAACCACTGTGTACACAGTGGAGATTCCAGAATGAAGTAGGATGGTGGCGATGATCCTGTATGAGGTATATGCGTGGACCCAACTCCCATGAGTTGGCATAAGGCGGATAAAACACGAGAAATCGATAGGCCAAGTGAGGTAGCTCCTCCTATCGGACACATTTCTTCGATACTATATTCTGATTTTCTGCCTGATTTGGTGGCCATACTAGATTTTTGATTTGGGAGTGTATTTCGAGGTGGATGGTAGTGGCTGCTATGCGTTACCAACAGCCCAGATGTGTAATTGGTATATCTACCCTGGCATTGCCTAGTTGTTCCATTTCACCTACCTTATCGTGACCACTATGAGTTTGTTTTGTACCATACCTATGGAGTGCCCTTTGATGACGCCAAGTACGGGGGACATTACAGTATTGTATAGACTATGGAAATATATAAAATGTGATAAGATGGAAAATGTAAAGCCTTAATGCTATTTTAATAGTTTACCTTACTATAGATATTATTATAATAGAGTATATTACTACATAGTAGATAGTTTAACGGATCCTTAGAGGATGGTTATCCCAAACACTTTTGAGTTAATTGTAATTTAGTTGTTATTTCACTGGAGTTGGATTTATTGAAATAAGAATGCTAATCCTGACTCGATTGTTTTGTTATTTTGCTTTATGCTCGGGTCAGACTGACTGGTACAGCTTTTGAGACTAACCTTTGGAGTGGGAGCTTCGTTTGGAGATCCATCTACATCCTTTTAGCTTGCAGTTATTCAATTGATTCCTGTGATGTATTTTGATCATGTATTTGACTATTTTATTTGAGACTTCTGTTCTAATCTTATTTGACTATGTTATATATATAGCAACCTCATGAACTACTATTCTTTTGTTTCCTCTGCATATTGTATATTACTTTGTGTCTGTTATTCTGTGATTTATTTATTTACTATATATGCTGAGTTTTGCCATATATAAATTAAAAATATGGTATTTTGAGCCATTCAAATCCGGCATGTGTCGATGCGAATGGTTGAAAATATCAGGATGTAAAGACCCAGAATTTTAATTAATTAAAATTTGAATATTTAATTAATTTTAAATATTAATAAGTGAAATTTATAAGTTGAATAAATTTTATTTCGAATAATTGGATTTAATTGGGTAATTAAATCGATAATTTAATATGTGAAAATACAGAAATAATTGAAAATTGGGTTAAATATGATTGAAAATAATTTGTAAAATTTTATTTTATCATATTGGAGTTAGAATGATGTTATAGAACTTTTAAAATCGAATTAAGAGTTTATTTGTGAAAATTGAATATTTTAATATTTAATCGACTAATGAAATTAGTCAATTTTCGAACAGTCTCAGAATATGATGAAACTAGTTCCATTGGATCCGTAATAGTTTGTTATTATCGGATTTCAATTTTCGTAGCAATCGGAGTTTTCGTTTGATCGTGGCAGCTCGAAACGCAACGAAATTGTTTTAATATTAATTTGGCGAGTTAAAATAGTCATTTTTCAAACAGTCTCGGATTTCGACGAAACCAGTTTCATCGGATCCGTAATGTGATATTATTGTATGATTTCAAATTTCATATCAATCGGATTTACCGTTAACGCCTAGAAATTTGATTTACCAATTTAATTTTAAATCAAACGTTTATTGCCATACTCGCACAGATGACCGAATTAGCTCCCGAAACACGTTCCATTGTGTTCGGAACATGGGGTAAACCATATAAACGTCAGCCGGCACGCTTCGTTTGGAGTTCGGAAATTCCGGGATGAATAGTGTTTGCAAAATTTTCTATATAAGCCCCTCCATTTTCACAAATTTCAACCAAACCAAAACCTAACCCTAATTTCTTCAGTAGCCGCCACCTACAACACCAATGGCCGAAAAAATATCATCTTCTCCTCCTCTTTTCTTCAAATCCGTGCAACGATTCAAGAAACTTTCAACATGAAAGTTGTAGACGACAATGAGATCTAGTAGTTCAACGGTCATGATCGTGTTTGGAGCTTTGGATCATCGGGAAAGTGGCTGCAAAGGCCATGCGTTCGGCCTCGTTTTTCGTGCAAATGGCTCGACCGAGCCTCATGCTCTTTAGGCCGAGTGAAGAGCGAGAGATGGGCTTCGAGGTGCAAGTTTCTGATCAACTTCTCGTGCGTTGTGGAGGTCGCATAATTTAACCCTAATTGGAGCTATGGGTTCGGTTTCACGTGTTCATCACCTGGAGCACACGAAGATGGAAGAAAACAAAAAGGGGCGGCTGTGATCTAGGGAAAGTGATGGACGGTGATGATCTATTTAGGTTTAGAAAATAAATAAATGTTGTAAA
The DNA here is from genome assembly GCA_030765085.1 of Allium cepa. Classification (NCBI taxonomy): domain Eukaryota; kingdom Viridiplantae; phylum Streptophyta; class Magnoliopsida; order Asparagales; family Amaryllidaceae; genus Allium; species Allium cepa. The sequence continues at coordinate 456,269,158 of CM060932.1, forward strand.
TTTATAGTTTTAAATTCGTGTAACTTTGAAAATTCATATCTTTTTCATACGAGGTCGAAAACGCGCGAAACCAGTTGCGTTGGAATCGTATGGACGAGCACTACGCTATGGAATTGGATTGGAGTCATTTGGAATTAGCGAAAATTTTGGGTAAAATTAAACGCATGTTTAATTTTATTGGAAATAAAAGCTGAAAACGAAATTGAAATCAAGGTGACAACTTCTCACTTAATCGAATCGATTTCGATTTTAATTTTAAATAGTTATATTTAAAATACTTGAAAGCATGTTTGAATGATGATTGTTATCTATTGATTGTTAAAATAGACATTATACGCCGTTAGTAAGCGGATGTTATTTATTAAAAACATATACCGCGAATATTTCATAAACAGTGAAATTGATATTATTTATGTACTTGGAATTGATTTCCCGCAGTATATAGCGGATGAGACCCTATTGCGCCATCTATTAAGCGGATAATATTTTAAATCCCATATACCGTGATAATTTCGTACTGGAACGGAATTGGTATTGTGCTAATATCTTTGGATGCAGGAAAAATGGTTGGAGGGATCCAACTGGATTCCTCTACAGTATTTATTTGATTTCAGATATTTTGATATTTGATTGATTATCATATCGATATATGATGTCGTTTGTTTTCGTGATTGACTATTTGGTATGTAGCATCATTGGGCCAAAATTTGGAATTTTAAAAGGATTTTTAAAGTGATTTTTGAAGAGTATACGTTTATAAAATATTTTTGGAATTTTAAAAGGATTTTTAAAGTGATTTTTGAGAAATATAGTAAAAAGTTGAATTTTGCAAATATGGGGTTAATAATTTTATAAAATAGTTTAAATTGGGATTTCTGAATTTATTGTAAAAAGTTTAAAATATAGGATTTATAAAATTTGATTATTTTATAAATCAACGAGAATGATGAAATTATAGAAGAGTTTAAAGACGTTTTAAATAATAGTATAAATTGATTTATATAAGAGATTTATAAATTGATATTTATAAATTAAAATATTGGAATTATAAAATGAGTTTTTATAAGTGTTAGAATAAATTGTAAATGAATTTCATAAATGAATGAAATTATAGGATTATAAACGGTGAAGTTATAAATGGAATTTTATAAGTAGTAGGTTTATAAAATTTATAAGGTTATTAAAGGAATAGATGTGGGTAAATAAATGAACCATATAAGTTATAAGATTTATAATTTGAGAAGCCTTAAAAGGAACGATTTTGTAAAGTAATCGTTTTATAAGCATTTAACTTATAATATGAACCTTTGGTTTATAATTGAGTTATAAATTGAATAGGTTAATAAAGGATATTTAAAGAAGGAAGTTGTTATAAAATAAATAGAAATGGAATTTATAAACATTGTTTTATAAATCCGCAAACGGCTTAATTTGATAAGTAAATTGTTATAACTTATTAATGGAGTTATATTCACGTTTTAGACAGTGAATAATCCTTTAAAATAAAATGTACAGAAATGATGAAATTGGTTAACAAAGTATATTCACATTTTTGAATAGTGAATAATAAGTTAAAGAAAATGGTTTGGAGGTGATGTTTTAAATAGAATTAAAACGATCTAATGATGTTTTTAAATGTGTTAAGATTCGAAACCATAGATTTCAACATTCATTGTTGAAATAGATGTTTTCGAGAAATAGAAGGAAATGATGAGCTATAACACTGTTGTTATAGTAAATGATTTCCGAAAGGAAATGTTTTGTATAGTATTGGGATTTATATATCTATTTTAATTTCGAATCCCTATACTAGTGATTTTGGGTTGTCGTAACGATGTTTTACGCAATATTCGTTTTGGCCCAAATAAATATGTTTAAGAAAATGATTTCCTTAAAGAATGAAATATATACTTAATTTCAATTTAAGTATATTGAATATTTTCAGAAGGTTGAAAATAAATAGATTTGTGAATTACTTATTAATAAGTAAGTATGGAAATGTTTTTCCAATGTGAAATATAACGTTTTGACAATTTATCTTTTTAAAGATAAATTGCAAATGAATAATTGAAATCGTATATTAATATATATATTTTGGAATATAAATTCATTATGGAATTTATAAATGAAAAGGGGAATTTGTTTATAAACAAACGTTGATTAGTTTTTGAAGTATGGGAATTAATTTACGGATTTGAAACTTAAATATAAAGTAAATCGTTAAGGATTTATTTAATTGGTTTAAATGAACATGTTGAAACGAAAGTATTTTCGCATGAGGAAATGTTTGAAATTTGTTTTCAAAAGTGGTAAAGGTGAAAAGTGATTTTGAAATTGTTTTCAAAATGGTTGAAGTGTGAAAATTATTTATCTTGTAAAGATATTTTTGGGAAATAAATAATTTGGAAAATTATTTGGAATCTGGTGATGTTGTGCATATCCATTGATAGTTCAATAACCGACTATCAATATTTACCTTTGAATAAGTATTTGTTGTGATTTGCTGAATTTGAATGCCACACTTATTTTTTAAATTATTGCGCTCGTTATTCGGATTACCCATTCCGAATAGTGATACGACGTAATGGATAGCATTGATGATCGGTGTTGAAGACCGGATATTTTTGAAAACGGAAGGATTACCGTCGAATGTTTCTGCATCGAATGGCCCCGGTATAGAAATTCCATATGTGATGGGAAGTCCGGAAGTGATTAGTGAATTTCCAGATTGCAAGGACTTCTTTGTAAGTGCCTTCGGTTCTGTTCGAGCCCGGAACAGACTTGTATGGATTGTATATCTGACATTACAAATTGAGATATAAAACTGATTTCTTCCAAATATAATTCTGTTGGTGGCGGAGAATTTATTCTCTTAGCTTAACACCCTTCTCTGAGACGTACGAGCTCAGAGGTTATGTAGTTGAAGGTTATTAGCAATATATTCCCAATTTGGTAATGTGACATGCTAAGTGTTGCTGTGAAATGATCATTGTTTGATCATTTGTGATATGATCATTTGTTTGATCACTTATCTTTGTGATCATTTCTTTGATCATTTGTTGACCCAAAGCACATCTTTTTTATAAAGCGTGGCTTTGTGGACGAGACTTCGTCGAGCCTCACACCCCGGAATGGTCGAAACAGGAAAGATGCGGCAAGGTTATTGGGGGCAGCGCCCCTTAGGGTATGTGCATTTCCTTCTGGAAAAGGGTGGTATCATGGTATGGAGCCCAGATCTTATTCATGTTGAAACACTTTATTATTTTGGTGTGATGTTGGTTACGAGCGCTCGGATAAAGGTCCCAAAGGACCGGGGGATGACATACTCGTGTCAGTTGTTACTCAATTTGAAGGGTAACCCGGCCTTGTGTTGGCAGAGATCCAGTTAGGTTCTCGGGGACGTCCTTCCAGAGGTGTTCTCATGTGGCAATGAGAAGTTCCTTGGCCTGACCATTTGTTGGAAATCCAATTCCCAATACGAAACCCTGTACGGTTTTAGTTGTAGAACCTGCCATTTACTTATGGTGGTCACCACTGTTTAGATGGTAGCTATAGTAGGCATAGTTCGAAATGTCTTTGCTGGCTAAGATTTATATCTTTATTTTCGAAATGAATTTTTCCTACACTATGCACTAGTAATAATATCAAATGTTCTTTTAATGCGTATCAAGCATCTTTGACTATCATAAGGAGAAATCTCCTCCGATTCTGCGTTTGCATTGTGTGTGTGTGCGGGAGGCCTTGTGGTAGTCTCATTTTTAAAAGCATTGCGAATTGACTTTAAAAATATTCCTCTATTTTGATTTTAAAGATAAATCAACTGTTTTGAGTTCTCACACCAGTCACATGACTGACTCGGAGTTTATTGTTTTCCTTCCTAAACTTTGGGTGCCCACCAATTTCCACACGGGCAGTCAAGAGTTAAAGTTTATCAGGATATTCTGGAATTTAGAAGTTGCAGGAGGCAAGCTGGATGGTATGGCGTATTACTAGTATATAGTTTTTCTTTTCCGCTGTTTGTCGCTGTTTGTTGTTGTACACTCTGATGTAATGTAATAACTGATATAGTTCTTTGTTTAAAGATTATTCATTTATTTATTATATGTTGTTCCGCTGCGACTGTGAGATTCTGATGTTGTTTTCTTTCTGTTCTGTTCTATCTTTTCTCTCTTCTTTTACCTTTTTCTTTTTCTTTTCCTTTTTAAAACCCTGAGAATGTGTATTTCTGTTCATCTTGAGTTTAGAAAGGAGATTAGTGTCTATTCAAGGAGTACAGATTTGCGGGTCCTCACATCTGGTATCAGAGCATATGGTTAGGCGACAACCATGGCTCAGTTGGGTATTACTCATTAGAGATAGAATCAGTAGTACTCTAGAATGAGTTTGAGTGTAATAATAGCTATGAGAGCGTAATTGTTAGTGAATATAAAATTGTTTTATATTGTGATGATTGGTTTGCTGGGTGGTGTATGGATTCTGGTTAATACGAGTAATTAACGTTGTTGATAGGGATCTCTAAACACTTGTACAGAACAATTCGATTAAATGAAATAATTTTACCTTGAGTATATTTTATATATAAATAAATAATTTTCAGAATTATTAAAGTGTATATAAGTTGATTGTTTAGTTGTTTGAATAATCTAAATTAAAGAATAATGATATAAGCAAAAGAATTATAGGTATGAAATTATAATTAATGTGATTTGCAATTGAGAAATAAACTTATATATATAAGAAGTGAAACTATATATGAATATATTTATGAATATGAGTTGTAAATAAAAATGAATTTAAAGTTAAATGAAATTTACTTAGAATTGGAATCTGAAATTGATTTATAAGTGGGAATTTAAGTTATGTAAAACCAAGTGATGTTTGTAAAATGGAAGTATAACTTAAGAGATGTTGAATGAAGTTGATTTTGGTATCAAAGTAAATCAATAAAGTAAAGTGATAAATGTGAACTTGAGTTATAATTGAATTGAATGAATGGATTAAATGTTAATCAATTGAATGTAAATAAAGTTGATATGAAATATTGGATGTAGGTGTTAATTCATTAAAATCTAATGTTATTGGAAGTTGAATAATTAAATGAAAATCAATTTAATTAAACCAATTGAAAGTAAAGGTGCTAAACCAAATTGGATGAATATAAGCAAAGGAATTTGGTTGTAATTAATATACATTGGTTGTTATATGATTGTTAGTTGATTGTATATAATTCATTAAGTATTAATGAAATTGAGTTAATGAAATTGAAAGCTAAAGTAATTGAAAACAAATTGGAAGTTAACTGAATCTTAAATAAAATTGAATTTGATTTGGAAGTGAACCAACTTGAATATGAATTAGTGAATATAAACTAATTGAAAATGAATGTTAGTAAAAACATCAACTGTTAATGAATCAAATGTGATTAAATTGAAAACCCATTTCATTGAATATTAATGAGAATATGAATGAATACTAATTTGATATGGATTAGTGGATGATAGTTGGTTGATGGTTGAATATATTGCTTTTACTGCATTTGCTATGTTGGCATATATAGTTATTATGTTGCTATATATTGTATATCGATACTATTGTCTATATACATGTTTCTCATCTATTTGTTGAGTGTTTAGTAGGTGCGGATCGCGTTTGCTTCGCATTTGGAGCTCGCTTTCGCGCTATATTAGCCGTATATGCTCGCTAATAAAATATAAGGTACATATCTCGGATTAAATACCGTACTTTTATACTTTTTTCCCTGCGGGATGCCTCATCACTTGATAAGATGTATATTTGTGATATATATACTGTCATTTTTTTTCGGATCGAGCCGCGCAAAGGAGACTATGGCGAATTTTTCCGAAAATTTAAGGCGTTAGAATATTTTTGAGAAAAAATTGAAAAATTTTGAAAACTATAACTTTGATTTGGAATTGAAAGTTGAAAAATAGTAGTTGTTTTTGAAAAGTTAACTAAGTATGATTTGAAAACTTAGTAAAGATTTTATAAGAAGTTTAACAATGAATTTTGGGAAAGTTAATAGATTCTGTAACTTTTTTTACTTGGTAATTTCGAGGACGAAATTCTTTTATGGGGGGAAGTATGTAACGACCCAGAATTTTAGTTAAATAAAATTTGAATATTTAATTAATTTTAAATATTAATAAGTGAAATTTATAAGTTGAACAAATTTTATTTCGAATAATTGGATTTAATTGGGTAATTAAATCGATAATTTAATATGTGAAAATACAGAAATAATTGAAAATTGGGTTAAATATGATTGAAAATGATTTGTAAAATTTTATTTTATCATATTGGAGTTAGAATGATGTTATAGAACTTTTAAAATCGAATTAAGAGTTTATTTGTGAAAATTGAATATTTTAATATTTAATCGACTAGTGAAATTAGTCAATTTTCGAACAGTCTCAGAATTTGACGAAACTAGTTCCATTATATCCATAATAGTTTGTTATTATTAGATTTCAATTTTCGTAGCAATCGGAGTTTTCGTTTGATCGTGGCAGCTCAAAACGCATCGAAATTGTTTTAATATTAATTTGACGAGTTAAAATAGTCATTTTTCAAACAGTCTCGGATTTCGACGAAACCAGTTTCATCGGATCTATAATGTGATATTATTGTATGATTTCAAATTTCATATCAATCGGAGTTACCGTTTGTCCGGTGCAAGCAAAAACGCCTAAAAATTTGATTTACCGATTTAATTTTAAATCGAAAGTTTATTGCCATAACTCGCACAAATGACCGAATTAGCTCCCGAAACACGTTCCATTGTGTTCGGAACGTGAGGTAAACCTTATAAACGTCAGCCGGCACGCTTCGTTTGGAGTTCGGAAATTCCGGGATGAATAGTGTTTGCAAAATTTTCTATATAAGCCCCTCCATTTTCACAAATTTCAACCAAACCAAAACCTAACCCTAATTTCTTCAGTAGCCGCCACCTACAACACCAATGGCCAAAAAACAATCATCTTCTCCTCCTCTTTTCTTCAAATCCGTGCAACGATTCAAGAAACTTTCAACATGAAAGTTGTAGACGACAATGAGATCTAGTAGTTCAACGGTCATGATCGTGTTTGGAGCTTTGGATCATTTGGAAAGTGGCTGCAAAGGCCATGCGTTCGGCCTCGTTTTTCGTGCAAATGGCTCGACCGAGCTTCATGCTCTTTAGGCCAAGTGAAGAGCGAGAGATGGGCCTCGAGATGCAAGTTTCTGATCAACTTCTCGTGCGTTGTGGAGGTCGCATAATTTAACCCTAATTGGAGCTATGGGTTCGGTTTCACGTGTTCATCACCTGGAGTATACGAAGATGGAAGAAAACAAAAAGGGGCAGTTGTGATCTTGGGAAAGTGATGGACGGTGATGATCTATTTAGGTTTAGAAAATAAATAAATGTTGTAAATTTATAGTTTTAAATTCGTGTAACTTTGAAAATTCATATCTTTTTCATACGAGGTCGAAAACGCGCGAAACCAGTTGCGTTGGAATCGTATGGACGAGCACTACGCTATGGAATTGGATTGGAGTCATTTGGAGTTAGCGAAAATTTTGGGTAAAATTAAACGCACGTTTAATTTTATTCGAAATAAAAACTGAAAACGAAATTGAAATCAAGGTGAGAACTTCTCACTCAATCGAATAGGTTTCGATTTTAATTTTAAATAGTTATATTTAAAATACTTGAATGCATGTTTGAATGATGATTTTTATCTATTGATTGTTAGAATAGACATTATACGCCGTTAGTAAGCGGATGTTATTTATTAAAAACATATACCGCGAATATTTCATAAACAGTGAAATTGGTATTATTTATGTACTTGGAATTGATTTCCCGCGGTATATAGCAGATGAGACCCTATTACACCGTCTATTAAGCGGATAATATTTTAAATCCCATATACCGCGATAATTTCGTACTGGAACGGAATTGGTATTGTGCTAACATCTTTGGATGCAGGAAAACAGGTTAGAGGGATCCAACTGGATTCCTTAACAGTATTTATTTGATTTCAGATATTTTGATATTTGATTGATTATCATATCGATATATGATGTCGTTTGTTGTCGTGATTGACTATTTGGTATGTAGCATCATTGGGCCAAATTTTGGAATTTTAAAAGGATTTTTAAAGTGATTTTTGAAGAGTATACGTTTATAAAATATTTTTGGAATTAATCCATTATAAATAAATAAACGTTATAATTTTAATGTTATAAATATTATGATTTTTGAGAAATATAGTAAAAAGTTGATTTTTGAAAATATGGGGTTAATAATTTTATAAAATAGTTTAAACTGGGATTTCTGAATTTATTGTAAAAAGTTTAAAATATAGGATTTATAAAATTTGATTATTTTATAAATCAAAGAGAATGATGAAATTATAAAGGAGTTTAAAGACGTTTTAAATAATAGTATAAATTGATTTATATAAGAGATTTATAAATTGATATTTATAAATTAAAATATTGGAATTATAAAACGAGTTTTTATAAGTGTTAGAATAAATTGTAAATGAATTTCATAAATGAATGAAATTTATAGGACTATAAACGGTGAAGTTATAAATGAAATTTTATAAGCAGTAGGTTTATAAAATTTATAAGGTTATTAAAGGAATAGATGTGGGTAAATAAATGAATCTTATAAGTTATAAGATTTATAATTTGAGAAGCCTTAAAAGGAACGATTTTGTAAAATAATCGTTTTATAAGCATTTAACTTATAATATGAACCTTTGGTTTATAATTGAGTTATAAATTGAATAGGTTAATAAAGGAGATTTATAGAAGGAAGTTGTTATAAAATAAATAGAAATGGAATTTTTAAACATTGTTTTATAAATCCGCAAACGGCTTAATTTGATAAGTAAATTGTTATAACTTATTAATGGAGTTATATTCACGTTTTAGACAGTGAATAATCCTTTAAAATAAAATGTATAGAAATGATGAAATTGGTTAACGAAGTATATTCACGTTTTTGAATAGTGAATAATAAGTTAAAGAAAATGGTTTGGAGGTGATGTTTTAAATAGAATTAAAATGATCTAATGATGTTTTTAAATGTGTTAAGATTCGAAACCATAGATTTCAACATTCATTGTTGAAATAGACGTTTTCGAGAAATTGAAGGAAATGATGAGCTATAACACTGTTGTTATAGTAAATGATTTCTAAAAGGAAATGTTTTGTATAGTATTGGGATTTATATATCTATTTTAATTTCGAATCCCTATACTAGTGATTTTTGGTTGTCGTAACGATGTTTTACGGAACATTCGTTTTTGCCCAAATAAATATGTTTAAGAGAATGATTTCCTTAACGAATGAAATATATACTTAATTTCAATTTAAGTATATTGAATATTTTCAAAAGGTTGAAAATAAATAGATTTGTGAATTACTTATTAATAAGTAAGTATGGAAATGTTTTTCCAATGTGAAATAAAACGTTTTGACAATTTATCTTTTTGAAGATAAATTGCAAATGAATAATTGAAATCGTTTATTCATAGATATTTTGGAATATAAATTCATTATGGAATTTATAAATGAAAAGGGGAATTTGTTTAAAAATAAACATTGATTAGTTTTTGAAGTATGGGAATTAATTTACGGATTTGAAACGTAAATATAAAGTAAATCGTTAAGGATTTATTTAATTGGTTTAAATGAACCATGTTGAAACGAAAGTATTTTCGCATAAGGAAATGTTTGAAATTTGTTTTCAAAAGTGGTAAAGGTGAAAAGTGATTTTGAAATTGTTTTCAAAATGGTTGAAGTGTGAAAATTATTTATCTTGTAAAGACATTTTTGGGAAATAAATAATTTGGAAAATTATTTGGAATCTGGTGATGTTGTGCATATCCATTGATAGTTCAATAACCGACTATCAATATTTGCCTTTGAATAGGTATTTGTTGTGATTTGCTGAATTTGAATGCCACACTTATTTTTTAAATTATTGCGCTCGTTATTCGGATTACCCATTCCGAATAGTGATACGACGTAATGGATAGCATTGATGATCGGTGTTGAAGACCGGATATTTTTGAAAACGGAAGGATTACCGTCGAATGTTTCTGCATCGAATGGCCCCGGTATAGAAATTCCATATGTGATGGGAAGTCCGGAAGTGATTAGTGAATATCCAGATTGCAAGGACTTCTTTGTAAGTGCCTTCGGTTCTGTTCGAGCCCGGAACAGACTTGTATGGATTGTATATCTGACATTACAAATTGAGATATAAAACTGATTTCTTCCAAATATAATTCTGTTGGTGGCGGAGAATTTATTCTCTTAGCTTAACACCCTTCTCTTAGACGTACGAGCTCAGAGGTTATGTAGTTGAAGGTTATTAGCAATATATTCCCAATTTGGTAATGTGACATGCTAAGTGTTGCTGTGAAATGATCATTGTTTGATCATTTGTGATATGGTCATTTGTTTGATCACTTATCTTTGTGATCATTTCTTTGATCATTTGTTGACCCAAAGCACATCTTTTGTATAAAGCGTGACTTTGTGGACGAGACTTCGTCGAGCCTCACACTCAGGAATGGTCGAAACAGGAAAGATGCGGCAAGGTTATTGGGGGCAGCGCCCCTTAGGGTATGTGCATTTCCTTTTGGAAAAGGGTGGTATCATGGTATGGAGCCCAGATACTTACTCATGTTGAAACACTTTATTATTTAGGTGTGATGTTGGTTACGAGCGCTCGGATAAAGGTCCCAAAGAACCGGGGGATGGCATACTCGTGTCAGTTGTTACTCAGTTTGAAGGGTAACCCGGCCTTGTGTTGGCACAGATCCGGTTAGGTTCTCGGGGACGTCCTTCCAGAGGCGTTCTCATGTGGCAATGGGAAGTTCCTTGGCCTGACCATTTGTTGGAAATCCAATTCCCAATACGAAACCCTGTAGGTTTTAGTTGTAGAACCTGCCATTTACTTATGGTGGTCACCACTGTTTAGATGGTAGCTATAGTAGGCATAGTTCGAAATGTCTATGCTGGCTAAGATTTATATCTTTATTTTCGAAATGAATTTTCCTACACTATGCACTAGTAGTAATATCAAATGTTCTTTTAATGCGTATCAAGCATCTTTGACTATCATAAGGAGAAATCTCCTCCAATTCTGCGTTTGCATTTTGTGTGTGTGTGCGGGAGGCCTTATGGTAGTGTCATTTTTAAAAGCATTGCGAATTGACTTTAAAAATATTCCTCGATTTTGATTTTAAAGATAAATAAACTGTTTTGAGTTCTCACACCAGTCACATGACTGACTCGGAGTTTATTGTTTTCCTTCCTAAACTCTGGGTGCCCACCAATTTCCACACGGGCAGTCAAGAGTTAAAGTTTATCAGGATATTCTGGAATTCAGAAGTTGTAGGAGGCAAGCTGGATGACATGGCGTATTACTAGTATATAGTATTTCTTTTCCGCTGTTTGTTGTTGTTTGTTGTTGTACACTCTGATGTAATATAATGAAATGTAATGTAATGTAATGTAATAACTGATATAGTTCTTTGTTTAAAGATTATTCATTTATTTATTATATGTTGTTCCGCTGCGATTGTGAGATTCTGATGTTGTTCTGTTGTTGTTTTCTTTCTGTTCTGTTCTATCTTTTCTCTCTTCTTTTACCTTTTTCCTTTTCTTTTCTTTTTTTAAAACCCTGAGAATGCGTATTTCCGTTCATCTTGAGTTTAGAATGGAGATTAGTGTCTATTCAAGGAGTACGGATTTGCGGGTCCTCACACAGGATGTTACACATTTGCTATTGCGGTGTGTTGGCACGAGACCTTCGAGTCATTGCCATTGCGGCTTTTGCCATTACGGCGTATTTGTGTTTGAGACGCCTGTCATTGCGGCGTATTTGTCTCCATAATGTTTGCCATTACGGCATATTTGTCATTGCGGAAAATTTGTCAATGTGACGCTTTGCCTTCGGGAGATGTACATATTTTAGATAACAGTATTTGACAAGGGCTTCGGCCACATGCACGTGCAAACACTTTTGAAATGGTTTCTTTAACTATTTTCCCTAGTGTATCACCCTTTTCAGAATTGGTCCTCTGAACCATTCGATATATATTTGTGGCGATTAACTTTTGGGAATTTGAACTCTTGGAAGTTCTATCTTTTTTAGATTTGAATTGCCTACACTAGCATTATATGAGTTTTTCCTTTTGGCATTTACTTGAGATTTTATTCTCCTCTTTGGAGATATATTTGCCTTATGGCGTATTTGAGATGAGATCTCTTTATGTATGTTTTAGGTTTGCCAAGATGGCGGGTTTAGGTTTTAACCAGAATCATATTTGATGTTTTATGAATGATGATGATATAAGGCTCACTACTTTTAGTGTTTTATGGATTATTTTATCTCTTTTGAGATTATATGTTTGTGTAGTGATACCATATTATCACTTGATGTAAACATACACTTTAGTTGTCCCTTCTCACTCGAGAATAATATCATATTATCCTTATGCTCATATTATCGCTTATCCTTGTTAACTGATTTGTTTAGCTAGACTGACTCGTGTATTTTATACTCGGGTCAGACCGAGGTGTTTCAGGTTAGGTACATTTGAACTTAGCCTATTCTGCTTCCGCATGGTCTATTCTGCCAGCTATTTTTGTTATAGCCTTTTGCGTAGTCCTTTTTGGTTTGCTACTCTGATATGTATATTCTTTTGACTCGGGTTTGTATTGTGGTCTTCATACCACATATGTGATGTATCATTTTGTATACTCTGTGATGTATCTGTATATGTGTGTATATATGGGATTATATGCTGTTCTGTGATGTGTTTTACATTTGAGTTGTTGTATTTTGTTTTGATAGATCATATAGCCACCTATGGCTTTGTATTAATATTTATTGGATATATCGGTCTACTTTAATAAGGAAAAAAATATGGCATTGTCGACCTATTCAATAGATATTTAAGACAAGGCTATAGATGGTCGCTCCTATCCAGGCCTATTCTCTGCATTAGCAGACAGTATTACCCAGCAATACTCTTTGTTAATGTGGGTCTCGGGGTGGGGCGTTACACAGACCTGGTGCATTTATCTAGAGATGTACCTTCAAAAGGTAGTTTTGTACCATGTCATAGTATGGAATCCAATCCCTAATACGTGCCTTATAGTTTTGATTATAGAGCCTAGTATGCTGGAATACAATTAATATAGCAATTTCTACTATTTAAATAAGTATTTGTACTTAAACACTATTATAATATCATAGGAATTTTATATAAAAGTGATTTTGGTTATCATAAGGTAAAATCCCTTCCGTGTTTATGTGCGGCGTGGTTGTAGGAGATATCATTGATTTTAAAAGGGTGTTGAAAAGTAATAATTCAATTGATTTGAATTTACTCAAACAAGATCCATGTCAGACCGGGAGTTTTATTTCTTTCCCTAAAACTCTCGGGTGCTAAAAATTTTATGAGCAGCCAAGCAGTCCAGGTTTTCTATGGGTGCACATGAAGAAGCTTAGAGCAGGAGGCTTCATTGATAGATAGTTATTACTTATTTCTGCTGTACGTTATGTACTCTATATCCGATGTATAAGGATAGGCTTTTATAACTGTCCTAGGTTAGAATTGTATTAGTGTAACTCTGATGCACCAGTCTTGAGATGCTTTGTAAAACATTATGTGATTAATATTTGTTATTCCATTGTGTTGTGAGATTCCGTGCTGTTTAGTTTTCTTTTATCTTCTACTTTCCACTTTCACGCTAACAAATCTGCATTTTCGACACTTGAATGTTTGGCATTTCATAAAAAGAACGTATTAGTTTCAATTTTTAAAGTTCAAAAATCTGGTATGTTACAACGATTGACGTTTGGTTTAAATCAATGTAAAGTTGAATTGTAAAAAAATATAAATAAAAAGAAGCTTAAAGTTAGAGTCTAAAGCCCGTCCTTTCATTCCCCTTGTTTCCTAAGCATGGAACTCTCATTCATTCAAGTACTGTATACTCTGTCTTCTTCTCATCCATGAAACCTCTAAATCACTTCGATTTGTTCTAAAGAAAAAATGAAACATCGTGTGAATGTGGGCGTGACATCGAGAGAGGCAACTGGAGGGAGGGCAAGGTGAGGTGCACATGTGTCTAGGGCGCGTCGATAGTGGATGCTCACTTATGCAAGCCTGAGGGCAATGGCTGGTGGAATGAGGTCTCTATACAACATGGTGGTCGGTGTCGTAGAGACTGGCCATGCATAGAACCTAGAGCAACAGAGGTTGATGCAACATTAGGTGGCTGTAGATCGATGTATATATGGTCTAGAGCTTGGTAAGGTATAGTATAGCGACTGCTATTGGTGGAATAATTCACATTGTTAAGGTGAGTAAACACTCACTAGTCCAGTTTTAATTCACTTTCATGTTGCTATGATTGAATGGTTGAAAATAAAATTGGTCTTGATTGTGTACTATGTGTTTACTTGCTACTGTATTACTGTCCACTGTAATCATCCATCATCCCTTCATCTTGTGCCTACTATACAAGTCGTGTTATGTGCATGCACGTGAATTAGCTATAGTTAAATGCAAGTTTGAATCACCAAAAAATAAACTGAAATAATCAACGAAAGAAGGAGACTGGTTACAACCTGGACGTGCTCTAGGTCGTTCCAGTGCCTCCCCCTTCCTACTCCATTATTTTGTTGTTTGCTCAGTTGAATTGCACACTTCTTGTGTTATTTTGATGCTAGTTTCCAATGATCTTCGTTGTTTATTTCTATGTTTAATAATCATGTTTTGATGCTTCCATTATGATGCTTTCTTTCCATAGAAACTATTTTATGGATACAATACAACACATATTTTTCTAGCACTAACTTCAAACTAATTTACAAAGGAAATATATCCAAAACTAAATTGTTTTATCGATAAATGTATATTATTAAAAAAAGACCTTGGAAATGCATATATGCATAAATTGTTTTAAATTGTTTTAAAAGTGTGTGTGTGTGTATGTCTATATATAAAGTAAGCTATATTTTCTAATATCTATTACTAGCTTTTATAAACTAACATTTCCTAAATATTTTTCAAAGAAAAATTATTTTTATATAAAATTGAACACCCTTAAATGCTTTAATATGTGGTATGGAATGCTTGCATTTACTACATCGATTAAATCTCAAACTTGTTCGATTGAACTAATTTTACACACAAGCGAAGTTTATTGACTTGTAGTAAATGTTCAAGTAGGCCCACGTGGTATGGGACACACGGTCCTTACTCGAATGGCTAATATTCAAAGGTATATAAAACTTACTTTAACAAGTTTACAGGCTTGTCTTATATGAAAATACTTTTATAGGCGGATCTCATGGGCTTATAGGCCCACCTATGATTACTCTTCTACAGGTGAATTCGTTAGGTTTACAGGCCAATCTTTACTTGTTTATAGGCATGTTTATGAGTTTATAAACCCATCCATAGGCAAATATTTATATGCATGTTCGGTGAGTTTACAAGCTTACCAAATTTACTACATCATCTAGATTTCTATTACCTATTTTTGGATTCTATAGGATTTGAGTTTTCACCAAAAATCTCTTTGGATTTGCTTCTTAAATGCTAAAATTGAATTTGGCTTTTTGGTGAATAAATTTTTAGAATGATGATATTCTTTTGAGGTTTGGCACTATATAACTGTGTTATTATTGAGATCCGTTATACCATTATCATCACTATCTCACATTGATTTGAATTAAAACTAGACTGAGCCGTTTGTTATTTTCATAATACTTGGGCTAAACCGAGATTCTAGGAATTAATCCTCGACGACAACTAGTGTGGCTTAGCATAAAGATAGATGCACATTTATTTTACCTATACCATTTACCTAAATTCTAGATTTCTATTCATTTTGTTGAAATAGTGACTTATAATATGTATAATCATTTGAGTCTATATTTGAATCCTATAATGTAAACTAGTAGAATCTTGTATAAACATAATTGAAAATCAATTTTATGTGCATGTATAATCTCAATTCTTATATACCACTACTTTTTGTGATTCTGTTTTGTGATATATATATATATATAATATAAATTTGAATTATGTTAAGCCATTGTGATATTATTTTTGTCTAGATTGTATACGTCGAATCTACTCGTGAAAAAAAATTTATCACCTAATTCGATGTGTCGATACTCGCCCAATGTAATATTCACACTTGGTCGCTGCCAACTAGCCTTATTCTCCATATTAACAAATGTTATTATCCAGTTACATCCTTTGTTAATGTGGGTATAGAGGTAGGGCATTGCAAATTGGTATCAGAGCAAGGTCTAGAATAATATACGGTATTTGAGACATGAATCTTGGCATAGAAAGATTTAAGTCCCATCCACTGGTGTGTTGGGTTAAGTTTTAAAATTTATTCCCTAGTTAGGATAGGAATATAGAATATTATTAGGGAATAACCATCAGGGAATATTAGTAATATTTTATATCATTGGATACATTATTAGTATGGATTGTATGGACTAGATTTTATATGTCTTAGGATTGAATTGTTGTATCATGACCCCTTAAAACATCAGAGTTGCACAGCGAAAGAGAATGAACCGCTTTCTAGTAAGAACTTCAACTAGTTTATTTTTTTAGAAATGTATGATTGATTGGTGTTGGATGTATGGTGCTTAGTAAATTTAATAACAACTTAAATTTTTTGTTGAGTAGGGGTCATTATTTAGGATTTGGAACCGCACAATATTATCATTAAGAACTGGTAGTGTTTTCGTGGGAGTAATCACCATAGAGATATTAAAAATATGGCTAGTATAAAATGAAAGATTAACTTTTATAAGGGGTTAATTGAATGTAAATGAACTTAAAATTTGGAGTTTGATTATTAATGAACTATTAAGAAGGAATCATTTGTTTTTATAACCAAAGAGATTAATTGGGAAGTATTTAGTAAAAGAAATTATTTAATTAAACTAAAATTCTTTTCGGAAAAATATATATCTAGCTGGGTGTTTAATTATGATTAATATAAGTCAGCTAACAATTATAAAGGCTTGAGCGTTAAAAGACATGTGTATATATATTATATTTAAAAGAATTAAAAACATAAGGATAAATTATATACATACGAAAATTTAAAACTGGAAATATATATATTTGATTTGATGGATAGTTGGTTGAGTGAATTAATGAATATGCTATGTTATATTGCCTTGAATGCAAATGGTTGGTAATGAATGTTTGTATGTGTATGATTTTTGGTGTGGAAAGTTAATATATTTATATAAGCAAGGAAATGATTTTATAAAATGATGAGCATTAAATAATAATATGATTGGAAGAACTATAGTGACTTATTTCAGTGTTAACCGGTTCGTTGAATGGTTTATGTATTCTAGTCGATATGAGTAGCCAACATATCGATAGAGATTTCTAAATGCTTAAACAAGGTAGAATTGGCATGGTATTTTGGAAATGTAACAAGAAATTATTTTCTTGGAGTTTTATATTATTTTATAAATTAATGTATTAGTTTAGTAAAATAAAAATGAAGTTCTCCAAATTTAAATAAGAATAGTGTAAAGTTGGGATAATAGCGTGGTAGTGTTGCCATAAAATTCTAGATAGTCAGCACTACAGCCAATTAAAGAGACGAATCAGTAAAACCTTTTGGCACAACGACATTGTATATTTTATAATAATTAAATATGGTAATTATATAGAAAATAATATACTTCTTAAAGTTGGATTCGAAAGCATGTTCTAATTTTATATATCTATCTATAGATATAATAGATTGTTTTGCATGAGGAAAAAAATAGAATTCATTGGAAAATAATATATAATTTATTATTTATAATATAAAGGATGAGTATAGATAAAAGAAATATTAATTATTCTCAACTTATAAAGTTTCTTTTGCTAATAAAAATCGATTTTTGCAACACTTAAATTTTCGAAAGGAAGAATTACAAATAATGTAGCACCCCTCCTTTTTGTAAGTTTAAATAGACACATTTGCCAACTCAAACCATACAGAAGGGCAGATTGTTATGGGGTAAATAAGAAAAAGCAGAGAAAGCAAAAACAAAATAGAATCTTGCAACGGAACGATAAAATATAATAATCAAATAAACAGTTCATGAAACTATTTTACAAAATATTTGATTACACTTATACAATACGTATCAGAGTTACACATACCAGAGAATAATAAATTGCAGCGAAGTACATGATGTAGTGAATTATAATAATAAATAGTAGTAATAAAATCTTCGTCTCCGTCCTTAAGAAATTAGGTCTTCAAATCCTGAAATGATCAGGCTGACTCGAGCGTATTGAAAGGACAAAACACTGGAGCCAGAACTAAAAGATCTTATGTAAGTTAAATCAACGGAATAAATATGAGTGGAACGGCGTCAGAGATGTTTAAGGGATTTGACATCTCCTATCCAGTGTCTAGCGTGAGTGCAGTTACTTAAGAGATGCTCGGGATTCACATCTCCTAAGGATCTATTAAACTATTTACTATGTAGTAATATTTCGCTAATATAATAATGTCTAAAGTAAAGTATAATATACTTGAAAATAGCGTTAAAGCTTTACATTTTCCACCTTAACACACTTTTATATTCCCATAGTCTATATAGTACCGTAATCTCCCCCGTATTGGGCGTCGTCAGAGGGCACTCCATAGGTAAGGTACAAAACAAAATCGTATAAGGTGCGCTAGGGTAGGTGACACGACACAACTAGGCAATGCTAGGGTAGATATACCAATTACGCTTCCGGACCGGTGGTTACGCATTTCAACAACTACCGCCCACCTCGAGCCATAACCCTAAAATCAAAAGGGCCCCAATCAATTACAAAGTAATAAAATGGTATCGAAGGAGTGTGCCCGATAAAAGATGCTACCTTCTTAGCTCGTCGATCGCTCCTGTTTTAGCCACCTTATGCCAACTCACGGGAGTTAGGTCCACGTATATACCTCAAAGGAAACGTCGCCACCATCCTACTTCATTCTGGAATCTCCACCGCGTACACAGTTGTTAAAGTGGTTTTCATAGTTCGCAGAGAGTATGACAACTTCCGATCCCGGTCTCTTTAACAACCAAACGTTATTATTGCACCGCAGTCATTTCAAAATAATATATACTTCCAAACCAGACTATAATATCCATTTCAAAACCATATAAATACGATATTCTTTCCATTTCAAAACCAAACCAATATGATATCATTTAATAAAACCCAAATCAATGTAATATCATTTTTATTTCAAATATATCCTTCCCAAAATCAAAGCACTTTCAATGATAATACTTTGAAACTCCTATCCTTGAAACATTTCTTCCACCACTTAAATGGTTAAAATATTCAAATACTTTATAAAATAAACTATCTTCTTCAATTACACAAATTAGTTTCAAAACAACTCGGATTTTTAAATTTTATCTTTAACCAAATCCTAAATCATAAATTTCAATTCAATTCAGTTTCCAAATAAACTAGTCCAAATCTATCGATTTCAAAACAGATTTGACCCCCAGAATAAACCATTCCAAATTCAATATATTTCAAACTTTAAGTGTTCACAATTTCTAAACTAAGTTTGTTACGATTCAACAATTTAATATTCTATTATTTAGTATCGAAATATTTTACTTAATAAATCCATTATCATTTAAATAAAGCTCAAATTTTTAAATAACTAAGCATTTCCTTCAATTTATTTATACTTGAAATATTCATTTAATTCACCATAACCCAAAATCAAGTTATAAAATCATACCCTCTAAAATTTCAAATTTAATGAATTTCACATCAAACTTATTATAGTTTAATTCTTAAATAAATTCAATTTCGAATAAATTTCAAATTTATCTTCCAACTTTAATTTGATTTAAATCATTTTAAACACTATATTAAAATATAGTTTAAATACTTAACCATATTATCTTCAATACAAATCAAATTTATTATTAAGCTTATTCTATATTAAACAAATTATACATAGCTTAAAATCAAGGATAAAATAACATTTATACAACATCTAAAATCAATATTCATATAAAATCGTATATTTCTTTACAAAATCATAGAAATCATTTCAACATATTTTTATATATGGACCACGATGTCTATATATAATTTTCTATCCCATGGTCAAGTGATACAGATATTTATCATTTCAATCCGTAATTTAAAATATAAATACGGTTATATATCATTTCAAACCGCAATCCCGAAGGAAGTAAAATCCATAACAACTAGCAGTTTATAGCAATATAAAATACAACATCCATTCATCCAATATCAATCACCTAACATTTATCACAATCATCATCCAATCCGATCAATAACATCAACATAGAACAGATAATAAACAACAGGTATTTACTGGCAGTTCATATTCAATAATAAATTAAATAACAATTTAACCGGCAGTTTATATGCAATAATTAATTAAATAACAATTTAATTCAATAAATACAATTTAACTGAGATGATGATTAAAAATATGCCAAATAGTCATAAATAAATTTCTAATCACGTTAAAAATTAATTTAACACACATAAGAAATTTTAGAAGTTGTGAGTGGGTTGAAACACTCACCTTTTGAATTTAAATTGAATTTAAATCCAATTTAAACCAAAAATTTGAACAGTCTCAGAATTCATCCAAACCAGCGACGAAATGTTCGAAACTCAAATACGGACCCAGCAGAACAAACCAAACGTGAATCGGACCTCGTATGTGAAAGTTACGTGAGTTAGAACGTTTAAAAATTCAATCTAAATAAATAAACAAAAAAAGTAATATTACACGTTTACAGGCTTATACGTCACCAAAGCTTCTTCTCCTACGTGATACAGGACACCGAACTCGAGTAGTATACGTCACCCCCCCCCCCCCCCGAGTTCGCCTAGCAGCTCCGATCGAGCCCTAAACACGAGCCACCGCCACCCACATGGAACCCTAATCGAATTTTCACTGTCAATCCGACCGTTGGTTCGACGAACGACTTACGCTGATGCGCTCTACTCACCACTCTCCATGACCCCATATCTTCCAATTGACGATCCATCGACGTTCATCACAACGCGATGAACGGTCGAGGCTAATTCGCCTAGTTCTAGTCGCACCAAGACCAAGATCAAAAAATGAATTACAGATCTGAGATGCGTTCATCGAGAACTTCAATCCCATATATAATTCGATACATTTTGTGGAGCCTGAAATTTTGATTTGATTTTGAATTGCAATTATATTTTTTAGTTTTGTCTGCCATTAGAATGAGGAGGAGCAACTGACATTGTACGTATAGAAAAATGGACATAAGAAATAGGCTAGGATTTATAATGAGGTATATATTGGTAAAGTTGAAATTAGAATGGACTGGATCGATTAGATCGAAAGTTGAACGATAAATGGCCCGAAAAGCACGTTCTGACTCCGGAACGAAATTGGGTCAATCCATATATCGAAACAGATGTTTTAAAATATTTTAAACGCAATGGAATAGGTTTCAAGTCCAAATTCCATTGTATGAAGAAGTTATGCTAGAATCAAGTTATTTCAAATTGATTTCAATTGATTTCAATTAAATTGATTTCTAACGTTTCGAGTCCATATGATCAAACGACAAGACCGATCGCTACGAAACTTGAAAGCCTACAATAATTCACCGTTACGGATCCAATGAAACTAGTTTCGTCGAAATCCGAGTCGGTGGCCAAAATGGCTATTTTTCAGTTAATTAAATAAATTAATAATTAATTATTTAAATAACTTTTTCAATTTCAATTCCATAATTAACAGATCTTATCATTTTTTTGATTCCTTGAACAATTACAGTAATTTAAACAAATTTAGATGTCAATTTAAAGTTGATTAATCCATCAATTGTAGTATTTAGTTTCAATTTCATTAAATTTAGAAATTATAAATTAAAATTTCCAAATTCCATTTATTAAATTTTTAAATTTTTATTCACGTCTTTTATCACAATAAGGATGCAACAAACATTGGTTCATGATTGATTACATCAATATTCTCAAATTTCATCTAAATCTCCATTAACGTAAAATTTAAATATTTAATTTCATTTAATTACGATTTATATGTTTTAAATTAATAAATCTTTATTTCCATTCTTTTAATTCAACAAGTTGTCCTATTATGGATAACATTAACATTATCCCCAAATATTATCTTAATTGACACTAACATGATATTTTATTTAGATTTATTGCAATTGATTTCAATTCAATTTCTATTTCTTTCAATATTTAATTACCAAAACCCTATTACGCTAACAAATTTAATTGTCAAAATCTATGGGTCGTTACAAATAAAATGCGTAGTTCTAAATGGAAATGAAAATGTAGCGAAAGTATTAAGTAATTTTCATAATAGATTTTATAAAGTTTTCGAGAAATTATATATAAACTAGATTTGGTTTACATACATTAAAATTAAGATTGCAATAATGCATGAATAATTCATTTATGAATTCGAGTCTACAGTTGAATAATTTATAACTTATTAATATTTGTAATTAATTTGTGGGATTTTAGGGATATTATAATTTATGTGACTTTAAATGATTTAACATACTATCCATATTTTGATTCTAGGGAATAAGGAACATTTTAAAGCAGAATTACTTTAATTTAAATTTTGGATTTTGGAAAGATTTATTAAATAAGTATGTATTAGACTCTTATCAACTTATGGGAATTGAGAATTATATTGAGATATTATAAACTTAAGTGAGCTTAAAAGTTATACGGAAGGAAAATTTAATTTAAAAAAAACATTAGATAATTAACAACAGTTGAAAAACAACATTTTCTTTCAAGTAAACATCTGTTTTTATTGCTCATCGTTTCTCCTTAGTTAATTCTTTCATCATTGAATTATATCTTAAAGCATGGTTTCACTGGATAAATACATTCCTGACCTAAAATGAATTGCATGCCACAGAATTTAGAATATAGTAAATTATTAGTGTTTAGACTAAATATTCAAATGAAGCATCTTGCTAGCGAATCCCATTCTTTTTCTTTTTCTGGAACTCCAAAAGGCTAAAATTAATCAGAGTCTCTTTGCAGCCTAATTTCTTCTTTACGCTTATCGTATGCCACAACTTTGCATATTTTTGAATAGAAATTGTAACGGAGATTAAATAATGGAACTTACATACACCGTGCAATAATTGGTAATGAAAAGAATAAAGCTCGTTGAAATTCTAATTTAAGATTTCAAATAACTTTTTGTTATTATACTGCCTGTTCTGATTCTAAAAAATGAATATAGGGATTGTAATTCGCCTTTAATGTGCTTAAAACTAATGTGACTTAGTTTTAATTAAGAACTCAGGCTTTGGGATTTTTGAGCATTATAGAAGCACGTGAAAAATATAAGAATATTTGAAAAATACGAAAGACTGAATATTGGTCAAGTTAAGTAGAGAGTTTTGAATGTTATTTAAAATGGAATATTTTTAATACATTCAAAATAATAAAAATATTAATAAATGTACTTAGATATTGCCTTAAAAACTCAAGAAATTTTATTAAGAACACTATGATGTAAATGAAATAAATGTCAAATTCATATTTAACTATTTAAATATATTTTTGATTTGAATTTTAATTAAAGGATGGAATCCTATTTAAATGGTTCTAAATGACTATGGGTTGAATGTAATGAATATTTTGTGGCTATTATGACTAGAAAAGATTTAATTCACAAAGTTAACTTATTATAGGTTAGAATTGCTTCCTAATTGGAAATAATATGACTAAATTTAATTTTGAAAAAAAAGAATAATATTGCCATCCTAAAAATAAAGAACCCTTAATAATGTTATATTCATTTGGTTATAACTTTTGGTTTTGTTGCCACTTTTGATTAATTTTTCTTATTTTGAAGAGATATTATAACATGGAACAACTTTCATGTTACCTACTTTTCAAAATATTGAAGTTTACTAATGTTTAAACTTGTTTAAGTCAGAATAAAAATCTAGTATGTGCTTTGTATTTTAAGAATCCGTTTACCTTATTGTTTTGATCAAACTTATAAATGATTTATTCATTTTCGATGACTTAGTATTCATGGGAGAGCTACGACACTATGGGATAAGTTTTGTTTTGAACGTTTTCCAAAATTTTAACATTTTCTAGGCAAAATAAAAATAACAATGTAGATTTGTAAAACAGACCAGCTACGTAAAATGAATTTTTAGACTTTATATTACCTATCATAATTAGCATAACTTATGACGCGCTCCATATTTTTACAACCCAAAAAATATTTCAAAAAGACTATATATCATGCTACAAATTTGCTTTTGAAAGCTTGAGTTATTTATGTGTTTTGGACACATTAAAGTTAGTCGGAGAGTAGCTTTAACAAGAATGCATTATCATTCTTTTATTAAACGAATACAATTCTCATTAAACCCTTAGATACGTGACTTTTTTTGGGTTTAAGCTAAGCATAAGTACAAGTGGTCTCAATGGATTGGAATATAGCACAATTTACTTTTGCTTGCAAATTAGCAAGGCAAATTGCATAAAAACGCTAAAACAGAGGTACGCCTATCATTTAACATATAGAAATAATGGAAATGTTGACATATATTTTATTTCTGACTGTGCGGTCAATGTATATTTGTATATTATTTTTGTGAAATTAGAAATAACTCTCTGTACGATGGAGACTTTATAGAAAATTTTTGAAAATTTTAACATTTAGGAAAAAATTCAATAACTTTTCATATGCGGGAAAAATAATAATAAAAGAAATTAAATGAGTCGAATTAATTTTATAACTCACGATGAGTTTGATTCTAATGATAACTACTTAGAGTATTGAGTGAGTCTTAACTTGATTATAAAGTTTGTAAGAGAGATAATGATTGGATTGTGTATGATGTCTTCCTATAAGAAATCGCAAGGACATAATTTTCATAAGGAGGAGGTCTGCAATAACCTTGTTCTAAAGCTGTAGTATTAAACTAATTAAATTAAAAAGAATGTGCATGAATTCAATTTTTGACAAGTATTGTTTGCAGATCCAAATTATTATTCTATTAAAATCAATTTAATAAAGGATTTTGTAATAATAAAATTGAATTAGTAAAAATTAATTCATTTAATATTATATATTGAAATTCAAACCTAATATTTTGGTGAATGTAAAACATTTCAAAGTGTAAACAAATTTAAATCATTGAAATGGTAGAAAAAATAAACTTATTCTGCATCAATGGAATGAATGATTGAAAATAAAATTCAATTATGTTAACCTAATAAATTATTAAATAGAGTGAAATGATAGTGAATTGAATGAAATTGTGCGGTTATTGAATTATATTTGATAGAAAGAAGTACAAATTATGAAAACTAAATTGAAATGGATTTGTAAATAAAAAAATAAATAATAGGAATAATAAAAACCTACAAAGGGTGGTTGATATTTGATTTGAATCATTCTAAGGTTGAATTGAGAAAAAATATATACAAAAACAAAAGGAAGTCTAAAATTAGAGCCAAAATCCCATCCTTCTCAAACCATTTTGAATCCCCCTATTTCCTAAGCTTTGAACTCTCATTCATGCCACTTATACCCCGTCTCCTTCTCATCCACAAAACCCCTAAATCAAAAATCATATTTGATTCGTTCAAAAGAAAAAAACATTACATGAAGGTAGGCATGACATCGAGAAGGGCGACCAGAGCGAGGGAAAGGTGAGGTGATACGTATGGCTGGGGCGTGTTGATGGCGGAGGCTCGCATATGCGACCCTGAATGTGATGGCTGGTGTAAGGAGTTTACTATACAGTGAGATGGTTGACGTCATGAAGGATGGTCATACATGGAACCTGGAGCAACAAAAGTTGATGTGACTTTATGTGGCTGCAACTTGATGCGCGTATTATTTAGGGCTTGGTAAGGCATAGACCAACAATTTTATTGGTGGAAATTTCACATTGTAAACTTGAGTAAACACATGCAAATCTAGTTTTAGTTCTCTTGCATGTTGTTGTGACTAAATGGTTGAACAATTTCTATTTTTTGATCTTGATTGTGTGCTCTGTATTTACTTACTGCTCCATTACTATTGACTCTAATCGTTCATTATCCCCTTATTGTGTGCCTATTGTATAAGTCATGTTGTATGGATGTATGTGACTAATTTATAGTTAAATGCAAGTTTGAGTCACTGGAATTTTTTTTTGAAACAATCAATGAAGGTACGAAGATCGGTTATGGCCTGGACATGCTGCACGTCGTGTCAGTGCCTTCCCTTCCTACTTCATTCTTGTGTTATTTGCTGGTTGAATTGCAATACTTCTCATGTTATTTTAATGCTAGTCTCCTATGATTTTCGATGTTGATTTTTGAGTTCAAAAATTTTATGTTGATGCTTCTATTTGTTTGCTTTTCTTTCCATAGAAATTGTTCTATGGATACAACACGGCACACATTTTTCTTGCACGGATTTCAAACTATTTACCAAGAAAATATATTCAAAAACAAATTGTTTTCTCAAAAAGGGCATATTATATATAAAAATGATTTTGGAAATGTATATATATATTAATAGTTTTAAATTATTAAAAAAGCAAGGTCATATATCTATAAAGAAAGCAAGTAGTATTTTCTTATATCTTTAACTAAATATTTTTGAACATAAATTTTCAAAATAATTTTAAAAGCAAAACTATATTTTGTATAAAATTGCAAACCCTCGATCAATTGAGAAATTGAGTTAAATGGTTTAGTAAAACAAGTGGTGTGGAATGCTTGCGTTTATTTCATTGGTTAATTCTTGGTCTTATTTGATTGAACTCCTCTTACCCTGGTGAAGTTTACCGACTTATAGTAAATATTTAAGTAAATATGCATGGTATGGGACATACGATCCTAACTCGAATGATTATTATTTGGAAGTATATAACACTTACTTTGACAAGTTTACAGGCTTATCTTAAATGATAAATTGCTTACAGTCAGATCTTATGGTTTTACAGGCCCATCTATAAGTACTTATTTACAGGTTAGTTAGATAGGTTTACAGGCCTATCTTTACATGTTATAGGCATGTTTACATGTTTTTAGGCCCGCTTGCAAGCGTGTTCGGTGAGTTTACAAGCTCGCTAATCTTGGAGTATTTTAGACGTCTCCCCTTTTTATTTCCGGATTTCTATTATTCATATTTGGATTCTATGAGATTTGTGTTTTCCACCAAATGTCTCCTGGCATTTGCTTCATAAGCTAAAATTGATTTTGGGGTTTTGGTGAATAAATTTTAAAATGATGATATTCTTTTGAGGTTTGATACTAGATGGCTATGTGTTATTATTGAGATCTATTATACCATTATGATCATTATCTCACATTGATTTGAATTAAAACTAAACTAACATGTTTATTATTTTTATTGTACTCATATCAGATCGAGATTCTAAATATTAATCCTGGATGGCTACTAGAGTGGCTTAGTATGAAGAAAGATGCACATTTATGTTATATATGCCATTTTCCTAGACTTTAGATTTGTAAAAATTCTGTTGAAATAGTGACTTATAATATTTATAATCATTTGAGTCCTGATTTGTACCCTATAATTTATAGTAGTAGGGTCTTGTATAGCCATAATTGTAAATCTGTCTTGTGTGCATGTATCAAATCTCATTTCTTCTATAGCGCCGCTTTTTGTGATTTTTTCTATTATATATATATATATATATAGACACACACACATATATCTATGTATGTGTCTACATACATATTGTTCACCATAAAATATGAATAAAGATAAAGAAGGCATTTTAGAAAGATACCATATGAATAAAGAGCAACAAGTAAAGTCACCTTTTGATGGTGTCGAATGGATTATTCAATGCTAGTAAAGAGAAGCACATAGGAACCTTAGATCAAACCTTCCGCAAGCATGAAAGAAAGAATTACTTAGGCATAACGAAGCAGTTAGGTACAGAACTGCCAAGCACCTTCCGGCTGGAATAGAAGAATAGTTCCACAACCATCATCATAGAACAAAGACTAAAGTAAAGGAGTTCAGATCATACCTTTTAAAGGGATGCAGTCAACAGTGTATAGCAAGTCCAAGACCTTTCAAAGGAGTCGAAAGTTTTCATCTCTCAATATTCAAAGAGTTGTAACCCGCCAAAGGAGGTAGAGAAGTCAAAGCAAGAGCAGGCAACTCTATAAAGACCTTTTCAAAAGCATAAGCAAGCCTTTCGAATCAGTTGGAACGTATACAAAATAACTTTCGATGATGTCCAAAGGTTCATGAAGAAGGCATCATTCATAATTCAGTAAAGAATGAAAGACAACCTTTCGACATCGTTGAAGGGAGGTGCATCTCTCGACAATAATCAAGTGAAGAGTATCCTTTCGACAAGGTCGAAGGGTTCACAATAATCAAGTGAAAGAGAAACCTTCCGATAAGGCTAAAAGGTTCCCAATAGTCAAGTGAATGAGAATCCTTCTGACAAGGCTGAAGGATTCACATTAGCCTATAGAAGGCAAACCCTTCAATAGAGTCAAAAGATTCATTATGGCATATGAAAGGGAAACCTTTCGACATGGATGAAAGGTTTACAACTGCAAATAAAAGGGGTGACCTTTCGACTCAACCGAAAGCATTAAGACGAAAGTGGGGCCATCTGCATCTATAAATAAGATCCATGGGGCCCAGTTTAGAGGTTCGGATTTTCTCACTCTGCTCTTATTCTTCGACTTCTTCTCCCACTTACTATGTTTGTAACCATAATTTAGAAATTAAATCGGGGATTTTCCTCTTAAATTTTGTATCAAACTTCATTATGTGAAAATAAGGAGGATGATGGCTTGTGATCAACTTTGAATTTGGGGATAATCATGATCAGTCATTAACTCAATAATAATGGCTAATCATATATGATTTATTTCTAACTTTCTTCATTCATTCTGAGTATATGTCATAGAACCATCATGGGATATTTTCATGAGTTTTATTTCCTTATATACTATATTTATGATTCCAGCTATGAAAGGGAAATACAACTTATGTTATACAATATCAGATACCTGATACGGTTTCGGGACATACTATATCAAGTCTTTATGGTATCAGTAATCCACTCAAAGAGATTCTACAAAAGGAATATCTACCCAAGAGGTTTAAAGCAATAAAGAAATATAGAATAGAGTAAGCATCTCTTCCCGATAAGGTCGAAAGGTTTTGAATAAAACCTTTCGGTGTGATAGAAAAGAGTAAAAAACATTGATGATTGACTACTTTCAGCCTCCAAGGGAGATGAGAATTGATAAAGTGATAATGTTGAAAGTTATATGAATGTAAATAGCTTCAAGAGATAATTATTATTATGACAATCTAGTCAAAAGTTTTGAGTGGTCTAATAAGACTTTCGACAAGGTCGAGAGGTTTGATAACCTTTTACTGGCCTCATAAACTTTTCGATGAGGTCGAAAGGTTTGATAACGTTTTATTGGCCACATAAATCTTTCGACAAGGTCGAAAGGTTTGTAACCTTTTACTGGCTTCATAAACCTTTTGACAAGATCGAAAGACTTGATAATCTGTTTTTGGCCTCATAGACCTTTCGATATGGTCGAAAGGTTTGATAACCTTTTACTGGGCTCATAAACCTTTCGACAATATAAAAAGGTTTGATAACCTTTTTCTATCCCAATCAATTCGAGAGGTTAGAGCGGAACCTTAACCCTTCAACAAGGTTGATCAGTTAGTTATTCCTCCATCATATTACCTAAGCCAATAATGTCAGGAATGATTTCCTCAGCCTATCGATAATGTCGAATGATTTGGCAATTTGTCACTCTTTTCGATTAGATCATCTTAGTCGAAAACTAGAGCTATCACCTCAAATCCTTTTGACTTAATCATTCTATTCGAAAGATATGCCCTCAATGACATGATTCCCCTCAACCACTGGTTGAGTTCATATAAAATAATTTAATATCAAGCATTTGGGATGTTGACAAGATTACTTGTTAACATCTTTTGCGCTAGAATGAGAACGACAACCTTTGCTCTTTTTGCCTTAACACAATTGATTGTGGAAACTTGGTTTACTATAGGAAAATGAATTCGAAAAGGCTTTCCACCTTAAATGAAAGGCCGAACATGCAACTTTACTAGAAGAAAATATTTCGCCATCTTTTAACCTTGGGAATAGAGAACATGGGTAGTCTTCCGCACCAGCTCAACCAACTCCACCACTGGCTCAACTATCTCCGCAATTGGCTCCATCTCAGAATCTTCGGCCAGAGGATCATATTGCTAAAGTCACACACTTAGAGCGGCAAATGGTGGAGATGAAGAATCACCTATGAAGTACTATCCCACAATTCATATATGAAAGCATTCACAACAGGAGAGGAAGTTGTCCCTCCAAAGAGAAATTTGAAAATCAACACTAATGCCGCGAAAAGAAAAACTAACATTTCCTTGTCTAAGAAGAAGGATCGTCTCCCGCCAAAGGCAAACTATCAAGGAAGGATCCAAGAAGTAGACAAGGGCTATTCTAAAAGCTCTACATTAGATGGCTATAAACCAAATAAGAAAGACTACTTAAGTAATGAAGCTTACCTCAAAGACATGGCAGAGAAGGCCGTGAAGGATCTGTTGATTATTAACTGTAAGAGAACAGCAAACAAGAGAGTAAATGATAATGAGAGGGTTGCCCCTTTCATTAATGAGAAAATGTCAGCACCTATTCCCTCTCACGTGAAGGTCCCTAAAATGAAATATCATGGCACATTTGATCACGATGACCATTTAATGGCATTTGACAGTCAAATGGATTTATACAACGCTTATGGTGCCGTTATGTGCCACCTTTTTCTAGTAACCCTTCAAGATGCTATTGCTAAATGGTACAGACTGTATTGTAAGAACACAATTTATTCTTGGAAACAATTCTATTATAATTTCTCGCCTCAGTTTTGCATTTGCAAAGACCAATCGATCAATTATACAATGCTTGCCAATATAAGGCAGAATCAAGGTATGTCATTAGGAGATCACTTGAAGAGGTTTAACATTGAAGCTTTGAAAGCCATGGAATATAGTTATTATTGGTATATTATTTATTGGTATAATTATAGATTTGATTTGATATATATAGTGTGTATGTGTGTGCATTTATCCCAAAATTGTTTGAAGTCGGTCAAAAATTTAATTCTTAAAATTCTGATTTAAGGATGATTTCAATTATAAATGAAACCAAAATTTTGAATAAATATTTAAACTTGAAATAATTAAATTTGGAATTTTCTTGTATAATACTCAATTACATTCCAATATAACTTACCTAAATCATTGAGAAGTTGAATATGTAATTGAATAATTTAAAATGTAAAATGATGTTAAAGAATTTCAAATAAATTTAAGTGGTTATAATAAATGTTTTGTCCTTAATTTTATGATCATAGAAATGTTAATTAAGGAAAAATTGAATAGTAAGATAATGAATAAATGAGAATAAATAAAATAAATTTTGTTTGAGGGAATTGATAAAACTGAAATAAAATCAACTTAATGAAATACTTGAATTTAAAATCGATTATTAAATATTAATTTAAAACTGAAATTTATATGGTTTAAATCAATTGTTTTACTTTGTTTTCAATCATTTTTTCTTTCTGGTTGTTTCTATTCTTCTACCTCAATCCTTTTCGGGGACGAAAATTTTTGAGTTAGGGAGAGTGTAACGACATGTAAATTTTGATGGTTTTAATAATTTATTTAACTGGAAATTTTGTGAAATTTTAAATAATTAAATTTTGAAATAAAAATTTAACATTTGGAATACGTCCATTTAAACATAGCAATTGGAAAATTTTCATCAGAAAATATGAAAGTTTATTTTTCTTGTGTAATTCTATTTCAATTCAAATCAGTTAAAAATTGATGATAATAAAATACTTTCCAAATTTGAATATTTTTATACAATAAATTTGTAAATCATCTTCTGAGTGAGACATCATATTTTATTTCTTCCAATATGGACCTCTATTGCTCCGTTTATCTTATTTCTGGCGTTTGAGCAGCATTTTGTTCCGATAATCATACCACTGATATCTGTATACCGTTTTGATCGTCTCGTCATGTTGATCTCTATAGTATATTCAATTCTGTGTTTTGAAGTTCGATACGTAGCGGAATCCAAAATAATAAATAAACAGTAACCGTATCGATATTTGTTTTTTATCTTCTGGGTGCTTATGACTTTTCATTTTCACCTAACAGCTATTTGCATTTATATCTCCTATGTTCTCATGCTTGACTTTTCGTCTTCCACTGGTTTCAATGTTTATATTTATTTCGGTACGTCGTCTGGCAATTTTTGGCTTACTTGTTTCTAGCTTTCTGAAAGAATAATATAAAGCATCTGTTCATTATTACAGTTTTTTGCTTGTCCTTTCCTTTCACCTCTCTCTTCCCTTTTGACATTTATGTTGTGAAGCAAAAAAAAGTTTGCTTATATTTTTATCACCTGAAGCTTCACCCTCCTTTTCCCCTCTGCCATCTCTCTCCTTTCTCCTGCAAACGGCCATGCCCGCTCCTCCTTAATTCTCGTAGCCTCCACAATCGTCACCACCCTCACCCAAGCACGCGTCACCTTTCGCCTCACTACGGGCGACTCGACCCGCCACTCAAGCACCTCCCTGCTTAGTCTCTATCTCAACCTTTGCCTAGACCGAGCCTATCGTCGATCTCATCTGACTCGCCTAGGCCACAGCCGATTGCCATTTTCATCCGTCCCCATAGTGTTCAGTCGAGACTTCTCTGTAAGTTATATACATATATATGTATGTATGTATGTATTCGATATGAAGCTTATGGACTAGTATACGTATAAATAATTGTTACATCTATTCAAGTTTGTGTAAAATTTTGTAGCGCATATAATTGTTCGGTATTGGATAGCCTGTGCACATTTAAGTGGCAGTACATATATGTGTATATATATATATATATGATGGTTTATATGGATTTTTTTTTACTATGTTCCAAGTGTTATTATATATATAAGTTATGCATATTAATATGTTGAGTTTTCAATGAAGAAAATTTTAAGTAGTTTACTTTATATATATACTGATGTAAAAAAAATCTATAGTTTAGTGACAAAAGTGTATATAGGTATACATGAATTAGGCATCTGTATATTGTTTATATCTATATAATTTTAAATTTGTTCATGATATGTAAAATTTATATATAACTTATATTTTTCTGTTGGCATGCTTTTATAGTATACATATAATACATATATAATATGTAAGTTATATTCTGTTATAGATATTAAAGTATGTATATACATAGCTATATAAGGTTGTTGTTTATGGTGTGTGTATATATGATATCAATATTTATATAAAAGATTTGTATTATTTAGAAAAGAATATATATTATATATTTTGCTACAGTTGTATAATCGGTAGTCTACCAATAATATTTCGGCTTATACTGTTTAAAATTTATATATATGTTCGGTTTTAGAAATGCACATGTATGGCAGGGTTGTATATATGGAGTATAGATATATATATATATATATATATATTAGCTGGTATATTTGTATATATAATTATATATATATTGTATGGTATATGCAGTATTATATATATGTTAAATTATAATCTTGTGATCTGCTAAGTATATATATTTGTAAGTTATGTGAACTATTTTATCTGTTATAAGTGTACACATGTATGTAAGTATTTTGTATTTTATAAGTATATATATCGGTATTTATTTCAAAAATATAATGTGTGTGTGTATATATTTGATTTTTGTATGTGTGTTTTAATTTGAAATAATGGATTTTGAAATACATACATACATATATATATATATATATTTAATTTAATATATGTTTGAATTTATCATATGATTATATATATATAGTTATATATAAGTTCACTTACACTATTTAGCTTCGTCGATCTAGATTCTAATTTATTTCGTCAATTTCTATTTATCAGCTTGTGCGTCAAATTCGTGCAAATTTTGTTGCTTCGAAGCTCTTGCTTGGATTCATAACTCATCTCATTCTCGTTCATCTCTAGCCTTGAAAGGTGAACAATCACTCACGATTAATGTTCCTATATTTATTAAATTTGTTTTCAATTGAAAAGACGATTGAAATATGCTGCTTTTAGATATTTATAGTGTTATTTATATGCTATTATCTGTATCTGTTCACCTATGACATTTGACACCATTATCTGTTATTTATATTTATTATATACGCCTGTTATGTTATTATCATATCTTTTATCACTCTGCAAGTTCCCTGTTAGTATAGAATTCCCTATAGGTTGAAATGATACATACTCGAATGATCTGTGGAATAGGAGAAAATCGTTATGGGTGGAAATGATAAACCCAAGCGATTTTCACTGAATAGAATTTGGGATTGCGTGTTGAAATGATATATACCCATATATATATTTAAATTGCGGATTGAAATGATAAATATCTGTATCGCTTGGCCATAGGATAGAAAGTTATATACATACACCGCTGGTCAATGTATATAAATATATATTTTTTGAAACGGTTTCCAAGGTTTTGAAATTGAATTTATTTAAGAATTATACTCAAATAAGTTTGATTTGAAATTTATTAAATTTGGGATTTTGAAGATATGATTTTATAACTTGATTTTTGATTAAAAATGTGTTTTAAGTGAACATTTCGAATTTACATAAATTGAAACGGTATATTTAGTTTTGTTTAAATTTGAAATTTGAAGTTTTATTAAAATTTTATTTGAATGATTAAATAAGTATTTCAAAACAAATAATAGTAAAGTGAATTATATATATATATATATATATATATATATATATGGAATTATCAAATCTAGTTTTGAAATTTTTGAATATTTAAAGCTTTGAAAATATTGAAATTGAAATGGTTTATTTTGTGGTTAAAAATCTATATTTGAAATCAATATAATTTGAAACGGTTTATTGAGAAACAGAAATAAATTGAAATTGATGATATGAGATTTGATTAAATTTAAATTTTGGGAACTAGAATTGATTTGGAATCGATTTGTGAAATTGAGGAAGTTATTTTATCATATAAAGTATTTTTAAATTATATTTAAAACTATTTTATATTTTACTTTATAATTTATTTTAGTATAAACTATTTTTAATATAAACTATTTTAATATACTAACTATTTTAATATTTACTATTTTAACTTATAACTCTTTTATATCAACTATTTTACTTTATAAACTATTTTATTATATGTACTAATTTAATATCTAAAGTATTTAAGTGGTGGAAGTTATGTTTTCAAAGTTATGAATTTCAAAGTATTAAAGTTTCAAAGTGTTATAATTTCAAGTGTTTGGTTCCGAAAGTGTTATAACATTGAAAGTGCTATGATTTTGGAAAAGGATATATTTAAAATGGAAATGTAATCATATTTGGTTTTGAAATGGAAAAGATATCGTATTGATATGGTTTTAAAATAGAAATGATATTTTGGTTTTGAAGTATAAACTATTTTGAAATGACCGCGGTGTTATAATAACGTTTGGTTGTTAAAAATACCAGGATCGGAAGTTATCATACTCTCTGCCAACTTCGAAAACCACTTTTAACCACCATGTGCACGGGGAGATTCCAGAATGAAGTAGGATGGTTGCAATGATCATGTATGAGGTATATACGTGGACCCAACTCCCCTGAGTTGGCATAAGGCGGCTAAAATAGGAGCGCTCAAAGGCCAAGTGAGGTAGCTCCTCCGATCGGACACATTCCTTCGATACTATATTCTGATTTTGTAGCCACATTTGATTTTTGATTTGGGAGTGTGTTCCGAGGTGGACGGTAGTAGTTGCTATGCGTTACCACCAGCCTAGAAGTGTAACTGGTACATCTACCCTGGCACTGCCTAGTTGTGTCGTGTCACCTACCCTATCGAGACCACTACGAGTTCGTTTTGTACCATACTATGGAATGCCTCTGACGACGCCAAGTACGAGGGAGATTACGGTACTGTATAGACTATGGGAATATATAAAATGTGATAAGGTGGAAAATGTAAAGCCTTAACGATATTTTAATAGTTTACTTTACTATAGACATTATTATAATAGCGTATATTACTACAAAGAAGATAGTTTAACGCATCCTTAGAGGATGGTTATGCCAAACATCTTTTGAGTTACATGTATTTTAGTTGTTATTTCACTTGATTTGGATTTATAGATATAAGAATGCTAATCCTGACTCGATTGTTTTGTTTTTTGATTTACGCTCAGGTCAGACTAAGTGGTATAGCTTTTGAGACTTACCTTTGGAGTTGGAGCTTCATTTGGAGATCCATCTACATCCTTTCAGCTTGCAGTTATTCAGTTGATTCCTGTGATGTATTTTGATTTCTATTTGACTATTGTATTTGAGACTTCTATTCTAATCTTATTTAACTCTGTTTATATAGTAGCCTCATGAACTGCTATTCTTTTGTTTTCCCTGCATATTGCATATTACTCTATGTCTGTGATTCTATGATTTATTTATTTACTTTATATGCTGAGTTTTGCCAAATATAAATTAACAATCTAGTATGTTGAGCAATTCAATTCTGGCATGTGTGGATGCGAATGGTTGAAAATATCAGGATGTTACACATTCGCCATTGCATTCAATTCTGGCATGTGTGTATATTCTTTTGACTCATGTTTGTATTATGGTCGTCATACCACATATGTGATGTATCATTTTGTATACTCTGTGATATATCTATATATGTGTGTGTATATGGGATTATATGCTGTTCTGATGTGTTTTACATTTGAGTTGTTGTATTTTGTTTTTTAGATCCTATAGCCACCTAAGGCTTTGTATTAAGTATTTATTGGATATGTCGGTACACTTGAATCAAGAAAAAATGGCATTGTCGACGTATTCAATAGATATTTAAGACAATGTTATAGATGGTCTCTCCTATCAAGTCCTATTCTCTGCATTAGCAGACAGTATTACCCAGTAATACTTTTTGTTAATATGGGTCTCGGGGTGGGGCGTTACACAGACCTGGTGCATTTATCTAGAGATGTACCTTCGAAAGGTAGTTTCGTACCATGTCATAGTATGGAATCCAATCCCTAATACGTGCTTTATAGTTTTCATTATAGAGTCTAGTATGCTAGAATTTAATTAATATAACAATTTCGGCTATTCTAATAAGTATTTGTACTTATACAATATTATAATATCATAAGGATTTTATATAAAAGTGGTTTTGGTTATCGTAAGGTAAAAACCCGTTCACGTTTATGTGCGGCATGGTTGTACGAGATATCTTTGATTTTAAAAGGGTTTTGAAAAGTGATAATTCAGTTGATTTGAGTTTACTCACACCAGACACATGTTTGACCTGGAGTATTATTTCTTTCCCTAAAACTTTAGGGTGCTCAAATTTTTATGAGAAGCCAAGCAGACCAGGGTTTCTACGGGTGCACTTTGTGGAGCTTAGAGCAGGAAGCTTCATTGATAGATAGTTATTACTTATTTCTGTTGTATGTTATATACTCTATATCTGATGCATAAAGGACAGGCTTTTATAACTGTCCTAGGTTAGAATTGTATTAGTGTAAGTCTGATGTACTAGTCTTGAGATGACTTTGTAAAACATTCTGTGATTATTATATGTTATTCCGTTGTGTTGTGAGATTCTATACTGTTTAGTTTTCTTCTATCTTCTACGTTCCTCTTTTACCCTAACAAATCGGTACTTCCGACACTTGAATGTTTGGAGTTTCATAAAACGAACGTATTAGTGTAAATTTTCAAAGGTCAAAAATCTGGTTCGTTACAACGGTTGATGTTTGGTTTGAATCAATGTAAAGTTGAATTGTAAAAAATATAAATAAAAAGAAGCTTAAAGTTAGAGCCTCAAGCCGGTCCTTCCAAAACCATTTTTATTCCCCTTGTTTCCCAAGCATGGAACTCTCATTCATTCAAGTATTGTATACTCTATCTTCTTCTCATCCATGAAACCTCTAAATCACTTCGATTTGTTCTAAAGAAAAAAAAATGAAACATCGTGTGAATATAGGCGTGACATCGAGAGAGGCAACTGGAGGGAGGGCAAGGTGAGGTGCAACATGTGTCTAGGGCGCGTCGATAGTGGATGCTCACTTATGCAAGCCTGAGTGCAATGGCTGGTGGAATGAAGTCACTATACAGCATGGTGGTCGGTGTCATAGAGGCTGGCCATGCACAGAAACTAGAGCAACAGAGGTTGATGCGACATTAGGTGGCTGCAAATCGATGTATATACGATCTAGAGCTTGGTGAGGCACAGTATAGCGACTGCTATTGGTGGAATATTTCACATTGTTAATGTGAGTAAACACTCACTGTTCTAGTTTTAATTCTCTTTCATGTTGCTACGATTTAATGGATGATTGAATGGTTGATTTTTTTTGTTTTTTGAACTTGATTGTGTACTATGTGTTCACTTGCTACTGCATTACTGTCCATTGTAATCATCCATCATCCCTTCATCTTGTGCCTTCTATACAAGTTGTGTTGTGTGCATGCAATTGAATTAGTTATAGTTAAATGCAAGTTTGAATCACCAAAAAATAAACTGAAATAATCAATGAAAGAAGGAGACTGGTTACAACCTAGACGTGCTCTAGGTCGTACCAGTGCCTCCCCCTTCCTACTCCATTCTTTTGTTGTTTGCTCAATTGAATTGCATACTTCTTGTGTTATTTTGATGCTAGTTTCCAATGGTTTTCGTTGTTTATTTCTAAGTTTAATAATCATGTTTTGACGCTTCCATTATGATGATTTCTTTCCATAGAAACTGTTTTATGGATACAGTACAACACATATTTTTCTAGCACTGACTTCAAACTAATTTATAAAGGAAATATATTCAAAACCAAATTGTTTTATCAATAAGTGCATATTATTTAAAAAAAGACTTTGGAAATGTGTATTTGCATAAATTGTTTTAATTGTTTTAAAAGTGTGTGTGTGTGTATAAAGCAAGCTATATTTTTTAATTACTAGCTTTTATAAACTAACATTTCCAAAATATTTTTCAAAGAAAAACTATTTTTATATAAAATTGCACACCTCTGAATGCTTTAGTAAAATATCTAGTATGGAATGCTTGCATTTACTACATTGATTAATTCTCAAACTTGTTCGATTGAACTGATTTTACACACAAGCGAAGTTTATTGACTTGAGTAAATGTTCAAGTAAACCCACGTGGTATGGGATACACAGTCCTTACTCGAATGGCTAATATTCGAAAGTATATAAAACTTACTTTAACAAGTTTACAGGCGTATCTTCTATGAAAATATGTTTATAGGCGGATCTTATAGGCTTATAGGCCCAACTACGATTACTCATTTACAAGTGAGTTTGTTAGGTTTACAGGCCTATCTTTACATGTTTATAGGCATGTTTATGAGTTCATAGACCCATCTATGAGTACGCATTTACATGCATGTTCTGTGAGTTTATACGCTTACCAAATTTACTACATCATCTAGATTTCTATTACTGATTTTTGGACTATATAGGACTTGAGTTTTCACCAAAAATTTCTTTGGATTTGCTTCTTAAACGCTAAAATTAAATTTGGGTTTTGGGTGAATAAATTCTTAGAATGATGATATTCTTTTGAGGTTTGGCACTTTATAACTATGTCATTATTGAGATTTATTATACCATTATCATCACTATCTCATATTGATTTAAATTAAAACTAGACTTAGTCGTTTATTATTTTCATAATACTCGGGCTAAACCGAGATTCTAGGTATTAACCCTCGATGACAACTAGTGTGGCTTAGCATAAAGATAGATGCACATTTATGTTATCTATACCATTTACCTAAACTCTAGATTTGTATTCATTTTGTTGAAATAGTGACTTATAATATGTATAATCATTTGAGTCTATATTTGAACCCTATAATGTAAATTAGTAGAATCTAGTATAGCCATAATTGAAAATCAATTTTATGTGCGTGTATAAAATCTCATTTCTTATATACCACTACCTTTTATGATTATGTTTTGTTATATATATACTATTGTTTTGAATTATGTTAAGCCATTGAGATATTATTTTTGTCTATATTGTATACGTCGAATCTACTCGTGAAAAAAAATTTATCACCCAATTCGATGTGTCGATACTCGCCCAATAAAATATTCACACTTGGTCGCACCTAACTAGCCTTATTCTCCATATTAATAGATGTTATTATCCAGTTACATCCTTTGTTAATGTGGGTATAGAGGTAGGGCACTGCAGATTGGTATCAGAGCAAGGTCTAGAATAATATACGGTATTTGAGACACTAATCTTAAAAGATTTAAGTCCCATCCCCTAGGGTGTTGGGTTAAGTTTTAAAATTTATTCCCTAGTTAGGATAGGAATATAAATGATTATCAGGGAATAACCATCAGGGAATATTAGTAATATTTTATATCACTCGATATATTATTAGTATGGATTGTATGGACCAGATTTTATATAGCTTAGGATTGAATTGTTGTATCATGACCCCTTAAAACATCAGAGTTGCACAACGAAAGAGAATGAACTACTTTCTAGTAAGAACTTTAACTAATTTATTTTTTAGATACGTATGATTGGTTGGTGTTGGATGTATGGTGCTTAGTAAATTTTAATAACAACGTATTTTTTTATTGAGTAGGGATCATTATTTAGGATTTAGAGGTGCACAATATTATCATTAAGAACTGGCAGTGTTTTTGTGGTAGTAATCACCATAAAGATATTAAAAATCTTGCTAGTATAAAATGAAAGATTAAATCTTATAAGGGGTTAGTTGAATGTAAATGAACTTAAAATTTAGAGTTTGATTATTAATGAATTATTAAGAAGGAATCATTTGTTTACATAACCAAAGAGATTAATTGGGAAGTATTTAGTAAAAGAAATTATTTATTTAAACTAAAATTCTTTTAGGAAAAATAAATATCTAAATGGGTTTTTAATTATGATTAATATAAGTCAGCTAACAATTATAAAGGCCTGAGTGTTAAAAGACGTGTGTGTATATATATATTATATTTAAAAGAATTAAAAACATAAGGATAAATTATATACATACAAAAATTTAGAACTAGAAATATATATAATTGATTAGATGGATAGTTGGTTGAGTGAATTAATGAACATGCTATGTTATATTGCCTTGAATGCAAATGACTGGTAATGAATGTGTGTGTAGCAACCCGCATATTTATCGATTTTATATTTAAATATTTTATCGTTAGTCGGATTTTAGTCCGAAAAGCTACTTTTTGCATACGGTCGAATTAGGACTCGGGACCACTCCCATTGAGTTTAAAATGCCGTTTGCGACCTTTTTGAGTATAAACTTTGATATATTTGGAGTTAGTCAAAAATTTGACCTTTTTCACTTTGGGTTTGGGTTTGGGCTCAGCCCTATGTTTAACTTATACTCAAATCTGAGCCACTCTTCCCCATTCACCCTCATTTCCTTCTCTTTTCAGTTCTAAAGCATTAATGGTGGGAGAGATTGGAAATTAAAACTCCAAAACCCTAGTTCCTCTTGCAACCTCAAATTCCTAGCTCCAAATTCAAGAGAACCCATTGGTAAGCATTCTCTTCTTCTTCTCCAACTTATTCTCTTACCAATTTCAGAAATTCCTAAACCTAATTTTGGGAATGTTCTTGTTTTGAGCATAGATTTAAGCTCATTTGGGTTGTGTGGAAGAGAGGTTGATTCTCTATTTGCTTTCAAGCTTCTTCTTGTTTGATTTTGTAAAAAGGTGAGATTTTTAATCTCACATCTAGGTCTATGATTATCTTCGATTGTTAGGTACGAATTCCTAACACATATTCATGTGCATTTGGATTTGGTTTAGATTGATTTGGTGTATATTCCAATTTTTAGTGTTTCGATTTCAAATCTTCAAAAATCATAGCTTTGTAGTTTGAACTTGTTTTTGGTGATGCGTCGAAGAGCTTATAGGACCGGGTAGTCGATTGGCATAAACCCCTAGTGACCGTGCTCGCCCGATTGCATTTTGATGAAGATTGCATCTTCATTTCATAGGCTGGAAAACACCTTGGTGCCAGTCAGTCGACTGGACCCTTGAGTCAGTCGACTGGCTGTAGCACATAGGCATTCCGAAGGCAATAACTAGAGGATCGGGTCCTCTGTTTCCCTGCATTCAGTCGACTGAATTTTTATGTCAGTCGACTGACTGTAGGAAATTATTTTTCCCTGCTTCTGGTTCAGTCGACTGGACCTTTGAGTCAGTCGACTGACCTGCACAATTTGCCTAATTATGCCTATTTGTGCATATTTTTGCTTGGTTTCCAAATTCCATCGACTCGTGTTATTTCCCACTTGTTGTTGCTACGACGTTAATGACTTCTATTTTCGGAATTTTTGGGAATATCCATTTTGATGGATTCAGATCGATTTCTTTGGATCTTTATTCGCGTCTTTGAATGTGAATTTTGGTGGTTGATTGTTCTATAATCATTTTTGTGTTTTGTCACTTTAAAAATATAAAGGTTTCAATACTAGTAGTAAATATCAAAACTCTTTCCTCAAAATGATTTCAACTCTATTTTCAATACCAAATTCGTTTATAAAACCGTTTTCCAATCTATTAGTATATACAAACCTTTACCTCACTCGTATGAGAAATCTAATTAAACGAATTAGTAAAACAGGTGGTATGAAACGCTTGCGTTTACTTCGTCGGTTGATTCTTGGACTTGTTCGATTGAATCTCTTGTGACAATTTCCTAGTGGAGATCTACAGTTTGTTCGTAAATATTTAAGTTAAGCTAGTGGTTATGGGACATGAAGCTAAGCTCATATATTTACTAGCTTACTGTAATTGACACTTCTTGATGATCATGACGATCATTTTTATGATTTAGACTAGCAATGTGCGATGTCTCTTTGTCTGCGAGGGAGACTAAACCCCGTTTTGTGGAGTTTCGACTCAAATTGGTGGGGTAGCAACCCATGGTCTTCGGGCCGTTTGTGAAGCTTCGGCTCAATTTGTGATGGTTAGCAACCATGGAATTAGCATTCCGTTTGTGATACACGTGTTGGTGAGCCTTGTGCTCCCATTTGTGATAGGCCTTCCCCCCTTTGTGATTTCTGGATTTCTTGAGATGATTTCTAGAATTTGTGCTTCACCAATTTTCGTGATTTCCATTGATAAGCTTTATCGATATTTGTGCATTGGTGAATTTGTGCGTCATTGACTTTTGTGATTTCTGGATTTCGTGTGTTGAATTCTGGAATTTGTGTGTCATTGACTTTTGTGATTGACATTGATATTAT
The DNA here is from genome assembly GCA_030765085.1 of Allium cepa. Taxonomy (NCBI): domain Eukaryota; kingdom Viridiplantae; phylum Streptophyta; class Magnoliopsida; order Asparagales; family Amaryllidaceae; genus Allium; species Allium cepa. The sequence goes on from CM060932.1 coordinate 456,312,647, forward strand.
CGTCAATATTTATAGTTTGGTGAACTAAATTAGGAGTATGACGTCTCTTTGATTCTTGTGTAGATTTTGTGACATTGAATAAACCCTTGATGATTTTCAACTACTTATATATATCACAGCTTGGCATTGTGATTATTATGTGTTTAGTCATATCTCTTATTCTATATCGTTTCATCTGATATTTATAGTTAGACTGATTCGTTTATTATTTTCTTATTAAATAATACTCGGGTCAGACCGAGATGTTACAGGTGCTTCTGCTTGACTTCTCCCCAGGGATTCATTACTCTGACTTTTGGAAAACTACTTAGATTAGTAGTTTATTTTGTTGTATACACTTGAGATATAGACTCATAGTTGTATTCTTTTTGTATAGCACGTGTTGCTATTCTTTTGTATTATTGTGGATCTTTTTAGACCACTACTCTAATATACACTTCCATGTGTTAATTATATACTCATATCTTCTTCCGCCTTTGTGATATGAATTATCTGTGACTGGTTTATGTTATGTTTATTTCTGTATTTGTTTCCGAAGATATTATAGCCACTGTGTAGTAGCTTTGAGTAGTTTTTGTCGGTATGTCGGATTTCCTCTTGATAAAGTATTGCATGTTATACTATCTGACATATCGATGCTCGCACAAAGCAATTACACGGATGGTCGCTCCTCAACAGCCTTATTCTCCGTACTAGCTGACAGCATTCACTCGTAGTGTTCTTGGCTAGCGTGGGTATAAAGGTGGGGCGTCACAGCTTGGTATCAGAGCCAAACTTCGGAACAATATGGAATATTATAACAAGGATCATCGTCCTAAGTCTTTCTTAGGAGTCGTGCTTTATGATTTTATTCGGGTCCACTTACCGTCCTATCCTATTTTCTTTTATGATTCCTTGTTTTATCTATCAAGACTGCTTGATATTCAATTTGGTGAATAACCTTTTTCTTCTTCTTCTTTCTTTCTAATGGAAGATAAATGTCTAGACCAGGCCGCCCCAGAGCCGTGCCATCTAGTACTCCACCCCAGGATGGAGTTTTTATGACTGCTCAACAGCTTCTTGATTTAGTGACAAATGCTCAAGCAGCTGGAGCTAACCCGGAACCTACTCACCCAAAGTCGGCATTTGCACGCTTGTGTAGCGATTATACTAATTTGGGTGGGGAGCCATTCAAAGGTTCCGAAACTATTATTGAAGTACAGGCTTGGCTAAGGTCATGCGATCGAATCTTTTCTCGCATGAATCTTATTGACCTTCACCGAGTTCAGGTGGCCTCTAGTATGCTCAGAGAAAGAGCATTGGACTGGTACGAGCTTCTTATTTCTGAGATTAATGAAGCGGATCTCACCTGGGAGCAATTCTGGGAACGCTTCAAGTTGAAATTCGTACCAGAAGCTGAGAGGGTGACTTTGGCTCGCCGTTTTATAGACCTTGTTCAAGGTGAATCTTCCGTGGCAGATTATGTCGCGTCTTTTGAATCTCTCTCCAAATATGGGGTTTAATACATCAACACTCCATTGAAGAAAAATCAGAGGTTCGTCTATGGCTTAAACAAAAATCTCAAGAAGCCATTACTTCTAAAATTAGAAGTTTCTTTCGACCAACTCATTAATATCGCTCTTCGTCTTGAAGAGGCGGATAAGGAGAATGATGTTGAAGTGGTGGGTTCCAAACCAAACTTTAACAACAAGAAAAGGCCAAACAAATTCAAAGGCCCTTATCCCAATAAGAAAGGGAAGCAAGCAACCTCTGTGGCAAAGACTTCTTCCTTTGGTCGTGGGGAATGCTATAATTGTGGTTCGAAGGACCATTATGTGAACAAGTGCCCAAAGTCTCTCTCTTGTCGCTACTACAAAGTTCCCGGTCATGTTATATCTTCATGCCCCAAGCTTCAGGGCAGGAAAGAGGGAAAGCTTAATGTTGCTCAAGCCCCTGGCAACACATCTCGTGGCCAAGGTATTTCTCATTCTATTCTGGATGGAATTATTTTATTTCGTGATCATCCTATTCGAGTTATTTTCGATACGGGTGCGTCCCATTCTTTTGTATCAAAAGAACTTGTTGATACTTTTTCTTTGGATGTTTTGTGTTTAATGACTTCTTTGAGAATTGCGAATCCGGTTGGTGGATCCGCGACAATCAGTTTATTGTGTAAAGATGTCGAGATTATTTTGTGTGATTTTTCTTTCCGAGCCAATTTGCATGTCATGCGTTATTTAGGCTTTGGAATGATTTTGGGAATGGATTGGCTTAACCGTTATGAAGCTCATATCCTATGTCCTGAGCGGATTATTCGTCTTCGACATCCTCAATCTGTTAAGCATATTTCTATTAATCTTAAAGATTCAGATTCCAGCTTGGTTGCATCTTTATATTCTTTAAATCCTCGTGATGACGATGATGATGATGAGGGTGATATTATTTCTCTTATTCACGTCGTTCGTGAATTTTCCGACATATTCGAGCCCATTTTAGGATTACCACCTAAGCGAGCAATTGAGTTCAGAATTAATCTTATTCCTGGAGCTCAACCTATCACTCGTCCTCCTTATCGTTTGTCCAATAAAGAAAATGAGGAGATGCGCATACAATTATCCGATTTGGAAACGAAGCAATTTATTCGCTCTAGTTTCTCGCCTTGGGGAGCTTCAGCTATTTTTGTGAAGAAATCTGATGGTACACTTAGGCTTTGCGTTGACTACCGCAAGCTTAATGATCTTACTATCAAAAATATATATCCTTTACCTCGGATTGATGATCTATTCGATCAACTTAGTGGTGCTAGAGTCTTTTCGCAATTAGACTTAGCTACTGGATTTCATCAGCTTCGTATTGCAGAGGATAGCATTCCTTTGACATCATTCCAAACTCGTTATGGATCTTATGAATGGCTTGTTATGCCATTTGGTTTAACGAATGCTCCGGCTTATTTCGTTGACCTTATGAATAGAGTTTTCAAAGACTTCCTCGATCGATTTGTTCTCATCTTTATTGATGATATTCTTGTGTATTCAAAAACCGAGGAGGAACATGAGAAGCATCTTCGGATTATGTTGGAAACTCTTAGGAGTAATCAATTGAAAGCAAAATTTTCTAAATGTCATTTTTGGCAATCTCTTGTGAAGTTTCTCGGTCATATTATTTCCGAATCCGGAATTTCCGTGGATTCTTCAAAGATTGAAGCGTTTCAAAGTTGGAAGAAACCTGAGAGTGTGACTGAAATCCGCAGCTTTCTCGGATTGGCGGGCTATTACCGTCGTTTTATTAAAGACTTTTCTAAGATTGCCGTGCCTCTCACTAGCTTAACGAAGAAAGGTATTAAATACATTTGGTCGGACAAATGTGAAACTTCTTTTAAGAAACTAAAAGAACTCCTTTCAGATGCTCCTGTTCTTGTTATTCCCGAGGGGAATCAAGATTTCGTTGTTTATACCGATGCTAGTCGCGTTGGTTTGGGTGTCGTTCTTATGCAAAGAGAACGTGTTATTGCTTATGCTTCTAGACAATTGAAGCCTGCTGAGACTAGGTATGCCACTCATGATTTAGAGCTCGCGGCTATTGTTTTCGCCCTTCTTATTTGGCGTCATTATCTTTTAGGAGAGAAATTTGTTCTTTATACCGATCATAAGTCCTTGAAGTATTTATTCTCTCAAAAGGAACTTAATTTGCATCAACAGCGTTGGCTCGAATTTCTTGCACCATATGATCTTGATATTCTTTATACTCCCGGTAAGGGTAATCGTGTCGCTGATGCTCTTAGCCGTAAACATCAAGCTGTTGTTTCTATAATGATGTCCGAATGGAACGATCTCGAGATTTTATCCACTTGTGAAATTCGAGACCGTATTTCCGATTTATGTTCATCATGTAGCCTTGAGGCTCGTCCTTCTCTTCTAGACCGCATTCTTGAAGCTCAAAGGCTAAATCCCGAAATGGCTCTTCTTGGCCAAAATATTAGGGATAAAATTGATATTGAAGGTTTGAAGGACTTTGATATCGATTCTCGTGGCGGCATTCAGAGATTTGGTAGACTTATTGTGCCAAATAATAGTGATCTTCGTAAAGATATTTTAGAAGATTCTCATCATTCTAAATTTACCATTCATCCCGGTAGTAGTAAAATGTACGCGGATATGAAGCGACTTTATTATTGGGAGGGAATGAAACTTGACGTCGCTAACTTCTTTAAGCGTTGCATGACTTGCCATCTCGTTAAGGCTGAACATCAAAGGCCCGGTGGGTTATTGCAACCTTTAGAAATTCCAATTTGGAAGTGGGATCAAATTTCCATGGATTTTATAGATGGCCTTCCCCGTTCTCGTTCGGGTCATGATAGCTTATGGGTGATTGTTGATAGACTTACTAAATCCGCCCATTTTATTCCCGTTCGGTCTAACCGAACCGTTCCTCTTTTGGCCAAGTTCTTTATCAAAGAGATTGTTAAATTGCATGGAGTTCCTACTTCTATTGTTAGTGATCAAGATCCATTGTTTACTAGTGGATTTTGGAAGAGTCTTCAAAAAGCTTTGGGAACGAAGCTTAATTTTAGCACCGCTTATCATCCCCAGTCCGATGGACAAACTAAGTGTGTGAATCAAACTCTTGAAGATCTTCTTCGTTCTTGTGTGCTTGATTTTGGTGGAAGTTGGAAAGATCATATTTCACTTGTTGAATTCTCCTATAATAATATCTTCCAATCTAGTATTGGTATGGCACCTTTTGAGGCACTCTATGGAAGGCCATGCCGATCTCCTTCTTGTTGGCTTGAGGCCGGTGAGAAGATTGTTTTAGGTCCAGATTTTATTCGTGATTCCGCAGAAAAGATTGACCTTATTCGTCATAGGATGAAAGAAGCCCAGAGTAGACAAAAATCCTATGCCGATAATCGGAGAAGGAAGTTAAAATTTTCTGTGGGAGATCTTGTGTTCATTCGTGTGTCACCTATGAAAGGTGTGGTACGCTTCAGTCGATCGGGAAAGTTCGCGCCTCGATATATTGGGCCATTTCCTATCACTGAACGTATTGGTTCCATGGCTTATCGCCTTTTATTACCGGCTCAATTTTCTGCTATCCATGACGTGTTTCACGTTTCTCAACTTCGGAAATGTCTTCGTGATTCCGATTCTATTCTTGAGCCCGGTGTTGTGGAAGAGATTGAAGTTTCACCGAATTTAACTTATGAGCAGCATCCTGTTCGAATTGTTGCTTCGGAGGTCAAACGCCTTCGAAATAAAGATGTCCCGCTTGTTAAAGTCCAATGGTCTTCAAATCCTAAGGATTGTTCATGGGAATCTAAAGAGTTCATCGAGCGAACACATCCGGACTTGCTTTCTCGTGCTCTTTGAGGTGAAACTTTTATTTCAGATTTCTTTTGTGTTGAATATGCTTTTATGGTTGTTACTATATGTCTTCTTTTAAAATATTGAGAGGACGCAATTTCTTTAAGGAGGGGAGTCTATAACAACCCGCATATTTAACGATTTTATATTTAAATATTTTATTTAAATATTTTATCGTTAGTCGGATTTTAGTCCGAAAAGCTACTTTTTGCATACGGTCGAATTAGGACTCGGGACCACTCCCATTGAGTTTAAAATGCCGCTTGCGACCTTTTTGAGTATAAACTTTGATATATTTGGAGTTAGTCAAAAATTTGACCTTTTTCACTTTGGGTTTGGGTTTGGGCTCAGCCCTATGTTTAACTTATACTCAAATCTGAGCCACTCTTCCCCATTCACCCTCATTTCCTTCTCTTTTCAGTTCTAAAGCATTAATGGTGGGAGAGATTGGAAATTAAAACTCCAAAACCCTAGTTCCTCTTGCAACCTCAAATTCCTAGCTCCAAATTCAAGAGAACCCATTGGTAAGCATTCTCTTCTTCTTCTCCAACTTATTCTCTTACCAATTTCAGAAATTCCTAAACCTAATTATGGGAATGTTCTTGTTTTGAGCATAGATTCAAGCTCATTTGGGTTGTGTTGAAGAGAGGTTGATTCTCCATTTCTTTCAAGCTCTTCTTGTTTGATTTTGTAAAAAGGTGAAATTTTTAATCTCACATCTAGGTCTATGATTATCTTCGATTGTTAGGTATGAATTCGTAACACATATTCATGTGCATTTGGATTTGGTTTAGATTGATTTGGTGTATATTCCAATTTTTAGTGTTTCGAGTTCAAATCTTCAAAAATCATAGCTTTGTAGTTTGAACTTGTTTTTGGTGATGCGTCGAAGAGCTTATAGGACCGGGTAGTCGATTGGCATAAACCCCTAGTGACCGTGCTCGCCCGATTGCATTTTGATGAAGATTGCATCTTCATTTCATAGGCTGGAAAACAGCCTTGGTGCCAGTCAGTCGACTGGACCCTTGAGTCAGTCGACTGGCTGTAGCACATAGGCATTCCGAAGGCAATAACAAGAGGCTCGGGTCCTCTGTTTCCCTGCATTCAGTCGACTGAATTTTTAGGTCAGTCGACTGACTGCAGGAAATTATTTTTCCCTGCTTCTGGTTCAGTCGACTGGACCTTTGAGTCAGTCGACTGACCTGCACCAATTTGCCTAATTATGCCTATTTGTGCATATTTTTGCTTGGTTTCCAAATTCCATCGACTCGTGTTATTTCCCACTTGTTGTTGCTACGACGTTAATGACTTATATTTTTGGAATTTTTGGGAATATCCATTTTGATGGATTCGGATCGATTTCTTTGGATCTTTATTAGCGTCTTTGAATGTGAATTTTGGTGGTTGATTGCTCTACAATCATTTTTGTGTTTTGTCACTTTAAAAATATAAAGGTTTCAATACTAGTAGTAAATATCAAAACTCTTTCCTCAAAACGATTTCAACTCTATTTTCAATACCAAATTCGTTAATAAAACCGTTATCCAATCTATTAGTATATACAAACCTTTACCTCACTCGTATGAGAAATCTAATTAAACGGCTTAGTAAAACAGGTGGTATGAAACACTTGCGTTTACTTCGTCGGTTGATTCTTGGACTTGTTCGATTGAATCTCTTGTGACAATTTCCTAGTGGAGATCTACAATTTGTTCGTAAATATTTAAGTTAAGCTAGTGGTTATGGGACATGAAGCTAAGCTCATATATTTACTAGCTTACTGTAATTGACACTTCTTGATGATCATGACGATCATTTTTATGATTTAGACTAGCAATGTGCGATGTCTCTTTGTCTGCGAGGGAGACTAAACCCCGTTTTGTGGAGTTTCGACTCAAATTGGTGGGGTAGCAACCCATGGTCTTCGGGCCGTTTGGGGAGCTTCGGCTCAATTTGTGATGGTTAACAACCATGGAATTAGCATTCCGTTTGTGATACACGTGTTGGTGAGCCTTGTGCTCCCGTTTGTGATAGGCCTTCCCCCCTTTGTGATTTCTGGATTTCTTGAGATGATTTCTAGAATTTGTCCTTCACCAATTTTCGTGATTTCCATTGATAAGCTTTATCGATATTTGTGCATTGGTGAATTTGTGCGTCATTGACTTTTGTGATTTCTGGATTTCGTGTGTTGAATTCTGGAATTTGTGTGTCATTGACTTTTGTGATTGACATTGATATTATCGTCAATATTTATAGTTTGGTGAACTAAATTAGGAGTATGACGTCTCTTTGATTCTTGTGTAGATTTTGTGACATTGAATAATCCCTTGATGATTTTCAACTACTTATATATATCACAGCTTGGCATTGTGATTATTATGTGTTTAGTCATATCTCTTATTCTATATCGTTTCATCTGATATTTATAGTTAGACTGATCCGTTTATTATTTTCTTATTAAATAACACTCGGGTCAGACCGAGATGTTACAGGTGCTTCTGCTTGACTTCTCCCCAGGGATTCATTACTCTGACTTTTGGCAAACTACTTAGATTAGTAGTTTATTTTGTTGTATACACTTGAGATATAGACTCATAGTTGTATTCTTTTTGTATAGCACGTGTTGCTATTCTTTTGTATTATTGTGGATCTTTTTAGACCACTACTCTGATATACACTTCCATGTGTTAATTATATATTCATATCTTATTCCGCCTTTGTGATATGAATTATCTGTGACTGGTTTATGTTATGTTTATTTCTGTATTTGTTTCCGAAGATATTGTAGCCACTGTGTAGTAGCTTTGAGTAGTTTTTGTCGGTATGTCGGATTTCCTCTTGATAAAGTATTGCATGTTATACTATCTGACATATCGATGCTCGCACAAAGCAATTACACGGTGGTCTCTCCTCAACTGCCTTATTCTCCGTGCTAGCTGACAGCATTCACCCGTAGTGTTCTTGGCTAGCGTGGGTATAGAGGTGGGGCGTCACAGTGTGTGTGTATGATTTTTTGTGTGGAAAGTTAATATATTTACATAAGCAAGGAAATGATTATAGAAAATGATGAGCATTAAATAATAAAATGACTGGAAGAACTATAACGACTTATTTCAGTGTTAACTGGTTCGTTGAGTGGTTTATGTATTCTAGTCGATATGAGTAGGCAACGTATCGATAGAGATTTCTAATGTTTAAACGAGGTAGAATTGACATGATATTTTGGAAATGTAACAAGAAATGATTTTCTTGGAGTTTTATATTATTTTATAAATTAATGTGTTAGTTTAGTAAAATAAAAATGAAGTTCTCCAAATCTAAATAACAAGAAATGATTGTCAGCTCCCTAGAATTAAAAGATAATTGAAAAATAGTTTCTTCTGAGAAAGTTAAGGAAATTAGATCCCTATTTTTAGTTTTGGAAAATTTATGTCGCTTTTACCCCTGTTTTCCATGTTGGGCTGCTTTTCGGGAAGGGGACGGTTTGGTAAAAATTAACAAAACAATGACCTAATTTATATGGATTTATGGGTTGGGACTTTTTGTGTATGAGCTTTAAGAATATGGACCTTTGGTCCAAAACCCCATAAAAATATATTCGAATAACATATACAACCATAAGATTAGTGTAAAGTTGAGATAATAGCATGGTAGTGTTGCCATAAAATTATAGATAGTCAACATTGCAGCCAATTAAAGAGAAGAATAGTAAAAGCTTTTGGCACAACGACATTGTATATTTTATAATAATTAAATATGGTAATTATATAGAAAATAATATACTTGTTAAAGTTGGATTTGAAAGCATGTTCTAATTTTATATATCTATCTATAGATATAATAGATTGTTTTGAATGAGGAAAAGAAATAGAATTCATTGGAAAATAATATATAATTTATTATTTATAATATGAAGATGAGTATAGATAAAAGAAATTTTAATTATTCTTGACTCATAATGTTTCTTCTGCAAATAAAAATCGATTTTTGCAACACTTACATTTTTGAAAGGAAGAATTACAAATAAAATGTGTAGTTCTAAATGGAAGCGAAAATATAGTGAAAGTATTAAGTAGTTTTGAATAAATAAATTGTATAAAGTTTTTGAGAAATTATATATAAACTAGATTTGGTTTATGGACATTAAATTTAAGATTGCAATGCATGAAAAATTCATTTATGAATTCGCATCTACAATTGAATAATTTATAACTTATTAATATTTGGAATTAATTTGTGGGATTTTAGGAATATTATAATGTAAATTTAAATGATTTAACATACTTTTGATATTTTGATTCTAGGGAATAAGGAACATTTTAAAGCAGAATTACTTTAATTTAAATTTTGGATTTTGGATAGATTTATTAAATAAGTGTGTATTAGGCTCTTATCAAATTAAGATAATTGAGAATTATATTCAATTAGTAAACTTAAGTGAGCTTAAAAGTTATATGGAAGGAAAATTTAATTTGAAAAAAAATAGTAGATAATTAACAACAATTGAAAAACATCATTTTCCTTGAAGTAAGCATTTGTTTTTATTGTTCATCGTTTCTCCTTAGTTAATTCTTTCATCATTGAATTATATCTTAAAGCATGGTTCCACTGGATAAATACATTCCTGACCTAAAATGAATTGCATGCCAAAGAATTTAGAATATAGTAAATTATTAATGCTTATACTAAATATCCGAATGAAGCATCTTGCTAGCGAATCCCATTTTTTTCATTTTCTGGAACTCTAAAAGGCTAACATTTGTTAAAGTCCCTTTGCAGCTGGATTTCTTCTTTACGCTTATCGTATGCCATAAGTTTGCACATTTTTGAATAGAAATTGTTACGGAGATTAAATTATGGAACTTACGTACACCTTGCAGTAGTTGCTAATGAAAAGAATAAAGCTCCTTGAAATTTTAATTTAAGATTTCAAACAACTTTGTAATTATTATACTCCCTGTTTTGATTCTAGAAATGAATATAGGAATTGTAATTCGTCTTCAGTGTGTTTAAAACTAATGTGACTTAGTTTTAATTAAGAACTCAGGCTTTGGGATTTTTGAGCATTATTGAAGCATGTGACAAATATAAGGATATTTGAAAAATATGAAAGCCTGAATATTGGTCGAGTTAAGTAGAGAATTTTGAATGTTATTTAAAAAGGAATATTTTTAATACATTCAAATAATAAAAATATTGATAAATATACTTGGTTGTTGCCTTAAAAACTTAAGAAATTTTATTAAGAATACTCAGATGTAGATGAAAGAAATATCAAAGTCAAATTTAATTATTTAAATATATTTTTGATTCCAATTTGAATTAAAGGATGGAATCCTTTTTAAATGGTTCTAAATGACTATGGGTTGAATGTAATGGATATTTTGTGGCTATTATGCCTAGAAAAGATTTAATTCACAAATTTAACTTATTGTTGGTTAGAATTGCTTCCAAATTGGAAATAATATGATTAAATTTAATTTTGAAAAAAATAATAATATTTCCATCCTAAAAATAAAGAACTCTTAATAGTGTTATATTCGTTTGGTTATAACTTTTGGTTTTGTTGCCACTTTTGATTAATCTAATTTTATTTTGAAGAGATATTATAACACGGAACAACTTTCAAGTTACCCACTTTTCAAAATATTAGTAATGTTTAAACTTGTTTAAGTCAGAATAAAAATCTAGTATGTGCTTTGCATTTGAAGGAGTAGAATGCCTAACTGTTTTGATCATAACTTTGATATGCTTTATTCATTTTCGATGACTTTATATTCTTGGGAGAGCTACAACAATACGGGACAAGTTTTGCTTTGAAAGTTTTCCAAAATTTTAACGTTTTCTAAGGAAAAAAATAACAATGTAGATTTGTAAAACAGACCTGCTACGTAAAATGAATTTTTAGACTTTATATTACCTATCATAATTAGCATAACTTGTGGCGCGTTCCATATTTTTACAACCCGAAAAATATTTCAAAAAGACTATATATCATGCTACAAATTTGCTTTTGAAAGCTTGAGATAATTATGTGTTTTGGACACATTAAAGTTAGTCGGAGAGTAGCTTTAAAAAGAATGCAATATCATTCTTTGATTAAACGAATACAATTCTCATTAAACCCTTAGATATGTGACTTTTTTTTGGGTTTGAGCTAAGCATAAGTACAAATGGTCTCGATGGATTGGAATGTAGCACAACTTACTTTTGCTTGCAATTAGTAAGGTAAATTCTTTAAAAACGCAAAAACAGAGGTACGCCAATCATTTAACATATAGAAATAATGGAAATATTGATATATATATATATATATATATATATATATATATATATTATTTCTGTCTGTGCGGTCAATGTATATAATGTATATTATTTTTGTGAAATTGCAAAAAGCTCTCTATACAATGGAGACTTACAGAAAATTTTCGAAAATTTTAACACTTGGAAAAAAATTCATTAATTTTTCATATGCAGGAATAAAAAAAGATAAGTTTGATTCTAACGATAACTACTTAGAGTATTGAGTGTGTCTTAACTTGGTTAAAAAGTTTGTAAGAGAGCTAATGGTTGGATTATGTATGATGTCTCCCTATATGAAATTTCAAGGACATAATTTTCATAAGGAGGAGGCCTGCAATAACCTTGTTTTAAAGCTGTAGTATTAAACTAATTTAATTAAAAAGAAAGTGCGCGAATTCAATTTTTAACAAGTATTGTCTGCGGATCCAAACTATTGTTCAATTAAAATCAATTTAATAAAGGATTTTGTAATATTAAAATTGAATTACAAAAAAAATTTCATTTAATATTATATATTGAAATTCAAACCAAATATTTTGATGAATATAAAACATTTTAAAGTGTAAACAAACTTAAATCATTGAAATGGTAGAAAAAATAAATTTATTCTGCATTAGTGCAATGAATGATTGAGAATAAAATTCATTTATGTTAACCTAATCAATTATTAAATAGAGAGAAATGATAGTGAATTGAATGAAATTGTGCGGTTATTGAATTATATTTGATAGAAAGAAGAATAAATTATGTAAACTAAGTTGAAATGGATTTGTAAATAAATAAACATTAGGAGTAATTGAAATCTACAAATGATGGTTGATGTTTGAATTGAATCATTGTAAGGATGAATTGCGAAAAAATATACACAAAAATAAAAAGAAGTCTAAAATTAGAGCGTAAAGCCTATCCTTCTCAAACTATTTTGAATCCCCCTATTTCCCATGCTTGGAACTCTCATTCAAGCCACTTATACATGTTTCCTTCTCATCCACAAAACCCCTAAATCAAAAATCATATTTGATTCATTCAAAATGAAAAAACATTACATGAAGGGACGCATGACATCGAGAAGGGTGACAAGAGCGAGGGCAAGGTACGGTGGTGCGTGTGGCTGGGGCGCGTTGATGGTGGAGGCTCGTATATGCAAGCCTGAGTGTGATGGCTAGTGTAAGGAGTTTATAATATAGCGAGATGGTCGACGTCATGAAGGATGGTCATGCATGGAACCTGCAGCAACAAAAGTTGATGTGACGTTGGGAGGCTGCAACTCGATGCGCGTATGATTTAGGGATTGGTAAGGCATAGACCAACAATTGTATTGGTGGAAATTTCACATTGTAAAGTTGAGTAAACACTTGCAAATCTAGTTTTAGTTCTCTTGCATGTTGTTGTGATTGAATGGTGGAACAATTTCCATCTTTTGACCTTGATTGTGTGCTTTGTATTTACTTGCTGCTCCATTACTATTGACTATAATAATCCATTATCCCCTTATTGTGTGCCTATTGTATAAATGGTTTTGTATGGATATAAGTGAATAATTTATAGTTAAATGGAAGTTTGAGTCACTGGAAAATAAATTGAACAATCAATGAAGGTACGAAGATCAATCATGGCCTAGACATGCTCCACATCGTGTCAGTGACTTCCCTTCCTACTCCATTCTTGTGTTGTTTGCTGGTTGAATTGCAATACTTCTCATGTTATTTTAATGCTAGTTTCTTATGATTTTCGATGTTGATTTTTGAGTTCCAAAATTTTATGTTGATGCTTCTATTTTTATGCTTTTCTTTCCATAGAAACTGTTGTATGGATACAACGTGACGCACATTTTTCTTGCATGGATTTCAAACTGTTTACAAAGAAAATATATTCAAAACAAAATTGTTTTCTTAAGATGGGTGTATTATTTATGAAAATGATTTTCGAAATGTGTGTGTGTGTAACAACCTGCATATTTAACAATTTTATATTTAAATATTTTATTTAAATATAGCGTCGTTAGTCGAATTTTTGGTCCGAAATGTTACTTTTTGCAAATGGACGAATTGGGACTCGAAACCATTCCCATTGGTTCCAAAATGGCGTTTGCGACCTTTTTGAGTATAAGCTTTGATAAGTTTGGAGTTTGTGAAATTTTGACTCTTTTTCTATTGGGTTTTGGGTTTGGGTTCAGCCCACTTGCTAACTAATACCCCAACTCAGCCATTTCCTCTCCATTCACCCTCATTTCATTTCTTAAGCTTAAGAAAATTGAAATGGTGGAAGGGAAGAGGAAATAGAAATTGCAAGCCCTAGTTTAACTTGCAAACTTGATTCTTGCTCCAAAAATCAAAGAGAAGCTATTGGTAAGCTCCTCTTCTTCTTCTCTATCTCTTTCTCTCTTCAATTTCAGGCATTTCCTAAGCCTAACTTTGGGAAATATGTGTTTTATTCTTTGATTGAAGCTTGTTGAGTTGAAGTGAAGAGTAGTTAGTCTCCTTCTTGTGTTTGAACATCTTCTTCTTTGTTTTGTGATATAAGGTGAGATTCTTATCTCACATCTATGCTTATATATGTATACATCTTTTATTGGGTGTAAGAAGGTGAGTTTTGAACTCACATCTACTCCTCTTGATTTCATTGATGTTGGGTATGAATTCCTAGCACTTGTTCATATACACTTGTTTTCGATTTGGATTGCTTTGGTGAAATTGCCAAATATTGATTTTTGAAGCCAAATCTATGTAAAACCTTATACGGTTGATGTTTATGTTGTTCGGAGTGTTTGGGTGTGTCATTAAGATTGGGTAGTCGTTTGACGTAAGCCCATAATCAACACGCATCCGATTGCTTTCGATTTGTTGGCCATAGATGGCCTAGGTTCAGGAATGCCTGACCATCAGATTTCAGACGTCTGAAACTCCTATTTCAGACGTCTGAATATTGTTCTGGGGAAGTTTCTTATCTCCAGGTTCAGACGTTTGAATTTATATTCCAAACGTCTGAAAGTGCTTAATTTCGACCAGAAAGGAAATAGGCCAAAATGTGCCTATTTCAGACGTCTGGAAGTTTGGATTCAGAGGTCTGAATTCTCTTTTCAAAAAAAATTAATTTTCAGATTCAGACGTCTGAATCCCTTCTTTCAGACGTCTGAACCTACTGTTTTTTCCAAATTGCCTTGTTCGTTTAGTTTTTCAAATTTAATTCGATGCATATTGAGTCCAATTAGTTGTTTATGTATATTTGATCTTGATGATTCCTTTTTGAATTCATTCACGGGTTTTTATAAATGATTTCTTCAGATCGTATTAAAAGTTCGCTTCTCCGATTTATGAATTCTATTTAAAATATACACGCACAATTTCGCACTTCGAGCGAAGTGGAAGGATGATTAAATGGTTGGGAAAAACACGGACCATGAATCTGTGCGTTTATCCTTTCGATTAATCCCCGACCTATTCAATTGATCATTTTGACCTTCGGGTTTGGTTTACCGATGATATGAGGTGAACTTTGTACTGCTTTGAGTGTGAAATTAACTAACGGATAGTAAACCGTTTAGTGCGAACGAGTGGTTATGGGACTTACGTTACCACGTTTTGGATTCCTTTTTGAGAGTTATGACACATTCCGCCAGTTAGTGGTGTCCAATACTGGGTCTTCGACCTTCACCATTACGGTTTGTTGCCTTCGGGTATGATGCCTTTGGGTATGTTGCCTTCGGGTTTGTGCCTTCGGGTTTGTGCCTTCGGGTTTTGTTGCCCTATAGTATCGCTTCCGATGTTGGTCGTTATGAGCCGCATGGGTGATATTGGGGTGCCCTTTAGTATCGCTTCCGATGTTGGTCGTTATGAGCCGCATGGGTGATATTGGGTTTGTAACATCCCGTATTTTTAAGCCATTGAATTTGAACATTTAAATTGTTTTAAATGTTTAATGTGGATTCTAAATTGATTTTGAAATGAATGGATTCGGGTTCAATCAATGAAATAAGCTATAATTTTTAATTATAGCAGTTCCGGTTGAATTTGAATAATGGGAAAATAATAATTTAAATACTCGGAATTGAAATAAAAGTAAATCTGGATGTAAATAGTGATAAAAATGGTTTTAGAAATTTATTTTGAGTTATTTGAGTGTAAATAGCATGGTGGGAATTTTAGAAGAATTTTAAAGTTTATAAATTAATATTTGGGATTTTATATTAATTTAAAATGAATTTAATATTATTAAAATGCAATTTAATCAGATTTTGGTCCGGAATGAGCCAGAATGATTTTTATTGTGTTTATAAATTTTATATGATTTATTATTAAGTTATTCAAATTTTGAAAGTGAAATTTTAAGCATTTTCGTCAATTTTGAAAATCGCTCGATTTAATAGACGAGTTAAAATAGCCTTCCCGGGCACAGTCTCGAAATTCGACGAAACCAGTTCCATTAGATCCGTAATAGTTAGTTATTACCGGATTTCAATTTTCGTAGCAATCGGAGTTGTCGTTTAACCGTGGCAGCTCGAAACGCATCGAAATCGTTTTAATCGGTTTAAATTATAATTGATCGTTTCTTTTCGTAACTCGTGCCTATGATCGAATTAGCTTACGAAACCTGTTCCATTGTGTCCGGAACGCGGATAAACCCTAGAATCGCCCGTTGGAACGCGTAGTTTGGAGGTCGTTTGCATAAACTGTTAAATTGAGAAATATGTTAGTTAAATATTATTAAACCATTATATATAATCCCATATTTTTATGAAACCCTAGCTTTTTCGTGAGCCGCCATCTTCATTCACTTCTATGGCTGAAATTATTTATCTTTTCCCCTCAATTTTCTCTTAATCCATGCACTTATTCGAGAAATTTCCAACTGCAAAATCAAAGAGCTCGCCGAGCTTCATCTATCCAACGGCTGCGATCGTCTAACTCGCGGTGAGATAGGAGTTGTGGGAGTGCGTTCATCGCCAGTTCGAACGTGGGTAGTGCGGCCTAGGGACGAACGAGCTCGACGTTCTGCTGGCTTTGGGTGCGCGACGACTAGTACTTCGAGGTGGCGTCAGCTGATCATCGTCAAACTCGACGAAATAGCGGTGGTTCCAAGTCCTAGGAGGCGTGAGTTGGGTTCGTGTTTTATCTGGAGGACGCGTGAGGGAAGAAGATGTAAGGGCCGGCCGTGATTTCTTTGTTGGATCGAACGGCTGTGATTTGCTTTGGTATATATATATATATAAAATTCTGCAAATTTTATTCAAACTTTAAAATTTAATATCTCGCTCATACGTTATCAGATTTCAACGAAATTCGCGGCGTCGGGATCGCAGAGATGCGTACTACGTAATGGTGCAGTTAGAGAATCATTCCGGGCAAGTAGAAATTTGAGTTAAATCGAACGTTGTTCGGTTTAATTTAAATTTCGAACGCTCACCGAAACTCAAGGTGAGTTATTCTCACTCACATTTGGATGCTAGTTCATTTAAATAGTTAATAATTAAATATCTGTGTGATTGGTTGAATATAATTGTTAATACCAGTTTGGATTGATATTTTTATATGTGATGTGCTAATATTTGTGATGCAGGAAAACAGGTTGGAGGGATCCAACTGGATTCCTCGCAATGTAGTAATTATTTTTGTAATTGGTAATGATGCTTGTTTATATATTGTAATTGATAAATTTGGAATTAAATTGTATTGTGATGTTTTTGGATGAACTATGAACTCAGAATGTTAATTATAAAGAAAATAAATTGGGATTTAAAAAGGAATCAAGAAATTGATAAATAAAGAATTTAAAGGGATATAAAAATTGGAATCTGCTTTGGATAAAGAAAAATGTGAATTGGTAAATTTGGAATTTAAAATACAGAGGAAAATTTATCAATCGATAAATGTGAAGTATAGATTTCTGAAAAATGAATTCTATGGAAATTATAAATTTGTTTTGAAATAACGATGGGGTTATTGATGATGTTCCGGGAAATTAAAATCTGTTGCAACGAAGCTTCCAAATATAAAATTTACAGTTTTAAATGTATATAGAATATTTTGAAAAGTCGTTTTCTTCATTGGGATTTTATTTAAGTAAAATTTAAATATGGTTTTGCATTGAAAATTCTCCAAATTTATTTTATTTAAAAATAATAATAATTTAACATCTATATTTCAAAATGAATTTCCGGACATGGGAAATTGAGATTTAGCTTCAGATGAAGATATAGATAAGTATGGAATTGGGAATATATGTTTGAACGGGAAAGTGTTTTCCCAGGGAAATCCAAGTTAGTGTTTTAAAAGATTTATTTAATTAAAAGTTAAAGTTTAAATTGTTTAAAGAGTATTTTTTTAGAAATGGTTATTTTAAAGAAGAAATTAATAAACTTTGTTTTATAATCATTTGTTTAAGGTATTGGTAAAGGCTAGTATTATTCTTTTAAACTCCATTTTTAAATTTAGTAAACCAAAACCTTATTTAAATCCAGTTTATATCTTATTAAATAATGCTATTTAAAAATTGTTTTGAAATTTATTTTTTGTAAATAAATAGAAGAAATTTTCATATTTTAAAGTATATTTCAGTACAAAGTATTTTAACTGTTTTTAAAGCAAAAATGTTTAAGCTTGGCCTTCCAAATGGGAATAAATGGTAATGGGATTACCGTGAAAAGGAAGAATTTTGGGAAATTATTTTCGAATTAGCTTTGAAAATTTGAAAATATATCTTGTAAGAGATATTTGAGTCAAATAGATAAGGCGGGAATTATTTATTGTGTGATGGATGTTTGTGAATATTTATTGATAGTTAAATCATCGACTATCAATATTAGACAACTGCGTTGATCGTTTCGAAGAGACCGGGATCGAGATTTATTTCTCGAAAACCACTTCGATCCGGTTTCTACGATTCGTGCGAAAAATGTGTTCAGAGTCGAAGATGGAACAGTGAAGTGCAAGGGCTAGTCGCTACAAATCCTGAGGATATTTCCAAAATGGATGTAGTAGGAGTAGTGCTTTCGGTTTCGTTCGAACCTGGGACGGACTTGTATGGATGAATGCTTGCGAAACATCGTCAGGTGGGCGATGGGCATTCTAAGTGAAACGTTCTATAGGTAACGCTTAGCCTCAAGCCTCATCAAATGGGAATGACTGAAAATCAGGGGATATGCAGCAAGGCTTTGTGGGTAGCCCCCACTGGAGAGTAAGGTCATCCCTATCTAGATGTCCCTTTTTATTTCGGCTTAGTGGGCGGTTGCTGATCCCAACCGCCGGGTGATCTTATTCGGAACTGCCCAGTAAGGGATGGGTCTGGCCTTGTGTTGCAGGGGATCGGGAGTGGTCCTCGTTACGGTGATCTAGGCCCCGTACTGTGACAGGTGGTACCCCAGTGCCTAGTCATTGTTGGAAATCCATTCTCCCTACGAGCCTTGTACGAGTTTTGTTTGTATTACCCACTTTTGTGGCTAGTAGCTGGAATTTAATAGATGTGACAATTTCGGTTATTTTATAAGTATTTGTATATAGATCCTATTATAATATCAGAGGATTTCTATAAAAAGTGTTTTACCTATCGTAAGGTAAAAACCCGACATGTTTATTTGTGGCGTGGTCTTACGAGATGCTTTTGTTTTCAAAAGGATTTTTAAACTTTAATAATCAATTTTGGATGCATTATTATCAGCTGGTATTCCAGACTGACTCGGGTGTTATTTCATTATAATGCTCGGGTCAGACCGAGTATTATAGGAATACATGATACTATGGAGCAGGAGAGGAGCTGGAGCCCGAGACATATTATCTGTACCTATATATATATTCCGCTGCTGTGATTGTGTGGTATGTCTGATTGGTAATTTGATGTATGATATACTCTAGTGATATGATGTATAAACAGTTATAGAATTCATTTTGTGTAAAGTTCTATATCTACTATTATATTTTATTCCACTGTGACTGTGAGATTCTGATATTGTTTAGCTTTTCCTCTTCTATCTCTTCTTCTTAAACCCAAATGGTTCGTATTTTTGTGCCACTTGAGTTAACAGAAGTAAAATAGTGTTGATTCAAGGGGTACGGATTTGCGGGCTTTCACACTTGGTCAGAGCTTAGGTTGGCGACAACCTAGGCTTTGGTGGGGGAAAATTACTCATTAAACAGAGTCAATAGTACTCTATAATGAGTTGAGTGTATTAATAGATATAAGAGCGTACTTGTTAGTGCATATAAACTTTATTTTTATACCGTGTTGACTTATCGGTTGAGTGTTTATGAATTCTGGTCGGTGCGGGAAGTACAACCGTATCGATAGGGGTTTCTAAACTCTTAAACAAGATAAACCGACATAGTATTGGTTTTAAAATGGGTAAATGAAATAATTTTACCCAAAATTATATTTTGATATAAAAAGGGATAATTTTGTGAAATTATTATATATATTTGGATGATTGGTTGTTAATGTCTAAATCAAATAAGAATCTAAAATTTAATCTGGAAATTTGAAATAGTTATAATGAAAATAAAATTCTACAAATATAAATTATATAAAGGGAAGAATAACTAAATTTGAATTGAACCAGAATTTAAATCCCGGAAGTTTTGGAAAGGATTTTGAATGTAATGGAAGTAAAGGTTTGGATGAAATGCATTTGGGAAAGTAAGAAAGCATTGAAACTCACTTCAGTCGCTGGAAAATAATCCTGATGATGTTGGCCACATCATTAGAATTCATTTTCGAGTTTCTAAAGTAATGGATTGCTACCAAAATGGATGGTTATGATATTGTTTGGATTTGTTTGGTATAAACCAGTTGTTTTGGAAAATTTGAAGATTTGATTTGAGATACCAGGGGAGTATGAGTTATTTATTATTTTTAAAATGGTTTTGAAATAAAACCGGGTAATTGAATTCTGAGAAATTCTATTTAAATAATGTGAAGCTAAAAAGGATCAACTATTGAATTTAATTGGTGAAGTTGATATTAATAAGAAGGAAATGAAATTTTTAATCTTGGGATTGAAATTTAACCTGAGTAAATGGAAGTGAATAAAATAAATTGAAGTAAATAGAAAATTGGAATTTAACTTGGATAAGTTAAATAAATTGGGTTTAGAATTAAATTGACTTGGATTAAATTGAAATGAAAGATGACTATGCAATTGTGAGTCATTGTAAAATGAATTGAACCCATGAGCTATTAAGTGTTATACTTATAATCTAAAATGGGGAATTTAAAAGATGCAAAGGATTAAGGTGTAAGAAATTGTGTATCTTTACGAATTCAATGATACATATATATAGAAAATTAGAATTGTGATTATAAGATGAAAGTAAGTCAAATGAGGAATATAAGCATTTAAGTAAATAAGTTGGTGAACTTATAAATAGAGAAATGGAATTATGATCACAATTAGGAAATAGTTGGATGGTATGGTGAATTCAAACTTAATCTGAAAGAAATGTGAGTTGAGATAAGGTAGAGTGAGATATAAAAGAAGTGAATGAACTTAAGTTAGAAAATAAGTTTTGAACTTATTTATGGAGGAATAAATTGGATATAAAGGTGAAATGTAAAATTGCTTATAATTGCATAAAGAAATTCATATTCTTAAGTTATTAAGTTTTATAATTTTAATTGGTGATTATAAAATGGAAATGGACTTAAGTAAGCAATCTAAACTCTTGGATAGAAGTGAAATTTTAATTCATTAATTGAAAGAGTTGAATGGTGTGACAATTTCAAAACTTAACCATAAATGAAATGTAAAGTGCAGTGAAGCAAAGTGAGAATATAAAGGTGGATGTTCTTAAGTCAGCAAAGTCAGCAAATAAGTCTTGAACTTATGTATGGGGAAAATGAAATTGTTTTGATAATGACATTGAAATTAAATTTCAGTTGTGTAATAAATAATGTTGGAAGAAATTTAAATTCTGTTTAAAGGAGTGAAAGGGAAGGTAGAAATTTAAATTTACTAAATGACATAATTGGAAAATTGTCATGTTATAAATGAATTCAGAGTGAATTGAAGAAGTAAATTAAAACCTAATATGGATTAGGTTATTGACTAAATTGAATTACAATTTAATGGAATTTGTAATGAGGTGAATGGAATTTTGATAGTTTGATCAAAATTTGGAAAGTAAATAGAAATCCAATTGTGGCATGGGATTCAAATTTGTGATAACAAATAATGAAGTGTGAATGAAAAATGGAATTGGATTATAATAGCGATAGTTGGAATTGTAAATAAATTGAAGTGTGTGAAATGATTTGAAGTGACCTTATTATCACTAAAAGATTTAAATTATTGGATATAAACTAGAATTGGATGAATATACTAATCAAGTTTAATGGAATCGGAATTTGATTGAATAAGAATCGAATGAAGAATAAAAAATAAAATTGATATAAGAAGATAATGGAAATATTGTATGATTTAAACAACATAAGAAAATTGAAAACAATAATGATGGATGAGCTTTATTAAGTAATCTTGAATGCAATCTGTTAGATAATTAAAAACTGAATTACAAGTGAAATGGTATTAATTAATTATTGTGATAAATTAAGGGTGTATGGATTGTAAATAATCCAGGATGGAATGATACTAATATCAACCTGAATTGGTTAATGAAATTAAAATGTAAGGAAAATTTAACTTAACAATTGCATTGGAATAAAAATACTTGGCTTGTGAACTAGGCAAAATTGAATAAAATTAATATAAATCTAAGTAGAATGAATTTTAATGGTTATGAGCTTAAATGGGGATTATTTTTGCTTGAATGACATGAGTATTTGCATGTATTCATAATTGAGTTGTTTAACAAGCAATTGAAATTGATTGTTGAATAAATTGATATGGATTGGAATAGAATTCAAAGAGCTTGTATATGCATGCAAGTGAATTGATTTGAAGAAGCAAATAAGGATGCTTTTAAATTAATTATATAAATGCAATCTAATTAAGCGATTTTGCATATGAATTGAAATGGATCATAAAAGAAAAAAAAATGGATTTGAGTATAAATGTAAGTGAGTTATAATAGAAATGCACGTGTAACAAATTGAAATGAAATTTTGCTTGGTAAATCAATTCGAAGATTGGGTAGAGTATGAATTGAAATAGCGAAACTGGTATGTAACTCATTTGTGTGAAATAAAAATGAATTTTGGGACTTGGATAAGAAATTTAAAAAGGTGATTTAAATCATTAAATTGTTGATAAAATATGGTTAACATTGTTAAATAATGAAGTTGCTTAGTTAGGTCATGAAATGGATATGTTTGGCTTACATTCATATTGGAAATGTTGTTAAAATGCTCATATCTTGAAACTGATGAGTTTGTTTGAGTTTAGTACAGGTATGGGAGGCGTTCGAGAGAGTTGGAGCGCGTATATGCGTTATATTAGCCGCTCGCTATAAAAATTTGCTAAAAAGGTACGCCTACACAAATATAATTGGGAAAATGATATGTATATTGTGATATATTTTGGTTTCCGACCGTGTGGGTCGATGTATATATATTTATCTGTATCGCGATATTGCGAAAGCGCCTCCGTGCAGGGGAGACTCTGCCAAAATTTTCTGGAAATTTTGGGAGTTAGAATTTTATTTAGGATTTTGAAAACTTATTAACTTAGAAGGTTATAAGTTAAAATTAAAGCTTTAGAGTAAATGAAGCAAATGAGTTTGAAATTAAGCTAAAGGATTTTAGAAGGAATATGATCTTTTAACTAAGAAAATTGGGTAAGTAAATGGGTTGGAGGGTATTTTCTACCCTAGCAAATTTCGGGGACGAAATTTTTATAAGGGGGAGGAATGTAACATCCCGTATTTTTAAGCAATTGAATTTGAACATTTAAATTATTTTAAATGTTTAATGTGGATTCTTAATTGATTTTGAAATGAATGGATTCGGGTTCAATCCATGAAATAAGCTATAATTTTTAATTATAGCAATTCCGGTTGAATTTGAATAATGGGAAAATAATAATTTAAATATTCGGAATTGAAATAAAAGTAAAACTGGATGTAAATAGTGATAAAAATGGTTTTAGAAATTTATTTTGAGTTATTTGAGTGTAAATAGCGTGGTGGGAATTTTAGAAGAATTTTAAAGTTGATAAATTAATATTTGGGATTTTATATTAATTTAAAAATGAATTTAATATTATTAAAATGCAACTTAATCAGATTTTGGTCCGGAATGAGCCAGAATGATTTTTATTGTGTTTATAAATTTTATATGATTTATTATTAAGTTATTCAAATTTTGAAAGTCAAATTTTAAGCGTTTTCGTCAATTTTGAAAATCGCTCGATTTAATAGACGAGTTAAAATAGCCTTCCGGGGCACAGTCTCGGAATTCGACGAAACTAGTTCCATTGGATCCGTAATAGTTAGTTATTACCGGATTTCAATTTTCGTAGCAATCGGAGTTGTCGTTTGACCGTGGCAGCTCGAAACGCATCGAAATCGTTTTAATCTGTTTAAATTATAATTGATCGTTTCTTTTCGTAACTCGCGCGTATGACCGAATTAGCTTACATAACCTATTCCATTGTGTCCAGAACGTGGAAAAACCCTAGAATCGCCTGTTGGAACGCGTAGTTTGGAGGTCGTTTGCATAAACTGTTAAATTGAGAAATATATTAAATAAATATTATTAAACCATTATATATAATCCCATATTTTTATGAAACCCTAGCTTTTTCGTGAGCCGCCGTCTTCATTCACTTCTATGGCCGAAGTTACTTATCTTTTCCCCTCAATTTTCTCTTAATCCATGCACTTATTCGAGAAATTTCCAACTGCAAAATCAAAGAGCTCGCCGAGCTTCATCTATCCAACGGCTGCGATCGTCTAACTCGCAGTGAGATGGGAGTTGTGGGGGTGCGTTCGTCGCTAGTTCGAACGTGGGTAGTGTGTCCTAGGGACGTCCGAGCTCGACGTTCTTTTGGCTTTGGGTGCGCGACGACTAGTACTTCGAGGTGGCGTCAGCTGATCATCGTCAAACTCGACGAAATAGCGGTGGTTCCAAGCCCTAGGAGGCGTGAGTTTGGTTCATGTTTTATCTGGAGGACGCGTGAGGGAAGAAGATGTAAGGGCCAGCCGTGATTTCTTTATTGGATCGAATGGCTGTGATTTTCTTTGGTGTATATATATATATATATATATATATATATATATATATATATATATATATATAAAATTTGTGCAAATTTTATTCAAACTTTAAAATTTAATATCTCGCTCATACGTTATCAGATTTCAACGAAATTCGCGGCGTCGGGATCGTAGAGATGCGTACTACGTAATGATGCAGTTCGAGAATCATACCGGGCAAGTAGAAATTTGAGTTAAATCGAACGTCGTTCGGTTTAATTTAAATTTCAAACGCTCACCGAAACTCAAGGTGAGTTATTCTCACTCACATCTGGATGTTAGTTCATTTAAATAGTTAATATTTAAATATCTGTGTGATTGGTTGAATATAATTGTTGATACCAGTTTGGATTGATATTTTTATATGTGATGTGCTAATATTTGTGATGCAGGAAAACAGGTTGGAGGGATCCAATTGGATTCCTCGCAATGTAGTAATTATTTTTGTAATTCGTAATGATGCTTGTTTATATATTGTAATTGATAAATTTGGAATTAAATTGTATTGTGATGTTGTTGGATGAACTATGAACTCAGAATGTTAATTATAAAGAAAATAAATTGGTATTTAAAAAGGAATCAAGAAATTGATAAATAAAGAATTTAAAGGAATATTAAAATTGGAATGTGCTTTGGATAAAGAAAAATGTGAATTGGTAAATTTGGAATTTAAAATATGGAGGAAAATTTATCAATCGATAAATGTGAAGTATAGATTTCTGAAAAATGAATTCTATGGAAATTATAAATTTGTTTTGAAATAACGATGGGGTTATGATGTTCCGGGAAATTAAAATCTGTTGCAACGAAGCTTCCAAATATAAAATTTACAATTTTAAATGTAAATAGAATATTTTGAAACGCCGTTTTCTTCATTGGGATTTTATTTAAGTAAAATTTAAATATGGTTTTGCATTAAAATTTCTCCAAATTTATTTTATTTAAAAATAATAATAATTTAACATCTATATTTCAAAATGAATTTTCGGACATGGGAAATTGAGATTTAACTTCAGATGAAGATATAGATAAGTATGGAATTGGGAATTTATGTTGTAAACATAAATTGAATTGAAATAAATCGGTTGGATTTATATGAAGGATACTTTGGGATGTTTGAACGGGAAAGTGTTTTCCCAGGGAAAACCAAGTTAGTGTTTTAAAAGATTTATTTAATTAAATGTTAAAGTTTAAATTGTTTAAAGAGTATTTTTTTAGAAATGGTTATTTTAAAGAAGAAATTAATAAACTTTGTTTTATAATCATTTGTTTAAGTTATTGGTAAAGGCTAGTATTATTCTTTTAAACTCCATTTTTAAATTTAGTAAACCAAACCCTTATTTAAATCCAGTTTATATCTTATTAAATAATGCTATTTAAAAATTGTTTTGAAATTTATTTTTTGTAAATAAATAGAACAAATTTTCATATTTTAAAGTATATTTCAGTACAAAGTATTTTAACCGTTTTTAAAGCAAAAATGTTTTAGCTTGGCCTTTCAAATGGGAATAAATGGTAATGGGATTACTGTGAAAAGGAAGAATTTTGAGAAATTATTTTCGAATGAGCTTTGAAAATTTGAAAATATATCTTGTAAGAGATATTTGAGTCAAATAGATAAGGCGGGAATTATTTATTGTGTGATGGATGTTTGTGAATATTTATTGATAGTTAAATCACCGACTATCAATATTGGACAACTGCGTTGATCGTTTCGAAAAGACCGAGATCGAGATTTATTTCTTGAAAACCACTTCGATCCGGTTTGTATGATTCGTGCGAAAAACGTGTTCGGAGTCGAAGATGGAGCAGTGAAGTGCAAGGGCTAGTCGCTACTAATCCTGAAGATATTTCCAAAATGGATGTAGTAGGAGTAGTGCTTTCGGTTCCATTTGAACCCGGGACGGACTTGTATGGATGAATGCTTGCGAAACATCGTCAGGTGGCGATGGGCATACTAAGTGAAACGTTCTATAGGTAATGCTTAGCCTCAAGCCTCATCAAATGGGAATGACTGAAAATCAAGGGATATGCAACAAGGCTTTGTGGGTAGCCCTCACTGGAGAGTAAGGTCATCCCTGTGTAGATGTCCCTTTTTATTTCGGCTTAGTGCGCGGTTGCTGATCCCTACCGCGGGTGATCTTATTCGAAACTGTCCAGTAAGGGATGGGTCCGCCCTTGTGTTGCAGGGGATCGGGAGTGGTCCTCGGTACGGTGATCTAGGCCCCGTACTGTGACAGGTGTTACCCCAGTGCCTGGTCATTGTTGAAAATCCATTCTCCCTACGAGCCTTGTATGAGTTTTTTTGTATTACCCACTTTTGTGGCTAGTAGCTGGAATTTAGTAGATGTAACAATTTCGGCTATTTTATAAGTATTTGTACATAGACCCTATTACAATATCATAGGATTTCTATAAAAAGTGTTTTAGCTATCGTAAGGTAAAAACCCGACATGTTTATTTGTGGCGTGGTCTTACGAGATGCTTTCGTTTTCAAAAGGATTTTTAAACTTTAATAATAAATTTTGGATGCATTATTATCAGCTAGTATTCCAGACTGACTCGGGTGTTATTTCATTATAATGCTCGGGTCAGACCGAGTATTATAGGAATACAGGATACTATGGAGCAGGAGAGGAGCTGGAGCCCGAGACGTATTATCTATACCTATGTATATATGTATTCCGCTGCTGTGATTGTATGGTATATCTGATTAGTAATTTTATGTATGAGATACTCTGGTGATATGATGTATAAACAGTTATAGAATTCATTTTGTGTAAAGTTCTATATCTACTATTATATTTTATTCCGCTGCGACTGTGAGATTCTGATATTGTTTAGCTTTTCCTCTTCTATCTCTTCTTCTTAAACCCAAATGGTTCGTATTTTTGTGCCACTTGAGTTAACAGAAGTAAAATAGTGTTGATTCAAGGGGTACGGATTTGCGGGCTGTCACAGGGTTTGGAGTCTTCGGGCTCATGGACCCTTGTTTGTACAGTACTGAGCTCGAGCAAATTTTATGATGTTTTCATTCATATGTATATTCCCTAGGTATCGCCTTTCGGTGTTGGTCTTTTTGAGCCGCATGATATGTAGCGATTACCTTGTTGAACTTGTATACCTTATTGGCATTTGTTATTGCCTTTTTGGCTTGATTTGGGATATTTGTATCCTTTGTTTCTCTAGGTTGCCTATGATATGAGGCTTGTTTTGTTATCATATGATTCATCTTTTGTTAGATGATTGTGTTATCTCCTTTTGAGATATTGGCTATACCTTGTAACCTTGCAGGTTTATTGTTGTTCAGCTTATCTAACTGATTTGTTTAGCTAGACTGACCCGTGTATTTTATACTCGGGTCAGACCGAGTTGTTTCAGGTTAGGTGCTTTTGGACTTAGCCTATTTGGCTTCCGCATGGACTATTCAGCTTGTTCCTTTTTGTAAAAGCTTTTTGTGTAGTCCTTTTATTGTAACTCTGATATATGTATTCTTTTGACTCGTCTGTATATTGTAGTTTGCTATACCACTTGACATGTATTATTTTGTAAACTCTATTGTGGATCAATATATTTGTATATGATGATCTACTGTTCTGTGATGTATATTACATTTGAGTTGTTATATTCTGTTCTGATAGATCCTTCAACCACCTATGGTTTTGTTTTATGTATTCATTGGGTATGTGGACATGCATGGTATGACTATTGTCGATGTATTCAATAGATAGTTAGAGCAAGGCTATAGATGGTCGCTCCTAACTAGCCTTATTCTTCGTGTTAGTTGACGGCATTACCCTGTATTGTCCTTGGCTAGCATGGGTATAGAGGTGGGGCATCACAGTGTGTGTGTGTGTATATATATATTAATAGTTTTAAATTATTATAAAAGCAAGGTCACATATCTATAAAGAAAGCAAGTATTATTTTCTAATATCTATAACTATGTTTTTCAAACATATATTTTCAAAATAGTTTTAAAAGCAAAACTGCAATTATATAAAATCGCAAACCCTCGATCAAGTGAGAAATTGAGTTAAATGGTTTAGTAAAACAAGTGGTGTGGAATGCTTGCATTTATTTCATCAGTTAATTCTTGGTCTTATTCGATTGAACTTCTCTTACTATGATGAAGTTTACCGGCTTATAGTAAATATTCAAGTAAAATGTGCATGATATGGGACGTACGGTCCTAACTCGAAAGATTATTATTTAGAAGTATATAAAACTTACTTTGATAAGTTTACAGGCTTGTCTTATATGATAAAGTGTTTGCAGTCAGATCTTATGGGTTTACAGACCCATCTATGAGTACTTATGTACAGGTTAGTTAAATAGGTTTGCAGGCCTATCTTTACATGTTATAGGCATGTTTATAGGTTTTTAGGCCCGCTTGCAGGCGCGTTCGGTGAGTTTACAAGCTCGCTAATCTTAGAGTATTTTTAGACGCCTCCCCTTTTTATTTCCGGATTTCTATTATTCATATTTGGATTCTATGAGATTTGGGTTTTTCACCAAATGTCTCTTGGAATTTGTTTCATAAGCTAAATTTGATTTTGGGGTTTTGGTGAATAAATTTTAAAAATGATGATACTTTTGAGGTTTGACACTAGATGGCTATGTGTTATTATTGAGATCTATTATACCATTCTGATCACTGTCTCACATTGATTAGAATTAAAACTAAACTAACATGTTTGTTATTTTTATAGTATTCAGATCAAATCGAGATTCTAAGTGTTAATCTTGGATGACTACTAGATAGACTTAGCATGAAGAAAGATGCACATTTACGTTATACACGCTATTTTCCTAGACTTTGGATTTGTAAAAATTCCATTGAAATAGTGACTTATAATATGTATAATCTTTTGAGTCCTGATTTGTACCCTATAATGTATATTAGTAAGATCTAGTATAGCCATAATTGTAAATCTGTCTTGTGTGAATGTATCAAATCTCATTTCTTCTATATCGCGACTTTCTGTGATTTTGTTCTATTATATATATACACACATATATCTGTGTGTGTGTCTACATATATTGTGATAACCTGGATTTTTGGCATCTGACAATTGGATGATTTACTGGTTTTATTCAGTTGAACACATAAATTCGGTTAAGAAAGGATATCTGGATGGATTCAAAAACTATGATAAATATTAAAGTATAGATATTTGGAAGTGATATATCTTATGGTAAAATTAGTATATCAATATATAAATAGTGATGTACAAACTTAATAATGATGAAAATTGTAAGTGTGTTCATATATAAGAATATAAGTGTATATATATGTTGAGTATATTAAGAGCATTGATATGAATTCAATTTTCAAAGGAAATTTAAAGTTTAAATTCAAACACTAAAGATCAATATTTATTAAGTTTAAAATGATAGCTCAAGTTAAAATAAGATTTAATAAAGGATAATATTTTTTCTAAATATATATATATATATATATATATATATATGTTGAGCATAAAATATAAATAAATAAGTTTATATTTTTTAATTGAGTTATATACATAAATAAAAGAAGTGAAAAAATAAAGATAAAACATGATGCATAATTTATAAAACATAAGGGTTTAAAACCAATTTTTTTTAAATTAAATTGAGAAAGGGTTTTAAACATAATTTAACCTCTAATGACATTGGTATGCTCATGAATTCATGTATGAAAAAGTGCTAATACAATAGAACAAGTGGCACTTGTTTTCTTTTAGTTAAAATAATTTATATGTTATTGATTCAAAATGCAGGTGCATGTTTATCAAATGGCGTTAATGGCGACCTACGTTCGTTAATGTCGACCTCCCTGGTTTCGTCTTTTCCTCGTTTAGCCTATGTTTCTTCCTGTTTTTCCGCTTCTCTGCCGTTGCTTCCACTCTGCCTTCCTCCCCTCTCCCTCCCCATGCCGGTTTCTCCTCCCCTGCTCCCTCTCCCCGCAGCTTCCTCCCCTTCTCGCTCTTCCACCATATCTGGTCGTTTTTTCAACGGCCTGCCTACTGCGCCCCATCGTCCTTTGCCTCAACTTCATTCAACCTCTGACTTTCCTCCTCTGCCCGTGATAAATCCTCCTTCCCTTGCTCCTGCTGCTCGCCTTAGCTCTCGTCCTAAGGATTCGAATTTTACATCTGTTGCTGTCCTTCATCCTATGGATGGAGCTATGCCTTCGATTGTGAATGGTAAGGTGCCTTTTTCTCTCAACGATTGCGATGTTGGTTCGGGATTATCTGAGAAATCAAAATGTTTTTTGGGCAATTCTACTTCTATGCTTGATGTTTTAGATGCGAGTGAAGTGGTTATTGTCTCTGATGATACTGGAACGATTGGTGGTCAGTTTGCTTGTGATAAGTGTAAAGCTTCGGCTGTTGCGACTATCATTGATCGATGCACTAATGGTGTTTGTGTAAACGCCTATGTCAATTGTGTTCCCCTTCACAGCAATAAGTGTTCTGGATGTTCTAACTGCAATGTCTCTGCTGGTCAGCCCCTTGTTGTGGAGCATTGTGGATCATCTATTCTTCATCCTACTACTCTGGCTGGCACCAAATCTTGGTCCTCTCTTTTCTCTTCTCTGCCGCTTAATGCGGGTGACTACAAACCGATCGTGTTTGATATTGTTGAAGAAAATGGAGTGATGATCCCTCCCCCTATTGTTTTACAAGCTGGTTTGGATTATTGGTCAGATTATTTAGTTGGTTTCTTTTTGGACCCAAATCACCTCCAGTGTGATGCGGCTTCTGTTTGCCGTAGGGCCTGGAAGCTTCGTGGTGAATTGCGTGTTAAGCTGGTTGACTCCATGTATTTCCTCAAATTTTCCTCCCCTGAGGATCGCCGTCTAGTTCTTGAGGCCGAGCCTTCTTTTTTTGATGGGCAACCATTTATTATTACTCCTTTGTCTCCGACAGTGGCTAGTTCCCGTAAGCAAGTTCTTTCTATCCCTGTTTGGGTTTACTTTTCACAAATTCCCTCTGCTCTTCAACCTTTACTTGGTTTGAATTGGCTAGCTTGTAACATTGGAAATTTGAAATGTTTTGATTCAAATAAAGTTGCGCGTGAAAAATTGGTGTATGCTAAGGCTTTGATTGAGATCTCCCCTAATAAGCCTCTCCCTTCCACTATTCCTGTTCAGCTAGCTGTTGGACATGTTTCGGTTGTCCGTGTTCGCTACGGTTGGGTTCCAGAAATTTTTCCACCTGTCATTCCTTTGGCCACCTGGCTATTACCTGCACGCATTCTGTTGTCTTTGCAGCTGCTCCTAAGATCCCTCTGCCTCGCCCTCTGCTTAGGAAATGGGTTCCCGAGGTTGTCTCTCTTTCTGACCCTTCTTCTGCTGTTCCTTTTCCTGACTTTGGGCTGCCTTTGGTTTCTGTTGCTAAGCCTGCCACCCCTACTGCTTTGATTGTCCCTAGTGATGTTTTTGCTATTCCTGTAGCTGCTCCTGATCTTGTTCCGCCAAGTCTACCTGTTGTTTGGGTTGAGTCCGAGGGGTGTTGGGTTGATCTCAAATCTGATATGAGATTTAACCACTTGGATGATTCTTACTTTAGATTCGTTTTTGATGATCCTCTTGACCATAGGTGCCTACATTACACACCTTCTGGTGATTCCTTAGTTCTTGATTTGGTCAGTCATTTCGCGCGGTCGAATTCTGTCTTGCTTGCTGATTCTACCTGGGATCGATCTTTTGTATATTCTCCTGATGATGTGGTTTTTGATCCATGTCTTACTTCACTTTTCCACCCCTTTGCTGGTCTTTTGGGGATGTCCCTTTGGTGTCTTCCCAGTTTGTTGCAGATGATGGTGATTCTTCATCTTCGGAGGAGTAGTAGTCTATGTAATTCTTATAGTAGTTGTGTCATATCTGTCACACTCCTGTGCTGTAATTTTCTTTTCCTTAGTAGTTTAGGTGTTTTTATCTAACTCCTGTATTTCAAGTTTTTATTATGGTCGTAATAAAGAGTGGACGGTCCACTATAAAACCGGTTGGCCTTGCCCAAAAAAAGTTATTTAGAATAAGAAATTTTGTCCATTTATTCTCAGTTCAAAAATTTTATTTCAAAAACTTGAACCTGAAACAAATTCAAAAAATCAAGTTTTAAACTGGGAATGGAAATCAAACAATCTAAAGACCAAAACAAGAAAAGGGCAAAAGAAAAAAAACTGGAAAGCCAAACCAAAGAAGATAAAAATCAAACAACTATTTCAAGTTATCTAGATCTAAGCAACTTCAGATTCAAATCAAAGATCAAGCTTCAACGTAGATTCAACTCAGATCAATCAAAGGCAGATCAAAATCCAGATCAAAAACATTCGGTAAAATCAATTCCTGCATTCTCTGTCACACCAGAGTAAACAGGTGAGTTAATTATCAAAAATAAATCTGTTATATATTATGCTTGTGAACCAATTGAAGAAGTGATTACATGTATAAATTAAAGTGCTTTGTTTGTATATAGATATGGATTATACTGTGCATGCTGAGTAAGTATATTAATAGATCTAGGTCTCTGTATGAATAACAGGGACATGCATATCCAAATTAACTCGATTCCTCTCTATATATTCAAAATTAGGTTATAATCTTTGAAGTGAAGATGTGTATTTGGGTGAAACATTATTTTTTTTTAAAAATCAAGAATATATTAAGTGATTAATTTGAAAATAAAGAATAAACAGTAATGATCAATTTGAATCAGAAAGCCAATTATTCAAAATGCACGTTTTGATTACATAACTAGAATTGTACTGGAAATTTATGAATTTTGAGATTGATTTCATGATTTTTTTAGTGGGTAAATCAAGAGATATCTCGAGTTGAATGGTATTGGGGGTAAAGTCAATTCTCGTTGATCGGGAAGATATGATCATCGAAGTTTTGGCTGGAGCAAGCTTGGATGTAGAGGCTCCTGGGAAAAATGGATTTAGGATCTACGGATCACTAAGGAAGTCAAACTGCGCCGATTTAGGGTTTTTGGATGAGATTTGGATGGGGTTGTTTGTTGAATATTCACGGCAACGTGATAGCATCGGGGTGGTCCGGAATTGGAGGAAAAGAATGATGGAAGTCAGGCGAAGGTTCGAGCATGAGGAAGGCATCTCTAGTGGTCGGAGATGGCGATGAGGGGTGAACTTTGGCGATAGGTTCTGGAGCCTATTTGGTTCGTTCGTTCGAATTTGTATTCTCGAGATGGTTCGAAAATTTATGTTGCGAGGCGACTCAGTGGAAGATAGTCGACATGTCGATGCTCGGAGCTAGGTTCGATGCCGGTCAGTTATCGTGTACATGTGCATCGTGTCACGCGTGCAGGTGGAAGAAAGAATCAGGAAGGTGAAGAAGAAGTGGGGTCTGGAGGAAGTCTCTGCTCGAAATAATTCACAGGGTTTTCTGTTGATTTGCTCGAGTGGAACTTCGAATTTTTTGTGCGTGTGTTATTCCAGGATTTAAGTATAATAATTTTGAATTTAAACTATAATTATGTTTTATAAAAAAAGAAGGGAAGTTTTCTAGGGGGCAACTCGGGATGATTACGGGTTGAAACCGAAGTAGGTTTAACAGTTTTATTAAATATAAATAAATGTTGTTTTAAAACATTAAGTAATCAAGTTTAACTGATTTTAAAAAATTATTTTCCTTGTATAATATTGTTATTAATATTGGTTTAAAGAGTTGTATAATTGGTTTTACATAAATTAAATTGATTCTTAAGTTTATTTAAACTTAATTAAAGTATGTAATTAGAAAGTTAATTTAAAGGATTAAATTATGTATTAACAAAGATTAAGGGATTAATAAGGATAGATGGGTTATCTTTAAGTAAGTCAAGGACTTGGTGTTAAAGATAAATAAAATTAAGTAATTAAAGAGAAATTAATTTATTATTGATTAAGGATTAATAAATTAATAATTAAGGGTGATAAATTAATTAATTTGAGATTAATTAATTAGAAATTAGTGATCAATTAATATAAGTAATTAGAGATTAATTACTTAAATATTTAATTATTTAATGTAAGTAATTAAAGGATAAATTGTTAGGAGTTAATTAATTTAATTATGAATTAAAGGTTAAATTAATTAATGATTAGAGGTTAGTTAATTGAGGATAATTTACCAAAAGAATAATTTCTGGATGAAAGTAATTTAAGGAAATTTACTAAATGGAAGTAATTGAGGATTAATTACGTGGTGTAATTTATTATAGGATTGATAAATTAAGGAATTTATTAATTACTTAATTAAAAGATCGATTGAATAAGGAAATTAATTAAGGATTAGTAAATTAATGAGTGTGATTAATTAATGATAGTTTATCAATGTCGATGGCTATAAGATAATTAGTTTGAGTAATTAATTAAGGATAATTACTATGAATGGTTATGGATAATTAATTTGTGAAATTAATCAAAGGCTATTTACTTAATGTAAATAGTATAATTAATCAACGAGATTAATTAAGATGGATGATTTAAAGAATGATTAATTAATTAGGTTGTAATTAATTAATGTTAAGAAAGTGGGTTTTAATGGTAATCTAAGTGATTTAAAGTTGGTGATTAGTTTAATTGGAGAATAATTAAATAAATTAAGAATGAATCAATTTGGCCTATGGATGATTGAACTATAATGAATGATTGAATTAATAACTAATCTTATATCTTTTGTACTGTGTTATGAGATGTGAGATTGTACAGTAATATTTGGATTATCTATCAATAGTGAATTGTTGTGTAAAGTGTGACATGTGATCAGTTTACATTTGAAGCGACTTTGAATTCGAAGAGACCGAGGTCGGATAGCTGAAATATTCGAACCCACTTCGATTAGTAATCTAAGTTCTATATAATTGGATGGGAGGAATTTAACAGGCTGGAATGGAATAAATTAATTAACATGGACATTAACCCATGAACTGTTGTGTGTTAAATGATTGACTAATTTAAGTAAGAACTCGTAAAGGTACGAGTTACCCTTGTAATTCACTTAAGTTTTATAGCTTGGTGTTTCATATTTTATGGGTCTACTCACATTGGTTTCCAGCCAGACCCGGGTATTACTTTGATGTAATGCTCGGGTAAGACCGAGTATTACAAATTTTCAGGTAAGGACGTTATAGAGCTCAGGAGGCGAGCTAAATGGCTGGAACGTATGGAGTGTATTCCGTTGTGATATATTGTAGTTGTCTAGGACATGTTGATTGAATCTGTCCAGTGTTCTGTGTGAATGTTGTAGCTTTGATGTATATATGTAAATTAAATGATACAAATTTTCTTCGTATAACTGCTATTTTGATCCGATGTGAATGTGAGAATCTGTTTTGGTATTTCTGTTTCTTCTTCTACCTCTTTTCTTCTTTTTCTAACCATTTGGAATTTTCAGAATCAAAATTTTTAGGTTGGTACATTTGGTATCAGAGATGAAGGTTAAGCGAGAACCTTAGCTCTGGTGGGAATACTCATTAAGGATAGGGTCAATGGTACCCTAAAATGGGTTAAGTGTATATATAAGAGAGCGTACTTGTTATTTTCTTATATAAAGGTTTTAAAAATGGTTTTAAGAAATGATTTTTATAAAAGCTTATATTTTATATATAAAGCAATAATTGGTTGTTGGATATTGAAATTGAATAAGAATGAAGTGGTAATAGAAATACAACCAAACTGAAATTGAATGAAGATAAGTTTGAAACGGATTCAAATTGAAATTAAAATATTGAATTTGGAGAAGGATTTTCAGAATAAGATAATAATGAATTGATTTCTAGATATGATAATCTTGGTTATTATCATAAATGATTGTTGTGTTTAATAATAAAATGTGTATTAATGAGTAAGCAAATGAAATGTTTTAGGGAAGTAAAACATTTAGGTAAGTATGACTTATAAATGGGAATTGAAGATGATCTAAATTGTGAAGTTTTAAATCTGGATCTAGAATTTGAAAATTGTTTCAAAGTGATAAAGAAATAATAAATAAGTTATTTGAATGAAGGGTCCTGTTTCAAACAAGAGTTGTTTGTACATTTGAAGGAATTTGTTTTGAATTAAAAATCAAAGGTGGTTTAAAATTAAGTAACTTGGTGTGTAAAGGAAATAAATATGTATATTTGGAATAAGCTCTAAGGTTGAGTTCTGAATTTCCCTTGGAACGTGATGTGAAAACCCAAAGTGATATAAGTCTTTGAACTTATAAGTAAGAAGAATATTGATAGAAATTCGAAATTTGAAGTGGGAAGATTATTAATGAGAAGTTTAAAATTTGAAATGGAAGTTCAAATTGAATTATGTTGACTAGAGTAGATTGAATTGAATTTAACTTAGGAAAAGTTAAATAAGTTAATAAGCAACATGAATTTGAAATTTCAAGATGAAATTGAGATCTAACTTGGGAAGTTAAATGGTTGATTTGAATTGAGAATTTGTGTGATCTCAAGATAGGTTTGAGATCTGGAAATTGGAAATGATGGATGTTCTAAAAATAAGTTGGATGATATCATCCTATTGTTATTAATAATCTTTAAACTGTAAATTGGATTTGTTTAAATAAATGAAAAAATTGATTGTGGTAATATATCCATTATAGAGATAAATAAAATTGTTTTGAACTCTTATCTGAACTTTGAAAATAAGTTAAGTAAAGGCAACTTAAAATAGAATTTTGAAATTTGGACTCAGAATTAAATTGTTTAAAGACATTAAATAAAGGTTAATTTTGTTTAAGAGGTTAAACCAACATTTGGAATTTAACTCGAATTTACATAATTCGAGTTGATTTAGAGTGAGATAGAATTTGAAATTAGTTCAAATTTAAGTTGATTTAAATAATTTGGATTTGTGATTAAAGTTGAGATTCAAATTGAATTAGTTCAAATTGAATTTGATTTGAACTAATTGGAATTGTGATTGATGATGGATAAGTTTAAATTTCAAATGGAAAATTTTGAATTGGATTAATTTGAAATGAAATTAAGTTGAATAGGTTTAAAATTCAAATGGAATTTGATTTGAATTTTGAAAGAAATTGAGGATTAATTCAATTTGAATTGGAGATAAATCAAGTTCAATGGAAATTGAAGTTAGTTGAAATAGAATTGAGTCAATTTAATTGGAAGTGGAAATTTAAATTGGATTGACGAGATGGAGATTGGGAATTGAACAGTTTGGCTCTGGACTATTTTCAAAAAAAGTGTTTTAATATAAACCTATTTTTCCATTCAATTTACTATCTGCAACCTTTCTTTTTAAAGCCAAACTATTTTATACTTATTTTACAATTATTTTTGGAACTATTTAACGAATTGTTTTTTCAACTATTTTATAAACTAATTACTGTTTTTCAACTACTTTATAACTAATTACTATTTTGCAACTATTCTGCAATTATTTAAAATTTCTACAACTATTTGACTATTTTCCAACTATTTTACAATTACTTTACTATTTTACAACTATTCTACAAACTAATAATTATTTTTCAACTACTTATCTATTTTTAAGTTCTTCAAACTATTTTCTAAATTTAAGCTGGTCAGAGTGCAAACTGTTTATGATTAATTACCAATTGAGATAAGGATTAAAGTGATAATCCAAGTGGAATTGAAACAGTTGTGAATAAGTGAATGTGAATAGAAATAAAATTGATTTAGCTAATAATCAATGAAGATAAATATGTAGGATGTACGTATATTATTCTATTCACATAGTGATTTGATCCAGATTCGAGCACAGAATTTCGAGATAATATATCGATCCGAGTTGGGATTTTTCACTCGATTTTCGACGGTGAACCTGGATATGGATTGTTGATTGGTTCTGGATATTCTCTATCATAGTTATAGCAATGCAAGGGAATAACAGTTTCTGATCAAGAAACCAGATGTGAGTCTACACTAGGAAGTCGGGTGGACGATACTCGCTCGGAAGTGAAATTGTGTGATCGAGTAAGAGATCTGATTGATATAGCGTGCGAATGACATATGTACATCATACGGGTTTGAATGAAATTGATATTGGAAATTTGTAGATAAGAAATGTAAAATGTTTTTGAAATGAAAAGTATATTTTGTGAAATATATGATGAAGTAAAATGGAAATTGGAAATTTCTATGATTAAAGGTTCACTTTATGAAGTAAGGTAATGAGAAATCAAACTTGAATATTGATTTGGCATAAATAAATTTATGTATACATATTTGTGATAACCCCTTGTTGAATCTATTGCCGGAAGAAAAGGATTTTTGAAAGTATTTGAAGTATAAAAAGAGGCTTTATACAAGATTGAAATGATCCAAAGATTTTTCAAGGTTATATATATATATAAAGGATCTTATGAGAATGACTTTTGAGGAAAGGTTTTGGAACCTATAGTTTTGGAAAGGCTTTTGATTTTTGAGTAGAATCAATATTGGAAATTTGAAAAGCCTATTTTGGGAATTATCGATTTTAGGATAATCGATTTTGAGAAAGGAGATTTATACGGGATTCATACTAGGTGTATGATTTGGAAAATACTATATGTGTATAGTATAAAGTGTTTTGAAAATGGCTTTGGAGAAAAAAGCGCTCCCTTGAAATGAACTTCTCAGGAGTACCATAGGTTGGTACTGCCTTGAGCCTCAAAGGAGGGAGGCTCTAAAGTGGATCCTGTAAGGAAGTCTGGGCAAACTTAAGTTCCTAAGGATTATTAGGTAGCGAAAGTCACGGGCGTTGATGCCTACAGGGGCATTTGGGTTATGCTATAACGACAGTGTAACTCGATGTCACTACGATCTACTGCAGAGCATAGCGAAAATCGTGTGTGCTTCAAAGAGCCAACACTCTACGTTTGATTTTACATCGGTAGACTACGACCTATGTTGACATAGTGAAAGTTGAGAGGCCGTGATTGCCTAAGGCTGTGATTTGACTGATGTAGTCTGCGACCTATGTGGGAGTGGTGAAGTTTCATTTAGCAGCGAAAATCGAGCCGCTATTTCCTACAATTACATGGACTTTTACTGCGATAGCTATGTAACCCAGGATGTAAATGCGATTTGCAACGGGTTCCATGGCATAATCGAGGTGTGCGGAGTGCATTCAGTTAAATGGACTTTTGCTGCGGTGGCGACGTAACCCAGCATGTAAATGCGACTATGGATGGGGGTGATGATTTCCAGATCATTCTCACCAAAGATATTTCCTCTATTTTCAAAAATGTTTTCTATATTTTCAATAATTATTTTCCAAGTATTTCCACTAGGTGTTGAAAAAGGGGTTTAACAAGTAATTATGATCTTCAGTCCTACGCCTGATCAACGTATGACCAAATTTCTGTGAGAGCAAGGATAGACTTGTTGAAATATAAAGTTATAAAAAGTATTTCTATAAAAACTATTTTATAATATTATGTAGAATTTAAAAGTGTTTTAAAAGTGATCAAAGAATAATTTTTCTGATAATAAGCATTTTAATAAATTCTAGATTCGTTCCTTTTCGAGGACGAAAAGATTCTAAGAGGGGAGGAATGTGATAACCAGAATTTTTGGCATCTGACAATTGGATGATTTACTGGTTTTACTCAGTTGAACAGATAAATTCTGGTTACAAAGGATATCTGGATGGATTTGAAAACTATGATAAATATTAAAGTATAAATAGTTGGAAGTGATATATCTTATGGTAAAATTAGTATATCAATATATAAATAGTGATGTACAGACTTAATAATGATGAAAATTTTAAGTGTGTTCATATACAAGAATATAAGTGTATATGTATGTTGAGTATATTAAGAGCATTGATTTGAATTCAATTTTCAAAGGAAATTTAAAGTTAGAATTCAAACACTAAAGATAAATATTATTAAGTTTAAAATGATAGCTCAAGTTAAAATAAGATTTAATAAAGGATAATATGTTTTTCTAAATATATATATATATATATATATATATATATATATATATATATATATATATGTTGAGCATAAAAATATAAATAAATAAGTTTGTATCATTTAATTGAGTTATATACATAAATAAAAGAAGTGACAAGATAAAGATAAAACATGATGCATAATTTATAAAACATAACGGTTTAAAACCAATTTTTTTTGAATTAAATTGAGAAAGGATTTTAAACATAATTTAACCTGTAATGACATTTGTATGCTCATGGATTCATGTATGAACAAGTGCTAACACAATAGAACAAGTGGCACTTGTTTTCTTTTAGTTAAAATAATTTATATGTAATAAGATATTTAGAACAAGAAATTTTATCCATTTATTCTCAGTTCAAAAAATTTCTTTCAAAAACTTGAACCCGAAACAAATTCAAAAAATAAAGTTTTAAACTGGGAATGGAAATCAAACATTCTAAAGATCAAAACTAAAAAAGAAGAAATGAAAAAAAACTAGAAAGCCAAACCAAAGAAGATAAAAATCAAAAAACAATTTCTAGTCATCCAGATCTAAGCAACTTCGGATTCAAATCAAAGATCAAGCTTCAAAGTAGATTCGATCAATCAAGGGCAGATCAAAACCCAGATCAAAAACATTTCAGAAAAATCAATTCCAGCATTCTCTGTCAAACCAGAGCAAACAGGTGAGTAAATTATCATAAATCAATCTGTTATATGATTATGCTTGTGAACAAACTGAAGAAGTGATTACATGTATAAATTAAAGTACTTTGTTTATATATAGATATGGATTATACTATGCACGTTGAGTAAGTACACTTATAGATATAGGTCTATGTATGAATAATAGGGGCACGCATGTCCAATTTAACTCAATTCCTCTCTATATGTTAAAAACTAGGTTATAATCTTCGAAGTAAAGATGTGCATTTGGGCGAAACATCATTTTAAAATAAAAAAATTCAAGAATATATTAAGTGATCAATTTGAATAAAAAGAATAAACAGTAACGATCAATTTGAATTAGAAAGTCAATTATTCAAGTTTTGATTACATAACCTGAATCGTACCGGAAATTTATGAATTTTGAGATTGATTTCATGATTTTCAAGTGGGTAAATCAAGAGGTATCTCGAGTTGAACGATATTAGGGGTAAAGTCAATTCTTGTCGATCGGGGAAGACATGATCATCGAAGCTTTGGCTGGAGAAAGCTTGGATGTAGTGGCTCTTGGGAAAAATGGATTTAGGATTTACTGATCATTGAGGAAGTCGAACTGCATCGATTTAGGGTTTTAGGCTGAGATTTGGATGGGGTTGTTTGCTGAATATTCGCGGCAACGTGATAGCATCAGGGTGGTTCGAAATTGAAGGAAAAGAATGACGGAGGTCAGGCAAAGGTTCGGGCATGAGGAAGGCATCTTTGGTGGTCATAGATGGTGATGAGGGGTGAACTTTGGCGATAGGTTCTGGGGCCTATTGTGGTTCGCTCGTTCGAATTTGTATTCTCGAGATGGTTCGACGATCTGTGTTGCGAGGAGACTCAGTGGAAGATAGTCGACGTGTCGATGGTCGGAGCTAGGTTGGATGTCGGCCCGTTATCTTGTGCATGTGCTCCGTGTCATGGGTGCACGTGGAAGAAAGAATCGGGAAGGAGAAGAAGAAGTGTGGTCTGGAGGAAGTCTTTGCTCGAAAT
The DNA here is from genome assembly GCA_030765085.1 of Allium cepa. Taxonomy (NCBI): domain Eukaryota; kingdom Viridiplantae; phylum Streptophyta; class Magnoliopsida; order Asparagales; family Amaryllidaceae; genus Allium; species Allium cepa. The sequence goes on from CM060932.1 coordinate 456,355,030, forward strand.
AATTCACGGGGTTTTCTGTTGATTTGCTCGAGTGGAACTTCGAGCTTTTCGTGCGTGTGTTATTCCAGGATTTAAGTATAATAGTTTTGAACTTAAACTATAATTAAGTTTTATAAAAAAAAGAAGGGAAGTTTTCTAGGGGGCAACTCGGGATGATACTGGATGAACCCGAAGTAGGGTTTAATGGTTTTATTAAATATAAATAAAGGTTGTTTTAAAACTTTAAGTAATCAAGTTTAACTTATTTTAAAATTTTATTTTCTTTGTTTAATAATGAATATTGGTTTAAGAAGTTGTATAATAGGTTTTACTTAAATTAAATTGATTCTTAAGTTTATTTAAACTTAATTAAAGTATGTAATTAAGAAATTTATTTAAAGGATTAAATTATGTGTTAACAAAGATTAAGTGATAAATATGGATAAATGGGCTATCTTTAAGTAAGTCAAGGACTCAGTGATTAAAGATTAATAAAATTAAGTAATTAAAGGGAAATTAATTTGTTTTTGATTAAGGATTAACAAATTAATAATTAAGGGTGATAGATTAATTAATTTGAGATTAACTGATTGGAAATTAGTGATCAATTAAAGTAAGTAATTAGAGTTTAAATACTTAAATATTTAATTATTTAATGTAAGTAATTAAAGGATAAATTGTTAGGGGTTAATTAATTTAATAATCAATTATAGGTTAAATTAATTAATGATTAGAGGTTAGTTAATTGAGGATAATTAACCAAAAGAATAATTTCTGGATGAAAGTAATTTAAGGAAATTTACTTAATGGAAGTATTTGAGGATTAATTACATGGTGTAATTTATTATAGGATTGATAAATCAAGGAATTTATTAATTACTTAATTGAAGGATCGATTGAATATGGAAATTAATTAAGGATTAGTAAATTAATGAGTGTGATTGATTAAGGATAGTTAATCAATGTAGATGGCTATAAGATAATTAGTTTGAGTAATTAATTAAGGATAATTACTGTGAATGGTTAAGGATAATTAATTTGTGAAATTAATCAAAGGTTGTTTACTTAATGCAATTAAAGTATAATTAATCAAGAAGATTAATTAAGATGGATTATTTAAAGAATGATTTATTAATTAGGTTGTAATTAATTAATGTTAAGCAAGCGGGATTTAATGGTAATCTAAGTGATTTAAAGATGGTGATTAATTTAATTAGATAATAATTAAATAAATTAAGAATGAATGAATCTGGTCTATGGATGATTGAACTATAATAAATGATTGAATTAATAACTAATCTGATACCTTTTGTACTGTGTTATAAGATGTGAGGTTGTACAGTGATATTTGGATTATCTATCAATAGTGAATTGTTGTGTAAAGTACGACATCTTGTATTTGAATTTGAATTGTGATCAGTTTAGATTTGAAGTGACTTTAAATTCGAAGATACCGTGGTCGGATAGCCGAAATATCCGAACGCACTTCGATTAGTAATCTAAGTTCTATATAATTGGATGTGAGGAATTTAACAGGCTGGAATGGAATAAATTAAGTAACATGGATATTAACCTATGAACTATTGTGTGTTAAATGATTGACTAATTTAGGTAAGAACTCGTAAAGGTACAAGTTACCCATTCACTTAATTTTCTTAGCTGGTGTTTCACATTTTATAGGTTTACTCACATTGGTTTCTAGCTAGACCTGGTGGTTACTTTGATGTAATGCTTGGGTCAGATCGAGTATTACAAATCTTCAGGTAAGGATGTTCTAGAGCTCAGGAGGCAAGCTGGATGGCTGGAACCTATGGAGCGTATTCCGCTGTGATATATTGTAGTTGTCTGGGACAGGTTGATTGAATCTTTCCAGTGTTCTGTGTGAATGTTGTAGCTCTGATGTATTGATGTAAATTAACTGATACAATTTTTCTTTGTATAACTGCTATTTTATTTGATATTATATTTTGATCCGCTGTGAATGTGAGAATCTGTGTTTGGTGTTTCTGTTTCTTCTTCTACCTCTTTTCTACTTGTCCTAACTATCTGGAATTTTTTGGATCGAAATTTCTAGGTCGTTACACACATACATATTGTTCACCGTAAAATATGAATAAAGATAAAGAAGGCCTTTCAGAATGCTACCGCATGAATAAAGAGCAAAAAATAAAGTCACCTTTTGACGGTGTCGAATGGATTATTCAATGCTAGTAAAGAGAAGCACATAAGGACCTAAGATCATACCTTCTGCAAGCATGAAAGAAAGAATTACTAAGGCACAACGAAGCAGCTGGGCATAGAACTGCCAATCACCTTACGGCCGGAATAGAAGAATTGTACCACAACCATCATCATAAAACAAAGACTAAAGTAAAGTAGTTCAGATCAGACCTTTTAAAGGGATGCAGTCAACAGTGTATAGCAAGTCCGAGGCCTTTCAAAGGAGTCGAAAATTTTCATATCTCAACATTCAAAGAGTTGTTACCTTCCAAAGGATGTGGAGAAGTCAAAGTAAGAGCATGCAACTCTATAATGACCTTTTCAAAAGCATAAGCAAGCCTTTCGAACCGGTTCGAACATATACAGAATACCTTTCGATGATGTCCAAAGGTTCATGAAGAAGGTAGCATTCATAAGTCAGCAAAGAATGAAAGACAACCTTTCGACATCTTTGAAGGCAGGCATAGCTCTCGACAATAATCAAGTGAAGAGTATCCTTTCATAAGGTTGAAGGGTTCACAATAATCAAGTGAAACAGAAACCTTCTGATAAGACCGAAAGGTTCCCAATAATCATGTGAATGAGAATCCTTCTGACAAGGCCGAAGGCTTAACATTAGCCTACAGAAGGCAAACCCTTCGGTAGAGTCAAAAGGTTCATGATTGCGTATGAAAGGGAAACCTTTCGACATGGATGAAAGGTTTACAATTGCAAATAAAATAGGTGACCTTTAGACTCAACCGAAGGCATTAAGAAGAAAGAGGGGCCATCTACATCTATACATAAGGCCCAAGGGGCCCAGTTTAGAGGTTCGAATTTTCTCACTCTGCTTTCATTCTACGACTTCTGCTCCCGCTTACTAAGATTGTAACCCAATTTAGAAATTAAATTGGTGATTTGCCTCTTAAACTTTGTATCAAACTTCATTATGAGAAAATAAGGAGGATGATGGCTTGTGATCAACTTTGAATTTAGGGATAATCATGATCAGTCATTAATTCAATAATAATGGCTAATCATATATGATTTATTTCTTACTTTCTTCGTTCATTCTAAATATATGTCTTGAAACCATCATGGGATATTTTCATGACTTTTATTTCCTTATATATTAAATATATGATTTCAGCTACGAAAGGGAAATACAACTTATGATATACGATATCAGATACCTGATACGGTTTTGGGACATATTATATCAAGTCTTTATGGTATTTGTAATCCACTCAAAGAGATTCTACGAAAGGACTATCTACCCAAGAGGTTGAAAGAAATAAAGGAATATAGAATAGAGTAAGCATCTCTTCCCAATAAAGTCGAAAGGTTTTGAATGCAACCATTCGGTGTGATAGAAAAGAAGTAAAAAAACATTGATGAATGACTACTTTCAACCTCCAAAAGAGATGAGAATTGGTAAAGTGATAATGTTGAAAGTTATATGAATGTGAATAGCTTCAAGAGATAATTATTATGACAATCTAGTCAAAAGTTTAGAGTGGTCTAATAAGTATTTCGACAAGGTCGAGAGGTTTGACCTTTTACGAGCCTCATAAACCTTTCGTTGAGGTCGAAAGGTTTGATAATATTTTACTAGCCCCATAAATCTTTTGATAAGGTCGAAAGGTTTGGTAACCTTTTACTGGCTTCATAAAACTTTCGACAAGATCGAAAGGCTTGATAATCTTTTTTTGGCCTCATAAACCTTTCGATAAGGTCGAAAAGTTTGATGACCTTTTACTGGCCTCATAAACCTTTCGACAAGGTAAAAAGGTTTGATAACCCTTTTCTATCCCAATCAATTCGAAAGTTAGGGCGGAAACTTAACCCTTCGACATGGTGGATGGGTTAGTTATTCCTCCATCATATTATCTAAGCCAATAATGTCGGGAATGATTTCCTCAGCCTTTCGATAATGTTGAAGGATTTGGAAATTTGTCACTCTTTTCGATTAGATCATCTTAGTCGAAAACTAGAGCTGTCACCTCAAATCCTTTTGACTTAATCATTCTATTCGAAAGATATGCCCTCAATGACATGATTCACCTCAACCGCATGGTAGAGTCCATATAAAATAATTTAATATCAAGCATTGGGGATGTTGACAAGATTTCTTGTTAACATCTTTAGCGCTAGAAGGAGAGCCCGAACCCTTGCTCTTTTTGTTTTAACACGACTAATTGAGGAAACTTGGTTTACTATAGGAAAATGAATTCGAATAGGCTTTCCACCTTAAATGAAAGGGACAAACATGCACCTTCATTAGAAGAAAATATTTCGCCACCTTTTAACCCTAGGAATAGAGAACATGGTGAGCCTTCCACACCAGCTCAACCAACTCCACCACTGGCTCAACTGTCTCCGCAATTGGCTCCAGCTCAAAATCTTTGGCCAAAGGATCATATTGCTAAATTCACACACTTAGAGCGGCAAATGGTGGAGACGAAAAATCACCTATGAATTCCTATACCACAAGTCATCTATAAATGCTATCACAGCAGGAGAGGAAGTTTTCTCTCCAAAGAGAAACTCGAAAATCAACGTTAATGCCGCGAAAAGCAAAACTAACATTTCCTTGTCTAAGAAGAAGGATCATCTCTTGCCTAAGGAAAACTGTCAAGAAAGGATCCAAGAAGTAGACAAGAACTATTCTACAAGGTCTACCTTAGATGGTTATAAACCAAATAAGAAAGAATACTTAAGTAATGAAGCTTACCTCAAAGACATAGCAGAGAAGGCCGTGAAGGGTCTGTTGAATATTAAGTGTAAGAGAACAACAAATGAGAGAGTAAATGATAATGAGAGGATTTCCCCTTTCATTTATGAGATAATGTCAGCACCTATTCCCTCTCACATGATGGTCCATACAATGAAATATCATGGCTCATCTAATCCCGACGACCATTTAATGGCATTTGACGGTCAAATGGATTTATACAATGCTTATGGTTCCGTTAGGTGCCACCTTTTTCCAGTAACCCTTCAAGGAGCTACTGCCAAGTGGTACATACCGTACTGTAAGAACATAATTTATTCTTGGAAACAATTCTCTTATAAATTCTCGGCTTATTTTTGCATTTGCAAAGAGCAATCGATCAATTATACAATGCTTGCCAATATAAGAAGAATCAAGGTGAGTCGTTGGAAGATTACTTAAAGAGGTTAAACATTGAAGCTTTGAAAGCCATGGAATGAACGATAGAGACAAACTCATTGTACTTCATTTAGGCTTTATAGTAAATTCTCCTTTCAAGAAGGAATTATTCATCCATGGTTGCCGAGAGTTGCAATACTTTCATTTTCAGGTTGAGGAGTTTATCAGAATGGATGAATTGTACTATTCTAAGAAGAAATCTAATCAAAGGAAGGACTGTGGAAGATTCAACTCAGAAAGGATTTACAAAAAGTCTAGATGGGAAGATGCTAATGCTAATGCGGTGGCGTTAAATAGACCGATCTCCTACATTTATGCGATGAATCAAGACCGGGTCAATTTCTTGGCCTCTTTCAAAGTTCGAAATTACCTAAAGCAAAGAAAGGAGATAACTATTATATTTATCATAAAGCAAACAGTCACAGGACTAATGAGTTTAAAGTGCTGGCAGGGATAATTCAAAAACTAATTCGAGAAGGAGATCTAAAGGAGTTTATGAAAAACCACAACAGACTTCCTTGCTAGAGACTGAGACAAGAAAACATACTGGTACCACTGTTAATATGATTGAAGATGAAGATCCATTGAACCTGATTCTACCCCAAAACAGAATCGACATTATATATGGCGGACCAGATCCTACAGGCAGGAGTTAGAATGCATAGAGTAAATACATTCATTAAGGTTGGAGGGCTGTGTTTTCAGTGCAATAAGAACCACCACTCAAAAATCCATAGTATAATATCAACATGCACACGTTGGTGATCAATCCCCAAGAGTTGAGAAGAGGAATCCATAACCCCCGCAATGACCCATTGATGATCATGGCTCAAATAGGATTCTTTGGTTACAAAGATCTTAGTCGACACTGGAAGCACTATAAACGTGATCTTTCGACATGCATTCGATCAAATAGGGATCTCTAGGGACAAATTTAAGCCTAATCTTGAAGCCATCTTCGGGTTCAACAACAAGTGAAAAACTCCATTAGGACAAATGAAGCTCTTGGTACATCTGGGACTCCCTCCATGCTCTTATGTTTTTGAAACAACTTTTGTAACCATGGACTAGCCATCATTTTACAATGCATTCTTGGAATGTCCAACGTTGGATGAAGTGGACCCATTTGTCTTGCCTAAATATCGTATGCTCAAATTCAATACTAAGAATGGTTGGGGAACTATCCGAGGCGAGCAATTTACATCAAGGGAAATTTACTTCGCAACTTTGAACAATATAGCAGGGAGTTTACTTGTTACTTTGATTCTACCATTACTTTACAGCCTTCGGATGATGGGTTTCTACGTCCATCATTCAAAGCAAAGAAAAAAATCTAATAGTACTAATAAATGTATTACCAAACGATGTTTTGTAGTTTATGGAAAGAGGAAGAGAATGGATACCAACTCAATAGAGGAAAGCGAGAATATTACAGAGCTAGATTGATGAAGAGAGGTTGAAAGAGTTAAGTCGATTAAAGGAACTGAGGAAATTCTAATAGATTCTACTGATTCTAGGAAAATAGTCGGAGTGCGAAAAGTTCTCGAGGAGCACTTAAAGTTGGAATTGGTGGAATTCTTAAAAGCCAATAAGGATATTTTGCTTGGATCCACTCTGCATGATTGGAATTGACCCTACAATCATGGGTCACGCTCTGAATGTCAATCCAAACATTCCTTCGGTCAGGGAAAAGAAGAGGCAATTCGATAAGGTTAGGACCGACGCCCTAAAAGAAGAAGTCAAGAAATTGCAACAAAATGAGTTTATCTAAGAAGTCTTCTACTCCACGTTGTTGGCGAAACCAGTTTTGCAAAGAAACCTAATGAGAAGTGGCGAACTTGCATGGATTATACAGATTTAAACAAAGCTTGTCCAAAGGGTTGTTACCCGCTGCCAAGGATAGACCAATTGGTTGACACAACAAGTGGACATAAGCTGCTCTCCTTGATGGATGCATACTCCGGATACAATCAAATCCCTATGTTTAAACCTAATGAGGAGCATACCAGCTTCATTACAGATTAAGCAACCTATTGTTACAAAGTGATGCTATTTGGGTAGAAAAATGTTGGAGCAACTTACTAAAGACTAGTTAACTGGATGTTTAAAGATCAAATCGAAAGAAATATGGAAGTTTACGTAGATGACATGTTGGTAAAGTCCCAAGAGGCAAAGGATCGTCTTGAAAATTTGGATAAAATCTTCAAAGTGCTATGAAAGTATCAAATGAAACTCAACCCTCAAAAATGTAGCTTTGGAGTTCATTTTGGAAAATTCTTAGGCTGTATTGTTAGTGTGCAAGGAATTTAGGCTAGTCCGGAACAGACTGAGACCATAAAGGATATGGCAGAGCCCAAGACAAATAAAAATGTCATGAGTTTGAATGGAAAGGTAGCAGCGCTAATCAGGTTTATTTCAACAGCCACCGGTACGTGCATCCCATTCTTTGAGGTATTAAAGAAGAAGAAAAATTGCAAATGGGATGAGAATTGCAAAAAGGCATTTCAAGTGTTCAAATCGCATTTGGAAAAACCTTCGATCTTATCTAGCCTCGAAGATGGGACGGATCTACTCTTGCATATGGCAATTTCTGAACATGCGGTATGCTTAGTATTAATCAGGAAAACCAAGGAATTGCAATTACCGGTTTATTATGTAAGCAGAAGGCTAAAGGATGTCGAAATCCTATATCTGATTATTGAGAAACTAGCATACTAATTAATTCTCATGACTCAAAATTTAAGACCTTACTTTCAAGCACACTCAGTGAAGGTATTGACCAACTTTTCATTAAATTAAGTCTTTAGTAAACTTGAAACTTCTAGCAGACTGATTTTGTGGGGAATTGAGCTAAGTCAATATGATATAGAATATCAACCCAGAGCAGCTATAAGAGGACAAGCATTAGCTGAATTCATTATTGAATGTACGAGATTTGTTTTAGAGCAATCTAAAAAGGAAACAGACTTAAAAGCCAATGGCAGTTATTTATGGATGGTGCCTCAAATGAACAAGGGGCCGGAGCAGGATACGTAATAATTACCTCTGATGGACATAGACTTCATTATGCTATGACATTGAGATTTTCAACAACTAACAACGTGGCAGATTATGAATCTATGGTAGCAGGATTAACCCTTGCTTAACAATTCAAAATCCCAATGATTCAAGTGTTCAGCAATTCCTAATTAATGGTCAACCAAATAAAGCAAGCATACTAGACAAAAGATCCCAAACTCAGTCGATGTGTGAAAAAGGCATTAAAAGTGCTCACACTTTCTAAAGATTTCTCTATACACCAAATAACAAGGGGAGATAATTCCCAAGAAGATTCGTTGGCTAAGTTGGCAAGCTCAAGTGGGGCCACTAAGACTTGAATTGTCCTTTTGTGATTTTAGACTAATCCCAGTATTGAGGAAATCAATCAAGAAAAACTAATTAGCTGCTAGTATTGACCCAATCACAAGCTATTGCACAAGAAATGGGGAAATGAATCAGGAAAGACCAGGCGAAGAATTTGCAGCCCTAGTAATGGAAGAACATTATGAAAACATTTGGATGGCCTCGATTATGAGTTATACTATTAATGGGACACTACCTGCAGATAGAACAGAGGCACCAAAGCTAAAGGCATGCCAAAAGCTTTACCATTATGGATGGAGTTTTAAACAAGAAAGGATATGCCCTTCCCTATTTGCGATTTGTAAAACCCGAGAGCAGATTAAAGATATTAAAGGAAGCCGAGAAGAACTTTGTGGAAATCACTCCAATGGGAACAAATTGGCCAAAAAGGAAATGACACAAGGATTTTACTGGCCACAATTAACCAACAAAGCAATTGAGTATGTTAAAAGATGTGAAATGTGCTATCGCTACTCGAAGTTACCACATCTTCCTCCAATTCAACTAAGCCCCATCACCAGCCCTTGGTCATTCAATGTTTAGGGAATCGAATTAATTGGACCACTTCAAATCTCCAAAGGTAGGGTGAAGTATGCTATAGTGATAATTGATTACTTTACAAAATGGATTGAAGTAGAACTGCTTCCAAAGATCGCTCTGGGAAAGTTTAAAGATTTGTCATTAAGAACAATGTCACAAGGTTTGGGATACCCTACAAGATAATCTCCAACAATGGAACCCAATTTGAAAGTGAAGAATTTTCATGATTCAGCCATAAGAATGGAATCATCAAAAGCTTCTCTTCTATCGCACACCCAAAAGCCAATGGAGCTGTTGAGGTTGCCAACAAAACAATAATGACAATCTTGAAAAAGAGAATAAATAAGGAAAAAGGGAATTGGGTAGAAGAATTACCCCTAATTTTGTAGGCTTATGGATCATCCACTAAAACCGCAACGGTCATACCCCGTATTGACTAACATATGATTGTGAAGCAATGTCGTTGGTAGAAATTAAGGTACCTTCTCATCAAAGGATTGCCTACGCCTTCAATCTAATCAAGAATTAAAAAAGGAATCACTTGACTTGATTCACAAATTAAGAGATGAAGCAGCCTTAAGAACAGCTGAATACCAAAGTGTAATATCAAAATACTATAACTCAAAGGTGAAACCGAGGTCAATCAGATAAGGAAATTTGGTGGTTAGAAGAGTAATGGCTAATACAAGAAACCCATCAGATGGGACATTGGGACTAAATTAGGAAGGTCCACTAAAATTTTCAAGGAAATCTCCCCACGGGCTTACAAGTTATGCCATCCTGATGGTAATATGGTACCGAGAACTTGGAATGCAGAACATTTGAAACCATATTTTCCGGCTCTGGATGAATAAATCATTTTCAAGAATGTCTCTACTATGATTCACTAAGAAAGGTCTTCATGGTCGGGAGTAAAATTATCCTTAAACTTGGACTACCTAAAATGGTAGGCTACCTATAATGGCAGAAAGCCCTTGGTCGTGCCAAGATGGCCAGGTCAAGGCACTACTGGAGGGAGGGCATAAGCCTTTAGCTAAGCCAAAATCAGAAATGGCCAGGTTAAAGTAGAATAAACCCTTATCCACGTCATGCTTTGGCCCGCGCCTCATGGAGGGAGGACGGGGATTCCTTTGGTCCCGCCACACTACGGCCTGGCCAAGGTACCGAACAAGCCCTAAGTTGCATCACGTTATTGCCAAGTTAAGGCGCCTCCTAGAGGGAGGTCGGATAAGTCCTCGGGCCTTAGATAAAAATAAGCTAGCCGAGCTCACCGGAAATCAAGATGAAATGTCCGGCAGACTAAGAAAAGTCCCTGCTTGAAATGGGCAACTGCCAGAAATCGGCACCGCCTAAATTGGCAACTGCTTATATAAGCACAAGTTTTGGACAAAAGAGTCCCTGCCAGGAATAGGCCAAAACAAATAAATAAAGAAACTCGGGCTCGAGAAAGAAAAAGCATGCAAAATATCACCAAAGCCCAAAGATGGAGCACTCGACAAGAGAATTAGAAAGAATTCACTAACTTCTTCTAATGATCATTTATCATATTAATATTCTAGTCTTCTACTACTTATTACCAAAAATGTTATTCCGGACTTCTATTATTTACCAATATGGTATTCCGGTCTTCTATTACTTAATTATCAAAATGGTATTCTGCTCTTCTATTATTAATTACCAAAAATGGTATTTTGGTCTTCCATTATTAATTACCAGAAATGGTATTCTGATTTTCTATTATTAATTACCAAAAATGGTATTCTGGTCTTCTATTATTAAATTATAGGAATGGGTACTACGGTCATCTATTACTTATCACTGGGAATGGTTTCCTGGACTTCCATTATCAATGCCAAATTGGGTATTCTGGACTTCTATTACTTATTACCTGCTATGGATTTCTGATCTTCCATTATTTGTTATCTAATGTGGATTTCTGGTTTTCTACCACTTTTTGCGAAAAAGGGTCTTATGATCTCTTATCTTTGAATGACAAAACAATTTATCTGAACCTTTAACGTTTACAACCAAAGATAATCTCCCGGACCTTCATATCAGAATGGATGATCTGACTGGTATTTTGTTCCTCTCTCATTATTAACGGATTGGTACAAGGTTTTAGCTTTCTATTATAATGGTTAGTATGATTTTGGTCTTCCTATTATGATTTGATGTTGTTATTTCGACTTTTATTTTCATAAGATATGAACATATAAACTGTCTACATATCATCTTCTGACATTCTATTAATAAGAAAAACTGATAAATCCCGACCATCAAGACCCTAATATGTAACTTCAAACACTTATGATCATTACAGTTACTGAATGTTTAAAAGATGAATCTTCTGCTAAAATAAAATCGAAGTTAAAGGTCGACCAAACTGAAAAGGTACTTGTAGTATGAACTTACCATACGAATGTTATTAGATATATTGCAGGAATATAGGGACAATTTGGCAATCCTGGAATTTTTTTTCCTAAAGAACAAAAGCCTTCTTTATACGAGAGGGGGAGGGGGCATGTTAACCATAAAATATGAATAAAGATAAAGATGGCCTTTCATAAAGCTTCCGCATGAAGAAAGAGCAACATGTAAAGTCACCTTTCGATGATGTTGAAAGGATTGTTCAATGCTAGTAAACAGAAGCACATAAGAACCTTGGACTAAACCTTCCGTAAGCATGAAAGAAAGAATTACTAAGGCACAATGAAGCAGTTGGGTGCAGAACTGCCAAACACCTTCTACCTGGAATAGAAGAATAGTCATGACCATCTGCATAGAATAAAGATTAAAGTAAAGGAGTCAAATCAAACCTTTTGAAGGAGTCGAAGGGATACAGTCAACACTGTATAGCAAGTCCCAGACCTTTCGAAGGAGTCAAAAGGTTTCATCTCTCAACATTCAAAGAGTTCTTACCTTCCGAAAGAGGTGGAGAAGTCAAAGCAAGAGAAGGCAACTCTATAATGACATTTACGAAAGCATAAGCAAATCTTTTGAACCGATTGGAACATATACAAAATATCTTTTGACAATGTCGACAGATTCATGAAGAAGGCATCATTCATAGTTCAGCACAAAATGAAAGACAACCTTTCGAAAACATTCAAAGGAGGCGCAGCTCTCAACAACAATCAAGTGAAGAGCAACCTTCCGACATGGATGAAGGGTTCACAATAATCAAGTGAAAGAGCAACCTTACGACAAGGCCGAAAGGTTCCCAACAATAAAGTGAAAGAGATGCCTTACAACAAGGCCGAAAGGTTCCTAATAATCAAGTGAAAGAGAAGCCCTCTGACAAGGTCGAAGGGTTCACATTAGCCTACAGAATGCAAACACTTTGACAAAGTCAAAAGGTTCATGATGGCATATGTAGGGAAAAACTTTCGATAAGGATAAAATGTTTACAACTACAAATAAAAGGGGTGAATTTTCGAGTCGATCGAAAGCATGAAGATGAAAGCGGGGCCGTCTGTTTCTATAAAAGAACCAAGGAGTCAGGATTAGGGGATTGAATTTTCTCACTCTACTCTCATTCTACAATTTCTGCTACCGCTCACTATTTTTGTAACCCTAATTTAGAAAATAAATTGGGATTTGCTTCTTAAACTTTATATCAAACTTCATTATGAGAAAATTAGGAGAACGATGGCTTATGATCAACTTTTAATTTGGGGATAATCATGATTAGGCATCAATTCAACATTAACGGCTGATCATATATGATTTATTTCTTACCTTCTTCATTCATTCCGAGTATATGTCATAGAACCAACATGGGATATTTTCACAAGTTTTATTTCCTTATATATTAAATTTATGATTTCAGATACGAAAGGGAAATACAACTTGTGATATATGATATCAGATCCCTAATACGGTTTTGTGACATATTATATCAACTCTTTATGGTATCAATAATCCATTCAAAGGGATTCTGGGAAAGAACTATCAACCTAAGAGGTTGAAAGCAATAAAAAAATATAGAATAGAGCAAGCACCTCTTCCGATGAGGTTGAACGGTTTTGATTACAATCTTTCGACGTGATTGAAAAGAGGTAAAAACATTAATGAATGACTACTTTAGACCTCTAGGGGAGATGAGAACCGATAAAGTGATAATGTTGAAAGTGATATGAACGTGAACAACTTTAAGAGACAATTACTATTATGACAATCTATTCGAAAGGTTGGAGTGGCCTAATAAACCTTTCGACAAGCTTGAGAGGTTTGATAACCTTTTACTGGCCTCATAAACCTTTGGATAAGGTCAAAAGGTTTGATAACCTTTTACCATCCTCGTAAACCTTTTGACAAGATTGAAAGGCTTGATAAACTTTTTTTGGCCTCATAAACCTTTTGATAAGGTCGAAAGGTTTGATAAACTTTTATTGGCTTCATAAACCTTCCGACAAGTCGAAAGGTTTGACAACCTTTTACTATCCCAATCAAGTCGAGAGGTTAGTCCGGAAACTTAACCCTTGAACATGGTTGATGGATTAGTTATTCTTCCATCATATTATCTAAGCCACTAAGTCAAGAATGATTTCATTAACCTTTCGATAATGTCGAAGGGTTTGGCAATTTGTCACTCTTTTCAATTGGATCATTTTAGTCAAAAATCAGAGCTATCGCCTCAAATCCTTTTGAATTCATCATTCTATTCGAAAGATATGCCCTCAATGACATGATTCACCTCAACCACATTGTTGAGTCCATATAAAATAATTTAATATCAAGCATTAGGGATGTTGACAAGATTTCTTGTTAACACACATACACACACACATACATACATACATACATACATACATATCAACAGATTCACAAAAAGCTACGGTATATATTGTTCTGAATTGTGTTAATCCATCGTTATATTGTTTTTTGTCTGGATCATACAGGTCAAATCACCCAAAGTAATATTCACAGTCGACCGCTCCTAACCAGCTTTACTGACCATATTAATAGACGGTATTGCCTAGTAATATCCTTTGTTAATATTGGTATAGAGGTGGGGCATTACAACACATCTCATTTTCTACCCGCTTCTTAGTCGTTGACCAACCCTCACCTTACAATGGCTTCCTGGGAAGACCTTCTTTGATAGAAAAGGGAGCTATCATGTTCGAGAAAGATCTGCTTATGAAGTTAAATGCTCTTATAGGAATAGGGTCAATAAGAGGCGAACAAATTTTAGCTAGAGAGCTATACAATATAAACCTTACTTCTAGCAATAAAATTATTTCAAATTATTTTTGTGTCTCTTCTAATATTTATAGCTATAATAATAACAAAGAAGGCTAACCAATTGATAAAACTATGCCGGTACAAAGTACCCAAACTAGCACATAAATGGGTAATCCCGCACCACCAAAATAAGCACTGATGAGTATAGTTCAGTCTATGCATGGTACTTTTTCGAAAAAGCTCATAAACAAGCTCCTCGGTAAAATAACCATCGACGGAGGAAATATAAAGTGAAATAGACCTAGGACTAGGTACATCAAAGAAAGAGCTAGAGCTGGTAGATGATCTCAAAGATGCATAAATAAATCCAAAGGATCATATAGAAATTCTAAAAATTGAAAAGAACCTCAGTATAATTGCCCGTGCTGAGCTGATAGACTTTCTGGAAAATAATCAGCAGATGTAATGCCTCGACATACTCGAAGATGGTAGGAATAGATCCAGCCTTAATCTGTTATGTACTCAACATTGACCCCGACGCCCATCTGGTTAAACAAAAGTGCAAAACTCTAGACTATGAAAGGTACAACGCTTTGTAGAAGGAAGTTAAAGGAGAATGGATTCATTAGGGAAGTATACTACCCGAAATGAATTGCCAAACCATTACTTGTAAGGAAGCTCAATGGGAAATCAGAATTTGCATAGACTTTACCAAGTTCAACAAGGCTTGCTCAAAGGATAAATTTCCCCTGCCCAGATTGAATCGATTAGTGGACATAACCAGTGGGCATGAACTGCTCTTATTCATGTACGTATATTCAAGGTATAATCAAATGGCCATGTTTGAGCCAGATTAGGAGCATACTAGCTTTATAATAGATAAAAGGTCGTAATATTACAAAGTTATGCCATTCGGGATCAAGAATGTAGGGCAAACTACGAAAGATTGGTTAATATGATGTTTCAAAAATAGATTTGAAAGAACGTTAAAGTATATATAGACGACATGTTGGTCAAGTCCAAGGTTGCATCAAGCCACATCCAAGACTTAGAGCAGATATTTGGAGTTCTATGGCAATACACTACAAAGCTGAACTCACTGAAATGCACCTTCGCCATCCAATCAGGCAAGTTCCTAGGATACATAGTAAGCGTAGGTAGCATTGAAGCAAATCCTAAGAATATTGAGGCAATAAGAGGAATAGGAATCCCAAAGAAGTCAAAGGATATGATAAATCTAAATGGCAGGGTAGCGACATTAAGCAGACTTATATCCAAAGCAAAAGACAAGTGGGTAATGTTCTTTAATCAAGTCAAGAAAGGGGGAAACTTGAATAGACCGAGGAACATAAAGCTGCAATTCAAAACCTAAAAGATCATCTGGTCAATACTCCTGGACTATCCAAACAGATGGTAGGTGAGAACTTGTACATTTATTTAGCAATAACTAATAATGCTATCAGTGCTATAGTGGTACAAGATGACAAAGGAAGCCAAAGACCCATCTACTTCACTATTAAATATCTACTAGGAGCAGAGCTAAACCACTTAGTCATTAAAAAATTACCTTACAACCTACTACTTATAGAAAGGAAGTTGTGGCCCTTTTTTCAGGTGCATCCCATTAAAGTCCTCATAGACAAACCTTTAAGGCTGATACTGCAAAAGCCGGAGACATTGGGCCACCTATTGAAATATCCATTAAAGCTTAGTCGGTACGACATCACCTATTGCCCTAGGAAGGACGTCAAAGTCAAGGCACTTATATATTCATTATAGACTGCACCTTACTAGCTGAACGCTAATCAGAAGAAGAAGCAAATACTCCGTCGGTCAAGCAGTTGTTCGTAGATGGAGCATCAACTGAACAATGGGTAGGAATTGGGTACATATTGATCAACCCAATTGGAAAAAATTTGTATGGAGAAACGTAGCTCAGTTCTGAAGCAACCAACAATGTGGTTGAATATGAGGCTCTCCTCGCAGCCTAAGAATGGCCTAGGTAATGAAGGAAACCTACATTAAAATTCATAGTGATTCCCAATTATTTGTGAACCAAGTGCAGGGCAATTACCAAGCGAAGCAAACTACGTTAGCCAAATCGGCGGAACTGTCCAAAAAGTTACTAGAGCAGTTCAAATATTCCGAGATAGAGCTAATTTTGCATGAAAAAACTCATCCACTGACTCCTTAGCAAAATTTGCTAGTACTAACGTGACTAGTGAAATGAAGACAATACCAATTACGCATTAAGCAGAGCCAAGTATAATGGAACCGAGTAAGATATTGGTCTTGACTCAAGCCCAACGGGCCGCCATTCAAGGGACGCAAGATTTGGAGGCAGTGGAAAATCAGGAGCAGCCCTCAATTGAACTCTCACCTTAGCAAGTCGAAGAGAATAAATGGATGACTCCCATCAAGCAATTTCTAGTAAACAAAATCTTATCCCTAAACTAGAACAAAGCCCAGAAAATAAGATACCAAGCTCTGTACTACCCATTATTTGATGGCACATTATACAAGAAAGGGTATTCAACCCCTTATTTTAGGTGCATTTCCAAAGAATGGGTAGCACATGTCATAAGATAATACATGAGGGCCAATTTGGAGATCACTCAGGGGGAACACATTAGCAAAGAAAGTATCAAGGCATGGTTATTATTTGCCATGATGCTTTGGGATGCAAAAGAATTTGCAAGGAGTTGCGACTGATGTCAGTGATTTACAAGCAACCTCAAATAGTCGTCCTATGAGCTCATCCTACTTACAATCTCATGGTCGTTCGATATATGAGGCAAAGATCTGATAGGACCACTTTTAGTGTCAAAGGGAGAAGCTAGATATGCCACAGTATAAATAAACTACTTTACTAAGTGGGTAGAGGCAAAACCCATGGCCATGATCACTGCAAAGAAGATATTCACTCTTATGGTAAGGAACATAATCGCCAGATATAGGATTCCTCATAAGATTACTTTTGAAAATGGCTCCCAGTTCAAAAGTGAAGAGTTTGTTGAGCTTTGTGAGAAGAATGGGATAATAAAAAGTTTTTCCTCAGCCGCTCACCCATAAGAAAATGGGCAGGCAGAAGCTGCAAATAAAACAATCAAAAAGCTACTAAAAAAAAGGCTGCAAAAAGATAAAGGAAAGTGGGAAGAAGAACTATCTTTAGTACTATGGGCCTACCAAACATCAACCTGACCCCAATAAGCCATACCCCTTTCTCGCTAACCTACGAATATAAGGCCATGCTTCCTTTCGTAGTAGTGATCATATTATATAGAAGAATATCGTACACAGCAGAAAAGAATAAGAAATTAAAGGAAGATGCCTTATACCTCATTCAGGAAGGAAGGCAAGAAACAGCAATACTATCGGCCGTGTATCGACAAAGGATGGCAAGAAGCTATAAAGTCAGGCTTAAAGAAAGAAACTCTTCGAAGGGACCTTGGTACTACGTAAAGTGATGGCCAACACGAAGGATCCGATAGATGGAGCGTTGTGTTCAAATTGGGAAGGTTCATCATTCATAGCAAAAGTCTTAGCAATTATGGCATATTGACTATAAAGACTTGATGGCAGTCTAGTTACAAGGAGTTTGAACTCAAAGCATCTTATACGTTACTTTGTATGATCTTCATTTCTTATGTAATGTACACTATAATTATTGTAGAAAAGTAACAATACAATGAACTGGACCTATGGATATTAGATGGTCTGAACCAGCATAAACTTCTCTTTGTGTTAATATTCCATGAAACATGTTGAACGTAAGGATATTATGTTCCTCGAACGAATTACCAAATGGAGCTACTAACAACGTAGCTCGACTTCTTCATCTAACCAACCAGAAATAGGGATATTAGACGACTTGAACCAGTATAAAAACATCTCTACGTTGATGATGTTAACATAGCACATTGAACGCACGGATACCAAACAACTGAAACCAGTATAAAAAATCATGCGCATGATTTAGAAGGATGCAAACACACAACCTGAATTCACAGTCAAAATTCTATCCTCCCCAAGTCACAGGGAAGACCATGCCATGCGCACAAAATAAATAAATTTTCATAGCTAACCGCTGTCGTTTGACGACGCAGCATGCAAATGACAATCGCAATCTCAGAATTGAGAACGGTGACGCTAAACTAAAAGTGAGCAACATTTCATAGCTTACCGTCCCCATTGAACAGTTGTATCGATAACACAACATATGAACAACATTGGCAACCTCAGAAATTAGAATGGTGGAACTAAACTAAAAATAAACAATTTCTTATGGATCACCACCACCATTCAAGACCAAGCACACATCATATGAACAATAAATGGTCTGTCCCCAAATAGCGAGGCAGACTGCGCCAAACGTACGGGAAAGTCTACATTAAAGGCAACATTTGGAAAGTAGCTCATAAGATGTGAAGATCAAAAATTACTAGAGACAAGTCCACATCGGCCTACGATCACTGCATACTTAGGAGGTAAGATGTTACACCAGTATTTCTCAAACTAAATTAAAGGGAAATTAAATAAAGCACAGAGCTAAAAGAGGTTCCCTCACAATAAAATTAGATGATAAAGGGAAGAAATTTAGGTGATCCAACTGGTACTATACAAAAAGACGGTCTATGGTCACTTTACTCGATCTAACCAAAAGAACTACAACCAAAAGCCAGGAAGTCGCAACAGATAAAATATTATGCTTATCGTACAAGCCATAAAGATACTAGATATATTCCCATCTTCTAGTTTTAATGTTATAGTAAGGTACTAAAACCAAGATCCGATATAGTCGCAAGAAACAGACGATGAAGTACTACACCTACAAGCCATAATAAATGAATGACTAAATTGTGCTGCCAATATTCCCAAAACTCATATTTCATTAACGCCCTCAAGACGGATCTGCACTGTGCATACTAAGGCCACCCAAGCAATGCTTTATCGCATATCCACTGTTACAGCAAAATAGCAAAAATATGTAATCACCTTTATCAATAACCTATGCAACAAGGGAAACCCAAATCACAGTCAGCTCAAATAATGGTTCGCTATCGTACATAAATCGACTAACTCCCAAGTTATGCAAATCGCGCACCCTGAAGTCAAAATCATCTCAAATGAACGCACCTAAGTATCAAAAAAACACTGCATCAGCATACATATATCACACACCAATAGCACAACTTCACTCAAAATGTGCCATACCCCAAGACCAATGTGTAACTCTTATTATCCTCCCAACGACTCGTATGCAAGGCCAATTCAAATTTGAGGTCTCCCGCCATGATTTGAATATTCCTACCACGATTTTAGAAGAACCTGCTTTCACCTAAAACTTCCCACCAAAACACATCAACAATCCGAGTGTATCAAACAGACAACATAGATAGACGACACCTAGTAGGATCTAAGGACTAAAACTCAATGGCAAGAGGCAAATTATAGTGATCCACGTATGCCATCATATTATAAATAAAAAGCAATATGGCAAGAAATGGACTTTTACCTTTTACTATTTTCAATACCTTTAAGATTTTATTATATTCTTTGCCATGAAAACCTGTACTAGAAAATATATAAAGGAAGAAAGATATCCCATGTGGATGTAGGATTCCTTAACATCTGAACCATGTAACTTCCTTGTGGCCTTTGCAATTTTCGAATTTTATCATTTGCATACCTAGTTTTCAGTATCAGATCTTACCTTTTTTGTACTAGAATTAAATACTATATGGATTTGACATTTTCACAAACAGTTAAAGTGCAACTATCTAATTATGAAAGCATCCAGTGGCATAATTATTACTTAAGGAAAATTTAAACTACTTAACTTTGCTAATTCAAAATCATTGAGGTGATTAGTACAATAATTACTTCCACTTAAATTAAAGTGTTATGAGGCAAAAAAATTACTAACATAAAACTTTCCTCTTTTTCCCCAAAAACATTATTCGCCACTCAAAACATACTACTTGAAACATATCAAAGCGTATACTTATTCAAATTCGGGATGCCATTTCAGACTCAATGGGACTATCCACCGGTCGTAATTCCAATGTCTGCAAAAAGTTGAATACTACTCCTCTTTATCAATTAATAATTTTAATTAAATTCTCGATACTCAAATTGTGGGTTGTTACATTCTCCCCTCCTTAAAAAGAATTTCGTCCTCGAAATCTCACGCCATGGAGAATTAATATCCAACCCACATGAGTTTTAACTGAACAATTTTCAAAGACAAAACAACACACAATTTATATACATCATATCCTAACAATAAATCTAATAACCATGTAGAAACGGAAAAACAAAAGGACAATAAGAAATTTCTAACTAAGTAAATAAAGGCATACTAGTGAAAAGCTTAAGACAAGAAGCCTGAATCCTCTCCTTTGGTTTGCACGTTCTATCACTAGGATTATCGCCTCAATAAATACAAACTATTTGACCACTTTGTTC
This sequence comes from Allium cepa, assembly GCA_030765085.1. Lineage (NCBI taxonomy): Eukaryota > Viridiplantae > Streptophyta > Magnoliopsida > Asparagales > Amaryllidaceae > Allium > Allium cepa. The sequence continues at coordinate 456,375,977 of CM060932.1, forward strand.
CCAAGCTTTCTAATCTCTCTATCAATTATGCGAAGAGGTCCACGCAGTCTACCAACATTCGTCTCAACATCCACTTACACAAACTACTTTGGGTCAATGATAACTATTGAATCGTGCACATACTTTCACGGATGCTATGCATTATGCACCCCAAAATTCTTCTCGAAAAGATTAGCCAAATAAGCTAATGTACTAATCATCTCTATAATGGGAAAAGGTCTAACGAATCTAGATGCAAGTTTCCCCGAACTACGAATCTCGTAATATGCTTAATGAAGATACGTCCACAAAGGCCATATTTCCAATAGAAAACTCCAAGTCTAATTGCCTCTTATCAGCGTATAACTCATCGATAGTCCTAAGACGCCTTTATCCTCTTGCTAAAAAAAAGCAACCATCTCCTTAGTATCACAAATCATATCAAGACCAAGTATCAATCAGTCATTTTTGACCAATACGATGATGACTTGCACGGTGGCCCATAATATGCCTTCTAATGTGTCATGCCAATACCCACCCGATAAATGTTATTATAAGTGAACTCTACCAATGGCAAATGGTCCTCCCATGAACCCTCAAATTCAAGAATACATGCTCGCAATAAGTCCTCAAGCTTATGGTTCACCCTCTCAGTCTGTCCAACTGTCTATAGGTGATTTCTTGTACTCAAGCCTAACTCTGTGTCTAAATCATCCGGTAGACTCTGCCAAAACTGGCTAGTAAATATTGGATCTCGAGCACTAATAATGCTCACCGTAATATCGTGGGGTCTAACAACTTCACTCACATACAAAGTGGCCAAGGATAAAGCTATCCTCGAAGAATGAATAAGAATTAAGTGAGTGCTCTTCATCAGTCGGTCTGCTAAAATCCAAAAGCTCTTATATTCTTTCCTATCAAGGCAAACCTCAATGCAATCCATGAAGATCTAATCTTAGTTCCACAAAGGAACCTCTAATGGAAGAAATAGTCCATTCATCTTATACAATTCTGCCTTAAATCTCTGAAAGTAAAGAAATTTGCAACGAACTCTAAAACATGGTTCTTCATCTTCTTCCAATATAATTAATGTCGAATATCTCAATGCATCTTCTCACCGTCGGGATGAATGGTCATCCTAAAATGGTGACACTCTCTAAGTACCTCTATGGTAAGCCTACCCACATCAAGAACACATAATCGACCATCAAGTCAAAGCCATCCATTCCTATGACGACCGCCCCACACCTTCGTTACCCAACATACCTACGTAATGTTCTATGAAGGTACAAAGCCAGCGCAAGGCAATATCCAAGAATAAAATGTGGAGGAAAATCTAAACGTAGACTTGTAAAAAAAATCTCACCTTGCACAGATAAATTATAATATAATAATATAGATGTAAAACAAATGAGGCGGTGATATAATCAAATGAACCAGAAATAAAAATCATCAAAGCACATTTTGTTCACAAACTATACAAAACTGAAATAAAGAGTTTATACATCTCAAAATAAACTCTATTACTATCTCTCAAAATACAAGTACTAACATAGCTTTATAGTATTTCACATCATAATAAAGTAATAGTAAGCTCCAAAGTATAGATATATGAAAGAGTAGCCTCCTTCTCGTAATCTGTACAGCTCCATATGCTATCCAGACCTGTTATCCCTAATCTACTCATTTAATAGTACCCGAGATAATAAGAAGTGAAACATAAAACCTCGAGTCAGATGATGGTCTAGTGTGAGTGATACCTCATCTCAAAAATGCTAAAAAATTCGTATATAGTAAATGGGGTATAGGGTATGAATAACCATACCTGACCTATTCCTACATCCAAATAGTTAGCACATACACACAGTAAATACTTGACTACTGTCACAAATGGAAAATATGGGGTATAGGGGTATCAAACAGCATATCAAGTACACAACTAGCATAGCATCTATCGCATAGCCCTCCACCTCTCATTCAAGTGCTTCAAATATGCAATAAGTCTTTCAGATTCTCAACTTAATTCCTATGTTTATGACAAAGGACTGGGCACAAGCAGAGGTCCAAAAAATGGGTATACGTAGACTACACTGAGTACGCACAGGCTGCCCTATGCCAATAATGAGCATCACAACCACAAAGTTTCATATCACATGTACCTAGTAGAACTACCCTACAAACGATAAACTTCTGCCCATGCAGATGGCTAAGGTTTCGACATACGTAGAAGTCCAAACACATTGTTAACAAGATTTCTTATCAACACCCCAAAATGATGCTAAGAAAGATGAATTATCCTTTATATGAATGGTGAGAATGAATCCCTTAGGAATTGCCTCTTAGTTTGGCTTTATTTATTAATGTTTCTCAGATCAAACCTTTTGACGTTGTCGAAAGGTATGGATTCTGGATTAAGTGACATTTTTATCTTGATAAGCTATTGTGAATACTCCTTTGAAAGCCTACCTTTCGATCGGATTGAAATTCCCCGAGTTAAATATTTTAAGGTAGGTTTTGACCTTATCGAAAGCTTGAATATCAGTTTCCATTAGGTTTAGGCAAGAAATCTTGTTCTCTAGTGGATTTTGAATGGGCTTCGACCTTGTCGAAAGCTATGGGAACGACTTCCTTTGGATTGAATCGGCAGCCTAAGTTTTAGTATTTAAAGAACAGTTTTCAACCTTGCCTAAAACTCTAGCCCACAAAGTTGATGTCTTTGGAAGGTTATAGAAGATTTTACGTTCAAAAGAGTTATCGACCTTGTCGATGGGTACCTTTCGATGGGGTTAAACCTGAAATACAAGGGTTAATCCAACAAAAGCTTAAGTAAACAATAAAGAGATCAATAATGCTAAAGACTTTCGTTTTTTCTTCTAAAGAAATTTTATTTCATTAACTCCCTAAATGATCATCCAATTAGGGTAACAATGATTTGTTAAAGAAAATACAAGTTTGAAATGAAAGAAATCTGATCTTCAAAACGTGACCCCTTGGGTCTTATTTGTAGATGTCGGCAGCCTCCCTTCCACGCTCTTGCTTTCGAAAATATCGGAAGGTTATCCTTTTATATGCTAGTAAACCTTTGGATCGGGTCGAAAGCTATGCCTTCTTTCGACGATGTCGAAAGGTGTTCCTTTATATGTTGTTTGAACCTTTCGACCTAGTCGAAAGCTATGCCTCCTTTCGAAGTTTTCAAAAGATTTTCTTTTTGATGTTGTCGAAAGCTATGTTCTCCTTCAATGTTTTCGAAGGCTGTGTTCCCCTTCAATGTTGTCGAAGGCTATGTTATCCTTCAATTTTGTTGAATGTTATGCTTCTTTCGTCGTTGTCGAAAGGTGTCCTCGTTCTTCTTGTCATGCTCTAGCAGCATTTTCATTTTCTCTTAACCGTTGGACCTTTTCGAAATTCATGCCTCCTTTCGACATTATCGAAAGGTCTTTTATTATTCTTCCCCCTTTCCGTTTTCTGAGCATTATTTTCTTCATAGCACCGTTTTTCGTTGTCGAAATGTGCCCTGGATGGATCTTTGACCTATTCGAAAGGCTTACTATAGCTTTCGAAAGGGTTGCTAACACTTTCTTCGACTTCTTCACCTTCTTCGAAAGGTTTTGAAAATGATAAACTTTGATGGCAGTATTGTAATGACCCAACTCCCTAACTCCAGGAAGTCGCATCGTTAATAAGAAAGAAAGGGATAGAGAATAGAAAGAAAGAGAAGAAAGAAGAAACAACACATCAGAATCTAAACAGCGGAACGAATAAATTATATTAATAATCAAAAGTATTTACACAATATACAGTATCTATCAGAGATACACAGCATACACATCACATATACTAGACAGTTATAAACACCTGTCTAGTATTTACAACTCAATACAACATCACAATTAACTCAGAGATACAAAACACAGCGGACTAAATATCTACAATGCGGAAGCCTCCTGCTCCATTGCTCCTCCATTATTCGTCAAAGCTAATCCTGAATCCTAACCTGAATCCCTTGGCTACTCGTAAAAATTTGAGTACCCAAGAGTTTATGAAAAACAAAAATAAACTCCGGGTCAGACATGGGTCTGGTGTGAGTAACAGGTTAAAGTTGCTTAACTTTGAAAAACCTTTGAAAAGAAAGGTATCACGTAAGACTTCCCACACATAAACATGGAAAAGTTTTTACCTTACGCTAACCAAAACATTTGATAGGAAATCCGATGATATTATAATAGTGTCTAGGGTTTTCAAATAAATATGAAATAGCCGAAATTGTTACATGATTAAATTCCAGCTACTAGCCACAAAAGTGGGTAATACAATCAAAACCGTTGGCACTTATTGGATTTTGGATTCCATACAATGGCAGGGCTACTGGGGTACCGCCCGTCACAGTACGTGGCCTAGATCACCGTACCGAGGATTACTCCCTTCATCCCCTGCAACACAAGGCCGGACCCATTCCTTACTGAACAGTTCCGAACAAGACAACCCCGGCAGTTGTCGCGATTCAACCGCCCCACACAGCCGAAATAAAAAGGGACCTCTAGACAGGGATCAATCTTGCTCTCAAGTGGGGGCTACCCACGAAGCCTTGCTGCACCTCCCCTGTTTTAGCCATTCCCGGTTGATGAGGCTTGAGGTTACGATTACCTTTATAGGACATCAAATCTTAGAATGCTCATCGTCCACCTAACGATGTGCTGAAAGCATTCAATCCATACAAGTTCGTTCCGGGTTCGAACGAAACCGAAGGCACTATCTCGTTGCACTCATTATTGGAATCACCCTCAGAGTCAACGACCATAGCCCTTGCACTCTGATTCACCATCTCGAATCTATAAGGACTAATTCCGTCAACTCATTACGGAATCACCCATAGAGTTATAATGACTCATAGTCCTTACACCTCGAGTCTTCACAAAGCTCCATTTTGATTCACGACCTAACGTTAATTGGAAACGATGTGGTTTTCGGATCCCAAATATGGAAACCCGATCCCGGTCTCATCGAAATCCAAAGCGTGTCTTTTAGGTCCAAGTTGTTTTAAGTTTAAAACAATTCAATTTAAACTATCTATAAACACACAGATAGATAATATCATCACAATAGATAATCAACATTATTATCATAAACAGGTAATCATCACAAATTGATAATCTACAATATCATTATCAATAGATAACTCATATCATCACAATGCAACCAATGCATCCATATCACACAATAGTAATCTCATATCTGAGATTCAAACCATTCAAGATAAACCATAACATCCATTCATAAGCAAGGATCTATAATCACTACCTATAATTAATTTAAAATGAATTAAATTAATTACTTCTATCTCTAATTAATTTAAAGTGAATTAAATTAATTACTTACCTTTAATTAATTTAAAATGAATTAAATTAATTACTTCACCATTTAAAACTTGCTTACTTAACCCTTAATTGATTATCAATCAATTAAATCATTATCCTCAAATAAATCACCTTAATTAATCACCCTTGATTAATTATCCTTTAATTACATTCAAGTAATTATCCTTAATTAATTTACAAATTAATTATTCTTAACCCCATAAAGTAATTAACCTTTAATTACTCCATTAATTAACTAATTATAATTAATTACATTAATCCTTAATTAATTACATTAATTAATTACTTCCTTAATCACTTATCATTGATTAATTAATCTAAATTAATTAATTCTTAATTAACATCATTAATTATCTTAATTAATGATCCTTCATTATATTTAAATTAATTACTTATTTAAATTAATTACATTAAGTAATTAACCTTGATTAAACCAAAATTATTAATCACTTTTAGTAATTAACTAAACTTAATTACTTTCTCAATTACTCTTAAATTAATTATTTTTAATAATTAATTATATTTATTAATCACATTTGATTAATCTCATTAGTACTTAATTACCTTTAATTAATTACATCACTTAATTATTTTCCCCAAAAACTTAATCAATCATTACTAAGTAATTATTCATTATTTACTTCACAAAGAAATTAACTTTATATTAATTACACAAGTAATTAATCTCAAAACTCTTCTCAACTTAAATCAAATTCTTCTCATAATTTACTTATTTTAATTACTTCTCTAAGTAATTATCCATCTTTGATTACTTATCCATCCATTAAATGATTATTCTAAATTAATTAAACTTAATTAATTAATTTAAACTAATCAAATAAATTAATTAATTACAAAGAGTAATTAATAACTTAATTATTTCCATAACGTAATCATACTTAATCAAGTTCTATAATTGATTAACTAAATTAATTAATCCATTTAATTATCAAAATTAATTACATTAATTAATTAATAAATAATCCTAAGTTAATGACCTTCATTAACTTATCTTAAATTCCTTAATTACCTTTATTAAATTTACTTAAATTAATTAATATTAATTACAAATTAAATTAACCTTAATTAATTTATTTCAAACCCTTAATTTAATTAAATAATTAAATTAATTACCCAATTAATTACCTTACTAATTTAATAAATCAAAAATCATTAAAACTTTGATTTCCTTTTAAACTAAACATTTCTTATTAATGATTACTTTATCATTAGCAAAGTAATTTAAAACAACTTAATTTGTTTTCCAAATTTCATTTTAAAATTTAAATTTAAAATGAAAACTAAACTTAACTTATCAAAGTTTTTAAACATTTTAAAACCTTTTTAAAACTTATGCTAAATAATTATTCAATTTATAAAAGGAATCAAAACCCATATTTATCCAAGATACCAATCATATTTAAAATAGAATTCAATATTAAAAGCTATTTAAATATTTCAAAAAGACTTCTTTTATTTTCAAACCTGATTCAAACTTGAATCTTATTTCCAGATTTAAACTTATGTTTAAATCTTCTATTTCAAATTTTAAACCTTAAATTCAATTCAATTATACCTCTTTAAAGTTTAAACATTCTACCTTTCTTTTCTTTTGAAATTTGAATTAAATTTTAAAACTGAAATTCAAATCTTAGCTTGAAAACTTTACTTTTTAAATTTAAGTTTAAATCCATGTTTTAAAACCTTGCATTCAGGTTTTTAAAACAAATTTTAAATTTTAAAGCTACAGGTTTCAAAAACCTGTAACTCAGGAATTAAACCCGAGCTTCCTCTAACATTACTTCGAGTAAAATCATGAATTACTTCGAGCTAATCTTCAAATTTCTCGAGAAACACTCGAGTCAAAACACAGCAAACCCCAAACCAATTTCCCCCTGATACAATCTCTTCACCGTGCACATGTACGGTGATCGTAGCCACCTCCGGCCACTACCCAGCCAACAAACAAGTCGCCGTCCATCACTGCATCACCTCGCGGTCATTAAAATCTTCCCAAACACTCGAAATCAAATTCAAGTATCCCTAAACCAAACCTGTCAACAGCAACAGGCACCACCGTTCCCAAAACCTGGAAAATTCCACATCCACTCTCCTTTGACCATCGACGGCGTTGAAACTCCGTCCATCACCTCTTCAATACCCAAGCTAACTCCACCTCAAAAATCTAAGCACTCGGTCCACTGTGGTCTTCCCACAGATCCAATCATGTTGTGCCTAAAAACTAGGTTTACACTTCCCCTCTTTTACACTACCCAGTAAGAAAAATAGCAATGCACTTGAATCTCAACACTGAATGTTGAAATTTGATTTTTAGAAATCTCAATTTAGTTTTAGCTTTTGATTCGAGCACCTGAAAACTATCAATCAACTGGATTTTTGACAGATTTTAATCTACTTTGTTATAACTTTGTTTTCCAGTAAAACTTACAGGTATAATTTTTTCTCTTTTCATTTCATCTTAATCAAAATCTTCAACTGATCATTTATGATGTATTGAACATATATTGTTCAAATCTCTGGTGTTATTACAGATTAATTTAGGAACACTTAAGTTTTTGGACCCAGAACTAAGTAAAACAAATATAGTAATAATCATAAAACAGTAAGATTATACCCATATACTCAATATAAATCATATTACAGGAACAAACATACATCATCATATCTATACTTGAGTTTTAAACTAATGAGGTAAATCATACAAATCAACATGAAATCTAGGTAACACACATAAGTCATAATCAGGCATCATTTTAATACTTAAAATTTAGGAAAGAAAAGGTTACTCACAAGCATACTACTCAACATGCAATCAGATATTATACTTAGAGCATACTTATTTAAGCATCCAACTTATATTTAAATTTTAAAAAGTGTTACTCACCAGGCATTCATAAAACAGAGGCCAGATTTGAAGTTGCTTTTGAAACCCCCTTTTTTTTTAAAACTGAAGTGCCATGACTTCATTACTCATTATAAAATTTGAGTAGCTTGCTGTTAAAGACTTGTATGCAGGCCTAACTCCATATGCATTTGAATCTTTACATTTGAAAAAGCTTTAAATTTGCAGTTGCATGCTTTAATGGCTTGATTCCCAGGTTTCATTTTGAATGGGATTACAGGATGCAGGCAAGCTTGTTTTTTTTAAATTTCCAGAATGTGGAAATGCAGAGGCTAAACCCAGATTTAATTTGAAAATACTTGGGTTTGAAGACTTGCAGATGCATGCATGTTTGTTTCTCTCAATTTTGAAATGCAGATGCTCAGTATTGAACAAAAATGCAGGCAGGTTTTCAATTTACTTTTGAATGAAGAAGGGTTTGCATGCTTCTGGAATTAAAAACTGAGTTGCAGGCTTTTGTTTTAAGAGGGGTTTACTGATTAGATTATGAAGAACAGATTTGAAAAATATACTGGTAAGCTTTGGAAATGGATTTTACAGTTTTTTTTTAAAAACTGCAGGCTTGCATGTTTGAACAGATTTGTATATGGAAATTTGTAGAATGATTTGAAGAGGAATTTGAGTATTGAAAAAGGGAATCAAATTTTGAATATGATTTTGGTTTGAGGAATATAGTTACAGATTTGTTTAGCTGAGAATATTTCTCTTCTTGACTTTGAAAACAAATGCACATTAGAAAAAGAATGAGAGTGAGGAAAACATGTTTTATGTAAGTGTAATGATTTATTTTACAAATTAAAAGAAAAAAAATAAAAATAAAGACACTTGTCTCAACTCATATTAATATGCCAACACTTGTCTCTTTAGTTGCTTAAAATGTTAACATTTGTTATTATACACATGTTACTTATTTTTAATTTGTTTTTTTTTTTTTTTTTTTTTAATGAAAACCTCTTTTCTTTATTTATCAAATACATGTATATATATTTTATCTTCATTTTTAATGGTATATGTATTTCTTTTTAATGAAAATGGAATAAAACAATGTATATAAAAATAGAAGCTTACTTAAAATATATATATATATGTTTATTCTTTTGAATTCAAAATCAATACAAATTCAAATTTTATTCATACATTCAAAATCAAAGGTTAAAACTAATTTATATTAACATACTTAATTTTAAAAATAATAATATTGTCTTTTAAAACATATCTATAATTACACATTTATTATTATTATTATTTAAAAATAACATATTTATTCAATTTAAATCATTTATAAAAGAAATCATAAATTACTTATCTTATTTAACTTATTTAAATGAAACAATGTTTATATATAAAAGTGTATTTTAAATTTACTTATACAATTCAAATTATCAAAATGAATTATTAGGATTTAAAACAAGATTTTATTTGTTAATTAATTTCAATTCAAAACTTATCCATTTACAATATATATATACATATATATACATACATTATAAATAGGAAATCATTTTATTAGCTTTTAAAAGATAAAATTCATCAATTAAACATTTATTTAATTGAATTATTAAATCAAGTTAATTTTATTAACAAAATTTTATCAAATCAATTTAATTTTAATTACAGATTATTAAATTGATATTGCTAAAATTTCCGGGATATCACATTCCTCCCCCCTTAAAAGAATTTCGTCCCCGAAATTTAAAACAAAGGTAATTTAATAATCTATCTTAAGATTTTAGATTTTAAAACACAAGCATATACTAATGATATGCTAACAACCAAAGCAATCAATTTATCTAATCAAACAAATTTAATTATCCAGATAAAATTATGGATAAAATTTCTCGAGTTTCCCCGGTATATATATATACACCGGAATACTCGCCCTATATAATCCCAAACAATCTAAACTACGAAGCTACAAAGCTTCTACTCATCTAGATCTACAACTCTAAACAGGATATGAGACTAAACGAGTCTGACTTAACCACCAAACCTTCCTAAACAGCTGGCTCCAAATCTAGAAATAACTCATATGCGTACTCCCTCAGAGATACGTGAAACTCATCGAATCCCAGTTATTCACACTGGCAATTCAATTCTAAAAACCAAACACCAATCCAACCAAAACACATAAGAGATCCAAACAAAACTCCAACTCCGAAATCCAAATTCCTTCGTCTCTTATTTCCAAAACTCTTCGGACGATCCTGGGCTGACTACATCCAAATTGATCAGCTTAACTCTTGCTGATACCCTAAAAACAATCTAAACCAAAAACATCCCAACACAACGATCTCCTCAAGATCAACCAAGACTAAGATCACCAACTCTACTCTTCAAACATCAGAAGAACAAACTCACTTCTTCTAGGAAAAGACAAACAGAAACATTCTCAAACTGCTTCCGCTGCACAACTCTGATCTATCCTGAGTTGATTCACCAAACACTATCACAAGAAATCCTTCAATGCCTCAAAAGAACACTCAACCTATCGCAAGTCACTTTTGCGATCAATCTAGACCAATTCCAAAGAAAATTGTTCTCTCTTTACCAAACAGAACAGCTCACTCTTAACTAGTCAATCCATCGCAGAAACAGATCCACTCTGCTGCTTCTGAATTCCACCTTCAGAAACTACTCAGCCAGTCAACTTCTGCCAACAAAGACACTCCGAGTTGCACCGCTGACACCAAAGCCAAAACTTCCTAATCAAAGCTCTTAGAGAAACTCAGACCTCAAAGCCAAACCCCAACAACTAGCTGAACTCAGCCACAACACCGAAGTAGACACACTTCCTAACTTGTTCCAAAGAAACATCTTCGGACATAATCCATAGTCACTGCATCTCATCACGCAGCTACTACTTCCTTAGATATCAAAAATACCATCACACACTTCTGCCAAAGCGACAGATCCAAACTTACTCATCCATCTTTAAAAATAAACTCTGAACCTTTACAGGCTTCCTTCAGAGATTGATGAAATCTCTACACTCTGCATAACTCACTCCAGACGGTATTAGGTCTACAGTCTCAACAAATACACTTCCAACCTCAACATTCAAACTCCAACCAATGGTAGTAATCGTGTTACACACACGACTACCTTATCTACCTTTATAACTTATATTGGAATACCTGAACAGGTAACCCAAGAGATAGGTAGAAATAATAAATATATATAGATATATATCAAAACTAAAAATACGCTCTCTCAAGATAGACACCACTACAGAGCCTAGGTATTCACTCAACCTAAAGCTCTGATACCACTGTAACAACCCAACTCCCTAACTCCAGGAAGTCGCATCGTTAATAAGAAAGAAAGGGATAGAGAATAGAAAGAAAGAGAAGAAAGAAGAAACAACACATCAGAATCTAAACAGCGGAACGAATAAATTATATTAATAATCAAAAGTATTTACACAATATACAGTATCTATCAGAGATACACAGCATACACATCACATATACTAGACAGTTATAAACACCTGTCTAGTATTTACAACTCAATACAACATCACAATTAACTCAGAGATACAAAACACAGCGGACTAAATATCTACAATGCGGAAGCCTCCTGCTCCATTGCTCCTCCATTATTCGTCAAAGCTAATCCTGAATCCTAACCTGAATCCCTTGGCTACTCGTAAAAATTTGAGTACCCAAGAGTTTATGAAAAACAAAAATAAACTCCGGGTCAGACATGGGTCTGGTGTGAGTAACAGGTTAAAGTTGCTTAACTTTGAAAAACCTTTGAAAAGAAAGGTATCACGTAAGACTTCCCACACATAAACATGGAAAAGTTTTTACCTTACGCTAACCAAAACATTTGATAGGAAATCCGATGATATTATAATAGTGTCTAGGGTTTTCAAATAAATATGAAATAGCCGAAATTGTTACATGATTAAATTCCAGCTACTAGCCACAAAAGTGGGTAATACAATCAAAACCGTTGGCACTTATTGGATTTTGGATTCCATACAATGGCAGGGCTACTGGGGTACCGCCCGTCACAGTACGTGGCCTAGATCACCGTACCGAGGATTACTCCCTTCATCCCCTGCAACACAAGGCCGGACCCATTCCTTGCTGAACAGTTCCGAACAAGACAACCCCGGCAGTTGTCGCGATTCAACCGCCCCACACAGCCGAAATAAAAAGGGACCTCTAGACAGGGATCAATCTTGCTCTCAAGTGGGGGCTACCCACGAAGCCTTGCTGCACCTCCCCTGTTTTAGCCATTCCCGGTTGATGAGGCTTGAGGTTACGATTACCTTTATAGGACATCAAATCTTAGAATGCTCATCGTCCACCTAACGATGTGCTGAAAGCATTCAATCCATACAAGTTCGTTCCGGGTTCGAACGAAACCGAAGGCACTATCTCGTTGCACTCATTATTGGAATCACCCTCAGAGTCAACGACCATAGCCCTTGCACTCTGATTCACCATCTCGAATCTATAAGGACTAATTCCGTCAACTCATTACGGAATCACCCACAGAGTTATAATGACTCATAGTCCTTACACCTCGAGTCTTCACAAAGCTCCATTTTGATTCACGACCTAACGTTAATTGGAAACGATGTGGTTTTCGGATCCCAAATATGGAAACCCGATCCCGGTCTCATCGAAATCCAAAGCGTGTCTTTTAGGTCCAAGTTGTTTTAAGTTTAAAACAATTCAATTTAAACTATCTATAAACACACAGATAGATAATATCATCACAATAGATAATCAACATTATTATCATAAACAGGTAATCATCACAAATTGATAATCTACAATATCATTATCAATAGATAACTCATATCATCACAATGCAACCAATGCATCCATATCACACAATAGTAATCTCATATCTGAGATTCAAACCATTCAAGATAAACCATAACATCCATTCATAAGCAAGGATCTATAATCACTACCTATAATTAATTTAAAATGAATTAAATTAATTACTTCTATCTCTAATTAATTTAAAGTGAATTAAATTAATTACTTACCTTTAATTAATTTAAAATGAATTAAATTAATTACTTCACCATTTAAAACTTGCTTACTTAACCCTTAATTGATTATCAATCAATTAAATCATTATCCTCAAATAAATCACCTTAATTAATCACCCTTGATTAATTATCCTTTAATTACATTCAAGTAATTATCCTTAATTAATTTACAAATTAATTATTCTTAACCCCATAAAGTAATTAACCTTTAATTACTCCATTAATTAACTAATTATAATTAATTACATTAATCCTTAATTAATTACATTAATTAATTACTTCCTTAATCACTTATCATTGATTAATTAATCTAAATTAATTAATTCTTAATTAACATCATTAATTATCTTAATTAATGATTGACGCAGCGGATTAATCAAACAAAACTTCAATCGATGAAATGTAGCAATCGGTGAGTTGAAGATACCAAAAATGCCCAAGTTCGTTGATCCAAAGATACCGAACTCTAGCTATCTCAAACACGTTGATAGCGCACTATACCGTGTTCAAAGATCTACGATTCTTCGCACGTTGATCTAGCGCACTAGATTCCGTGAATCGGCTTCAACAAACGTGGATTCGAGCGCACTCGAACGACGTAAGTGGAGATAGGAGATTACACTCAACTACCAATTGGTATGAAAGCACAAAGCTAACAAAAGAGAAATTTTATTCAAAATCAACAACCACAAAATGTACAACACACGCGTATTTATAGGAGTTACAACCCAGTCCCTAAGTCGTTGCCGACCTACGACCCAACTTAAGTCGTGACCGACTTAACACACGCGACTCAACCCCTTTACAATACAGCCCAATGTAAACGACTCAACACGACCGACTCATCATAGGTCGTACGCGACCTAACACATTACATACAAGACCGACTCAAGGACTCAGCTCATTACATTACACAGCCTTCGGCCGACCCAACATCACACCGACTTAACGACTCAAAGACTCGCGACCTTACAACACAAGGCCGACTCAACACCACATGGATACAACAGTTAGGTCGTATACGACCTAACGACTCAAAGGCAACAAACTACAACACATATGCTCATATGGCCGACTTAAGCGCATGCCGACTCAAGCCCCAATCTCCCTGCGCATATCTCCTCAACGGCTTAGTTAGGTCGTGACTGCTTCCTCTTCTGTTAAGTCGTAGCCGACTTAAACTCTTAAGTCGTAGCCGACTTAAACTCTTAAGTCGTAGCCGACTTGAGTCCTTAGCTCGCAGATAATTCAACGCGGCTGCCTCAACTCGTAGCTCCTCTTCCTTAGGTCGTAACTCGTTATCCTTCACCCTGTTAAGTCGCGAACGACTTAAGGCCTCTTTATTAGCTCGTGAACGACTTAACCCTTGAGGAATTGTAGATCGTGCTGCATCATCCTCCCCTGGTTGAGAAAAATTCGTCCTCGAATTTGTAAATTCTTTCCCATCAGATTGTCCATCTCCATAATACGGCACAAGATGTTTAACATTGAATACGTCAGAAGTGTATACATCCTCCGGCAGTTTCAACTTATAAGCATTCTCATTGATCTGTTTCACAACTTCTACTGGACCAATTTTTCTGGCTTTCAACTTATTATAAGCGCCCATTGGAAAACGATCCTTTGTTAACACAGCATACACCAAATCACCTTCCTTAAATTCAACATTTCGACGTTTCAAATCTGCAAACTTCTTATATTTCTCATTCGATTTCTCCAATCGTTCCTGAACGGTTCTATGACATTCAGTCAGCTCATCAACAAAATCAGTAGCTCGTTTAACTGTTCTCTTTGACTGTGGTACAGCTGCTAAATCCAATGGCCCCCTGGGTAAATTTGAATAAATAATCTGAAACGGACTGAATCCTGTGCTTCGATTTACTGCATGATTATGAGCAAATTCTGCCTGGCATAGTTTCATGTCCCAACTTCTCAAATTATCCTGTACAAGACAACGCAACAAATTTCCCAATGACCTGTTAACAACTTCTGTCTGCCCATCAGTTTGCGGATGATAAGCACTACTAAATTTCAGTTTCGTTCCCACCATCTTCCACAAACTCAGCCAAAAGTGACTCAGAAAACGAGTATCTCGATCAGAAACAATAGAGTCTGGTAACCCATGAAGTCGATAAATCTCCTTGAAAAATAACTGCGCCACTCGTACTGCATCTGCTGTCTTCTTGCAAGCAACAAAATGTGCCATCTTTGAAAACCTGTCCACCACAACAAATATCGAATCATTTCCCCTTTGAGTTCTCGGCAAACCCAAGACAAAATCCATGCTAATATCAACCCATGGCTTAGATGGTACTGGTAATGGCATATACAACCCTGCATTCGTTGCTGTCCCCTTTGAAACTTGGCAAATATGACATCGCTCCACGAATCTTTCAACCTCTTTCCTCATCGACGGCCAAAAGTAAGACTGCGAAATCAACTGTAAAGTACGATCACGGCCAACATGTCCTTCATCGTGCAATTCCTTCACAATCTTCATCCTCAAACTACAGTCCGGAATACATAAACGATTTCCTTTAAACAGAAAACCATCAACTAACATGAATTCATCGGTACTCCCATCCTTCACTTTTTCAACATATTTCACAAAGTAAGGATCTTCTTCAATCATCTCTGGCAACATTTCAAACCCCGTCACTTCCACCTTCATTGTCGTCAGTAAATGACTCCTCCTACTTAAAGCATCAGCTACTCGATTGGTCACCCCAGATTTGTGCTTAACGACAAAAGTAAACTGCTGTAAATATGCAATCCATGATGCATGTCTTGCTGAAATCTTATCTTGCCCCTGTAAATGTTTCAAAGCTTCGTGATCAGTGTACAGAACAAATTCCTTCTGAAATAAGTAATGTCTCCAATGCTTAACAGCCTGAACAACAGCATAAAATTCAACGTCATATGTACTGTATCTGATCTTTGCCCCTGACAGTTTCTCACTAAAATAAGCAACTGGCTTTCCATTCTGGCTCAGAACTCCTCCAATTCCAACCTTCGAAGCATCAGTATGCAATTCAAACAATAACTGAAAATTAGGTAGAACAAGAATTGGTGCAGACGTCAACAATTCCTTGATCCTTTCAAAGGCAACCCCCGCTTCCTCTGACCACACCAACTGTTTACCCTTCATGCAATCAGTCACTGGAGCCATCACGCTACTGAAGTGTGGTATGAACCTTCGGTAGAATGACGCTAGCCCATGAAAACTTCTCACTTCTGTAATTGTCTTTGGCTGTGGCCAATTCTTGACTGCTTCAACTTTGCTCTGGTCAACTTGAATACCTTTCCCTGAAACAACATACCCCAGGAATAAAACACTAGGTGTCATAAACACACATTTCTTTGTAGCAGCATAAAATTGTTCTTCACGAAGAATAAACAACACTTCTCTCAGATGTAGAACATGTTCCTCCGTACTCCTGCTATAAATCAAAATATCATCGAAATACACCACGACGAACTTTCCAATGAATGGTCTAAAAATTTGATTCATC
Source organism: Allium cepa (assembly GCA_030765085.1). Classification (NCBI taxonomy): domain Eukaryota; kingdom Viridiplantae; phylum Streptophyta; class Magnoliopsida; order Asparagales; family Amaryllidaceae; genus Allium; species Allium cepa. The sequence goes on from CM060932.1 coordinate 456,392,780, forward strand.
ACCCGCATGAATGTACTAGGTGCATTAGACAAACCAAATGGCATAACCAACCATTCGTACAACCCCTCTCTAGTTTTGAAAGCTGTCTTCCATTCATCTCCAGGTCTGATACGAATTTGATGATAACCACTCTTCAAATCAATCTTTGAAAATATAGTTGCCCCACTCAACTGATCCAACAAATCATCCAACCTCGGCATAGGAAATCTGTAACGAACAGTGATCTTATTCAAAGCTCTGCTATCAGTGCACATTCTCCAAGTTCCGTCCTTCTTTGGTACTAACAATGCAGGTACAGCACACGGACTCAAACTTTCCTGAATACGACCCTGTTCAAGTAATTCTTCCACCTGCCTTCGTAACTCCTCATGTTCCTTCGGACTCATTCTGTAATGTGGTCGGTGTGGTAACACTGCTCCCGGAACAAGATCAATCTGATGTTGAATGTCTCTAAGTGGTGGTAACTCCTTTGGCAACTCCTCTGGAAAGACATCTTCAAACTCTTCCAAAACTGGCTTTGCTTCTTCGGGAATCTCAACTTCTTCACTACTCTCTCTCCCAATCAACAAAAACACTTCCGGTTCTTCCTCCACTTCTTTAACAAACTCCTTCAAAGTCAACAGAGTTTTCAATTCTTCAATCTCTTCTAGTTTGCTCTCCTTCTGTTGCTGTCTCTTGGGAACCAAAGTGATTTTAGTACCCTCGAACATGAAACTGTAACTATTGGCACGACCGTCATGTTGAACTGCTCTATCAAACTGCCATGGTCTGCCCAGCAACAAATGACAAACATCCATATCCACAATATCACACCAAATTTCATCTTTGTACTTCTTCCCAATAGAAAAATTAACACAAGCTCTTCGACACACTTTCACTTCACCACCCTTCCTTAACCATGCTAGCTTGTACGGTTTAGGATGCTTCTCAGTTTTCAAGTTCAATTTCCTCACAGCCTCTGTAGAAATAATATTATCGCAACTTCCAGCATCAATAACGAACTTGCAAACTTTTCCCAGAATAGTACATGTCGATTGAAAAATATTGCTTCTCAGCCAACTACAATCCTCCTCTTGCTTTGGTGTCAAACAACTTCTCCTCATCATAAGATTACATCCTTCATCTCCCGACACTTTTTCTTCCTCCTCAACATAAGGTACATTTGAATAATCTGCCTCCTCACCATCATCTGCTTCAACCTCTGCAACCATGGTTCTCTTCTTCGGCTTCGGACATTCGTTGCTTTTGTGACCCAACTCCTGACAATTATAACATTTGAAAACACTACTAGCCTTCGCCTTCTCAACCTCCTTGACCACTGGCTTTGTAACAGGTTTAGGAACATTAGAACTTCCGCCAACACCCCTTGCTTGATTATTGGAATTAGTAAACACACCACCTCCACGCCTTCCTTGTTTCTCCCAAGCTAACGCTTTCTGATGTGCCTCTGCTACTGATCTAGGATCAAACATATTAACCATATCTTGGATCTGCATTCTCAAGCCCCCAATGAATCTAGCAGTTAGCTGTTCTTCTGTTTCCATGATATCATTCCTGGCGATGAGTTGGTAAAATTCATCAGCATAATCACTAACAGATTTTGTCCCTTGCCTCAGATTCTGCAACCTCTGGTACATAAGTGATTGGTAGTTATAAGGCAAAAATGTAGATCTCATCAACTTTTTCATCTTCTCCCAAGATTCTATCTTTGACTTCCCCATTCGTTCTCGAGTAAGTTTAGTTTGTTGCCACCACGCCAAAGCTCTCCCCCTCAACCTAGTAGCAACCAACTTCACCCTTCGATTCTCCGGCACCTCCTTGAAATCAAAGATTTCCTCCACATTAGACAACCAATCTAAGAACTCCTCAGCAACCATCCCGCCTTTAAACTCCGGAATCTCCATTTTCATACCCGACTCCCAACGACGGTCATCCTCCACATCACGGTAAGAATTTCGAACTTGGTCTCGATCTCGATAATGAATACTTGCTCTATCACCCTCTTCAACAAAATCAAAGGTACGCCTACATCGATCTCGACCAATGTCATCCCTTTGTTCATGCATGCTTCTTTGACTATGTCTCTCCTCATCTCTATATGCTTCATGGTCAAATTCACGTTGACTTCTTCTCTCTTCATGTGCATAGTCATGATGATCTCTTCGTGATGAAATTGATGTTTCTCTTCTATCTCTACAAGAATGTGGCGATACCCTCCTCGCTTCCGTAACCGATGGCGAAACTCGGTTTCCTCCATGGTTCGAGTTTGGTGATCTCCTCCTTTGATTCAAATCATTCATCAATCTCTCCAATTTACCAATGCCTTCATCAAATTTTTCATTAATACGTTGTTCCATAAGCTCGGCTTCTTCTCTACGATACAAAGCTTCAACGTTTTGATGACGATTAGCTCTCCTTGGTGGCATGGTTAAAATTTTCACAAACTTCAACAAATTGAACACAATACTTCAAAATTTCACACGATAAGGCAATCTAGGCTCAACTGTCTCGGCAATGCTTGTCTCGGCCTTGACTCTTCACAACTTTGCTTGGCTCGGTCAAGACTTGCCTCGGCTCACTCCAAAACCTTCAAAACTTTGGCGCGCAAATCACCAATTCAAAATCCAAACAAAATCCAACTCCTCGATCCAAAATGAAATGGATCAAACTCTCCAAACTTGATGCAACTTCAATATGAACACGATGAACTCCTTCAAACTTCATAAACTTCAAAAACTTCAAAAACTTGGCTCCAAGAATCAAACTTAGCTATGATTGGCTAAGTATGGCTCCGATACCAAAACTGACGCAGCGGATTAATCAAACAAAACTTCAATCGATGAAATGTAGCAATCGGTGAGTTGAAGATACCAAAAATGCCCAAGTTCGTTGATCCAAAGATACCGAACTCTAGCTATCTCAAACACGTTGATAGCGCACTATACCGTGTTCAAAGATCTACGATTCTTCGCACGTTGATCTAGCGCACTAGATTCCGTGAATCGGCTTCAACAAACGTGGATTCGAGCGCACTCGAACGACGTAAGTGGAGATAGGAGATTACACTCAACTACCAATTGGTATGAAAGCACAAAGCTAACAAAAGAGAAATTTTATTCAAAATCAACAACCACAAAATGTACAACACACGCGTATTTATAGGAGTTACAACCCAGTCCCTAAGTCGTTGCCGACCTACGACCCAACTTAAGTCGTGACCGACTTAACACACGCGACTCAACCCCTTTACAATACAGCCCAATGTAAACGACTCAACACGACCGACTCATCATAGGTCGTACGCGACCTAACACATTACATACAAGACCGACTCAAGGACTCAGCTCATTACATTACACAGCCTTCGGCCGACCCAACATCACACCGACTTAACGACTCAAAGACTCGCGACCTTACAACACAAGGCCGACTCAACACCACATGGATACAACAGTTAGGTCGTATACGACCTAACGACTCAAAGGCAACAAACTACAACACATATGCTCATATGGCCGACTTAAGCGCATGCCGACTCAAGCCCCAATCTCCCTGCGCATATCTCCTCAACGGCTTAGTTAGGTCGTGACTGCTTCCTCTTCTGTTAAGTCGTAGCCGACTTAAACTCTTAAGTCGTAGCCGACTTAAACTCTTAAGTCGTAGCCGACTTGAGTCCTTAGCTCGCAGATAATTCAACGCGGCTGCCTCAACTCGTAGCTCCTCTTCCTTAGGTCGTAACTCGTTATCCTTCACCCTGTTAAGTCGCGAACGACTTAAGGCCTCTTTATTAGCTCGTGAACGACTTAACCCTTGAGGAATTGTAGATCGTGCTGCATCAATGATCCTTCATTATATTTAAATTAATTACTTATTTAAATTAATTACATTAAGTAATTAACCTTGATTAAACCAAAATTATTAATCACTTTTAGTAATTAACTAAACTTAATTACTTTCTCAATTACTCTTAAATTAATTATTTTTAATAATTAATTATATTTATTAATCACATTTGATTAATCTCATTAGTACTTAATTACCTTTAATTAATTACATCACTTAATTATTTTCCCCAAAAACTTAATCAATCATTACTAAGTAATTATTCATTATTTACTTCACAAAGAAATTACCTTTATATTAATTACACAAGTAATTAATCTCAAAACTCTTCTCAACTTAAATCAAATTCTTCTCATAATTTACTTATTTTAATTACTTCTCTAAGTAATTATCCATCTTTGATTACTTATCCATCCATTAAATGATTATTCTAAATTAATTAAACTTAATTAATTAATTTAAACTAATCAAATAAATTAATTAATTACAAAGAGTAATTAATAACTTAATTATTTCCATAACGTAATCATACTTAATCAAGTTCTATAATTGATTAACTAAATTAATTAATCCATTTAATTATCAAAATTAATTACATTAATTAATTAATAAATAATCCTAAGTTAATGACCTTCATTAACTTATCTTAAATTCCTTAATTACCTTTATTAAATTTACTTAAATTAATTAATATTAATTACAAATTAAATTAACCTTAATTAATTTATTTCAAACCCTTAATTTAATTAAATAATTAAATTAATTACCCAATTAATTACCTTACTAATTTAATAAATCAAAAATCATTAAAACTTTGATTTCCTTTTAAACTAAACATTTCTTATTAATGATTACTTTATCATTAGCAAAGTAATTTAAAACAACTTAATTTGTTTTCCAAATTTCATTTTAAAATTTAAATTTAAAATGAAAACTAAACTTAACTTATCAAAGTTTTTAAACATTTTAAAACCTTTTTAAAACTTATGCTAAATAATTATTCAATTTATAAAAGGAATCAAAACCCATATTTATCCAAGATACCAATCATATTTAAAATAGAATTCAATATTAAAAGCTATTTAAATATTTCAAAAAGACTTCTTTTATTTTCAAACCTGATTCAAACTTGAATCTTATTTCCAGATTTAAACTTATGTTTAAATCTTCTATTTCAAATTTTAAACCTTAAATTCAATTCAATTATACCTCTTTAAAGTTTAAACATTCTACCTTTCTTTTCTTTTGAAATTTGAATTAAATTTTAAAACTGAAATTCAAATCTTAGCTTGAAAACTTTACTTTTTAAATTTAAGTTTAAATCCATGTTTTAAAACCTTGCATTCAGGTTTTTAAAACAAATTTTAAATTTTAAAGCTACAGGTTTCAAAAACCTGTAACTCAGGAATTAAACCCGAGCTTCCTCTAACATTACTTCGAGTAAAATCATGAATTACTTCGAGCTAATCTTCAAATTTCTCGAGAAACACTCGAGTCAAAACACAGCAAACCCCAAACCAATTTCCCCCGATACAATCTCTTCACCGTGCACATGTACGGTGATCGTAGCCACCTCCGGCCACTACCCAGCCAACAAACAAGTCGCCGTCCATCACTGCATCACCTCGCGGTCATTAAAATCTTCCCAAACACTCGAAATCAAATTCAAGTATCCCTAAACCAAACCTGTCAACAGCAACAGGCACCACCGTTCCCAAAACCTGGAAAATTCCACATCCACTCTCCTTTGACCATCGACGGCGTTGAAACTCCGTCCATCACCTCTTCAATACCCAAGCTAACTCCACCTCAAAAATCTAAGCACTCGGTCCACTGTGGTCTTCCCACAGATCCAATCATGTTGTGCCTAAAAACTAGGTTTACACTTCCCCTCTTTTACACTACCCAGTAAGAAAAATAGCAATGCACTTGAATCTCAACACTGAATGTTGAAATTTGATTTTTAGAAATCTCAATTTAGTTTTAGCTTTTGATTCGAGCACCTGAAAACTATCAATCAACTGGATTTTTGACAGATTTTAATCTACTTTGTTATAACTTTGTTTTCCAGTAAAACTTACAGGTATAATTTTTTCTCTTTTCATTTCATCTTAATCAAAATCTTCAACTGATCATTTATGATGTATTGAACATATATTGTTCAAATCTCTGGTGTTATTACAGATTAATTTAGGAACACTTAAGTTTTTGGACCCAGAACTAAGTAAAACAAATATAGTAATAATCATAAAACAGTAAGATTATACCCATATACTCAATATAAATCATATTACAGGAACAAACATACATCATCATATCTATACTTGAGTTTTAAACTAATGAGGTAAATCATACAAATCAACATGAAATCTAGGTAACACACATAAGTCATAATCAGGCATCATTTTAATACTTAAAATTTAGGAAAGAAAAGGTTACTCACAAGCATACTACTCAACATGCAATCAGATATCATACTTAGAGCATACTTATTTAAGCATCCAACTTATATTTAAATTTTAAAAAGTGTTACTCACCAGGCATTCATAAAACAGAGGCCAGATTTGAAGTTGCTTTTGAAACCCCCTTTTTTTTTAAAACTGAAGTGCCATGACTTCATTACTCATTATAAAATTTGAGTAGCTTGCTGTTAAAGACTTGTATGCAGGCCTAACTCCATATGCATTTGAATCTTTACATTTGAAAAAGCTTTAAATTTGCAGTTGCATGCTTTAATGGCTTGATTCCCAGGTTTCATTTTGAATGGGATTACAGGATGCAGGCAAGCTTGTTTTTTTTTAAATTTCCAGAATGTGGAAATGCAGAGGCTAAACCCAGATTTAATTTGAAAATACTTGGGTTTGAAGACTTGCAGATGCATGCATGTTTATTTCTCTCAATTTTGAAATGCAGATGCTCAGTATTGAACAAAAATGCAGGCAGGTTTTCAATTTACTTTTGAATGAAGAAGGGTTTGCATGCTTCTGGAATTAAAAACTGAGTTGCAGGCTTTTGTTTTAAGAGGGGTTTACTGATTAGATTATGAAGAACAGATTTGAAAAATATACTGGTAAGCTTTGGAAATGGATTTTACAGTTTTTTTTTAAAAACTGCAGGCTTGCATGTTTGAACAGATTTGTATATGGAAATTTGTAGAATGATTTGAAGAGGAATTTGAGTATTGAAAAAGGGAATCAAATTTTGAATATGATTTTGGTTTGAGGAATATAGTTACAGATTTGTTTAGCTGAGAATATTTCTCTTCTTGACATTGAAAACAAATGCACATTAGAAAAAGAATGAGAGTGAGGAAAACATGTTTTATGTAAGTGTAATGATTTATTTTACAAATTAAAAGAAAAAAAATAAAAATAAAGACACTTGTCTCAACTCATATTAATATGCCAACACTTGTCTCTTTAGTTGCTTAAAATGTTAACGTTTGTTATTATACACATGTTACTTATTTTTAATTTGTTTTTTTTTTTTTTTTTTTAATGAAAACCTCTTTTCTTTATTTATCAAATACATGTATATATATTTTATCTTCATTTTTAATGGTATATGTATTTCTTTTTAATGAAAATGGAATAAAACAATGTATATAAAAATAGAAGCTTACTTAAAATATATATATATGTTTATTCTTTTGAATTCAAAATCAATACAAATTCAAATTTTATTCATACATTCAAAATCAAAGGTTAAAACTAATTTATATTAACATACTTAATTTTAAAAATAATAATATTGTCTTTTAAAACATATCTATAATTACACATTTATTATTATTATTATTTAAAAATAACATATTTATTCAATTTAAATCATTTATAAAAGAAATCATAAATTACTTATCTTATTTAACTTATTTAAATGAAACAATGTTTATATATAAAAGTGTATTTTAAATTTACTTATACAATTCAAATTATCAAAATGAATTATTAGGATTTAAAACAAGATTTTATTTGTTAATTAATTTCAATTCAAAACTTATCCATTTACAATATATATATACATATATATACATACATTATAAATAGGAAATCATTTTATTAGCTTTTAAAAGATAAAATTCATCAATTAAACATTTATTTAATTGAATTATTAAATCAAGTTAATTTTATTAACAAAATTTTATCAAATCAATTTAATTTTAATTACAGATTATTAAATTGATATTGCTAAAATTTCCGGGATATCACAAGTATCCCTTCGAATCCTTAGAAAGGTTTGGTCTGAACTCTTCTCTCTTGGTCATTATTTAAGGACCTTTTGACTTAGTCGATAGGTGGATTTTTTGGAGTAACATTTGCCACCCTTGCGAAGGGATACTCTTGACTTTTTAAGTCATCTTTGTCGAAATCCTTAAATTTTCCACCTCTTGGCCTTCCCACGTAGATCTGGGTCGTCCATTCAAATTTGATCCAATGGCTGATAAATTTGGGGGGCTTTTCTTTTATAGTATGCTTTTCTTCTTCTTCCTCTTTCATTCTTCCCGCAAATAAAATTTAAAACACAAGTAAAAGAATTCTAAAGACCTTCAAACTTTCTTCTTACTTATAGAAATCAAAATCACCAGCAAATCCAATACGTAAGTTGATTAACTTCAATCGGACTCCATCCCTCATATTTTAAAATTGAAATTCATTTTAGAAATCATTCGAAATTTGATTTTTTTGAAGGTAGGTTGATTTACAGGAAAGCTTTCTTCAATCTCGTTTCAAGGATTTTTAAAGTTTTGTTATTATTTTCTTTACTTATTTATGGTTTTGGAATTTACAGTGGATGTTTATTGGAACCCCTTCCCTAATCGGTTTTGTACTTTTTTTTATATTTTCAGTTTTAATCCGATGTTAGTTTACATGGGTTTTTAATTTATTAATTACTTCAATGGATTTTGAAATAGAATAAGATTAGTTTTAGTTCGAACCCATTTTGTTAACAGATTTGATTTCTTGTTTGTTTAGAAAATGTTGAAACCTGTATCTACAATTAGATTTGGGGTTAGTTAAACCCGATTCGATTACCTGGAACTCGCTCGCGTACAAATGATGAATTTGGCAGCACAAAATGACCCTTCTACACCATCAAAAAAGTTTGAGATGGTAACACTGGACTTGCTTTCTTTGCACCTATCAATGGGGTTGAAAGGTGTTATGGTGCCAATTTGGTCAACGTTGTCAAAAGGATATGAAGTTGAGTGGATTAGATCTACCCATTTGGTAGTTAAACGTTTCGACTTAGTTGGACCCTTTGACCCCTTCAACAATGAGCCTACGACAAGGTCAAATCCTTCCAAATCTTTTGACTTTAATGGATAAGATAGGTTTCGACAACATTGACCTGTCCTTTCAAAAACATCGATAGCACTGACTAGACTCTTTGACAATGTCAGAAGCATTAATATTTTTATTTAGGAATTCTAAGTTATTGGTTTCGACAATGTCAAAAGCTCTTGTCGCTTAGCTTTATGTTACTTGTAGTGTATCCAGGCTTCCATAGAGCTTTCGACATTGTCAAAAAGTGATGAATGGATTAATGTTACACCTCATCCTTTCGACTTTGTCGATAACTCTCGTATTATTATTCTTTTTAATTTCTTTAGGCTTTCAACAATGTTGTGATGTATTAATTAAAAGTCGATGCTATTATCCTTTCTACGCTATCAAAAAATCAAGTTGTTGTCCTATCGACATCGTTGAAAGCTCAAGCTGTTGTCCTTTCGACATGGTCGAAAGCTCAAATTAAACTATTTGGTTTTCGACTTAAATAGTTTACACGGTCTTAAAGTTTTATGTCTATATCATATTTAGATTACCTAGGTAAATTTCTTTATTTTGATTCTTGAATGCATTTTAAATTCATTAACAATCAAATATTTTAACTAAAATGCTTTCACCTGGTAGGATCATTAGCTCTCCTAAGAAAGTTAAAGCCAAGTTGGAGGTTTGAGCCATCCTTCTAGCGCTAAAAATGTTAACAAGATTTCTTCTCAATACCCAAACATGTTGCTAAGAGTGATGAATTATCCTTGTATGAATGGTGAGAATGAATTCCTTAGGAATTTCCTCTTGATTTGGCTTTATTTTTTGATGTTTCTCAAATCAGACCTTTCGACGTCATCGAAAGGTGTGGATTCGAAGTTAAGTGACCTTTTGACATTGATGAGCTAATATGAATTGTAACAACCCGCATATTTTATGATTGAGTATTTAAATATTTTATCTAAATATTGCATCGTTAGTTGGATTTTAGTCCGAAAGCTACTTTTTGCAAACAGTCAAATTAGGACTCGAGACCATCCCCATTGAGTTCAAAATGACGTTTGCGATCTTTTTGAGTATAAACTTCGATATGTTTGCAGATAGTAGAATTTTGCTACTTTTTCACTTAGGGATTTGGTTTTGTTTCAGCTCATTAGACCCAAGCTTCACCCCTCTTCTCTTCATTACTTTACTTCTATTTCCTAATACTCAAGCTTTAGCGACAATGGAGAGAGGAATGAGAAATTAAAATTCCAAGCCCTAGTTTCCATTTGCAAATCAAGTTCTACCTCCAAATTTATAGAAGAAGCTTTCGTAAGAATCCTCTTCTTCTTCTCCAACTCATTCTCTTACCAATTTCAGAAATTCCTAAACCTTTTTTAGGAAATGTTTCCCTTTTAATCATAGATTCAAGTTCTTTGGGTTGGAATTGAAGAGTGATTGTCCTTGCCATTGCTCTATAGCTCCTTTTTCATTTGTTTTGGGTTTAAAGGTGAGATTTTTATCTCACATCTATGTCTATCTTTGATTGTTGGGTATGAATTCCTAACACTTATTCATGTGCATTTGCTTTTGGTTTGGATTGAATTTGAGAATATTCCAATTTTTGGTGTTTTGAGTTCAATTCTTTAAAAATCCTAACTTTGTTGTTTTATCATGTTTTTGGTGATCAATCGAAGAGCTTATAGGACCAGGTAGCCGATAGGCGTAAACCCCTATTGTCCATGCTTGTCCGATTGCAAATTGAGAGAGTTTGCACTTCATTTAAAATGGGATAGGAATTGCAGGAAATCAGGTTCAGTCGACTGAATTCTCTAAGTCAGTCGACTGAGCTGAAGCCCAAGAATTTTTTAGGTCTGTGTTCAGTCGACTAACTTAGGGAGTTTAGTCGAATGACCTGCTCCTGTTTTGCCTATTTATGCCCAATTTTCTTTGTTTTCCAATCTTTAATCGATTCTTCTTCTCCGATTAGTTGTTATCACCTTTGTCGACTTTGATAACTTCTATTTTAGGAATTTTTGGGTATATCCACTTTAATGGATTCGGTATCGGTTTCTTTGGATTTGATTCACATCTTCGTATGTGAATTTTGATGATTAATTGTTCCTACAATCATTTTTGGTGATTTGTCGCTTTAAAAATATAAAGGTTTTAATATTAATAGTAAATATCAAAACTCTTTCTTCAAAATGATTTCAACACTATTTTATTACAAAACTCGTTTTCTCAAACCGTTTTCCAATCTACTAGTATATAAAAACCTTTACCTCACTCGTATGAGAAATCTAATTAACGACTTAGTAAAACAAGTGGTATGAAACGCTTGCGTTTACTTCGTCGGTTAACTGTTGGACTTGTTCGACTGAATCTCTTGTGGCAATTTTCTAGTGGAGATTTACAGTTTGTTTGTAAATATTTAAGTTAAGCTAGTGGTTATGGGACATGAAGCTAAACTCATATATTTACTAGCTTCGTGTAATTGACACTTCTTGATGATCGATGATTATCATTTTTTGTGATTTAGACTAGCAATGTGCGATGTCTTTGTCTGCGAGGGAGACTAAACCCCATTTCTGTGGAGCTTCGGCTTGGTGGGGTAGCAACCCATGGTCTTTGTACCGTTTTAGTGGAACTTAGGCTCAAAGGTCTTTGGACCGTTTTAGTAGAGCTTCGGCTCAAAGGTCTTCGGGCCATTTTTGTGGAGCATCGGTTCAAAATTAGTAGTTAGCAACCATGGAATAGCGTTCCGTTTTGTGATACACGTGTTGGCGAGTTTTAATGCTCCCGCCTTGTGATAGGCCTCTTTCCCCCTTTTTGTGATTTCTGGATTTCTATTGACGATTTCTAGAATTTGTGTTTCACCAATTTTTGTGGTTTCATTGATAAGTTATATCAATATTTGTGCATTGGTGAATTTGTGTGTCATTAACTTTTGTGATTGGCATTGATATAATTGTCAATATTTATGGTTTGGTAAATGAAATAAAGAGTATGACAATCCTTTTTATCTTTAAGAAGATTCTTGTGATATTGATTAATCTCTTGTTGATTTTCAATTACATACTTATCATAGTATGGCATTTTGGTTATTATACGTTTTTGTCATATCTCTTATTCTATATAATTTCATCTGATATTTATAGTTAGACTGATCCGTTTATTATTTTCTTATTAAATAATACTCGGGTCAGACCGAGGTGTTACAGGTGCTTCTGCTTAACTCCTCACCAGGGATTATTATTCTGACTTTTGGCTAACTACTTAGATTAGTAGTTTATTTTGTTGTATACATTTGAGATATAGACTCCATGATGTATACTTATTCTTTTGTGTAGCACTTGTAACTATTCTTTTGTGATATGGTGGATCTTGTTTGACCACTACTCTGATACACACTTTTATGTGTAATATTCATATATGTTTCCGCCTTTGAGATATGATCTTCTGTGACTGATTTGTGTTATGCTTATTTCTATATTTGTTTCTGAAGATATTATAGCCACTGTGTAGTAGCTTTGAGTTTGCATCGGTATATCGGATTTCCTTTCGAGATGCAAAGTTATACTTTTACCTGGCATATCGGCACTTGTACAAGCAATTATGCAGATGGTCGCTCCTCAACAGCCTTATTCTCCACGCTAGTTGACGACATTACTCCATAGTGTCCTTGGCTAGCATGGGTATGGGGTGGGATGCCATAGCTTGGTATCAAAGCCAAACTTTGGAACAATGTAGAATAATCTGGCAAGGATCATCGTCCTAAGTCCATGTTAGGAGTCGTGCCTTAGGATTTAATTCGAGTCTTCATACCGTCTTATCCTATTTTCTTTTATGATGCCTTGTTGTATTAATAAAGTTTGTTTGATATTCATTCCGAGAATAACTTTTTTCCTCTTCTTTCTTTCTTTCTTAAAGAAGAAGAAATGGTTAGTTCTGGCAGTCCTAGCGCTGGTCAATCCAGTAGTCCTTCTCAGGATGGCGTATTCATGTCTGCCCAACAACTTTTGGATCTTGTAAAGTATCAGGAATTTATCTGTGCTTTGAGTAAGAACCTTGAAATGGTTTTACCTCAGAAACTTTAAGTTCCTTTCAATCAGCTTGTGGATATCACTCATCGATATGAAGAGGTTGGTAAAGGAAGTGATAGTGATATTGGGATTTCCAAGAAGAGGCATATTAAGTTCAAAAACCCTTATCCCAATAAGAAGGTGAAGAAAACTACTTTGGTATCAAAGACTCCAATCCCTAATTGTGGAGGATGCTATAATTGTAATTCTAAGGACCACTATGCAAAGGAGTGTCCCGAGCCACTCTTTTGTCGTTATTGCAAAAATTCAGGCCATCATATTTTTGCACGCCCCAAACTTCAAAGCAAGAAGAAAGGGGAACAAGAAACTTTGGTTGCAAAGACTCTAACCTCTAGTCGTAAACAATGCTACAATTGTGGTTCCACAGACCATTATGTAATTAAGTGCCCGAAACCCCTTTATTCCCGCTATTGCAAAGGCTCGGGTCATTACTTATCTACATGTCCTAAACTTCAATTAGGAGAGAGGAAAAGTTAAAAGCTCTTAGTGACACTTTTCTTGGTCAAGGTATTTCTCATTCAATCCTTGATGACATTTTATTTGTGATTATCTTTTTCAAGTTGTTGTTTATATATGTTCATCTCATTATTTTTATATCAAAAGAACTTGCTGATTTCTTTTCTTTAAATATTTTTGGCTTGATGACTTTGCTGAGAATTGCGAGTCCGGTTGGTGGATCCGCAACAATCAATTTGTTTTTTTATTGATGTCAAAATTATTTTATGAGATTTTTCTTTCCGGGCCGATTTGCATGTTATGCGTTACTTAGACATCGAAATTGATTTTTGTGAAAGGATTGGCTTGATTTTTATGAAGCCATATTCCATGCCCCGAGTGGACTATTCGTCTTCGACATTTCTAATCTGTTAAGCAGATTTCTATTTTTCTTTGTGATTTCAGTTCCAATTTGATGACATCATTTTATTCTTTAAACCCACATGGTGAGGAAAAAGTTATTTTTCTCATTCGTGTATTTTGTGGAATTTTCTGGTATTTTTGAGCTTGTCTTTGGATTATCACCTAAGCAATCTATTGAGAGATGTTAAGGTCTTTTCAGCTCGACCTTGCCACCGGTTTTCATTTGCTACGAGTTGCAGAAGTTAGCATTCCACTTACTGCATTCCGCACTCGTTATGATTCTTATGAATGACTTATTATGTCATTCAGTTTGTCCAGCTTATTTCATCCATTTATGAATCGAGTATTCTACGAATATCTCGATGACTCCATTCTTGTATTTGTTGATTTTGGATGAAAACAAAATTTAAAATTTTGCAAATCTTTTTATTATAAGATTTATTCATAAGTATAATTGGATTTTGTTCTTAAAACGAACAAAGAATGTTCGTAAAATTTTTAAGAGATATATTTATCACATAGAAGATGATTTGGTGATTGTATTGCCTATTGAGTGCTTTAAGAGTTCTGGTCGATGCGCTTGATCAACGTTATCGATAGGAATTTCCTAAACGCTTTGATGAGACAGTCGGTGATATCTCGGAAATTTCAAGAAAAATAAAATGTGAAAATCTCCCGTATAAATTATTTAAAATTTGTAAAATTGTTGTTTTTAAGAGTTAATAATAATGAATATATATATATATATATATATATGCAGGTATGAGTAAATTTTAAAATGGGATTTATTATTTACAAATTGAATTTGTGATTGTTTAAAATATATATATCTAAGTTGATTTCAATTTAGATTTTTAATTAAATTTGAATTTGAAATTCAGAAGATAAATATCTTAAAGTAAAATTAATATATATATATATATATATATATATATATATGATTTTTATAGTATGTAGCTTGTTATTTTCATTTAAAGATCATATTAACATAAATAAAGGAAAGTGGTTACTAAATAGAAATTTAATATAAGAGTTTTATGGAAAACATTTAAAAATATAAATAAAGGATATAAAATTTAATGAGTATATTTGTATAACTATTGAAAGTGTGTAGTTGGATTTTATATCATTTACTTTTAAAATTAAATAGAAAAATATAAGAGAAAGAATAAACATAATTAAGTAAGATTTATTTAAGATAAAAATCAAACATTTAAAACAATATAAAAAAATAAATATGAAGAGCTAAATTTAGAATATTATCTAAGCACACATAAAAACATATAAAACATGGATTTACAAATGTAATCAAGAAAAGTGTTTTTTTGGCAAGTGTCCTTGATTCCTTAAAATTATAATATGGGTTATATAACATCTTCATTTCCCCTTTCATTTCTTTTATCATCTCATTCTTTAAAAAAAAGGGAGAGAAATCTGGAGCTTAAACCAAGAAGAAACTAACTTAAAAAAATCAGTCTAAGAAACAAACAATTGAAGAAGAAAAAAATCAAATTAACAGCAGTTTTATTTGGAAGCAAGTACTGCTCTGTTCAGGAAGGTAAGGTGAGTAAACTTGAAAAAAACTTATACATATTGATCTAGCATGCAATGAATCTTCTAAGTATGATTTGAATTATGTTGTGCTTGTCATTTAAAAATGATTTTAAGTTGTATTTGTGGGTTAATATTTATATTCATGACAGGAAAAAAAACAAACAAGTCTCTGTACAATCTGAAACAGTAAATAGATACTTTAAATTTTGGATGAATGCTTGATGTTGATTAAAGATTGAAAAGTTAAGATGTTGCATGGATGATCAAACTAGAATATGATTGAATTACTACTGATTGTTTTCTTTTATGTCTGTGTGAATTGTTTTGAGATCTGCTTTGAACACAGATTCATGAATATAACAAATTAATTCAATATCTCTTCATACGAATCAATTTGGGTTAGGATGTTTAAAGGGTTTCTGTTCGAATTAACTAAACATTGTTTTTAAACATAATTAAGGGTGTTAATAGTTAGTGTTTTCTTGGAATTTGGAAACTACTGTAAAAAAACCCAAAGTTGATAAAAATCCTCTTCCAACAATTGATTGATTTATGTATATAACCTGAATTGTCTTAGGAAAATATGATTTTAAAAAAAAATCATAAAATTTAAGTTCGGAAATCATATGTTATCTTGAGTTGATCGTGGCTTCTGTTTTGAGCATTTTCTGGTGATTGGAAAGGTTGGAGTGGTCGGGATTCAAGTTGGTGATGGCTGGTGGGTCAATCGTGAGGGGGAAAATAATTATTGAATTTCTGGTATGCCGTGGTTGTGCGACGAGGCGAATCTAGGGTTTAGGTTAGGTTGGGGTCATGGGGGTTTCTTGAAGCAAGTACGGCACCGACGTTGAACCGGGTTGGATCGGACGAAGGGGAAAAGGAGCATAGGGTTCTGGCAAAGTTCTAGACGGGGTTGTGGGTTCTCCTGGTGGACAACGGTGACGGCACAAGGGGGATTTGATGAGCAGGTTTGGTAATTAGTTAAGGCTGAGTGGCTCGATCTTGATTACTAGATAGATCAACTTGGTGGGTGGTCGGTATGTTTGGAGAGTACTGGGATGACTTGTTGAAGGTTTCGGAGATGATCGACGATGGTCAGATCGTCGTGCATAGTGCACGAGTGTTAGGTGTGTATGGGAGATGTAGAGGGATTGGGGACGATGGCAACTCGCGTGTTCGGCTCGAAGTCACGTTCGCGTTGGACTCAAAGTTTATAAAGTTGTGGGAAACTCGAGTTTTGACTCGAGAATTTCGTTTCAGGGCTCGGGTTTCGTTTGAGGATCAGTTTTTCTTTGTTTTTTTAGTTAAATAAAAAGGGAAAAGAAATGATGGCCAGTTTTGGAAGCAGGATAATTTGATTAGTCCTGATTGGAAACAAAATTTCTATAACAGGTTCAAGCATTAAAGATAAAAAGAAAGTTTCCAAATTTAATTTACTTTAAAATAAAATGTTTTGAGTTAATCATTGGTTTTGTCCAATTAGATTGGGATAATCAGTTAAGTTTAAAATCCCTATGTTTTCAAATGAAATTTATGAGGGGATTAAGTAAGTAAATTATATCAGTGTATTTAACCTTAAATCAATTAAAAGTTTTCTAGTGTTTGTTTCAAGCATTAATAAATAAGATATAGGTAATGATTAAATAATCAATTAAGGTAATTAGTCTTCCTTGTTTAATTAAATATTGATTCATATAGGTATTTTTAGGAATAATGAATGTGATTTATCATTGATTATTTTGTTAATGTAATTAATCTATAATTAAGGTTAATTAATGGGTTCTAAAAGCAATTAAGGATTGATTACTTTGTATTGAAGAAGATTAATTTATAATTAAGGTTTATTTATTTATTTGAAGAATAATTAATCTATAATTAAAGATTGATTAATTAGTTTATAGGGTAATTAAGGGATGTGTTACCCAGTTTGTAGTTAATGAGATAAACGTGATTAATTAATCTGTTAATTAAAGATAGTCACTTGATAATGGATTATACATGATTACTTAATGATTATAAGGTAGTTACTTAGTGAAATAATTGATGGATAAATTACTGGATATAATTAATATAAGGAAATCACTTAATGGAAAGTAATTAAGAGTAATTACTTAGGAGAAGTAATTAAGGATTAATTACTTGGTGTAATTAATTAAAGGATTTACGTATTAATTAAGGAGTTAATTAATTTAGGTAAGTAATTACAGTAAGGTCATCTACTGTTTATGATTGAATAAGGCTGATAAATGGAAGTGATAAATTAAGGACAATTAAATTATGTAAATAACTAAAGGACAATTACTCTACGAAGACAATTAATCAGGGTTGATTAATTAAAATGGATAATTAAAATATCATTAATTAATTATTTGTGGTAATTAATCAATGTTAAGTAAGCAGGATTAAGGGTGATTAAAGGAATTTAATTAAATTAATTTAAATTAATTAGGAATGTTATGACTAATTTATCTCGCTTACGAATGATTGAATAATATTGCATGCTTTAGATTGACTAATAGGTTGGATATGTGATTTAGGAATGCTTTGTGATATGATATGTTGGGTTTAAACTGAGATAATTTAGTTATCTATCAATGATAAACTAATGTGGGTGTCACTCTATATTTAAAGTTTCAATTGTGTTTCACGTGAATAATTTGGTATAAGATGTCATTGGATTCGAAGAGACCGGGGTCGGGTATTAGTTAATACCCGAAACCACTTCGATTCTATATAGATTTGATATGTGAAATCAATAGGCCGATATGGAATGATTTAAGTGAATTGGACCATTTAATCTAAGTTTTGGCACTTAGAAATTAATGTGTGAAATAGATGATGTCTATAACAACTTGTGAGGTTGAAATTGATATAAGTTACCGCGGGTTTTATATAAGTTGTATGCTTTTGAATTCCATGTTAGATGGGTTTACTCATGCTGGTTTCTAGCCTAACCCGGGTGTTACTTTGATGTAATGCTCGGGTCAGACCAAGTATTACATATTTTCGGGTAAGGACGTTCTGGAGCTTAGGAGGCGAGTTGGATGGCTGGAACGTATAGAGTATTTACCACTGTGATATATTATTGTATAATTAGGACATGTTGTTTAAAACTATCCAGTGAATAGTAATGATTGTAACTCTGATGTAAAAATATAAGTATATTGATACAGTTCTTCTTTATAAACTGTTATTTTATTTGCTATTATATTTTATCCACTGCGAATGTGAGATTCTGAGTTTGAGTTTATGTTTCTTCTTCTTTCTCTTTGTTCTTTTCACTAACTATCTGGAAATTTTGAGATCGAAATTCTCGGGTCGTTGCATTTGGTATTAGAGCTGAAGGTTAAGCGAGAACCTTGGCTCTGTTGGGAGTACTCATTAAGGATAGGGTAAGTGGTACCGTAGAATGAGTTGAGTATATATATAAGCGAGCGTACTTGTTATTTTCTTATATAAAGGTTTTTAAATGATTTCAAAAGTAAATGAATCTTATATAAGAAATAGAATATCTATTATACAAAGAAAATTGGTTGTAGTATTAATTAAACTAAAAGTAATAGTAAGAATTAAGTGGTAAAAGAATTACCACCAAATTGATATTAAATTTAAGACAAGTTTGAAATGGATTCAAACTGAAATTAAATCTTGAAGTCGGGGAAAAAATTTTCAAATAAGATGATTGTTTTTCAATAAACAATAAAATGTTTTAAGGAAGTAAACCATTTAGATAAGTATGGAATATAAATTGAAATTGAAGATGATCTAAATTGTGAAGTTTGAATCTTGAGATTTAAAACATTTGAAATTTGTTTTCAAATTAATAGAAGGAATAATAAATACTATTATTTGAATGAGAGACCTAGATGCAAAAAAGAGTTGTATAAAGATTTAAAGTAATTTGTTTTGAATTAAAAACAAAGGTGGTTTAAAATTTTAAAACATGGCTGGGAGGGCCAAGAAATAAATATGTATATTTATGGATATACATGATATTAAGGATAATTTGAGATAAACTCTAAATATTGAGTGTTAAATTAGGAATGAGATGTGAAAACCCAAAGTGAAATGGTTTTAAACTTATAGATGGGAAAGAATTTTGAAATATGAATGGGAATTCAAATTATGTGAATTTGACTGAATTAAGTGAATTGAATTTAACTTAGAGGAAGTTAAATAAGTTTGAATGGACTACCTGATTTCGGAATTTCAATATGAAATTAGAATTTAACTTAGAAAGTTAAATGTTTGATTTATAGGAGTTATGAGTGATCTCAAAATGGGTTTGATATCTGGAAATTGAAATAGTTGGTGTTGAATAAATTTGGATGTTTATTCATTCTGATATCATCCCATTGATACGAATAATTTATGGAATGTGAATTGATTTGTTTAAATAAATGAACAAATGGTTTAAAATTGAGATTGAAATTGAACTAGTCCAAATTGAATCTAACTTGAATTAATTGGACTTGAGATTGAAGGTGTACAAGTTTAAAAATTTTAATGGAAAATTTTGGTTAAATTGAAATAATTGAAAATTGAAGTGGGTTTAGTTAAATGGATATTAGTCCAAAGTGATTGGAATAACTTGGGATTGTAATTAAAGTTAAATATGTTTAAAATCTAATGGGGTTTGATTTAAATTTGGAAAGAAATTTAGAATTAATTCAAATTGATTTGGGAATAAATCAAGTCCAATGAAAATTGGAGATATTTTAAATTGGAATTGGGTCAATTTAAATGGTAGAGGGGATTTAAATTGAATTGATGAGAATGGAGATTGGGAAGTGAGCAGTTTGACTCTCGACTATTTTTGATATAAATTGTTTTAATATAAACCTATTTTTTTCCAAGCTATTCAGTATATAAACAATCTTTCTTTTAAAAGCCAAACTATCTTTTACTTGCTTTACAATTATTTTTGAAACTGTTTAACAATTTTCTAACTATTTTATAAACTAGTTACTATTTTCAACTACTAATTACTATTTTATAGCTATTTTGCAATTATTTAAAATTTCTATGACTACTTAACTATTTTCCCATTATTTTACAATTACTGAACTATTTTACAGCTATTTTACAAACTAGTAATTATTTTCCAACTACTTATCTATTTTTAAAATTTTCAAGCTATTTTCTAAATAAACTGGTCGGAGTTCCAACTGTTATTTGTTAAAAATCCAATCGAGATAAGAATTGAGGTGATAATCCAAATGGATCGAAGCAATTGTGAATAAGTGAATGTGAATAGAAATGGAGTTTGGCTAATAACCAATAAAGTTAAATACGTAGGATGTACGTATATTATTTTAGTTGCATAGTGATTTGTATCAGATTCGAGCATAGAATTTCGAGACAGTTTTATCGATCCGAGTGGAAATTTTCACTCGATTTTCGACGGCGAACCTGGATATGGATTGTTGATTGGTTCTGGATATTCTCTATCATAGTTATGGCTATGCAAGGAGAATGACGGTTTCTGATCAAGAAACCAGATCTGTGTCCGCACTAGAAAGTCGGGTGGATGATACTAGGTCGGAAATGAAATTGTGTGATTGAGTGAGCGATCAGATTGGTATAGCGTACGGATGATATGTGTACATCGTACGGATTTAAATGAAAATGATATTGAAAGAAGTAATCAAATTTGAATATTTGATTTTGAGTAAACAAAGTTAAATATCTTTGTTTTATAAAATGAAACTCCTGTTGATGAATCTTTTGCCGGAAGAAAAGGGTTTTTGAAGATGTTTGAAGTATAAAAGGAGTTTTATACAAGTTTGAAACGGTCCAAAGTTTTAAAATTATATATATCTGTATATATATAAAGGATCTTATGAGGATTTTGGAAAAAGGTTTTGGAAACCTTTGGATTTGGAAAGGCTTTTGATTTTGGGGTAAAATCAATATTGAATTTGGAAAGCCTAGTTTGACAATTATCGATTTTGGGATAATCGATTTTGTGTAAAGAAGCTTTGTATGAGATCGTACTAGGTGTATGATTTGAAGATATTATATATGTATAGTATAAAATGTTTTGATGATGGCTCTGGAGAAAAAGGCGCTCCATTGAAATGAACTTCTCAGGAGTACCACCGGGTGGTGCTGCCTTGAGCCCTAAGGGGGGTTCTAAAGTTGATCCTGTGAGGAGTCCATTCAAAACTAGTTCCTGGGGATTATGAGTAGAGTATACCATAGTGAAAGTCGTGTATGCCGCTGAGAGCCAACAGTCTACGTTTGATTTTATATCGGTGGACTGCGACCTATGGTATAACATAGCGAAAGTCGTGTGTGCCGTTGAGAGCCAACAGTCTGCGTTTGATTTTATATCGGTAGACTGCGACCTATGTAGGAGTGGAGAAGTTTCATTTCGACAGCGAAAATCAGAGGCCGCTGAGAGCCTACAGTTACATGGACTTTTGCTGTGACGGCAACGTAACCCTGGATGTAACTGTTATCTGTTGTGTTGGTTCCATGGCGTAATCAAGAGGCCGCTGAGAGCCTGCGGTTACATGGACTTTTGCTGCGATGACAACGTAACCCTGGAATGTAACTATGACCATGGATGGGGGTGATGATTTCCATAGCATTCTCACCAAAGATATATCCTCTATTTTTAAAAACTGTTTTCTATATTTTCAATAAAAATGATTTTCAAAGTATTTTCACTGGATGTTGAAAATGGGTCTGCCAAGTACTTATAGATTTTCAGTCTTACACTTGATCAACGTATGACCGAATTTCTATGAGAACAAGAATGGACTGGTTGAAGCATCAAGTTTTAAAATGATATTTTCTATAAAAACTATTTTGAAAATATTATATAGATTTTTAAGTGTTTTAAAATAATCAAAGAAAATTTTGACTGGTTTTAAAATATTTAATAAATTCCGGTTTCGTTCTTTTCGAGGATGAAAAGATTCTAAGTTGGGAGGAATGTGATATCCCAGAAATTTCAAGCAAAATAAAATGTGAAAATCTCCTATATAATTTATTTAAAATTGGTAAAATTATTGTTTTTAAGAGTTAATAATAATGAATATATATATATATAGGTATGAGTAAATTTTAAAATAGGATTTATTATTTACAAATTAAATTTGTGATTGTTTAATATATATATATATATATATATATATATATATATATATATATCTGAGTTGATTTTAATTTAGATTTTTAATTAAATTTGAATTTGAAATTCAGAAGATAAATATCTTAAAGTAAAATTAATATATATATATATATATGATTTTTATAGTATGTAGTTTGTTATTTTCATTTAAAGATCATATTAACATAAATAAAGGAAAGTGGTTACTAAATAGAAATTTAATATAAGAGTTTTATGGAAAACATTTAAAAATATAAATAAAGGATATAAAATTTAATGAGTATATTTGTATAACTATTGAAAGTGTGTAGTTGGATTTTATATCATTTACTTTTAAAATTAAATAGACAAATATAAGAGAAAGAATAAACATAATTAAGTAAAATTTATTTAAGATAAAATTTAAACATTTAAAACAATATAAAAAAATAAAAAAATATGAAGAGCTAAATTTAGAATATTATTTAAGTACACATAAAAACATATAAAACATGGATTTACAAATGTAATCAAGAAAAGTGTTTTTTTGACAAGTGTCCTTGATTCCTTAAATTTATAATATGGGTTATATAACATATTCATTTCCCCTTTCATTTCTTTTATCATCTCATTCTTTAAAAAAAAGGGAGAGAAATCTGGAGCTTAAACCAAGAAGAAACTAACTTGAAAAAAAAAATCAGATCTAAGAAACAAACAGTTGAAGAAAAAAAATCAAATTAACAGCAGTTTTATTTGGAAGCAAGTAATGCTCTGTTCAGGAAGGAAAGGTGAGTAAGCTTGAAAAAAATGATACATCTTGATCTAGCATGCAATGACTCTTCTAAGTATGATTTGAATTATGATGTGCTTGTCATTTAAAAATGATTTTAAGTTGTATTTGTGGGTTAATATTTATATTCATGACAGGAAAAAAAAAACAAGTCTCTGTACAATCTGAAACAATAAATAGATACTTTAAATTTTGGATGAATGCTTGATATTGATTAAAGATTGAAAAGTTAAGATGTTGCATGGATGATCAAACTAGAATATGGTTGAATTACTACTGATTGTTTGCTTTTATGTCTGTGTGAATTGTTTTGAGATCTGCTGTGAACACAGATTCAAGAATATAACAAATTAATTCAATATCTCTTCATACGAATCAATTTGGGTTGGGATGTTTAAAATGTTTTTGTTCGAATTAACTGAACATTGTTTTTAAAAATAATTAAGGGTGTTAATAGTTGGTGTTTTCTTGGAAATTGGAAACAACTATAAAAAAACCCAAAGTTGATAAAAATTCTCTTCCAACAATTGATTGATTTATGTATATAACCTGAATTGTCTTAGGAAAATATGATTTTTAAAAGAAAAATCATAAAATTTAAGTTTGGAAATCATATGTTATCTTGAGTTGATCATGGCTTCTGTTCTGAGCATTTTCTGGTGATTGGAAAGGTTGGAGTAGTCGGGATTCAAGTTGGTGATGGCTGGTGGGTCAATGGTGAGGGGATAAATAATTATTGAATTTCTGGTATGCCGTGGTGGTGCGGCGAGGCGAATCTAGCGTTTAGGTTGGGTTGGAGTTGTGGGGGTTTCTTGAAGCAAGTGCGGCACCGACGTTCAACCGAGTTGGATCGGACGAAGGGGAAAAGGAGCATAGGGTTCTAGCGAAGTTCTGGACGGGGTTGTGGGTTCTCCGGTGGACAACGATGACAGCACGAGGTAAAGTTGATGAGCAGGTTTGGTAATTAGTTAAGGCTGAGTGGCTCGATCTTGATTACTGGATAGATCAACTTTGGTGGGTGGTCGGTATGTTTGGGAAGTACTGGGACGACTTGCTAAAGGTATCGAAGATGATCGACGACGGTCAGATCGTCGTGCATGGTGCACGAGTGTTAGGTGTATCTAGGAGATGTAGAGGGATTGGGGACAATGGCAACTCACGTGTTTGGCTCGAAGTTACGTTCGCGTTGGACTCAAAGTTTATAAAGTTGCGGGAAACTCGAGTTTTGACTCGAGAATTTCGTTTTAGGGCTCGGGTTTCATTTGAGGATAAGTTTTTCTTTGTTTTTTTTAGTTAAATAAAAAGGGAAAAGAAATGATGGTCAGTTTTGGAAGCAGGATAATCTGATTAGTCCTGATTGGAAACAAAATTTCTATAACAGGTTCAAGCATTAAAGATAAAAAGAAAGTTTCCAAATTTAATTTACTTTAAAATAAAATGTTTTGAGTTAATCATTGGTTTTGTCCAATTAGATTGGGATAATCAATTAAGTTTAAAATCCCTAGGTTTTCAAATGAAATTTATGAGGGGATTAAGTAAGTAAATTATATCAGTGTATTTAACCTTAAATCAATTAAAAGTTTTCTAGTGTTTGTTTCAAGCATTAATAAATAAGATATAGGTAATGACTAAATAATCAATTAAGGTAATCAGTCTTCCTTGTTTAATTAAACATTGATTCATATAGGTATTTTTAGGAATAATGAATGTGATTAATCATTGGTTATTTTGTTAATGTAATTAATCAATAATTAAGGTTAATTAATGGGTTCTAAAAGTAATTAAGGATTGATTACTTTGTATTGAAGAAGATTAATTTATAATTAAGGTTTATTTATTTATTTAAAGAATAATTAATCTATAATTAAAGATTGATTAATTAGTTTATAAGGTAATTAAGGGATGAGTTACCCAGTTTGTAATTAATGAGATAAATGTGATTAATTAATCTTTTAATTAAAGATAGTCACTTGATAATGGATTATACATGATTACTTAATGAGATTTATAAGTGTAGTTACTTAGTGAACTAATTGATGGATAAAATTACTGGATATAATTAATATAAGGAAATTACTTAATGGAAAGTAATTAAGAGTAATTACTTAGGAGAGTAATTAAGGGTTAATTTCTTGGTGTAATTAATTAAAGGATTTACATATTAATTAAGGAGTTAATTAATTTAGGTAAGTAATTACAGTAAGGTCGTCTACTGTTTATGATTGAATAATGCTGATAAATGGAAGTAATAAATTAAGGATAATTAAATTATGTAAATAACTAAAGGATAATTACTCTACGAAGATAATTAATCAAGGTTTATTAATTAAAATGGATAATTAAAAGATCATTAATTAATTATTTGTGGTAATTAATCAATGTTAAGTAAGCAGGATTAAGGGTGATTAAAGGAATTTAATTAATTTAATTTAAATTAATTAGGAATGCTATGACTAATTTATCTCGCTTACGAATGATTGAATAATATTGCATGCTTTAGATTGACTGATAGCTTGGATATGTGATTTAGGAATGCTTTGTGATATGATATGTTGGGTTTAAACTGAGATAATTTAGTTATCTATCGATGATAAACTAATGTGGGTGTCACTCTATATTTAAAGTTTGAATTGTGTTTCACGTGAATAATTTGGTATAAGATGGCATTGGATTCGAAGAGACCGGAATCGGGTATTAGTTAATACTCGAAACCACTTCGATTCTATATAGATTTGATATGTGAAATCAATAGACCGATATGGAATGATTTAAGTGAATTGGACCATTTAATCTAAGTTTTGGCACTTAGAAATTAATGTGTGAAATAGATGATGTCTATAACAACTTGTGAGGTTGAAATTGATATAAGTTACCCCGGGTTTTATATAAGTTGTATGCTTTTGAATTCCATGTTAGATGGATTTGCTCACGCTGGTTTCCAGCCTGACCCGGGTGTTACTTTGATGTAATGCTCGGGTCAGACCGAGTATTACAGATTTTCAGGTAAGGACGTACTGGAGCTCAGGAGGCGAGTTGGATGGCTGGGATGTATAGAGTATTTACCACTGTGATATATTATTGTATAATTAGGACATGTTGTTTAAAACTATCCAGTGAATAGTAATGATTGTAACTCTGATGTAAAAATATAAGTATATTGATACAGTTCTTCTTTGTAAACCTTTATTTTATTTGCTATTATATTTTATCCGTTGCGAATGTGAGATTCTGAGTTTGAGTTTCTGTTTCTTCTTCTTTCTCTTTCTTCTTTTCACTAACTATCTGGAAATTTCAGGATCGAAATTCTCGGTTCGTTACACAGTCAGACACAATAAAATGACTTGTAAGATGTAAATTTTTCTAGAAAGATGATAACACAAAGTTAATTATAATTTTTGGAATTTTAGCTTTTCGGGAAAGAGGATCAATCAAAAGAACTCTTTTCCGATACTCTTATTCTTGTGAATTCCCACGGGAAATCAAGACTTTATTGTTTATACCGATGCTAGTCATGTTGGTTTGGATGTCGTTCTTATGAAAAGGGAACGTGTTATTGCGTATGCTTCTCGACGATTAAAGCCTGCCGAGACTAGATATGCCACTCATGATTTAGAGCTCGCGGTTATTGTTTTCACCCTTCGAATTTGGCGTCATTGTTTTTTGAGAGAAATTTTTTTCTTTATACCGATCATAAATCTTTGAAATATTTATCTTCTCAAAAGGAACTTAATTTGTGTCAACAGCATTGGCTCTAGTTCCTTGCATCTTATGATCTTGATATTCTTTATACTCCCGGAAGGGGAAATCGTGTTGTCGATGCCCTTAGTCGTAAGCAACAAGCGGTTGTTTCTACGATGATGTCCGAATGGAACGATCTCGAGACTTTGTCCTCTCGTGAGATTCGAGATCGTGTATCCAATTTATGTGCATTGCTCGTTTTATGTAGCCTTGAGGCTCATCCTTCTCTTTTAGACCGCATTCTTGAAGCTCAAAACCTAGATCCCGAATTGGCTCTTCTTAGCCAAAGTTGTAGGGATAAAATTGATATTGAAGGTTTAAAAAACTTTGATATTGATTCTCGTGGTAGTATTCGAAAATTTGGTAGACTTATCGTGCCAAATATTAGTGATCTTCGTAAAGACATTTTAGAAGATTCTCGTCGTTCTAAATTCACCATTCATCCCGGTAGTAGTAAAATATACGTGGATACGAAGTGACTTTATTATTAGGATGGGATGAAATTTGATATTGCTAACATTGTTCAGTGTTGCATGACTTGCCAACTCGTTAAGGCCGATCATCAAAGGCCCGGTGAGTTATTGAAACCCTTGGAAATTCCAATTTGGAAGTGGGTCCATATTTCCATGGATTTTATTGACTGCCTTACCCGTTCTCGTTCCGGTCATGATTGTCTTTGGGTGATAGTTGATAGACTTACAAAATCCGTCCATTTTATTCCTGTTCGGTCCAACCGAACTGTACCTCTTTTGGCCAAACTCTTTATGAAAGAAATTATTAAATTGCATGGAGTTCGTACTTCTATTGTTGGTGGTCGTGATCCATTGTTTTCTAGTGGATTTTGGAAGAGTCTTCAAAAAGCTTTGGGAACAAAGCGTAATTTTAGAGCCGCTTATCATCCTCAGTCTGATGGACAAACCGAGCCTGTGAATCAAATTCTTGAAGATCTTCTTCGTGCATGTGTTCCTGATTTTGTTTGAAGTTGGGAAGATCATAGTTCTTTTGTCGAGTTTTCCTATAATAATAGCTTCCAATCAAGTATTGGTATGGCACCTTTCGAGGCACTTTACAGAAGGCCATGTCGATCTCCTTCTTGTTGGCTTGAGGCCAGTGAGAAGCTGGTTTTAGGTACAGATTTTATTCATTATTCCACAGAAAAGATCGACCTTATTCTTCATAGGATGAGAGAAGCTCAAAGTAGGTAAAAAAACCTATGTCGATAACCGAAGAAGGAGGTTGAAATTTTCTGTGGGAGATTTTGTGTTTATTCGTGTTTCACTTATGAACGGTGTTGTGCATTTCAGTCGATTGGCAAAGTTAGCACCTCGATATATTGGTCCATTTTCCATCACCGAATGTATTGGTTCCGTGGCTCATCACCTCTTATTACCGGCTCAATTTTCTACTATTCATGACGTGTTTCATGTTTCTCAATAACGGAAATGCCTTCGACATCCCAATTCTATCCTTGAGCCCGGTGTTGTGGAAGAAATTGAAGTTTCGCCTAATTTAACTTATGAGCAACATCTTATTCGTATTATTGCTTCAGAGGTCAAACGCCTTCGACATAAAGATGTCCCGCTTGTGAAAGTTCAATGGTCCTCAAATCCTAAGGAATGTTCTTGGGAATCTAGAGAATTCATCGAGCGAACACATCCAGACTTACTTTCTCGTGCTCTTTGAGGTGAACTTCTGGTTTCAAATTTCTTTTGTGTTGATATGTTTTATGGTTGTTACTTTTATTTCCTTCTTAAATATTGCATGGACGCAGTTTCTTTAAGGAGGGGAGTCTGTAACAACCCGCATATTTTACGATTGAGTATTTAAATATTTTATTTAAATATTACATCGTTAGTCAGATTTTAGTCCGAAAAGCTACTTTTTGCAAACTGTCAAATTAGGACTCGAGACCACCCCCCATTGAGTTCAAAATGACGTTTGCAATCTTTTTGAGTATAAACTTCGATATGTTTGGACATAGTAGGATTTTGCTACTTTTTCACTTAGGGCTTTGGTTTTGTTTCAGCTTATTAGATCCAAGCTTCACCCCTCCTTTCTTCATTACTTTACTTCTATTTCCTAATACTCAAGCTTTAGCAACAATGGAGAGAGGAATGGAAAATTAAAATTCCAAGCCCTAGTTTCCATTTGCAAATCAAGTTCTAGCTCCAAATTTATAGAAGAATTTTTGGTAAGCCTCCTCTTCTTCTTCTCCAACTCATTCTCTTACCAATTTCAGAAATTCCTAAACCTAATATACGAAATGTTTCCCTTTTAAGCTTAGATTCAAGCTCTTTGGGTTGGAATTGAAGAGTGATTGTCCTTGCCATTGCTCTATATCTTCTTCTCCATTTGTTTTCGGTTTAAAGGTGAGATTTTTATCTCACATCTATGCCTATATCTATCTTTGATTGTTGGGTATGAATTCCTAACACTTATTCATGTGCATTTGCTTTTGGTTTTGATTGAATTGGAGAATATTCCCATTTTTGGTGTTTTGAGTTCAATTCTTTAAAAAATCCTGACTTTGTTGTTTTATCATGTTTTTGGTGAAGAATCAAAGAGCTTATAGGACTGGGTAGCCGATAGGCGTAAACCCCTAGCGTCCGTGCTTATCCAATTGCAAATTGAGAGAGTTTGCACTTCATTTAAAATGGGATAGGAAATGCAGGAAATAAGGTTCAGTCGACTGAATTCTCTGAGTCAGTCAACTGAGCTGAAGCCTGAGAATTTTTCAGGTATGTGTTCAGTCGACTGACTCGGGGAGTTTAGTCGACTGACCTGCTCCTGTTTTGCCTATATA
This sequence comes from Allium cepa, assembly GCA_030765085.1. Taxonomy (NCBI): domain Eukaryota; kingdom Viridiplantae; phylum Streptophyta; class Magnoliopsida; order Asparagales; family Amaryllidaceae; genus Allium; species Allium cepa. The sequence continues at coordinate 456,422,823 of CM060932.1, forward strand.
TGCTTAATTTGCTTTGCTTTCCAATCTTTAACCAATTCTTCTTCTCCGATTAGTTTTTATCACCTTTGTCGACTTGGATAACTTCTATTTTAGGAATTTTTGGGTATATCCACTTTGACGGATTCAGTATCAGTTTCTTTGGATTCGATTCACGTCTTCGTATGTGAATTTTGATGATTGATTGTCCCTACAATCATTTTTGGTGATTTGTCACTTTAAAAATATAATGGTTTTAATACTAGTAGTAAATATCAAAACTCTTTCCTTAAAATGATTTCAACACTATTTTATTACAAAGCTCGTTTTCTCAAACCGTTTTCCAATCTACTAGTATATACAAACCTTTACCTCACTCGTATGAGAAATCTAATTAAACGACTTAGTAAAACAAGTGGTACGAAACGCTTGCGTTTACTTCTTCGGTTAACTCTTGGACTTGTTCGATTGTATCTCTTGTTGCAATTTTCTAGTGAAGATTTACAGTTTGTTTGTAAATATTTAAGTTAAGCTAGTGGTTATGGGACATAAGCTAAACTCATATATTTTCTAGCTTAGTGTAATTGACACTTCTTGATGATCGATGATGATCATTTTTTTGTGATTTAGACTAGCAATGTGCGATGTCTCTTTTTTTGCAGGGGAGACTAAACCCCGTTACTATGGAGCTTTGGCTTGGTGGGGCGACCCATGGTCTTCGTACCATTTTATTGGAACTTCGGCTCAAAGGTCTTCAGACCGTTTTAGTGGAGCTTTAGCTCAAAGGTCTTCGAGCCGTTGTTGTGGAGCTTCAGTTCAAAATTAATGGTTAGTAACCATGGAATAGCGTTCCGTTTTGTGATACACGTGTTGGTGAGTTTTAATGCTCCCATCTTGTGATAGGCCTCTTCCCCCTTTTTATGATTTCTGGATTTCTATTGACGATTTCTAGAATTTGTGTTTCGCCAATTTTTGCGGTTTCACTGATAAGTTCTATCAATATTTGTGCATTGGTGAATTTGTGTGTCATTAACTTTTGTGATTGGCATTGATATAATTGTCAATATTTATGGTTTGGTAAATGAAATAAAGAGTTTGACAATCCTTTTTATCTTTGAGAAGATTCTTGTGATATTGATTAATCTCTTGTTGATTTTCGATTACATACTTATCACAGTATGGCATTTTGGTTATTATACGTTTTTGTCATATCTCTTATTCTATATCATTTCATCTGATATTTATAGTTAGACTGGTCTGTTTATTATTTTCTTATCAAAATAATACTCGGGTTAGACCGTGGTGTTACAGGTGCTTCTGCTTAACTCCTCACCAGGGATTATTATTTTGACTTTTGGCTAACTACTTAGATTAGTAGTTTATTTTATTGTATACATTTGAGATATAGGCTCCATGATGTATACTTATTCTTTTGTGTAGCACTTGTAACTATTCTTTTGTGATATAGTTGATCTTGTTTGACCACTACTCTAATATACACTTTTATGTGTAATATTCATATCTGTTTCCGCCTTTAAGATATGATCTTCTGTGACTGATTTGTGTTATGCTTATTTCTATATTTATTTTCGAAGATATTATAGCCACTTTGTAGTAGCTTTGAGTTTGGATCGGTATGTCGGATTTCCTTTTGAGATGAAAAGCTATACTTTTATCTGGCATATCGGTACTCGCACAAAGCAATTATATAGATGGCCGCTCCTCAACAGCCTTATTCTCCATGCTAGTTGACGACATTACTCCATAGTGTTTTTGGCTAGCATGGGTATAGAGGTGGGGCACCACATGAATACTCCTTCAAAAGCCATCCTTTCGATCAGATTGAAATTCCCTGTGTTAAGCCTTTTAAGGTAGGTTTCGACCTTTTCGAAAGCTTGGATGTTAGTTTCCATTAAGTGACAAGAAGCCTTATTCTCTAGTGGATTTGGAATGGGCTTTGACCTTGTCGAAATCTACGGGAATGACTTCTATTGGATTGAATCAGCAACCTAAGTTTTAGTATTTAGAGAACAGGTTTCGACCTTGTTGAAAACACTAGTCCACAAAGTTGATGGCTTCGGAAGGTTACAGAAGATTTCAGGTTCAGAAGAGTTGTCGACCTTGTTGACGAGTACCTTTCGATGGGGTTAAACCTGAAATACATATGTTAATCCAACAAAAGCTTAAGTAAATAGTAAAGAGACCAATAATGCTCAAGACTTCCCTTTATCATCTGAAGAAATTTTGTTTCGTTACATCCCAAAATGAGCACCCAATTAGGGTTACAATGATTAGTTAAAATACAAGTTTGGAATGAAAGAAATCGATCCCCAAAACGTTATCCCTTGGGTCTTACTTATAGATGCAAGCGGCTTCCCTTCCGTGCTCTTGCTTTCAACATTGTCGAAAGGCCTTCCTTTGATATAATGTTATGAAGCTTTTGACTTGGTCAAAAGCTATGCCTCCTTTCGATGTTGTCGAAAGTTGTTCCTTTGTATGCTGTTTCAACCTTTGGACCTAGTCGAAAGCTATGCCTACTTTTGATGTTGTCGAAAGGTGTTCTTTTCGATATTGTCAAAAGCTGTATTCCCCTTCAATGTTGTCGAAGGTTATGTTCCCTTGCAATGTTGTCGATGGCTATGTTCCCCTTCAATGTTGTCGAAGGTTATGCTTCCTTTTGACGTCGTCGAAAGTTGTCCTTGTTCTTCTTGTCATGCTCTAGCAACTTCTTCGTATTCTCTTAACCTTCCGACCTTGTCGAAAGCCATGCCTCCTTTGGACGTTGACAAAAGGTCTTTTATTATTCTTCCGCCTTTCTATTTTTTGAGTATTGCTTTCTTTAAAGCACCTTTCGTCATTGTCGAAAGGTGTCCCGGATGGATCTTTGACCTGTTCGGAAGGCTTACTATAGCGTTCAAAGGGATTGTTAACACTTGCTTCGACTTCTTCACCTTCTTCGAAAGGTCTTGATGCTATTAAACTTTGATGGCAGCATCCCATAGACTCCTTCGAAAGGTTTGGTCTGAACACTTCTATCTTGGTCTTTGTTTAAGGACCTTTCAACTTAGTCAAAAGGTGGATTTTTTTGGACTAACACGCATAAATAAGCATAGAGTACCCTGTGTGCATGTAGACTACCATGCACTACTAATGAGCATCTTTGCTTTATGTTCTACTCTCCAAGCTATCATGCAGAACTCGTCCTTTTAGTCCATCACTAGATTGCTTGAGTCACTCGCTGCATCGAGTCGTCATAGTCTTCGCACTTCATTGGTTGCTATTCCAAAGTCAATTAGAGTCATCATAGTGTCATCCATCTTTACCACGAACCAACTTCCAAGACCACTAAGCAACCTCAAGTCTTTCCCCAAAGTCTACACCCTAAAAGCCTCACTCCATGATCTGTTTGATCTCCCTTTTCTCAGCTTGGAACCATACTTTCCGCAAATAGATACAACACCGAACAGATACTCCTATTTGGCAACCCTACCTGCTGGACCGCATTTTCTGTTCGATACTTCCTAGGTGAACTAACAACCTACCGAACCATATTTTTTGTTCGGTCCTCCACTGTTCGAGCCAAGCCTCCACTAAGCCAATACATACATAGCATTATTTCATGTTCGGTCCTTCACTTGCCAAGCCACCCAATGTTGAACCAACCAATGCTGAACCAAACACTTCCTTTCCCCAAGACAACCATCCGACCATCTTAATTCGAACCAAGCTTTATTGAGCCAAAATATGTAGCTCCTTCAGCACTTCAACTTCAGGCCGATTCCATTGCTACACTCAACACTTCGACCGTCATGCATCTTCTATGTATCGATACAACTCCAAATGCTCTAGAGTCTCTCCGTTGAAGCATGATTTCACGATTCCTACCTCTAGCTCACTCTGATGACCATTTCAATCATACAAGCGTACAAACAAACACCATACATGCCCCTAAGCAGCATTCAAACATGTACAACACACATCAGTCATGGCAATCATCATACAAGTTGTATATAACTAGACTAACATCTATCAAGGCTATCATATATCCGAACAACAAGTCTAGAACACAAAAATCCATTTATTCACTTTTTACTATGGTTTAGGTTTTAAAAACAGGACTAAAACTTAATTTTGACTTTAAAAATGGATTCTAAATATGTTAAAACCTATACACACACACGCACACACACGCACACACATATATATATAATAAGGTGTGAAATGATATATCATTCACAAAACATCTAAAATCCATGTTTTGCATGCAAATCGATGCAAATCTAAAAATGAACAACAAATATGAGATTTTCCCTTCCCTAAATTATAGATGTGAAGATCTCTAATGAATCCCTTTGTTAATCTAACCCTACTTTATGATTTAGATTTGATTTGGAGGAGAAAAGAGAAGGTTTTGGGTATCAAAAGGATTAACGGAGGCTTAGATCTATTTAGGTATGGTAAAAGTGATTTAGGGATGATGGTTCATCCAAATAAAGTCTCCAACCAAAAAATGGTTTAGTGGACTTGCTCCTAAATTTCCTAATTGCTCACTAAGCTGCTTCAAGAATTAACAATCTTCAAACAACCATATCCCCTAACTTGGTAGTCAAAATCGCTATCATGACCACTCTATGGAAAAGGAAATCCTTACATCTTAATGATGGAAGTGCTATCGAAAACTAATTTGAATTTAATCAAAGTTATGTCCGTTACAAGTTTTCAAGGGTAAAATCATCTAGAAAAATCCTAAAGATAGGAAATGTCACTAATATACATTTTCCAAGTCATAGAGTCATATGATCTTGTATAAATTTAAAAATAATATTTTACGATCCGATATATAAAATATTTGTAACCACCTACAACTTTAACCCACATAATTAATTCATTAATTAATTAAATAATAAGATGACTTTGTGAAATCATCATAATTAAGCCTCGGCAGTTGTGCCATTGTGTCCGTGGTAATTTTTTGGCCAATTTCCATATAAAGAATGTCGAAATCCAAGCAAATATGCACGAGATACAAATTAAACAAGAAAACAATAAAAGAAGAAAAAAATATTAGGCCAGGTCGACCGGTCGATCAACCTGGGCACAAGGGCGGACGATCGCTCGGTCGACCTGCCTGCCCATTTGCGCGAATGAACATTCATTTGTTCAAACGTTGCAGGCATGTTTTGCATTATTCAACTCGATCTAGTCCTTTCATTCATGCATCTGATAGCTCCCATTCATCTTATGACGTGGTTGCATCCTATTCAATCCCCAAATCCAATGGTTTGAGATCCACTTCTACCCCTATAAATTGAACCCTATGCCTAACAATTTTTCTCATTCTAATATTTTCTCCAATTGGGTTCATCTATTCAGGAAGGACACTAAGCAGAATAATTTTCCAAGGAGTAAATCGTTTCAAATAAAAATATTTAACAACCCCAAGTGGATCCAGGAAGGCCTAAAGGGAAAATCTAAGGACCAGAAGTGAGTGATTGTAATTATTTTAAATTTCATTAAGTAATTTAAAATAATAGGGCTTCTAATAGTTGTAGTAACTATGATTTTTGGAGTAACCTTTTTAGTAATTTATTTACAGTTTTTAGAATTATTTTATGTCTATTCCTTCAGCTATTATTTTCAATTAATTTTAGTTTAAAACTGTTAATTATAGTTTTTCCCATTTAATTACAGTTTATTTACAGTATTTTACTGTTATATATGCATTATTTACATCTTCTTCCTACGCTTTGGATTTCCTTCTATTTTTAGCTTTCTTTTATTTCTCCTTCTTCTCCTTCGTGTATGGATTAGAGTAGAATTGATGCGAAATTGGGTTAAATTATAAGAAATCTGAAATAATAGAATATGAGATGTAAATCACAAAGACTGTAATATAATTGGAATAGGACTGAAATTATGCCTAATTATGATATTACTTTGACTGAATTAAGAAAATTGGCCTAGTTATAACTTAGAATTATAATTAAAAAGAATAAAAGAAGAAACAAGCTTATTTTCATACTTAGACCTTGGGTTAAGTAACAAACAAGATTCTAACGTAAGTTATAAATTGATAGACTATGGAAACTATGGAAACTATGGTAAATTATGGAAACTATGGCGCTTATTTTAAGACTTAGGATAAATTAATAAGCAATAATAGTCATTGATAAAAATAAAGGCTTATTTAAATAATTTATTAAAGTTAATAAGCAAAGAGAAGATTAGGACCTATACTGTTAACCCGCCTTTTGGCAAGGCCATGAGTAGGTGGATTTAACTAAATCAACTACTCGTTTGTTGAGATTGGAATACGATGGGTTTGAGATGGTTGGATGGATAGATGGTCGGTCATGGATGGTTCGGTGTGGGTCATTCGGCCAAGGTGGCTTAAAGGCGCTCGGTCGTATGTGGTTCGACCAAGGCGAGAAGTTCATGCATGGATCGACATGTTGGAGTGGTTCGGTGAGTTAAAGTGGTTCAGCGTCAAAGTGGATCGACGAGTTAAAGTGGTTCGGTAGGATGGCGTGGGCCGGCATAAAGGAATGGGATCAGCTTCAAGGGAATGAAGTGGGTCGGCTTGACTTAAGGACAAACTTCGGGTCAGTATGCTTATTTCCTCGATTCGAGGCTTATCTTCCTTCAGATCATCTAAAGAGGATTGGGTTGACAGAAGAATGGGGTCAGCGTATCACAGGGCCAGAATGATATAGCTGCTTTGGATCGGCTTCTCATTTGCTTCAAGTTGTGGATAGGTTTGCTTTAGGCTAATACCTAGGATGCGTCGGGTCGACATGTACAGAACTCAGGGTCGGTCGTGATGAATGGTGTAGGTTTAGAAAAGGTCTTGATGGGTTTGTACCACTCTGGGAGCCCAATACCTCAGGCTTTGCCTATAAATACATCATGTAGGGCTTTGGAAAAGAGGATTTCCATTCCGTCTCTCTTCATCTTCTATACTAACGCTTCTCTGCCATTGTTGTTCTAAAAACTCTGGATTGTAATTGTAATTGATTTTGATATCAATAAAAAGGAAATTTCTAGAGTGGACGTATGCCGGAGTCAACCGAACCACTATAAATCCTCTATTATTATTGCTTTCTTTTTAATTTTTACTGTTCTTCACATTATTACTCTCTGCGTACATACTATCCGTGCTTTGTGATTGTTGGTAGGTGCATTCATCTGGATTTGGGTGTTAGTGACCAATTTTGGCGCTAACATTTTGGTGCTTTCATTAAAAACGCTAGCAATTGGGGATTTAGAAGCTTGGAGTTTGGATTTAAAGGCTTAGGAACTTGGATTCCGGAGACTATGGCAAAGCAATCAACCCGAAGACAAAGGACGGAAAGAAGTCAACATAAGAGAAGTCAGGAGGCATCCTCTGGAGTTAAACAAGCCTCCGTCTACATCACTAGGGACAAGATGGAGATGATGATGGGAGATATGCAGGAAGAATTGCTGAAAACACATGAAGAGGTAATGTAGAACCTACTTCGACAAGTTGGAGCACAAAGTCATGGGAATAGCCCGACTGCGGCTGCTGGCAATGAAGAACAACGAATCAGAGATCTAGAAGTTTCTGGCGGTCAAAACCAGAACCATACTAGAGGGATTGAAGGAAATTAGCAAAGGCCTAGGGGCAGACCCTTAGGATTGGATACAGGAGTAGCTATGAACAAAGCTCGACGAGCGGGGACCAACGTGGACGTAAATTGCCAGCATAAAGAGTACTACCTAGAGTACCCTCTAGGACATGGGGCAATATGGAGATGCGAACAGGGGACTACCCACGGATGGAGACAAGAAGATGGCCGGATTAATAAGAAGGATTATGAGAGGAGGACTATCAAGCAGAGGCTTGGAGGAAGTCAATCGGGGTCCATTCGCTCCGGATATCAGGAACGCAAGGAGCCCTCTAGAATTCAAACTGCCAACACTGGAGGCCTATAATAGAAAATCAGACCCAACTATGCTTGCAACAAGATACATTAGACAAATAGAAGTGCTGGAGCGTTGAGGTGGTGATGGAAAGATGTTTCCCTTTATACATGACGCATCTGGCTGTGCTTTGGTTCAGGCAGCTAGAGAATGGATCGATCAGGACATGGGACAATCTAGTGGAACGCTTCATGAGGTAGTTCAGGGTTCATGTGACATGACCTAAGAATGTAATGACATTGGCATCGATGCAGCAGAGGACAGGAGAGTCCATGAGAGGTTTTCTAATGCGAGTTAATGCAGATGTGGCCTCAGTAGATCGCACGGATCCATCGATGATTTTGATGGCGGCAACAGTAGGGATTGCGGAAGGCACGAGACTCAAGGATTCATTAGCACGGGATCCACCATAGGATCTTGGAGAGTTCTATCATGAGGAGGAAAGATTCATTCGGTTAGAGGATTCACATGCCAAAAGGCAGAAGATAAACGTCGTGCAAGGCGAAGGAACATCTAATGAAGGACGAAGAATGGATAAAGGAAAGCGTAAGCCGGATGATGGACCTGATAGTTCAAACAAACGGAGGAGAGGTCGAGAACCCAAATTCGCGACAAACGTGGATTTAATAGATAATTGGAACTGATTTACTTGGACACTTGAGGGCAGCTCCCCTATCGGAAACCACCCAGGATGGATCCCATTGAATGGGAATGCAGGAGCAGGAAGTACTGCCTATGCCATGAGTTGGAAGGGCACTCTACAGATGAATGCCGCCACTTGAAAGACGTGTTGGAGGAACATGTTAAAAGTGGTAAGCTGCCGCGGTATGTAAGGGATCAGACGAGAGCAGTAGAACACAAGCAGCTGCCGCTTGGATCAAACAGGAACGACCGTGGAATGCGGTCACGGCTCATTGTCCGCTGACCGTGATGGCAAGGGCCGAGTTCAGGATTTGGACACTGGTCATTGAATAATCTTTTCTGATTTTGTTTTTAAAAAACAAAAAAATAAAACAGCCACTATGCCACTTACACATGTAAGGGGACCTGAGTGATCCCCAGGCATGCTCTGAGATGGCAATAAGCTGCTTTGCCCGTAGAGGCAGCCCTTACCTTTTTCTATTTTTCTAATTGGACATTTGGACTTTGGATTTGATAAATGGATTTTAATTTTATGCAACAAACACCTAACTTGTGAGTTATGGGATGGATATTGGAAGCCGGTTGGAAATTAATCGCTTAATATTCAAGGACACTGAACGGAGTGCGGGGAGCGACGCCGCTTCGTCAGAGAGCGACAGGATCGTCTTGGTCGTCGTTGTTTCCCCTTCAGTGGAGGGTGACAGGATGGGATCAGCCAAGAGCCTGGAGAGACTACAATCGGTCTAGGACTTAGGCCATGACTTCGCTTCATGTTCAGGTATACTGAACTGGAGTGCAGGGAGTGACGCTTCTTCGCTAGAGAGTGACAGGATCTGCTCACTCAATGATGTTTCCCCTTCACCATAGAGTGATTGGATGGGATCTAGTAAGATCTCGGAGAGGTTAATATCATTCCTAGAGGAACATGGCATCGCGCTTAATGTTCAGGGACGCTGAACCGGAGTGCAAGGGATAGGTTGCTTCGCCGAAGTGCAACGGGATATGCCTATTCAATCGTTAAGTTTGGATTGAGCTTAACAAGGGTTTGAAGAGGCCATCAATGATCCGGAGAGATCGTTGGATTCAATTACTGACTTCCAAGGTGTGAAATGGATTTGGATAGTGGCTTCGACTAGCTACAGATTTAGATAAGGACTAGGCGAGGTCTCGGATATGGATTTTAGGACCCGCGAGGTCCCTGCTTAGGATTTGGAATCAGCAAGGTCCTCGATTTGGACTATAGGGCCCGAAGAGGTCCCGGAATTGGATAAAACGATCCAGAGAGATCATGGATTGAGCTAATGGGTTTGGGATGGATTCAGAATTGAATAACAACTCAGAATAGTCATAGGGTAGACTATCGAATATGGATGGAATTGCTTGATAATGAATGGAATAATGACTTCGGATATCGAATTTGAGGCTATTCAAAACACACCTTCCAATAGCAAGGCATATTTTGAGGGGCAAATGTTAACCAGCATTTTGGCAACGCCATGATTATGCGGATTTAACTAAATCCACTACTCGTTTGTCGAGATTGGAATATAATGGGTTTGAGCTGGTTGGATGGATAGATGGTCAATCATGGATGGTTCTGTTTGGGTCGTTCGGCCATGGTGGCTCGGAGCTGGCTCAGTCATATGCGGTTGGACCAAGGAGAGAAGGTCATGCATGGATTTACGTGTTAGAGTGGATCGGTGAGTTAAAGTAGCTCAGCATTAAAATGGATCGGTGAATTAAAGTGGTTCGGCGGGATGGTGCGAACCGACATAAAGGAATGGAATCGGCTTCATGGGATTGCAGTAGGTCAGCATGACTTAAGGACAAACTCCGGGTCGGCAAGCTTATTTCCTCGGTTCGACGCTTATCTTCCTTCGGGTCGGCAAGCTTATTTCCTCCGTTCGACGCTTATCTTCCTTCGGGTAGGCTAAAGAGGATCGGGTCGGCAGAAGAAGTGGGGTCAGTGTATCACAGGGTTGGCATGATATAGTGTCTTTGGGTCGGCTGCTCAATTGCTTTGGGTTGTGGATAGGTTTGCTTCGTGCTTATACCCAGGATGCTTCGAGTCGACATGTACAGAACTCAGGGTTGATCACGAAGAAGGGTGTAGGTTCAACAAAGGTCTTGATGGGCCTGTACCACTCAGGGAGCCCAATACCTTGGGTTTTGCATATATATATACAGCACTGTAGGGCTTCAGAAAAGAGGATCTCCATTCTATCTCCCCACATCTTCTATACTAAGTCTGCTCTACCATTGCTGTTCTAAAAACTCTAGATTGTATCTGTAATTGATTTTGATATCAATAAAAAGGAAATTTCTTCAGTGAATGTAGGCCGGAGTCAGCCGAACCACTATAAATTCTCTGTTTTTACTGCTTTCTTTTTAATTTTTAATGTTTTTCATATTATTACTCTCTTCATACATTCTATCTGTGATCTGTGATTGTTGGTTGGTGCATTCATCTGGATTTAGAGATTAGTGACCAATTTTCGTGCTAACATGTACCAAATAGCATTCCTCTAATATTTCTATGGTTACGGTGTTTCACATAAACCTGAAGTGAGAAGAGGTGTTTCACATAATCCTAAAGTGAGGCGAGGGGCATGCTTATGCTGGCTAGGGTAAATAAAAGGTCAACGGAGGGAGTAAAAGGTTACATGGGCATGTTCGTAGTTACGCTTGCGACTTCTATTTTGATGCTCACTAATCGCTATGAGTTCCATGCACTTGGTAAGTGTGTCTTTCGTAGACACCAAAGTCTACTGTATACGGAAACATCCGATCCACGGTAGATTCAATGGATAGTAGGCCGATCGAAGGGTACTATTAGGAATTCAGCCTCATCAAAGAAGCTATCAAGGACAAGTGCAAACAATCAAAGTTAACATATCTTATTAATTGAGAAATAGTTTATTCGTATTTATTTCCAGTTTATCTCTTTCCTATTTCGTTTAATTCCTTTTTATACACTAAAACTATTAAAGAGTCTATTACTTTTATTTCGCTTAAAGATTCTAGTAGTTACTATCATTCACTAAACTAAGTCTAACCCACTGCTCCATTTTTCCATTTCCCCTATAGGCAATCAAGGGAGAGGACGGTAGATTGCGTTGGAGAAGATTTCTACTATGTTTTTCTTTTAGTCTAGCAGTAACTCTTTCTGTGTATTAGCTTATTACGAGGGATATTTATACATTGATTTTTGTTGGGACTATGAGTTTTTATTTCATGAGACATGTTGGGTTTTAAGACATGTATGTTGTTTTTGGATTTTGACTTATTTGGTTTACTAAGCTTTTGTTTTAAATAAGTTGTTATTTTAGTTTCCTCTATTTTTACCTATTTTTGTCTTGTGAATCTTAGTCTCTATTAGTTTCGGTTATACCTACAATGCACCATGCCTTTTATGTGTTCTTTTGGGTATATTAAGAGGTGTGGATGTTTCACTTGGTATCAGATCCTATGGTTGTAGGATGCCTAAAAATTTGTTTTAAAAGTAAAAGTATTTTTCAAAATGACTTCTTTTAAAATGTATTTTTCATAAAAGAACTCTTAGAATAGTTTTAAAATATAAAAAAAATTTATAAAAATCCCCTCCAAGTCCAGTGCAATCTTCTTTCGATTCTTTCGAGCCTAAATTATCTTTTCTTTGCATAGCATGGTTGACTAGATCCGTAGAGCTACGGTACCAGAGGTGCAAGGGCAAGTGCCTAATAAGACACCAGTGGGTGGAAATCTCTTTAATCCACCCACATCATCCCTCTTTTTTGAGCTGTGCAAGCACTTTGCTAGTAATGGAGGTAGAACATTTTCTGGCATGGAGGATTCAGAGGAGGAGTGGGTTATTTTTGAGAATTTGGAGCAAATGTTTAGGAGGTTAGGTTTGGAGGATCGACCGACTGTTCAACCTATATCTTGGAAGTTGGAATAAGAGCTTAAGAAGGTTCCTACAAGCTCTAATAAGCTATGGTGGAAGGGAAAGAAGGATAAGAGGACAAGGGAAGGCCCTTAGAAGCGAATCAAGAAGAAAGTTAAGTGCCATAGTTGCAGAATGACTGGTTATTGCGAGAGAGACTGCAAGAGAGGGGAGATCAGAGGAAAGTGTTATAGTTGTGGGCAAGCTGGTCACTAGAGTAGGAGTTGCCCTCAGCTACAGGGCAGGGTGCGCGTGTACTAGTAGCACAGATTCAGAATTTGGATACAGCACCTTCCAGCAGCAGACCAAATCTAGGTAGGAAAATTTCATTTCTATTTCCAATTTTCCCATTTGGACTCTTTTCGATTCTGGAGAATCACACTCTTTTATCTCTCGCTCTCATATGGATTGTTTGCATTTAGACATTTCTTTAGTAGTAGACCCCATCTTTATTTCTATCCCTATAGGAGGATTGACACTCTTGTCTATGGTTTGTAGGTGTTTGAAAATTTTTATCCTAGGCGTAGAGTTCTACGATGACGCTTATGTTTTGGGATTCTTGGTGTATGGGATGATCTTGGGTATGGATTGGCTATCCACATATGGAGCTATATTAGATTGCAAGAGGAGAGTCGTTAGACTAGACACATGAATCTGTATGACTCTCGAGATTTCTAGCATCCTACAAGGGTCAGTTGTGTTGAGCTTCCTTTATTCCCTTGATTCATCATCATTAGAGTTAGATTTGCTTCCTATCATCATAAATTTTTCATACATCTTTGACGAGTTTAGGGGACAACCTCCCCACCCCAAGAGAGATATTGACTTCAGGATTTATTTTTCTAGCCAGTAGCATTACCCGTAGGGTTATATGGCACCTAGGGAAAGGAAGGGATTAAGCAAGCTGATCTGTGCGCTTTTTAGAAAGGTTTTATAAGAAGATAAATATCAAAATAGGGAACGTCAGTCATCTTCGCTACCAAGGCAGGTGGTTCTCTTCAACTTTACATTGACTGTAGACAATTGAATAAGCCCACAAAGAAGAATTATTATCCACTCCCTAAGATAGTTGATCTTTTCAACCAATTAGTTGGCTCTTCAGTATTTTCACGGCTTGGTCTAGCCATTGGATTTCATCATCTTAGGGTAGTTGATGATAGCATTGCTAAGACCTCATTTAAGACACCCAACGGATTCTTTGAGTGGTTGATTATGTCTTTTGGGCTAACCAATGTTCCAACCTATTCTATAGATATAATGAACCATGTTTTTAGAGTTGTTATAAAAAAAAGTTCTTGGTGGTATTCATGGTCAACATTTTAGTGTTTTTCAAGAAGTATGGAAGTGCATGTTATTCATCTAAAGGAGGTTCATCTTCGTGTTCATCAGCAGAAGATAGAGTTCTTGAAGTATCACATTTGAAGTGCGTTTATTGGGGCATAAAGAATGTCTACACATGATAGGGATTTAAGAAACGGTTTTGTATATTTAGGTTTGGACTGTGGAATTCTAAAGAGGTGTAGGCAAATATTGATTTAGGTTTTGTATATTTAGGTTTGGACTTGTTAATCGATGGTAATTCTATGGAATTAGAAAACCGTCGAAAAATTTCAAAATTAAAATAACCGCAAGAGCACGGTGTACGAATGTAGCACGTGGCACATACAGGTGGATCCGCAGGGAATTAATGATTTTAAAATTCTATTCAATCAAATTATATCGAATTTGAGAGTGAATAGCTAGAAATGTAAGAAACAAACAAAAACTAGCAAAAGAAAATGATAAAAATATGAGAGTTAAATGACAATTTAGAGATAATTCCACTCTCTAGATCATATAGTTCAACAAATTATGAAATTATGATCTCTCTTTTTTGGGTCATAAGTGAATTTAAATGATGTGTTTATCATAAGTATGACTCATTTATGCTATTAATTAGCACAACATAAGCCATCAAATTATAACACAACCTTTAAATCACTTAATAACTCCCATGAAAATGACAACAAAGTTGAAAATGAAATCTATATTAAGTATGGCCTATTAACTATTAATTAGAAATATAGACCATCAAATTTTAATTTCAAATCACTTTCTTATGCCATAATCATATTTTGATGAAGAGACATTTGTGTTAGTGATTGTTTAACCATAGCCTATTTGGTGTCAACAATATAGGCTATCAAATTCAAAGAAAAAACAACAAATAAAACCACTTCAAGCATTATCATTAAGCATAAAAAGAGAGTTATAATTATCAAAATATTGAAGCTACATGATTAGAGGCTTCATTACCACTAAATTGAAGAGATTAGCCTCTCATATTTGTTATCAAAACAACAAATATAGCTTGCAACATTAAAGGAAAAGAGAAAGAAAAATATAGCAAAGCAAAGAAACAAAACTAATCTACTTGCATGAAATAAGAGAGATCTGCACTACTTGCATAAAAGGAAATGAACATGTAATTAAAAAGAAACAATAATTAACATTGCATAAAATGAAAAGAAAATTATATAAAATAAAAATGGCTAAGTAGCCATGAAAAGAGAAAGAGAGCTTTCTTCTAATTTGAGCCTAAACTAATGAAGAGGAAAAGAGACTAAGGAAGAGGGGAGAGATTACATGTAACATATGCGTGTTTATACATGTACGAAACCCTAATTCATATTTTTGGAGATTGCCCAAAATGCCCATGAGGTAGTGTGAAGGAAAAGTAATCATTAACTTCTATAATCATCATTTAAGTGTACATGAAGCCATTAATTCCATAAGCATATGCATTAGCCTCTAATTTGTACATTAAGGTGGTGGGTAGGTGGGGTCCTCTATGTTCTTCATTTGAATTGTTTCCATCTTCATTCCTTTGTATTCATTTTGTGCATGCATATTCCTTCATGAACCCACTTGAAATTGAGTTTAATTTCCTACAAAATAATATAAAAATTTCCAATTAAATTTTCTCAAATTAATATATGCACAAAAATGACCATTTTTTCCCTTGATGAAGATGAATATGTGACAATTTTAAATAATATGAATTTTGGTTTAAACAAGTTAAAATACCC
Source organism: Allium cepa (assembly GCA_030765085.1). NCBI lineage: Eukaryota > Viridiplantae > Streptophyta > Magnoliopsida > Asparagales > Amaryllidaceae > Allium > Allium cepa. The sequence goes on from CM060932.1 coordinate 456,438,372, forward strand.
AATATGATCATTTATTTAATTTAAATAGATTAAATATGGTGGTAAAAATATGCACATTTACGTGCACATAAAATACCCCTACCCTTATATTTTTATTGGTCCTCGAATATAGAAAGACAAAGATAAATTTGTTTTCGTATGGAGCACGATTGCATTGAGCGCGTGCAACAAGCGGTTAAACCTCTGGGTGTCCCCAGTAGGACGAGTGTTGTCTCGTGAGGGTTTTCAGCTGATACTACCTACAAAATCCAAATGCAGGATGAAAATATTTACAAAATGCAAGGTTTATTTACAAAGAGATGAATGCGAATTTTTGAATATTTACAAACGAAGGATTTATTTTTAAATCGACACAAGTAAGTTAAATATAGGTTTTGGTCATTATCTTGAAAATTTAAGTCATTTACTTGTCAAAATTTTCAACAAAAATTAAGTTATCATAACAAATAGACTATAGTTTAACTCCTTGTTCCGGTTGATAACAGAGTGTAATTATAAAATGGATCCTGAGTTGATTGTCAAAGTTTATCAAAGTGGTATATTCATTTCTTTTCGATAATAAGTCAAATCAAATAAGTTAAAAAATAGTGCTAGGATTTCGATTTCTTACTCTCTCTTATTTTTTTGCAAGAAAAATTACACACCTAGCTCAAGTAAACTGAGGCCAGATATACCACCCACGCACTGCCTTTCGGGTTTATATGAGGGGAGTACAGAGCATGGCGAGTGCACACACTTTTGTGCATACACCTATCGACCGTAGGTGGTTTTTATTAAAAATTTTTACATGTGTTCCATACATGCATAACAGTGAGGACTTCTAAATGAGTATGAAAGCACATAATCAAAGATTCCAAGTAATTCACCCATGCATAACCGTGAGGACTTTTAAATGAGAGTGAATACTTTGGATGTTATTATTATTATTTTTTAAGAGAGAGAGTTTTGCAAAATCATCTTAGCACCGTATAACTTAGAAGACAAAAAAAATGTTATGTCCTTTACTTTAAATCAGCCACTTTTTAAAACAAAGATTTTCTATTAGGATGTACTTCATAATTAACATGTATGAATCTTCCTATATACTAGTTAAACCATTATTATTTGTAATCAAACTTCATTTTTATTTTTTTTAAGACAAATAAATTTTCAAAAATTTCAATTTAATAAACCAAAACCATATATTTATCTTATAGTGTTTCTTTTAAAAATAAATCAAAAGAGAATTAGTTTTTGGGATTTTTTTTAATTTTTTTTTGAGATTTTAAAGCAAAAATAAACCATGAAAAAATAAATGAAGACGAGTCTCTCCCGTACACTTGATTTTGACTGTGTCCCCACAGACAACCCAAGTGGAAGGAGAAAAATAAAAAAATAACCTTTATTTGAATGCAAATGAAAAGATGATTATTTACAAGACATCAGAAAGTATGCCGTTAAAGAGTAAATGAGCCGGTCTTTCAAAAACTGATTCATTTTTCTCGTCAAGTATGCGAGACACAACTTATGCTCGAAAAACCAAATTGTAAAAGATTTTGAAGTTGATTGTCGATTTGGAAAAATGAATTTTGTTTTATTAAAAATTGAACGAGTCGTTTTGTTTTCAATGATTTTTGGGGTTGATAAAACAATTGATTTAAATTCACATTTATTTTCACCAAATTGAAATTCAAGTTTATCATTGAAAACTTCTTCCAAATATCAATTTCAAAGTCAAAACGGTGATCGAAATCTTCCCCATCAAAATTTAATGACTCATTTTCGTAAATTCCATAAAACTCATGTTCGTTAAATTCATCTTCCTTTGTTGGATTATCAATAACTTCATTGCATATATCCATTTCAAAATCCAAAGTTGTTGTATTCAAATTTTGAGAAAAAGGAAGATCGAAATGTAAATCGAGTTTCTCACCCTTAAAAGAATTAAAATCCAACTCAATTACCGTGTTTTCAAAAATTTCATTAAGATTGTTATTTTCAGTTTCAAAAGTTGTTGTTTGAAAATCGTCAATTGTGGTAAAAGATGGATTATCACTTGCCTCCTCACACGTTGGAATTTGATTTTGTTTGTCACGTTATTTCATATATGTTTCAAACAACGAATTCATGTGATCATCGTAACTTTCGTTCATTTTCTCAACAAAATCCAATTTATAGTTATTAACTTGAGAATTTTCAATTTGGATTTGTTGAGAACAAAAAATTTCACTCGTATCGTAGTCATGATTGTTCGCATTGCCAAATTCATTTGAAAAGTTGTTCCCATTTTCATGTTGAGTTTGAAATTTATTTTGGAGTTAAATTGAATTGGCATGGGCTATAATTGTACTCGTTTGAATTATGAATTGAATTCAAATTTTGAAATCCTTGACTCGAGTTATTACACAAATATGAATTACACAATTCATTTATACTTTGATTTTGTTGTGTAAAGAGTTCAAGTAAAGATGAAATGCTTTTTTCGATATTTGAGGGTTGTTCATTGTTTTGAAAACTTTGTTGTTCGAAATTCGTATCATTTACACAATAGTTTGTTGTTAGAATATCCATACAAATTTGCAGTGAAATCATATGGATTATATTTGTTTTCACAACTATTGTAAAATTCAAGTGAGTAAGGAAAAGGAAACTCGGACATTTTCAAGAGTTTTTTTTGGTTTTTTTATAAAGGGAATATATTTATAAACAGAATTTATTTTTCAAAAGGGAAATTAATTTTTGTTTTTTTTTTGGTTTTTCAAAAAAAAATTCTTTGTTTTTGAAAAGGTTTTATAATTTTTTTTTGAATTTTGGTTTTTCTAAATTTTTGAAATTTCAAAGAAGAAAGATGTAAAAATTTCAAAAAAAAGGAATATTTTGAATTTTTTAGTTTTGGATTTTGAATTTTTTTTTTTTAAGTATGCATGAACTAATGCAACTTAATTAATGCAATGTTAATTACAGATGATTTATCTTAAGTTAACCCAAAATTGTAATCACACTTTGTCTTAAATAAACAAAATAGTTCTCAGCCAGGTAACGGACAGGATTTATCGGTGCACCACGAATCACCGTAACAATGCAGCCGAAGGTTTAAGTACCTTCAGAGGAACTACCACTATAATATTTACGAATCACCGTAATATTTATAAATGGTTATTACTCTGCCGTAGCCTAGACACCAAGAAATTAAATTGTTCAAAGAAGACAAATTGTTAATATACAATTAAGTGTTATCGATGTCTAACCGTTATTATTAATCAAAATTATAGAATGAAATGCAAAGCAGAAATTAAACGTGAATAAACAATGCAACTACAAATGATTTTTGTTTTGTTTTTGAATTTTTTAGTATATAAATGCAAATGCAAACAATCAGCACTACGACTAAAATATAAACAAGAGATAAATGGACGAAGCAATTTTTTTGGGGCAACAGGTGAATGAAGCATGCAACTCTTTGGCAACCTTAAAAGAAGTTAAACACAAATATATACAGTATATATATATATATGGATGGAACTTAAAACGAAAATAACAAAATTCAAACTCAATTTTTTTTGAGAAAAAATGGAAAATCAAAACAAATGAAACAAACTAAGCAAAACAAACGAACAACATATATACAATTTTTTTTTAAATTAGAAAAGACAATTTAAAAGCAATTCAACCTAACTCAACCTGCAAAAAAACAACCCGGCCCAACTTATTTTTTTAAAAATCAATACAACCATAACCCACTTAAGAAATTGAAAGAATTTCCTCTTTCTCGATTAAAAACAGTGGAATAAAACAAATCAACACACAAACGCAATTAAAATCTCAACTTGTACTAGTGCTTCTCAAATCGGCTCACAAAATCGAAATAAAAACAAATTGAAATCAAATCGAAATCAAGTTGCAACTTTGGTTGCGGTTTTCTGGAGTTGTTTGAGTCAAGGTAGTGGTGAGTGAATTCGTTTCAGGCGATGTTCATGGTTTGAGAGGATGAAGTTGTAAGAGTTTCTGGTTGCGGTGAAGTCGCAGTCGAATTGGCTTGCCAAATGATGTCGAGGCTATTGGGTGGGGTGCGGTTGCGGTAATCGATTACCAGGGGAGGTCGATTGGATTTGATCGCCGGAGGATGGTTGCTCGATTGAGTGTTTGGGTAGCGATTTCAAGTCATGTAATGAGTTGGAGTTGTGGTTGGGTCTGGATGTGAATTGCTGGCGATAGGAGATTGAACGTGCTTTGTGGAGCTGTGGGAGGATAGTGGAAGAAGGATGTCAGAGAACTGTGTAGCGTGTGGTTGTGATGGCCAGTGAATTTATGTGCAGTGTGATGTTGAAATGTTGAAAGCAAAGCAAGGCAATGGGTGGGGTATTGCAGTTGATGTGGTTGAGTTGCTCTGGTGGCAGAGACAGAGGAGATGAGAAGTAAGGTGGCAGGTTGTATGATGTATTAGTGGTCGTGAGATGGTAGAAAGGTTATAGTTGTAGAATGCAAGATGATAGTGGATTAATATGTACAGTTATGTATGGTGAAGTGATGAAGGGGAACGCAATTGTTGTTCGGTGAAGTAAATGATGGTGTCGATTTGAAGTGCTGTCGTTCGGTGGAGAAGTTGAACTGGTATGTAGAAGCAACAGAAGCTGTGGGTTTGTGGAGCTGCAGAGGTTGGAGGATGTTATTGGTTTGTGAAGGTGGATGAACTGATGATGATGGCAAGGATGGTTTTTAGCAAGCTTGTTTTAGGTGGATGTTGATGTAGTGGTTTGGATTGGAGTTATGTGCATTGCACTGTTTTGTATAGGAGGCAGTGGGGTGGTGCACAGTTGTGAATGCAGAAATGAAAGTATCCGTAGGCAAAAAGAAGGGGGGATGCAAGTAGAAGGGAATGTAATTGAATGAAAGGTGAAAGGCAGGTCTATGGAAGCGGAAGTATGGTGAACTGGGTATGTTGAAGAGGTTGAGTAGCAGTGTTGCGGAGATGTGAACTACTGCTGGATGGTGAACTGGTTATCGTGAAAGGGAAGTTGAAGGCCAGTGAGTTGAAGGTCAGTGGAGTATGGAGTATTGGTGAATGTTATGGTGGGTTTGTGATGGTATTGGAAGGTGGATGGAGTATGGTTGATTGTAGTGTAACAGAGAGGAGAAACTGCAGTTTTGTAACAGAGAGAGGGAGAAATGTAGTGGGAAGAAAGTCTTAACAAAATAGAAAAGAAAGTTTTGTAATTTATTTATTTTCATTTTAAGAAAAAGAAAGTTGTAAATAAGCAAAAGAAAATGAATAAAAAAAATTATTTTTGAAATGAAACTGTGAATGTTTTTTTTAAATAGAAAAATAGAAATGCAAATGCAAAATGAAAAACTTCAAACACACAAACAAATGCAAGCACAAATTAAACAAACGCAACAATTTATTTTAATGCACTCAACACAAAAACAAACACATAATATAATAAAAAGAAAATAATTCGAAGATTAGAAAATAAAATCAAACAAATCCCCGGCAATGTCGCCAAAAACTGGTTAAAAAACAGTAATTCTATGGAATTAGAAAACCGTCGAAAAATTTAAAAATTAAATAACCGCAAGCGCACGGTGTACGAATGTAGCACGTGGCGAATACGCGTCAATCCGCAGGGAATTGATGATTTTAAAATTCTATTCAATCAAATTATACCGAAGTCGAGAGTGAATAGCTAGAAATGTAAAAAACTAACAAAAACTAGCAAAAGAAAATGATAAAAATATGAGAGTTAAATGACAATTTAGAGATAATTTTATGAAATTATGATCTCTCTTTTTTGGGTCATAAGTGAATTTAAATGATGTGCTTATCATAAGTATGACTCATTTGTGTTATTAATTAGCTCAACATAAGCCATCAAATTATTACACAACCTCTAAATCACTTAATAACTCTGATGAAAATGACAACAAAGTTGAAAATGAAATCTATTTTAAGTATGGTCTATTAACTATTAATTAAAAATATAGACCATCAAATTTTAATTTCAAATCACTTTCTTATGCCATAATCATATTTTGATGAAGAGACATTTGTGTTAGTGATTGTTTAAGCATAGCCTATTTGGTATCAACAATATAGGCTATCAAATTCAAAGCAAAAACAATAAAAAAAACCACTTCAAGCATTGTCATTAAGCACAAAAAGAGAGCTATAATTATCACAATGTTGAAGCTACATGTTTAGAGGCTTCATTACCCCTAAATTGAAGGGATTAGACTTTCATATTTGTTATCAAAACAACAAATATAGCTTGCAACATTAAAGGAAAAGAGAAAGAAAAAGTGAGTAAAGCAAAAATAAAAACTAATCTACTTTCATGAAATAAGAGAGATCTACACTACATGCATAAAAGGAAATGAACATGTAATTAAAACGAAATAATAATTTACATTGCATAAAATGAAAAGAAAATTACATAAAATAAAAATGGCTAAGTAGCCATGAAAAGAGAAAGAGAGCTTTCTTTTATTTTGAGCCTAAACTAATGAAGAGGAAGAGGGACTAAGGAAAAGGGGAGAGATTACATGAAATATATGCGTATTTATACATGTATGAAACCCTAATTCATATTTTTAGGGATTGCCCAAAATGCGCATGAGGTAGTGTGGAGGCCAAGTAATCATTAGCTTCTATAATCATCATTTAAGTGTACATGAAGCTATTAATTCCATAAGCATGTGCATTAGCCTCTAATTTGTACATTAACGTGGTGGGTAGGTGGGGTCCTCTATGTTCTTCACTTTGAATTGTTTCCATCTTCATTCCTTTGTATTCATTTTGTGCATGCACATTCCTTCATGAACCCACTTGTAATTGATCTTAATTTCCTACTAAATAATATAAAAATTTCCAATTAAATTTTCTCAAATTAATATATGCACAAAAATGACCATTTTTCCCTTGGATGAAGATGAATATGTGACAATTTTTTATAATATGAATTTTGGTTTAAACAAGTTAAAATATCCAATATGATCATTTATTTAATTTAAATAGATTAAATATGGTGGTAAAAATGTGCACATTTACCTGCATATCAATTGGGGCATAGAGAATGTCTGCACATGGTAGGGATTTAAGAAACGGTTTTGTATATTTAGGTTTGGATAGTGGAATTCTAAAGAGGGGTAGGCAGAGATTGAGGATGTACAATAAGTTTAGTTGATAAGAAAATATGAAAACCCATGTGCAGATAATTACAGAAATTATAATTGTTTCAAGTGGATTTAACGGTAGTACCCTAAAATAAATGAACAGAAAACATTAGTAAGGAAATGGGATTTCTAAGATTTGAGAGAAGTACTCCTAGGTTAATAAGGACAAAATCCACTTTATGCCAAGACCAATAAAATAAAATTTTTGAAATTTAAAAATAAAGTGGAAAAACAAATGTAATTGATAGAATTGAAAATTTTCCTTGTTGATATTTATTTTAGAAAATAAATATGGGGTTTTTGAAGAATGATATGAAATTTAAGTTGGTTTTTATAGAATGAAAAATTGGAATTATTTTGAAGAATTATGGAATGTGTATATATATAACTCGCTAGTTTCCTTGTAAGTAAACAATGATTTTAAACATTAAAAACTAGAGTTTATCAAGTATCGAAAACATAGATTACAACTTTTATTGTTGTAATAAATGTTTTCGTGAAAAATAAGTGGAACATATGCTATAAAACTATAGTTATAGTAAGTGATTCCCAAGAGAAATATTTTTATGTAGGTATATGAGATTTATTGGTATTAATTCAATTGAATCCATACACTAGTATTTATTTTTATTTTTGGTTGCAGTAACGGTGTTTTATGCAACATCAGTTTTAACCGAAATAAAAATGTATTTTTAAAAGGTAATTTCTAAGTATAGAAACAAAATGGTTTGTAAAATACACTTATTATTTTTAATAAGTATAAGGAAGTGTTTTTTCAATTATGGAAATATTAAAAAAGTTTTGAAGATGAGTTTTTTTGAAAGGAAAATGTGTAAGTTAGATATTAGAAAATATTTATCATGGAAGAATATAAATTAAACATACTTTATTCTATTGCAATGAAAAGAGTAATGGTTTAATTTTCTATGAAACCAATAAAAATGTTTTTGTGCAAGTTACAAGGAATACATGAAAGAGATATAAGGTATAAAAAGCACCAAGTTTTGTATAGCCTATTTTTATAAAATAAGTTCCTTGTAGTTTAACATAAACATGAAATTCACTTTTAAAAGGTTCATAGAAGATTTTAGCGTTAATAATTTCTCATTTAAGAAAGTAGTTCCAATATATTAAGGTATGAGACCGTGAAGTGTGATAAGAAGATGTTTTGAAACACATAAAAATAGTTTGAAGATATTTTAAAAGAAAATAGTTTAGTGAAAAAGTAAACAGGTTTTTGGAAAGATAAAACTTATTAAAAGTAGAATTTGAAAATTCAAATTTTTATAGAAAACTGAAAAGGTCTTTAAAAGATAATGAGGAATAAGTTGGACTTATAATTTGAAATTTTTCCCCTCTAAGTTGGGAAATAATGTTAAGTAACTAAGTATTTTTGAATTTAATAGAAAGTCAAAATAACACTTTTTAAAGACAACGATTATGTGATTTGATGTTTTGAAAATTTAGAAGTCTTAGTTTTTGAAACGATAAATATGCAACTTAACTCTTATAAATATGGAGTATAGAGAAACCATTTCCTAGATGTAACAGTAAAACTGCAAGACCATGTAAGGGATAGCAGTGATTACTTTTGGTACTAATGATAGAAGTTCTCATGGAATGTATAGGACACTAGTAAGAACCTAGAAATGTTGATTCATGTGCTAACTAAAGAAGATAGTAAAGTGAAATGAGTAAGGTAGTATGGCATGCATGGTTGATAATGGATATTCTTGTTTTTGGAGGAACTTGGGAAAGCATCTTTATTTAATGGAATTCACATAAGGTAGTAGTTCTCAAGCTAGTAATAGAGTGGCACCTTTCGAAGCTCTTTATAAAAGACCGCTCTAGTCGCCTTCACATTGGATACGGTCTATAGAGGGATTGCATTGGTTCCGACATAGTTAAGAAGACTTCAGGGAGGATTGGTTTAATTGGGAGAAAATTCGTATTTCGTTCCCACATTCCTTTGACAATTAGTTTTTAGAATTTCCTATTTCCATCTTTACTTTTGAATAAGCTCTTTCCTTTATTATTCTTTGGGAGAATAGAACTTAGGATTTAACCTATGGATGGTAGGAATTGTGTAAATATGTTATTAGAACATGTTATGAATGATGTATGCTAGTGATTGCAGCTGTTTGCTAGTGGATGCTAATGGACGCATATAGTTACACTAGGCACTATTATTCTTTAGAGATCGGCCTAATTAGGACACTAGAGCATATGCATATGGATGTGTGTGCGTTTTTAATTTATTCCTATGGTTGCTATAAATGAATGATTATCACATGGTTGTTGCATTTGAATGATGTTTGTAGCACGCATATAGGACTATCAATTATCATTAAGGAATTTTTGCATTCATTTGGATACATGGCACGAACATGATTGCATAAAAGGAGGTTAACTGAATCAGTGGACCGCCTAATCTTTGCATTAGTTAGGGACATTTACATTTCACTAATTGCATAAGTATCATAAATTGCATTAGAAAAAAATTAAGGACAATGGATGAATGATTGATGATTGAGTAGTTGATTGTAGAATTGGATGAAAACGTTTAGTACATTCTTTTATCCTTAGAGATTTCGAGGACGAAATCCCTTAAGGAGGGGAGAATGTAACAACTCGAAATTTTAACCCATAATAATTAATTCATTAATTAATTGAATAATAAAATAACTTTGTGAAATTATTAGAATTGAGCCATGAGAGTTGCATCGTTGTGTGGTAATATTCTCGTCAATTTCCATATATAGAATGTCAGATCCGAGCTAAAATGAACAAGATGCAAAATAAACGAGAAAACGACAAAGTAAAAAAAATAAAAATAGGCCAGGTCGATCGATCGGTCGACCTGGGCACAAGGGTGGTCGACCGCCTGGTCGACTCACCTTTCCATTTAGGCGAATGAATGAACGTTCATTCGTTCAAACGTTGTAGGCGTGTTTTGCATTCTTCATCTTGATCTAGTCCTTCCATTCATGCATCTGATGACTCTTATTCAGCATATGACGTGGTTGCTTTCTATTCAATCCCTAAATCCAACGGTCTGAGATCCACTTCTACCCCTATAAATAGAACCCTATGACTAACAATTTTTCTCATTCTAAGATTTTCTCCAACTGGATTCACCTAATCAGGAAGGACCCTAAGCGGAATAATTTTCCCGAGAGGAAATCGCCTTAAATAAAAATATTTAACAACCCCAAGTGGATCCAGGAAGGCCTAAAGGGAATAGCTAAGGATCAGAAGTGAGTGATTGTAATTATTTAAATTTCTTTAAGTAATTTAAAATAATAGGGTTTCCAATAGTTGCAGTTTAACTACGATTTTTGGAGTAACCTTTTTAGTAATTTATTTATAATTTTTAGAATTATTTTCAGTTTATTTCTTCTAGCTATTCTTTGTAGTTAATTTTAGTTTATTTCTATTAATTATAGTTTTTTCCATTTAATTACAGTTTATTTATAGTAATCTAATTTATTTACTGTTATTTATGCATAATTTACGTCTACTTCTTACGCCTTAGATTTCCTTCTATTTTTAGTTTTCTTTTATTTCTCCTTCTTCTTCGTGTATGGATTAGAATAGAATTAACGCGACATTGGGTTAAATTACAAGAAATCTGAAATAGTGGAATATGAGATGTAAATCACAAAGACTGTAATATAATTGGAGTAGGACTGAAATTATGCCTAATTATGATATAAATTGGACATAATTAAGAAGATTAGCCTAGTTATAACTTAGAATATAACTAAAAAGAATAAAAGAAGAAAGAAGCTTATTTTCATGTTTAAACCTTGGGTTAAGTAAAGCATGATCATAACGTAAGTTATAAATTTATAAACTATGGAAATTATGGTAAAGATGGACACTATGTTAAACTATGGAAACTATGGCGCTTATTTTAAGACTTAGGATAAATTTAAAAGCAATAATTGTAATTGATAAAAATAAAGGCTTATTTAAAAAATTTATCTAAGTTAATAAGCAAAGATAAGAGTAAGACCTGTACCAAATAGCATTCCCCTAAAATTTCTATGGTTATGGTGTTTAACATAATCCTGAAGTGAGACGAGGTGCTTCACATAATCCTGAAGCGAGGCGTGATGTACGCTTATGCTTATATTGGTAGTAAACGTTTAATCTATGGTTGTTCAAATCAAGGGGGTTTGAACAAGGGGTGCAACTAGATTATTTTTCATAGGGACTAGTATGAACAGCTTTTCCCCTATTTTTCTTTGGACACAGTGTTTCACATAACCCTGAAGTGAGATGAGGTGCTTCACATAATCCTGAAATGAGGCGAGGGGCACGCTTATGCTGGTTAGGGTAAATAAACGGTCAAAAGAGGAAGCAACAGGTAGCATGGGCATGACGGTAGTTACCCGTGCGACTTCCATTTCGGTACTCAGTAATCGCCATGAGTTCCAAGCACTTGGTAAGTGTGTCTTTCGTAGACACCAAAATCTACTGTGTACAGAAACGTCCAGTCCGTAGTATATTCTATGGAGTAGCTGGCCGATCAAAGGGTAGAATTAGGAATTCATCCTAATCAAAGCAGCCATCAAGGACAAGTGCAAACAATCAAAGTGAACCATCTTATTAATTGAGCAATAGTTTAATCGTATTTATTTCAGTTTATCTCTTTCCTATTTCCTTTATTTCATTTTTATATACTAGAACTATTGGAGGGTCGGTTACTTTTACTTTGCTTAAAGATTCAAGTAGTTACTATCATTCACAAGACTTTTATAGCAACTGTAGCGACCCGACTTTCAGTTACCAGAAAGACGCATCACTATTTAAGAAAGAAAGAGATAGAAGAAGAAAAGAAAGAAAAGAAAGAACAACAACACATCCGAATCTCACAGCGGAACGAATGAAATATAATATGTAACATATACATAGTATCATATGCATCAGAGTACATAACTATACATCTCAATTTAGACAGTTATAACAATTCTGTCTAATATACAACACAAGAACAACTATACAGAATAACACACAGCGGAAACTCTAACTATATATCTACACGCTGAACCCTCCTGCTCCAAAGCTCCTCCAGAATTCGTCAAGGATAACCTGAATCACTTGGGTACTCATATATGAGTACCCAAGTGATTCAGGTTATCCTTGACGAATTCTGGAGGAGCTTTGGAGCAGGAGGGTTCAGCGTGTAGATATATAGTTAGAGTTTCCGCTGTGTGTTATTCTGTATAGTTGTTCTTGTGTTGTATATTAGACAGAATTGTTATAACTGTCTAAATTGAGATGTATAGTTATGTACTCTGATGCATATGATACTATGTATATGTTATAACTGTCTAAATAGTGATGCGTCTTTCTGGCGATAGAAAGTCGGGTCGCTACAGTGTGTAACCCACTCCTCCATTTTCCCCTTTCCTCCATAGGAAATCAAGGGAGAGGATAGTAGATTGCGGTTACTTGGAGGATTCTTGGAGAAGATTTGTACCATATATTTCTTTTATTCTAACTTTTTCTCTTTCTGTGTACTGGCATATTACGAGTTATATTTGTACTCTGTTTCTGTTGAGACTATGAATTTTTATTTCACGAGACATGTTGGGTTTTGAGGCATGTATGTTGTATTTGGATTTTGACTTATTTGGTTTATGAAGCTTTTGTTTTAAATAAGTTTAATGTGTCCTTTTAGGTATATTAAGGGGTGTGGTGTGTTTCAATATTTATCGTTACACTCTTCCCCTTTAGGAAATTTTCCTTGAAATCCTCAATACAAACAAGGTAAAATCAAACATTGCTACCTTGAATGCCTAAAATCCATGAACAACCATATCAAACATGCACACAAAAGCAGGTAATGATATCGACGCCTACCCTAGAAACCAAACTACCCTATCCGATAACAAAAGTGAAAGTAAATATGATAAATAGAAGTCTCACTTAGTAAAGAGCTCCGGATAAGTGGTCAGGATGCTTTCCTTGGTATGCCAAGTATAATCGCCTTTCCTCTCACTCCGTTGAACTTTCACCAACTCTACGATATTTCTCCTAAGTTGCTTTGTATCATGTCCAACGATGCGAATAGGCATATAAGGTCTCGATGCTTTTGGTTCAATCTCGATATCATCAAGCTGATCCAGTTAAACTACTGCACCTGCGTCATGCACAAACTTCCACGAGTGGGATATTGGAACACATTGTTCACGTTCGCCAACTACTAAGGTAAGTCAACTCTATATGCTAGATTCTTGATCCGCTAAAGTATCAGAAAAGGACTAATAAATCTCGATGCTAACTTCCCCTTAGTACTGAATCAAATAAAAAAAATTAGCGAAAAGATTTTGATAAATACCATATTGCCAACGGGGAACTCTAGGTCATGTCTTCTCCTATCGGCGCAGCTCTTCTGTCTATCATGAGTAGCTTTCACTCGTTGCCGAATGATCTTAATCTTCTCTGAAGTCTTTCTGATCATATTTGGCACTAGTATTAATTTTTCACCTGCTTCCCACCAACATGAAGGAGCAATGCACGGTGAGCTATATAGCACCTAAAATGGCGCCATGTCAATGCTAGACTAATAACTATTGTTATATGTAAACTCTACTAAGTGTAAATGATAGTCCCACGAGCCACAAAAATCGACAAGCTCGTAAATGATTATCCAAGATATGATTCACCATCAAGATTTGTCCATCTATTTATAGGCGATAAGATGTACTGAGATGTAGCTCCATCCATTGTGCCTCTTGAAAGCTCTTCTAAAACCCGCTAGCGAACAAAGGGTCTCAGTCGCTCACAAGGCTCCTCGGCACATCATGGGACCACATAACCCATTTCACTCGGCTAAATTGAATGTTTTTCTAGTAGACATAATAGGTATGAATCAGGCACTTTTCGTTAATCTATCGACTGTAACCAATATCCTCCATTGATCCTTGGCACTCCATCGATGAAGTCCATTGAAACTTGTTTTTCCACTTAGGTATCTTGAGCAATTGTAGCAAACCACTCGGCTTCTCCTACTTGCCTTTATCAACTGATAATTCACACACTTCAAGGTAAATTCCACAACATCCTTACTCATCCCATCCCAATAAAATGTCTTCTTCGTATCATAGTGCATTTTATTGCCACTAAGATATATAATCAATCTAAAATGATGGTACTTTCCTAGCCTCATCCCTCAACCCATCGACATCAAAAATGAAAAATCTCCCATCCTTACAAAGATAACCACCACGATCAATCCTATACTACTTAATCTCTTCATATATTGGCCCTTCTTCCATCTTCATCCTGATATCTGCTAGTCTATAATCTTACCTCTGACTAGTACCGATCAATTTGATCAAGGTACATATGATCGTCAGGCTTGCGAACACCTCTACCTCTAGCTCCGTCGAGGTCTGAAATCATAGCCAACAACAAAATCTAACTGCTTCCACTCTAGGGAAATCACTCCCTAACTAGCATGTCTCCTACTCAATGCACCAACGGTCGCATTTCCACTACCAGGTACATAGGAAATTTCAAAGTCGTACGAGGCTAAGAATTCCAACAATCGCCGCTGACGAAGGTTGAGATGCTTCTAGGAGAAAAGGTACTTCAACAACTTATAGTCCGCATACAACTCAAACCTCTCCCTAAGCAAATAATGCCTCTATATCTTCAAAGCGAATTCTACAGCTGCCAACTCCAAATCGTAGGTCGGATACTTCCTCTTGCGCGGTTTCAACTGCCAACTAGCATGGGCGACAACCTTCCCCATCTTTACCAAACCCAAAAAATCCAAAACAAAGCAATCACAATCAAACCAACATCCAAGACTCGATAGGGCTAAGTCTCGACAAGCCACGCACATGCTAGCTGGTCCTCCAATAAGGTTTGTAACTATCAAAGGTCGGTCAATTATCTTAGGCCTCAATCCCAAACTATCTACCAAATCACTAAATATGAAGGAATGTGAAACCTTGGTGTTGAATCAAACACGTATAGGTGTATCAAAAATAGAAATCATACCCTATATAATAATGCTCTTCCCCTTCTCCTACACTGATGGAGCACTCAGTGAAGCTGGAATAGTGTTCAAAGCATTAGCAGACATAAAAATTTTATTATTTCATGGCTCTAGGATATCGTTGTTCATATACCATAGTTGGTTGCTGTTAAAACATCCTTTCTTCTTTTTTCTACAATCTTTGCTAAGATCGCCCTTCTCTCCACAATTGTAGCAAATACGCTCCCATTGCCCCTTATTTTGGCCACCCTTGCAAAATTTCTTTTTCTTCTTGTTGGTGTCCCACTTCCTCTTTCCTTCCTCGCCAGCTTGCGACTTTGGCTCATCCTTGGAATTAACAACTGATTTAGGATTAGGATATAGACTCTCATATCAAAGAGCCTTCTCCAAAAGCCTCTCAAAGGTCTTATCTATGTGACTCACAAGCCTCTCTCTATGATAACCATCCAAGCAAATAATGAACTTCTCATTCTTCTTAAGTGGAGTGTCGATAATGATGGACTGCACTTCGATAGCTTCTCGAACTCGCCCACATACTCTGATGGAGACATATTCCTCTATCTTAAGTCATCAAATTTTTGAAAGCGCACCGACTTTCGAGCGTTGGGTATATACTTCTCTTCAAAAATAGCCTTAAACTGCTCCTAAATAATCTGATCCTTAGGAGTAGCAATCTTGATGGCGTTCCGCCATCCCAGAGCTTGTTCCTGGAGCTATCTAAAGGCCAACTTCCTCTTTATCTTATCCTCTTACTCCATGTTCTCAAAGATGCATTTGCATATGTCCAACCAATTATGCACCTCGATGGCTGATTTTGTTCAAAGAAACATTTTGCCACCTAGAGTAGAGTAATCCTTGCTCGGTTTGGCGAAGTCAACCATCGGTGCTTGCACTGGAGCAATACCACAGCAGGAGCAACTTGGGTATTCTAAACCATGTAGTACACCATCTCAATAAACATGTTCTATAAGTCGAGGTTAGCAACTCCATATCCTGCCCCTCCTTAACTCCAGAAATGGAGTTTCTAACATCATTCCTTCTTAGCCAGCTCATTCTTACAAGCTGTAATAAGAATGGTCGGTCTCTCTAAAAGGAATAAGTGGCGTTCGTGAATGCAATGCGACTTATATGCTATATATAAACTACTACATACTTATGAAAACCTAAATATAACAAGTAAGCTCTCTCATTTATTGTTGTATCCATTCAAAGGCGATGCTTCTTCCTTATCTTTAATGATCTATTTATCAACTATGGTCAATGCAACCTAAGCGCTGGTACCAAATGTGATGATAACCTTATACCTTCGATACCCAATATACAGGATGGTAGCCAAGAATATAAAGTAGAAAAAACCCAAGCTCAAAACCAATAAGCAACTTCTCACGGTGCACATACAAAATATATTGTAATAACATAGATGTAAAATAAGCG
Source organism: Allium cepa (assembly GCA_030765085.1). Classification (NCBI taxonomy): domain Eukaryota; kingdom Viridiplantae; phylum Streptophyta; class Magnoliopsida; order Asparagales; family Amaryllidaceae; genus Allium; species Allium cepa. Next base: position 456,454,972 of record CM060932.1, read on the forward strand.
AGACGATGATGTAATCAAATAAGCCATAAATAAAACATTAGAGTGCATTAGGTTCACAAACTACACAAAACCGAATAAAGAGTTTATACATCCCTAAATAAACTCTGTAATTTTCTCTCAAAATACAAGTATCAACATAGCTTCACTATACTGCACACTAGAATATAAGCGATAGTAAGCCCAAAAGTACAGATATATGAAAGAGTATCCTTCTGTCGTACTCCGTACAGCTCCATGCGATATCCATACATGGTAGCCCTAATTTACTCATTTAAGAGTACACAAGCTAATAGGAAGCAAAACATAAAAATTGGGATCAAACAATAGTCTGGTGTGAGCGATACATCATCTCATAAATACTATAAAACTCATACATAGTAAATAGGGTATAGGGTATGACCAACCATACATGACCTGTCCTTACATCTAAAGAGTTATAACATAAACCCAATACATGCTAGACTATAATCAAAAGTGGAAAATATAAGGTATCGGGGTATCATAAAGAATATCAAGCACAAAACAAACATAGCATCCATCACACAACCTCACATCTCTAACTCAAATGCTTTGAATGAACGGTAGCTCTTTCAGATGCTCAATTCATTGCCTAGAGAAGATACAGGACTGGACACAAGTAGATGTCCAAAATAGAAGTACATGTAGGCTATCCTATCCCAAAAATTAGCATCACAACCATAGATTCATCCACGATCCCTTAGCATATACACTGATAGTAGAACTATCTCACAAACACTCAACTCATGCCCACGCAGATGGCTAAGGACTAGACACATTAGACATTTAAATACTTAGATACACATGGATTACCCTGTCCTACTCACAAGCATCTCAAACTCATGTTCTACTCTTTGAGCCATCATAAAGAACTCATCCTTTCAGTCCATCACCAGATGCTATAGTCACTCGTCGCAACAAGTCGTCGATGTAATGACCCAAAAATTTTTGCTCCCAAAAATTCTTGATAGTTATGAAAAAGAAGAAAGAGATAGAAGAAGAAGAAGATTAGAAACATCAACATCTCACATTCGTAGCGGATAAAATATAATAATAAAAAATAACAGTTTATAAAAGAATACTATATTTATCGCCTACATCATTAATACATCAGAGTTACACATATATATAGACACTGGATATACAAAATCATTATGTCTCATATATACAACAATATAATACAGCGGAAACACTCCATACGTTCTTGCCGTCCAACTCGCCTCTTGAGCTCCAGAACGTCCTTACCTGAAAATCTGTAATACTCGGTCCGACCCGAGCATTACATCAAAGTAACACCCGGGTCAGGCTGAAAACCAGCATGAGTAAACCCATTTAACATAGAATACAAGGGCATATAACTTATATAAACCCGGGGTAACTTGTATCAATTTACAACTCCTCCAGTCATTATAGACATCACTTACATCACACATCAACTTCTAAGTACCAAAACTTAGATTAAATGTCCAATTCATTTAAATCATTCCATTCCAGTCTATTGTTTCTCATATCCATCTATAAAGAATCGAAGTGGTTTCGGGTACTTACTAGTACCCGACTCCGGTCTCTTCGAACCCAATGTCCTCTTATCTCAAGTTATTCAAATGAAAAATCAATTCAAACTTAAAATATATAATGTTACTTTTTATCACAGCAATTTCTCATTGATAGATAACCACATTTATTATTGTCTACTCAAACAAATCATATCACAAAACATTTCATATCAGAATATCAACCAAATTAAGGCATTTCACAATAGGATTTATCACTTCCAAAATTAAATTAATTTCCTCTAATTAAATTAATTACTAACCCTTAATCCCTTGGATTACCTTTACTTAATATAAATTTAATCAATTTATTTAATCACCTTTTAATTATCCATCTAATTAATCATCCTTGATTAATTATCCTTTAATTACAACAAGTAATTAATTCTTAATTAATTTCACAATTTAATTAGCCTTCATTCATCATATTAAATAATCCCTTGATCAATTAATAAAATTAATTATCTTAAATTAATTCCATTAATTAATCATTTGATAATTCTTAATTAATGACCTTTCACTAACTATATTCATTTACCAATACTTTAATTTCCTCTCTAAGTAATTAACTTTAATTAATCATTTATAATTAATCAATTCTTAATTACAAATTAATTAATTCCTAACTTCATAATTAATTTCTAAATCTTAACTTAATTAATCTTTAATTACCTGATAAATTAATCCCTAATCATTAATTTATAATCTAAAATTATCTAATTAATGTTTCTTAATTACAAAGTAATTTAATCTTAATTTATTAATTAAACCTTTAATAACTTAATTAATTTAAATCATAAATTAAATAACTTATTAATATAACCATTTAATCACCTTAAAATTTTAATGAATTACAAATCATTAATTAACTTTAAGATAAAAATCATTTTCATTTATGATTTAATTATCATTTTCAAACCATATTTGAAAACTTTTTAACTTTCAAATTCTATTTCAAATTTAAGATTTTGAAATAACTACTAATTTAACTTTAACAAATTAAACCAAGTTAAAACTCTTTTAAAATCAAATGTTAAAGAACAATTATAATATAAAGGAATTTATATGAATTTTTAAACCAAATTCATTTTAAAATTAAAAACAATTTAAAATATACTTTAACCCTTTATAGTTGTTTAAATATTTAAATTTTACAAAACTTTCTTTAATTTCAAATTAGGATACAAAAATAGATTTGAATCCCTATTTCAAATTCTGATTGTAAACTTTGTTTAAAATCAGGTTTCAAAATTTTAAATTCTGTTTAAACTCAACAGACAAGTTTTAATTAAAATTGTAACAAAAGCAAACTACCCGAGCAACCCAAAATTTGCTTCTGGTCCAAATTTAAATTTCTTCGAGCAAAACACAGTAATTACTCGAGAAAGCTCGAGTCTTCCCACCTCTTCAACCCAACATACATCAGAAATCAAAAACGCACGGTGCACACGCACCATGTTCTGGTCAACTCCGGCCATCCATGATGGCTTCACCACGTCGGCATCCATCGCCGCACCAACTCACGATCATCGGATCGTCGCCATGACCTCGAAATCCAAATCGAGGCTCAAACCCAAACCAAAAAAAAATAGGAACCAACTCCTCAAACCTGGCAACGCCTTGCCCGAGCATCTCCGACCACCAGATCGACCAAGACTTCAGCCATGCCTTCTTCAACCCCCACGCTTCCACCTCCCTGAGTTCTGGTGAACTCGATGCACCAGAGAAGTCGAACCAAATCCAAACCCGACTATGCCAAAAACTAGGTTTACAGATTAAAATCCAACACTGCCACTTCCATGATCATCTGAACACCCATCAAATATTTTTACTTGATTCTCCGATCACTCTTCCACCTCCAGGAAGAATCACGACACCCCAGATCAACTGGATCGCCATGAGCTACTTAAATTTAATTTTCTGGTCAAACCAGATTCACACCCAAATCCCTTTACTAAAAATCATGATCTTAGTTTCAAAAATCAAGTTTTAGTTTAAGTATTTGATTTATATTCTTGAATTCATCAATCATGATAACTAAATTTTGACTTATTTTAAAGTTGCTCTGTTGTTTTTATTTTCCAGAGGAAATACAAATTTATTTTAACTTAGACAAATTTTTAAACTAAATTCTATGGTATAACAATCATATTTTGTTCAAGACATAAGTCTTAACAAAGATAGGATCATGAGCAAATGGTATTTGAGTTGATCTTGAGCCTGGAACCAAAATCAGATAAAATTCCAAACACACAGCAATGCACACACCCATACGTTCATATATACACACACAGGTATTTACTCAAGAATATACTCACCAAACAAACTTATTTTCAAAGATTAGCATGCCATAGAATCTTATACTTAAACATTTAAATAGTGATGTTATTCACAGGCATTTCAAACATAATCAGAGGAAACCGGGTTGGAATACTCACCTGTAACAAGAGTTTGAACAGAGAGCAACTTTTGTTGTTGTTTTTTTTTAAAATAACTACAGCTTTGATCTTCCTTTAAATCTGCTTGTTTATTTGATGAAGTTGTTGAATGATGTTCATTTTTTTGTTTTTTGGTTTGCTAAGTTTCTTTGTGAACGAACTAGATCAAAAGTGATAAACATATATATAGAAAACAGGTTTGTATAGGGTAGGGTTCGTGCTGGAACATTCTCTTCTTCTTTTTATTTGATTAGATTTTTTTTCTTGCCTCCTTCTTTGACCAAACTAGATTTTGTTTCAGACTGAAATGATTTTAACACGCTTTGAATGACCTTGTTTTTGAGCTGAGATGATAGCATTAAATGTATGTGTTTCTTTTCTTGTTTACAGCATATCCATCTGAATCTTGTATGTAGATATTTATTTCTTTGTTCTCTTTTTTTTTCTTTCTCTTGCCTTGCATAATTCACATACATACAAAACTGTCTGGTTTTGTTTTATCTTCATGCATGCACATATGAATTTCCATAGGATATATATTTCTAGAATTATCTTATGATTCCATATAACCATAGAAGTTATTTTGTATACTTATTTCTTTTAAGCTTAACTATTAAACATTTATTTATATTAATATAATTTATACTTATATTCAACATTGATAAGATTAATTTTATTTTAAGCATTATTATTATTAGATTACATCCATATATATACTTATACCAAATATTAATAAGGTAGAGCCTTTAATTTAATTGAATAAGATAGATTTTATTGTAAAATTATTTTTGAAAGATTTTATTTTAAATTTTCAAATCATAATTTCCGTCTTAATCCACACATATATACAAATAACTGTTAAATGTCCAAATTCTTATCTGTTTTTAAATGATAGGCTTGTATTTTATTTAATTAGATTAAATACTTATTAAAATAATATTGCCAAAATCCCGGGTCGTCACATTCTCCCCCCTATGAATCTTTACGCCCCCGAAAAGGAACGAAGCCAGAATTATTTAAAATTCCTAAAATCAGATAAATTTTCTTTGATCATTTTTAAATTACTTTGAAAATCTAGATAATATTATTAAAATAGTTTTTATAAAAATATTTTTATAACTCGATGTTTCAACAAGTCCATCCTTGTTCTCGCAGAAATTCGGTCATACGTTGATCAAGCGTACGACTGAAAATCTATAAGTGCTTAGCAGACCTGTTTCCAACATCCTGTGAAAATATTTTGAAAAATAATTTTATTGAGAATGTAGAAAACGGTTTTTTTTTGAAAATAGAGGATATATCTTTGGTGAGGATACTCTGGAAATCATCACCCCCATCCATGGTCGCAGTTACATTCCAGGGTTACGTTGCCATCGCAGCAAAAGTCCATGTAACTGTAGGCACTCCGCGCCCCTCGATTACGCAATGGAACCCACAACAGATCGCAGTTACATTCCAGGGTTACGTTGCCATCGCAGCAAAAGTCCATGTAACTGTAGGCATCAGCGCCCTTGATTTTCGCTGTCGAAATGAAACCTCTCCACTCCTACATAGGTCGCAGTCTACCGATGTAAAATCAAATGCAGAATGTTGGCTTTCAACGGCACACACGGCTTTCGCTATGTTACCATTGGTCGCAGTCTACCGATATAAAATCAAACGTAGACTGTTGGCTCTCAGCGGCACACACGACTTTCGCTATGGTCTGTGGTAGATCGCAGTGACATCGAGTTACATTGTCGTCACAGCATAACCCAAATGCCTCTGTAGGCATCAGCGCCCCCAACTTTCGCTACGCACTACTCATAATCCTCAGGAACTAGTTTTGTTCGGACTCCTCACAGGATCAACTTTTGAACCCCCCTTAGGGTTCAAGGCAGCACCACCCGGTGGCACTCCTGAGAAGTTCATTTCAAGGGAGCGCCTTTTTCCCTAGAGCCATTATCAAAACACTTTATACTATACACATATAGTATCTTCCAAATAATACACCTAGCATGAATCTCATATAAATCTCCTTTCTCAAAATCGATTATCCTAAAATCGATAGTTCTCAAACTAGGCTTTCCAAATTCCAATATTGATTTTACCAAAAAATATATAGCCTTTCCAAATTCAAAGGTTCCCAAAATCTTTTTCCAAAATCCTCATAAGATCCTTTATATATATATATATATATATATATATATATATATATAATTTTTAAAAACTTTAGATCATTTCAAACTTGTATAAAACTCCTTTTACACTTCAAACACTTTCAAAAATCCTTTTCTTCCGGCAATAGATTCAACAAGGGGGGATTTATCTTATATAACAAAGATATATAACTTTGTTTATTCAAAATCGAATATTCAGATTTGATTACTCTATAAAGTCCTTTTTATCATAGAAATTTCCAATATCAGTTTCATTCAAACCCGTACGATGTACACATATCATCCGTATGCTATATTAATCTGATCGCTCACTCGATCACTCAATTCCACTTTCGAACTAGTATCGTCCACCCGACTTCATAGTATGGACTCAGATCTAGTTTCTTGATTAGAAACCGTCATTCTCCTTGCATAGCCATACTACGATAGAGAATATCCAGAACCAATCAACAATCCATATCCAGGTTCGCCGTCAAAAATCGAGTGAAAAATCCCAACTCGGATCGATATAACTATCTCGATATTCTTCGCTCGAATCTGGATCAAATCACTATGCGAATAGAATAATATACATACATCCTACGTATTTATTTTCATTGATTATTAGCCAAATCAATTTCCTTTCTATTCATCCTCACTTTGATTTTATTCACTTATTCACATTTGCCTTAATCCCCATTTGGATTATCACTTTAATTCTTATCTCAGTTGGATATTTAACATTTTGAACTCCAACCAGTTTATATTTAGAAAATAGCTTGAAAAATTTAAAAATAGGCAAGTAGTTGAAAAATAATAATTATTAGTTTGTAAAATAGCTGTAAAATGGTTAAGAAATTGTAAAATAGTTAGAAAATAATCAAATAGTTATAGAAATTTTAAATAATTGCAAAATAGTTGTAAAATAGTAATTAGTTATAAAGTAGTTGAAAAACAGTAATTAGTTTGTAAAACTGTTGAAAAACTGTTAAACAATTCCAAAAATAATTGTAAAGTAAGTATAAGATAGTTTAGCATTAAAAAGAAAGATTGTATAGTAAATAGTTTGGAAAAATAGATTTATATTAAAACAATTTATTATGAAAATAGTCCAGAGTCAAAACTGTTCACTTCCATTTAAATTAACTCAATTCTAATTTGAATAATTTCAATTTCCGTTAAAATTGATTTAACCCCAGTTCAAGTTGAGTAAGTCTTGATTTCTTTCCAAATTCAAATGAAATTCCATTTGAATTTAAACTATAATTCCATTTTATTCAAATTAATTTAGACTAATTTCAAATTGAATCCACTTCTCGAATCATTTCAATTTCGATGAATTAGTCCCAATTCCCATTTGAGTTTGAACTCATTAAATCTTTGATTTTATTTCAAATTAGTCCAATTCAAATTTTCCGTTTGAATTTTATACTTATCTATCTTCAATTCTAATTAATTCAAACTAAATTCAATTTGAACTAATGAAATCTAAATCTCAATTTTAACCTATCCCGAATTATATAAATTCGGGCTAAATTTCCAAATGTTGATTTCACCCCTTAAATTAGATTAACCTATATTTTTTTGAATCAATAATCTAAATCTTTAAACAATTTAATTCTGAGTCCATTTCTCAATAGATAAAGAAAATTTTACATTAGTAATACCACAAAATATTCCATACATTAATTGACTACATATTATTAGTTCATACATTGCATACATTTATCCAAAATACGAGTCTTACAGAAGTCATAAATCTAGATGCCTTACTATTACCTAAAGGTTTAGAAAGAATAGAGCCCTAATGTTCTTGCAAGAATCCATTCTATGGACTTCCTTCCAAAGGGCAAAGCCTGAACGTACACTTCTCAACATGATGTCCCCACTTATAACATTTACCACAAAATGTTTCTACCCTGTCATCAACCTGGATAACCTTCACCGTACGTTCCACCGCTTTACTCCTCTTCTGCCTCTCGAAACAATTCCTAGCAATATGCCTCGTCTTCTTACAATGATAGCAGATGGTCGACTCATTGACCGGTTCAAATGGTTTACGCTTCGCCTTCCTCGCTTCAGGGCAATGATTTAGGAAATGTCCTTTCTTATGACACTTAAAACACAAGATCTTCGAGCGAAACCGTTGGAATGTACCCTTCAATTCCTCTTTGTTTTGCACTTGGCTGCGTAGTGTCCCTTATTGAAACATCTGTAGCAGGTGACAGTGTCATAAGGTCCCGGTTCAGCCCTTTCCTTAACCTGTTTCTCATAATTTTGAATTGCTTCTTCTCGATTCTTACGTGCAGCTGCTCTTTGCTCTCTACGCCTAACCTTCCATTCTTCACTCTTAGTTATCTTTCTTAAGGACTGAATTCTAGAGGGACTTCCTAATTTATAAATTAGACATAATTAGAAGAATTCAACTTTTACTCTGATATATATATTAATTTGCTTACCAAGTTGTACCTTATGTTTCAACACCTTTGGTTTTTAATTTCAAACATGTCTCAAACAACTTCTTATTTCAAAATAAGATTACTTTCAGAACTATTCTGAATAATATTATTTATCATTCCCTTTAACAATTTAAAAACAAATTTCAAATTTTTTTTTAGGATTCTAACTTCACAATTGAAAACCTCACTTCAACTTACAAGTCATACTTATCTAAAAGTTTACTTCCTTAACACATTCCATTCTGCTTTATCATTATTAGGCAACAAACATCCCAGTATTTGATACAATAACCATTTTATTTTATTTTAGTTTGAAACCAAATTTACTTCTAATTCTCCTTATATGAATTGATTCATTCTATTCAATTCCTATTTGGATATATATATACCACTTAAATTCTTATCTAATTTCAATATCCAACAACCAATTATTACTGTATATATAAACTTATATAAGAATCCTTTACCTTTAAAATCATTTTATAAAAATAACAAGTACGCTCGCATATATATACACACACACTCAACTCATTTTTAGGGTACTACTTACCCTATCCTTAATGAGTACACCCACCAGAGCCAAGGTTCTCGCTTAGCCTTCAGCTCTGATACCAACTGCAACGACCCAAAATTTTTCGCTCCCGAAAATTCCAGATAGTTATGAAAAAGAAGAAAGAGATAGAAGAAGAAGAAGATCAAAAACATAAACATCTCACATTCGCAGCGGATAAAATATAATAATAAATAACAACAGTTTATAAAAGAATACAATACCTGCCGACTACATCTTTAATACATTAGAGTTACACATATATATAGACACTGGATATGCAAAATCATTATGTCTCAGATATACAACAATATAATACAGCGGAAACACTCCATCCGTTCTTTCCGTCTAGCTCGCCTCTTGAGCTCCAGAACGTCCTTACGTGAAAATCTGTAATACTCGATCTGACCCAAGCATTACATCAAAGTAACACCTAGGTCAGGCTGGAAACCAGCGTGAGTAAACCCATCTAACATAGAATACAAGGGCATATAACTTATATAAACCCGGGGTAACTTGTATCAATTTACAACTCCTCGAGTCGTTATAGACATCACTTACATCACACATCAATTTCCAAGTACCAAAACTTAGATTAAATGTCCAATTCTGTAATGACCTGCCTTTCAATCCATAGAAAGACGCATCATTAAGAAGAAAGAAAAGGGATAGAAAAGAGAAAAGATAGAAAATAAAGAAACAGACAACATCAGAATCTCACTGCGGAACGAATAAATTATAATATATCACATAAAACATTACATAGTATCATATACATCGGAGTAAACAGCTAATACAACACAAAATAGACAGTTATAAACATCAGTTTAGCAATTACAATTCAAGTACATCAGAGTAAAACAGATACAACTCAAACACAGCGGAATCACTATATATATCTACACACTGAAGCCTCATGCTCCATATCTCCTCCAGAACTCGTCAAAGCAACCCTGAAAACACTAGACTACTCATACGTAATATGAGTACCCAAGAGTTTAATAAAACAGAAAATAAACACTTGGGTCAGACATGGGTCTGGTGTGAGTAAACGGGTTTAAAAGTTGCTTAACTTTGAAAATTCTTTGGAAAGAAAAGGTATCACGTAAGACATTCCACACATAAACATGGAAAAGTTTTTACCTTATGCTAACCAAAACATTTGATAGGAAATCCAATGATATTATAATAGTGTCTAAGGTTTTCAAAATAAAATAAAGAAATAGCTGGAATACTTACATCTAACGTTCTAACATAGTTGGGCACAATCAAAACCGTACAGGCACTTATTGGATTATGGATTCCATCAATGGCAGGGCTACTGGGGTACCGTCCGTCACAGTACGCGGCCCAGATCAACGTACCGAGGAGTACATCCGCTCCCCTGCAACACAAGGCCGGAACCATCCTTTATTGGGTTTTCCCGAACAAGATAACCCCAACAGTTGGAGCTCACAACCGTCCACACAGCCGAAATAAAAAGGTACCTCTAGACAGGGGAACATCTCGTCCTGCTTGGGCATGACCCACTTAGCCTTGCTGCACCTCCCCTGTTTTAGCCATTCCCGATTGATGAGGCTTGAGGCTACGATTACCTTTAGAGAACGCATCTCTTAGAATGCTCATCGTCCACCTGACGATGTTCTAAAAGCATTCAATCCATACAAGTTCGTTCCGGGTTCGAACGAAACCGAAGGCATTATCTCGTTACACTCAATTTGCAATCACCCTCAGAGTTAACGACGATAACCCTTGCACTCTGAATCTTCATTTCCACTTGAGATTCATGACCTAACGTTTAATTTGGATCGATGTGGTTTTCGAAATTCCAAATTTGGAAATCCGATCCCGGTCTCATCGAAATCCAAACGCCATCTTAATGTCCAAGTGAATTTAATTTGAATAATTAATTCAATTCATCATTATTTGTTTATACACAGATAGATAATTCACAATCTCATCATAAACAGATAATCTGTATCAACATCACAAACAGATAATCCTTATTATCATACTTTAACTAAGCATCCATATCCTTTAGATACTACTCATCTCATTACTGAGATCACAATTATCCAAAGGAATATCAATATCATCCATAAGCAAAGATTTATTAACCATCATCTATAATTAATTTAAAATGAATTAAATTAATTACTTATATCTCTAATTAATTTAAAATAAATTAAATTAATTATCACATCTATAAATACTGCTTAATATCCATTAATTATTAACCCGGTTAATTAATGATTTTCTAAGTATTCAACTTGATTTAAACACCTTTGATTAATCATTCTCTAATTACAATGAGTAATTAGTCTTTAATTAATTTCACAAAATTAATTAACCTTAATCATAAGTAACTAACATTTAATTACTTTATTAATTAATTAACTCTAATTAGTTACATTTATCCTTAATTAATTACATTAATTAATCACTTAATTATTAATTATTACTTAATTAAACAATTCTTAATTACATCATTAATCATATAAATTAATGATCTCTAATATTTAAATTAATTACTTTATTTAAAATTAATTACATTTAGTAATTAATCTAAAATTTAAAAATACAATTATTAATCACCCATGATTAATGTTCAATCCAGTAATTAACTACCCTTAATTACTCATTACAAATTAATTATCCCATAATTAATTATCATTATTAATTAATCCCTTGATTAATTACCAAAGTAATTACCTAAATTACTTTATTAAAAACGATCTCTCACTAATTACATTCCAGTAATTATCATTTATTACTTCTCTAAGTAATATTGCTCCGTTAGTTACGTAATTACTCTTATTAAACCATCAAATGATTATCCTAAATTAATTAAACCAAACTAATTAATTTAAACAAATCATATTATCAAATTTAAATACAATAAGTAATTGACTCCTTTAATTACTTTTATCAAGTAATTATACTTAACCATTTACAATTAATTGTCTTCAATTAATTAATCTAATTAATTATCTAAATTAATCACATTAATTAATTGCATAATTATCCTTAGATAATTATCATTATTAACTAACAACATTATCTTTAATTATTTACTTTAAGAAATTATCTTAGATTAATTATCATCAATCATCTCTAATCAAATTAATCTTAAACATTAATTAAAATCAATTAATTAAGACATTCCTTAATTATTATCTTAAATATTTCTAAGTTAATTCATTCACCTTATTAATAACTTTATTAACATTCAAATGTATTTGAAACAATACGTTTCTAAATTTAGTTCAAATTCCATTTTAAAATTTAATATTTAAAATGTTTAACTATTTAAACATTAAATCCAAATTTAAATAAATTTATAAACTTTAACTTTAAAAATAAAAAACATTCATTACTTATAAAAGGTACTTATATATTAGAAAAGTTTAAAACAAAATTACTTAAAGAAATCAAGCTTTAAATTAAATTTATTATCTTAACTTTCAAATTTAAAGTTAAACATTTCATAACTTTTATTCAAATACTAAAGAAAAGAATTCTATCAAGTTTAAAACTATTTGAAAACAACTCATTTTAAAATCTATTTTAAATATTTAAACTTGTTCAATATTTATTTTTTTAAATTTCACACAACTTTTTTAAATTCAATCTAGATTCAAAATATACCTGAAAACTAAATTTAGTCTTGATTTCAAATCTCAATTTAAATCTTGCTTAAAATTTAAAATTTTCATTTTTTTTAAACTTTGAATTCAAATAATTCATCAAACTTAAACTTGAATTTTAAACCCCTAATCAAAGTCCTGGATTAAACTTTTTATTTCATTCAAAAAGTTAAAAACTGAATTATGTAAGGTTTAATAACCTGGAACAAAACTACCCGAGGCCTCCCCTTATATGCTTCGAGTTATTCCCCTAACTGCTCCGAGTCAAAAACACAAATACCCGTGACCATCTTTGAGTCACCATACTGCACCATCCCCAAATAGTTCACCAGAACTATTATGTGCACGGGGCATATGCACCGGCACTCTGGCCATCTCCATCCACCATAGCCAGCTTCAACAAGTCGCCAACCACCCCCAAACTTGATCACGGCCCCCCAGAAACCCCTATGCAGTACGAAATCAAAATCCAGTGAGTTAAACAACCTGGAACATAACCACTGCAAAACATTCCCAACCTGTCAACATCATTCAACCTCTCGTCTGACCATCAACATCGATGCGAATTCGGCCATAGCTCTATCTACATTCCCTCTACAACTTCCCAAAACCCTACCTCACTCCATGCATCACAGAAAACAAGAAGCTACCCAAAATTCGACCACTTCAAACTAGGGCTTGAAACCTGAAAATAGCAATTGCCATCGCCACCACCCTCTCGCCATCTACCTCCCAATTTTTCTACACTTTCCAATCAATCTTCCACCTCCAGGAAGAATTTAGCTTCTAAAATCCATTAGACAATCAGAAAAATCCAAAATTCCCAATTCTGTTTAATCCCTAAGTACTAACTCCACACTTGATTTAAAAATGTAATGTCTGTTTTAAAATTCATGTTTTCAAACATGCATTCAAGTTTTAAACTTGATTTAATAATTAAAATGTTTGATATTCTTGCTTTTTGAAAATAATATCTGTTATTATTGTTTTCAGAAGCAAAAATTCTTAATTTAACTAAATTATAATTTTACAAACCTAAATCTATGCTAAACAAACATATTTTGTTTACATAATAATTCTTAACTGAGATCCAATCATATGGAAATGGATTTTTATTTAAAATCCTAGTTAAGAAAACAAAAGCAGGTCTGTAGATAACTAGCATCACACACATATGCATATTTATGAATATACATAGAACATCATCATACTACAGTCAAACAAACATGCTTGTTCTATCAGTACACATGCACAGATAATTTAAATTTTTTTTAAAAAAAACAAGCATAATTAGAACTTGAGTTTTTTCTGGAAACTTGTTTAGCTTTGCTTTTTAAAAAGTTAAGAACTATTTTTTTAAAATTAGAAGCTTACTCACCATATTATGAAGGAGCAGAGAACAACTCAGATGCAAACTCATATTTTCCGGGAACCAGATTGCTAATTGAAACCTGGGTTTTAATCTGCTTGTTGATGTTGATCTTAAAACTGCAGCAGTTGGAGTTGATTTCCTATTGTTGTTGATTATTAAAAACTGCATTTTGATGATTTTAAACTGCATGCTGCCCCATTCTTCTTTGCTAGAGTTGAAATTGAACTCCAATTCTTGTTGCTTGAATATGAGTTCAATTTCAACAGATTATAGAATTTTCAGATTTGCAGATTGAAGTTTGTTTGCATATTTTAATTTGTAATTGGTTCTGCAGAAATTTGATTGAATTTGTATTTGCAGATCTTTGAGTAAATTGGTTTAGCAGATTTTTGAGTAAATTTGGTTTTCAGTTTCTTTAAATCTGATTTTCAGATTCAATTGAAGATAAAGTTTGAACAAAAATGAATTTGTTAAGTTTCTTATCTAAAATAATTAATTTCAATAATAATTTAGTATTGCCACTTGTTACGTAGGTTTGAAGATTAATTACAAGTGTCCTCTTTATAATTTGAATGCTTAACACATGTATGATTTTAATATAAAGATAAATTTCTTTGTTTATAAATGTTTTTAAATTCATTTCTAAAACAAATTTCTAATTTAATTTAAAATGTTTTTAAATGTTGTTATCAATATTTAGCCTTACATGTTTATATAAAAACTTTTTTATAACATTACACATTTTAACGTTTACTTGAATAATTTTAAAAAATATTTTTAAAACTAAATTTCAAAAGAGAAAATTTAAAAAGAAAAAGAATGTTGAATACAATTTTATTCCAAAGTTTTTAAACCGTAATATCATACTTTAATGAAATTGAACTAAATCTATTTCCAAAACAATTTTTAAAATAAAATAAACTTTTGTTACTATTTGAACTATTATAAATTTATAAACAAAATAAATGTTTTACTTATATTTCTTCTGAAAACATAAGATAGATTTTTAAGTTAACTTTTGAAAAGTTTTCAATATTAATTTAAATCAAATTAACCAATTTACAATTTATACATCTATATATTATAAATTTGAAAATATCCTTATTAAATTTAAATTAAAATTAAAATCAAATTATCTATTTACAATGTATACACATATATACATTATAAATAAAATATCTTTTAAATAAGCTCAGAAAGATAATTTTATCATTTAAATATTTTTAGCTTTTTAAAAGAATAAAATTCCTAAATATTATATTATCAATATTATAAATTTTGAAAAGAATATCATTTGTCAAACCAAATAATTATTAATCTTCAAAAGATTATTTCTGTTCGAATTAGATTATTAAATCAATATTTTACATTTTAAAATAATTATTAATGAAATTATTAAATAAGTATTGCCTAAATTTCTGGGACATCACATTCCTCTCCCCTTAAAAGAATTTTGTCCCCGAAATTTAAAAGCAAAGGTAATTTAATAATCCCATACAGATTTTTAATTTTAAAATAGTAAACATATGCTATCAACAAAATACTAGCAACCATAGCAACCAATTCAAACAAACAATTCTAACTATCCAGACAAAATACTAGATAGGATTCTTTAGAGTTTCCCAGGTATAAATACCGGGACACTCGCTCTATAGAATCTAAACTAGCTATACAACACAGATCTAGAGCTCCTATATACCCAGATCTACAAATCTAAACAGGACACTAGACCACAAACAAGTCCTGATCAACTTCCAAATTTCCCAGAACTACCGATTCTAATCTAGTGATAAACCATACACGTACTCCCTCAGAGATACGTGAAAAACATAACAAATTCCAGCCATCCGACTGGAAATTCAGTCCTGTAGACCAGACACTTAACCCTTAAGAGAAAACAGAAAGATCCAATACTCTTATCCACGAATCTCTCCTATCGATCCTGGGCTGGCTTCAACCTTCTTGATCAACCCAATCTTCGCAGATGCTTCACGGAACAAATCTGGACAAAGAAATAAACGATCTCCAGATCCTACTCAACAAAATGGTTCTCCTAAGATCCATCAAAATCCACCACACAAACTCTACTACACAAATATCAGAAGACTTCAAACATACTACTCCTATTCGAAAAACAGAACAGATGAGCCTCCAAATGAAAATGAAATTCCTATAGAATCCTCTGATCCAAGACAAAACTCAAATTCCCAATGAATCGGGTATTGCTTCCATTCTGGAATAGCTGCCACTATGCTTCCGCTGCACAACTCTGATTTGAGAACGCTGTTGATGAATACAAGTACAAACTTGATCAATCCACTCCGGAAACATTGTTCATCAAATCCCATAAAATCTCAGTGACCTATCCGATTCGGTCACAAACACCAAAGCAAAAATTCAACCAGAGATCTAGATCCAATCAATCCTGCCAGCTTAAACAGATCTCTCTCTCAGAGAATCCCTTGCTAAGCTGAACCACTAGTAAAGCTCCAAGAACCAAGTCAAAACAGAACTCATTCTCTTGATGCGGATGAAAATCTTAACCCCTTCGAAGATATTCGGAAA
Organism: Allium cepa; assembly: GCA_030765085.1. Classification (NCBI taxonomy): domain Eukaryota; kingdom Viridiplantae; phylum Streptophyta; class Magnoliopsida; order Asparagales; family Amaryllidaceae; genus Allium; species Allium cepa. Next base: position 456,471,712 of record CM060932.1, read on the forward strand.
AAACCAAACCACTTCGATAACTCAAACATCCTCTAGAGATGCTTCAATCCAAACAAAGATTACTCAGAGAACTTCTGAACCATCGCAAGTCACTTTTGCGATTCCACTCAGTTCAGATTCCAAGAAATCGTTCTCCTTCAACAATCAGAATAGCTAAAGCCTTCTAACCCAAAAGAAGAAACTAGTGGTCCACCTCCGACCACAAACATCACACCCAGCTAGGCTTCTTGAAGAAATGGACAAGCTTCACCATCTGCCCGGCCCACTGACAAAAGAATCACAGAGACTTCTGAACCATCGAAGAAACAGGCCACACTGCTGCTACTGCTGCCAAAGACATTCTTATCCAAAAGCTCATCGAATCACAAAGGTACACCAGCCACTTCAACAATAGAGCCTTCAGAAGACAGATATCCCTCAGGAAACTCGACTTCAAACCAAGCACAAAACACTCTGCCAAACTGAGTCTCAAACTCAAATACAGATAGAACTCCTTCCTAAATTTGCCAAAATACCATTGCTGGCTTCAGTACTCCAAACTGATCTGGAATCAAGAAAATCCATTTCCACGAGTGTAACCAAACTTATATTCCAGAGATAAACTCCGAACCTTGGAAAGATTTCCTTCAGAGATCAGTGAAATCCTTCACACCAAATTACCAAACTATTCAAGATGCCCAATACTGCCCTAGCAGATCACTTCCAATCACAAACACTCGGACTCCAACCATTGGTAGTTGTGTTACACACACCACTACCCTATCTACCTTAAGAACTTACATTGAAAAACCTAAACAGGTAACCCAATTCAAATAGGTAGAAATATATATATATATATATATATATATATATATATATATATATATTCAAAATTACAAATACTCTCTCTCAAGAAGGACACCACTCCAGAGTCTAGGTATTCACTCAACCTAGTGCTCTGATACCACAAAGTAACGACCCACCTTTCAATCCATAGAAAGACGCATCATTAAGAAGAAAGAAAAGGGATAGAAAAGAGAAAAGATAGAAAAGAAAGAAACATACAACATCAGAATCTCACAGCGGAACGAATAAATTAAAATATATCACATAAAACATTACATAGTATCATATACATCAGAGTAAACAGCTAATACAACATAAAATAGATAATCATAAACATCTGTCTAGCAATTACAATTCAAGTACATCAGAGTAAAACAGATACAACTCAAACACAGTGGAATCACTATATATATCTACACTCTGAAGCCTCCTACTCCATATCTCCTCCAGAACTCGTCAAAGCAATCCTGAAAACACTTGACTACTCATACGTAATATGAGTACCCAAGAGTTTAATAAAACAGAAAATAAACACTCGGGTCATAAATGGGTCTGGTGTGAGTAAACGGGTTTAAAAGTTGCTTAAATTTGAAAATTCTTTGGAAAGAAAAGGTATCACGTAAGACTTCCCACACATAAACATGGAAAAGTTTTTACCTTATGCTAACCAAAACATTTGATAGGAAATCCAATGATACTATAATAGTGTCTAGGGTTTTCAAAATAAAATACAGAAATAGCTAGAATGCTTACATCTCACGTTCCAACATAGTTGGGCACAATCAAAACCGTACAGGCACTTATTGGATTATGGATTCCATCAATGGCAGGGCTACTAGGGTACCGTCCGTCACAGTACGCGGCCTAGATCAACGTACCGAGGAGTACATCCGCTCCCCTGCAACACAAGGCCGGAACCATCCTTCACTGGGTTGTCCCGAACAAGATAACCCCAACAGTTGGAGCTCACAACCGTCCACACAGCCGAAATAAAAAGGGACCTCTAGACAGGGGGAAATCTCGTCCTGCTTGGGCATGACCCACTTAGCCTTGCTGCACCTCCCCTGCTTTAGCCATTCCCGATTGATGAGGCTTGAGGCTACGATTACCTTTAGAAAACGCATCTCTTAGAATGCTCATCGTCCACCTGACGATGTTCTAAAAGCATTCAATCCATACAAGTTCGTTCCGGGTTCGAACGAAACCGAAGGCATTATCTTGTTACACTCATTTTGGAATCACCCTCAGAGTTAAGGATGGTAACCCATGCACTCTGAATCTTCATTTCCACTTGAAATTCACGACCTAACGTTTAATTTGGATCGATGTGATTTTCGGAATTCCAAATTTGGAAATCCGATCCCGGTCTCATCGAAATCCACATGCCATCTTAATGTCCAAGTGAATTTAATTTAAATAATTAATTCAATTCATCATTATCTATTTACACATAGATAGATAATTCAAATTCTCATCATAAACATATAATCTGTATCAGCATCACAAACAGATAATCATCACAAACAAATAATCCATATTATCATACTTTAACTAAGCATCCATATCCTATAGATACTACTCATCTCATTACTGAGATCACAATTATCCAAAGGAATATCAATATCATCCATAAGCAAAGATTTATTAACCATCATCTATAATTAATTTAAAATGAATTAAATTAATTACTTCTATCTCTAATTAATTTAAAATAAATTAAATTAATTATCACATCTATAAATCCTACTTAATATCCATTAATTAATTAACCTAGTTAATTAATGACTCTCCAAGTATTCAACTTGAATTAAACACCTTTGATTAATCATTCTCTAATTACAATAAGTAATTAGTCTTTAATTAATTACACAAAATTAATTAACCTCAATCATAAGTAATTAACATTTAACTACTTCATTAATTAATTAACTATAATTTATTACATTTATCCTTAATTAATTACATTAATTAATCACTTAATTATTAATTATTACTTAATTAAACAATTCTTAATTACATCATTAATCATATTAATTAATGATCTCTAATATTTAAATCAAATTACTTTTTTTAAAATTAATTATATTTAGTAATTAATCTAAAATTTAAAAATACAATTATTAATCACCCTTGATTAATATTCAATCCAGTAATTAACTACCCTTAATTACTCATTACAAATTAATTATCCCATAATTAATTATCCCATAATTAATTATCATTATTAATTAATCCCTTGATTAATTACAAAAGTAATTACCCAAATTACTTTATTAAAAACGATCTCTCACTAATTACATTCCAGTAATTATCATTTATTACTTCTCTAAGTAATATTGCTCCGTTAGTTAGGTAATTACTCTTATTAAACCATCAAATGATTATCCAAAATTAATTAAACTAAATTAATTAATTTAAACAAATCATATTATCAAAATTAAATACAATAAGTAATTAACTCCTTTAATTACTTTTATCAAGTAATTATACTTAACCATTTACAATTAATTGTCTTCAATTAATTAATCTAATTAATTATCTAAATTAATCACATTAATTAATTACATAATTATCCTTAGATAATTATCATTATTAACTAACAACATTATCTTTAATTATTTACTTTAAGAAATTATCTTAGATTAATTATCATCAACCATCTCTAATCAAATTAATCTTAAACATTAATTAAAATCAATTAATTAAGACATTCCTTAATTAAATTCTTTTATTATCTTAAATATTTCTAAGATAATTCATTCACCTTATTAATAACTTTATTAACATTCAAATGTATTTGGAACAATACATTTCTAAATTTAGTTCAAATTCCATTTTAAAATTTAATATTTAAAATGTTTAACTATTTAAACATTAAATCCAAATTTATATAAATTTATAAAGTTTAAGTTTAAAAATAAATTACATTCATTACTTATAAAAGATACTTATATATAAGAAAAGTTTAAAACAAAATTACTTAAAGAAATCAAGCTTTAAAATAAACTTATTATCTTAACTTTCAAATTTAAAGTTAAACATTTCATAACTTTTATTCAAATACTAAAGAAAAGAATTCTATCAAGTTTAAAACTATTTGAAAACAACTCATTTTAAAATCTATTTTAAACATTTAAACTTGTTCAATATTTTTTTTAAAATTTTACACAACTGTTTTAAATTCAATCTGGATTCAAAATAAACCTGAAAACTATATTAGGTCTTGAATTTCAAATCTCAATTTAAATCTAGCTTAAAATTTAAAATTTTCATTTGTTTTTTAAACTTTGAATTCAAATAATTCATCAAACTTAAACTTGAATTTTAAACCCCTGTTCAAAATCCTGGGTTAAATTTTTGATTTCATTCAAAAAGTTAAAAACTGAATTCTTTCAGGTTTAATAACCTGGAACAAAACTACCCGAGGCCTTCCCTTATATGCTTCGAGTTATTCCCCTAAGTGCTCCGAGTCAAAAACACAAATACCCATGACCATCTTCGAGTCACCGTACTGCACCATCCCCAAATAGTTCACCAGAACAATTATGTGCATGGTACATATGCACCGGCACTCCGGCCATCTCCATCCACCATAGCCAACTTCAACAAGTCGCCAACCACCCCTAAACTTGATCATGACCCCTCAGAAACACCTTTGCAGTACGAAATCAAAATCCAGTGGGTCAAACAACCTGGAACATCACCACTACAAAACGTTCCCAACCTGTCAACGTCATTCAACCTCTCCCCCGACCATCAACATCGATGCGACTTCGGCCATAGCTTCATCTACATTCCCTCTGCAACTTCCCAAAACCCTACCTCACTCCATGCATCACAGAAAACAAGAAGCTACCCAAACTTCGACCACTTCAAACTAGGGCTTGAAACCTGAAAATAGCAATTGCCATTGTCGCCACCCTCTCGCCATCTACCTCCCAATTTTCCTCTACTCTCCAATCAATCTTCCACCTCCAGGAAGAATTTCGGCTTCCAAAGTCCTTTAGACAATCAGAAAAACCCAAAATTCCCAATTCTGTTTAATCCCTAAGTACTAACTCCACACTTGATTTTAAAATGTAATGTCTGTTTTAAAATTCATGTTTTTAAACATGCATTCAAGTTTTAAACTTGATTTAATAATTAAAGATGTTTGATAATCTTTCTTATTGAAAATAATATCTGTTATTATTGTTTTTCAAAAGTAACAGATCTTAATTTAACTAAATTATAATTTTACAAACCTAAATCTATGCTAAACAAACATATTTTGTTTACATAATAATTCCTAACTGAGATCCAATCATATGGAAATGGGTTTTTATTTAAAATCCTAGTTAAGAAAACAGAAGCAGGTCTGTAGATAACTAGCATCACACACATATGCATATTTATGAATATACACAGAACATCATCATACTACAATCAAACAAACATGCTTGTTTTATCAGTACACATCCACAGATAATTTAAATTTTTTTTTTGCATTGTGAGATTACTCACTTCTAAAAAGAAACAGAGCAGTTCATCCAAGACAGTTTTGATATTTTTTAAAAAAAACAAGCATGAATTAGAACTTGTGTTTTTTCTGCAAACTTGTTTAGCTTTGCTTTTTTAAAAGTTAAGAACTGTTTTTAAAGTTAGAAGCTTACTCACCATATTATAAAGGAGAAGAGAACAACTCAGATGCAAACTCATATTTTCCAGGAACCAGATTGCTAATTGAAACCTGGGTTTTAATCTGCTTATTGATGTTGATCTTAAAACTGCAGCAGTTGGAGTTGATTTCCTATTATTGTTGATTATTAAAAACTGCATTTTGATGATTTTAAACTGCATGCGGCCCCATTCTTCTTTGCTAGAGTTGAAATTGAACTCTAATTCTTGTTGCTTGAATATGAGTTGAATTTCAACAGATTACAGAATTTTTAGATTTGCAGATTGAAGTTTGTTTGCAGATTTTAATTTGTAATTGGTTCTGTAGAAATTTGATTGAATTTGTATTTCAGATCTTTGAGTAAATTAGTTTTGCAGATTTTTGAGCAAATTTGGTTTTCAGTTTCTTTAAATCTGATTTTCAGATTCAATTAAAGATAAAGTTTAAACAAAAATGAATTTGTTAAGTTTCTTATCTAAAATAATTAATTTCAATAATAATTTAGTATTGCCACTTGTTACTTAGGTTTGAAGATTAATTACAAGTGTCCTCTTTATAATTTGAATGCTTAACACACGTATGATTTTAATATGAAGATAAATTTCTTTGTTTATAAATGTTTTTAAATTCATTTCTAAAACAAATTTCTAATTTAATTTAAAATGTTTTTAAATGTTTTATCAATATTTAGCCTTACATGTTTATATAAAAACTTTTTTTATAACATTACACATTTTAACGTTTACTTGAATAATTTTAAAAAATATTTTTAAAACTAAATTTCAAAAGAGAAAATTTAAAAAGAAAAAGAATGTTGAATACAATTTTATTCCAAAGTTTTTAAACCGTAATATCATACTTTAATGAAATTGAACTAAATCTATTTCCAAAACAATTTTTAAAATAAAATAAACTTTTGTTACTATTTGAACTATTATATGTTTATAAACAAAATAAATGTTTTACTTATATTTCTTCTGAAAACATAAGATGGATTTTTAAGTTAACTTTTGAAAAGTTTTCAATATTAATTTAAATCAAATTAACCAATTTACAATTTATACATCTATATATTATAAATTTGAAAATATCCTTATTAAATTTAAATTAAAATTAAAATCAAATTCTCTATTTATAATGTATACACATATATACATTATAAATAAAATATTTTTTATATAAGCTCAGAAAGATAATTTTATCATTTAAATAATTTTAGCTTTTGAAAAGAATAAAATTACTAAATATTAAATTATCACTATTATAAATTTTGAAAAGAATATCATTTGTCAAACCAAATAATTATTAATCTTCAAAAGATTATTTCTGTTTGAATTAGATTATTAAATCAATATTTTACATTTTAAAATAATTATTAATGAAATTATTAAATAAGTACTGCCTAAGTTCCTGGGACATCACAAATTCACTTAAATCATTACATTCCAGTCTATTGTTTCTCATATCCATCTATAAAGAATCGAAGTGGTTTCGGGTACTTACTAGTACCCAACTCCGGTCTCTTCGAGCCCAATGACCTCTTATCTCAAGTTATTCAAATGAAAAATCAATTCAAACTTAAAATATATGTTGTTACTTTTTATCACAGCAATTCCTCATTGATAGATAACCACATTTATTATTATCTACTCAAACAAATCATATCACAAAACATTTCATATCAGAGATATCAACCAAATTAAGACATTTCACAACAGGATTTATCACTTTCAAAATTAAATTAATTTCCTCTAATTAAATTAATTACTAACCCTTAATCCGTTGGATTACCTTTACTTAATATAAATTTAATCAAATTATTTAATCACCTTTTAATTATCCATCTAATTAATCGTCCTTGATTAATTATCCTTTAATTACAACAAGTAATTAATTCTTCATTAATTTCATAAATTAATTAGCCTTCACTCATCACATTTAATAATCCCTTAATCAATTAATAAAATTGATTATCTTAAATTAATTCCATTAATTAATCATTTGGTAATTCTTTATTAATGACCTTTCACTAACTACATTCACTTGCCAATACTTTAATTTCCTCTCTAAGTAATTAACTTTATTTAATCATTTATAATTAACCAATTCTTAATTACAAATTAATTAATTCCTAACGTCATAATCAATTTCTAAATCTTAACTTAATTAATCTTTAATTACCTGATAAATTAATCCCTAATCATTAATTTATAATCTAAAATTATCTAATTAATATTTCTTAATTACAAATTAATTTAACCTTAATTTATTAATTAAACCTTTAATAACTTAATTAATTCAAATCATAAATTAATTAACTTATTAATTGAACCATTTAATCACCTTAAAATTTTAATGAATTACAAATCCTTAATTAACTTTAAGATAAAACACCATTTTCATTAATGATTTAATTATCATTTTCAAACCATATTTGAAAACATTTTAATTTTCAAATTCTATTTCAAATTTAAGATTTTGAAATAACTACTAATTTAATTTTAACAAATTAAACCAAGTTAAAACTCTTTTAAAATCAAATGTTAAATGACAATTATCATATAAAGGAATTTATATGAATTTTTAAACCAAATTCATTTTAAAATTAAAAACAATTTAAAATATACTTTAACCCTTTATAGTTGTTTAAATATTTAAATTTTACAAAACTTTCTTTAATTTCAAATTAGGATACAAAAATAGATTTGAATCCCTATTTCAAATTCTGATTTTAAACTTTGTTTAAAATCAGGTTTCAAAATTTTAAATTCTGTTTAAACACAACGGATAGGTTTTAATTAAAACTGTAACAAAAGCAAACTACCCGAGCAACCCAAAATTTTCTTCGAGTCCAAACTTAAATTTCTTCGAGCAAAACATAGTAATTACTCGAGAAAACTCGAGTCTTCCCACCTCTTCAACCCAGCATACATCAGAAATCAAAAATGCATGGTGCACATGCACCTTGCTCTGGTCAACTCCGGCCATCCATGATGGCTTCACCACGTTGGCATTCATCACCGCACCAACTCACGATCATCAAATCGTCACCATGACCTCGAAATCCAAATCGAGGCTCAAACCTAAACCTAAAAGAAATAGGAACCAACTCCTAAAACCTGGCAACGCCTTGCCCAAGCATCTCTGACCACCAGATCGATTGAGGCTTCAGCCACGCCTTCGATAACCCCCACGCTTCCACCTCCTTGAGTTCTAGTGAACTCGATGCACCAGAGAAGTTGAACCAAATCCAAACCCGATTATGCCAAAAACTAGGTTTACAAATTAAAATCCTACACCGCCGCTTCCACGATCATCTGAAAACCCATCAACTATTTTTACTTGATTCTCCGATCACTCTTCCACCTCCAGGAAGAATCAGGACACCCCATATCAACTAGATCGCCAGGAGTTACTCAAACTCAATTTTCTGGTCAAACCAGATTCACACCCAAATCCCTTTACTAAAAATCATGATCTTAGTTTCGAAAATCAAGTTTTAGTTTAAGTATTTGATTTATAACCCTGAATTCATCAATCATGATAATTAAATTTTGACTTATTTTAAAGTTGCTCTGTTGTTTTTATTTTCCAAAGGAAATACAAATTTATTTTAATTAGACAAATTTTTAAACTAAATTCTATGGTATAACAATCATATTTTGTTCAAGACATAAGTCTTAACAAAGATTGGATCATGAGCAAATGGTATTTGAGTTGATCTTGAGCCTGGAACCAAAATCAGATAAAACTCCAAACACACAACAATGCACACACCCATATGTTCATATATGCACATAGGGATTTACTCAAAAATATACTCACGAAATAAACTTGTTTTCAGAGATTAGCATGCCATAGAATATTATACTTAAACATTTAAATAGTGATGTTATTCACAGGCATTTCAAACATAATCAGAGGAAACCAGGTTGGAATACTCACCTGTAACCAGTGTTTGAACAGATAGCAACTTTTTTTTTTTTAAGAAAAACTGCAACTTTGATCTTCCTTTAAATCTTCTTGTTTATTTAATGAAGTTGTTGAATGATGTTCATTTTTTTGTTTTCTGGTTTACTACGTTTTTTTGTGAACGAACTATAACAAAAGAGATATACATATATATAGAAAACAGATTTGTATAGGGTAGGCTTCTTGCTGGAACATTCTCTTTTTTTTGATCAAAATTTCTTTTTTTTTTCTTGCCTCCTTCTTTGACCAGACTAGATTTTGTTTTAGACTGAAATGGTTTTAACACACTTCGAATGACCTTGTTTTTGAGCTGAGATGATAGCATTAAATGTATGTGTTTCTTTTCTTGTTTACAACATATCCATCTGAATCTTGTATGTAGATATTTATTTCTTTGTTCTCTTTTTTTTCTTTCTCTTGCCTTGCATAATTCACATACATACAAAACTGTCTGGTTTTGTTTTATCTTCATGCATACACATATGAATTTCCATACGTTATATATTTCTAGAATTATCTTATGATTCCATATAACCATAGAAGTTATTTTATATACTTATTTCTTTTAAGCTTAACTATTAAACATTTATTTATATTAATAAATTTATACTTGTATTCAACATTGATAAGATTAATTTTATTTTAAGCATTATTATTATTAGATTACATCCATATAAAAACTTATACCAAATATTAATAAGGTGGAGCCTTTAATTTAACTGAATACGATAGATTTTATTGTAAAAATATTTTTGAAAGATTTTATTTTAAATTTTCAAATCATAATTTCCATCACAATCCACTCATATATATAAATAACTAGTAAATGTCTAAAGTCTTATCTATTTTTAAAATTATAGGCTTGTATTTTATTTAATTAGATTAAATACTTATTAAAATAATATTGCCAAAATCCTGGGTCGTCACATTCGAAGTCGCGGCACTTCATTGGTTGTTATTCCAAAGTCATCTAGAGCTATCCTAGGGTCATCCATCCTTACTCCAAACCAAGTTCCAAGACGACTAAGCAACCCCAAGTCTTACCTAGGAGCCTACACCTTAAAAGCATCACTCCATGATCGGTTCGACCTCCCTTTGCTCGTCCTGGAGCCATAGTTTCCCCAATTTGAAGCAACACCAAACAGATACTCGTATCGACAACCCTACCTACCGGGCCGTGTCTTCTGTTCGACACTTTCTAGTCGAACCAAAGACCTATTGATCCAAATTTTCTGCTCTTTCCTCCACTTTTCGAGCCAAGCCATCCATCGAGCCAATACCTACCTGATAGCGTTTCCTGTTTGGTCCTTCACCTACCAAGCCACTCAGTGCCAAACCAACCAATGTCGAACTCCCTTTCTGAAGTCAACCACTGGACCTTCTCATTCCGAACCAAGCATTTCCAAACCAAAACGTGTAGCTCCTTCAACACTTTAACATCGCCCTGATTCCATCATTACATTCAACACCTCAACCCTCCTGCATCGTCTCTGTAATGTTATAATCCAAACGCTTTAGAGCATATCCATCAAAGCCTTATTTCACGGTTCCTACCTATAGTTCGCTCTAATGAGCATTTCAACTATACAAGCATACAAACAGACATGAACATGCACCAAACAACATTCAAAGATGTAAAACAAAAAATCATTCATTGCAATCATCATAGAAGGTGTGTACAACATAGAGTAACATCTACCAAGGTAATCACTTATCCAAACAATGTGTTTAGAACATCAAAAATCCATTTATTCACATTTTTACTTCTGGTTGGATTTTAAAACAGCATTAAAACTTAGTTCTGATTTGAAAATGAATCCAAAACATGTTAAACATATATTTCAATATATAATAAAGCTTGAGATGATAATCATCCACTAAAACTTCCAAAATCCAAGTATGCACACAAATTGATGTAGACCCAAAATTAAACAGCTAAAGTGAGATTTTATCTTCCTTAATATGTAGATGTGAAGTTCTCTAATGAATCACCTTGTTAATCTAATCATAATCTATGATTTGAACTTTATTTGGAGGAGAAAAGAGAAGGTTTTGGGTAGATAAAGGGTTAAAGAAGGCTTATATCTATTTAGGATGTGGTAAATGTAATTTAGAGATGATGGTTCAGCCAAATAAGGTCTCCAACCCGGAAATGGGTTAGTGGGCTTGTCCCCAAACTTATTAATTACCTACTAAGCTGCTTCAAAAATTGCCAATCTTCAAATCGATGGCAAAAAGTCCAAATCACTGCTATGACCACTCTATGAAAAGGGAAACCATCATATCATTCAGATGGAAGTGGTTTTAGATTCCAATTTGGCTTCTATCAAATGTTATAGCCATTACTATTTTCGGTGGTAAAATCGTTTGAAAGGAAATGTCACTAACAAGCATTTCCCGAAATCATAGAGTCATACAAAGTTATATAAATTTAAAATTATATTGTATGATCCTCCAATATGTACAATACAGATCATTACAATTTCGGTCAATAGAACATTTGTCTATGTCACTAGACTTTGCTTCACTCTCAAGTTGTTGAAAAATCCTCATGAACTCCACACTATATCTTTGGCAAAAATCGATACGATCAATGAGAGTAGGTCTCATCTTCGCATGAAAGTATTATAGGATTTTATCAATCTTTCATATAAGCTAATTGAAAAGGCTTTAGTAAATCACACACCTCTAGGGCCGCCAACAATCTAGGAACAATATAATAAGGAGGTATGGAATTAAATTCTATAATATACTGTTTACCACTCAACATAAAGATCCCAATGCAACATGCCCTCTACTAACTATATTCACAACAACATTCCCCTTACTCAAGGTGTAAGATATGTCGAAGTCATAAGAAGCAAGAAACTCCAACCACCGCTGTAACCTAAGATTAAGGTCCTTTTGGGAAAAGATATATTTTAACGACTTATGGTAAGTGTATAGCTCAAATCTCTCGTCCAAAAGATAATGACTTTATGCCTTTAATGCGAAAACAATCGCTATAAGCTGTAACTCATAAGTTGAGTAATCCCTCTCATTTGGTTTGGGTTGTTTGCAAGAACAAGGTACAACTCTCTCATTCTGCATCATGACTGCTCCGAGTCTAGACCCACATGCATTTGAATAAACTGCGAATGGCTAGAACTTTAAGGAAGATAAGAACAGGTGCAAAAAGAAAGCAACCCCTTTAACTGAAAAAAAGCGTGCTCATAGTTAAAGTCCCATACAAAGGGCTTCCCTTACCATCTTTGCAAAGTCCTCAATGAACTCCTGGTAATATCAGATCAATCTAAGGAAACTACATATCTCCATAGCTATCCTCGGTACTTGCCAATCCAGAATCGCCTCCACCTTACAAAGATCGACTTAGATCCCTATCTAGACATGATCTGGCCTAAAAAACGAACATCCTTTCGCCAAAAATGGCAATTTGTAAGCTTAGCCTTCTACTGATGCCATCTCAAACTACAAAACAATATCTAGATGCTGTTTTTGTTCCTCCTCAACACAAGAATAAATAAGAATGTCATTAATGAACACTGCAACAAATTTATTCAGCTGATCCTTAAATGCACAACTCATGTGATCAAAAAAATAAACGGGAGCACTGGTCAGCCCAAATGACATAACCAACCACTCAAAAAATACATTTGATGTCCTGAATGTTGTCTTCTTTATACTATCGGAGGCAATCTTGAGTTGATGGAAACCTGTAGCTAGATCCAGTTGTGAAAATATCTATGCTCCTCCAAGTTGATCAACCAAATCATCATTAAGAGGTAAAGGATACTTGTTCATTTTGGTTAGCTTGTTTAGTTCTCTATAATCAATTCACTGCCATAAAGATCCATCGGCCTTAATAGCAAAGACCATGGGTACTCCCCACTAGGAAATATTCTAATGAATAAAACCTCTTTGTGACAAATCAACAACCTAAACTACAAGCTCACTATTCTCCCTAGGCGCCGTATATCGAATAGGCAAACATAATGGCCATGACATCCCTTACTAAGTCAATATAAAACTCAATCTCATGGTGTGGTGGTAAACAGCAACCTTACAAAAAAAGTAAAACTACTAATAACAGAAACATTGGCTAGCTCCTCATAAGAAACATTTAGTGAATATAAATAGCTAATCCTAGAAGTGGTCTCGGACTTGCACAATACGTCAAGTTGATTCCCTTCACTGTCCCTTAGACAAACCACTCTCCCATCACAATTAATACTAACACCTTGCCCTTACATGCCACACATACCCAAAATCAAAACATACCCAAAAAATCCAAGTACAAAATCATCAAAAAGAACTAAAAATAATGATACGAAAATAGAACCCCTTGACAAATCATAAAAAGAGATGTTGTTCCCCCAACAAGATTTGACACTATAAGAAACTCTTTTATAATATCTGGGTCAATATGCAATCTATCAAACAAGGAACTGAAAATGAATGTATATGAATCGCCGGTATCGGAAAGAACCCGTATAGGCAAGTCATGAATAAACTTACACCTTTGAACACGATGCCCTTCCCCTTTCGTTGGGATGTAGGTCAATTAGAACTTGGAATAGCTACAATAGCATAAGCCTTCACTACCTATATACCTTGAGGAGTTGATAGACACTTCTACTTAAGGTGATCAAGCTAGTTGCAAATATAGCACTTTTTCTACGATATATCCCTAATGCAGTTCATCTCCACATGACCTAAAAATGAAATTATTTAATATCTAAATGAATCTTATAATTATTTACATATTTAAGATATGAAAGTCATTACCTCTCGAACCACAAGGCTAACAAAATGTTCCCTCCTTCCTTGGCCCATTAGGATTGGGTTTCCCAATAAGACCCTTCTTCTTCCCTTCCACTTTAACCCCCTCCTTTGGAGTAACCCTCGTGCTCTTATACAACGAGCCATTTTCATAAGACTCTCATAAGCAGCACTCATCGAGATACAAGTAAGGGCCAATTCCTTAATTGGCAAAATAAGAACTCTAGTAATTTCTCATCCTTACTCACTAGAGTATTAACCAAGTCAGCACAACATTTAGCCAAAATATTGAACAAGCTAATATACTCCTTAGCCGTATGTTCCAATGTTGCAAGTGAATAAATTGCTCCAACTGCACGCCTCTCTCAATAGTAGAAATAAACTAAGCCTTAAAGCCACACTTGAGATTAGCCTAAGTGATAGTCTGCTCATCCACCTCCCCGACAACAATGTCCCACAAAGCTAAGGCCTCTCCCGCATGATGTTGGGAGGCAACCCACCTCATAAGAACATCATTCAAGACCATGTTAGTGAAGGCCCTCTCCACCGTATGTATTCAAGCCTGAATCTCTACAAATGCCTTGGTGCCCTGATAAGGCCTCCCACCGAGACTAAGAAAATTTCTACACAACTTTGGGAAATCCAAACTGAAAAAACTTATAATACTAATGCTCGGGGGCTATACCACCTACATCAGCTGCAGGTGCTAGAGCATCCCTTGTAATGGATAAGAACTCTCCAAACCAATCGAGTTATCGGCCTCCAACCTACTGTTGCACATTTGCCTTATCCACTCATAATGCTTAGCCTGAAATGAAGATATGTTAGCAACTTGCAATAGGAATAAACTGACATGCAGAAAGTTCGAGATGTATGCAATATTATTCTAATAATAAAATACAAGTACGTTCTCTCACATTCACATATATAACCACTATTGCTTCGCTTGGTCTTAAGTATAGAACCTAAGATCTAATACCAAATATAACAACCTGCTCTGTAGCATCCTAAAAAATTCGCAATCGAATGATATTGACCAAGCCTAAGTTCCATAAAATAGGTTGCACGGGGTTAATTGAAAATTCTATTATTATTCTAAGTTAATTTTTTTGATGGTGTAACGATGGTATGTGTACAATACGTAACAAGAACATAATATACATATATGAGGCATAACAATCTGGAAGCAACTGATAAAAGTAAAAACAGTCAAAATACATTGACTCCATACATACGAAGTATCAAATATAACATATGATAATACATGTCTCATAGATATAAATACATGTCAGTTATGTACTACAAAATACACATCTAATTTTATAACAAACTATTATCGTCATGCTGTAGTAAAAAAATAATGTGATCCTAAGCTATCCAAAAAAGTTACATTCCTCTTAGCCTATTAATAGGGTACCCGAGAGTTGTCATAAATAAATAAAGACAAAATGCAAGTTAGAATTATTGTCTATTGTAAAGGGAAATAAACTCTAAATATATATATATATGAATCCAAATGTACATAAACAACTGTAGTGAAATTAATGACATATTACTAATGACAAACCTCAACCTGTTCTTCACTTGCAATCAACGAGTCGGCAGAACTAATATAATGTGATTGGCACATGATATCATACTATGATAAAGATAGCCTAATACATAATTATGGGTATAATATGAATATCATAATATAGGTCTACAACCCAACAGTATATGTCAAATAGTGTATGTAAGATTGTACTCATCGTCGTCGATGAGCAGACTTCGCATTGTACATCTATTATAATCAAATAATTCTCGTCGAGGTTCAAAATAACTAAAGTCGTTACCTAATTGTACTATAGATCCCGAGCCATATCCAGTGTGCTGGAACTCACGTAGATCTTACACACCCCATATTGAGCATAAGTGATATATGACCTACTATGTTTACTTGAAATCTATATGGATTTCACCATACCCCATATCGTGCGTAAGTGATACTTGATCCAACCTTATATGACCGCAATCATTTCCCTTTATTAGTCATCATGGATTTCTTATTAAATTCACATTACATCTCGATGAAGGAGAATGATGGGCGTGTCTGTATAATACACCGTCGGGAACCTTAGTAGAACATCGAGGTAGTATAACATCACATAATGCATAAGTGTGTCCTGAATGAACATGATACAACATCTTCACCTCGTTGCCTAAACACCATGTTAAAGGCGCCTCAATGTCTTCGTCGAGTATCCCTTAAGCCATTCAAGTGAAATCGGTTTTGATCTGGAGCAAAATGCTCTAGATTTGGGCTTAATTTCCCAGTCCAGATGCTAACCAGTGGACTGATTATTATCCACCGGTCCATAGGTTGGTGCATGAACAGGGCAATGAAGCCTAGTTCAGAGCACTTCCTAATGTTGATTTGTGCTTCGTCTCCTCCTCGCCTCCTCCATATGCTAGTACTTTTTCCACCATGTTTCCCTCATCACACGGTTAATGTTTGTGTCATTTACTTGAGTACTTGCTTTAATTTCATGAAATGTCAAATTATAGTTCATGTCATCACTAATTCATTTCCATTTGTCAGCCATAACATCGCAACTACTTGCTTTCACTAACTCGAGCACACTAGACAACATCGTTTTATGTGTACAAATGCGTTCAAATGCACTATACACAAATACATACTTATACATATATAATTTCAAGTACATTTGTTATGTTTTTTTCAAAAATTTAGTTTTTCTAAAAACTCTTTATGCTCTGATTCTAACCTTTATGAACATCTTCATATATATATATAGACACACATTCATTATACCATTTTAATTCATTTATTAAGCACAAATCATATTATTTAATATATTCATTACATATAGCAAATCAATAAACAAGTAATTTAATATATTAAACATTCAACAACAATTCCTACCATTCGATGTTCAAATACTACACTACAAAAGTAATCAATCTACCATTTCCAAGTAATTTATTTATCATCATTTAATTTATTTTCAAATTTCCAAATTCAAGCCTTTTAATTAAAAACTCATAAATTCTGCAAATCATGTTATAAAATTCCCAAACAAGTTTTATAAAATCATATATTCACTATTAACCATTTCATCACTACACATAAATCTACTTTTTTATTTATTTGGTTATTTGAGCCTTAAATTCTTACTAAATTTCCTAAATCACTAATATAAATCTCAAAGCTGGTTCTTTTAGTACATAACCTAGTTTATTGTACTCATACAAGCTCAATAAAGCTACGTATAACATCGTAACCATTTCCAACATCATTCGACAAATCACAAATTCCAAAATAATTGTAATAAATTCCATAATAAATATAAGAGCATTCCCACACACCTTGCTAAGAAAGGGAAACAAGAAAATCGAAGAAAATCCAACTTTTGCTTCTCTTGAAAAATTTGATGAAGCTCTCTTCTTCAAATCAAGCTCCAAGATGAACTATGTTGGCACTCCTTGTTCTAATTAGAATTATGGTTATTTTATTTGATTTTAGAAAATTTATTGTGGCTTGTAGAGATGGATTAAGGGTTAGGCTTTAGGTGTGAATGGCTTTCAAAGTGTTTTGAGGATGAACGTTAAATGAAAGTGAATGAAGAGAGAAAGGAGGGAAAGTTAATTATAAAGCCCAAAATTAAGTATAGTACAACTTTCCTCTTTTTCCTAAAAGCAACTCTTCATCGCTTAAAATTTAATTCTCTAAGCATATCAAAGCTTATACTCGTTGAATTGAGGACGCCATTCCCCACTCAGTGGAACTATCCATGGGTCCTAATTACGACATCTACAAGTTGAATATTTTACCTCCCCACCGATTAATAATTTTAACCAAATAAAATATCCAATTAAATTCTCGATACTCAATTGCGCAGGTTGTTACAACCGGTTGCTAAATTGGTCTATCGAGCTAGGACAATATCACATCACTTTTAGGCCTACACTTCCATCACAAGCCAGGCCATTGTTGATTTCATTATCGAGTGCTGAAGCCTGGGTAAGGGGAAAGAAGAGACTGTCATAAGTCAACAAGCTTGGCGCCTTTTTGTGGATGAGGAGTCAAATGAGTAGGGTGCAGGGGCTTGCATTTTCCTTGTCACTCGGGAAGGAAGAGAGCTTTGTTTTGTTATATGCCTCACTTTCAAAGCAACTAACAATCAAGCTGAGTACAAAATTATCCCAGACAGCCTCAGGATGGAAAAGGAGTTACCTATGGATTTCATCCATGTATTCAGCGAATTTTCATTGGTCATCAATCATATTGGTGAACGCTTCCAACTTAAGGGTAAGACACTTGTCTTATACGTTGTAGAGTCCAAGAAGATTATTAACACTTCCACTGAGTTTAAGCTAGAGCAGATACCCAAGGAGCAGAATGCTAAGGCCGACCAACTGGCCAAGACAGTAAACAACTAGAAGAATCCACTACTTGGGTTCCATTGGAAAATCATTGCACCCCTTGCTATAAGCCAGAGTAACAGCAATGGAGATTGATACGCCGTATATGGACAATTGGATGGCGTCCCTGATTAATACTTCATAAGTGAAGAACTTCTAGTCAACCATAAAGAAGTTAAGAAGATTGTATACCAAGCTCCTCATTACACGATTGTAAAATCGAAGCTCTAAAAACGACACACACTTTAGTAGTGTGTGTTTGAAAATGAAGCCAGCCAAATCCTAGAAGAGATGCTTGAAGGGTACAGTAGGTATCATGTTGGGAGCAGAGTTTGGCATAGAAGGCCTCTCGGCAAGGCTACTATTGACCAAATATGATCAATGATTCAATTGAATGTATCAAAAATTGCAACTAGTGTTGGTAGTTTGCCATGCTCCTTAAGAGCCACTCCTACACTCTTACCCTTATGACTTCACCATGGTTGTTCAAAACAATGGGAATTTACTTGTTAGGAAAGATGCCAAGTTACAAGTGAGGGTATAATCACATTATAGTCACCATTGACTTCTTCACCAAATGGGTCGTGGCCGATCCCATCACCATGCCACCACTCTAAAGATACCAAATTACGTCACCAGGAACATTATTTGCCTATTTGGCCTGCTAAAGGAGATCATCATTGACATTGTCACTCAGGTTAGAGCAGTCACTTTCAAGACTTCTGCGCAAGGAATAAGATCAAGAAATGCTTCTCTTTGATTACCCAACCTCAAGCAAATAGACAAGTCAAGGCTATCAACAAGACCATAAACATTCAAGAAGCATCACAAAATCTAAAAGGAACCTAATCAAAGAACTATCACTTGAGTTTTGGTATTGTCACATATCTAGCGACACTTTAATCGACCATACTTCTTTCTCGTTTTCCTATAGGTACGAAGCCATGTTACACATTAAAGTAGAAGCCCCTTTACTCTAACATATTACTTACGAGTCTAAGCAAAATGACAAGCTACTTAAGCTTGGGATGGACAACACAAAAGAACGAAGAGTCGAAGTTAAACTCTACACTGAAGCCTATAAGAGGAGGATAACCAACCATTACAACTCAAGGATAATGCTCTGGTTGTTCATTACCGATGATCTAGTTCTATGTTGGATGTTTGCAAAAACCAAGTATTTGGATGAAGAAGTGCTTGATCTAAACTGGAAGGAGTCGTATGTTATCAGCACTTCCTTGACAAATGGTGCCTACCACATCTCTCACCCAGACGTAACCCTTGTTCTGCATTTTTGGAACACCGCACACCTACAATCCTCTCATTATGAAAGCTAGCGATAATTATAAGGCTATGTGACACATCTTTTGTGAAGAATGCAATGAAGAATTCAGAGGCAACATTGTTCAACATAAACACTTAAGTTGTCTAGCAAGGGTGAATAATTATGTGCTTACTTCCTTGCTTGGGGACTGTCGACCTCTGCCGCCAAGGACAACGTGTGCTACTCAACGCTCCGGTCCTTGCTAACCGACTATCTAACAAGGGTGAATTACCATGCATTTGCTTCCTTGGTCGAGAACTGCCACGTCTATAGGCTATCCAACGAGGATTAGTTATTATGTGCTCATTACCCTAATTAGGGACTATCGATCTTTTTTGCAAAGGACTGTGTGAGCCTTGCTCACTTCCTTGCTAGCTTGTAGTCCATGAGGGTGAATTACCATGCATTCACTTCCTTGTTCGAAGACTACCAGGCTATCCAACCAGACCGAATTATCATGCATTCACTTTCTTGCCAGGGGATCGCCCAACTGCCTTATGAGTTTGAGTAAGATGTCTTACCCCTTCATGTCGGGTTGCATTGACGACTCGAGATGCAATTTCAATAGTCCCGTATCTCTCAACGTTGATACCGCCTACTCCTCTTGCCTGATGGTTACTATTTCAAGACCAGTGTTGTTACCTCGAGTAATGTTGGTATCTAGCATCTATGGCTCACCGGCATTAGTATAATTCGAGCCTAATATCAATTAGCCATGTGTCACATTAGAGAACCTTTAAGTCACTCAGAGCTTAGGTTCGTGTTGGGACCACCTGCTAGTTAATCCAATTACGTATGACCAAGGAGAACTTTGAGTCACTCGGTGTTCTAGTTCATACCAAGAGCTCTTGCCACTTCAACCACCTATGGCATGTTAACCAAATCCGTGCTAAGGTTTGTGCCAAGACCGCTTGCTACTCAATCTAAACATAGGTCATCCAAGAGAAACTTGAGCACTCAGTGCTTCGGTTTATGGTAGGATCACTATAGTATATATGCCCACCTTGGTTCTCAATCGCGATCGAGATCTCCAAAATATGCCCATTTCCAAGCCTGCATCCCATCCTAGCTCGAAGTACATACTAGTCCTTTCAAAAACAACTAAGGTTCACATGAACGAACCGCTCTCACCACCCGTCTCAGTACCATGCTACTATTTTTTCTATCTTGTGAAAGCATTTAAACATAGACAATACAGGGACTATTATGGCTTAAAGTATGCTACCTTACAAACAACGCATGGATAGGTAAAAAATGATAAGTAAGAAACAATCAACAGTTTGCACAAAAGGAAATTTAAACCAATAATCCAAACCATATGGAACATAGCCCACCCCATAAGGCATACTAATAGATAAAAGAATATCTACATATGTGGTTCATCATGTGACCGAGCTAAGGAGTCTAATTGGTCCTATGTTAGTACGACCAACATGGCAATCTCAACGTCCATCATCTCGGAGGCTACCACCTCTTGGGCCTAGGCAAAGGCCTTGGCATTGAACTTTATATGGAGAACAGAAAGCATGTATTTTCCCTATGTAGGGTCTTTACCAGGTTCCTCAATGGATTCGTCCATCTATCTTCCTTCACCTTCTTAGAGCCTCCACGATCGTAGACATCGGCGAGCGGACATGTGATTGCTCAAGTCACTTCATAGTTCTTTCGCTGCCTTCTTTGCTTTCTCTAAGTTCTCCTTGAGATCCATGACCATCTTCTACACTATATCCCTTTCCTCGACTGCCTCCCTCCCCGCCCTCTTGGTAACTTCCGCTCTGCCACCTCTTTTGTGCTTCAACCTTCGATGTCACTACAACTTTTTACGTGGCCTTCAACCGCCCTTAGAGTTTCTCAACCATATCTTGTATGTGTATGGAGTAGTATCCGACCAGACCAAATAGTGTTAGAAAAATAACAAAGTAACATAAGAAAATTCAGACTTGGCAACTTACTAGCAAGGTGTCTTCAATGTGAGCATTTACCATGGACTCCAAAAAGTGTCGGCTCTGACCAGTTCTAGTCGTTAGGGGTATGATAAGGTATCCATGGACATAAGTTGGAATCCCATCAATAGACGATTTAGATCTTTAGTATTCTTCCCTTGGGCGATCTACAAAGTTAGTTGCCCCAACGACACCGCAACATCCCCACCGCCCAGCTGCTCTAGGTCATAAATATGAAGGAATTTGGAGTATGGAGGGGTGGCCTCATGATGCAATGACATTCCGACATGATCTCACTTCCTCTTCTTACTGTTAAAGGAGTGCTAGAGTGATCATTCGGGGATGGGAGTCATGTTGATGACCACCCAACCTACTTCGGGTGCCTTAGGTGCCGAAGAAATGGTAGGACGAATACTGGAGTTAAGGTCATTGAGTGAATACTTGTTGGCCACTTAAATGACAATGAATGTCATGGTTAGTTAAAGTGGAAGAAAAACGAATGTTCTATTTTAAGTAAACTACCATCTATACTAGCCCAAGGTTGCTTTCTTAAAAGGGGGCATAATGAGGCTGAAATGCCTATACTAGATTGATCTGTCTTTAGCATATGGCTCACTCAAGGCATAACTATGCATCTGGATACAAAGGGTTATGTGTAGGAATTAGCTCAAAGGAGGGACTTGCATCCCTGCCAATGCTCGGTTCTTCTAACCCTCCTATATAATACTTTTCTTGAATTTTGCTTTAGTATCCCATTCAATAATGGGCTTCTCACGACGAGGGATTGGGACATCAACCAATTATTGTAGGCCGAATTCTTCCCACCATGGTGTTGGCGTAACATCAGCGGACCAAAATAGCGACGACGGACTGAGACATATCAGGTCGGGCTAATGTGGGAGACCAAAACAATGATGAGACATTGAGATGCCCAACTATGGGGTCTTAAAAGTTTGATCATGGAATAGTCTCATTTTTCCTTGGCCACATCCTATGCCATTTCCTTATCTATGAACCCTATTTTACAACCATTGTTTGTGCCTTCCTTATTAGCCAGACCCAATCGAAGCTAATGTCTATTACTGGGAACTTCAAGTCCCAAATATGGCTATCAACCACCTTTGGCCAATCTACATAGTCACTCATCGTCACGTATTTGACATTGAAAAATTCAACAGAAGCCTCCATCAATGAAAAAGCTAATGTCAGGACCCGATTCTTCGTCTTCCGAAAATTCGACATCGACACTCACTTTATCGACTGCCGAGAAATCGAACGACGGAAAACCGAACACTGAGGGTTTTTAAAAAGAATTTAGGAAAAGAAAAGAGAGAAAGATAGAAGATGGAGAGGAAAAGAAGAACATAGAGAAAATAGGACGGAACAGAAAACAAGAACAACATCAGAATCTCACAATTCGCAGCAGAACAACATATAATAATAAATGAATAATCTTTAAACAAAGAACTATATCAGTTATTACATTACATTTCATTACATCATATCATCAGAGTGTACAACAACAACAACAAATAGTGCAGCGGAAAAAGAAATACTATATAAGTAATATGCCATGCCATCCATCTTGCCTCTAGCAACTCCAGAATATCCAGAATATCCTGATAAACCTTAACTCTTGACTGCCCGTGTGGAAATTGGTGGGCACCCAGAGTTTAGGAAGGAAAACAATAAACTCCAAGTCAGTCATGTGACTGGTGTGAGAACTCAAAACAGTTTATTTATCTTTAAAATCAAAATAGAGGAATATTTTTAAAGTTAATTCGCAATGCTTTTAAAAATGAGACTACCATAAGGCCTCCCGCACACACACACAATGCAAACGCAGAATCAGAGGAGATTTCTCCTTATGATAGTCAAAGATGCTTGATACGCATTTAAAATAACATTTGATATTATTACTAGTGCATAGTGTAGTGGAAAATTCATTTTGAAAGTAGAATATAAATCTTAGCCAACATACGACCATTATCGTATGCCTACTATAGCTAACTATGTTCAATAGCAGGTTACCGCCACATTCCATAGCAGGTTATACAACTAAAACCGTACAAGTCACGTATTGTTTCTTTGGATTTCCAACAAATGGTCAGGCCAAGGAACTTCCCATTGCCACATAAGAATGCCTCTGGAAAGACATCCCCGAGAACCAAACCGGAACTCTGCCAACACAAGGCCGGGTTACCCCTAACTGGGTAACTACTGACACGAGCACGCCATTCCCCGATCGTAAACGACCTTTCTCACGGGATCCCGAAAACCAACAACCACAAAGTAATAAATTCGTAGTAACCACATAGGTTAAATATCTGGGCTCCATACCATGATACCACCTCTATCCAGAAGGAAATGTACATACCCTAAAGGGTGCTACCCCTCATAACCTTGCCGCATCTTTCCTGTTTTGACCATTTCCGGGGTGTGAGGTTCGACGAAGTCACGTCCACAAAAACATACTTTATACAAAAGCCATGCTTTGGGTCAACAAATGATCAACACAATGATCACCAAGATAGACGATCAAATAAACGATCCTATCACAATAATCAACACAATGATCATTTCAGCATCACTCAGCATATCACATTACCAAATTGGGAATATATCGCTGATAACTTCAATTATATAACCTCTGAGCTCGTACGTCTCAGAGAAGGGTGTTAAGCTAAAGAATAAATTCTTCGCCACCAACAGAAATATATTTGAAAGAAATCGGCTTTATATCTCAACTTGTAATGTCAGACATACAATCCATACAAGTTTGTTCCGGGATCGAACAAAACCGAAGGCACTTACAAAGAAGTCCTTGCAATCCGGATATTCACAATCCTGATCGGATTCACCATCACATATGGAGAACTCAATACCGTAGCTACTCGGTGCAGAGTAAATCGATAGTTCATCCTATCGCTCTCGCAAATACCGGGTCTTCAACACCGATCTTCAATGCAATTTATAACGACGTATCACATATTCGGAATGGGTTATACGACCCCATGGTCCTTTCCCGGTTAACCCGAATAGTGAGCGCTTATTCAAAAATAAGTGTAGCATTCACATTCAAACAAATCACATCAATTACCCATTCAAAGGGAAATATTGATAGTCGGTTATTGAACTATCACTGGATATGCACACATCACCAGTTTCCAAATAATTTTCCAAATTATTTATTTCAAAAAATATCTTCACTAGATATATAATTTCAGTACTTCAAAAATAAATCAATATTTATTTTTAAACAAATTCCACTTCCTTTATAAATCCCTTAGTGAATTTATATTCCAAAATATTCATGCATATACGATTTCAACTATCCATTTTCAATTTATCTTCAAAAGGATAAATTCTAAATATTCACTTCATATTGGAAAACATTTCCATACTTATCTATTCATAAGTAATTCACAAATCTTTTTATTTTCAACCTTGGAAAATATTCGATATACTTAAATCGAATTAAGTATATAATTCATTCTTTAAGGAAATCATTCTCTTAAACATATTTACTTGGGCCAAAACGAATGTTGCGTAAAACATCGTTACGACAACCCAAAATCACTAGTATAGGGATTCGAATTTAAAATAGATATATAAATCCCAATACTATACAAAACATTTCCTTTCGGAAATCATTTACTATAACAACAGTGTTATAGTCCACTATTTCCTTCTATTTCTCGAAAACGTCTATTTCAACAATAAATGTTGAAATCTATGGTTTCGAATCTCAACACATTTAAAACATCGTTAGATCGTTTTAATTCTATTTAAAATATCACATTCTAAACATTTTCTTTAACATATTATTCACTATTCAAAAATGTGAATATACTACGTTAACAATTTTCATCCTTTTATTCATTTTATTTAAAAGGATTATTCACAGTTCAAAACGTGAATATATCTCCATTAATAGGTTTCAACAATTTTCTTATCAAAATAAGTTGTTTGCGAATTTATAAAACAACGTTTATAAATTCCATTTCTATTTATTTTATAACAACTTCCTTTATAAATCTCCTTTATTAGCCTATTCGATTTATAACTCAATTATAAACAATGGTTCATATTATAAGTTAAATACTTATAAATTTATTCGTTTGAAAAATCGTTCCTTTGAACTTCATAATTATAAATCTTATAACTTATAAGATTCAATTATTCATCCAAATATATTCTTTAATAACTTCACAAAATTTATAAATCTTACTATTTATAAATTTCACTTTTAACTTCATCATTTATAATTTTATAAATTCCATTCATTTCTGAAATTCATTTTCACTTCATTCAAACACTTATAAAAACTCGTTTTATAATTCCAAGGTTTTAATTTATAAATATTAATTTATAAATCCTTTATAAAATCAATTTAAACTATTATTTTAAAACGTCTTTAATCTCCTTTATTATTTCACCATTTTGATTCATAAAATAATTAAATTTTATAAATCCAATATTTAACTTTTCATAATAAATTCAAAAATCCCGATTAACTATTTTATAAAATCATTAGCATCATATTCTCAAAAATCAATTTTTTTAACGATTTTTCTCAAAAATCATAATTTTTATAACTTTAAAAATTATAACGTTTATTTATTTAAAATGGATCAAATTCCAAAAATATTTTATAAAACGTATTCTTTTCAAAAATCACTTTAAAATCATTTTAAAATACCAAAAATTTGGTCCAATGATGCTACACACCAAATAGTCAATCACGACTACAACGACATCATATATCGATATGATAGTCCATCAAATATCAAAATATCTGAAATCAAATAAAAACTGTTGAGGAATCCAGTTGGATCCCTCCAACCTGTTTTCCTGCATCCAAAAACATTAGCACAATACCAATTTCGCTCCAGTACGAAATTATCGCGGTATATGGGATTTAAATATTATCCGCTTAATAACGGCGCAATATGGTCTCATCCGCTAAACAAAAAATGCGGGAAATCAATAACTCCAATATATACATATGCCAATATATATATATTGCTACTATATATAATACCAATTTCACTGTTTATGAAATATTCGCGGTATATGTTTTTATTAAATAACATCCGCTTACTAACGGCGTATAATGTCTATTTTAACAATCAATAGATATCAATCAACATTCAAACATGCATTCAAATATTTTAAATCTAACTATTTAAAATAAAATCGAAACTGATTCGATTGAGTGAGAAGTTCTCACCTCGATTTTATTTCGTTTCAGCTTCTTATTTCGAATAAAATTAAACGCGCGTTTAATTTTATCCAAAATTCTCACTGACTCCAATCGTCTCCAAATCAGTTCCATTGCGAAGAGCTCGTCGAAACGATTCCAACGCAAAAAGATTCGTAATTTTCCGACCTCGCAGCAAAGAGTTATACTATTTTAAACATTCACGAATTATAATAAAATTAAATTACAAATTTCTTTTATAATTTTAACCTAAGGGAAATCAGGGCCATATGATTTTGAAGAGTGAATCTAGGCCGCATGTTGATGTTTCTTCCCCAGGCCGTTCGTGCTCCAGGTAAATAGAACGAGACCAACCCATTAACGTGACTTAGGGTTACATGCCGCACCTCCTACGATCCATTTCCCGACGATCAAACATCGCCACTAGAACGCCTACCTCCCCCTACGCCTTCGGCCAGAGCACTGCAAGGCTCGGCTCCCCCTACCTTGTGAAAATGCGTGCACTGCCGGTAATGAACGCGACCCCCTAGCAACCTCCTTGCTTCGCTAAACATGATCATCTCCGTATAGATGTAGAGATCTCGCCAAGCTCCATCTTTCTCGTGTTGGAAGTTTTTGCGATTGCTTTGTGGATTCGAAGAAAATGGGAGAGGAAGACGAGATGATTTCGGCCCTTGATTATACATGGAGGCGGCCTGCAGTTCAAAACTAGGGTTTTATGTTTTTTTTTTGTTTTTTTTGAGATAGTGGGCTATTTATAAGGAACCGACGAAACACTATTCATCCCGTAAATCCCGAACTCCGATTTACGCGCCGTAACCAGCGTTTCTAAGGTTTACCCCGCGTTCCGGACACAATGGAACAGGTTTCGAAAGCTAATTCGGAAGTATGTGCGAGTTATGGCTATAAACGCTCAATTTAAATTAAACCGATTTAAGCGATTTTCTAGGCGTTTTAATTCGTACCGGACAAACGGTAAATCCAATTGACTTGAAATTTGAAACCTTACAATAATATCACATTACAGATCCGATGAAACTAGTTTCGTCGAAATCCGAGACTTTTTGAAAAATGGCTATTTTTACTCGTCAAATTTAAATTAAAAATAAATCGATGCGTTTCGAGCTGCCACGATCAAACGATAACTCCGATTGACATGAAATTTGAAATCCGGTTATAACTAACTATTACGGATCCAATGGAACTAGTTTCGTTCAATTCTGAGACTGTTTAAAAATTGACTATTTTCACTAGTCGATTTTAATATTAAAATATTCAATTTTCACAAATAAACTTTTAATTCGATTTTAAAAGTTCTAAAATATCGTTCTAACTTCCATATGATAAAATAAAATTTTACAAATCATTTTCAATCATATTTAACTCAATTTTCAATTATTTCCATAATTTAACATATTAAATTATCGATTTAATTATTCAAATAAATCCAATAATTCAAATTAAAATTTATTTGACTTATAAATTCACTTATTAATATTTAAAATTAATTAAATATTCAAATTTTAATTTCTAAAAATTCTGGGTCGTTACAGCTAAGAAAAGGAAAGAAGTGACAGAGATGAGAGCAAAAAGAAGGAATTACTGGGGGTCTGGATCTCTGGGTGTTGTAGCTCATGGTTAACCCCATAGGCGATAAAGAAATACTTGCCCATCCAACCTAAGATGGCCTTGCTTATGTATCCATCAAAATGATGGGCTTGGTACTGACTTGGAAGTGGAAATAGGCACCGATAAGGTAGCTGACTTCTTTTTGTAAGTGGAAGACCATGCTGACTAGATCACGAGACGGGCAAGGAAGATGAAACTTAGTGCAAGTGACATAATGTCTGCATAAAAACCAATGGATGTTAGGCGTAAGCGGAATAAGGGCAAGATCATAGGCTTTTATCATAAAGATAAAGTAGGGATGGAGGGGCAATATGACCTTGACCTTGAAGTAGCCGAGGGACCATGTAAATTAGCCTAGTCAAGGATGGTTAGTCGATTGGCGATGGATTATTCCGATGTTAGTCCATGCTTGGCTAGTTCGTGGACTAAAATTACTGTCCTTTGCAGAAGTTCAAAAACTTTAAGGCTGGAACACAGGCCTATGAAGACCTAGAAGCTATTATTTGAAATACAAGTGGCTTGGTTAAACAATAGCCCTACAGCGAAGTCTAACAAAGCTTGAAGGCAAGTCCCTTAGAAAAAGATGGGACAACCGCCTATATTGCATTCCCTGATCCTATGATGATCGGCTGATGACTCATAAACTCTTAAAAGCTAAGTTGTAGGCCTTACGGCCTATATCTATAACTAAATCTTTTTCGCTTAAAGTTCTTTTCTATCAAACTGGGCCTAGACTGCAACCCATTACTAATAATATCACTAATATCAGTTCAAAAAATTAAAGTCCCACTAAGGTGCTTGCCAATGATAATCTACTACCACTGATATGGCACTGATATTCGATCGACATGCAAAGATGGTTAAAAAGCATTGATTCCAACTAAGCATCAACGCAAAAGCAGCGAATTCAAGCATTCTAAAACAACACGGAAAAAAATAAAACTATGAAAGCTAGAGTTTTTCAACGGTCATAGCCCTCAAATAAGTAAAGGAGGAGAAGGAGGATTACTTATTGATTTTCCAAAAAGGAAGCTTGAAAACTGTAAAAAAAAAAATTGGGGTTTTCGAGTTTTAATAGCGGGAAGTTTTATTGCTTCAATAAAGAATGAAAATAAAGAAGATGAAGGGTATTTATATACCAAACCCTTCCAATACAGCCATTTGTTTTGAAATGCCATCAGATCTCGACCATCTGGGTGTAATTAATTTATGCTAGTGTCACTTTACACACATTGAAAATGTGTGCACTTTACACACGTTGAAAACATGTGCACCCCTGCGACATCTAGAAAATTTGAAATATACTAACCAATGGCATAATTCCAAGTGTAGCACACATTAAATGCATAGTAGAATAACCAATCGGCAGGATCTTTGTGATTTGACAAGCCCTACACTACTCACAGAGACCTGGGGCAAAATTTTGCTTAGGTTTCTTGTAAGTATGATTAAGCCAACTAGTGCACCAAGGCTCGGCCCAAGTCCAGATCAGCTAACACTCAACCTAATCTAGTTCTAGTCGACCCACATTTAACATGGTTCCATCCAAGTAGATCTAGCAATTAAGTCATAGATGGGGCCGACTTAAGATTAGACCTGGCTCAAAGTGACCCATCAATGGCTTGGCTCCTTTAGCCCACCTACGACTTGTCCTAAGAAACCCATCTCCTCACAATGTCTTAATTCATTCAAGCTCCAGCCTTAGTATTTTCAACTTTATTCTTAGCAAGTCTGAGCAGCAAGTCATGGATGGGCAACCAGTTTCTTTTGCTAGGCCCAGCCCAACATTGGTTAACACAATGAACTTGGTTTACCAGACTTAACACAAGTGCGACCAGTCATTGGCTTGGCTTTATCTAAGCCCACCTTCGATTAGTCCCAAGCAGCCCACCTTGTCATCCCATGAAGGGCTTGGCATACTTCTCACGAATTGGTATTTAGTAATATTCATCTTCACTCAATAATCTTTAGCAACAAGCAATTAGTCAACCTGACCCATAAGAAGCTTCCCATCTACCTTGCCACTTGGACATGCAAAAGGAAATGACGAGTCGTACAACATGCTATACTAGGTAGTAGGTATTGTAGTAAGTCTACCGAAAGCATCCCTATTCTTGTAGCATGCCACCACATTAAATGCGTAATAAATGCAAAGTACGTGCCTCTTACGAAGTGACAGTTGGCATACTTCTTGGACATACATTCCATTCAACCTTTATAACTGTCTCTCATCAGCCCATACGAGCAGATTGATGGCTAAGAGTGTCTCCCTCTTATTTTATTGCATTGTTTCTGCCATCATTATTTATATCCGCTATTGTAAATACCATATGCCATACAACATCAAAGGGTTTAAAAACTAGATGATACTTAGCTAATCCATATGCTTAGATTTATACTTCACAACATAAAATCCTCTTAATGCTCCTAAGTTTAGAATCATAGTAAACTAAGTGCTAATTTCTTGTTGTTCTCTTGTCATTTCTTGTAATTGTAAGAGAGAAAAATAGTAAGCAACATTCATAATAGACATAGGCAAGCATAGTATTAGTAAATGTCTTTTGCTAATTTTTTAGGACATGGTGGATGTAGGAAACCGCTCTATATTTTTCTATCATTTTCTTTAATTTGCTTGTTTTTCCTTGTTTTACATTTAGGATTGTATGTTTCTTTTGCTAATAAGGTGCATTAGTCTAATTTTGAGGTTGGACAATTATTAGTCAACAAGTACTATTTAGTAATAATATTTTCTACATATCCTCTCCCTCTACTTTGTATCATTTTAGGATTTACGAAATTCGATTTTGTTCTGAATCCCAATATCATCTTCATTCAAGTCCATAAAAAAGTCTACGCTTGAATAATGACATTTAATATTAATCATTCTACTTTGTCCTAAGATTTTGACTTTTAGTTGTGGAATGACCCTAATTCTTAAGCAAAATTTTTTTTTTTTTTGCTTACATACTTAACTAAGACTACCTAGGGTCATCCTTACCTATTCTCATATTATCCAGGATCTTTCTCAATATAAAAATATTGTTTTAAATCTAAATCTTTCCTAACATACATATATGAAGATATCTATGTTATATCCTACTAGAATCAGAGCATAATAATAATAGGGAAGTAGAAATCTTTTTAAATCTATTAAAATGTGATAATTCCCTAATAAAAGATTTATTTTCACATTCTGATTATTGACCATAGAATCCACTGTAAACATGTACTTTGGTCTGTTATTCTAATTAAGGAATGATTAAGTAATAATCTAGTGGAAGAAAGCTTTTTAATATGGATGTTTGTGTTAAAATCTGCATAGTTTCAAACTCAAGCTAAAAGAAAGTGGATCCTAAGTGAACACAAGCAACATCTAGGCGTAATGGAAACGCGCCTAACTTACACATGAGAGGTCACGAGTTCAAGTACTATGCTGGTCAGTTCAAACTCAATTTTTGCTTTCTTTTTTTTTCCTGCAGGGTTTTAAAATCTGATACCTACCTATCTCTATACATATACACTTAAGTTTTGCCTATAATCTAACATACAAAACAATATTTCTTGCTTTATTATTTTCAAAACCCATTCCTACTACTTTTCTAGGAATTTGTATTTATTTTGTTGCCTAAATATCAACATGTACACAGATATACAGGTACATGTCTATGTTTTTGTTCATTTTCCATAAAAACTGGGTTCAAATGGTTCCTAGCTCCATTTTTTTAAAGTGTGTATGTGGCCTGACCTATGGTCTAACTGTTTGGTTAAAGAAACCATTCTTTTACTTGCATTTGGACAAGTTTCAGTATCAAGACATGAAAGTGTAACAGTTATAATTCTTTCTGGATTTTCCCAATATAATTTCCTATATATCTATCTTTTGAAAAGATTTAGGATTAACTAAAACCATCATAAAGTGATCATACTTATAAAATCCAGTTTTTCCTTTAATCAAAACAACTTTAGCAAATAGATAATCAATTCAGCTTAACTTCAATATTCTTAATACATACCAAGCCAGAAAACAGAAATAACATAACACATATCTCTTGCAAGTTCTTCCTACTTAATACATCACTAGATTCATTTAAAATAACTGAATAATTCCAAACTTTCAAGGTTTTGCATAACAGCCTAAACAGAACTATCAAATTTTCCAGATTACATGCAAATATTTCATTCTAAGTTCTTATTTAACTCTAGTTTAGCATGCTTATCCAATCATTCTCATTAGCCATAGCAGCTTCCTATTTAGAGCCAGCATTCCCTGAAAAAGCATTAAGGGCTGCCCCATTTTAAATGAGACACCCCAGTTGCCATAAGCAAACAAGGGTCAGATACAAGATCTGGTATGAGCATCATCAAAAATTCCATGATATTAAGTAATTAAGTAAGACCTAAACATTTTGTATAGATTGCATTTACCAAATTTCTTCCTAGCCTCATCTGCCATAAGGAATCATGGGGACACATTGCAATAAAATAATTCACAATATTGCACAAAGATCTCAGGGCTTAAACAAACCATGTGTCAACTTGCATACTTTAAATACAACAAGCATTCCAGCAGTTCTCTTGGCTCACAATCCTTTGTTTATTTACTAAGTGTTCATGTTTGATCCTATCATGAGATAGCTAGGTGACTGAATCACAGTGTACATGAAACATTATATAGAGCTCTCAAGCATAATTCCAGAACAAGCTAACTTTCATATCCAGGGAATTCATATCTACAAGTATTCTGGTTTAAAAGAAAATACAAGAATATTTGTAACTGGGAATAAAGACTAGGCATGTGGGTTATTATTGTTTCACAAGCAACCATGTTTGAACTAAATTCAAGATCTAGCTTAAACAAGATTTCTGGCCCATGGTTTTCTATTTGATCAAAGGTTCAGCACATTAGGAATTTCCATTGCAACCTTGAATCTTTCATTTGAGCCTCAGCACTTACACAAGTGTAATGCAACTCATATACATATGTTTGTCATGCCATAACTAAACCAGCTACAAGCATTCTCTATTTACTATTACATTTTCATACTATAACATTTCTGGGTATAAACAATCAGAGCATAATACTCACTATCAAAACTAAAAGCATTTAGAAACACCCATTAAAGCATCCATTAAAACCATAGTAATAAAATCCAAAATATGCAGAAAAATTAGCATAAGCTAGGCTGCCTCATAACAGGACTTAATGCCATGGATTAGTGAGTGTTAACCCTAACTCGTTCACAAGTTAACAGGTCCACGAGTTAAGGCATGTACGACTCAAGGCATGTACGACTCAAGGCATGTACGACTCAAGGCATGTACGAGTTAAAGGATACATGAGTCAGCAACTTCCTACAACTTAAAGACCTCTACGAGTTAGCAAGCTTACGAGATAAGCAGCCTACGAGTTAAGGAGTACCCGAGTTAAGCTACTTGCGAGATAAGCCTTTACGAGTTAGCATATCTACAAATTAGCAAGTGTACGAGTTAAGATCTTCCACAAGTTAAGCCTCTACGAGTTAATCCTCTGCGAGTTAAGATCTTCTACGAGTTAGCAGGCATACGAGTTAAGAAAAGCTAACGACTTAAGGTCTTTACGACTTAAGGAAATTGATGGCCTACGACTTAATGATAACTGCAGTTTGTACGACTTAAGACCCTTACGACTTAAAGAAGTTATACGACTTAAGGAGGATACGACCTAAAGACACACCTCTTAACTCGTCTACGAGTTAAGACTTGCTTTAAACCAGTTGCAATTGGTTAAGTCGACTACGACTTACGACATAAAAAGAGTCGTATACGACTTAAGAAGGGAAATTAGCAATTGCAGCCAGATAACTCGCACACGACTTAGAACTTAGGGATGGGTTCAAAAAAGGGGAACTGCCATAGACTCGGCTCAGTGACCCGGGGACGACTTACCTTAAGTCGAACACGACTTATCTTAAGTCGGCCACGAGTTAGGACTTAGCACTTTTTCCGCCCAGAACTCTCTATAAATATGAAACCATCTCCAACATGCAAAAGACCTTTGGGCTCATTCTCTTCAAGCGCCATTACTCTGCCGAATTCCAGACGACTTCAAAGCTTTTTAGATCCAACAAACTTCTAAAGGAACTCCATGAAGGAATCATCCACATTCACCATGGATTTGAAGATGATTGTCAACATCAAAGCTTGAGCTACTTGTTTCACATATCCTATCACTTGAAGTGTGTTGTAATTGAAAGATCTTGTAAAGAATTGTAATCAAACTAGTGATAAAAAGATTAAAGTGGACGTAGGCTGGATTATAAGCCGAACCACTATAAATACTGTGTCTCTTACCGTTTTTCTACATACTTTCTGCTTATTTCTGTTTCCCGTACAAACGGGTGGTGCTTTCACAATCACATCTTATACACCAAAATGTTAGGGGGGACTGCCATAGACTCGGCTCAGTGACCCGGGGACGACTTACCTTAAGTCGAACACGACTTATCTTAAGTCGGCCACGAGTTAGGACTTAGCACTTTTTCCGCCCAGAACTCTCTATAAATATGAAACCATCTCCAACATGCAAAAGACCTTTGGGCTCATTCTCTTCAAGCGCCATTACTCTGCCGAATTCCAGACGACTTCAAAGCTTTTTAGATCCAACAAACTTCTAAAGGAACTCCATGAAGGAATCATCCACATTCACCATGGATTTGAAGATGATTGTCAACATCAAAGCTTGAGCTACTTGTTTCACATATCCTATCACTTGAAGTGTGTTGTAATTGAAAGATCTTGTAAAGAATTGTAATCAAACTAGTGATAAAAAGATTAAAGTGGACGTAGGCTGGATTATAAGCCGAACCACTATAAATACTGTGTCTCTTACCGTTTTTCTACATACTTTCTGCTTATTTCTGTTTCCCGTACAAACGGGTGGTGCTTTCACAATCACATCTTATACACCAGGGTGTTAGCGTTTAATTTTTTTTCGTTAACATTTTGGTGCTTTCACTGAGAATTGAACTCAGGACATCTATCATCATTGTTTCAGAAAGATTTGTAGATAGAGTTTCTGTAAGAACCAGAAGTCTACCCGAAATCATGGCTCCTGGAAGGAAAAGTAAATCTGTGAGATCTGCAAACATTCAAGAGGGAACCTCCACTTCCCCAACACCAAATCAAGCCACTCCAGCTGTTGGAGTTTCAAAAGCGGAATTGGACGCTGCTATCTTTGGGTTGAATCAGCAAATAAATGCCCAGAACGCGCAATTGGAAGCTCAGAATGCTCAGAATGCTCTGATTCTGAATAGGTTAAACGATCTGCTCGGGGCAAACCGTCAACCTGCGAATAATGAAAGGAACTTTGTCGGTAATGTCCATGATGCTGAAACTAGAAACATTCCCGAAAGGGCTGCTAGCCCCTTTGAACAGACATTGCCTGAGGCTGGAGGATCCAGAAATAGGAATGACGAAGAATATCTTTCTGGTATGGTTCGACAGATTATGAAAGAAAGTATGCAAAGGGTCGAAGATGAGAAAGAGTGGGGTTTCGCTCCGAGCAAGACTCCGTTTACTGAAAAGATCCTAAAAGCTGAATTCCCAAGGAAGTTCGTCCCTCCGACCATTCCAGCTTACAAAGGGACAAGTGATCCAAATGAGTTCCTGTACAAATATGATTGGCACATGACAGGTGCCAGAGCTTCTGACGAGATAAAATGCCGCTATTTTCCTGTGTATTTGGAAGGGGTAGCTCTGCTTTGGTTCACAAAACTACCTGTCCGGTCCATCGATCAGTTTTCAGACCTAACCAGGAAATTTAAAGAGCAATTTAGGCTATATGCTTCAAAGGCAAAAGACATCATGTCGTTATCCGGTTTGGAACAGAATCCGGGGGAAACTATCAAGTCTTTTTTAAATCGCTTTAATATAGCGTTAGCTGAGGTGGATAATGCAGAACCCCGCATGGTCTTGACCTATTTGATGAGAGCTATTGATAAGTCAAGTGAATTCGGAAAGTGGCTGAACATGAAGGAGCCAAATTCTCTGGAAAAGTTCTACAAAAAGGCGGATGAATTCATGCGTTTGGAAAGCCGTCCTGTCCCGGCAAAGGCAACAGTAGAGAAAGCTGAAGACAACACTGCTGCGCCACGTAAGAATGGATCTGTGGGACAGAAAAGAGAAAATAATGATGGAAGGAAACAACACAATTCGAAGAAGCCTCGATCCTTCAAGCCATCAGAATATACTCCTTTGTTAGAAACACCAGAGCGCATCTACCTGGCTACAAAAGATTCTTTTGAGTATCCCAAACCTCCTGTTCTCAGAACCGGAAGAAAAGCTGTGCAAAGTGGGAAGTTCTGTCGCTTCCATAATCAGCCTGGTCATGACACAGACGACTGCCGTCAATTGAAAAATATAATCGAAGAATTGCTAAGAGAAAATAAGCTGCAGCAATTTGTGAAGAAGAGTGGTAATGATCCTGCTTCGTCAAGTCAGGGGCAACAAGCTCTTGCTCATCAGCCCAGGACAAATGAGAAGGCCGCAGGACATGAATCTGGAAGGCCAGTTATTAATGTCATCACAGGAGGACCCCACCCAGCAGGCAGAAGCTGGGGTGAAATGGAGAGGTACACTCGAGCTCTGAAACATATGCCAACTGAAGAGAATGTCTTTGTTTTAGAGGACTCTACACCCCTGAAACAACAAAGGACTTTTAATGATGATATTGTGTTCAGGGCTAGAGATTCCACGGGCATTGAGGCCCCTACTTTGGACCCGTTAGTCATCTCGGCCGGTATTGGACCGGCTATTGTCAGAAGAGTTCTTATTGATTGCGGCGCATCTTGCAACATCCTCTTCAAGAAAACGTTTGACCAGATGAGAATCCCGATGGCGGATGTGCAAGCCTCATCTCAGAAGATTGTTGGCTTCACTGGGGAGCCAAAGCAACCAGTAGGAACCATTGACTTGCTTGTGGAACTCGGAGAAGAAGAAAGAAAAGTAGTTCGCAAGCAGACTTTTGTGATAGTAGGTGAATTTTCTGCTTATAATGCTTTCTTTGGTCGACCTATTCTTGCTGCATTCAAAGCTGTCCTTGCCCCATGGTGTCTTACTATTAAATTCCCTACAGACAATGGGGTAGGAGTTATTAAAGGAGACCAGAACGCTGGGCGAGAATGTTATATGACAGAGCTGCGAGAAACAAGGAAGAGAGAAATGGGGAAAGATGCGGCAACCCCAATCCGCATCAAAACACCAACCCTATAGCAACTACAGGGCGGACCCTGCACTGGCGAGCATAGCGGGGCACGAAAAGTGATGGATCCTAGAAAGGCCAGTGCGGGGGAGAGTAGGGTGGTACCAGCAGAAACAACGATACCGGTGCCCGTTGATCTGAAGGACCCAAACAAGGTGCTGAATGTGGGTTCACAACTTAATGTGTCAGTTCAGAATGCCTTGATATCTTTTTTGAAAGCAAACCTGGATGTTTTCGCTTGGACCCATGCCGATATGTGCGGAATATCCCCAGAAGTTGCGGTACATGCTTTGAATATTGACCCAAAGTTCACGCCAGTAAAGCAGAAAAGAAGAATCCAAGGTCTAGAAAGATCGACAGCATTGAAAGAGGAAGTTGACCGGCTCATGGAGAATAATTTCATCAGAGAATCTACCTATCCAAATTGGGAAGGACCGTATGTGATAGGTCAGAAACTTCTTGACGGCACATTCAAGCTCACCACAGTTGATGGAGATCAAATTCCAAGGGCATGGAACAGCAATCACTTGCGTCCATACTTTACTTGAAAATTTTGTTGAAACATTGTAAAAAGAATTATGAATGTATGATTCCTGTAATTGAAAGCAATTGTGAAACTGATGCAAGTAAATAATGAAAGAATATAAAGTGGATGTAGGCCCAATTTCATGGCCGAACCACTATAAATCTTGTGTTCCTTATTATCATTATATGTTTGCTTTGTTTTCGATATAAAAATACACAAAATGTATTGCTGAAATATCGATTTAAATTTTTGCAGACAGTGGAGATAAAACTTGCGCATAATAAGACCGAGCGATTCTCACCATCATTCAACAAACAAATTTCAAGTCACAAAGACCCCGAATTCAAATCCTAGATAGGAAATGCTTCAATTGAACGGCTAATGATTTCGATAGGAACGAGCCCTTGCTGATAAATTGAGATTGTTTAAACAAATAAACATCCAATTAGGAAGCTAGTGCCCGTTCTCACGAACTTGCCTGGCAATGAAGTACACTTCCTTGGATTAAACAAGCCACTTGTGAGAAAAAGGGGGATGAAAACTTGAAAAGAAAAAAAAAAAAAAAAAAAAAAAAAAAAAAAAAAGGATCGCTGAAAAGGCATAAGCAAGTGAACAGAGGAACAACCAAAGCTACCATCAGCGCCACAAGTCCTCTTCGGAGGCGCAACTCTTCGGATAATAAAAGACCTCTAATGGGTCATATGCCACAAAAAAGAAAGTTCTCTACTCAACAAAAAAGATTGGAGGAGTCATGACCCTCCAACCATGAGAGAGTAACTTCCAGGCGATGAAAACCCTCTCTGAGGCACATTTCACCAGGAGTTGAAGTGTTATAACCGCTCTTCGGGATTTCACTTCACCAGAGTTGAAATGTAAACAAAATAAAAGCCCTCTTCGGAGGCCCATTTCACCAGGAGTTGAAGTGTTATAACTGCTCTTCGGGATTTCACTTCACCAGAGTTGAAATGTAAACAAAATAAAAGCCCTCTTCGGAGGCCCATTTCGCCAGGAGTTGAAGTGTAGCAGCCGCTCTTCGGAATTTCACTTCACCAAAGTTGAAATGTAAAAACAAAGACCTTCTTGAAAGCACACGTTTCACCGAGATTGAAATAAAACTTCCAAGTGTTGAAACGTGAAAAGGCTTTCTTCAAAGGCACAACTCTTTGGGGGTACACGTTTCACCAAGATTGAAATAAAACTTCCAAGTGTTGGAACGTGAGAAATTCCTCCTCAGAGGTACAACCCCCTCCCGGGAACACAATTAAGAAAAAAGACCTCTTTGGAAACCCACGTTTCACCGAGATTGAAATAAAACTTCCAAGTGTTGAAACGTGAAAAGGATTTCTAAAGCATAACTCTTTGGAGGTACACGTTTCACCGAGATTGAAATAAAACTTCCAAGTGTTGAAACGTGAAAAAATCCCTCCTCAGAGGTACAACTTTCTATAAAAAAAAATCCTCATCAAAAGCGTACTTTAACTTTCAAAGGAAAAGTAATTTGCCTACTATGAGAAATGATCGTAAAAAGAAAAGAAGTTAAAGTACCCTTCAGAGGTCCGCTTTACCACATAGAGGAATTCACTTGATGAGATATGCACATAAGCAAAAGAAAAAAGTGATTTCTTCGAACGACCAAGCGTAAAAACTTATACGAAGGGAGTTGTACTCTATAAAATTTTCTTTAAAGAATAAAATAATTATTCTTTAGCAAATAAGAGTGTAAGTCCCCTCGAGGTATAGAATATTGCAGCATACTTATGGAATGGGGGCAATATAGTATAATTACACACAATATGGTATAACTAAACCAGCAAAAGGTAACGCTCAAGTAACATACCATAAGCTCGCTGCAATATCAAATAAACTCATGCCAAAACGAATAACAAATGTATTCTTTAATTCAAACAAAAGTTTGTACAAACGAGGAATCATTTTATTCAATTACAACGCAGGTACAGGTTTCAAAATAAAGAAAAGCGGGGGCCGGTACCCGCACAATTCTCGGCCAGTACATGCAAAACACAAAAAACTAGAAACTGAAGATCTTCACTTCTTTTTGCTGCCTTTAGACCCTTTACCCGGCCGAATGATCAGCTTTTCAGGTCGGCCAGTGGGTATAAGGGAGGAAGGAGAGGTAGGCGCAGCTGGCCCAACTTCTGGCTCCTCTTCAGTGGCAGTGATTATCTTCCCTCTCCTCCTTGATGCTCCTTGCTTCCTTCTCCTCTTTGAGGAAGACTCACTTCCTGGAGTGACAAGTTTAGATAAAGTTATATCGTCAGAAGGAGTCCGCTCCGGAGATATGTCACCTCCCTCAAGTCCCTCATCTTTTTGCTCTTGCGAAGCAATGGGATCATCCAGGCCATGGAGAGCCTCTATTTGTTCTTCTTGTGACCCAGGTTGCGAGGCAGAAGGAGGCGCTACTTGAAGAGATGGAGGAAGGATCACCGGGGGAGAAGAAGCTTGAGTTTGACTCGGTGCTTTCTCTACAAAGGAGAAAAAACTTAAAATATCAGTATCTTTCGAAAAGAGAGGGGATGACGGCTCGTCAAAAGTCGGGAATTCATTGACATTTGAAAAATAATCAAGAAGATCGTCAAGTTCACAAGGAGCGAACGAGCAGTTCACCACTTGGGCTGGTCCGGTGTCAAGTTTACCTGGGGTAGTTGGATCTCTGAGGCTGATTTCATATCGCTGTGCTTCGTTGCTTTCACCACCTTCATCCCCGCCTTGTGCACTTGTAGTTTCAGTTACTGTCTTAGTTGCAGGCGGAGTAGAGGAGCTAGAACCCGTGATGTCAACCACAGGAGAAACTGGAGGTTGGACAGAGGAAGTAAGCGTTAATTCCTTTCCAGAACGTTCCTCTTCCGCCATTCCAGTTCTCATCCTGGCAAGTTGTTCTCGCCCCTTCGCAAGAGCAGCGCGAGCTCCCTCATCCAGGTAACGCGCCTCAAAATCTTCATCGCCATACCCGGCGTCTTTAAACATGTTAAGAGCAGCTTCCCACACCTCGGCCAGGGTGATTTCATACTTAGGACCAAGAAAAGAGAGGCTGCCGCGTCCCAAGGCACAATGTAAATAAAAATCGAATAAAGTCGAATTGATATCGTTTTCCATGGTCTGAGCAGTTTCTTCGGCTGCAATTTTGCCAGCCATGGCCTCATCTCGATCTTTTTCGGTCTGAGCAAGTTGGGCTTTTAGCGCTTCAATCTCCATGTCCC
The DNA here is from genome assembly GCA_030765085.1 of Allium cepa. Classification (NCBI taxonomy): domain Eukaryota; kingdom Viridiplantae; phylum Streptophyta; class Magnoliopsida; order Asparagales; family Amaryllidaceae; genus Allium; species Allium cepa. Next base: position 456,513,469 of record CM060932.1, read on the forward strand.
GGGCGCTCAGTTTATTCTGCAGCTGGGTGACATCAGTGCGGTGGTTCTCTACAGCTTGTTCCAACCTCTCAGCTTTAGCTTCAGCGTCCCTCTGGCTGGCGTGCGCATCTCGCACTTGTTTTTGCAATACCTCTTCTCTTTGGGTGTAAGTATTAGTAGAAGAGGCAAGATCATCTTTGAGCTGCTTTACTTCAGCTTCGAGTTTTTCATTGTATTCGGCTATCTCCTTCATCTCAGCGTTGTGTTGATCAAGAATCTTCTGCCATTCTGATTTGTCATTTTCCATGGTCAGCATTGCTTCGATGTTAGCCCGATTAACTCTTTGAAGTTCATCAACCAGCTTTTGCCATCCAGACATTCTATCGATATCAAGCTTGACAGCATCGAGATTTCTGTACATAGCTTCTTTGTCGATGGGGACCAAATCAAGGTCGAAGCGTACCCCCCTCAAACACCAGTTCGGGAATCGGCTCTGCAAAGTCGGGGGGCCCCTTTCAACATGGTATGAAGGCCTGTTGAGAAGTGTTTGGATGGCACTTCCTTCAAGAGCAGGAGATTTGGAAGGGATGTCAATAGAAACTGAGGCACCAGGTCTCTCAGATGTCACGGGCACGTGCTCCTCGCCAAGTTTGGTCCGCTTTCTCGAATCCTCAATATGGCTCTTCCCCCTATCATCGTGCGTTTTACGTTTATGGGAGTCATCATCCCTTGGGAAGGATTCATGTCGCGTGCCCGCTCCCTCATGACGTTCTTCATACCTTCTCCTCTCTTCAGCTTTTCGCGCAGCTCTCTGCTCATTGGTTTCTCTGGGATCGGCATAGTATTGCTTGTAGTCATAGCTGCCACGCCCTCCATAGCGTCGAAAGTCCTTGTAATAAGAACCGCTGCCGCTGCGCCCCATAGAGGAATCTGAAAAGGCAAAAATAGCAAGTCTTAGAAACTCCCGAAGAAAAGAAGTTAAATATGAACAAATGCCGAAAAATCCTAAGTGTTGTGTGATGTGCAAGCTACGCGCATTAAGCTACAAACCACTCATTGGTGTAGGGGTGATGATAGCTTGGGTATGAGGAGTTGGTGTTTGTGTTGGTGTTAGTCGAAGAAGGGACGTCGCCTCAATTATAGGAGAGATAGTTTTAGACACGTCATCTCTAAAAAGCTCCTGTGAGGTCACTATTATGTCGCTCAACCCATCATAAACATCGTCACCATCATGCTCGGTGAGACTTGTTTTCTCAGTTCCTACATCAGCTAATCCCCCGAGAGGCTGTGAAGGTCCTTCTTCTTCCTCAATCGGGGCAAGTGCCGTCTTACTAGATGACCCCATAATGCCGGTAGGGGTGGAACATTTCACCAATGAAGCTTCGATGTTAGACTCTTTTGATGAAGATTGTTCGATAGTAACGGGGGCATCTGATGCTTCAGTCGGGGAATCGGGAACTTCAGTCGGGGCTTCATGAGGCTGAGTATAGCGAGAAGAGTGAAGAAGCCCGTATTGATGTAAAAAGTCATCTCTCAGCAAAAACTTTATATTCCTCTCTTCTACTGGCACAGCATTCAATCTTTCAAAAATTTGCTTATAGCCTGGGTCTCTAGAAGGAGGTGGAAGCGCTGAAAAGTAAAAAGGGAAATTAACATCTAACTACTCAGGCTATGAAAAGATTTTATAAGGAAAACATGTGTCAGGAATAAAGCTGAACGCCCTTACTTCCAACTCTCCACACACCATAAAACCCCGGAGGGCAACGAACATAGAAGAATTGGGTTAAAAACCCGTGAGCAGTATCAGGGAGGCCAACAATCAGTTTGCGGTTTCGGGCGCTCCTCACAACAGTAATGGAAGGATGATCCTTAGTCCGAGCAAAAGAGCATAGATAACAAACTTCACCAAAGCTTGGAAGTCGATCAAGTGTTCTCCTAAAAAGCACACACAACCCCATTAGAATGGCATAGCCATTGGGGTGTAGCTGGGATGGAGCAATGGCCAGTTGACGGAGAAGTTGTTGGAAAAAGTCATTGAAAGGAGGAATGCCTCCACTTAGGCACATTTGCCGGTTAATTGTCACAAAGCCAGAAGGAGCTATATCGGCAGTGTTATTTCTTTCGGGAAGAATGGCATCTGATTCAACGATACCAAACTGAGCACACAACTGGCGAAAAACTTTGTATGATAGTGAAGTAGGAGCTCTTTCGGGAGGATTAACCAGTGGAGCCGGAAGAACAGTTACCTCTCCAGTCCGAACTGTTGTATCACCTTCCTGAGAAGTCATTCTACACAAACAACTGGATATTCAAATATGAAGGTGCACGTTTCCTAAAAAAGTGTGAAGTGTTGTGCAAAAAACTAATAAAAAATAATAATAACAAGTAAATATAACTGAAATAAAACTAGTCGACGATTGATCGATTACAAAAATTTCAGAACTTGTTAGTCTTTAGTTCGAGTATAATATTAATGCGAGCTGGTCAATTTTAATTGACTATTTCAGTATTGCTTTAGTATTTTACTTGAAGTTAATAAGTTGAGCACTTCATTCACACAATCTGTTTAAGTTTAATGACTGTTGTTAGCTAATCTGTCATTCGAAGAGGGCGATCAATGGCAGTATATTCGCCCCGGTTTTTCTGTAAATGTTGTATTGGACAGGTTGTTAACTTGCGAGTCAAAGTAATTTGTAAAAGAAGGCATCAAAGTTCAACAGTTCAACATCACTGCAAATTCAAGGTTTAAGCAGATCCTAAAAAAAAAACAACACAAGTGCTAAGTCGTATCGAACACAAGTGCTAAGTCGTATCGAACACAAGTGCTAAGTCGTATCGGACTCAAGTGCTAAGTCAAAACCGACTCAAGTACTAAGTCGCAACCGACTCAAGGGATGAGTCGTTCCTATCCTCAGCCATCAAACACATCAAGCTGCTTATCCTCTAAGTCCTAAGTCGTAACTCGGGGAACAGGAGAAAGGCTCTGATCCAAAACAACTAGAAATCCTCCAAGTCTTAACTCGGCTACGGCTCATGGAAATTGCTAAGTCACATGGAAGAAGCCGAGTCATATATGAGACGATCCCTTGTTATCATCACTCAACCTATTCGACCAACTCGCCTCCCTTTCAAATCTCTTAACCTGTTCATCCTTGGCTTCTTCAGCAGCGACAACCTTAACTCGTTACACTATGAATCGCCCCAAAGCGCGAATCACCATAGGCCAAATCAGATGAATTTTAGTTCATCGGTAATCAATTCGAATAGAATTCGCAGGGTTTGAATGGGGCAAACCAAAGATGATGAACTGAATACATAAAGTAACAATGGTTAACGGTCGAAGTTTGAAGCAAGATCTCTTACGATTGTTTGATGCTAGAAAGAATCAGAGATGAATCGGGTCGAAATCGCCTCGGAGAGCTTGAAGATGCGTTAATGGCAGAAAGCAGTTTAAAAGGTTAAGTGATGAGAAGAAGGACGACTCAGGCTTTTATATCTGGAAAGGTTGGGATTTGAAACGACATGACCGAGTTATGATAAGTCGAAGCACACGACTTACGATTTAAGCGTGTGCTTCGAGGGGCAAATGTTAACCCTAACTCGTTCACAAGTTAACAGGTCCACGAGTTAAGGCATGTACGACTCAAGGCATGTACGACTCAAGGCATGTACGACTCAAGGCATGTACGAGTTAAAGGATACATGAGTCAGCAACTTCCTACAACTTAAAGACCTCTACGAGTTAGCAAGCTTACGAGATAAGCAGCCTACGAGTTAAGGAGTACCCGAGTTAAGCTACTTGCGAGATAAGCCTTTACGAGTTAGCATATCTACAAATTAGCAAGTGTACGAGTTAAGATCTTCCACAAGTTAAGCCTCTACGAGTTAATCCTCTGCGAGTTAAGATCTTCTACGAGTTAGCAGGCATACGAGTTAAGAAAAGCTAACGACTTAAGGTCTTTACGACTTAAGGAAATTGATGGCCTACGACTTAATGATAACTGCAGTTTGTACGACTTAAGACCCTTACGACTTAAAGAAGTTATACGACTTAAGGAGGATACGACCTAAAGACACACCTCTTAACTCGTCTACGAGTTAAGACTTGCTTTAAACCAGTTGCAATTGGTTAAGTCGACTACGACTTACGACATAAAAAGAGTCGTATACGACTTAAGAAGGGAAATTAGCAATTGCAGCCAGATAACTCGCACACGACTTAGAACTTAGGGATGGGTTCAAAAAAGGGGAACTGCCATAGACTCGGCTCAGTGACCCGGGGACGACTTACCTTAAGTCGAACACGACTTATCTTAAGTCGGCCACGAGTTAGGACTTAGCACTTTTTCCGCCCAGAACTCTCTATAAATATGAAACCATCTCCAACATGCAAAAGACCTTTGGGCTCATTCTCTTCAAGCGCCATTACTCTGCCGAATTCCAGACGACTTCAAAGCTTTTTAGATCCAACAAACTTCTAAAGGAACTCCATGAAGGAATCATCCACATTCACCATGGATTTGAAGATGATTGTCAACATCAAAGCTTGAGCTACTTGTTTCACATATCCTATCACTTGAAGTGTGTTGTAATTGAAAGATCTTGTAAAGAATTGTAATCAAACTAGTGATAAAAAGATTAAAGTGGACGTAGGCTGGATTATAAGCCGAACCACTATAAATACTGTGTCTCTTACCGTTTTTCTACATACTTTCTGCTTATTTCTGTTTCCCGTACAAACGGGTGGTGCTTTCACAATCACATCTTATACACCAGGGTGTTAGCGTTTAATTTTTTTTCGTTAACAGTGAGATTACTCACAGAAAAATGCTTCTCCTGCTTAAATCAGAAAGAAAACCTTTTAAAACTTGCTTTTCTGCTTGCAAATATTTTCCTCTTTGTTTTCTTAAATGTTTTGGGTAGCAAAATGATTCTTTTCTGGTTTATACTTGAATTTATAAGAGAAGTTTTCTAGGGTTTATCATTGTAAAATCCCATTCCTACCCTGGCCAAGACTCATGCATTTTGCATTTCAGATTTGTTCATTTTCACTTTTGATACCCCGGCCATATGTGGTGCTTACTTTCCCTTATATTTTTTTTTCTTTACCTTTTCAAAATATATCCTATTCTTACCAAGTCATGAAAATTGTGTGACATTGTCACTTGTTTATTTTCTAGAAATCCTCCTTTCTATTTCTGCCTAAAGCAATTATTCTGCTTGCAATTTGTCTTTTGCCATTTTAGTATTACAGTTTTCTTTTACTTGCTTATTTCTTTTTAACATTTTCTATTCTTACAGAAATGTACATTTGCATACATATCCTATCTAGGCTTATTTAACTCCTCCTTAATTTCAGAAAGATATGCACCTATATGTGCATACAGACTTTTAAATCCCTGTAATATTTTCTTTTCTGGGTTTAAATAAAATATGTTTACTGATTCAAAACAAAACTTACTTTTCCTTATTTTCTTGGATGATTCATATAATTCCAGAGATCAAATATCCATATCACAAAATTATGTTTGTAATACTTTTTAATTCTTGTTTTGATTTCAGTGGATTTGGAGTTCTTTCTTGTGCCATATCAGTGTGCACACACTTGAACACTTTATTTTTTTTTTTCATGTATTCTTATACAAATGAATTCATATATTTTCAAAATTCAACCAAATAAGATTCTATGAATTTCTGGGGCATTACAATCACCCCACCTTTTTAGGAATTGTGTCCTCACAATTTTCTCATTCATTTTTTTTTTTTTTTTTTTTTTTATATTTCTAGATTCTCCTAAAATCTATCAGACATTGCATAAGCAAACAATTCAGTCAAAACAACCATACATATTAAACTTTTAGGAATTTAGTTTTTTTTTTACCTTCCACTACAAAAAGTTTAGGGTAATCCATCTTTATTTTATCCTCCAATTCCCATGTACAGTCCTTAGGGTCTAGGCTCCATTGAACCTTTACCAATTTTAAAGTTTTGTTCCTCAACTTTTTTTCCTCTTTAGCCAAAATCCCCATGGGTTCTTTCTCATAGACCAAATCAGAATTTATTTGAACCTGAGTGGGTTTCTCTAAAATCTCTTCTTTTTCATGTACCCATCTTCTAAGTTGTGATACATGGAATACATTGTGCATTGCACTCATCTCTTCAGGCAGCTCTAGCCTATATGCTAATGAACCTATTCTTTCCAAAATCTTGTAAGGTCCAACATATCTTGGGGTAAGTTTTCCTTGCTTGCCAAATCTTAACACCTTCTTCATAGGTGAAACTTTGATGAAAACATAATCACCAACTTCATATTCTACCTGCTTTCTCTTTTTATCTGCAAACTTCTTTTGCCTATCTTGAGCTGCTGCCATTCTTCTCCTCACCAGTTCAATTTTCTCTGTGGTCTCTTTTATATACTCAGGCCCTAAGACAGCCTTTTCTCCTGCTTCAACCCAACATATTGGTGACAAACATGGTTTTCCATACAAGGCTTCAAATGGTGCCATGCCTATGGTGCTTTGATAACTATTGTTATATGTAAATTCAGCCAAATGGAGGTGATCTTCCCAATTACCTCCAAAGTCTAATATACATGCCCTCAATAAATCCTCCAAAACCTTATTTATCACTTCAGTTTGACCATCTGATTGGGGGTGGTATGCTGTACTCAAGCATAATTCACTCCCTATGGCTTTTTGAAAGCTCTTCCAAAATCTGGAGGTAAAGATTGTGTCCCTATCACTCACTATAGTTTTAGGGATTCCATGCAACCTTACTACTTCTTTCATGAATATCTGAGCTAGTTTAGGGGCATTTCTTTCTGCCTTTACTGGTATAAAATGTGCCACTTTGGTCAATCTATCAACTACTACCCAAATGCTTGTATTTCCTCTCTTTGATCTAGGCAGACCATCTATGAAATCCATAGATATATCTTCCCACTTCCACTGTGGTATACTTAGAGGTTGTAATAGGCCTGAGGGTCTTTGGGTTTCTGCTTTGACTTGTTGGCAAGTCATACACTTTGCAACATATTTGGCCACATCAGCTTTCATCCCTGTCCACCAATAATCCCTCTTCAAGTTTTGGTACATCTTGGTGCTACCTGGGTGTATAGAATACTTGCTTCTATGATATTTATTAAGTATCTCTTCCTTCAATCCTATATTCTTTGGAACACATATCTTACTCTTATTCCTTAAGTAACCATTCTTATCAATGTGGTAGTTTGGTACTTCTTCTCCTTTTTCTATTAGAGATTTCTTTTCTAACAAATCTGGATCTTCCTCTTGCATTTTTCCCACTTTCAAAATTAAATCTGATTGCAAAGTTATCAAACTTAATTTTCCCTTTTTCCCTTCTTCAATCATCTCCATGTTTACCTCATTGTCTTCCTCAATTTCCAAATCAGTAAGTAGGGATAAATTTTTAAACTCTTCTATCATTAACATGGCTACTTTTGCGTGCTGCCTGCTCAAAGCATCTGCAACCTTATTAGCTTTTCCTGGAGTATAAAGTATGTCTAAATCATATGCTGCTAAAAATTCAACCCATCTATGTTGCCTCATATTCAGATCTTTTTGTGAAAAAAGATATTTCAATGCCTTATGGTCAGTGTATAAAATGAACTTTGCACCTAGAAGATAATGTCTCCAGAGCTTTAGTGCATATACCACTGCTGCCAATTCAAGATCATGGGTTGCATACTTTGATTCATGCGGCTTCAGTTGCCTTGATGCATAGGCTATAACTTGGTCTTGCTGCATCAATACAGCTCCTAGCCCAGAGCCACTTGCATCAGTATAAACAATCAAATCCTCATTTCCTTCTGGTACTCTCAACACTGGTGCATTGACTAAAGCCTCTTTGATTTTACTAAAGGCTTGTTCACATTTCTCAGTCCATCTAAAGGGTTGGTTCTTTCTAGTTAGGTTGGTAAGAGGTGATGACATCTTAGAAAAATCTTTTATAAATCTTCTATAATACCCTGCCATTCCCATAAATGACCTAACTTCTCCCACTGTGCTTGGCCTTTTCCATGCTTGGATAGCCACAATTTTATTAGGGTTCACTGAAATGCCTTTGGCAGATACAACATGCCCAAGGAAATGCACCTCTTCTTTCCAAAATGCACACTTAGAAAATTTGGCTTTTAAATCTTTTTCTCTTAATCTTGACAAAACAAGGTGTAAGTGATTTTCATGTTCCTCTACTGTTCTAGAATAAATCAAAATATCATCAATAAAAATCAATACAAACTTGTCTAAATAATCCCTGAATATCCTATTCATTAAGTCTACAAAATATGATGGGGCATTTGTCAACCCAAATGGCATGACAAGAAACTCATATAAACCATACCTAGTGTTAAAGGCTGTATACTTAACACTTGAGTCTTCAACCTTCATCTGATGGAATCCAGATGCCAAGTCTAACCTAGAAAATATTTTTGCTCCACTAAGTTGATCAAAAAGATCATCAATTCTAGGTAAGGGGTACTTGTTCTTGATAGTGACTTTGTTTAACTCCCTGTAATCTATGCACATTCTTAAAGTACCATCATGTTTCTTTACAAATACTACTGGAGCACCCCAGCAAGAGTTACTTGGTCTTATAAATCCTTTGCTTTCTAACTCTTCTAACTGTTTCTTTAATTCCTTCAACTCATTTGGCCCCATCCTAGTGGGTTTCTTAATAATTGGACTTGCTCCTGGTATCAGACTAATCTGAAATTCCACTGGTCTGTGGTGTGGAACCCCCTCAACTTCTCCAAACACATCTATGTATTTGTTAATTATGGGGATTTCTTCAATAGAAGGCTCACTGGAATCCTTATTTAAGTCAATCAAGTGATATAATTTTCTTTCTTTAGCTGCTTCACACAAAATTGTGATTCTTTGACCTCTAGAATTTTGTAAGGATATGGTGGATGAATCTAAATTAATTATGGCTTTGTATTGCCTTAACCAGTCTACACCCAATATAACACCTATATTTGGGTAATTTAAAACATATAAATTGGAAATAAAAACATTTCCTCCTATGTTTAATCCCACATCCACACAAATCATGTTTAAAACACTAGAACTTCCCAATGGGCTTTGCACTAACAAAGGAGTTTCAACCAATATGCAATTTAATTTAAGCAATGCAACTAATTCATGGGAAATCATAGAATGTGTTGCCCCTGTATCATACACTACTGATATAGGTAAGGTACAAATAAATAAGGTACCTTCTACTTGACCATGATTTTCTGCAATAGTCTCTACTGTGGATTTGCCCTTGCTCTCCAAACTTGCTAGCTTCCCTTGCTGTTTATACTCAGGGCAGTTTCTCTTGATATGTCCCTCCTTTCCACATAGATAGCACTTGAAAGCTCCTCCCTTCAATTCTGGGCACCTTGGTTTGATATGTCCTTCTTTTCCACAATGATTACATGTTATTTTCCTTTTTGTATCAGTGGTCTTAGTATCATTAGTTTTCTTACTTTCTATCTCCTCCTTCCTCTTGTCATAGGGGTGATATCTTCCCTTATTCTTCTTATTGTTGTTATTCTTAAAACTCCTATACTTCTCCCTTTCCTTGTCATGTTGCTCAAATTTTAAGGCCAGATCAATGACTTGATCAAAAGTTTTATCTACATATGGCAACATGGCCCTACTAAGCCCTGGATTTAAACCCTTAATATACCTATCATTCTTTGATGCCTCATCAGCCACAAGCATAGCTCCATACTTAGACAAGCCTTCAAATCTATGAGTATATTCAGTCACATTAAAAGTTCCCTGCCTAAATCTGATGAATTCTTCAAGCAGTAGAGTCTTGGCTGATGCTGGAACAAATCTAGCTTCCAACATCTCCTTGAATTGATTCCAAGTGATTTCATTCTCAATCCTCCCAGCTATGACTACCTCCCACCAACTTAAAGCCACACCTTTCAGTTGTCTTGAGGCCACTTGCCTCTTCCTTTGATCATCCAACTGCATGTCATTGAAAATTCTATCCAGTGTTCTCAACCATGTTTGAATTTCCATCACATTTTCAGTCCCTTCAAAGCTCTTGCCTCCTAAATTGGTATAAGTCTTTAATAGTTTGGAAAGTTCCTCATGTGGATACTCAAGTCTCTGCCCTACTCCATCCCTTAAAGCCCTCATAAAGTCTTGCATATCAAGCATTTGTGGTGTACTTGATCCTACATTGTGTTGAGATCCTCTTCCTACCATAATTGGACAACTACAGTATGGGTAGATAAGGTTAGTTTATCATGAGAGTATATATATATATCTATATATTTTAACTTTCTATCTATATTATTATTTTACTCAAACAGTACATACATATGATTATAGTACTTCAATCAATCAATACAATCATTCTTAGCTATGTGTAAATTTAACATAGCTCTGATACCAAAATGGAATGACCCTAATTCTTAAGCAAAATTTTTTTTTTTTTGCTTACATACTTAACTAAGACTACCTAGGGTCATCCTTACCTATTCTCATATTATCCAGGATCTTTCTCAATATAAAAATATTGTTTTAAATCTAAATCTTTCCTAACATACATATATGAAGATATCTATGTTATATCCTACTAGAATCAGAGCATAATAATAATAGGGAAGTAGAAATCTTTTTAAATCTATTAAAATGTGATAATTCCCTAATAAAAGATTTATTTTCACATTCTGATTATTGACCATAGAATCCACTGTAAACATGTACTTTGGTCTGTTATTCTAATTAAGGAATGATTAAGTAATAATCTAGTGGAAGAAAGCTTTTTAATATGGATGTTTGTGTTAAAATCTGCATAGTTTCAAACTCAAGCTAAAAGAAAGTGGATCCTAAGTGAACACAAGCAACATCTAGGCGTAATGGAAACGCGCCTAACTTACACATGAGAGGTCACGAGTTCAAGTACTATGCTGGTCAGTTCAAACTCAATTTTTGCTTTCTTTTTTTTTTCCTGCAGGGTTTTAAAATATGATACCTACCTATCTCTATACATATACACTTAAGTTTTGCCTATAATCTAACATACAAAACAATATTTCTTGCTTTATTATTTTCAAAACCCATTCCTACTACTTTTCTAGGAATTTGTATTTATTTTGTTGCCTAAATATCAACATGTACACAGATATACAGGTACATGTCTATGTTTTTGTTCATTTTCCAGAAAAACTGGGTTCAAATGGTTCCTAGCTCCATTTTTTTAAAGTGTGTATGTGGCCTGACCTATGGTCTAACTGTTTGGTTAAAGAAACCATTCTTTTACTTGCATTTGGACAAGTTTCAGTATCAAGACATGAAAGTGTAACAGTTATAATTCTTTCTGGATTTTCCCAATATAATTTCCTATATATCTATCTTTTGAAAAGATTTAGGATTAACTAAAACCATCATAAAGTGATCATACTTATAAAATCCAGTTTTTCCTTTAATCAAAACAACTTTAGCAAATAGATAATCAATTCAGCTTAACTTCAATATTCTTAATACATACCAAGCCAGAAAACAGAAATAACATAACACATATCTCTTGCAAGTTCTTCCTACTTAATACATCACTAGATTCATTTAAAATAACTGAATAATTCCAAACTTTCAAGGTTTTGCATAACAGCCTAAACAGAACTATCAAATTTTCCAGATTACATGCAAATATTTCATTCTAAGTTCTTATTTAACTCTAGTTTAGCATGCTTATCCAATCATTCTCATTAGCCATAGCAGCTTCCTATTTAGAGCCAGCATTCCCTGAAAAAGCATTAAGGGCTGCCCCATTTTAAATGAGACACCCCAGTTGCCATAAGCAAACAAGGGTCAGATACAAGATCTGGTATGAGCATCATCAAAAATTCCATGATATTAAGTAATTAAGTAAGACCTAAACATTTTGTATAGATTGCATTTACCAAATTTCTTCCTAGCCTCATCTGCCATAAGGAATCATGGGGACACATTGCAATAAAATAATTCACAATATTGCACAAAGATCTCAGGGCTTAAACAAACCATGTGTCAACTTGCATACTTTAAATACAACAAGCATTCCAGCAGTTCTCTTGGCTCACAATCCTTTGTTTATTTACTAAGTGTTCATGTTTGATCCTATCATGAGATAGCTAGGTGACTGAATCACAGTGTACATGAAACATTATATAGAGCTCTCAAGCATAATTCCAGAACAAGCTAACTTTCATATCCAGGGAATTCATATCTACAAGTATTCTGGTTTAAAAGAAAATACAAGAATATTTGTAACTGGGAATAAAGACTAGGCATGTGGGTTATTATTGTTTCACAAGCAACCATGTTTGAACTAAATTCAAGATCTAGCTTAAACAAGATTTCTGGCCCATGGTTTTCTATTTGATCAAAGGTTCAGCACATTAGGAATTTCCATTGCAACCTTGAATCTTTCATTTGAGCCTCAGCACTTACACAAGTGTAATGCAACTCATATACATATGTTTGTCATGCCATAACTAAACCAGCTACAAGCATTCTCTATTTACTATTACATTTTCATACTATAACATTTCTGGGTATAAACAATCAGAGCATAATACTCACTATCAAAACTAAAAGCATTTAGAAACACCCATTAAAGCATCCATTAAAACCATAGTAATAAAATCCAAAATATGCAGAAAAATTAGCATAAGCTAGGCTGCCTCATAACAGGACTTAATGCCATGGATTAGTGAGATTACTCACAGAAAAATGCTTCTCCTGCTTAAATCAGAAAGAAAACCTTTTAAAACTTGCTTTTCTGCTTGCAAATATTTTCCTCTTTGTTTTCTTAAATGTTTTGGGTAGCAAAATGATTCTTTTCTGGTTTATACTTGAATTTATAAGAGAAGTTTTCTAGGGTTTATCATTGTAAAATCCCATTCCTACCCTGGCCAAGACTCATGCATTTTGCATTTCAGATTTGTTCATTTTCACTTTTGATACCCCGGCCATATGTGGTGCTTACTTTCCCTTATATTTTTTTTTCTTTACCTTTTCAAAATATATCCTATTCTTACCAAGTCATGAAAATTGTGTGACATTGTCACTTGTTTATTTTCTAGAAATCCTCCTTTCTATTTCTGCCTAAAGCAATTATTCTGCTTGCAATTTGTCTTTTGCCATTTTAGTATTACAGTTTTCTTTTACTTGCTTATTTCTTTTTAACATTTTCTATTCTTACAGAAATGTACATTTGCATACATATCCTATCTAGGCTTATTTAACTCCTCCTTAATTTCAGAAAGATATGCACCTATATGTGCATACAGACTTTTAAATCCCTGTAATATTTTCTTTTCTGGGTTTAAATAAAATATGTTTACTGATTCAAAACAAAACTTACTTTTCCTTATTTTCTTGGATGATTCATATAATTCCAGAGATCAAATATCCATATCACAAAATTATGTTTGTAATACTTTTTAATTCTTGTTTTGATTTCAGTGGATTTGGAGTTCTTTCTTGTGCCATATCAGTGTGCACACACTTGAACACTTTATTTTTTTTTTTCATGTATTCTTATACAAATGAATTCATATATTTTCAAAATTCAACCAAATAAGATTCTATGAATTTCTGGGGCATTACAAGTTGACTGTAGTTGACTGTGATACTAACCTCATATAACAGAAGAGATGAATTCTCTATTGAAGAGTACGTCACTTCCAATGCTTTATCTCCAATCCAATTATGGTCACTTGATGAATCCCTATGCCATGATTTAATTATAATTAAAGTGGAGTATTCGCATTAAAGTTCCACAACGTTCCCAAGTCGAAGGAAATGTGTAATATTGTAACCATGAGATTTTATGTTTGACCCAGTTGTTATTGACCAATAAGAAAATCTTGAATGAGTCATTCCATTGCTATCCAATAACTGCGTGTACATGACCCCTTATACCCCAGCAGTCATAACTAACATAATCCCCAACATATGGAGAGCATTTTGCACTCCGGTTCCAATAGATAAGATGTCATTTAAGGATTTTCTATATTGATATATACTTAATCAATATGTCATAATATTACATGTATATAGCAGAAAATGAAAAACTATTATTATATAAAAAATGAAAAACTATTATTAGGAACAAGATTAGTTATAAAGTTAAATATGTACATATATACACACACACCAAATCACATATTGCACTTAGGGCATACTCCTAACTCTCTTAAGCTCCCACTTGCACTAGGAGTCAATTATGGAATCTTAGTGTAACGATTCCAGTTTAAAGACGAATTTAAATTTATAATTAAATTAATTTTTTGGGATAAATTGTGTATTTATTTGATTTTTCAAATTTAATAATATATATACTTATTTATTTTAAAAATTTGGATTTGGAATTCAAAATGCATTCAAATGAATTGGATTTAAGAAATTACACTTTGGAAAAGAATAGTATGTATGATTACTTATTAAATGTATAAATTGTGTTTTAATTCATTTTCTTTATAAAGTTATAAAAGTATAAAAAAATACAAGGATATAAATTAAATGTTTGGATTGTTGAACTTGAATAGAAACAAAAATAAAATACATACAAATTTGCTTGTGAATTATGTAAACAAGTAAATAATAAAACACAAAGGCAAGCAAGAAGATAATGAAACAAAAAAAATCTACATACAAAATAATTTAAATAACATAAGTATGTAGACTTAGAAGGAAAACAAATTTATCTACCTACAAAGTGTTATGTACATATAAAGAACAAGAAAAAATATCTACAAACCAAAACTATGCATATACAAATCAAATGGATTTATATGTAAACTAAGATGGGGACATAAGCATTAAATACAATCTATTCTCAGCACAAATATGGTCATTCCAAAGGTAAGAAAATCATTTCAGCCAAAGTGTTAAGATCACTTCATTTCAGTTTACAAAAAATTTTAGTCAAAGAAAAAATCTCTGACCAAAATGTTGTACCAATTAAAACCTTCCCCTTATACGAACTATTTTCTTTATATATATATCTATATCTATACTTGCTCGTTCATAAAAAAAAAAGCAAAACCAGAAAAAGAAAATAAGTATCATCTTTTTTTGCAAACTCTAAACATCATTCAACAACAAAACAGGATTCAAAGAAAATCAATGCTGTAGTTTCAAAACACAGAGCAGCTCTCTGTTCATCAATATTTTCAAGTGAGTAAACTCTGAAATTCTGAATTTAAAATCTGTCTTTGAGAATCATGCTGGAAGTTAAGTTGGTTGTATGTATATGAATGTGTGTATATGTGTTTTATTCCCTCTGCGCATGTTGATATACAGGGATCTTCCACCCTGTTTTCTAGTACCGGTTTCTTTTCAAAACCTATCAAAATTCCATAACCTCTGTTTTAAATTGTTGTTAGGATGAATTGTTAAAGTAAAAAGTGTACAAATTCATCAGAACTTAAATTTAAAAAGACTTTTAGAAACAAGCATCTAGTGTCTGTTGTTTGGAACAAGAAATTGCAGTAAACCCACTTTTTGATAAAATTTAATTTCTTTATTATTTTATTTGATTTTATAACCTAAAAAATCTTAGAAAATGTCGATTTTTAAAATTAAAATCTCGATTTTTAATTGTGTAACTTGAGAGAAATAGATGGATGAACTGAATTTGGGTTTTATCCTTTTTCTGATGATCGGCGACGTAGTCCATCACGTGATCGTGGTAGTAGCTAGTATGGTGATCTGGGATCATGGGAAAATTATTGAATAAATTTACAAATCATTGTGGCGATTTGATTCCAACGATCTAGGGTTTAACCCATGTTTTAATCGTCACTGGAAAATTGATTGCTGTGAGTTCATCAGAGAACTGGAATCTATCGTCGTGCGCCAATCGAAGCATTAGTTATCGTTCAAGCTTCAAACGCGATCGCACGACCTCTGGTGGTCTGAGGAGGGAGGACATGGCGTTTAGGTGATGAGTGCTTCGTTCCAGCTGATGGTGAGTGACGAAAATTTGAGTTCGACAATGTCATGGACTTTTGGGTGCTAAGGTGGCCAGGGAAGGTTGTCAATGACCTGTCGACCGTCGTAGCACAGATCGCTGTCGGCTGAAAGAAGCGTGCATGTGCACGGTGATGATGGGTATCAGGAAATTGGGTTTGGGAAGGAAGCCTCAGTGACTCGAAGTTGCGTTCGGGGAATTCACATGCTAGCTCGAGTCCTAGCTAGAGTAGATTCTTGTGTGTACCGGGGGTTAAATACTTGAACAAAATTAAGTTGGAAAAAGATTTCCTACGGGTAGATTTTGGGGGAATTCGAAACAGATGGTTCTTTAACTCGGGTGATACTCGAGTGCGCCTCGGGTTATAAAATGAAAATCAGTTTTTACTTTGAAGTAAATTCAAATTTTCAAACATTTTAAATCCATGTTTCAAAAGATGATTTTGATTTAAGTTTAAACTAATTAAGGTTTAAGTAAGATATATTTTTGTAATTAAATTTAATTTGAAATTTTGTTACATTATTTTATAAAATTATTCATATTAATTGAATTATGTAATTAAGGGAGGTAATTAAGATAAAATGTTATTTTAACCTTTTAAAGTAATTAATGTGATAAGGATGATTTATCAAACAAGGTTTAAGGAAAAATTAACATAATTGATAAAGATAAAAAGATCTATCTTTTAATTTATTTGAGAAATTAATGATTTGTTAATATAATTACTTAAAAGGTAATTACTTAAATTAATTACTTAATATTAAAGATTTAATTAATTAAGGTAAATGTATCTTCATCTCATGATTCAGGGCTGCCCATAATCCCTCCAATCCTCCCTCTTCCATTTCTCCTTCCCTCTCTTTCTCAGGCATCTCATTCGTCCCTTCCAAATACCTCCGTCCACCACAGAATACCCCCCACGCTGGCCAGATACTCATTTCGCCACCTTGTGTCAATGCTTCGCGATCCTCTTCCCCTAACACAGATGTTAACTCTCCGGGTCACCCTCGGCCAAATTCCAACAAGGGGCATCCTACGCGCAAGTGGTAGCGACCCCCAACAGGCGCCTATCCTTCCGACCCCCCAGCTTTTCACCCGGAGGCGGCCCTTCCCAGTTTTCGCTTCTTACCGCCAAACCCAGGATTTTTTAAAATTAAAAAAAAATGCTTTCGTTGTGCAGGTCTTGGACACGTGGTGCTCAACTGTAGGGAGCCAAAGATTTGTTTCTGCTGCGGCTTCTTTGGTCATAATTATTCCAGCTGTCCCTCCAGATGTGCTGCATCGGGACCTATCAAAAACTCTTTGATTCCATCAAACACTCATCTCGCCTACAGAGAAAAATCAAATCCATCTCTTAATGAAGCACGTGCCAAACAACAACATCAGTCTATTACTTCTCGTTCGGGTCCCACCATTAAAGCATCTGAACCCAATCGTATTGCTTCCTCTTCTCTCATATACCGAGACACTCATTCTGTACTCCCTTCTCTATCTGTCCCCTCTCACCATTTTCCAATGGCCGACCTCTCTCTCTACGTCACTGCAACCAAAATTGATGGCGCCTGGTCTGTGGATATGCTGAGCAGGGTTCTTCAAACAGCTTTCAACCATAGTGAGTGGCCTATCTGGTTTCTAGATGATAACCAGTTCCTGGTGGCCTGCCACTCTTCATCCATCAGAAGTATGGCCCTCTCACGTAAAATCATTACCAGAGCCAGAGGTTCCATCTTCCTGGAGGCCTGGCCAGATTATGAAAGGCCGGCTCGGATTGACCTTGAACCCCCAAGCTGGGCGTCGGTTAAGGGGATACCAAAGGCCCTCAGACACAATCCCGACGTAGTGCGCACGGCCGTGAACCTAGTAGGAAGGTTCACTGAGTATGACCGATGTGACTGGTCAGAATTTGATCGTCGACTCTTATACATCAAAATGCAGTTTCTTGTGGGTGTTCCCTCCTCATCTTCTTACAGAGTTCGTCTCAACAACATAGATTATCTAATCACAGTATCTAAGTGGGATCATGCCCACCCGCGCACCAGACCAGAGAACTATCTTCTGGGTTTGGACTTCGAGAGAGATTTGAAGTGTTTCAACGATCCTCTTGGTATACCATCAACTGACCTCTCCTCGGATGAACGTTTTGACGCTATGAACTTCGAACCTGCCCCACCACCTTGTCGTCTCCTTGTGCAACCCAATCTAGACGATGAAGTCAACATTATCCTCGGTCCCAACGTTGATCCAGCCCCACCAAAGGTGGGACCCATTCCATGATCTGGACCTCTCGATACCATTGCACCTCCAAGCTCCCCTTATGGATCCTGTTCATTTTGAAGCCTGTCACCCTTTCCCTAATCCCACTTACCCTCGTCCTCATGTGCCCTTACCTACCCAAACTCCTATCCCTGACTCCAATGCATTGCTTGACCCCAATCAGGCCTCCTCATCATGCCCGTTGCCGCGGAATTCAAGAAGGAATATCTTCACTCCGGCGCAAGTCAGAAGAAGCGCAAGGATCTCAAGATCCTTGCCCGGTCATACAGGTTGTTTTTATAAAACTATTGTTTTTTCTTCCACTAATCCTAATCTTAATAGAAAGTTAGCACGTTGCATGGGAGTAACTATACACGATGATCAATACACTGCCATGCAAAACCTAGAACAGGAGAGAATATCCTTCTTCCAATGAAAATTGTATCATGGAACATTCGTGGGCTAGGGGACCCCTCTAAGAGACACTCAATCTATCTGTCCCTGTCCCCCCTTAATCTAGACATCCTTCTGCTTCAAGAATCTAAACTGTCTGATCCAACTCCTTCTCAAATAAGACAACTATGTGGACCAATCTCACGGGCTGTGCACACTCTAACTCTATTGGTTCTAGGGGAGGTTTAATCACCATGTGGAATGAATCTATTTGGTCCCTCTGTCAAATCATATCTTACCCATCTGTCCTTCATGTTGCGCTTAAACACGTGCAGTCAGACACTATTTATTTCTTCTCAAATATTTATGTCCCCCACACGACACAAGAAAGGTTGGACTTGTGGTCGAGCTGCTCAGATTTCGCGTCATCTTTATATGGCCCATGGATGATTGGTGGAGATTTTAATACAACTAGATATCCAAATGAAAGAAGCTCAGGAAACCTCTCTCTTGATTCAGATGATTTCAATGCCTTCATCAATTCCTGTTCTCTTATTGAGCCACCGATCAACAATCGCCACTTCACATGGACCAATAAACGTCAGCCACCATCCCTTGCTAAACTTGATCGTTTCCTCTTCAACTCATCCTGGGAGGATTTACATCCTCTCTCCAGCTGCACTGGTCTCGCTACTATTTTAACTGACCATTGTCCTCTCTGCCTTGACTCTGGCTCTCTTCCCCTTTCCAAACGCCCTTTTAGATTTGAACGGCTCTGGCTGCTTGAACCGTCATTTGAGGACTTTATCAAAATAGCATGGGATCAGCCAATCAGATCCCCCTCGGCCACTGCTCGTATAGTCTGTAAAGTTAGATCTTTAAGAAAACTGACCAAACCTTAGACGAAATCAATCTGGGGCTCCCTCCACTGTCGTATTACCGACATCCAGAATGCTATCATAGCCCTGAACATCCAGGAAGAAGCCCTCCCCCTTGATAACAATGACAAACTCAAACTATTAAACCTAGAAGTTGAGCTCGAACGCCTAATGAAACAAGAAGAGATTGGATGAAAGCAACGATCCAAAGCCAAGTGGTTGAAGGAAGGAGACAAGAATTCGTCTTTCTTTCATAAATGTGCTAATGATCGCCGTAGGTCCCTTTTTATCCCAGAAATCATTCATAATAGCGTCCCAATCACCGACTCTTCTGATATTTCGAATCTCTTTACCAATTTTTACCGCTCCATTCTCGGCAAACCCTCCACCCCTCTCCCTCCCATAGACTGGAACCTTCTTTATCCCAATCCCTCACCAATTCACATCGACTCACCCTTTTCAAAAGATGAGATCCTGGCTGCCCTGATGGACATGGATGACAACAAATCTCCGGGGTCGGATGGCTTTGTTCCGTTCTTTTTCAAGCATTTCTAGGGGGTGGTTAAGCAGGATATTCTAGAGATGTGTGTAGAATTTTGCTCCAATCCTATGTCCATTACTCGCTTAAACTATGCTCACATTGTTCTCCTTCCTAAAACTGCTGGAGCCAACTCCCTCTCAGCTTTCCGACCCATTAGCCTGCTTAATACCACGTTTAAAATAATCACTAAAGTCCTTGCCAATCGCCTTCAAACCCTTATGGACTCGCTAGTTGGGGTAGAGCAGTCTGCCTTCATTCATGGTAGGAACATTCTGGACTGCGTGGCTGCGACTCAAGAAGTAATTTCATCTTGTCACTCATACAACACCCCAGGCGTTTTACTAAAACTTGATTTCTCCAAGGCCTTTGACTCTGTAAATTGGAACTTTATTTTGGAGCTTCTTAGACACAGAGGTTTTCCACCAACTTGGTGTAACTGGATCCAAAGTATTCTTTATTCGAGCCTTTCATCGATTCAAATCGGAGGAGTTTTAGGTGGACTCATTAAATCAGCTCGGGGTCTTAGGCAGGGAGATCCTCCCTCTCCACTCATTTTTGTCTTGTGGTTGATGTTTTCAATCGTATGATCAAACTAGCAATATATAACAATCACCCAGCTGGCATCAGCCCTCCCAGCTCTATTCATAATTCCAGCTCTATTCCTATGATCTCCAACCTCCAATTCACAGATGATACCATCCTCTTCGTTTCTCCCTCTCCTGATCACATCCACTGTCTCAAGGTCCTCCTCTACACCTTTGAACTCATCTCGGGCCTTTCCATAAATTTTAACAAAAGCTCCGTCATTATGCTAGGTTATTCTGACCATCTTGGTCCCCTCATCTCCTCCGCCTTTAACTGCCGCCTTGATTCCTTTCCATTATCCTACCTAGGTATCACCTTGCACCCCACCAAGCTTCACCGACCTGACTGGACCCCTCTCATATCCAAAATTGAATCAAGACTTGCCGGCTGGAAAGCTAATTCCTTATCGACTTCAGGGAGGCTGGTCTTGGTCAAAGCAGTTCTCTCAGCTCTCCCTACGTACTGGCTCTCATTCCACAAGCTTCCTATCTGGGTATCCAAGAAAATTGACGCCATTAGACGTACCTTCCTCTGGAATGGAGGTAAGATCAAATGTCTGGTCAACTGGAAAATTGTGTGCATGCATGAGAATCATGGGGGTCTTGGTGTTTCCAATCTGAACTCTTTCAATCAGGCTCTCCTATCAAAATAGCTTTGGCGCCTCCTCTCGCCAGGACAGTTCAGCTGGAAGGATTGGATCCTTACTTCCCTCTACAACGATGATCCCTTCCTCGCTCTCCATTTCGCTCCGTATCTCAAGCCCTCCCCTTTTTGGTCGGGTGTTCTAGCCTTTGTGGATCGTTTCAAACCCATTATCCAGGTTTGTGTTGGTAATGGCTCCAACTGCCTCTTCTGGTTTGACTCCTGGCACAGTCTCTCCCCCCTCAACCACTCCTTTCCATCACTCTTTTCCTACTCCAACCTTCCCCTATTAACAGTGGCGGACGCTGTGACCCTGGGCCTCCCTTGCTTATGCCCCTCAACCTACTTCACCCCCGACACTTTATTGGAACTTCTTTCCGCTCTTCGTCTGCTCCGATCCGTAACTCTAGACCCTCTAAAGAAAGGCTGTCACACCTGGTCTATTTCTCCCTCTCAAGGTTTTTTCGTTTCACAATACTCCTCCTTCCTGAACCATCATGGCCGTCTTTTCTCATTTTCTCGCGTCTGGAAATGTCACATCCCTCCTCGTGTCAAATTCTTTCAATGGTGTCTTATTCATGGGCACATCAATACCAAAGACCGTCTCTTGCGTTTGAACGTCACTTCCAACCAGTTGTGTGTCCTATGCAACTCTGAAACTGAATCGATCCGCCATCTTTTCTTCGAGTGCGACATGTCATACTACATATGGGTTTCGGTTTGCATTCATAACCTTGGGCAAATTCTCTTGATTTCCGACTTCTTTGAACACTGGCAATACAAAGCACCGTGTCACCAACTGGATTCACTATTAGCCATCTTTAGCTGGGTCATTTGGAATGAAAGAAATTCCTTCGTTTTAAACAAACCAACCAACTCGCTTTTTAGCTTATGCAGTAAAATTTCTAATATCTTTACATATTGGACAGGCCCTTCTTTCTCAGCGCCTTTCAGACTCCGGCTTCCTTTAGCCAGATCCTCTTCGGAAGAATCTGTTGGAAGTGCTTCCTCTGTGTCACCGACTGATCGCCCAGGAAGTAGCTAAGGCCCTGTGCTATATCGTCACCGACTACTGTGGATCAAGCCGGATTATAGTTGTTCTTTTCTGTTAATTTGATGTATATTATAAACTTAAAGGGCTGATGTCTTATGCTGGTATTCTGTTGTTATAATGTTAAGTCGGATTATGCTGTTTTGTTCTCGCCATCGGCCAGGCATGTTGGTCGATCTACCTATATATCTATATTATTTTAATCGGCTGTGTAGCTCCACGCTACACACCCGTTCTCTCAAAAAAAATTAATTAAGGTAAATTAATGTGAAATTAATTATTAATTAATTAAGAAGTAGTTTATTTATAAAAGTAATTAAGAGTTAATTAATTAAAAATTAACGGTAAATTAATTTAGATAATTAATCAAGAAATGATTAATTAATAAAGGTGATTAAGACTTAATCAATTGAAATTTATGAAAATTAATCATTGATTAAAGATAATTAATGAAAGTAATATGTGGTTAATAAATTTAGAACCACACGATTTATTCATCTTAATTAAAGTGTTTGATTGCTATTGAATGATGTGTATTGGATTGATACCTCTATTATGTGATTGTGATGCTATGTAATATGAATTGCTTTGTGCTGAACTGTGACATCTGTAATGAATATAATGCTATGTGAATGTGAGAACCCTTTGGGACTGTAAAACGGCGTTTGAATTTTGATGCGACAGGGAGTCGGATTCCAGTTGGTTATCCGAAACCAACATCGAATTGTAATGAAGAATCTTTGTGATTGATAAATTTATTTTATCTGTGAAACTGTGAATGAAGATAAGCGTTATGGATTATACCGCTTGTCGATATTGGTATATCTGTGATGATTAATGTTGTGCACTATTGAGTAAAATCCCTGGACCACACTTATACACACATAAATATGGATTGCACGTGGAAATCGGTTAAGTCACGGATTTTTAAAATAGTTTTAAATTTGAATTTTAAATTCAAATGGGTTGGAATTAGATTGGGTTTAAAATGAAAAGCTTTTGAAAAGGTGTTTTGAAAATGTAAGTTATTTTGAATAACTTAATAAAGATTTGAATTTTGAATAATTTGATTTAAATTGGAACTCAATATCTGAAATTGAATCCGATATTGGTATTTTTGATTTTAAAAGAATTATACAAGTTTATACGGGTTTTAAACCATTTTTAAACTATTGTTTTTGGGAATTTGAATTAACCCAAAGATTTTAACTTGTATAAATGAGATCGGATTTTTTCCGAAACGAAAACTGTTTGTTTTCAAAAGATAAAAGCTTTCGTATAAGAAACAAATTTCCAATTTGGATTAAAGGGGATTTCAAGTTTGAATTGAAATGGGTTTCCAAGTCATGAATGAACCTTTGGAAACGGGTTTTGAAAGCTATAAGTTAAATCTTTGATTTAAAGATTGAATGAGTTAATCCAATTGAAATGGAAATTGTTTTGAAATCCGTGAATGGATCTTTGTGAAACTGGGTGAACTTTGTGAAGTGAATCTTTTTGTTTAAAAGATTGGAAATGGTAATTTGTTTTAACCATTTGAATAAAAGGTTTTGGGCTTTAAGCTGTGATTTAACTAAGATCCAGATATCCATATGTTTTTAAATATTGCGCTCATTATTCGGTTTAGCCGGGAGAGGACTTTGTGTCATATAACCCATTCCAAATAGTGATACGACGATATGGATAGTATTTGAAGACCGGTGGTGAAGATCGGGTATTTACGAGAATGATAGGATGACCTATCGATTGTCTCTGCACTGAGTAGCTACGGTATAGAGATTCCCTAAGTGATGGGAAGTCCAATCGGGATTGTGAATACCCGGATTGCAAGGGCTTCTTTAGAAGTGCCTTCGGTTATGTTCGAACCCGGACCAGACTTGCTTATCTAGGTGAAACGTGATGGGGGTTCTCGCTTTTTGTTAGGTGGCGAGCAGAAGACTCTTACCCATACACGTCCTCTTTAAGGGGTTGGTTAGCCATAAGGCATGATGGTCGAAAGGCTGGCTGTAAAAGCAATTTTAGGGTACCATTGTGAGCCACGGCGGGGCTGGGATGGGTGAAAAGCCTACCAGTCGAGATTGGCCACTGTCAGACGGTCGAAGACCCGAGACTATCACAAGTGGTATCAGAGCTAGAGGTTGAGTAAGAACTTTATCTACGGAGTATAACACATTAGATGGCCCATTAGAGATAGGGTGAAGTATACCCTAGAATGAGTACAACCGTGAACCGAAAGCCCGAATTACTTAGTCTATTTATTTAAAATGTAGATATCCCTAAGATATCTTGTTCATATGCCTAAATCAAGTTTTCTTACTATTTACAGATAGTGAGAATGAGCGGAAGAAGAGGACAAGGTAGGGGACGGGGAAATACCACTACATCTGGTCAAGTCCCTGTAAAGCAACTATTCCCACTCAAACTCGGCCAGATTTGGCTGATTTGTATCGAAAATTTTCTAGACTTAGTGCAAAGCCATTCACAGGCAAAGAAACTGTTATCGAAGCACAAGCCTGAATTTGGTCATGTGAAAGAATCTTTAGAGGATTGAAGTTAGAAGATGATCAAATGCGATTGATAGCTTCTTGGCAACTCCAAGAAGAAGCATTAGCTTGGTGGGAGACAATTACTGTGGATGAGTCAGAAGATGAGTTTACTTGGGAGCGATTTAAGGAATTGTTTGAGAAACGATATATGCCATCGGCTGTTATCTCCCGAATGTACCAAGAATTTATAGACTTGAAGCAGGAAGTTTATCATTTGAGGAATATTTGAACAAATTCAACGAATTGTCTCGTTTTGGTTCGGAACTAGTGAATACACCTTTGAAAAAGAATGAAAGGTTTATTCGGGGAATGAATAAGAAATTCCACGAAAGGATGATAGCCCACGTTAAAGAATCTTTTTCTGAAATGATAGATATGGGTTATAGGTATGCTACCCTGGATATGCAAGAAGCCCCAAGGGAAGGCGGAAATACGAGCAATCAAAATTGGAAGAAAAGAAAGTTCAGGAACAAGAAACCATATCAAGGCGAGGAAAAGAAGGACGGTCAGGGAAACCTGGCAAAAGATATAACTTGTTACAATTGCGAAGAAAAGGGCCACTATTCAAACAACTGCAAGAATCCGAAGAAACAAGTTAAGAAAGAACAACCTGTGGAGACTGGTCAAGGAGTTAAGAAATGCTATTACTGTCACAAGCCAGGTCATGAAGTTAAAGATTGCCTGAAAAGGAAGCAAGCTCATGTAGCAAAGGTGTATGCAATCAAAGATGATCCTTCAACCTCAAAGGATGATAAGGGAAAAGGAATTTTGGAAGGTAGCTTGCTCATTTACGATAAAAAAATTCGAGTTTTTTCGATACGGGAACTTCCCTTAGTTTTATTTTTCGGCAAATCGTAAATGAGTTAATTCTTGGATCTGAGATCATAATCGAATCTATAAATATCTATTTCATTGGGTTTCGATAAAATCTACAAATGGCTAGTTATCCCTCTGAACTAACCATACCCCTATATACTTCGTAGATCAGATAACCCAATTGTTTCGTAGTTGATTGAGTTTGTTCTCATATCTATTGTTGATATTCTGATTTGGTAAACCAAATACAGAATAAACTTTCGGTTTGATTTGGAAAGATATTTCTCTATCTTTCATCTATCTTAGTTATCTCCCTGCCAAATTTCGGGGGCGAAATTTTTTAAGGGGGGAAATCTGTAACGATTCCGGTTTGAAGACGAATTTAAATTTGTAATTAAATTAACTTTTGGGGATAAATTATGGATTTACTTGAAATTTTCAAATTTAATAATATATATACTTATTTATTTTAAAATTTTGGATATGAAATTCAAAATGTATTCAAATGAATTGGATTTAAAAAGTTACACTTTGGAAAAGAATAGTATGTATGATTACTTATTAAATGTATAAATTGTGTTTTAATTCATTTTCTTTATGAAGTTATAAAAAGTATAAAACAAAATACAAGGATATAAATTAAATGTTTGAATTGTTAAACTTGAATAGAAACAAAAATAAAATACATACAAATTTGCTTGTGAGTTATGTAAACAAGGAAATAATAAAACACAAAGGCAAGCAAGAAGATAATGAAACAAACAAAAAAAATATCTACATACAAAATAATTTAAATAACATAAGTATGTAGACTTAGAAGGAAAACAAATTTGTCTACCTGCAAAGTGTTATGTACATATAAAGAACAAGAAAAAAATATCTACAAACCAAAACTGTGCATATGCAAATCAAATGGATCTGTATGTAAACTAAGATGGGGACATAAGCGTTAAATACAATTTATTCTCAGCATAAATATGGTCATTCCAAAGGTAAGAAAATCATTTCAGCCTAAGTGTTAAGATCACTTCATTTCAGTTTATAAAAATCTTTTGTCAAAGAAAAAATCTCTGACCCAAAATGTTGTACCAGTTAAAACCTTCCTCGTATACAAACTATTTTCTTTATACATATCTACATCTATACTTGCTCGTTCATAAAAAAAATTAAGCAAAACCAGAAAAAGAAAATAAGTATTATCTTTTTTTTGCAAACTCTAAACATCATTCAACAACAAAACAGGATTCAAAGAAAATCAATACTTCAGTTTCAAAACATAGAGCAGCTCTCTGTTCATCAATATTTTCAAGTGAGTAAACTCTAAAATTCTGGAATTAAAATCTTTGTTTGAGAATCATGCTGGAAGTTAAGTTGGTTGCATGTATATGAATGTAGGTATATGTGTTTTATTCCCTCTGTGCATGTTGATATACAGGGATCTTCCACCCTGTTTTCTAGTACCAGTTTTTTTTCAAAACCTGTCAAAATTCCATAACCTCTGTTTTAAATTGTTGTTAGGATGAATTGTTAAAGTAAAAGATGTACAAATTGATCAGAACTTAAATTTAAAAAGACGTTTAGAAACAAACATCTAGTGTCTGTTGTCTGGAACAAGAAATTGCAGTAAACCCATTTTTTGATAAAATTTAATTTCTTTAATTATTTGATTAGATTTTATAACCTAAAACGTCTTAGAAAATGTTGATTTTGAAAATTAAAATCTCGATTTTTAATTGTGTAACTTGAGAGAAATGGATGGATGAACTGAATTTGGGTTTTATCCTTTTTCTGATGATCGACGACGTAGTCCAACACGTGATCGTGGCAGTAGCTAGTATGGTTATCTGGGATCGTGGGAAAATTATTGAATAAATTTACAAATCATTGTGGTGATTTGATTCCAGCGATCTAGGGTTTAACCCATGTTTTGATCGTCACTGGAAAATTGATTGTTGCGAGTTCATCAGAGAACCGGAATCTATCATAGGTGCGCCAATCGAAGCATTAGTTATCGTTGAAGCTTCAAACACGATCGCACGACCTCTGGTTGTCGGAGGAGGGAGGACATGGCGTTTTGGTGATTCGTTCCAGTTGATGGTGAGTGACGAAAATTTGAGTTCATCAATGTCGTGGACTTCTGGGTGCTCAGTTGGCCAGGGAAGGTTGTCAATGACCTATCAACCGTCGTAGCACCGATCACAGTCGGCTGAAAGAAGCATGCATGTGCACGGTGATGATGGGTATCGGGAAATTGGGTTTGGGAAGGAAGCCTTGTTGACTCGAAGTTGCGTTCGGGGAATTCGCGTGCTACCTCGATTAGATTCTTCCGAGGGTTAAATACTTGAACAAAATTAAGTTGGAAAAAGATTTCACACGGGTAGATTTTGGGGGTACTCGAAGCAGATGGTTCTTTAACTCGGGTGAATCTCGAGTGCGCATCGGGTAACAAAATGAAAATCAGTTTTTACTTTGAAATAAATTCAAATTTTCAAACATTTTAAATCCATGTTTCAAATGATGATTTTGATTTAAATTTAAACTAATTAAGGTTTAAGTAAGATATTTTTTGTAATTAAATTTAATTTGAAATTTTGTTGCATTATTTTATAAAATTATTTATATCAATTGAATTATGTAATTAAGGGAGATAATTAAGATAAAATGTTATTTTAACCTTTTAAAGTAATTAACGTGATAAGGATGATTTATCAAACAAGGTTTAAGGAAAAATTAACATAATTGATAAAGATAAAAAGATCTATCTTTTAATTTATTTAAGAAACTAATGATTTGTCAATATAATTACTTAAAAGATGATTACTTAAATTAATTACTTAATATTAAAGATTTAATTAATTAAGGTAAATTAATGTGAAATTAATTATTAATTAATTAAGAAGTAATTTATTTATAAAAATAATTAAAAATTAAGGGTAAATCAATTTAGATAATTAATTAAGAAATGATTAATTAATGAAGGTGATTAAGACTTAATCAATTGAAATTTATGAAAATTAATCATTGATTAAAAATAATTAATGAAACTAATTATGAGGTTAATAAATTTAAAACCATACGATTTATTCATCTTAATTAAAGTGTTTGATTGCTATTGAATGATGTGTATTGGATTGATACCTCTGTTATGTGATTGTGATGCTATGTAATATGAATTGCTTTGTGCTGAACTGTGATATCTGTGATGAATATACTGTTGTGTGAATGTGAGAACCCTTTGGGACCGTAAAACGGCGCTTGAATTTCGATGCAACAGGGAGTCGGATTCCAGTTGGTTATCCGAAACCCACATCGAATTGTAATGATGAATCTTTATGATTGATAAATTTATTTTATCTGTGAAACTGTGAATGAAGATAAGCGTTATGGATTATACCGCTAATCGATATTGGTATATCTGTGATGATTGATGTTGTGCACTATTGTATAAAATCCCTAGACCACACTTATACACACAAATATGGATTGCACGTGGAAATCGGTTAAGTCACAGATTTTTTAAATAGTTTTAAATTTGAATTTTAAATTTAAATGGGTTGGAATTGGATTGGGTTTAAAGTAAAAAGCTTTTGAAAAGGTGTTTTGAAAATGTAAGTTATTTTGAATAACTTAATAAAGATTTGAAATTTAAATAATTTGATTTAAATTGGAATTCAATCTCTGAAATTGAATCCTATATTGGTATTTATGATTTAAAAAGAATTATACAAGTTTATACGGGTTTTAAACCATTTTTAAAGTGTTGTTTTTGGGAATTTGAATTAACCCAAATATTGTAACTTGTATAAATGAGATCGGATTTTTTACGAAACGAAAACTGTTTTTTTTTTCAAATGATAAAAGCTTTCGTATAAGAAACGAATTTCCAATTTGTATTAAAGGGGATTTCAAGTTTGAATTGAAATGGGTTTCCAAGTCATGAATGAACATTTGGAAACGGGTTTTGAAAGCTATAAGTTAAATCTTTGATTTAAAGATTGAATGAGTTAATCCAATTGAAATGGAAATTGTTTTGAAATCCATGAATGTCTCTGCACTGAGTAGCTACGGTATAGAGATTCCCTAAGTGATGGGAAGTCCAATCGGGATTGTGAATGCCTGGATTGCAAGGGCTTCTTCGGAAGTGCCTTCGGTTCTGTTCGAACCTGGAACAGACTTGTATGGATGTGTGTCCGACGTTACAAATTCAGATGTAAAGCTGGTTTCTATCAAATACATTCTGTTGGTGGGGAGAATTTATTCTCTTAGCTTAACACCCTTCTCTGAGACGTACGAGCTCAGAGGTTATGTAATTGATGGTTACTAGTGATACCTTCCCAATTTGGTAATGTGGCATATGAAGTGCTGCAGATCATTTGTTGATCGAAGCATGGCTTTGTGAAAAAGCGTAGCTTTGTGGATGAGACTTCATTGAGCCTCACAAACTGGAAATGGTTGAAACAGGAATGTTGCGGCACGGTTTTTTGGGGTCGCGCCCCTAGGGTATGTCCATTTCCTTCTAGATAAAAGGGGATACCATGGTATGGAGCCTAGATATTTAACCTATGTGTTTACTGAAAATTTATTACTTTGTGGTTTTTGGTGTCGAGCGCTCGGATAAAGGTCGGTAATGACCGGGGATGGCATAGCTCATGTGTTAGTTACCTAGTTACAGCTTCGTTAAAGTGTGTGGTAGCGTCGGCCTTATTTGGCAGAGATCCAGTTAGGTTCCCAGGGACGTCCTTCGAGAGGCGTTCCATTTCGATGTGGGAAGTTCCATTGCCTGACCATTTGTTGGAAATCCAAAAAACAATACGAGCCCTGTGCGATTTTAGTTGTATAACCTGCCATGGAATGTGGCGGTAACCTGCTATTGAACATGGTAGCTGTAGTAGGCATACGACGAAATGTGGTATGCTGGCTAAGATTAATATTATATTTTCGAAATGTTTTCAGCACTATGCACTAATAATAATGCCAAATGTTTTTCGCGTATTAAGCAAAATTTAACCGTCATAAGGAGAAATCTCCTCCAGGTGTGCGCTTGCATTGTGTGTGTGGTGGGAGGCCTTATGGCAGTTTCATTTTCCAAAAAAAAGCATTGCGATTTTCAAAAGTAAATTCTTTTTTAAAAGATAAGCCGTTTTGTTTACTCATACCAGTCTCATTACTGACCCGGAGTTTTTTGTTTCCTTCCTAAACTCTGGGTGCCCCTAATTTTCCACACGGACAGCCTAGAAGCAGGTTATCCGTATTTTGAAGCTAGCTTAGATTCGAAAGTCTTTTAAAAGTTGTCAGATTTTTGGAAAGCTTTTGGATTTGGAAGACTTTTGAAATGCTTGGAGTTTTGGAGTTTTTTGAAGGCCTTATCAAGTTGAAGTATGTTGGAAACTTTTTGGAGTCTCTTTTGTTCCGCTGCGGAGTTTTCACTTTATTGTTGTATCTTTGTTGTGTGTCACTCTGTTATTAGAGATCGATGTTATAATGGATATTGTATCAAAGTTGTATCTGTGTTATGATCAATGATATTCATTTTGTTTCCGCTATTTATTTACATCTAATGTTGTTATAAGCTCCGGCGATACGAGTTTGATGTTGTTTGTCGGACATCGAGTTCGGGTCATCATACTTAGTTTCATTCCTTTGATCAATTTTCTCAAAACGATTGAGCTAGTCTCTTAAAGAATAGATATGATATATTGTCCTAATTATCTACCTGCCGGTTAACTCTCTCTGATACTGATAAACTACCGTTATCATGTAGAACTTTATGGAGTATGTTTCTCAATTTTCAGTGAGCTTTAGGTTCTTTCATAATCCTTATCATAACATTATTTTCAAAAAAAAAAGTCGTGGATTTCTCAACATTTGGAATCACCCCAAGCTCTGTTATAAATTTGTGAATTGTATTTATACCACTTTCATTCGATGTCATTCAAGGATAGGTACTTAGTCTTTCGATTGAATCAACCATCGCTGCACATTTAGAACGTCTCTAACTCAACGCTCCTTAATTAAGGTTGAACATGAATTTAGGATTAACACATTATATTAGATATCAATTATAAGTTTTGAGTGTGAATACTTCTTTATAAGGAGTTTGTTATTTCCATAAATAGTTTTCTAATATTTCACAAGTACTAGAGAATACTCAAACATAATCGAATTACAATATAGTAGATAGTATAACACATATAATAATTCCTATTCTCGATGCATAAGGAATTCGTGTCATATATTGAAACGATCCTGACTCGACCCCTCGAAAATCGGCACCCGTACTTCACTTGCACTCGAATGCCGCAGATTCAAACGTCGAATCTGGCTCGCCGGAGCTTATAATACATTAAGTATAAGAACACAGCGGAAGAAAAAGAATAATATTATTGATATACAATAGTTGATTACAACAACGATACAACATTTGGGTACAATGAATATCGATACAAATATCAGAGATAGATAAAGCGAAAGATATAGCAGCAGTAGTGGAAAACATAACATAACTTGAACTCCAAAGAAGAAACTCCAATAACTGCAATCTCCATCTCCAAAGCACCAATCTAGAAATATCTCGAACTCCCAATCAAGTTGGACCCAAGCAAGGTCAGTCACCTTAAACAAATGCTACCGCCAAAACCAAAGGCTGGATGCTATCGATTCTATATCTACCAGCTGACTATTCGACTATTTGAAAAACCCAACTCTAGATTGCCCGTATGGAAAATTGTGGGCACCTAGAGTTTAGGATGGGAATCATAAACTCCAGGTCAGTCATGGGACTGGTGTGAGCAAACAAAAACAGTTTATCTTTAAAATAAACAGTAAGAGAATTTATAAATTGAAATCCGCAATGCTTTTTGAAAAATGAAACTACCATAAGGCCTCCCGGCACATACACCATGCAATCACACACTTAGGGGAGATTTCTTCTTATGATAGTCAAACATGCTTATTACGCAAAATACTTTTGAAATTATTACTAGTGCATAGTGGAAAACATTTCGAAAGTATAATATTATTCTTAGCCAACATAGGTACCATTATATTATGTCTGCCATAGCTACCATTTAAGAATGGCAGGTTATACAACTGCAATCGTAAAGGGCACGTATTGGTGATCAGATTTCCAACAAATGGTCAGGCCAAGGAACTTCTCCTTGCCACATGGGTATGCCTCTGGAGGGACGCCCCGAGAACCTAACCGGATCTCTGCAAACACAAGGCCGGGTTACCTTTGTAACTAGGTAACTACTGACACAAGTATGCCACCACCCGGTCGTAACCGACCTTTATGTGAGTCCTCGACACCAACAACCACAAAGAAATAAATTAGCAGTAACCACATATGTTAAGTATCTGGGCTCCATACAATAATACCATCTCTATCCAAAAGGAAATGGATATACCCTCAAGGGGCGCTACCCCTAAATAACCTTGCCGCATCTTTCCTATTTCGACCATTCCGGGTTGTGAGGTCCGACGAGGTCACGTCCATAAAGCTACGCTTTTCACAAAGCCATGCTTTGATCAGCAAATGATAAGCAGCACTTCGTATGCCACATTACCTAATTAGTAATGTATCACTAGTAAGCATCAAATACATATACTCTGAGCTCGTACGTCTCAGAGAAGGGTGTTAAGCTAAGAGAATAAATTCTCCACCACTAAACAGAAATGTATTTGATAGAAACCAGCTTTACATCTCAAAGTGTAATGTCAGACACACATCCATACAAGTCTGTTCCGGGTTCGAACAGAACCGATGACACTTCCAAAGAAGCCCTTGCAAATCCGGATAATCCCTAATCACGCCCGGACATCCCATCACAATGGGTGATCAAATATCTATACCGGGGACTAGTCGGTACAGAGACTTTCGACGAGTTATCCTTTCGCTTTCGAAAATATCCAGTCTTCACCACCAGTCTTCAAAAGCTATCCATAATGTCGTATCATTATTCGGAATGGGTTATATGACACAAAGGTCCTCTCTCGGCTAAACCGAATAATGAGCGCCATAATTTAAAAACATATTGATATTGGGATTTTAGTTAAGTCACAAGCTATTACTCAAAAAATTTCTTTCAAATGGTTTAAACAAATCACCATTTTCAAATCTTTAAACAAAAAGATTCATTTCACAAAGATCACTAATCTTTCACAAAGATTCATCCATAGCCTTTCAAGACAAATCCATTTCAAATTGGGTTAACTCTTCCAATCTTTAAATTAAAGATTCAATTCATAGCTTTCAAAACAATTCCCATTTCAAATCTTTTATATAAAAGATATACCATTTAAAATCCTCTTCAATTTCAAAACAAGGTTCAACCAACTTTCACAAAGATTCATTCATAGCTATCAAAACTACTTCAATTCCATTTCAAACTTGTAATTTTTTTAACACAAATTGAAAGTTCTTTGGTTTTATGAAAGCTCTTATTATTTGAAAACAAATAGTTTTCGTTTCGGAAAAATCCGATTACATTTTCACAAGTTAAAACCCTTCAAGTATAAAACTTGGTTAAATTCAAATTCGCAAAACAATACTTTTAAAATGGTTTAAAACCCATATAAACACATCTATAACTTGTATAACCTTTTTAAACCATAATTTCCAAACATAGAATTCAATTTCAAATCTTGAATTCAAATTCAAATCAAACTGTCAAGTTATTCAAAAAAACTTTTAAAACTCCTTTTCAAAACTTTTCATTTTTAACCCAATTCTATTTTCAAAACCATTTGAATTCGAAATTCAAATTTAAAACCATTTCAAAAATCTATGACTTAACCAATTTCCTCATGCAATCCATACTTGTTTGTGTATGGTGTAGTCTAGGGGTTTCACACAATAGTGTAACATCATTGATCATCACAGATTCAAGCGTATCAATAACGATAAGCAGTATAATCCTATAACGCTTATCTGTATACACAGCATCACAGGTAAATAATATGCATTTGTCACAGATAAAATAAATTACATTCATCACAGCTTGAATTAAAACAATTCAAATCACAAAACATCACACAGCAGAGATATCAAACAATTCACAGCATTCAATAGAATACAGTCATCCTTAAGTAAAATTAATTGATCATCTGATTAATTGAAACCAGATCAATCACTAATCCTGGTTAATTAACATTAATTACAAATTGTTTTAATTAATTAACCTTTAATAATTAATTAACTTTAAATTATTAATTAATTAACCTTAATTAATAAATGAATAAATCTCTAATCATTTAATAATTAACCCTTAATTATTTAATTATTCTTTAATTAATTATCCTTAATTAATTACATTAATTAATTAGCCCTTAATTAACTATCCTTGATTTAATTACCTTGATTAATTAATCCTTAATTATAAATCAATTATCTTAAATTAATAATTAATTAGCCTTTAATTGACTATTAATTAATTATTTAAGCAATTATATATCATCTATCTTGATTTATCATTAAATCATTATCAAAGTCTTTAATTAATTAGCCTCATGATTAATCAACATTAACATAAAAGATTAAGTTTAATTAAGAATTACAAATCAATATTTCCTCTTAATTTACTTTTAATTACATTATTTATTTAAAATTATTAATTAAATAATGCCACAAAATAAATAATTTAAATTTAATTACCTTTTAAAATATCTTACTTAAAACTTTTATTAATCCAATTACCTAAATTAAAACCATTATTTGAAACATGGATTTGAAATGTTTAAAAATTTGAATTTTTGTTTAAAAATTAAGAAGACTGTTTCTATATCAACCCCGAGACTAACTCGAGACCCCCCCCCCCCCCCGAGCTAACAACCAACTTCCCTGAGTGCCATATCGAGTTTCTTCCCAAACTCACCCGTATCCCTTTTCAAACTTCAAAAATATGTTTAAGTTTTTGAAAAACCTGGTACAACGCAAATACACTCGAGCCAACACTCGAGCCAATCCATCATCTCCCCGTAAATCACTTCGAGCAACATTCACTTCTTCTTCCAGTAACAATCCCTGACACCATGACATTAACGTGCATGTGCACCAGAGCTCCGACGAGCTTTGGTCGACTTCGCCACCTTCCACCTGTCAACGACCATCCCCCTGCGCCCTCTAACTACCAAGGACAGTGAAACTCCATCGAACTCGAATTCCAACTGTTCGACCCAAATCTGGAATAACTACGATCATCAAAGATCGCCTAAAACTCCTATCTCCGACCATCATACTTTACGGCATTGCACTCAAAGCTTCCTCTACATCCAACGTCTTGATTCCCCTAGGTCTGGTGGCACTCGAACCACCCGAAGCACCGTAGTAGCTCGATTTTCGATCTTGATCCAAACGAGACTTAAAACCCTATATCGACATCGCCAAGCCACCATGATGAATAATAAATCCACCCATGATTTTTTCAACAACCACCATTCCATCAGCCATCTCCGACATCAATTCCGAGACCCCTGACCACCGTAATCGCCAGTAAATGCCCAAGACACAATTTTCGTTCAATCTAAAATTTCTAGACGTCAAATTGATTAAAAATGAGGAGACCTGTATCTAAAATCATAAATTCGTCATACAAACTTGATTATACAATTAGATTTTAAAGTTAAGATGTTTGAATTTTCTGATATATTAGGATCTTACTGTGTATTACCTTTTTCACAAAATTTATTTAATATTTTTGCTTGAAATTATTTTTAAAAATAATTTTACATTCAAACCATCATTCTATCTTCAATGATCTTATTCTAATATCGATTGTATAAAGAGCAGTTAAATTTTGCTATAGTGGGTTTAAGTCCGTAAAACAACAGAGAGTTGTACATGTATAAACACGGACATGCCCACATCACTTCACACACATACATGCAGGTATATTCATATGATCACATATGCATATATTTCAAATACAATCTAAGCGTCCAAAAGATAGAACAGGTCAAGTTTGCTCACCTAGATCACTTGAAAGCAGAAAAGAACAGAGGCTTGAATACTGGGAAGTTTTGAATTGCTATGATCTTTTTTTGCTTGTTGTTTAAATTTGACCTTACTTTTATTTTGATGCTTTGATCCTTAAGTTTGATTTCAGAACTTGATTGATGTCAAGTTA
Organism: Allium cepa; assembly: GCA_030765085.1. Classification (NCBI taxonomy): domain Eukaryota; kingdom Viridiplantae; phylum Streptophyta; class Magnoliopsida; order Asparagales; family Amaryllidaceae; genus Allium; species Allium cepa. Next base: position 456,550,260 of record CM060932.1, read on the forward strand.
CGAACTGCATGCTTGAACTTGCTTGATCATAGGCTTAGTTTGTTGTAGTTGTCTGCTTGAACCTGATGCTGATTCCAGGTTTGAACTCAAATTTGATTCCAGATTAAATTTTGATTTCCATCTTGCTTTTCCAGTTCTTGTTTCAAGTTTGTATTTGTTTGTTTTGTTTTGATATTGAGATGATTTTGTTTCTCTTTTTTTTTCTTTTTTATATTATCTTTAATTCAAACTAAAAGAATTCTAAAACCTATGCCACTTGTACACTTAGTTTAACACTTGCTAATTTCTTTATAAACATGCTTACTCTTGTTATATGTAATTAAAATTGTGTTTAAATCCTTTATATTAATTAATTTAAAAATTATGTTTTAACCCTTAAGTACTTATTTTTAACATATGTGTTTTATTTCGTTTACACTTGTTATAACAAATGTTTATATATATATAATTTCTATTATTCAATAAATGCATTATCCTTTATAAAATCTTAAGAAACTTGAATTTTAAAACAAATTATACTTTAATAAATAACACGCATATGTATATTATAAATTTTAGCTTCTAAACAACTTTTACTATATTTTAAACACTACAAATAATATTTCGAATATAACTTTACATCATATTTCTTATCTAAATAAAATACATTTTTATTTATTAATCATTTATAAAATCTTTTAAAGCAAAAGATGATTTTACAATTTAACTACACATGAATAAATATATTAGAATTTCATTCTTAATTAGTGTTTTGAAAAGTTTATCATGTTAAATTCAAAATATCATTTTCAAATCAAAATGCATATTTAAATAAAATTAGAAACAAATTCTTATTAACTTAAAAATAAAAAATTTAAATCCAATTTATCACCAATATATTTATTTTTAAATCCAATTTTTTATTTATAAAATACTTAGCCTTAAATTTCAAAGCAAAATTCTATTTATAATCTAAAATAATTATTTATTATGGAAATTTTCTAATTAATTCACAAATAATTTCATAAATTAATTTCAAAATTAAATCAATTGTCAAATTAAACTTGGCTAAAATTCGAGAATATTACAGATTCCCCCCATAAGAAAATTTCGTCCCCAAAATTTGCCAGGGAGACAACAAAGGATGGATACACAAAGATGGAGAATCGACTCATTAATCAAGCTGATTATCTATTCTGTATTTGGCTTACCAATCAGAATATCATCAATAAATACGAGAACGAACTCATACAATACTACACGAGATACTCGGGTCATCTATTCTACGAAATATACAGGGCACCGGTTAGTTTGAAGGATAACTAACCACTCGTAGAATATATCTAGACCCAAGAGTACAAACAATGGATACGTAATTCCAATTAAAATATTCCAAAATATACACCAACTTGTCCATCTTTAGACTTCGATCCTCACAAGAAATTACATCAAAAACTTTAAACTTTGGTTTTGACCGAAATCATTCCATTGATACAATCTAATTTAACTTCATATTTTATTAACCAATTTATTCCAATTTTAAAATTTCAAATTCTTTTAAGTTTAAAATGAAAAGTTGAAGGAAACAGATGATTAGATTACGAAATAGGAATTAGAACCATTTCTACAGCAATTCACAGGGCCACCTTCACACCGAAACTTCTCCCTCAAGCTGCCAGAAAGCCATCTGAGAATTTGAAATTGAATGATGATCAAAAGAGATTGATAGAGAAAAAATTGTTTCCTGTTGTTGCAGGGTATCGACCAATTGTAGTGGTACTCCCCTGTCCCTTATCTCATCCTCTTCTTGCCCTCATACTTACTATCAGTGGATAATAAGAGAATTTACTGAGGCACACAAACAAATATCTTAGGGATATACTCATTCTAGGGCATTTGTAACCCAATTTCTAATGAGTTACCTAATGTGTTATACTCCTGAGCTAAAGTTTTAACCTTCAACTCTAATACCAAATGAAATGATCCTGACTTGACCTTCGAAAATCGGCACCTGTACTTCACTTGCACTCGAATGCCGCAGATTCAAACGTCGAATCTGGCTCGCCGGAGCTTATAACACAATAAGTATAACAACATAGCGGAAGAAAAAGAATAATATTATTGATATACAATAGTTGATTACAACAACGATACAACATTCTGATACAATGAATATCAATACAAATATCAGAGATAGGTAAAGCGAAAGATATAGTAGCAGCATCGGAAAACATAACATAACTTGAACTCCAAAGAAGAAACTCCAATATCAACAATCCCCATCTCCAAAGCACCAATCCATGAATAGCTCTAACTCCCAATCAAGTTTGACCCAAGCAAGGTCAGTCACCTTAAAAAAATGCTACCCCCAAAACCAAAGGCTGGAAGCTATCGATTCTACATCTACAAGCTGACTATTCGACTATCTGAAAAAAAACAACTCCAGACTGCCCGTGTGGAAAATTGTGGGCATGCAGAGTTTAGAAAGGGAACAATAAACTCCAGGTCAGTCATGGGACTGGTGTGAGCAAACCAAAATAGTTTATCTTTAAAACAAACAACAAAAGAATCTAAAAATTGAAATCTGCAATGCTTTTTGAAAAATGAAACTACCATAAGGCCTCCCGGCACACACACCATGCAATCGCACACTTGGAGGAGATTTCTCCTTATGATAGTCAAACATGATTACTATGCAAAATACTTTTGATATTATTATTAACGCATAGTGGAAACATTTCGAAAGTATGATATTAATCTTAGCTAGCATAGGTACCATTATATTATGCCTACTATAAATACCATTTAAGATGGCAGGTTATATAACTGCAATCGTAAAGGGCGTGTATTGGTGATTGGATTTTCAATAAATTGTCGGGCCAAGGAACTTCCCATTTCCACATGGGTATGCCACTAGAGAGACGCCCCGAGAACCTAACCGGATCACTGCCAACACAAGGCCGGGTTACCTCTGTAACTAGGTAACTACCGACACGAGTATGCCACCCCCCGGTCGTAACCGACCTTTATCTGAGGCCTCGACACCAACAACCACAAAGTAATAATTTTGCACTAACCACATAGGTTAAGTATTTAGGCTCCATACCATAATACCACCTCTATCCAGAAGGAAATGGACATGCGCTCAGGGGGCGCTAACCCCAAATAACCTTGCCTCATCTTTCCTGTTTCGACCATTCTGGGTTGTGAGGTCCGACGAGGTCACGTCCACAAAGCTACGCTTTTCACAAAGCCATGCTTTGATCAACAAATGATTAGCAGCACTTCATATGCCACATTACCAAATTGGCAATGTATCACAAGTAACCATCAACTACATATCCTCTGAGCTCATACGTCTCAGAGAAGGGTGTTAAGCTAAAAGAATAAATTCGCCGCCACCAAACAGAAATGTATTTGATAGAAACCAACTTTACATCTCAAAGTGTAATGTCAGACACATATCCATACAACTCTGTTATGGGTTCGAACAGAACCGAACGCACTTCCAAAGAAGCCCTTGCAAATCCGGATAATCCCTAATAACGTCCGGACCACCCATCACAATGGGTGATCAAATCTCTATACGAGGGAGCAGTCGGTGCAGAGACAATCAATGGATTATCCTTTCGCTTTCAAAAATATTCGGTCTTCACCACCGGTCTTCAAATGTTATTCATAACGTCGTGTCATTATTGGGAATGGGTATTTTGACACAAGGGTCCTCTCCCGGCTAAACCGAATAATGAGCGCCATAATTTAAAAACATATGGATATTGGGATTTCAGTTAAGTCATAACTTATTACCCAAAACTTTTCTTTCAAATGGTTTAAACAAATCACCATTTTCTAATCTTTAAATAAAAACATTCATTTCACCAAGATCACCAATGTTTCACAAAGATTCATTCATAGCCTTTCAAAACAAATCGATTTCAAATTGGATTAACTCTTCCAATCTTTAAATTAAAGATTCAATTCATAGCTTTCAAAACAATTCCCATTTTAAATCTTTTATATAAAAGATACACCATTTAAAATCCTCTTCAATTTCAAAACATGGTTCAACCATCTTTCACAAAGATTCATTCATAGCTTTCAAAACTTTTTCAATTTCATTTCAAACTTGAAATCTCTTTAACACAAACTAGAAGTTCTTTTGTTATGTGAAAGCTATTACTATTTGAAAACAAATAGTTTTCGTTTCGGAGAAATCCGATTACATTTTCACAAGTTAAAACCATGGATTAAATTCAAATTCCCAAAACAATACTTTTAAAATGGTTCAAAACCCATATAAACACATTTATAACTTGTATAACCTTTGTAAACCGTAATTTCCAAACATAGAATTCAATTTCAAATCTTGAATTCAAATTCAAATCAAACTATCAAGTTATTCAAAATAACTTTTAAAACTCCTTTTCAAAACTTTTCATATTTAATCCAATTCTATTTCCAAAACCATTTCAAAAATCCATGACTTAACCAATTTCCTCGTGCAATCCATATTTGTGTGTGTGTGGTGTAGTCCAGGGGTTTCACATAATAGTGCAACATCATTGATCATCACAGATTCAAGCATATCAACAACGATAAGCGGTATAATCCTATAACGCTTATCTATATACACAGCATCACAGGTAAATATTATACATTTATCACAAAAATAATTACATTCACCACAGCTTGAATTAAAACAATTCAAGTCACAAAGCATCACACAGCAGAGATATCAAACAATTCACAGCATTTAATAGAATACAGGCTGATTAATTGAAACCAGATCAATCACTGATCCAGGTTAATTAACGTTAATTACAAATTATTTTAATTAATTAACCTTTAATAATTAATTAACTTTAAATTATTAATTAATTAACCTTAATTAATAAATGAATAAATCTCTAATCATTAAATAATTAACACTTAATTATTTAATTATTCTTTAATTAATTATCCTTAATTAATTACATTAATTAATTAGCACTTAATTAATTATCCTTTAAATAATTACCTTGATTAGTTAATCCTTAATTATAAATCAATTATCTTAGATTAATAATTAATTAGCCTTTAATTAACTATTAATTAATTATTTAAGTAATTATAAATCATCTATCTTGATTATCATTAAATCATTATCAAAGTCTTTAATTAATTAGCCTCATGATTAATCAACATTAACATAAAAGATTAAGTTTAATTAAGAATTACAAGTCAATATTTCCTCTTAATTTACTTTTATTTACATTATTTATTTAAACCGATTAATTAAATAATGCCACAAATTAAATAATTTAAACTTAATTACGTTTTAAAATATCTTACTTGAAACTTTTATTAATCCAATTACCTAAATTAAAACCATTAACTAAAAACATGGATTTAAAGTGTTTAAAAATTTGAATTTTTGTTTCAAAGTCAAGAAGACTATTTTTATATCAACCCCGAGACTCACTCGGGACCACCCCCGAGCTAACAACCAACTTCCCCGAGTGCCACTTCGAGTTTCTTCCCAAACTCACCCATATCCCTTTTCAAACTTCAAAAATTTATTTAAGTTTTTGAAAAATCTAGTACAACGCAAATACACTCGAGCCAACACTCGAGCCAAGCCATCATCTCCCCGTAAATCACTTCAAGCAACATTCTCTTCTTCTTCCAGTAACAATCCCTGACACCATGACATCAACGTGCATGTGCACCAGAGCTCCGACGAGCTCTGGTGGACTTCGCCACCTTCCACCAGTCAACGACCATCCCCTTGCGCCCTCTAACTACCCAGAACGATGAAAATCCGTCGAACTCGAATTCCAACTGTTCGATCCAAATCTGGAACAACTGCGATCATCAAAGATCGCCTCAAACTCCTATCTCCGACCATCAGACGTCACGCCATTGCACTCGAAGCTTCCTCTACATCCAATGTCTTGATTCCCCCAGGTCTGGTGGCACTCGAACCACCCGAAGCACCGTAGTGGCTCGATTTTCGTTCTTGTCCCAGATGAGACTTAAAACCCTATATCGACATCGCCAAGCCACCACGATGAATAATAAATCCACCCATGATTTTTCCGACAACCACCATCCCATCAGCCACCTCCCACATCAATTCTGAGACCCCTGGCCACCGTAATCGCCAGTAATTGCCCATGATACAATTTTCGTTCAATATAAAAATTCTCGACATCAAATTGCTTAAAAATCACGAGAGTTGTATCTAAATCATAAATTCGTGATACAAATTTGATTATATAATCAGATTTTAAAGTTAAGATGTTTGAATTTTCTTATATACTTTGATCTTACCGTGAATTACCTTTTTCACAAAATTTATTTAATATTTTTGTTTGGAATTATTTTTAAAAATAATTTTACACTCAAACCATCATTTTATCTTCAATGATCTTATTCTAATATCAATTGTATAAAGAGCAATTAAATTTTGTTTTAGTGGGTTTAAGTGGGTAGAACAACAGAGAGTTGTACATGTATAAACACAGACATGCCCACATCACTTCACACACATACATGCAGGTATATTCATATGATCGCACATGCATATGTTTCAAATACAATCTAAGCATCCAAAAGATAGAACAGGTCAAGTTTTCTCACCTGGATCACTTGAAAGCAGAAAAGAACATAGGCTTGAATACTGGGAAGTTTTGAATTGTTGTGATTTTGTTTTGCTTGCTGCTTAAATTTGATCTTACTTTTATTTTGATGCTCTGATCCTTAATTTTGATTTCAGAACTTGATTGATGTCAATTTACCATCTGCATGCTTGAACTTGCTTGATCGCAGGCTTAGTTTGTTGTTGCTGTCCGCTTGAACCTGATATTGATTCTAGGTCTGAACTCAAGTTTGATTCTAGGTTAAATTTTGATTTGCATCTTGCTTTTCCAGTTCCTGTTTCAAGTTTGTATTTGTTAGTTTTGTTTTGATATTGAGATGATTTTATTTCTCTTTTTTTACTTTTTTTATATTATCTTGAATTCAAATTAGAAGAATTCTAAAAACTACGCGACTTGTACACTTAGTTTAACACTTGTTAATTTCTTTATAAACATGCTTACACTTGTTATCTGTAATTAAAATTGTGTTTAAATCCTTTATCTTAATTAATTTAATAATTGTGTTTTAACCCTTAAGTACTTATTTTTAACATATGTATTTTATTTCGTTTACACTTGTTATAACAAATGATTTTATATATATAATTTTTATTATTCAATAAATGCATTCTCCTAATAAAATCTTAAGAAAAATTGAATTTTAAAACAAATTACACTTTAATAAATAACACACATATTTATATTATAAAATTTAGCTTTTAAACAACTTTTACTATATTTTAAACACTACAAATAATATTTTGAATATAACTTTATATCATATTTCTTATTTAAAAAAATTACATTTTTTATTTATTAATCATTTATAAAATCTTTTAAAGCAAAAGATGATTTTACAATTTAACTACACATGAATAAATATATTAGAATTTCATTCTTAATTAGTCTTTTAAAAAAAAATTCACATTAAATTCAAAATATCGTTTTTAAATCAAATTGCGTATTTAAATAAAATTAGAAACAAATTCTTATTAACTTCAAAATAAAAAATTTAAATCCAATTTATCTCCAATATAATTATTTTTAAATCCAATTTTTTATTTATAAAATATTTAGCCTTAAATTTCAAACCAAAATTATAGTCTTAAATAATTATTTATTTTGAAAATTTTCTAATTAATTCACAAATAATTTCATAATTTAATTCCAAAATTAAATTAATTGTCAAATTAAACTTGGCTAAAATTCGAGAATGTTACATATGTTCTTTACTAAATAATTTAATATGGTGTCTATGTAAATCATTTTGGATAGTGCCATCATCCTTACTTACAATTTTAGAAATATATTAATACTTCACAATATTCTTTCTTATGGACAAAGACATCCTCTGCCTTTTAGTTGTAAATCAAACTATTTGATTTTTTTGTCAAATATTTGCTCAACTCAGATGTTTGTCAAATAATAATATCATATCTATTCTTCTATCTTATCCAATACTTATAAATTCGGTTATCACTCTCATTGACATCGTGAAAATTTGATTATCATGTGTAAATAATCTATTCTAAATTATATTTAGAATTTCTATTTCAATAAATGTTTACCAAAATTCAAAGTCATATTGAGTAATGTTTTGCAATTTAAGTCTAAATAAAATTAACCATATTGAATGACGAATCTATTACATTAATTTGAACAATTGAAATTTGCAATGTTATTCTCGTCAATGCCACTTACTATATTCCAGCTGCATTAGTCTTCCTTTCGTAAACTTGCTGCCGATGGTTCATGTCCTTCAGATATAAATATCAAAATCATATTTTGATAATGTACTAGGAACCTATTTCAGATTTAAGCATCGTATCATATATCAGAGTTTAAGCTCTTCAAAGCTTATTAACAATAAAGGAGATTGACATCACTAATAATCCTTTTTCTTGACATTGATAATAAGATCATAGTTTCTTTTTAGTGTATGAGAATCCTTACTGGACATTCTAGCGAGTTACATCTATTTTAGAATTGGTTAGTTTTATTTCATCTTATGTAATCAATTTATATGTTAGAGTCATTACATCGTACCCAAGTCCATAATTATACTTCTAATTTTTAAAAGAAATTCCTTCGCCAAGAAGGTGGAGTTTCTTGGAACAACAATTGTCTCTCAATACGATGGAATAGGATTTTATAAACATTTTACGATTCTTTTATTCCTATAAAAAAATGATTCAGTTTTAAGTTTATGAAACTTATATTTATAACTTAAATTAGACAACCATGCATCTTAAGCTATTTAAGACTAGGGGTTTCCTATCAATTCATATCTTATATGAATATAATCTTGTAAACTTTACTTTATATGAAATTATATTTAACATGTGTACTTACTTCCATGCACAAATCTATAGAAGAAAGTTAACTCAACTTCACTCATTTTCAATGTACTTTGTCCAACAAAGACTGATTACTTCTTATCAATACATCATTATGTACCATATGGAGGAATTACTTTTGAGATTGAACCTAGGTCATTTTAAGGTACATATAGAACTCTTTTCCAATACATTCACATTCGATCAAATCAAATTCTTTTATTTTTTGCATGTAACATTTTCTATATCCATTTTATATTATATGTACTTATCATGAATACACTACTTGTGAATCAAATACACATGTTCATTTCTATGATAATTCATCAGTGAATTTATTGAAGTAAGTGGATTGGTTTAATATCATTGGACCTTCAACTTTATACAACTATATGTATCAATCTGAAGAGTTCAACAAATATTTTATCGCTCCCGCTGAATGGGTTCATTACCCTCGATCGATTGTCAAAGAGTTCACCAAATATTAGAATAGGTTTTGGTGGACTTCATCGATGAGTTGCCGAGGACCAAAGAAGGGTATGATAGCATTTGGGTCATAGTTGATAGACTGACAAAAAAGGCTTGATTCATACCTGTTAAGTCTAGTAGAACGACATACAAAGTGACAAAGTTGTGTATGAAATGGGTTGTGCAATTCCGTGGTGTGCTGAAGAGCATTGTGAATGGTCGAAACCCTTTGTTCACTAGCGGATTTTGGAAGAGATTATAAGTGATTTTGAGGACAGAGCCGCATCTCAGTATAGCTTATCACCCATAAACAAATGGGCAGACCAAGAGGGTGAATCGTATTTTGGAGGATCTCTTATGAGCTTGCATTCATGATTTTGGTGGCTCGTGGGACGACCATCTACACTTAGTAGTTCGCATACAACAACAGCTATCAGTCTGGCATCGGTATGGAACCATTTGAGGCATTTTATGGCTGAGTGTCCAATGCTTCTTCCTGTTGGTGGGAAGTGGGCGACAAACTGATACTTGAGCCAGAAATGATTAGAGATACTTTGGAGAAGGTCGAGATCATTTGACAGTAAATGAAAGTTGCTCAGAATTGCTAGAAGAACTACACTAGTAGGAGAAGACGTGACTTAGAATTCTCCATTGGTGATATGGTATTTATCAAGATCTCTTCAATAAAGAATGTTATTTGCTTTGGTACTAATAGGAAGTTGGTGTCGAGATTCGCTGGTCCTTTTATTATACTTGAGGGGATTGAGATTCTAGCTTGTAGAGTCGACTTACCTGAGAAGATGGCGGACATGCACAACGTATTCCACGCCTCTTACTTGTGAAATTTTTTGCATGGCTCAAGCATGATAGTTGAACAGAATTAGCTTGACGATATCAAGATTGAATCGGAAGCAACGAGAAGTCATAGGCATATTCGTATCATTGGATGTGATACGAAGCATCTTAGGAGGAATACGATAAAGCTGGTGAATGTTCAATAGAGCAAGAGAGGAGTTGATTGTACTTGGAAGACTAAGGAGAGCATAAGGACCTCTTTTCTAGAGTTCTTTAATTAGTAAGACTTTTATCTTGCATTTACTTTCACTTTTGATATCATATAGGTTTCTAATATCCTTCTTGCTAGGGTAGGTGTAGGTATTATTACCTACTTCTGTGTTCATGGTTGATGTTTGATATGGTTACTCGTGGATGTTAGGCATGCAGGGTAGCTATGTCTAATTTCATCTTCTTTGTATTGAGATTTCGGGGGCGAAATTCCAAAGGGGAGAGAGTGTAACGACCCGCATTTTAAATATTAACAAATCGTAAAATATTATTTTAAATTCATATGAAGTTGTATGACTCTATAGCTTTAGGAAATGTCTATTCGTGACATTTTCTATCATTAGAATTTTTCTAAATTATTCAACCCTAAAATACTTGTAATAGTTATAACTTTTGATAGAAGACAAATTAGGATCTAAGACCAATTTTATTGGAAAGATATTTTTCCCTTTCCGTAGAGTGGTCATATTAGCAATTTGGACTTTCTGGCTAGGAGATATGACTGTTCGTAGATTGGCAGTTTTTGGAGCAGTTTTAATGGGTAATTAGTGATTTTGAGAGCAAAACCACAAATTCATTCCCAGTTTGGAGGCTTTATTAGGCTGAACCACCATCCCCAAATCATTTTTTTACCAATTCTTAAATAGATATAAGCGTCCGTTAACCGATTCTCCATCCAAAACCTTTTCTTTTCACCTCCAATTCAAGTCTAAATCATATATTAAGGGTAGATAACAAGGGGATTCATTAGAGATCTTCAAATCTATGTTTTGAAGAGGGAAAAGTACACCTTTGCGTTAATTCTAGGATCTGCCTTGATTCGCATGTAAAACTTGGGTTTTTGATGTTTTGGCGATTGATTTATCATCTCTCACCTTATTATATATGTATATATAGTTATTACCATGTTTTAAATCCATCTTTAAAGTCAAAATTAAGTTTTAATGCTGTTTTAAAACTCAACCTATAGTAAAAATGTAAATAAATGGATATTTGTTGTTCTAGGCATGTTACTTGGCTGTATAATTGCCTTGATATATGTTAGGTTATGTTGTATACACCTTGTATGATGATTACTATGATTTATTGTGTGATTTACATGTTTGAATCTTGTTTTGTCCATGTATGATATTTATTTGTATTCTTGTTTTGTTGAAAAGCTCATCAGGGCGAATTAGAGGTAGGAACCATGGAGTCGGATTTCGACGGATAGGCTCTTGAGCATTTGGATTCATATTGTTGCATAGATGATGCATGAGGGTCTATGTGTTGACTATAGTGACTTAATCATGTGAGGTTGATATGCCAAGGGAGCAACGGGTTTTGGTTCTGCGTCATTGAATGGGTGGATGCATTGTTTGTTGGTTGGCCTTAGAAAGGAGAAGCATTTGGCTTGGAGGTGCTTGGTTTGACATGTGTTGGCTTGGATAGGAAATTTTGTTCGGTGGCAGCTTAGCTCGATAGGAGAAAAACTATATGGGAAATCCTATCCAGTGGCACTTAGTTTAGCAGTGGGTGAACCGGACAAGAAACCTTGTTCCGCAAATTCGCGGTTTGGAGCAAAGGGAGCCGAACAGGAAATGTGGTTTGGGAGTACGTAGCTTCGACTAGGGAGAGAAACCGAACAAAGTTAGGAATAGGGTTTCTAGCTATTGGCTTTGGATATGTGAGTTTGAGCTTCGGGGAGGAATTGGGTTTTGCTTAATGGTTTTAGGAGCTAGTTTAGAGTAGGGATGGATGACTCCAAGGTAGTTCAAGAATGCCTTGGAATGGCAACCATTGAAGTGCGAGAACTTCGACAACTTAATATGGCGAGTGACTATAACACTTAGTGATGGACCAAAAGGACGAGTTCTGTGTGATATCTCGTAGACTACAACACGAGGTTGTATTGCTCATGAGTAGGATAGGGTAGTCTGCATGTACCCATGTCTTTGGACGTCTGCGTATGCCGAGTCATTAGCCATTTGACTGGGCATGAGTTGAGCTTCTGTTGGGGTAGTTCTACTATCGGTACACATGCTAATGGATCAAGATGACTTTGTGGTTATGTTGCTCATTATTGGGATAGCATAGCCTATGTGTATCTAGAGTAGTCTGCGTGTACCTATATTTTGGATGTCCACGTGTTTTCGGTTCTTTGCTATCTGTGTGGGTATTGAGTTAATCATCTGAAATAGTTATCGTACATTTAATGCACTTGAGCGCGAGATGATGTATTTCTCACACTAGACTATTGTTTTACCTAAGGTTCTATGCTTTGCTTCTTATTATCTCGGGTAATCTTAAATGAGTCGATCAAGGATAACATGTCTGAATAGCACATAGAGCTGTACAACGTACAAGCATGAGGCTATGTTGTAATATATTTATACTTTAGGGGCTTACTATCGCTTATATTCTGCTATACAGTAATATGGACCTATGTTAGTACTTGTATTTTGAGAGACATATATATAGTTTATTTTGGAGACTTGGAATGTATAATCTCTTTATTTTAGTTTATGTATGGTTTTTGAACCTAATGCACTCTGATGTTCTTATTTATGGTTCATTTGATAATATCAATGTATCACCTATTTTACATCAATGATATTATATTGTATATCTTTTATGCACTGTGAGATGCTTTATAGGTTGTGATTTTGACTTTTTCTCTACTTTATAGTCTTGGCTACCATTCTGCATCAGCTAGGTTACTTCCCTGATGCACTACAAAGGCATATTGACTACCGGAGGTGTAGGGCGGCCATCACGGTCAAGTCTAAGTTTTCCATCTCTAAATAATCTACAACAAAATTGAGATCAAACCCAAAACTTGTTATCGCCCTACCATTTGTGATGTTACTTGACCAAGCCAAGACCTGTCATCACCAAATGCCACTAGTTCAAATAAGGACCAATTTCATTACACGTGTACCAAAATGCCCTAGTAGAACCCCAATAATGAATCTGCTAATATAAGGAAATTTTTGAAGTGTCTCGAAATAAAGAAATTTCATTATTAAGATATTCCATGTCTCACTAAGACCCAATGCCATGAACCGTACATAAAACGGAAGTCGTATGCGAGAGTTATAAGCATTTAAAGATAGTTGCATTTTTGCAATTTAATTAATTGATTAATTTCCATTACTTTATATCATCGAATAAACATCACTAATGGATTCATGTTGTCGAGAACTACAAGATTGATATATAATGTATTGAATTTGAAGCACTTTTATGTTTACGCTTTTCAAATTAAGGAGGAATTTACTTCAGTCTAATCATAAATAAAAAAGCATATATCTAGCTAACTGGCCATGGCGACTACGTCCTAATAATGAATTATAGCAAATTAACGTGTTTGCTATCATATATCATTATTTATAATTTGTTTCAAGATCACAAGGTGTGAATTACTATGCCATATTGATATATACTCAAATGGGAAGAATTATGTAACACTTCATCTCTATACTCATACTACCAAAGAGTATTACTAGGCAATACTATCTGATAATTCGAGAGATGATACTGAACTATCACACATGAATATTCTCTTGAGCTAACAATGGTATGTATTTTAAAATTCGAATAAATAACTCGCATATAGGTACATAGTATCAGCACAAAGAAATAAACATGTTATGTTTCTAGGATAGAACAATACACAGTATAAAATAAATAATATAGAGAACACGAGGTCATTAACACAGTGAAAACATATAATAAAAATATACACAGGTCTAAGTGGGATATAAAATAGGTCAAATTCCCACTATCCCAAAAATATACAATGTATAAATCTAATGCATACATCTCAGCATCATCAATATACTTGAGGCTACCAAAATAGATAATTGTACACTAGTAAACTAATAAACTAACCTCCGTCTACGACCAACAATAACAATCTGCTCTCTTCATCCCTAAACCTATAATGTCTCGGACTAACCCGAGTAGTACATAAATAACACATGGGTCGGGCTATGTCTAGATTATGGGTGTCAAAAGATAACAAACAACTATATATATTAATGTGACATGCAAACAACTCAATGTAAGTATGGCATCATACCACATACCATGCAAATCTCATCAAGTAATCAGTAAATAATCGAATAACACATAAAGGAATATAATATCAAAATGGGTGAAATATCAAACACATCTAATAATCATTAATATACAACATCATAAAGTACTATAAGGGTAAACACATAGCTATGTCCAAGATTATCTCTTAGATAATCGTAAAGTAGACATAGTTGGGGTCCGTCTTACTCAACATATATAAAAACACATGACAATCATCCAAATCGAACAGACACGAAATACAAATATGGCATACCTCGGTAGCTAGGGTGATCTCTTCGATAACCATGTAAAAGATAGGTACAAGGTGCAACTCCATGCTCTCGGCGCCTCTAGTTATACTCTATTGTAGTATAATCAATGTGTATAGGGTTACACAACTTCATAGACCCACAGTATGAATAATCCAAGAGATCGGTAATCACGTAATAATCATCTAGACTTTCAACCTTATAGTAATCGACTTAGCTCTTAGCCAATAAAATAAACATACGATCTATCAGACCCCTAATAATCCACTCAACCCTCAGCATCATATATAACTATTTCGGCATCGGCCGCATCAAATGATCTGATTAGCACTCAACGTAACCACAATGATCTTATATAGATGAATAAGTATGTATCTATAGCATTTCATCAATAATAAAAAACGTGAGACTAATGGCTTTCAACTTGGTCCAGGAGCCTTCCTCACATGCTCTTAGTGCTACTACTACGTTTGTAGTTACCTCGACGGCCATCGTGACCCAATATCCATCAAGTGCAAGACTATGCTAGAAAATGGTCATGAACCTACAAGTGCCCTAATGATAACAGATCACTAGCCCATGTGACTTGGAGGCAGTGGCTCTCATCTATACACATCAAAAAGGTGTGTCAAAGATTCAGGAAGTGAACCCCCATTATGTCTATTGGAGTGGATACTAGCCAATCCGGTTTACTCCATGCCATATAATAGGATTATGCACACAATAGATAGACACACTTATGGCTCTTAGTCTACCCACTCTCAGTTCGCATCTCTATAACATAATCTCCATATATTCAATCCTGATTGAGTGATGTCCACTCATAGAAAGTAATCAACCAAATATCAACTCCAGCATCTCGAACCACCTAGTGTTATTCGCCTATTTACTCAATGTTTGTAAATTACACTTGAGATAATATTCTATATCATGAGTTAAAAGAGTAGTCAGAATAATATTATCGAATGTCCCATGCCAAACGGTATTACTAATCCATTTACTCAAATTCCTGATAATCTAGAATCCATACAATATTATTATATATAACAAGTCCAAAGAATAAGTAGAGAAATATCACCAAAAGTGCAATATCCGACAGAACTTAACTTCATCTATTCATATTTCTCATTACACGGAAATATAAACAACCACGACATACATATTTTTTAGAAAGGAATATATTTATTTATAAAAAATGTATTATAATTAACAAAATTCTTTATAAATTTTAAATAGTTAAAATACTCAGTTTCTAATCTTTTATAATCAAAAGAAGAATTTCAATATTTAAAAATAACTTTCAAAAATTCATATCTTTACTATCAAACTTTAAAGATATCTTATAAAACTAATTATTACTCATAAAATCATTTATTCATTTTCTACAGTCAAATATGATTTTTAAAAATATTTAATAACTTCAAATCAATTCCGAATCAGAACATACATACATACATACATATAAAGGTGCATCTGTTTTAAAACTCTTAAAGATAAATTTAGATGATTAAGACTCCCTTTTTTTGAACATTCTCTTGAATCCTTTTTATTAAATATACACATTACAAAAGATATTCCTTTTTGAAAATATTAGTACCCTTCATTTATTCTAATAAAAATTCAATATATTCCAATACTATTGAAAATTCTCTATTATCATTTCGAAGAACGTTTGTTTCAATTTCCAATAGATCATTTTACTTCCCAACCACTTTTATATATTTGTAAATATGCTTCAATCTAATTTCAAAACCCCATAAATAATTTTCGAAAGCTTTATAAAATCTTTTAAAACAAGAAAATCAATAAAACATCCAAAATATAAATCATCCATACAAACACGCACATCATATAAGTAAAATACACAAATCAAAATGCATTCGGACAACGTCTCCTTTGCTTTTTTACAATCCAACATACACAAAACTTCACCATCAAATCCAAAATTAGATCAAGTATCATAACAATTAATCCAATATCCCAAACATATATTTCAATCAAGCAATTCAATCAATAATCAAGATAGATATATAGCATATATTGAGATATAGATACATATAAGAGTTTAGAAACTCATCGAAATAACACTTGAGCTACCAAAATAATGATTAAATGAGGACAATAATGCTACTGTAAACTCCTCCAAGACATCCCATCATCAATGCCATTTTAATGGTCATCATTGCCCACAGATGTTACTACCATTAGCTGTAGCTTTGCTAGGAATCTGCATCAACTTTCACTGCTAGAAGCCTGCCTAGCTTCCACCATCATCGCTAGCCTTCCCACGTCGCCTATGCCACCATAGGTGACCAACAACCTCGTTACAACACCTCCTCGAATGCAGCAGCTACCGTCGAATTCCCTAATCCCTTATCGCAACTAAGCACAAGTATGAAGTAGGTTCATGCTTCTACATCGTGGCATCCAAGCGTCGCCACCGCCTACAGCCTCCACAGGTGCCCACCCTTGCCATTGTCCACCACCATATCGAGACACTCCCCTTGTAAGTCAATGACTATGCCCAGTCTGAGCGCCTTTATGTGCAATAACACACATACACACTTGTTGCATGAGTTTGATTTTTGGTTCTAGGGCAAATTTGGAGACCAGGGGAATCGGGCTCTGATTTGTGACGAAAGCTAGATGACTTAGGAAAGAAAAAGGGGGTTTGAATTTGTAAATACAAGTGTCGGCTTTGTTTTTGGGCATTAATTTAAATCAATTAATTTTCCTTTCTCTTCGTTTGTATAATCGTTGTATTTATTTGTAAATAAATCCCAACTTGATTTAATTTAATTTACACTTGATTCTACGAACTATACTTCGGTAATTGTCCAAATTATTTTAAGTTAATACTTGTTTATTTTATTTACTTAATTATTAAAATATTTTATTCGATTTTAATATATTATTTGAAGAGAATCTATTAATTTACTTCACTTTATTTATAAAAAATAGTTTACTAAATAGATAATAATTTGGTAAAAATTTATTTGTGAAATACTTATTATTAAAAATCGAATTAAAATATTTTTATTGAATTAAATTTACGTGTTATAATGGTGTAGAAAGCAGGGTTGTTACAAATCACGCTGAATGAAACTCTTAAATGAAGAAGAACCCAACATTGCCGCTGCGATTATGTCCCTTTAGCGTGAGGAAACCTCTACAGTCGGTCCATATTACCATACCAAATTGTATTACACATTTCAGTAGATTTTTTGATGGGCAGATCATCAAAATCTATTAAGAATGAGAGAGATACTTCAATTTTAAG
Source organism: Allium cepa (assembly GCA_030765085.1). NCBI lineage: Eukaryota > Viridiplantae > Streptophyta > Magnoliopsida > Asparagales > Amaryllidaceae > Allium > Allium cepa. The sequence goes on from CM060932.1 coordinate 456,568,339, forward strand.
TTTGAATAAGAAGGAGGAAAATGTTGCATGGGATTCCATCACTATTCTTCGTTGTCCGGGTCTTCTTTACATCTAATCTTTCTAATTCTTCCTCCAAAGTAATATTAGATCATAATATTCTTCGTACCTTTCTATTTGTCATGTGTTTCTTTAAAACCCATTGAGAAACGTTGAAGTTACAAATTTTCAAAGATTGGTTGCTTTGTAATGTCTAGTCATTGCTTTTAATTTAGTATGGAGTTGGATTGGTTTTGTTTAGAGACTGGATGAAGCAAATTGTGATGACATACAAATTTTTAATATAAAAGTGATTTATGTGCCATATTTATAACTATTGTGAAGGTCTTTCCAAGATGAGCAATTTAATATATAATTTTGATATATTCGGAGCTACGGTTTGCAAAATAAATACAATGGGCTACGAAACCCTAGCCATCACTTCTATCTTTAGTTTTCTTCTCTAATCCTAAAATCATCCTAATTATCCAAATTAGCAAATTAATTATTAAGTAATTAAATTCAATGTGTCTAAACTATATTGAATTATAAATCGTTACAAAGCTATCGATAAATGGAATTGGCGGGTGATGTCCTTTTGTCGAGATGGTGTATGAGATGCCAAGAAAACATTGTCAAAGGCGTAATTGGTGAAACTTTAGCACTACTTAGGGATTTTTCGATTCAGATGACTATTGGCGAAATTGAAGGCATAGAGTTGTGAGATCGTCGAGGGGAAGGTAATGATAGTTGTTTCATGGTTGAAGCATTATATATCGACTGTAATTTTCAAATTAGGGTTCTAAAACACTTTTGAATTGGTTGGAAACGACGGAAGATGGTGGGGCTAGGGGTGCTGTAATGGAATCGGTTAGGTGGGATTGGTGAGTGATGTCGATTGGTGGTGGCTATATGAGAGTAGATATGTCCCAAGTGGTATTATAACTCCATTGATTCGATTCCTCAGTACATAAAATAAAATATCATCAAAACATAAAGAAATGTGTCATCTCCGTATCATATCAAAACTCTAACCACGTGATGGCAATCGGTAGTCAAAAATTAGCCCGGTTTGAGTTCTTGCGGTAATAACCAAACAGTAAAGGGAGTAGTTTTATAATTTAGTCTATATATTTTATTTATTTCCAAATTGGACAAACTCCTAACTTGAATATCTAGTGTATATGAACTCTATTTCATGCATGCTTTCTTCCGTTGGGCTCATGGCAAAATTCTTAACAATATGGCACTAGATTGTTATGTTTGGAGACCGTTGAAAAAAATCACATTTATATGAATTTTTCAATTTAATTAATTGGAATTTTAAATTATAAAATTCATAATTATTGACAAAAAATCATATTCATGGATGTACGTCATGTTCTATGGATGACTGTTTAATTATTACAATATTTCGATGTATTGTGCCTTCGTTAGGTAATTATTGTTGAATGTAGTATTTTTAGGTGTTAATTATAATTAATTGTTGATTTGAATTGGAAAGCAATTGATTGAAATGAAATGAATGATAAAGAGGAAATTAAATAAATAAATGATGGATAAGGTTATTTATAAGTTTTATGTAGTTTATGTAAATAACGATGGTTTAACAAATTTTATTAAACTAAATTATGAAATTAAATAAACTTATTATTTATGAATTTCTATGGAGGCTCAAAAATAATAACAGAAACTATATTTAATTTATACTAGAGTAGTTTATTATTTAGAATGAGATTTTAAATAATAATAAAGATTTAGAAAGCGGTTTGGTGAAGATTATTATTTATGATTTAAAATATGTTATTTTGGGGTATTTGAAAATAAAGTATAATAAAGGAAGACAAGTGTAAATTATCATTTTCAAACAAGTACAATTACTTTGATAGGAAATAAATAAATGAAAACCTTGTAATAAATAATAATGAAATGATTTTATAATTTGAAGGATAATGGATGCAAATATATTACTTGGATGGTTGTTGAATGTGTGATTGATTATCTATTATTAATTTTCATAAATACTTGATTGTTTGATGACAATATCATATTAGGATGTGGATGCAATATTTTATAATTTTTGCTACTAGTAGATGGGTAGTTAATTATGTTTATTTGATGACATTTTGTTGTATTGCCATGGTAAAGTGATTAGTATACGCTGGAAGATTTACACTTACATTGATGCTGTATTATTATAGCTGATAAGTAACAATGTTTGTAAGTATATTTACATTGTGATTTTATTGATGGATAGGGGTTGTTGTTGCATATTGTTGGCTTTTTTGACCATATGCTATTAGTTGTGGTTGCCCCATATGATGATTTGTTGAGATACTTGAGAAGCAATGCTATTTTATATTCTACTATTTGCACTGGTTGCAATGGTTGTATTAGTTGCATTGACTACATTGGTTATGCTGGTAACATGGATGTTATGGTTGCAATGTACTTAAGTATTAGGATGCAGAAGAAGGACATAAAAAAGAACTTCGTGGGCTTGATCCCCCAAAATGGATACGTAGGAAGTCTTTTGCCATGCAATAGCTATTGACCCTATAGTCGTAGTGTATAGGGTTAGGCACAATCCAAACATAGTTGAAACATTTTTCCTTTCATTTTACGTATATCAATGCAGTTGTGAAGTTGCAGGTAGGAGCAGAAGATGAAATGGAAGGGTGGATGCAAGCTATATCATAGATAGTAAATTGGGTATACTCTTTTATACTATTATTATATTGTTCATAAGTTAATGATAATGGTATTGCAAAATGTAAAATAGATGTGATAATGTTGTAAAATAATTATATTATTGAGTTGATGTTCATTTATATTTATATTTGATTCTAGTGTAAAGTATTCCCTTTTTGTTTATTACTTTAAAAATTTAATTTTACATACCCATGGTCCACTATCCTTAATGTCTGGATTTAGTTGTAAGCATGTTTCGACATTGTTTATAATTGGATTTAGATGTTAAAGGTAGGGAGTTGTCATAAAGACGATGGAGATTGTTGGTAAGGTATATATGTTGAAATAGGATTAGGAAATATGGTTGTCTTTCTATTTATAGGTTGAAAATAACACATATTAAGCCTGAAATCCAAAAATCATTATTTATGAAAATGGCATCAGATTTGATTACTTTCAATTTTTAGCAAAAAAAATAAATAAATTAAGCTAGTTACATTTTTTTTATTGTGACAACATTCCAGACGCAATGGATAGGTCCCAAAACCTAATTTCAGCTCTTGTAAAAATTTACTATTTTATCCTTATTTTAAAATCACAATTTTACCCTTTTAAATTTAATTATTTAACTAAATAAATTATAAGTTTTACATTTTCCTCTCCTTTAAAAGATTTTCGTACTTGAAATTCCAAGAGAAGGAAAATTGCAACTTTCTCTCTAGCATACAAAACAAACATAGCTACATCTATCATATAGTACAAGCAAAAATGCTACCATGGTTATATAGTAAATATGGTAGATAAAATAGAATGATATGACGTGAGATGACTGCAAAAGCAACTAAATCAGCCTCTCATATGAATTCATATGTAGTGACAACTTAAAAGTATGCAAACATCCTAATATATGCAAGTATATATATTTCTACATGTATATGCATCCATACATTCATATACAATATCTATATCAAAGAGCAAGTGAATAACCACATCTATAGACAAACAATAACTAAACGTAAATTAAAGAAAGAAAAAATATTGCATTCTATCCTAAGTTGGAACGTACACAAATATAAGTAGATACATAGTAAGAACTAAATTGTTATAACTCGAACAAGGCTACTACAATGACCTAATTTTTCAACCCTCAAATGTCTTCATTAAATACATCCATGGTATTCGTGTGCCGAGCAACCATGTGCCGAAAAGGCAGAAAGTTAGGGTAAAATAAATAAAGAAGAAGAATAGAACAAGGAAAGAGGAACAAAGCATCAAAAACCCATAATGAAATGATAATATATTATATTAAACGAATAGTACAAAGGGTTACTCCGAATACAGGAATATTAGATTTACTAAAACCTAAGTACCATCATCAGCTGGACAATTATAACTACCTTTCCTCTCAATGTTAATATATATAGTAGAAAAATGTAGCGAAAATAAGAATACTACAGAAGATAATCATCCATCTCTTCTCCATAAGCTCAAGAACATCCATAGCTGAATCTGAAAACATACACAGGGTTGACCTAATCATTACAAGAAAATAACACTTGGATAAGTTTGGTAAACCAGCGTGAGAAATAGTAGAAATATTAGTGACATATAACAGTAATTGTTGAGATCGTATGGATTCCCATAATGGTTTTCTCTTCAAAAAAATCAACCATTTATTAGGTTTAATGTATAGTGATATGTAGATAATGTTTAAAGTGTATAACATAAACCATATAAAACAGATGTTGTGTGAAGGCCACAACAATAATAGGTATACAATCAATATCCCTTCTTTAAAAATTCATAACTAATTCTCAGAACTTTATAAATATGCCAAACCACTTTTGAAAAATTCTAATACGAGTTAGTAAACACTTGTAAAATGAATGAAATAAAATACTTAAATATAAACATATTTTCAAACCTTTTAAAGTTCAAAATCAAGGCTAAACGGGGCAGTATTGCACAAGTGCAGTTTTGGTCGTTTTCGAGATATTACTTAACTTTTTACTATTTTAGCTTTTGATAGCAACAAAAACATATATGAAAAATTGTGAATATGGAAAGAAATCCCTAAGGATCTCTATACAAATTTCCATAGCAATCGTCAAATAATAGACAATTCCTAACTAGATCAATAATAACTATCTCTATAAGTGCACTTTCAAGTCCAAGTTCAATCTAAGCCAAAGTCCATCTATAACCTATGTGCTTTGTTCAAGGCATAGTCATATATGTCATACAAATCCATTCAAAATTCTTTCAAGACTATATACATGGATAACATATGTCACTTACTTTTAATATAAGAATTCAGACCAATGTTTTAACATAAGTTAACATCAATTCAATCAACATAAACACAATAAAATGCTGACATATATATGTTAAATTTTCTCATCTTTCACTCAATAACAACCAAGATCCAAGCACCTAATGTCCAGACCCAAGCTAGCTCCTTTCCTTTCCTTCCTCTCTTGCTTTAGCCTTGTTTCCATCTTCTCCTTCAACCAATTACTCACAGCCATTGCATGGTTGAGGAATGTGGCTTTATTTCTTCAACTTTTGGCATGGTTAAAGGTGTTGTAATTTTGTACTAGGGCTTCTGGCAAAGTTTGAAGTGATTTGGAGTTGGTTTGTAACTATTTCATTTAGAACATAAGAGATGAAGAACTCTTAGAAATACAGTACACACCCAGGAGAATCATATTCAAAAAGGAATGAATTTAACTTCGATATGTGTTCTTTATGGCATTAATTGTGAAAATACTTCTCATCTTTTCTTTTCTTTCTCCTACTTCTTTTTTGTATTGAAGGGAATTTTGAGACATCTCAAATTACACTACCCTAATGGTAATTCGATAATAGAGTGTTTTAACATCATTAAGAGGACGAGATAGAGATCAAATAATCGAAGGCTTCTCCTTAGAGTGCATTTTTTATCTCTTTGATTAGAAGAATGTGATGCTTGGTGTCAATGTAGTTTGTCTGTGATTTTGTTTGATCATCTCTATATTGTAACTCCCTGATATTTTACGGGAAATATAATTAAAAAGAAATTAAAAGCGCATTTTGTACAGTGGTAAAGGCGCATGTTGACTTCCTCAAAGACCAGGGATCAAGTCACGTTGTCACCCAAAATCCGAAGCAATGTTTTTTAGCTGGTTTGTTTCCAGAAATTTTCCTACATATTTCAGCGTTGTTTCTGTCATGTGACAGCTTCCCATTCGCTCCAGTGATGTAATAGGATGAGATGCCTAATTATATTGGTTGAATGATGTGTGTAGGCTAGAATGGATAACCGTTAAGTGTATGAAAGAAGCAGATTTAATTTAAAATAATTTAATGGATTATATTCACTCAAACAATCTATAAGTAAATCATCTAACCTAAACCTAATCTCTTATTCAGTCGTCGTTCTATGATAAAATTAGTGTGTATTATTCTTCCTCCTTTTCTCTTCGAAATAAACAAATCTCTACCAAATTAAATTATCTATATATATTCATGCAATTTAGGGAATTCATAAGAATCAAAAGGAGATAGATTAAAGCAAAGCTTTTTTCAAATTTATGCAAGCTCAAGTGCCAGTTGAGTGGGAATTAATATGAAGTAGAAAAATAAAGTAGTTCAATTTCAGTTCTTTTCTGGCATGTTAATATAAATTAATTTCTGTTATTAATTGAGAATAGATGTAAATTATTGCAACTTCTTCTTCTTTTTCCACTTCTCATATCTAATTCATGTTTGGTTTAGAATATGGGATATATATAAATTGTCTATTCACGTTTTATGCCATAAATAAGACTGAAATTTATGTAAATTATTGTGTCTTCTTCTTCTTCCACTTCTCAATTCTAATTCATGTTTGGGTTGAAATTTGGAACAGAAAAATTGTTATTCGCATTTCATGGCGTAAATAAGATTGGTTTAATTAAATTTAATTAGAATTTTTATTCAATTTCCAATGGTAGAACAGGTTAGTTGAATAAATTCAGAATACGTTACTTGAAAAAATTATGGTTTTGATTGATATAATTACATATTTTTTAATATGGTTTTGGAACAAAATTGGGAAGTCTAATTGGCATAATTATTTGTATCATATGTGGCCTAAAAATGTAAAAGTGGAATTTTGTGTAATTAAACGGTTTGTGGCTATTGGATAATCAATTTGTACAGTTTAGATTTCTAGAAGGAGAACGTAAATTAGGGTGGAAAAAAATGTAAATTAAATGACCCTAAAGGCTAGTGTAAATCTATAACAAAATGACATAAAAATTACAGAAAAACCATATGGACTGAACGGCCGTGAAATTGAAATACCATTTATGTAAGCAAAAGGGAAATTGTGAAATAACCAAATCGGTTGTAAAATTGGCCTAAAGCAGATTAATGGAAATAAACAGTATGTAAACTATAATGGTAAAATTAATTAATCTGGAAGCGATTTGGTAAGCAGACCTTGTAAAGGTCAGGATAGGTGTTTCATGTAGTTTAGACCAAAATATAGTTTTTGTTGTACGTACTAGGAGCGGGTAATTAGGTTCGTAAGGATGTTTGTTACCTTTCGTAGGTAGCTAGTATGTAGGATAGATAGCATCCGCAACCGTAGGCTTCTTCAGGTAGATCGACGAGGATGGAACAAAACAAGTGTGCTCCGACGTAGGCTTCTTTAGGCAGATCATTAGTGGATTTTGCGCAGCTGACCCATCTACTGGCGCTCTTTCGGAGGACTAAAAATTAAATAGGTGCCAGTCCATGTTGGTGATCGAGGAGACAGGAGGATAGGAGTCCAGTTTGGCGGAGCCTAAGCGCAACTTCGAGGTCCTCTGAGGTTTTTTGAGTCAACGCCGATTAAACGTAAGAGACATATAGTCACAATGCACGGGTGAAGAGCATGACTTTCACATTGTAGCACATGGATATGTAAGGACAGCAGGTCCGACAGGCCGATTGACATTTAGTAGTACTGCATGGTTGACTTCCCTGGAGTGACCATGGAGTTTGGCTTCTTAGGAACTGTATCTAAGAAGGGTTCACTTCATTATATTATTCACCCTCTGCGATATCCGGGAAAGACCTCGAATTAAACTTTTCTAGTTCTTTCTGCTTCATTTTATTTCTCATTCACCAGACTTTATGTCCGACTCATTCCTATTTTTCCTATTTTCCCCAAAATCAAAGAAGGACGGATCTAGATTGTAGTTCTTTGCAGCTTGGAGGGTCATTGGAGCTGTTGTTATCTTCAACTTTTGTTTCTTTTGTTTCATGTATTTCGTTTCTCTTTTCCATACTTTACTCTATATATGGGGACCTATATTGTTGTTATGTTTTGGTGGAGACTATTGGTACTTTTCATTTTAGAAATAAATTTGGGATAATGTTGTTTTTAATGAAGCTGTTTTGCTATTAATTTATAATTAGTGAAATTTTTCTACCGCTATAATATTTTAATCATTTTATGTTGTTTCCTTTGTCTATGTGCTATATTATGGATTTTTATTTCACCCGGCCACCCGTGCTTCTACTCATGTCTAATTTTCAAGGTGCCTAGAGGTGCGGGTGTCACAGTTGGTGTCAGAGCTAAGGTTTCGATAATTCTAAAAATATTTTAAAAATATAAAGCTTTTCGAATAATTTTTAAAGGGTATTCCAAATAATACTTTTAAAAGTATATGTTTATATTTTGGAAAAAAAAAGAAATTTAAGAAATGGGTCCCTCATTTCTCTTCCTCCCTATCTATTGAACTACTTATGGAGTACCTAATCCTGTCTTTTTAATATCTGTAGATAGAAATGTCTAAACCGTAAGATATCCCCGAAGTTCCAAGGCTTAATATGCATGCTTGGTTAAGACGTTATTTGCAGGCTATTGCATGAGCAGAGCCACCAGCTACGGATGCTACTTTGACAGAAGGGGCTCTAGCCAATCCGCCAGGCATTCTCGATTTTCCCAAGTTAGGCAAGGATTACACCAGCTTAGGAGGCTAGCCTTCTTGGCACCAAGTCATATACTGAGGCGAAAGCTTGGATCCGTAATTGTGAGCGCATATTTGGACTTATGGAATTAGGGTACTTGGCTCGATGATAGTTGGCTTCATTGCAGTTGTAAGGAGTGGCTCTTTGTTAGTGGGAGATTGTGGAGGCTGGGGCTGATAATTTGACTTGGGTAGATTTTCATACTAGGTTCGAGAGGAAATTCTTATCGTAGGCTGAAGAGGGAGTGCAGCTAGAGAAATTTATATAGCTCAAGCAAGAGGATACGAGAGTTAAGGAATATGTTAATCAATTCAACTAGCTTTCCAGATTTGGACTGGACCTGATCGATACACCTCACTAGAAGACGCTGAAGTTCGCTAAGGGTTTGAATCAGCCACTGCAAAGCTTTGTAGTGAGCCACATTCAGATGGGAGCCACTTTTAAGGGATTGGTAGAGATGACTTTACTTGCTGATATTGAGAATAAAGGAGATGTGATGCAGAAGAGTGGTGGAAAGAAGCAGTGGAAAGGAAAGAGGAGAGGAGGAGGAGAGTTAGGTGGAAAAAGAAAAGTTCCAAGTAAGGACTGAAAGTGCAATACTCTTGGAAAACCAGGCCATCTTTCTAAGGATTGTATAGGGGCAGGAGAGCGACCGAGACTGAGGTACTATCTTTATGATCAAGTGGGGCATATGAAAAAATACTGTCCCTCGAAGCCCAAGGATAGTTCATAGAAACCTTCACATCCTGCTCAGAATTATGCTTTAGAGGTAGGACCTTCACCTAGTACTCATCCGATTGTGGAGAAGGGAAAGAAGGTGGTCATCGAATGTGTGTTATCTATCTCTGATTTTCCTGTTTGTACCTTATTTGATTCTGGAGCTTTGCACTCTTTTATATCTGGTACTCTGGTAGAGGGTCTTGGTCTTGATGTTTGCTTAGTGACCGACCCGGTAGTAGTATCAAATCTCGTTGGAGATCGGCCTATTTGTCCATGTTATGTTGAGATTTGAAATTATTTATTTTAAGGGTTGGGTTTGACTATAGTGCCTTTGTATTGAGCTTTTCCAGGTTCGGGTTGATTCTTGGTATGGATTGACTATCCATGTATGCTGCTGTTTTGATTGCGTTAAGAGGGTAGTGAAGTTAGGCATTTGTAGTGGACGTACCTTAGAGGTATCTTATTGTCCTAGAGGATCGGTCATGTTGAGCTACCTTCATTCTTTTGACTCATTAGTTTGAGTTCGTACCCGTTGTTAGAGACTTTTTAGATATGTTCGAGGTGGCTGCTGGCCTTCCACCTCGAAGAGAGATCGAGTTCAAGATTTATCTTGTCGATAATGCCAAATCGGTTGCTTTATCGGTAAGGCATACGGCTCCTAAGGAATGTCGTCCATTGAGCAAGCAGATTGGAGAGCTTTTGGAGAAGGGCTTCATTCGTAGGAGCATTTCTGAGTGGGGCGCACCCGTCATCTTTTTTGCTAAGATGGACGACTCTTTCAGGCTTTGCGTGTATTATAGGGAGCTTAATAAGCTGAAGAAGAAGAATCGTTATCCTCTTCCTCGTATAGACGATCTCTTCGACCAGTTAGTAGGAGCGAAGGTATTTTCGCAGCTCAATTTGGCCATAGGATTTCATCAGTTGCATGTGGCGGAGGATAGTATTGAGAAGACTGCGTTTAGGACTCTAGATGGGTTATTTGAGTGGTTAGTCATGCCATTTGGGCTAACCAATGCTCCAGCATATTTTGTGGACTTAATGAGTCGAGTATTTCATGAATCATTGCATAAGTTTATGGGGGTGTTCGTCAATGACATTTTGGTTTATTCTCGAAGCAAGTAGGAGCGAACTGTTCACTTGGAAGAAGTACTTAGGACCCTGCGAGCACAAATGTTAAAGGCGAAGTTCTCCAAGTGCCACTTTTGGAAGGATGAGGTTTGCTTTTTGGGACATATCGTTTTGGAGGATGGACTTGCAGTAGATCCGGCGAAAGTGATAGTAGTTTAGGATTGGCAGACCCGTATGAATGCCATGGACATAAAGAGCTTCCTTGGTATTGTGGGCTACTATAGGAAGTTCATTAAAGACTTCGCTAGGATATCAGCTCCACTTACCCGCTTACCAAGAAGAGCTCGGTTTTTGTTTGGGATGCTAAGTGTGAGGATGCATTTGGTCGATTAAAGGAAGCTTTGACTACCACGCCTATATTGGTACTGCCGGATGGAACCAAGCCTTTCTCAGTTTATATGGATGCTTGTGGTACGGTACTAGGGGCGGTACTGATGCAAGAGGGTAGAGTAGTGTGCTATGTGATTAGACAGTGGAAAACGAATGAGAAGAACAACCCGACGCATGATCTGGAGTTGGCAGCCATAGTTTTTTCTCTCAAGTCTTGGAGGCACCGTCTCTCAGGAGAAAGATATGAGCTTTTCATGGATCATAAGCCTTTGAAGTATCTATTCTTTTAGAAAGACTTGAATTTGAGACAGCAAAGATGGATAGAGTTTTTAGCCTATTATGATTTGAGATTTCCTATACCTTTGGCAAGGGTAATGTAGTGGCAAATGCATTGAGTAGATGCAAAGTGGTTTTATGTCCTCTCTTTTTTGAATGGAAGCATTCGGAGTACATTTCTTCCTTTGATTTTAGACCTCTATCGAATTTAGCTCCAGGATTTTTAGCAGCCCTCGACGTCCAACCCACGTTGATGGAGCAGATTGGTGCAAGACATGGTGAGGACGAAGAGTTAAAGGACATTTTAGATAAGCTTGGTAGAGGAGAGTATCACTACTTCTTAGGCGCTGTACCATGGACACTGGGGGATGGCTTAGAATAGATGGTAGACTTTGTATTCCCCGTAATGAGGATTTAGTAGATGCGATGCTAGCCAAGTCACATCATTCTAGGATCACAGTGCACCCCAGTGGTGATAAGATGTACCGGGATATGAAGAGGGTATTCTATTGGCCCAGAATGAAGAAGAGGGTGTTGGACTATGTATCGAAGTGCATCACTTGCCAAAGGGTAAAGGCAGAACAGAAGAAGCCCGAAGGACTATTGCATCCATTAGATATTCCATTATGGAAATAGAAGAGTGTCTCTATGGACTACGTGGACGGGTTACCAAGGTCACGAAGAGGGAACACAAGCATTTGGGTCATTGCGGATAGACTAACGAAGAGTGCTCATTTTATACCCATTAAGAGTAATAGGGCGGTAGCGCCTTTGGTGACACTTTATGTATGGGAGATAGTTAGGCTTCATGGGGTTTCCACCAGCATTGTGAGCGACAGAGATTCATTATTCACCAACGAGTTTTGGAGGGAGTCTTCAACAAGTCTTAGGAACAGAATTGAATCTAAGCATGGTATATCATCCTCAGACAGATGGAGAGACTGAGAGGGTAAATAGGGTTTTGGAAGATGCATGAATGACTTCGGAGGTTCTTGGGAAGACCACCTAGCTTTGGTGGAGTTCGCGTATAATAATAGTTGTCAAGCAAGCATTGGGATGGCACCATTCGAGGCCCTCTATGGCAGACCATGTAGATCACCAACCTATTGGTAGGATACCATCGATAGGATCTTGCTTGGACCAGACTTGGTGAGGAAAACTTCCGAGAAGTTGGATTTGATTCGCAAGAGGTTGAAGACTACACAAGATAGACAAAAGTCATATGCCGACAGAAGACGTTCGGATTTGAAGTTTAAGGTTGGAGATATGGTTTTTGTCAAGGTTTCTTCTCTGAGAAACATTATCAGATTTGGCTCAGTGGGTAAGCAGGCACCGAGTGTTGGACCTTTCCCTATTACCACACGGATTGGAAAAGTGGCATACATAGTTGATCTTCCAGATAAGTTGGCAAGAATTCACGATGTTTTTCATGTTGCGCAACTAAGGAAGTGTCTACATGATTCCGCAGTAGTAATAGAACCCAATCAGCTAAGGGAAGTGGAGACAGTGCGTGAATCACTTGTGCAACGTACACCCACTCGTATATTGGAACACGGCGTCAAGAGATTACGCAACAAGGAAGTTTGTCTAGTGAAGGATCAGTGGGGAGATGACCCCATGGAGTGCACATAGAAATCCGAGGAGAGAATTCGAACTTCTTATCCTTTTTTATCTGAAGGTACACTTCAAATATTCTATCTTCGATCTTTCCTTAGTTAGAGTCTTTTCGATAACTTTAGGTGAAACCTATGGATGGTAGCTTGGTTGTAAACATGTCATTAATGCATGTTATATTTGAAGGATGAAAATGATTGCAAGTGGGTGCCAATGTTTGCAAATAGATGCATTGCATGCACTGGATAGATATTTATTAGGATAATCGGACAATTAGGTACACATACCTGCATATGCGTGCGTGTTATCTATTGCATTTGCACATGGTTGTGTATGTATGTATATGTGTGTACACATATATAAATTGATGTTGCATATGGATGGTGCATTTGGGTGAATGATTGAAACATACATATAGAATTATCAATTATACTAGGGTAATTGCATACTATTGGTTGCATGGCATAAGCATACTTGCATTACAAGAGGTCAACCGAATCAGTAGACCGACTACCTTTTCGCATTATTTAAGTTCATATGCATTTCACTTTACATAAATCATAAGTACATTAGTTAAAAATAAGGACAATGGTAGAAATGGATGATGGTTGAGTAGATGGATGTAACTCTTGGATGCTGGTTGTTAATTACATTCTTTCGTCTTTGGAGATTTTGGGAACGAAATCCTTTAAGAGTGGAGAATGTAACACCCCGATATTTTATGGGAAATATAATTAAAAATAAATTAAAAGCGCATTTGGTATAGTGGTAAAGGCAATGCTGACTTCCTTAGTGACCAGGGACCAAGTCACGTCGCCCAAAATCCGGAGCGAAATTTTTCTAATTGGTTCGTTTCCAGCGATTATTCCATGTATTTCAGCGTTGTTTCTGACATGTGACAGCTTCCCATTCGCTCTGGTGATGTAATAGGATGAGATGACTAAATTTTATTGGTTCGGTGATGTGTATAGGCTAAAATGGATAACCATTAAGTGTATGAAAGAGGCAGATTTGATCTAAAGTAATCTAATGGATTATATTCACTCAAACAATCTATAAATAAACCATCTGACCTAAACCTAATCTCTTATTCAGCCGTCACCATAATTCTACAATAAAATTAGTGTGTATTATTTTTCCTCCTTTACTCTTCTAAATAAACAAATCTCTACCAAATTAAATTATCTATATATATATATATATATATATTAAAGCAATTTGGTGCATTTAGAAGATTCGAAGGGAGAAAGATTAAAGCAAAGATTTTTCAAATTTATGCAAGCTCAAGTGCGAGATGAATGGAAAATAATATGAAATAGTAATTTAAAGTAGTTTAATTTCGGTTCTTTTCTGGCATGTTAATATGAATTAATTTCTGTTATTAATTGGGAATAGATGTAAATTATTGCAACTTCTTCTTCCACTTCTCAAATATAATTCATGTTTAGTTTAAAATATAGAACATATAAATTTTCTATTCACATTTTATGGCACTAATAAAATTGCAATTATGTAAATTATTGTATCTTCTTCTTCCACTTCTCAATTCTAATTCATGTTTGGGTTGAAATTTAGAACAAACAAATTGTTATTCGCTTTTCATGGCATAAATAAGATTGGTTTAATTAAATTAAATTAGAATTTTTATTCAATTTCTAATGGTAGAACAGGTTAATTGAATAAATTCAGAATATGTTACCTGATTAAATTATGATATTCATTGATATAATTACATAATTTTGAATATGGTTTTGGAATAAAATTGGAAAGTCCAATTGGCATAATTGTTTGTTTCATATGTGGCCTAAAAATATAAAAGTGGAATTTTGTGTAATTAAATGGTTTTTGGCTATTGGATAAATTTTTTTGCATAGATTAAATATCTAAAAGGAGAACGTAAATTAGGGTGGAAAAAATTGCAAATTAAATGGACCTTAAAGGCTAGTGTAAATATGTAAAAAAAATGGCATAAAAATTATCGACAAACCATACGAACCGAACGGACATGAAATTGAAATACCACTTATGTAAGAAATAGGGAAATTTTGAAATAACCAAATCGGATGTAAAAATTGCCTAAAGCAGATTAATGGAAATAAACAGTATGTAAACTGTAACAGTAAAATTAATTAATCTGGAAGCGATTTGGTAGGCAGACCTTGTAAATGTCTGGATCGGCTTTTCATGCAGTTAATACCAAAATATAGTTTTGGCAGTACGTTCTAAGAGCGGCAAGTAGGTTCGCAAGGATGTTTGTTCCCTTTCGTAGGTTGCTAGTACGTAGGATCGATAGAATTCGCAATCATAGGCTTCTTCAGGAAAATCAACGTGGACGGAACATGACAAGTGTGCTCCGACGTAGGCTTCTTTAGGCAAATCGTTGGAGGATTTTGCGCAGCCGACCAAGTTACGGGCGCTCTTTCGAAGGACCGACACTTTGGATAGGGGAAAGTCCACGGTTGTGACTGTGGAGATAGGAGGATCAAAGTCTCGTTTGGTGGAGCCTGAGTGCAACTTCGAGGTCATGCGAGGTTGTTTAAGTCGGCGACGGTCGGACGTAAGAGGCATTTAGTCATAGTGCATGGGTGAAGAGCATGACTATCACGCTGTAGCACGTGGATAGGTAAGGACAGCAGGTCCGACAGGCCGGTTGATATTTAGTATTACTACATTGTTGACTTCCCAAGAGTGACCAAGGACTTTGGCTTCTTAGGAATTGTATCTAAGAAGGATTCACTACATTTTATTATTCACCATCTGCAATATCCGAAGAAGACCTGGAATTAAACTGTTTAATTCTTTCTGCTTTATTTTATTTCACATTCACCAGACTTTATGTCGACCCATTCTTATTTTTCCTATTTTTCCTAAATCGCAGGAGGGCGGGTCTAGGTTGCAGTTCTTTGCAGCTCGAAGGGTCATTGGAGCAGTTGTTAACTTTAGCTTTTGTTTCTTTTGTTTCATATACTTCGTTTCGTTTTTTGGTACTTAACTCTATATGGGGACCTATATTGTGAACTTTGTTATGTTTTATGTTTTGGTGGAGATACTTGGTACTTTTGGTTCAAAAACAAATTTGCGATAATGTTGTTTTTAATGAAGCTGTTTTTCTGTTAATTTATAATTAGTGAAAGTTTTCTTCCATTGTAATAATTTAATTATTTTATGTTATTGCCTTAGTCCTTGGGCTATGTTATGGATTTTTACTTGTGCTTTCATATCCAATTTTCGTGGTGCCTAGAGGAGCAGGGTGTCACCTGTAACTTCTTCTTTCTTTTTGGATGCCATTGCCAACCCTTCTTTGTATTTCTTTGTCTCTTCATTAAAATGGTAGAGGTCCATTCAACCACACTAGATTTGTTGAAAAAACATAAGAGATGAAGAAGGAGAAGAGGCCATTGATTTTCTCACTTAAGCTTTATGAATTTATGATTCTAACACTACGTTATGCCCCTCCTTATATAAGCACAAGAATTGTGTTGTTTAAGCGTGCACCTCCCATCACTTCTCCTTTACTTCACTTCTCCTTTATGCTAATTACCATTTTACCCCTTTCATGATAATATTTCTTATCCATGTGGAAGCTTTAAGAACATTCCAAGCTTTATAAAGATGGGTGTGTTTTAATTAGTTGCTAATGTATTCACTTGATCATTAGAGAAGGGCACAAGAATTCGAACAACTTATATCAATCAAAAAGCTATTTTCCAATAAATCGATTTTCGATCACATTACTGATTTC